>CM070837.1:19676832-21015582 GCA_036326025.1 Chrosomus eos | reverse complement strand
TTTTACTTCAGTGATACATCCCATGATTATCAAAATTATTAAAATGCTTAATTTATTTACAATCATATAATTTAAAGCTTGACAAAAGAGAATATTTGAAGAGTTCAGATGCAAAAGCCTCCAAGTGCCATTTGAAATTTTCTTAGAATGATAATTTTTATCAAGCTTGTATATTTAAGTTCAGTAATTTCACTTAAATTACAATTAATAGGTAATCTTCATTGCCATTTAAGTGAAATTACTGAACTTAAATATACAAGCTTGATAAAAATGATAATTCTAGAAGAAAATTTCAGATGGCACTTCATCTGAACTCTTCATTTGCATTTGGAAGATGCTTTTAGTTTTTAATTTTTATGAAAAAAAACATATGAACATAACATAATGATCATTGTTGTACCCATAATTCTAGCATAATACAGCATCAAAACTATGAAAAGCTCCCACACTCACCTCAGTCCAACATCACACTGTAACCCGCGTGATCTCAACGCCTCAGGGCAAGGTCTGTGCAATTCTGACAACCATCCTTTTATTTTCATTTGTTTGTGGTATGCCGTATGTACATGGACAGTTGAGAGAGCCGCATGCAGGGAAAATAATGCATTGTTTATCAGCTCAAATAAAAGAAAAGAAAAACAGAAAAAAAGTATGATAAAGAATGCATGTGTCGTCATATCGTACATGTCATCGGGTCTGGCAGCAGGAGAATGAGCAGAGTAAAAGATAGCTGAAGGACATTAGAGTCCATAAGCATATACCATGAAAACATAATAAATTAATATAGAAAGAACAATTATGCTACCTAAAAGCTGAAAAATTCAAGCTTTGTTAGACATAAGTACTTTTAAGGCATTTCTGCTTTCATTCATTAATAATTGGATTGTTGCTGTTGTTTGTGGCTCTTATATCCATCCATCTATCCACCCATCCACCCATTCATCCATCCAGTATATTCTAAAGGCCAATTTATACTTCTGCGTCGAGTGTACGCCGTAGTGTATGGCGTAGGCTACGCACGTAGGCGACGCCGTTGAGAGTATTTATACTTCTGCAGTTAGGTCTGCGTTGCTCTGCAGTACAGCGCCGAAACGCTAGTTGGTGGCGGAGTGTTTTAATGTTCCACTTTTAGATTCCTCGCGACTGTTTTGAGTTTAGGTTACTACAAGCAATGGCGATTGAAAGAGAGCGGATCACGTTGGAGTTGGAGCTTATCGAGGTGGAAAAGCAGTTATTTTTATTTTTTTTTACAGTTTCGCTGTACTTAGAATTTAAAAATGGTGGGCGGTGCAGAAGAACACGCCGGAAATGCGTAGGAGGAAACGCGATGCTACCAAGCCGACCAATCACAGAGCTTGCAGTCCGCGTCGTTGCGACATGTAGTTACATTTTTGAGGAGGTGGCGTCAGGTTACGGCGAAGGGTACGGCGTATGGTCTGTACGCATCTGTGCGTATGCTACACCGTGCCTACTGCGCACACCCGACGCAGAAGTATAAATTGGCCTTAAGAAGAAACACTGTCCTTTTTTACCATTAGGGCCAAAACAAGCTTGATTTTATTTTCGAAATGTGTCTGTCAGCGGAGCGAAACTCATAATCTAAAGTAAGAGCGGTTGCATTCTCAGTCCTGCCACAAGCGGTGCTATAGCAGACATTAGTGTCTAGTAGGCCTATGTGAAAAACAGCAGTCAAAAGAGTAGTAGGCTATGTCTCAATTCATTCTATTCGAAAAACAGTATGTGAAAAAGTACCTGGGTGACCTGTTATTTCTGCCGAGATTCTGGAGTGCACATGGACTCTTTCCCATTGAGCCACGGGAGAGGTTGTTGTGAATGGCAGTGTAGTGGCGGATGTAGTACGATGTCCGAATTTCATTAATTCTACCCATAACCATGCTATATAAAATTTACTTTTTTAATGATCATGAAGTAAGTTTCGAACTAAATACAGTAGGCTACAGCTACAGTATGCAATTTTAGACCTAGCATAAAGCTTTCTTTTTCAGGTCTATACTGCCATAGTGCAGCAACAAATTGAAAAGACTATTGTTAAGCAAATTTAGTTAAAGTTATGTTTACATACAGTAACTAAGAGCCTTCAATCAACAGTCACCATTCAATGGCTGCTGATTCAGCTGTGTCACCATAATGTTAATTTTAGCTTTTTAGCTATATGTTTACACGGAAACGATCTGAAGCGAAAACGCAAAAGTGGCGTTGCGTTATCACTTTTTATTCTGCGTTAAGACGAGTGTTATGGGGGGGGGGGCTGGGGGGTCCGCGTGCATATGGTGACGCAAAAGTGTGTGAAATTCGATGCAGTATGCACTCCAGGCGGCTAGGTGGCAATGTGACGCACTGCCACAACAACACCAATATCTGAGAATATTTTGTACAACTTCTGAAAAGACTCTTGTATATCAGAGCTGCTAGGGCAACTTGAAGGTCCGACGTATGGAAATAATCCGACATGTTGGTTGTTATTTTCCTGTACTGGCGCATGGCTGTGACATTAACGCATACGCGACGAGCACCACAGTGAGCAGATTTGCGTTTTTACCCTTTAGACGGGAACGCGACGGTTGAGCGTTTTTAGGGTCTGGAACGACCCACTCTGGAGGGTGGTTTCACTTTTTTGCGTAAACGAAAGGCACATCCGATAAAATATTTTTACGTTTTCACCCGGAATCGTTCACGTGTAAACGGGGCCTTAGTTTATTTCTCTTCACTCTCATTTGTTCTCTGTTTCCCGCCACTAGTTAGTTACCATGGATAGTCATTAACGAGCACACCTGTATTTAGTTCATTATCTCTGTGTATTTAAGTTTCTCCTTGCATTCAGTTCATTGTCCAGTGTTGTTCGTGTATTTGTGCTTGCATGCTGTCTCGCATCATTGTGGATTAGTTAGTTTAAAAAGAGTTTACTTTGGGTTAATAAAGACAGTATTTGAATCTTCTTCATCATCTTTGGACTATAGGTGACACTCTGGTGTGGCAAGAGAAGATTATCTGTGACAAACTGAACCATGCACAACTTTGATGGCCATATTTAAAATAAATGGGAATGGCTGTTTGGAGGAATGAAGACATCAAATTTTTCTGGAAAAAAAATGAAGTGACTGCAATGAGCCAATGAATGACGTTCTATTTTCCACTTTTGACCACACATTGATTTTTCTCTGGTAAAGTTGATGTAGTAGCCTATCTTTTAATGTTACAACATTTTTGGAAATAAATACTACTCACTTAATAATGTTGGATTAAAAACAACCCAACGAATAACTCAGCTATGGGGTGTTATAGGACCTTCCCAACTGTGGGTTATTTTAATCCAATGCATTGGGTTAAATAGCAGTTGGGTTAAAATAACCCAACAGTTGAGGTACTTATTTATAACAAAATTTTAAGATAACCCAACATGCATAAACCAACGGTTGTGTTAAAAAATAACCCAACTTTTTTACTGTGTAGCCTACTTAACTTTTTCTCAATCCGTTGTCAACAGCATAGACTTTTATCTTTATGAAAGATATAAATATAAAGATATAAAATCCTGAAATATATAAATGAAACAGATTCAGCTTCCTACACAGACAAAGAATAACAGACAGTTACTGCCGTTTCGAAGAATTATGCCATTTTCTTGGAAAAGTAAAGCATAAGGAATTGTTAATGTCTCAGCCCTTACCTAAAGTCTTAATAAGCATACAGAATTACACCAGAATTACTTTTTTTTACCTTTTTTTGTTGTTATCCTTGTTCTTTCAACAAAATGTCAGAGTTATTTAAGGGTTTAGTGGGTAAGTCAGACCTCATCTCTAAACCTCAAGAAATGCAACCCTTTGACATTTGAAATGTCAGCGGGAATAGTAATGTCATGTGGTTAGAGCATGGGTCTGAAGATTTTATAATAACATACCTAGGATTTTAAAATGAAAAGAGCAATCAAGGATGCAGTTTTACACTCATGAATAAAAATGGATGGACTGCATTTGATTTGACAGGCTAGAAAAAGAATCAAAACAGATTCAGAAATATAAAATTCAGAGCCAAAAGCACTTTGTAGTGCAAATATATGTCCCATTTTTATATGGAGTAATTTTATTCTTTGTGATGTTTTTCACATAATGAAGTTTTATGTAACAAAGTTCGGGAGGAGCATGTTCAGGTAATCATCCAATCAGCACAAGAAGAAGCCAGTATAAATAAAGCCTTCCCTTACCTCCTGTCTCATGACTTCTTCTCAGCATCCCACCACCACCCCTTCACCCCACATTCGGCGGGGTCCGCTCATAGATACCTATGACCTCTAAGGTTAGGGGGGAGTACTCTGGGGTCGGGCCGAATTCTGAGCTCAGAGCCCTCCCCCCGGACAGCAAGCCAAATACGCATTATTATATTACATCAGATTTATTAACATGTAAACTCGTGAAGTATTTTAAACCTCAAAGACCCGAGCATTGTAGTAAAACTTCAGTTATTGTAACAATTAAAAATGTACTCGGTTACTAACGTAACCTCGGATCCCTGAGAGTTGAGAACGAGTATTGCGTAGCTATACGCAGTGGGAAAACTCCTTTTCTCAAAATAATATTGAAGGCATTATTTTAAAGGGTACCTATCATGGAATTTTAAAAAATTACCTTTCATGTAGTGTGTAACATAGATCTAAGTGAACGAAAACATCCTGCAAAGTTTTAAATATGAAAGTTCACCGTATACAAAGTTATTATCTCTCAAAAGTAAGAGTCGACTCTGAGTCGTTGATATGAATCGATAGACGAACGATGCATTTTCTCTAACTTTCGTACGTCACTTGTACAAGTTATTTGAATAAGATACGCCCACTCATTGCATTAGGAGACACCAGGGAAAACATCATGTCGACGAGACGCTGCTGTGTTTTGAAGTGCGACGCAAAAGCAAACTTTTTTCATCTGCCCAGTGAGGAGCATTTGAAGACTAAGTGGCTACAGTTCATAACTATACCACAGAAGTATTATAGCCCGAACTTGTTCTGTGTTCGCGTCATTTTGAAGATGATTGCTTCACAAACCTAAATGCTATAAAGTATGAATTTGCGAGCCGGCTGATACTGAAGGAGGGAGGTTCAGTACCGAGTTTATTTGGATCAGCTTCCTTCTCCGAATCACAATCTGTAAGTAGGCTGTTGCTTTTATGTTTGTATCATGTTCTATAATTATTTTGTGTGTTGTGTACGCACAGGCACAGCGCAGCTTCTAGCAGCTAACTTAGGTCTTCAATGTCAATTGTATTGAAATATGTGAAGTGTTTGTCGTTGTTAATGGAGTTGTCACAGGGCTCTCGAGTGTCACGCATCACGCATTGAGCGTGACAGTCACTCATTTCGGTCTTTTGTCACGCTCTCCGGCCACACATTGTATTTCTCACGCTGAAAAACTATTTGTAATATATTTAATATGCCGCAGTGCCCAAAACTCACTCACTGTGGAACCGGCAGGATTCAAGCGCGTCTCCTCCAGTGTTGCCAGGTCCGTATGCCTGCACTGTTTCCGCGGGTTGTTTGTGTAGTGCACGCTGGTTGACGCGATTGTTTTATCCACTGGAACATGATTGTTATTGAGGAAACACCCGGGAACGCTATTTGAATATTTTTGGCCGTGATTGGGTTAGTTTTGATGAGCAATTGGGCTGGTTTTGTTGTGCAGACCTGGCAACCCTGGTCTCCTCTGGTGTTGTTCGTCTGGTGTTGTTAGCCAATCAGAAAATAGCACTGTTGTATCTGGGTAAGATCTAGCGCAACAACCAATGACACCCCGTCGGCTGGGTGTCTAACATATCCCCACAGATTAGCGTCACGCAAAGGCGGGGTTTGGAAAAATGACTCGCTAAACGATTCATATGGGAGTCGGTGAGCAAATCAGGTAAAAATAAATGCATATTATAAGACAACAAAAGTGTTTTTTGTCATTGCATGCTTGTAAAACTGTTGTTGGGGACTCCCAGAACAATATTAGGAACATTTAAAATGCCATAATAGGTACCCTATAAAACGCAGTGCAGCTGCACAGCGAGAAGAACCTATCTCCTGGGCGAATTTGCGCGATAATTTGTTTGGTTGTGAGCATTCGGAATTGCCGCCTGAGATCTAGAATTGGTCGGAGGCCGGCGTCGTCCTTCTTCGAAGCAAGGAAGTACCGACTGTAAAAGCCAGACTCGCTTAATGATGGGGGAACTGTCTCGACAGCTCCTTTCATTAGTAGGTTTGACACTTTGGTGCGTTGCTTCCCACCGTTGTCTCGACTACTGCGCGAAAGTGCAGGGGTCTGCGAGCGAACTGGAGCGAGTAGCCTCGCTTTATTGTTTTCATTACCCAGTCTGATTCACTGCTGGGCCGAAGAGGCCGGTGTTAGAGATTGGGGCATCAAGGAAGGCGGTTCTGTCCGTGTCCTTGATCTCCGTAAGGTTTAGCCAGCCTGGCCATACCTCTGCCGATCGCCTGGGCGGTGGCTTTAGTGACGCGCAGGGCCAAGTTGGTGGCACTGCGCAAGTTCCCAAAAGCCTCAGGGTCCGGGCCAGTCTCATCCATAGAGCGGAGGAGCTTGGCCTGAAACACTTAAAGTGTAGCCATAGTGTGTAAAGCCATAGTGCGTAAAGCCGATGCAGCCAAGAGATGTCGTTCTGCAGGGCTTGGATGGGTGCACCGCCTTAGTTCTCCAGCCGCTAGAGGTGGGGGGGCAGAGGTTGGCAGGCAGAGATGCGCGGCCATGGCTTCCTCTAGGGGGGGCAACGTGTTGTAGCCCTTCTCCTCAGCGCCGTCGATAGTTGAGAGCATTGCAGAGGCTGAAGTCTTTAAGAGCGCTGAGTAAGGGACGCACCATAATTTGGTCAGCTCGTCGTGCACCTCGGGGAAGCAGGGTGCTGGTCTTTGATGAGGGATCTGCTGACGCCCCAGCAGAAATCACCTGTCAAAACGGCTTCTGGTGGGCTCCTGAGGTGGAGACCACTCAATGTCGAGGCCCTTGGCGGCTTTCGTGAGGGCGTGAATAAGTTTGGCGTCCCCGCTCATTCTAACACCGTCTCCGCTGGCTTGGGATGGAGGGGCGGAGTCAATTGTCGAGCCCGGCCAATCTTTACCCTCAGATGCAGCCAGAGACAGGCTGTTGTCACTATCTTTCTCAGATGCGCCAAATGAAACGAGTCCTGCTGCTTGAGAGGAGGGGCATAGATCAGTTTGCGAGAAAAGCACCGGTGAGGGGGTCTTGCAAGGAGAGAGCGAGGCACGCCGGGACTGGGCCGGCAGGGGCTCCCTCGGTCCAGGCATCATTTGACCTTGTCGCTTCTTCCGTCGAGGCTCGAGGAGGGAAGGGAGCGCGATGGCCGGGGTCGCCATTCCAAGAGGAGAGCTAGCCATGAGTGCAGGATGGAGATGGGCAGGCTCTCGCAGTGCGGGCAGCCGCCATTGTTGAGTGCAGTCTCCGTGTGGGCGAGGCCCAGGCATGGGGCCCACTCACTGTGTCCGTCAGTTTCATGCAGAAAAGGCTCTGCATGCAGAGAGGCTCTGCATGAAGTGCATCCGGAATACGGCATTTGAAACAACGCCGTTTGGAAAATTTGCTCTTTTAGCTTCTAGAGTGTTGCGACGGCGAACACACAGAAGTAGCCGAAAAGGATACAAGGCTTCTCTCTTGCCGGATGGCCGCAGGTTAGCGGCGATTCAGGGGAAGGCGGAGCCAAGTTGAAGGAACCGCATCCGCTGATCAGGTCGCTCGTTCTGCTGCAGGGGCTCGTTGACGGCGAATGCTCGGAGATCAGCGAAGAAGGTGTTTGCTGAAGGAGATTATATCTGATTCTATTGCGAAATGGTCTGCTTATATAGGCATAAGCCACACCCATTCTGGCGGGTTCTGACGCGCCCTGGGTGCGAAGCGGCCTGATTGGTTTGCGCTTCTCAGCCGCCTCACCATATACAGTATATATATATATAATATATATATATATATAATATATTATATATAATATATATATTTATATTATATATTTATTACAGTATATATACAGTATATATATATACATACAGTATAATCATATGTTTGAATCTCTCTCTCTCTCTCTTCTCTCTCTCTCTCTCTCTCTCTCTCTATATATATTTCATATATAATATATATATATATATATATATATATATATATATATATATATATATATATATATATATTTCCCAGTGTTGCTCTCTGTTAACGGATATTCTGACAGCAGCACAATCTCAGTGGGTCGGATCAGTGCAGTCACATGTAGAATAGATGTCTCAGAGTCAATGCGAGGAGTAGCCTACAGTTGTGTGAGAGGAAAAGGAGAGCTCTGTATTATTCAGTCCATCGCTGAACCTTCCTGCTACACTGTTATAGCCTACTGTGGCAGAGCATAAGTGGACCTTTCCGTTGCTTGTGTGCCTACAGATGGTCTATTTTAAGTGCACAGTGTATAGTTTACTGTAACGAGTGCGCCCGCATCACTGGACTTCACATTGGTGAAAACAAGAGAAGTAAACCAAAGAAGACAGAAGAAGGTAAGCCGACATACTTTTATACTTTGCTGTGAGATATGGAAAAATAAATGCAGAGAAATACAGCAAATGCAAGACGATTCTTCGTTTTACGCTTTATCTGTAAGATATATGGCTACATGGGGAAAAAATATTCTGCTCTAAGCTACGTGAAATATTTGTTAGTATGGTTGAGTTTAAAGAATATAATAAGCTGGTTGTCGACAGTATTTTATTTTAATGTTTTTAATATTGGTGTTTTAACTGATTTGGAAACCAAACATGCTGCACGAGCATTTGATGCCCGCGAATTCTGCATGCTCCCGAACAAACTCGCTTGATTTTGAGACAGACTAAATGCGACTGCGTAGAATGTTACTGGATTCTTGCTGATGAAAGCTTGACTATAGCAGATGAATTTGGGTGATGATGGTATACACACCTACACAGTAGATGGTTTAATGTGATTATCGTCCTTAACCTAAGTCCTGGACTTAGGTTGAACGCATGGCAACACTGAGTTTCAGATGCTTTTTTGCCGTTTGTTGATTCTACTGTTTCTCTGACAGCCTACAATATGCTTTCTGTGGTTAACTGCCATCTTAATTTAGACTAAATTAACTCTTTATAATAAAGGTCTTTGGTATAGCTATTAAATTTATAAAAATTAATAGGCTATAGCCTAAACAATTTTTTTTGGAATATTGCAGTAGCCTATTTATTATACATGATTGTTATGTGCACATCATTTTTTTTCATGTGTTTTTCATGCGTTATCTTTTAAAATAACCTCCATCCTCTGGCAACACTCTTCTCTGATAATGTGTTTCACTAGTTCACACTTCGATATAATTAAGAGTAAACTTTATGCGTATTTGGTATATACGCATTTTATTCCATTTTATGTGGAATACAAACGATTTTTTTTTTTCTGAAAAAAATATTCCGGTCGGTTTTTCATAATAATGAAACTGAATGTGGTCTGTCTGGTTATGCTCCAAAATAAGCACCATAGTTTTTATGACTCATATCCCACATCTCATAGACTATCAGATTATTTGTGTGGAGGAACAGACTGAAATATAAATCTGATAATCTTCACCTCCAGTGAGATTTCTACTTTAGAACTGCTGTGGCTGGATGATCTTGAAAACCTGACCAGTCAGATTTCAATAAATAATGAAAAAAAAAAACATGAAACTATTGTATACATAAAATAGATCAAAATTATATATGACTTAAGAAAAAGTTTTTTGTTTTTTTTTGCATCCTTTTTGAAGATTGAAAAGCTCCAGGGTTTGGAATGACATGAGGGTGAGTAAATTGTGACTTTTTATTTTTATTTTTGAGTAAAATATTTTCAGCTCAGATCAGGAAGCAGCGTAATATATTTTTACATTTTTTACAGTGGAAGTGCTTAGTAGATTATATAGCAGTCAGTCACAAACACTCATTATGTTGAACTAAAGTTAGCTCCTTTTTAAGATTTCTGGCCTAAATTTATGCATTCATAGAGAGATTGAGTTGCTGGTGAGTGTTTGGTCCTTTCTGAGCCATTCTGTTTGATGCTGTAATATTCTTCTCATTACAGTCGAGCTTCTGCCTCTTGCTTGCACTGTCAGCGGTATTTCACAGGGGGAAAAGGCTTGCATGCTCTTATATGTGTCTTTTTCCATTCCCTAAACCATCTTAGCTGAAATAATAAAGGAAAATTAGAGGGTCTGTGGGTTGCTTTCCATTTGCCTGAATATCAGTATGTAGCCATGCTGCATAATGTCAGTAGTTCTGTGTTTGTTGTTGCACAGTGTTCCTTTTCTAATTAGTTGTTAGATGTACTAAAATCTATTTAAGTATGGATTTAATTAAAACAAATAAATAATCCAACAGCAGTGTAGCAAGGACAGAAACTTTCTATTTGAATGAAATAAAGCATGCAAGACTTAATTTTTGCAAGATGTGGAATATTGGCAAACAAACACCCTTGATCTACAGTACGTTAGAAATCTATATGCAAATAGTGTCAAGACAAAGATACATGCACCAAGATGAATTGAGGACAATGTCCTGCTCTATTGCTCTTATGCTCTATAGTCTTGAGGTTTGCTTTTTTCAAAAGCCACATAAAAAAGATATGGAAATTTATTTTTAAAGGGTACCTATTATGGCATTTAAAATGTTCCTAATGTTGTTCTGGGAGTCCCCAACAACAGTTTTACATGCATGCAATGACAAAAAACACTTTTGTTGTCTTATAATATGCATTTATTTTTACCTGATTTGCTCACCGACTCCCTAATGATTAGTTTGACGACTCATTTGTCCAAACCCCTCCTTTGCGTGACGCTAATCGGCGGTGATTGGTCAGATGACGCAGTCAGTTATATTTTGCGTTAACCCAAAGCTTAAACATATTGATAAAGCACTGCAGTGCTACAATACGCTTCACATAATTTCACATATTTCAAAAAACAAAAAAAAATAACATTGGAGACCTAGAAGCTGCTGAGCATAACTCTCACTCTCACACACACACCACAAACGCACGACACACACACACACACACACACACACACACACACACACACACCACAAACGCACGCACACACACACACACACACACACACACACACACACACACACACACACACACACACACACACACACACACACACACACACACACACACACACAAACACACATAAAAGCAACAATTATTAACAGTACTTACAGGTTGTGATTTGGAGGAGGAAGCCGATCCAAATAAACTTGGTACTGAACCTTCCTATATCAGCCGACTCGCGAATCCACACTTGAAAGCATTTGTGTTTGTGAAGCGATCGTCATTAAAATAACGCGAACACAGCTCAAGGTTGGGTTATACTTGTGTGGTATAGTTGTATAAACTCTAGCCACTGAGTCTTCACATGCTTGTCCCTGGGCAGTGAAAAAAAAAAGTTTGCTTTTGATTCGCACTTCAGAACAGAGTCTCGTCGACATGATGTTGTCAGGTTTCTCTGTCTGCTCGGCGCGCGCACTGAGTGGGCGTGTCGAATTCAAATAACTTGTACAAGTGACGTACGAAAGCTAGAGAGAAAGCATCGTTTGCCTATCGATTCATATCAGCGACTCAGAGTCGACTCTTTGAGAGACAATAACTTTGTATACGGTGAACTTTCATATTTAAAACTTTGCAGGATGTTTTTATTCACTTAGATCTATGTTACACACTACATGAAAGGTAATTTTCAAAATTCCATGATAGGTACCCTTTAAACCAAATGATCTGCATAAGGTACATCTTGATTTGATTGATTGATTAGACAAAGCACATTTAGACTGATTTTGCCACATAATTATAATTTTTTTTTTTTAAAAACTTGATAATCAAAGATAAAATGTTATTTATAAAATATAAAATTTTATATATAGAAGTATATTTATCAAATTTGTATGCAATTATTAACTTATTCTATAATATAATATATTTTTTGATTATAACTATTATATAATACAGTATATTATATAATTTAGTCTTTTTGTAGGAGGATAGCATTCAAAATCCTCTTGACATGTGCTGGAATATTTCTGCCAAGCAATTGAAATATAAATGTTATGAGACTTTTGAAAGAATAAGACTGCCAAGAAATTGCCCATGCTGCAATCATCTGAAGCATTATATATAAGCATGACTTCACTACACTCTTCTCCTTTCTCCCTATATACTGTATATCTCACGGTTCAGAAATAATCATATACTTAATTAGAGAACTTTTGAAAGCTCCCTAATTAGCGCTTTCTCCTAATTAGGTGAGTTCCACATGAGTTCCACAATGACAGAATTCAATTTCTCTCAGGGTCAGTGTAGATTAAATCCCTCTGCTCTTCAGAAACTCTCATGGCACTGGAATGTTTGCTTAACATTTACAAAATTCACGTCTGGCATCAGCATAATGCTTGCCCCTCATATGCAGTAGAATGTCTATAGACCCTGTGTTGTAAAGATGATTGAATCTGGATAAGCTGTAACTTGACGTGATATTGTGATTCAAAAGAATAAACTGTCAGGCACATATCTGAGATGTCCACACTCTTTTACATAAGATTAAAAATGGAGGCTGCATCTTCAGGTACTATTTCTGTGAAAGTGGATATCACATGGTGTAGCACATCTGCTTCACCGCCTGTTGCGTGCTCAGCTGTGATTCTGATCCGGCCCCAACAGCAGCACAGCATCTTAAAACGTGTGTCTCATCAGCAGATAGGCTGATGTTCTACCTCATGTGAACTCGTGTTCTGCAGTGACTCAGACAAGAAAAATATTTTAAACATGATTTCTTGCTAGATCTGTTTGCTGCCTCTTTTTTCTCTTTGGTTATGAAACTGTGGTTGTTTCAACCATAAAGAAGAACATTTGAGGTTTAGTCAGAATATCCAGAGTAGCAGCTCTGTTTGTTGTTGTTTATTTATTTATTTATTAAGTCTAAATCATGACAGCACAATAAAAGACTGTCTTGAAATAAGCTCATGGAAATAATAATGCAGTATTTTCATCCTCAATTTGTTTAATTTATTGGACATTATTGGATATTTATTGTCCAGTATTGGATATTGAATTGTTTTAGAATTAGATAATCTAGCACTGATTTAATTAAGAGATAATAGATCATGGTAAAGATTTAAACATCATGTTTGTTGGAGTGAAATACTGTGTGTAACATTTTCCTTTTTAAACAAAGTAGTTATTACCATAACATTAAATATTTAGCAATTTCAAACAGAATTTCAATATTGTTGCACCCCTAGAAATAACTCAGGAAACAAAGTAAAATATACACTATTGTTCAAAGGTTTAGTACAATGTTTTTTTATGAGAAGTCTCGCCAAGGCTGCATTTATTCGATGAAAAAATCTGTAGAACAGTAATATTGTGAAATATTGACAACTTAAAATATCTATATTCTGTTTGAAAATATTATAAAATGTAATTTATTCCTATGATGGCAAATCTGAATATTCAGCAGCGGTTATTCTTCAGTGTCACATGATCTTTCAGAAATCATTCTGATATGCCGATTAAGCTCAAAAAACATTTCTTGTTGAGTACTGCCAGTGTGCTTTCTAAGACTGACAACAGTCAACAGAGCCTGCTCATAGTAAAGGATCATTGTGTTTGTGCTATGTTTTTCACCAGCAGTGGGGTTTCTGATATGGATTACAGACTTAAAAGACATGTTGGTGGTGGATGTAATTGAATTTGGAAAGACAATTTTATGTCTTTTCTCTTCTCCATCCTCACACTGTGCTGTATTCATGCTGGGGTTAATGCAATGTGTACTGTGGATCAAGGTACACATAGTGTCCTTTTTTCTCTGATATGTGAAAACTAAAAAGTGTAGGCAATTTTCGGAGAGGCTAGCAATAGCAATCTAGCTTTTAAAGCTTGAGGTCCACTAGATGCACAATACATTTAGACCACTTAATTTGGTGATTTCTATTAGGATGTGAAGAGAATTTCAACCAGCAAAACAAAAAAATGTTTCTGCTACAAATCACCTACCCTGCCTTTGACTACCATGCTGAACAGGGAACAGGAAGTAAATTTTGACGTTGACACCTTTTTAGTAAAAGACCAAAGCTTGTTGGCACAAATGTCTATGTTGGGCCCACTGGCGTAGCCACGGGTGTGCCAGGGTGTGCCGGTGCCACCCACAGTGGCAGCTGGCACACCTAATAATGGATGCAGAATTAATTTTTTTTATAGTCTTAATGAAAAATATTTTACTAAACTTGGGCTATTGTTGATTACTTAAAATATTGTTTTTAAAATCAACACTTTCAAGCGTAAGTTAAACAAATTTTAACTGACCTTGTTTCCATGGCGACGCGTCATGATTGTCATGTGACACACCGCAGCCACAATAACTGACAGATGTATCGTTATTCGCTTTTACTCCATTTACCGTGTGCCGTGTCTGATATTTCAATTCTTCGTTTAAAAAATAAATGATATTGATCTATAATCTAACAAGATGAGAGCCGCAGTTTAGAGGGTCCTGTCAGCTGGATTTACAGCACCTGAAATTATCCGTTTCTCCCGAAATACATGAAAGAAAGTGGCCGTTGAACTGGGAGAAGAATAGAGTCAACTTTATAGTTTCGTTATGTGTCTGATATATAAATAAAATATATCGGCAAATTACATTTGAATAGATTTAGGGCTGGGGAAAAAAATCGATTTGATTTAAAAATCGAGTTGGTAGGTCAAATCGATTCATATTTTCAAAAAATCGATTTTTTAGATATTTTTTTCTCCCCCTCTTCAACATAGCGTACATACATTTTGCATTCGCCAAATCTTCCTTCAGGGTTTCAGTTCGGGTACGACAGTCAATGCGATGAAACTCTAAGATGATTACTGTTGTTATATACTTGATCTGTAGATAAAGGTCTATGGTTTCGCATAAAACAACTTTATCTTGCTGGACTTTATTGCTGTAACTAAATCATGTTGCTTTCTACCGGGCATCTGTTAGGTCACAACACGAGAGTCAGAGCACTATCATTGTTCTTCACGCGCACAGTAACTGAAATTTAAAACTGTTAAAGAAAAGGCTCAATAAACTATTGCATAGATAGATACTGTATAGTATACACTACGCATCATCAATATGTATTTCCTTTGTGCTTTGAACTGTTCAGTGCGTACTCGACGTGCTGCGCGCTGTGACTCCGTGTGGCTTCAAGGCAAGCGCATCATTCTGCGCTCGGGATGCGCATACTGTAAGCGCTTTGTGCTGCGATGTATTGGAGCATTTCATATCATAATACTTTTGCGCAATGAAATGTTATTAATAGCCTTTCTTGTTCGGTCCTATCTATCATATGTTGCTGCCTCATTAAACAGCTGAGCTGTGCTATACATTTAAAACATCTCAATTTTATAGTAGCCTAGGCTATATAGCCTAATAATTGACCAAAGACCAATGTGTAACGTTTTACCAGATTAAGTGCTCTTATCCCCACTAAATGTTTTTTTCACTAAATGTTCATATTTTATACAATTATTGTGCACTTGGGATTTTTCTAGACTAAATTTTACTGCTGAATTATCCACTAATCTAGTTTATAACAGAATTTTTGTCATAGATTATGATCATATATTTTTTGAAGTCTTTGAAGTTGTCTATATTAAGTAGATTGTGTTTAACACACAAAAGAATGATTATCAGTTCAACACACAGAGTAATAGAAATTCTACTTGATTAAAAAAAAAATCGAATTGAATCGTAAATCGAGTTTTTTATAAAAAAAAAAAAAAAAACTTTTTTTTAGGGAAAAAAAAATCGCCCCGCTCTAAATAGATTGTTATTGCTGCTTCCATACTAGACATCAGTGTATTTTTACTAACTCCAAATGTATTTCTTTACTAGTTCTTATGTGTATTTAAATGTCTGAAACCAAAATAAACATTATGTGGCTGAAAACAATGCATATTAAGTGCTGAGCTTAATTGCAGAAAGCAGTTTGAATCTGCCAGTTCTGTGACGTCACTAAACATTCTAACTCAGGGGCACAGAAATAAAAATCCAATATAGTCTATGGTGCCATAACGCTCAAAAGATTAAATTGTAATTTACATTTTAAATTATTTTAGTTTAGAAAATATCTGCCGATATTCGTACTGCCAACCAATCAGCAAACATCAGCTGCTGTTATCCCAGCATCTCCATAGGCACTATGTTTTGACTATGTTGTTGGTGATCCTGAATGTAATGTATAGTTATATTTTAATATAGTTTTATGGTTATGTGGGCATGGTTATGGTTAATAATTTTGCACAGTAATCTGACAATAAATGTGGCACACCCAGTTTTTCAGATGCACACCCAAAGTCTCTTTTCTGGCTACGCTACTGGTTGGGCCTATGAGTGAGCTGTGATCCCAGAAATCCTCATTTAAAAATCACCTTTCAAGGTTAAAACATGAACTCTGAGGTGAAGAGCTGTTTGCCTTTGAGGGATTGAGATCTTTTGCATTCTGTTGATCAAATTTAAAGGGGTCATATAATGGTGCATGCACTTTTACAAGTTGATTGTACTGAAATGTGTGTTGGCAGTGCCTCTACACAACCATCATATAATGATAAAAATCCATCCAGTGATTTTGTTTTAATCTCCTTATATGTTTTCCCCTGCCTCAAATCGAGCCGTTCGAGCCTGTGACGTCACAAGGTCGCACGCCCCTCCCACGATGGTTGATTGACAGCAGCGTTTCAACACAGACCCGCCCTCGCTCGTGAGTGAGATGTCAATCATAGTTCGTCATTGTTTACACTGGAGCAGAATGGCGGCCGTCTAAGCGATTGTGGTGTTCTGTTCTTGGGTGTAATAAGGAACACAGCAGTCATTTTAATGTTCCTAAATCCGAACCGCTGGCAGTGGCTGAGTTTTGTTTATGAAGGGAATATTTCCGAGGAGCAACGTCAATGCGCTCATGTTTGCGCAAATCATTTCTCACCAGACTGCTTTTTTAAACTAGGCGAGGGTCAATATAAATCAGGTTTTGCTAAGAAGCTGCTACTGAAAAAGGAATCGGTACCAACTATTCGTGTTCCTGCTGGACCTCCAAAAGAAGTGAGTGTAACGTTTTATTAACCTTTAATCTTTGCAAATCCCTGCAGGCTTCACGATGATTGTGGCTAATGTTTACACTCAGGGTGCATTACGGCATGTATTCTATGTAACGTTACGACGTTCTCAATATAATTCATAATCCCACGTTTATAATGTAAAACGCGTTATAGTTATGTTAAAAACTGTGTACGCAGGTGTTACAGTTAACGTAACAGGAATATTAACAGGAATATCATGCAGTTACAATACTATAGATGTACTTAAAAGTTTTCTTAAAACATAAAACATTTTCGTACTGCACTAAACATAAACATACAACAAATTCTTAGGTATCCTTCAACTACTGCTAGAATCATTACTGAAATGACCTCATGTCAGTGTTTCAGTCACGATAGTTGTACCTAACACTGAGATAACGTCACGCATCACTGATAAGCCTACATTTAAAAAAAAAAAAAAAAAAGTTTTTCAACATAAATCTGTCAACGAACTAACCTATAGCTTACATTAGTAACGTTAAACACATAGCGTTTGTATCTCACAACTCTAACGTTACCCTGCCAGTACATACAAAAATAGATCAAAGTGACATACCAACCATTCAGAAACGTCCTGTTAGAGCCGTCATCTTGTTTCGGGTCCGACTCCGGTTCAAACTGATACGGTTACACAGATGTGTCCTCAAGAATCCCGCTGCCATAATAAACCCTCAACTGTTGTCAAGGCAACACTCCACGTGCGTTGTGTCAAGGCGCCCACAGAACAGAGGGGCGGAGTCAGCAAAGCTCATTATCATTTAAAGGCATATGCACTTAAACGGCGTGCTGACAACAGAGCTGTTTTTGAGCAGGTAAAATTTAGTGTTTCCTTAAAATACTAATGAGAATTTTTAATAAAAGTATATTACAAAGTTTTCATTTAGACCCTAAAGATTCATATTAACTTGTACAAAAATGGCATTATATGACCCCTTTAAATGTTCCCTAATGATGTGGGAATGATGTGTAAAAACGGAACAAGCAGGAACATTTCTGCCATGCAAATGCAAAAGACCTTGACTTCGTTTTGGGTCGAAAATCACTAGATTATATACAGGTGTTACTGTTTTAGGTGTTAAAATAGTGGTCAAAAGTCAAGTTTGAGCTTAAGATTTTTTATGTAAATAATTGTCATTACTAAAACATCTAATTGCCATATTTCCAGTGTCCTACCTAATTAATTTGGTGGGACAACTCAAAATCTTTAAAGCAGTTTTCTCAGTTCCACACTCTAGCGAGTTAAGGTCTTTTGCCTTTATAGGGCAGATTTGTCCACATTCATAGTTCAACCTCCACAGATGGGGTTCTTGGATTCTCAGTTGTGTTCATGAAATATTCATGCATATAAAGTGTCCTTGTATCTGTTCATAATGTCAAACTTAGACAACAGAGAGTATTTTTTTCCCATTACCTAAATCAATAGCTGGTCTGTAGTTGTAACCATTGACAAGTCAGCACTTCACTAAGACTGGCTATAAAATATGTATCTGTCTGTCCCATATTAATCATGAACTGCATTGCTTTATTTTTTTATAATGTTTGCTGGGGTGCATTTATAATGATAGTATAATTTGTAAAAATTTTTACATAAAAGGCATTTTTCCTACCCTGATTTTAGCCCTCTGGTTTGAGCTCTCTGTTTTAAGGGGCATGTCTGGTGTGAGACTTCAGTGTAAACGCCCACTGCTGTGATTGGCTAACATCGTTGCAAATGTAATAGCTAAGTATTATATGTGCAACGCTCTCGAAAACTTTTAGCATGTTTTTATTATTACAGCTCGCAAGGTTAACTAATAGTGAAAAGTGTTGATTTATAGCATTATATTTAGATCATGGCATGAAAGGTTGCAGTGATGAGCATTGTAGAATGCTCACACAGACATGTTTAGCGCATGAATGCAGTGATCTCGTCATTGAAACTGTGAAAGGTGAGGATCTTAACACAGGGTTTTTAATCAAGTAAAACATTAAACAGATAACATAGAACTCAAGGAACAAAACCACAAGGATCACAGAGACCGAAGCAACCATTACATGTACAACAACTGACAAAGCAACAAGTGAAACACAAGGGCTATAAATACACAGGGGCAAACAACTTAACTTGGTATTGAGGAAACAAGATACACCTGGGGAGACTAATCAACATGAAAAACTACAAAAGGACTACAAAACATGGCACAGAACAGGAAATAACAAAAGTCCACACAAGACAGGAATCATGACACTAAAGAATGCTTTCATCATAACTAACAGTGCAAACACAGAATTCTAACGGGAGTTTTGGCAAGAGTCCAAGAGTTCTTTGATCGCTTTCTATGTGTAGTTTAATCACAGTTTATTTTCATCCTACTAAGAGAAACAATGTTGACCGAAAGTTGTCCGTTTAGTAGGCTTGCTACGATGGCCTGTTCAACCAAATTAACCTGGTTACTTACATGCCCATATCGTAAAAGTCTGTTTGCAAAGCCTGCGCTGAAATTGCGACTGATTTACCAAAGAATCTACAATCTATTGCATACAAATAGATAATGCTAAAACAGATAATTCACATTGTTGAACCCTGCTTGGATATGCTTATAGTATGATGACCTCTTATATGTCAAAAGCTCAAGGAAACCTTGTTGTGTCTATGCTGGCACAGTGCCGGTGTCTGTGCAGTTGTGTCCGTACCGTTGTAGTCGTGCCGGTGCTGGTACCGGTGTCTGTACCGCTGTGTCTGTGCCGGATGTCTGTGCCAGTGCCGCTGTCCGTGCCTTTGTGTCCGTGCCAGTGCCATTTTGTCCATGCCAGTGTCCATGCACGTGTCTGTTCCGTGCCAGTGTCCGTGCTGTGGTGTCCGTGCCGGTGTTAATTCCGTTGTGTCCGTGCCGGTGTCTGTGCCATTGTCTGTGCCAGTCTGTCAGTGTCAGTACCGGAAAATATATACTATGAATGTCACCGGGGACCAGCAACTGTTTGATTGGCCACATTCTTCAAAATAACTTTTGTTTTTAACAAAAGAACGAAACTTATTTGTGTTTAAAACAACTTGAGAGAGTAAATTTTGACAATTTAAATTTTTTGGGGAACTATTAATGTTAATAAAACAACAACAAAAAAAGAGAAAATCACTACTCTGGGAACTTTAATAGCAGCTTTAATATGTATAAATGTATAATTTACACAATCTATGTAGTGTTTTATTTTTTATTTGTTCATCAATTTCTTTCTTGATTGTTTCTGTTAAATACACCTAAAAATAAATCACTGTTTATTTCATTTGTATATTATATGTTGTGTATATGTTATGTGTACCTTTGTTTTTATCTTTTAATAACAAAGAAAATAATTTGTATCTTCGTCACTTTGGCCTAAATGTCTGCCATTCTATTTTGATTTAAGGCTTTGTTTTTAAAATAGGGAGATTAGTTTGGCTGTAATGCTCAGTCACAATGCAAAATAGTAAAACCAACACGAAAAAGAATCATGATTTAATCTTGAATCATGATTTTCCTGAAAAAATATATGCTGTCTTATTCATCAGTAATGCTTTGTATTTTTGTTGTATTATTTTTTTTTGCCCATTCTGTGCATGAGCAGTTGGCATATTTCCATGAGAAGAGTGTCCCTTTTGACCGCTCAGCATGTCATCTGATAAAGGGCCTTTCTGCCATACAGTGTAGAGGTCTGCACTCCCGCGGGAGTCCCGCGGGACCCGCGGGTCGCGACGCAAAACAGTGCGGCGCGGGACAAATTTTGAAAGGTCATTGCGGGAGCGGGCGGGATGATGAGGTGCACTTGCGGGTGCGGGCGGGAGGGAGGATTCGCTGCACTCCCGCAAATTAAATATGAGTGTAAAGCTGAGACCTGCACTCCCGCGGGACTACCGCGGGAAATAAAACAACTAGAAACAAATAAACCGTTATTTATCTAATGCACAAGCAACAAGGATAACTAAAATGAAAACGATTTACTGGCGCAAGGTCGGAAGCTAACTCTCGCGTGGTTCATTCATAGGCGCAGCAGAACAGCCAAACCTACCACACAGAGGCAATGTCTGCACCACATGACAGGTGGATTGTTTAGTGCTACAGATATAATTATTAAAGAAAGGAACATGCAAAACTACAAAACCAAACAAAGAAAAAGTCTGATATTTGGAAATGTTTTAGTAGCCTAGTAGGCCAATGCGACAGCAATGGAAAGCACCGTCCTTTTGCGAGCTGTTACAAATGCAACAAAATACTCACGTAAGTCTGTAACTTCAGGTCTGAAGTGTCATGTGTGCACCGTTTTGAAAGGCAAACTTCCCTGACGTTTACGGCAAGTCAGTCGAAAGTGTCAAGTGCACTAAAAGATGTAACAGAAAAATGTGCAAGCTTCCAAGTTCCAGCACAGCATCGGAGAGGGCTTTCAGTATTTGCGGTCGCTCGCATACTGGAGCAGAGACGGATTAATCTGAAGCCCTCATCAGTGAACGACATGCTATTCCTAAAAATAAAAAACTAGGCGGGATTTTGCGGGCGGGAGCGGGACGAAACTTGATTGTCGCGGGCGGGAGCGGGAGAAAATAACATATATTTTTGCGGGAGCGGGCGGGAGCGGGACAAAATCTTGCGGGAGCGGGCGGGAGCGGGACGGAAAAATCAGTCCCGCGCAGGTCTCTAATACAGTGCACTCAGCAGCACTCTGCCATGTTTTGCATGCTCATCTAAGAGACAAGACCTCATTCCTCAGATTATAGGCTCTGTTGGGACAGCTGGATGAATAGTGCTGCTTTAGGTGAGGTATGAGTTTGCAGTAGCTTGCTCTTCCTCAGAGTTGAGCTTTAAGCAGGAACAGATCTGTCACCCTGGATCCGGCCTGAGATGCGTCAAGCTGCCTCAGGGCTTCAGCTAATTTGCTGCTGGATCTCTCCAGAGGGACTTGAAGTGGTAAGGCTGGAACCTGGAAGGAGTGCTTTTAAGTGTAAGAACAGTGCACACATGTAGCCTGACTCTTATTTATTATTCAAGGTGTCCTAAGGTTAATTCAAAATGATGTCTCTTGCGATTATGTAGTGAATAAATCAGAGCCATGAACACATAAACTTGGAAAAATGGACGTACTGCATGTTGTCTATGTGTCCGGCAGGCTAAATGTGGTTATCATTATTTTCAGGCCATACATCTGTTTTTCTGTATCACAATGATTTATTGTGCTTTCTGAGAACACTTGCTCTCCTTTTGATAAATGTTGTATCTGTGTTCATGGCATCTTTCCAGTTTCTGCTAGATGCTTAACATCTGGAATAAGGTCCGTAAATCAGTTTCTGCTGTAGTTGTTGTTAGTTGAAATATTTTAGATGTTTATTTATATATATATTTAAACATCACCATGGTTACTTCTTAATTGTTTAATCTGATTTTAAGCATAAATGACAAGTCTTTTTTTTGTATTTTTTTTATTCTCAATGTGTTACCATTTTTGAGGGAAAAGCAGCTCCCTTATATGGTAATTTGTTATGAATTGGTAATATGAGCAGAAATATGACAAACAAAACTTTGATCACATTTATGGTTTTAAAAACTAAAATCAGTGGTTATTGTACACTTGTGAATACTCAAGTAAAAATATATAAGAATTGAATCTATGTATTTTAGCTTAATTGTTTTCTGACCCTGAAAGAGTTTATATGGCATGACAGGTGAGGTCATGGCAGACATACATTTTCTAAAGGACGGATAGCATTACGTAATCTCAAGAACTATAGCATTTTGATTATGGTTATAACACAATGAATAGAAAAAATCCAATGTGAAGTATGCCTCTCATTTATAAACACTAATTTTAGCAGTGAGTGTCTAGAGTGAACAGGAAGTGGCTCAAATGCAAGATTAATTTGGTGTTTTTTGATGGAGAATTGATTTTTTGGAAGTGTATATAATGTTTTTAAAGCACATTGGGTCAGCTCAGAATGAAATACCGCAGTCTTAAAGTTCTTTCCGCTTGCTGTCATTTTGATCGATGTTGGTAACGTAATTAATATATATATATATATATATATATATATATATATATATATATATATATATATATATATATATATATATAATTCAGCTGTTTCAATTGTAATGATATTTCAAAATATTTCTGTTTTTACTGAATTTTTGTTAAAAAATTTGCCTTTGTTAGCATAAGACACTTAACATAATTTTTTTAAATCTTACCGACCACAATCTTTTGAATGGTAGCTGAGGTAATATGAATGAAAAGTGATATAAAAACTAGTTTGCAATAGTATTTTCAGCACCATAAAAAGTGAATATTGTAAGGAGTTGCCTTAAAAATCAGCTTGTAATTTCTTGTTTTGATTTACATACTGACACAATCTATTAGAGCATGTTTATTTTTTGATTATGAAGCTTCTTCATCTGTATTCATGGATTCTAGCAGTGATGTTCTGCCAATCTCAGTTAGCAGCTTGGCTCATTGCGGATCCCCACCGTAATGTCATTAGAGTAAGCTATGCCGTTTGCACTTCATTTCTTTAGATTTTTTGCAGAGAAAAATTACGTTGGCATTCATGTCATCTCTGTCTGCTGTATTAGTAAGCAGATGGAACCGACGTCTATTATTATTGGTAGTATTTAATTTTTAAAAGCAATATTTTGTTTGCAGATCACTTGTGATCTACTTTCAGTTTTAAGTCAGATTTTATCCAGCTGCTTAGACCTGACTGCTCCGTGTTCGCCTTAGCTGTTGTGATTTTAAATGAGCCAGAAGTCTTTGATAAAGAGCTAAGGTTTGAAACAAAGCCACAGGAACGGATGTGTCGTCCCTTCCTCCTTTACCCTGAGAGATGCTCACATTTCTTTAAGTAGAAGATTTAGTTTGCCAGATGTACTCTGCAGGTTGGCAAACAAATAGGCTGCTTTATGTAGCATTGGCATTCTAAAAAATTAAATTGCCCATCTAATTGCCAGCAAAGCACTTTTGTGCTTTTGTGTGGTTAAAAATGGCAAATGTTTCATTAATTGAATGGGCTTGTTGGCTGCATAATGCCTGTTGACATATGCTCAATGCAAAGAATTGTGGGAAAAGCTTATTTTGTTTATTTGCTGAAGTGACCCTTGACGCCACTTATCCAGCACTGATGTCATCTTCACTCTTTTACAAAATGAGACAATATGTTATTCTGTTGTGTTGTGATTGCTTTATATTGAATATTTGCATGCTTTGTTTCACTGCGTAACTGTCATCTGTTATATTTAAAGCCGCCACAAAATAGAATTGCAATATTTTACTTAAAGTCCCCGTGAACCGGAAGTTGCAAACGACTTTTCTCCAGTGCTGTGACGTATTTCCGAGAGAAACGGAATACTAAATGAGGCAAAATAGTGAGCGTGGCTTTTTTTTCCAACTAGCACCTGATTGGATCTAGAAAAATGCACCTCCTCGCCATCTCTCCTTTCACACGCTGTGTGCCTGTCTAATGTCAGTTGGAGGGGCGTGATTACGGATGTTAAGCAGACACCCAAACCATCAAGTGTACGTCATCGGGCAAGGTCCTCCAGTGCAGAGGGGAGGGGCATTTTCAGAATTTGATTAAAGATTACGAAGCCAAAAAATTTTTTTTGTGTGGATTGACTTGCATGGATGAATTGTTCACCACAAAACGATCAATTTAGGCAAACAAAGTAAGTATGGTCAATTTTGATTTCATGGGGACTTTAAGCTATTTGATTTACCGAAACAGGTGATTGAAGGGGATCAAAATAACTCAATGTTCTTTAAAATATTGTGCACCAATGAACCATTGACAAAAAGACCCAAAACATAAGTAAAAATTTTAAGAAAATGCACCATTTTCATCATTTGTGCACTTTTTGAAGATTAAGATTTGAGATTAATTAGCATTTACCAGCATTTCATTCTTTCTGTATTATTGATATCATTTGAGTGAAGGACTGTATAGCAAGGACAAATATGAAATTCATAAGATGAACAAGTAGTTTGTGTGCTTTCATCTTCATCAGAATGCAACAGAAGAACGACACTCCAAGTCTTTAGTCCTCTGAGAGAAATGTCAATTTACTTTGGAAAGCATCCCAGGCAGAAAAGTCACAGTAGGTGAGGAGAAAGCTGGGTAAACCGGATGGCCTTTGAGAGTGACGGCCTGACTGAAAATACACTATCTGGGACTGACAGATAGCTCCAACTTAATGTCCTGTCCTCTTGCTGAGCTGAAGAGCCTGCTTTTACTGAACGATACATTAAGATGCAAGATGACACTTACATGAGAGCCAAAACTACTGGCAGGCTTTAGTGATGGACAGTCCAGCATGATGTGTCCTCCTCCCTGCATATTCACTCTCTTGTCTGTATCCTGTCTTAGACTCTCTTGCACCTCACAGACTTATTTCCTGTCTCTCTTTGTTCAGATTATGTGGAGTTTCAGATCCTTCGAAGTAGAGCTGAGAGAATGCTGAAGTGTGGAGTTGGAATACCTACTTTACCTGCTTTTTATGCTCCTTGTGTTTGCAGGTGTGAGTCGTTGTTATGTCCTGCCCTGTTGTATGGCTCAAATCTTTGCAGTTATTCATCATTGCAGTATTTCTGTTGTTTATAACAAACTTTATCACATTTTATTGACTGATTGTGTGTTCTTCTGTAATAGAACTTCAAAGAAAACCTTCTGTTTGTATCTCAGAGAATCCATGCACAAACAGTGCTGGGCAGTCATAACAGCGGTAGTCTAACAGCGTGCTCTGAATGAATGTGCACCAATATGCTGAGTTATATAGGGCATCCCTAGAAGCACCAGGTGTATTTCTGCATCACGCAGATAAGAAGTCATTTAGCTCTGCTGTGATGCATAAGTGCAACACACTCTCTGCTGGACGCCTTCTGAGATACTACACATATGAATTTCTGAATGGCCTCACTGGACAGTTACTTGATATCGTCCTGCTGTATGTAGCATGATAATGTCAAGGAAAGTCAGACAACCTTTTTTGTGAGTGATATATTCATTACATGTAAGAAAATACTTTTTCAAATTTTTTAACAATTGTCTATTAAATTCAATCTATCTATCTATCTTTTCTCTCATCTTTATTTCTGTATTTTGTCATCTTCTTTCTCTCTCACGTTTGTGTATTTGTTAGTGATAGTGTAGGCTAGAGAGACTCATGACACATTTTTTAAAAGAAAATGAAAGAATCCATTTTCAAATTAAGGCACAAGCAAGCCGAGACACTTCTGACGCATATGACTGAAATTTATTTTTATGATGTGTTGTAGGACAATTAGAGTTTTTAAAAAACTTTAAACAATAATTTTTCTGCTGTGCTTTATATCTATCCTCAAAAGTGCTAATTGGAAGCCATCCAGCCAGATCACAGTTTGCCAGAGTGAGAAACTGCTTTCCAGTTTTGTGTGTAAAATACATCAGATGGTCAGATTTGAGGGACAAGTTTACAGTTTATGTCAAGTTTAGGCTTACAACCAGGGTTAGGTGCTTTGTGTTATTCACCTATTATTTCACTCTGATTTTAGGGAAATTATGGTTAGGGTTAGGTTTATGGGCAGGATGTTGTTCCAGGACATGTCTTCCAGGCAAAATCAATCAAAATCAATCAAGGTGACACAGGGAATGGATTGTGAGCGGTTCATGGGTGTATTAAAGTTTCGTCTCTCTCTCTCTCTCTCTCTCTCTCTCTCTCTCTCTCTCTCTCTCTCTCTCTCTCTCTCTCTCTCTCTCTCTCTCTCTCTCTCTCTCTCTCTCTCTCTCTCTCTCTCTCTCTCTCTCTCTCTCTCTCTCTCTCTCTCTCTCTCTTCTCTCAAACACACACATAACTTTTCATTGCAGTTACATGGTCTGCCAGTAGGTGCCGGTGTTGCTCTGAACAGGCTTTGCAAATGACATCTCTTTAAGGATTTATTTACAAGCGTAAATGCATTGATATATGAGGCATATATTTGTGAAAAAAAGAGAAAGATTGAGCTCTCAGCCTCAGGAGATAGAGATGAAATCTGGTTGTACTTCACCCTGTGTCTATAGGTCTGGTCCAACTGGCACAGGAGTATCATAGTACCAAGCCTCCATTATTACTATAGATCTTCTCTACATCATGGCACTAAGATCGATGGGCACGGAATATGCCAAACAGTCACTTAGTCAGGTCATTGATCCAGCACAGAGTTTCCTGGGAGGAGAGAGATCTAGTGTCTGCTGAGAAACTAAATTTGATGGTCTTCTGTTAATTAATCAGTTTAGCCTCTTCTTAGCATTCTTACATCTGTCTGTCTGTCTATGTAAGCAATAATATGATACTATTAGGTACAATTGTTTATATACTGTATATGTAATTTTAATTTCCCTTTCAGTTGCTCACGTTCAACATAGTCAACATGTCGACTGATTGGGATCACGCTTAGGGAGCCTGTCATCTTCGAGTACTGTTAAAACAAGCCAATGCACATTGGCATGCAAGATCTGCATCTCACACTCCGCCTCGCGGCGCGGGTATAAATATGGAAGTGGATGCACGCACCAATTGTCTATCACTTCGGAGCCGATCGGTCTTCATGTCGATGTTTCTAAGGAGTGTTGTTATTTTACAACGAGAGAGTGTGTCAGTGTTCTTCTGGAAAATGCTCCCAGTGCTTGTGGTTCTACAGCGTAAGTGCAGTGGTGATCGTGAGCTTCGGAGGTCTCAACTGCTGTTTTGTTGATGGTTGGTTAGAGGGCAAAGAAGTAAGTGCCTCTCTGTTTCAGTTCACTGTTCAGTGTTGCCGCGGTCAATTCCCCGTGTGCTCCGGCACTGGTGACGGGTCCCATTACCTGAAAGAGCAAAACCATTTCCTGAAAGTACCCCTCTGACGGTCACAATGGTTGCACCTCGTGTTAAAAAAAATATATAATAAATGTATTTATATATATATGTATAAAATATATATATATATATATATATATATATATATATATATATATATATTATATATATATGTGTTATATTCAGCACGCTGAAGCAGCTTTTGTGGATAGTTCATGTTCTTATTGCGAGAACATGACTATCGCAGTGTTGAGATCGAGACTCACCTTCATGCGTGAAGGTGGAGTCCCTATTACCACGCCCTGCTATGGCACCGTGCTGGATGGGTGATCAGAGGATCATAGTGAGGCTTTCCCGCCCGGTAACCAATCCCTGTGGGCCCCTATCACACCGCAGCCGGTGGAGCCCCCGTTGAGCACGCTGGTCCCTCTGTAATGGACCAACCAGCCATTTGACAATGTCGAATGTGAGCGACTGAAAGGGAACATCTCGGTTACGTATGTAACCCTCGTTCCCTGAAGGAGGGAACGGAGACGTAATCCCATCGCCACTATTGCTGGACCACCCCTGACTCCACCTCAGTGAAAAACAACTGGTGCATGCATCCACTTCCATAGTTATACCCGCGGTCGTTATAAATATGTGTGAGATGCAGATCTCGCATGCCAATGTGCATTGGCTCATTTTAACAGTACTCGAAGATGACAGGCTCCCTAAGCATGATCCCAATCAGTCGACACGTCGACTACGTCTCCGTTCCCTCCTTCAGGGAACGAGGGTTATACGTAACCGAGACATTTTGATGTATTATGAATATAAATGTTTCATGCCCCCCCAGTTTTCTAGGTATGCCTATGGTATGCTTGAACAACTGTCTCTTTCTGTTAGTGTTTCTGCAGTAGTGTTCTGAGCTCCAGTGAAAGGCACAGTGTGCAAGAGGCCATAGCTGCTTCCCTTGCTGGGACATGAGGTCATGTGGACACTTCTAAAAATCCTCCAGTCAAACAGCCACATCCATGGCCGCTTTAAACTTCACAAGCCTGTGACTGCCTGTAAAATGTAGTTCTGTTTGTTTTTCCCCTTTCTGAAACAAGATCTAGACACGTATAAAATTGAGATTTATGAGTAAAGTATTGGAGGAAGTAATCTTGTTTTAATGTACCTGGCATGTGGTGTGTAAGTCTGATATAAAATGAAAAGCAGGCAAAGATAGGCTGTAGATAATTTCCAGCACAATTTCCCTCTAAATACCTCTCCCTTTAAAACATCTCTTCTCCAGTTGAAATATAGTCTTAGCCATGGTTGAACCTCTTTTATATGCTGTGGCCATAAGCAAGGTGTTTATCATGAGACAGAGTAAATGTTATGGTGTAATTAACCCTCCCGCCTGAGAGGAAGTAAGCTGAACCTTTTCACGCCGCAGTATCAACAGCTCATAAACAACTACACCACTGTCTACACTTTATTCATTTTAGCTGAAAGCAGATCTTTGATAGAGCCATGCTTTTTAAAGTCTCTCTGTAATTTCAGGAGTTTTCAGACTCCAGCCTGTGAATTTTCACCTAGACTCTGATTTCTGTCTTCACCGACATGTTATAAGTTCACAGTTCATATTAGTCCCTTGGTCTCACACTCACAAATCACATTTGCTCAGGTGCTGTGAAGGACATGAGAGTTTATTGGCTTGTGAATGGGAGTTGCCACGTTCATTTGTTTGAGATGTGACTGATATGGCTTCAGTTTGCCCCTCAAACAATAAGCATTCACTTTGGAGCATCTGGGTCTTTCTTAAGCCTTGAAATGATGAACAGCGGTGGCCTGAAGCAGAAAAATAAGAGCTGTGTGAACAGTATTCGTGTCTAATCAATGTCTACCTGGCAGTTTATTCGCTAAGAGCAAATGTCTTTGAGCAGAGAGCAGGCATCTGAGTCAGTGAGGACAGCCTGTCTACTCTGTGGGCAGATTGACAATATATCATAGGGCACGTCAGGGCTTTCATGTAGCTGGACTTTCTTTATACGTAAATCTCAATGAGTTGAGGCTACAGAATTTGCGGCTACAGATGTATACAGTATATGTGTATCACAAATTATAAACCGCATATTTTAAGTTTAAACAACTACATTCTTGCCTCAAAAAATACAACAACATCATAGTATTTGTAAAAGTATAGTGGGTTTGCTCCTATAGATGTACAAAGACGGTGCACTCCTATTTATGAATGAACTGCCAACACACAATTTGGCGGACAATTCACACTGCACAAACAAATGGCAACAAACAAATGGTTTTTGTCAGATCAGTGTTACCCCTGTCGGTGTCTGTTACCTTTGTTTGGGGTTCGATTTCACCCTATACTGAACATGTTCAATCAGCGTTTGTCAGTGTCTGTTGGGGCAGTGTGAACATGACAGTTATTTTTCATAAATGAAAAGTCCAATGGCCAACTTGTTTGTTGGTGTTAGTTGACGTTTGTCTGTGCAGTGTGAATTTGCCTAAAGGGATAGTTCACCCCAAAATGAAAATTCTGTCAGTAATTACTCACCCTCATTTTGTTCCAACCCCATTAAGACCTTTGTTCATCTTCGGAACACAAATTTAGATATTTTTGATTAAATCTGAGAGCTGGATCACTTCTCCATAGGCTTCTAAGGGATTGAAACTTGCCGGCCCTGAAAAGTTATTAAAGAAATCGTTAAAATAGTCCAAGTGACTACAGTGGGTCAATCTTAAGTTTATCAAGCGACGAGAATACTTTTTGAGCGCAAAAAACAAACAAAAATAACGACTTTATTCAAGTATTCATTTCCTTTTCTGTGGGCCTCGAGTTATTTCACATAGTATAACTACGCAGCGCTTCTGGTTAAACTTCACACGCATCACATCACACATGACCAGCGTCGGCCAATAGTGAGCATACGTGTGACGTAACACAGAAGCACTACATACGCGATTCTTTAGGCCCACAGAGAAGGAAATGAATACTTGAATAAAGTCGTTTTTTTTTTTTTTTTGCGCACAAAAAGTTTTCTCGTCGCTTGATAAACTTAAGATTGAGCTGTAGTCACTTGAACTATTTTAACGATTTCTTTAATAACGTTTTGGGCCGACAAGTTTCAATCCCTTAGAAGCCTATGGAGTAGTGATCCAGCTCTCAGATTTAATAAAAAAATATCTTAATTTGTGTTCCGAAGATGAACGAAAGTCTTGGAAAGGTTGGAACAACATGAGGGTGAGTAATTACTGACAGAATTTTCATTTTGGGGTGAACTATCCCTTTAAAAGAGCCAACTTCCAATATATTGCGACACAGCACCTGCTTCATACCGCAGTCATTTTAAAATGTTTACTGATGTGTTTTGTGTGCAGTTTTGCTAGTTCCTTTGAATCAATTGAAAAATGCCAAGTAGCCATTTTGTCGAGCATGCTGTCGTGAACCTGGATTTTGCAGATGAATCAGCAGTTTAACACCCTTGTCATTGAATTTTCAGCCTCTGGCTAGATGTGTCAGACCGTCTGGTTTTGAGAACAGAACGTCAGGGACGATAAGGACTATCTCTGGGGAGATCACAGCTTTTGCGTTCTTTTGGAAGCCTGTGTGCCATCCACTCCTGATAAAGGACAAAAACATGTACCAGCAAAAGTCGAAGAAGACTCTAAACTGCTAGGCAGATAAATCCTGAAACTCAACTATGGGACAGAGTATACTGTGTCCTGCTTAATAATCAGAGAGGTATACTGCCAGACTGAGACTTCAGTCCCACAAGACCTTTTGTGCGAAGCAAATCACTTAATGACTGACCTACAGATACACTTCTCCTTTGACTGTGTCCAAGGCTCAAGGAGTATGTGCTGTTAGGTAAATAGTTAAGCGACTTTGAAAAAGAACACAACTCTGTGTCATCAGTGGACAAACACTTTTGTTTGAGCAGCTGTTTTTTAGGAGACACTAGATCCCCGAAGTGTGTATTTTGTTCTACACAAGCGTCACCAGTAATGATTTTTGGGATGCATGATATGCACCATATGTTTTATTTATCGTACATTTTTAGCTTACTTAATATATACTGTGCAAAAGTCTTAGGCACATTAGTATTTCAGTATTTATAAAGAAAAAATGGATTTAAACCAGTTATTTATATATTTTGCTGTAGTGTGTAAGTAGGAAATAAACATTTACATTTCCAAACATTCCTTTTGTCATTAATTGCAATAATCCAGTGAGATTTTTGTATGCACAAGTTGTTCTATCTATCTATCTATCTATCTATCTATCTATCTATCTATCTATCTATCTATCTATCTATCTATCTATCTATCTATCTATCTATCTATCTATCTATCTATCTATCTATCTATCTATCTATCTATCTATCTATCATAGTTGCTGCTCCATTTCTGCCTGTTTACAATAGCACTAAAGGAAGATATGAATGAAAAGTGGGGGCCGGTTACCGGGGCGACTGAAAGTGGACAGAGCAAGCCTCTCAGTACCTTATTTGCCAAGGAGGCGTGAGAGAGAGGGAGCCAGGGGAGTGGAAAGGAAGGACAGCGTGCTGCATGTGTACAGTTACACACGAAAACACACTCTCACACACACAGTCACAGACTACTCAGTCAGTCCAGGGAGACAGAGGCAGTGCTGGTGTCTCTGTTGAGTTCTGTCTCTCTGTTTTGCACTCAGCTGTATCCATTAGCCAAGATGCCGCAGAGAAAGAGGAGTTTCACTTTTGGAGCGTACGGCGGGTAAGAGCAAATGCTGTTTACCAAAACGTTTCACATTCACTTTTCTCTTCTTACTCTGTGATGTGAATGTGATTATAAATAATCGTCAGGATATCAGCCACTGATGTTACAGTCTCAGTAGGGAGATATGATAACGGCATTTTTGAATGTTAATGCATTGTAAAAGCAGTAGCACAGTGTAATCGCAACAAGCAGATTTGATTTCATCACTGGTATATATTTGAATGACAGACTGCTCTCTCAGAGTGCAATGCATTACGTCGGCTGTGGTGAACTGCTCTTCTGCAAGTAAACCATGTTATTAAAGGCCATTATAACGGTGAGTGTAATTGAGTTTGTATTGAATTAGACACTGCGGTTGACTGAAGCAGACATGCATCCATGCAGAAACCTTGTGTCTGCGAAGCAACCAGGGAGGTTAACGTAATCACAAGCTGTTTGCCCTATCAATCCGGCCTTGAGAATTCGATTAAGCCCTCATTTAGTGATCTGTTGATTCAGTAGGGAGGAATTTAAACCTGCGTTTCTGTTCGACTGAATACCCACAGGCTCCAGTGAGATTCCTCTGCCGGTTAAAGGATCTTGTCTGCTCAACAGGTGCAAGGCTGCCATATTTCAGCTCTGTGTTGTCAAGGACAAGTGTTATCTGTGCCTGCATAGCTGATCTCATCAGACCTGTCCCACCAGGACTGTCCTTAAATAGATGCATGCATTTCCAGACAAAGGTTTAGACACATTTGACTGAATGTGTTTGTCATGGTCGGTTGATCTATACAGGTGTATGCTTAAATGCTTGAAAATTGTTTTGGAGACCATTATTTTTTTTGTGCCTGCACATCATTTTCTTTACAAAACACAAATCTTCATATATATAAATATATGTATAAGTTAGACACTTTAATTCATGTAAGTGTAATAAAAGTTATTTATAAAATATAATTAAATGTCAAATGTAAAATAATAAGTTAATCTCTTTTCGTATTGAAAATTAAATAGACATTTAAAATAAATTCATTGTAACGAAATAATATTATCTTTTTACTGTCTTGCAATAATAAAAAAGTTCAACTGGTGGTGTATACAGCACTTGTACTTTTAAGTGTTTGCTTCTCTGACTTTGTTGATGGAAGGAAATGTATTGATTCATTGATCCTTTTTCTCATTTCGCTCAGTAAATTGTCTTTGGCTGTGTTTTGACATTTTCTTGGTTTTGAAGATTGCGAACTCTAAAATACATCATTGAAAATTAAAAAAAAAAAAAACAGATTTGCTTGCTGGTGATTAATGTTTACATGGCCTCATGAACATGCACCTCTTTACAGAACACACTGAATAACTCATGTGATGTGATGTGATGTGTGATGTAGCTTCCTCACAAGACTATTATGCAGGTTCAGGATGCGGATCTGCAAGTGAAGGTTCCCCTCAGGTGACCTCAGAATGAGATATGGAATCATTTTCTAAATTAAGTCTGGTGATGCTATGCTAGCCCATCTCTCTGGCCTCATTGACTCTTGATGGAGTCTAATGAAATAAACAGCAGACCCAGACTTTGTCCCAGATCATGAAATGCTTTTTCTTTCCGTCTTTCTCTCTCTCTCACTTTGGCACCTGGGTTGAGTCATAGGACTTGACTCCAGAGCTCTGAAAAAAGACTCGAAGTGGACCTTGTTTAGAAACAGCCATCTGGAAAAGCTTCTTGTTTTGCAACCAGTGGTGCTGATCGCTGGTTCTTGGAGGTCAGCAGATTCTTTATGCCCAATTTCAGTGTTCCAGTGGGGCAAAGAATGGGGCAGGAAGCGAACCGAAAAGAAGTGGCTAGGAAAGACGAATGACTTGAGTAGAAAAATGACCCTTTATTCATGCCATTTTCCTTTGATTCTGCCATGTTGATACATTGTTTTCCATTACCACAAATATAATGCAGATTTTAGTTAAATGACAAAGATTAAAGGTGCTTGTCAGCATTAGTTTTTCTAATGGCATTTTGAAGAGGCAGCTGAACCGTTTTCATGAGGTTTTTGTTTTGCACTACAAAGACCACGTGTGCACCGCTCAATGGTCTGTGACCACTCATCCATCTCTCTCAGGAAGGTCGCTAAACCAACAGTAACCCCTCTGTCCTTCGTCTGATCTTCATCTAAATTTACAGTCACGTTCACATTCAGCGGCTGTATCGAAGACGTGACTGAAGATGGCTGGATTAATTTTAGTGTTATTTGAGGAGACAAAGACCGTTGATTAGTTCTGAAGGGCAGCTGTTAGACGCTTCCTGTACATCACATAGATGGCTGTAATGAAACATAACTCATTTTCAGCAGGGGAAGTTATTAAGAATAAATTGCACCTGATAATAGCGTTGTTTTTTTTACCACACACTGTCTTGCTTTAGTGCCCAATTTTCTGAAGTGAATTTACTATCATATCGTCATAATTTGATGAGTTAGTACTAGAATTGGTCGATAAACAATATACACAAACTTCCATTGTATGTGTGTGTGTGTTGTTTTTTTGTGTGAATTTGGTACAATCTATAGTATGCAGTATATTGATACCACATTGGCTATTGGTCAATATTAGAGATTTTTAATTTATTCGATATTTAATTGTATATGCTAATTTCCTTTATTTTTTACACTTAGATAATCTTTGCTGTCATCTAACACTCAGTTAAAGTTCATCTTTAAAAATGCTAACAATTTAATAACACTGGTAAATATAATCTTATCTCAAATCTCAAATGAATATCGATTTTTCATAGTGTATGTTAATTTTGTGATGTCTAAATTCAAATGTATCATTTAAAATGGTTGATTTTTTTTATTATTTCAAATACTGTTCAAAGTTCGGAATCAATAATTTTTTTTTACATAAATTAAGAAGTATTTTTCACAATATTACTGTTTTACTGTGTTTTTGATGATATAAATCAAGCCTTGATGAGCATAAGAGAATTCTTTCAAAGACATAAAAAAAATCTTAACATCCCTAAACTTTTAAAAGATAGTGTTTGACAAAATGGTATAGATATCAGCCGTTTATTTAACCTGACAAGGCAGACCCACATCAAGATGTTGGGTCTGGGAACACACCATTGGCAGGGCTCAATCCGAGGGGCGGGATAAACGGTTGTCTTTTAAATTCCCTATGCATGCAATAGGATAGTGCTACAACGAACCAGAGCAGTGCTTGGTGCCATTCTTTGTTATTTTCTCAAAGAAAAGCTTAAAGTTTTTCTTTACACAGTGACATCGGATACTACTGGCCTGGCATGCGTAATACTGTATTTTTAGTAGTTTTCGCGGATCCATGTGAACAGGGATCTTTTTGACTTTGTTGTCTGTTGTCTAAAATGCAGGAAACGAGGAAAGGAAACGAAGGAAACGTACCCTCAATCAGTACTGAGCCTAATTTACATTTATTTAGTGATTTCACCCTTAAGACCCTAGGTCAAATTTACAAATGTCCCGGCTCTGACTGTCACGTGTTTGATGCATTCCAACCCTCTGTGTCACATGACAGGTGCTGCTGCTGTCTTGATGAGTCTCGGCACCTGTGCTGTTGTGTAACACAAATGTGGACACCCTTTGCTGAAACCTGAAGAACTGCGAGACAGTCTGTATGTGTTAAGGCACTCTATGCATTCATGGCTGTCACATTGTAGACTTGCGGCTGGTACCCGATGCATGTGTCTTCGGCGTGTCAGTACAGTACATCCACTGTACTGTTACTCTATACTGTCTTTCAATGGCTACTTTCAGATGTTGTATGTTGACATCTGAGCTTACACTGGATATCAAGTCCTGCTTTGATTTTCATAATACGTATATCATTCGAACAAGATTAATTATTTAACAAGAACACTGACACTCAAAGCATACACTTGGTCTTTTTTCCTTCCTGCTTGAACTCTGTGTTCCAGATATATGAAAAATTGATGGGCGTTTATGTAACGTTCTTGTTATGGTACACCATGTATTGGCATTGACTAGAGGGCCGTTCTCTCAGTTAACTTGATCCTGTTCCCCAGACAGCAGGTGTAACTCCTTCCTCCTTAAACACTCACATTCTGAAACATTATAGTGTCTGTCAACACTGACAAACTGTTTTCCCACAAGACACTTGCATCATTTCTTAAAACAAACCAGAATGTGGAGTTTGAAAAGAAGAAACATCTTTTTTTTCTGATTTGTTATCTCAAGAATGTCTTGTTTACTATATCGAGAGTGTTAGAGACCGTGTTAGACTTTCACATTGTCCATCATTTTGACGGACAGAATTAAAAATTCTGTCATAATCTATTATTGGCCTACACGTCATTTTTATTCACATACTTACAGGACAAGCGTATGCATTAATTTATTTATGAAGAGAAAGTTGAACAGAGACTGCGTCACTTTTCAGTTTTCATCATGAATGTTTGTCCAGCTTTATTACTTTTCATATGAAACAAAATCTCCGCTTTCAAATTCTATCATTTTTATTACAAAATTCAAACAATAAATACCGTTTAATGTGGCCAAAGTGCGGCAGTGCAAAACCCACATTAACCGATCATATATTCCTCTTTACTGCATTACAGCACATAATAGACAAGCATAAATATCTCTGGATTTTTTTTGAAAGATACAGTACAACTTATTGAAATCCGTATCATGTCTCATGTAATCGCTTAATCAGAAAAATGATGGAAAATTTTCGGTTAACGCAACCTCTGACTCTACCCTTTAGAAGTTTGGGTCAGAATGAATTTTTTTAGACTTCCACATAATGATAAGTCCAATATGATTGTTTATTATCTATGTTGTTCATGATGAGCTTGCAATTAAAAAGCAATCCATCCAATTAACCTGCATAACATTCGTTTATTCACAAAGCACAACATTCGGAGGAAGAAAACAGGCATGTATTAAATTGATCAAAGGTTAAGACATTTTTACTGTTCAAAATATTTCAAATATTTTGTTTCAAATAATTGCTGTTTTTAACTTTTTATTCATCAAAGATTAATGAAATCGTTTTTATCCCAATTTCAAAAGTATTAAACACCACAACCGTTTTTAACATTAACATTAATAATAATTGTTATAAATGTTTCTTGAGGTCCAAATCAGCATATCAGAATTATTTCTGAAGGATCATGTGACACTGATGTCATGATGCAGAAAATTCGGACTTTTTTGATAACAGAAAATAACCATCCACCTTCCCCAGCTCCACCTGTATGTAGTATATCTGCTACTGGTAATTCATGTATGCTATATTGCACAGCAGCAGCAGGTCTTACTTGCTCACAGCAGCATGTTGTGTATGTATTGATTTGTAGCAAGACCTGTATTTGCACATAGTGTACGTTCATCATACTTTCACTTCAATCTCACTAAGTCCCAGCCTCAGCCCATTCAGAAATGCCGGTAGGCTACTTGAGGAGTACCTACATAGGAGCCTGATAATTTTTTTTTTTAAATTAAACAAAGACTTTAGATGGACTTTGAGGCTTTTGCATCTGAAGTCTTCATTGTTTTTATTTTCTCATTCCTTTAGAGATGACCTGAACCATAATTGGATGAGGCTTGCGAATTGTGTATAATTCTAAATTATAAATGACATCCAGCAGGTTTGTTGTGCTCTCTACTCCAGTAGTTCTGAAGTGTTCGAGACATGATTTATGATTCGCCTGCACCATGTTGCTTTACCACAGGGATCATACGATAAGACGTGATGGTCAACAAGCTTGTGTTAGAGCCAAGTCAGCTTTAATATCAGATTCAGTAAGTCATTTTATCCTGTGTAGCTCCATTAAAATATCCTTTACAGTCTCAAATATTGACTCTCTCCTTTGTATCTCATACTGCACCCCTCAGTCACACAGAAACTTTTATTGCAGCGTTATAAATTTAAGCTAACAAAACCTTCTCGTTTCATATTGTGTGCGCCTGCAGAGGTTTAAGGGCAGCAATAGTACGTTATTAAATTAACTCAGAAGATTATTCTGACAGAAAGGCCCCACAGCTCTCCATAAGGTTCAGAAAACCCTCAAGTTTATGCTCAGAATCCCAGTGATGAATTCTTTTCTCTTGGTTCCGCAGTAGAAAGGAAGGCAGAGACTTCCACATACTGATAAGTCTAGTATGATTATGTATTATCTATGTTGTTCATGATGTGCTTGCAATTAAAAAGCAATCCATCCAATTAACCTGCATAACATTCATTTATTCACGAAGCGCAACATTCAGGAGGAAGAAAACTTTGGCGTTGATAAGATTAAGTTCAGTGTGAACTGTTGAGTCACATTTTCAATTAATTTATAGTCACAGATATTTCATTTACAATATTTGTGAAAGAATTTCAGTGTCAAAAGATCATTCATATATTCAGGCAATTATTTGGCTTATTTGGTTTAATACGTCTGTAAATTTTAGCCTGCTAATGACTGCTAATCACGTACGCTGTTGAACTGTAATCCTCTGCGGCTATTTTGGCTCAATTGAAGGCTTTGCTTCATAGTTTTACCACACCCAGACTCAATTTCCCCTTTATGGGGATTCTTTGTAACAGGAGAGGAGGGTAAACATGAGTCCGAGGAGGAAAAATATAATGTTTTATGATTCTCCTCTGGGCTGCATGATGGGAGTTCTTATATATCCTCATCTTTTTATTGTCATCGCTGATTTGTGAACATTTGGCTAGTTCATAAACATTGTAAATCCCATGAATATAGAAAACAATAAAACGTCTAGTTCTGTCGCATAATTTACACACAGGTTGATGGCACCAGTGTTCCCTGCAGGCTTCAATAGTTTGAATCTCTCGTGGTCTATTGAGTGATGTGCCGTTTATGTGTTTGAGCTACTGGGGCTTTTACTGTTTATTTGCGGATATGAGGCGAAGCTAATTAAACCGGAGTGACTGTGAGCGTCCCTGCAGCACAAACGTCAGGACTGACAGTAATTATGCTTTGTAATCTACACACAGGAAGTCTGTCTCCTTTTGTCAGACTGATTGTGTGGATTTGTTTGATGTTTGTGGACTGGTTTTATAAATGGATAAAAGCATAAAATAAAAACCTACCAGCAAAAAAAAAAAAAAAAAAAAAAAAAAAACAGCTGTTAAGTTTGTTAGTTCACTATAACAAAATGAGTGTAATTTTAAATATTGTAAAAAAACTACAGAAAAAAATGTTAATAGGTTACCAGTAAATCCCTGTACGAATTACAGGAAAAACTGTAAAAGATCTCTCTAGCCATTTCATGTAATCAAATTTGCAGTGGAAAAACTGTAAACGGACATTCCCAAAATCCTGTGACTCTTCACATTTAAAAGTATTTAATTTATATAGTTATGTTTCTTAATGGTTTATCACATATTTGGTTGTTGATTGAATGTTATTGCAATATTTTAATGTCAGGTGTGTTACTATGATAGTGTTTTGTGTTTGCGTGAATGACTCTGTGCACCTTCTGTATGCTAGTATAATTCAGCTTGTGGAAAGGCTACTTGTGATGAACTTCTTCATGATTCTTCATGTGGCTTCTTCATTTACCACCTGGATTATTATGGTGGTTGTCAGTATATGTTTAAAGAGATAGTTCACTTTGAAATTAATTTTTGATATGTTTTAGCTTACCTCAAGGGCATCCAAGATGTAGGTGTCTTTGTGTCCACAGTATTTTCAATTTTGATATTTTTAGGTCAAACCGTTCTTGTCTGTCAGTCATATAATGCAGGTCTATAGTCACCACCTCAAAGAGCATACACAGAGAAGTCCAAATTAAACATGATTTAATGACTCGTAAATGTAAGTACACATTGATGGCCTAAGACACGAAACGAGCGGATTGTGTGAGAAAACGAACAGTATTATATAGTTTTTACCTCTTGTAAACACAGCCACGTCCAAGTGTTCTAAGGGCGCGGGCGCTTCGGTCTTTTCCGGAAAGCACCGGAAGTGATCTCTCGCACGTCTACGTCACTCATAGCCTACAATTGTTTTATCTTTTTATTTTTTTTAATTGTTTTCTTTTACGACAGTTTAAACATCCCGGATGAGCACAAATTAGTACCCTTTTAATTAGTCGTCTTACCTACAATCTCTGTTCTGTGTAAACAATGAGTGACGTACACGCGCGAGGTTTCACTTCCAGTGCTTTCCGGAAAAGACCGAAGCGCCCGCGCCCTCAGATCACTTGGACGTGGCTGTGTTTACAAGAGGTAAAAACGATATAAATACTGTTCGTTTTCTCACACAATCCGCTTAGGCCATCAATTTGTATTTACATTTACGAGTCATTAAATCATGTTTTGGACTTTGGAATTTGGACTTCTCTGTGCATGCTCTTTGAGGTGGACCCATAGACCTGAGCCAATGGACGTTGGTGTGCGTGAATCGCGTCACGTGCCCCACCTCGCAGCGCGGGTATAAACATGAAGCGGGCGCACACACACACTGTTATTCACTGAGGAGCCAAGATCGTGACGGCCATTACAGCAATGGTCAGCAACAGTGGCGATGGGACATTACGTCTCCCGTTCCCTCCTCCTGGGAACTAGGGTTACATTAGTAACAGAGACGTTCCCTATCTGTTGCTCATGTCGACGTAACGTCGACGTGACGACGTAATTGGGATCCCTTTGGAAAACGCCACTGTTGCTGCCACATCCAACGTTATGTCGAACGTGAGCGACTGAGGGAACAACAGGATTTTTTTTTTTAAAAGGTGTTGCTCAAAACCTGGTCGATAATATTGGTGTACTCTTGAAATAACTTATAGTATTATACCCAAAAATGAAAACATAAAAATACAAATTTGAATAAAATATGGTAATTTATGAGTCATTAAGTCTATTTGAATGTAATTCTGTTCTTTGATGTCTATGACCAATCATCACTCACGTCAAACCTGATGCATGCCGCCAAACTTGATTTGAGAGTTACTCTAACATCCTAAACTTTGGGGTCGAAATGAATACTTTTATTCAGCGAGGACATGTTAAATTGATCAAAACTGGCAGAAAAGACATTTATAATGTTGTAAAAAAAAAATCTATTTCCAATAAATGCTGTTCTTTTGAACTTTATATTTATCAAAGAATCCTAAAAAAAATTTTTTTATATATAGCAGCATGAAAATCATCCATTTAACAAATTTTCCATTTAGACCCATACAAGGTTGGAACAACACGAGAGTAATGATCTTTGAACTAGTTTTAGTGAAGTGTGAACCAAACACGCATACTTTAGGCTTGGTGCCTGAAGGCAAGAGAGCCTTGAGCCAAGGTCTCCACTGTTGGGTCACCTACATTCAATGGAAAAATTTAGACAGCCTAATGTGTTTCAGTTTGGCTGAGGGTTAATTACTGAACCTACCGAACTGTTATCAGGGTTCATTTTTGTTCCGATAATGAAACCGTGAAACAAAATCTCTCCTTAACTGAGTGATGGATCTTTTATCATGACTTAGATTAAAGATGCCATCTTTTGTCTCCCTTTGTAGTACACAAAAAATATGAAACAAAAAAACAAGCTATGGGTCAAAGTGAAGCTGTAAATGAAATATAGCTGTTACACATTGATATGAGGGTCTTTCTTCTTTGCAAAAGGCTGTGCTGTTTTTAAGCCCCTTGCATCATGAGAACTACGATCTTGTGACTGACTATTATTATATTCATTATAAATAGGAAAAAAAAAAGATTTGTGGCACATTATAATTTCTAGCATTATTAAGGTAAAATGTTAGTATGTTCAATGCTAGTCAATGCATTATTTACAGTGTTCAAAGACACATTCACAGAGGGGGTGTATTGCCTGTGAAATAAAAATGGAAACAATGACCTCCCCTTTTGAAACCACACACTGCCTCCGCTTTGTCAATAGCATCAAACATGTATGAACTTGAGGTGAGAATATAGTATAAATAAGCAGGAAATGTAGTTTTGTATTTTAGCACTTTACCTCTGTGGAAATGTGCTTTGATGTACTTGACTCTGAGTGCCACTAAAGGGGTCAGCGTTTAACATTAGCTGTCTTATTTGAAAAGAGAGGCTGTCAGAGGACAATCAACATCTGTGACATCTATTGTCCTCTTGTCTATTATGAGGAGGTGAGGCAGGATAGCAAATTCAATGTCCACTGCTGTCAACAAAACACACACACACACACACACACACACACACACACACACACACACCACACACACACACACACACACACACACACACACACACACACACACACACACACACACCACACACACACACACACACACACACACACACAGCTGTGATGCTTTCAGTCCATTTACATTATGTTGGTGCTTTTGTGTCTAAGAGCAACAACCCTGCATCTATTTCTGGCTCCGGGTCAGGAATACCTCAGATGTTAGCTGGTATAGTATGAATCCTGATAGTATGCAGCCTAATCCATGACAGAGAGGTTCTTGAAAAGATGGATTGCCATAAAGCTGGGGACTGTACCGCCTGTCTGACTGAACGGGGGGATGTGCACTTAAAGTAAAACACAATGGAGATGAGAATATCAGCAGGGGAAACACATAGAGAACAACCGAGATATCTGGAAACAATGTGTGTGTGTGTGTGTGTGTGTGTGTGTGTGTGTTGTGTGTGTGTGTGTGTGTGTGTGTGTGTGGTGTGTGTGTGTGTGTGTGTGTGTGTGTGTGTGTGTGTGTGTGTGTGTGTGTGTGTGTGTGTGTGTGTGTGTGTGTGTGTGTGTGTGCTTGTTTTTGTGATATATGAGGACACAAATGTGTATAATGACATGCATATTACACTGGTATTACAACTTACACGTGATATATGAGGACATTGCATGCGTCCTCATATTTCAATAGCTTAAAAAAACATAAAAAAAATGTTTTTTAAAATGTTAAAATGCAGCATGTCTCCTGTAAGGGGTAGGTTTAGGGACAGGGCAGTGTAGGGGATAGAATATATAGTTTGTCCAGTATAAAAACCATTACGCCTATGGAATGTCCTCATAAGTCACAAAAACAAACGTGTGTGTGTGTGTGTGTGTGTGTGTGTGTGTGTGTGTGTGTGTGTTGTGTGTGTGTGTGTGTGTGTGTGTGTGTGTGTGTGTGTTTTGTGTGTGTGTGTGTGTGTGTGGTGTGTGTGTGTGTGTGGTGTGTGTGTGTGTGTGTGTTACATATATACACACAGGTATACACTGACATATCGCTTTAGACCTACTGATAAAAATATTATAATTAAACTTTATTTTGGAGTACTTCTTTATTGCACAATGCAACTAAAGGAAAGTAGGATCACTGTATAATATAAGCCTTTAAATGCAAGATATTTAAAGTGTACCTAAAGTATACTTGTAATAGTTCCACTTTAGCACAGTGACATATACACAAGTTTATCTTTAGTTGACCTCAGCACTATTTCCGGATAACTAAAGTGCATTAAGTACAAAATTAGTTGTTCCAATTTAGTAGACTTTAAGTATAAAAGTTCAATTGCATGGTATTTATATTAAGTATAAATATGTAAATGTATTTGTAGTATACTTAGCATAAAATAAATATATTTCAAATACATTTTAGTATATTTATATTTTTCACTAGGGTTAGTATATTGCTGTTTTCAGTTTGCTTCTCATGTGTCGTACAGTTAAGCGGTTTTAATCCTGTGTGTTGCTGTAATGCATGTAAAGAAGTGCAGATTTACGGTGTAATTCAGTTGTCAAGCGAGTGTTGCATCACAACACCATCTGCTGGTGGCCAGGATCATGTCTGAGTCAACATTTTCCCCACACAATGTGCTTTGGCAGATTGTTCATGTAGTATAAGGCAAAAAAAGTAATTTATTAAATATCAAAATCTCAGTTTTAGTCACTACTGACTGTTTTTCATGTAATTTTATATGGCATTTGATTGCTTTTCAAATGTTGACTGAGGTGAAATGGGTCCACTTAGAAACAAATCACTAAAAATTATTTAATTAAAAAACTACAACAACAATGAACGCTGTTCTCTTACGAGAGGTTCTCTCGTATTGCGTAAGCTAGCTTACGCTACGGGAAAATTTCATCTTTTCTGAGAAATTGAAGCCAAAAAATTATCCTATAATTTGTATCCATTGTCAACGCAGTTCAGCTGCAGCAGACCATGAGAGGGCTAGCTAGCCGCTCATTGGTTCGCTCACTGAGAACTGCTTAAGCCTATGAGGGAGCGCGAGTGGCCGACATGGACTGCTGCTCTATTACGTCACCGCCTGCCCAAACGGGTGTGGACGAGACTATAAATTCCCCGAAATAGGCTGAATACTCTGATTTTTTCATTCTTCAGCGACGCTACCTGCATCTGCTGATCCTGAGAGAAGCCGCCGTCGTCGAGAAGGAAATCTTAGCGAGGTCTGGGAGACTGAGGAAGCCGGCCGTCTTCGCCACCTTCAGCCGTCCTGCTAGCTAGCGCATCCGACGGTTGTATCCTTTACTCAGAGAATTCAATCCTATTGTATCTAAAAGAGCGAGCGTCTTTTTAAAGATGTCTCGGAGATTCCTGCGGTTCCTGCCGCGCTCCCCTCAGGCTGGAGACCGCCAGTCATCTGCGCTCTCTGCTTCGGACCGGAGCACCCGAGGTCGCCCTCGCCGATGGCGGCTGCGACTTCTGCGAATCAATGCCTATGTTGACCCTGCGGGCTTCGACTGTTGGCCGCTAAAAATGCTCCCAAGCCGCCTCTGACTTCGCCGCGGAAGAAGAAACGCCGCTCTCAGAGGCCGCCGGAGCCTGCAAGCTTCTCCGCTGTCTCCCTCTTTCTCCGCCGCTTCAGACGAACAGTTGCCGCCGAGTGGCCGCTCTGTTGCCTCCGATGACGCCGCGGACATCAAGGACACATGCTCGCTTCTCGCTTCCGACAGTGAGGAATGGTCCGGTTCTCAAGCCTCCTCAACCGTGAATCTACCAGGACCCGCGCTGGAATTGAGGGAGAACTAATGCGCCTCCTCACACAGGCCGTCGAGCGCCTCGGCCTCGATTGGTCTCCTCCCCCCGAGTAGACCATCAACCGCATGGACGGCAGCTACTTCCGCCAGCGCTCGACTCCCGCTGCCAAACGGGCTGCGCCCTTCCTGCCCGAGCTACACGCAGAGCTCTCAAAGTCCTGGAATGCCCCGCTCTCTGCCAGATCTAGCTCTGACTCTTCCACCCCGCTCCGCGTTGTGGACGGAGCCGCAGAGAAGGGCTATCTCTCCATTCCACCTGTAGAACACTTGGTCGCCGCACACTTATGCCCGCCCTCTGCTAGATGGCGCTCATCACCTGTGCTTCTCTCTAAAGCCTGCAGAGCGACTTCAAGTTTTCACGGCCGCGCATATTCAGCCGCCGGCCAGGCAGCGTCTGCACTGCACTCTATGTCCGTGCTGCAAATTCTACAAGGTGACTTGCTGCGTGAGTGGGATGAGAGCGGAAAGAATCCCCCTTCTGTTGCGGATTTGAGGAGCGCCACGGACCTTGCCCTTCGCGCCACAAAGTCTGCTGCTCTAGCCCTGGGGAAATGCATGGCCGCCATCTGTGTGTCTGAGAGACAGCTATGGCTCACTCTTGCCGAACATGGGAGATTCTGAGCGTGCCGCTTTTCTCAACGCCCCGCTCTCTCCAGCCGGCCTCTTCGGATCTGCTGTCACGGGCATCGTCGACCGCTTCTCCGAAGTACAGAAAGCTTCTCAGGCCATGAACCTCTTTCTGCCTCTTCGCGCTAGCTCCTCTGCAGGCCGCCCACTGATCAGCCTCCTGCACGAGCCCCACCCCAGCGCACAGCGCAGCACAGCCAGACTGTTCAGCGACACCAGGGCGGCCGCCCACGTTCCCGCTCTGACAGCCGCCACAGACCGTCCGCCTCCTCGGGGGCCTCAGCCTAGAATCGCGCTGAAAGCCGATCAACCAAAGTCTGCCTAGCACAGCTGAGAAGAAAAAGACGGCGCTCTCCCGCTGCGGCCGGACCGCTGTCAAAGTTTCGCCCTCTGTTAGTCCCCGCCCAGGCGGCTACTACAGCAGTGTTTTCTGCCATAACCAAGCCGGTCTCCCTTCCCGCTTGCATGGACGCGAACCCAGAGAAATCTCAAAAAGAGCATAAAAGCCTCTTGTGTACGAAATGTGCCCACAACACTGTGTTCACTCATACACAAAAGCACTCCAGTTCCCCTGTCTCACACAGAGTCCACTCTCATAAAGCGGGCCAAGCCCGCTCGAGTTTCAGAGTGCATAAGCGTGCCCACAAGCCCGTGTGCGCGTCTCACCTCTGTTCACTCTGTTACAGCCTACCCTGTGGCCCGTTGTTGTAAACACTATCAGCGCGCTCACGCAGCCCGCGAAGTGCAGCGACGGGGACCATGTAGCCATTCACCCCTAGCGTTACGCTTCAAAGCGTGGGAAGCTATTCCGGGAATCTCCCAGTGGGTGTTAAACACAATAAAGCTAGGCTATCGCTTACAGTTTCGCCGCCGCCCTCCTCGCTTCCGAGCGCGGCTAGAAACTACTGTGAACCCAGAAGCAGTGACGCTGCTCCGTTCAGAGATAGCAATTCTGTTGTGCAAAAAGGCTATAGAGAGGGTGCCTCTGTCTATGAGCGAGTCAGGGTTTTACGGCCGTTATTTTCTTGTCCCCAAGAAAGACGGCGGTCTCAGACCAATATTAGACCTCAGATCTCTGAACAAAGTTCTCATGAAGAGACCGTTCAAAATGCTCACTATCAGAAAACTCCTCGCGCATGTGCGCCAGGGGGACTGGTTCATATCACTAGATCTGAAAGATGCGTACTTTCAGATCCAAATAAATCCCCTTCACAGGCCATTCTTACGTTTCACCTTCGAAGGCCAGGTTTATCAATACACCGTCCTACCGTTCGGCCTATCCCTAGCACCCCGTACGTTCACGAAGTGCATGGATGCGGCGCTCGCCCCCCTGCGAGTCAGGGGCTGCGAATACTGAACTACTTGGACGACTGGTTGATTTTGGCACAATCTCAGAGAGAGTTACTGTCTCATCGTACAGTTCTCCTCGAACATCTGAAAGCTTTGGGCCTCTCTGTCAACTGGACAAAGAGCGTACTACAACCCAGTCAGACTATCTCCTTCTTGGGTATAGAGCTGGACTCGGTCACGATGACGGCGCGTCTGTCAACGCAGCGCGCGCACCGTGTGCAGCGTCTCGCCGCGTCTTTTCAGATGAACAGACTCACGCCTTTGAAAACATTTCAGAGAGCGTTGGGTTGTATGGCCTCAGCCTCCGCGGTACTCCAGCTGGGGTTACTGCGCATGCGCCCGCTTCAGCTTTGGTTGAGGAGCCGTGTGTCTCACCGGGCGTGGACCACGGGTCGCCAGCTGATAAAGGTAACGCAGACCTGTATCACAGCTCTGCAGCCATTGTCTGTGGCAGAATGGTTTCAGCGGGGCGTTTCCATGGGGACAGTTTCACGCCGAAAAGTCATCTCGACAGACGCCTCCAACACAGGAGGCGTCTTCGCCTTCGGCCCCTGGTCAGCTCAAGAGAGCCTCCTACACATAAACTGTTTGGAGATGTTGGCGGTCGAGAACGCGCTCATGCGTTTTCTCCCGCGCATTCAGGGCCACCACGTACTGATCCGGTCTGACAATATAGCCGTGGTCTCTTCAATATAGCCGAGTCAGATCCAGGAATCTCTTCCAGCTGACAGAACGCATCTTAGTTTGGTCTCAGTGTCACCTGCTCTCGCTCAGAGCGACGCACGTGCCGGGACATCTGAACGACGGTCCAGACAGCCTGTCCAGGAACCCCATTCCCCCCGGGGAGTGGTCCCTGCATCCTCTTACAGTCCAGAAACTGTGGCGATTATTCGGCAGAGCAGAGGTGGACCTCTTCGCCTCAGCGGAGAACACCCACTGCCCAATATTTTTCTCAAGGAGCGAGGACGCGCTAGCCCAGACTGGCCCAGCCGTCCGCTTTATGCTTTCCCTCCGGTCTCTCTGCTACCACAGGTGCTTCAGAGAATCAGAGAAACGCAGCACTCGGTGCTCCTCATAGCCCCGCGCAGGGAGGGTCAGACTTGGTTTCCGGAGCTCACGCAGCTGTCACAGACAGCGCCGTGGCCCATTCCAGTCAGAGCAGATCTCCTCTCCCAAGCTCGCGGCACAATCTGCCATCCCCACCCAGAGTGCTGGGCGCTACACGCGTGGGTGCTCAACAACTACCCGTTGCTTTGCCAGAGGGAGTGTTAAACACGATCATGCAGGCTAGAGCGGCTTCTACCAGAAGGCTCTATGCGTCAAAATGGTCTGTGTTCTCAAAGTGGTGCACCGAAAAGGGTCTGGACCCACGGTTATGCGAGGTTCCCTCCTTGCTAAATTTTCTCAAGAGATGCTGGACAAGGGCAGATCCCGTCCACTCTTAAGGTGTATGTGGCAGCCGTCGCGGCGTTTGCTGAACCCCGGCGCGGCCAGTCACTGGGCAAAGATGGGTTGGTCGTCCGCTTCCTCAGGGGAGCTAGAAGGATGAACCCCCCACGCCCCCCTTCGGTGCCGATTTGGGACCTTTCCATAGTTCTTGATGCTATGAAAGCCCCCCATTCGAACCGTTAAACACCGTGGACCTAAAGTACCTGTCGCTAAAGACCGTTTTTCTACTCGCGCTCGCGTCAGTAAAACGGGTGGGAGACCTACACGCGCTGTCCACCAGCGCGTCCTGTCTCGAGTTTGGACCTAATGACTCCTTAGTCGTTCTCAAACCTAGGCATGGTTATGTCCCCAAAGCGATCGGCACCCGTTCAGGGCACAAGTTATATCCCTATCGGCTCTGCCTGCATCTGATAGCGAATCTGATTCTAATCTCCTATGTCCGGTCAGGGCCCTGAGATTATACGTTACTCGCACTGCTCCGGTCAGACGATCCGAGCAGCTTTTTGTTTCGTTCGGTGGGCGCACCAAGGGGTTGGCCGCCTCAAAACAGTCCCTATCCAGATGGATTGTTGATGCCATTGCAGCAGCATACGCATCTAAAGACCTGCCATGCCCTTTGGGCATCAGGGCTCATTCCACTAGAGGCATGGCCTCATCGTGGGCGTGGTCCAGCGGAATTTCCATTCACGACATTTGCGTGGCAGCGGGATGGGCTTCCCCCTCCACCTTTGTCAGATTTTACAATCTGGAAGTACCCGCCTTGCAGGCTAAACTACTAGCAGTCTAGTGTGTTTTCAGCTCTTCTGGTTGAGCTGCACTATAGGGGGTTAATTACACAGACCGAGTTCGCTCTGTCCCTCTCTATCATGTGCTTATGTACTACACAATCACCGGCCCGGTCCGCTGGCCTTTTGTCACATGTACATATATTCATTCCCACTTATAGAGTTCCCCGGGGTCCGGGATGCGTGGATGCGGAGCACGCACGGCGTTGACCAGGTGTTCCCGTAGCGTAAGCTAGCTTATGCAATACGAGAGAACCTCTCGTAAGAGAACGAATCGGTTACCTAACGTAACCTCGGTTCTCTCTAGATGAGGGAACGAGTATTGCGTTCCTGGCCGTGCTTGTGCTACTAGCGTTTTTTCGCTTCAGTATATGAAAAAACCAGAGTATTCAGCCTATTTCGGGGAATTTATAGTCTCGTCCACACCCGTTTGGGCGGGCGGTGACGTAATGAGAGCGAGTCAGACTCTCATTGGTCGCGGGCTCACTCGCGCTCCCTCATAGGCTTAAGCAGTTCTCCGTGAGCGAACCAATGAGCGGCTAGCTAGCCCTCTCATGGTCTGCTGCAGCTGAACTGCGTTGACAATGGATACAAATTATAGGATAATTTTTTGGCTTCAATAGACTATGTGCACGTTAGCATATGCTACTTCCGGCTGCGAAACCGATATGGGGTGTCTAGTTTCCGGTAGCCTGATGGACAACGTAGATTATGTATATTTCTCCAGATGTCTTGGACATTAACCGAAGATTACAGTCGATATTATAATATAATATTAGAGTCGATGATGTTCATCGACTGGTTAGTGATTTTTCTCCAGCTCCCCAGAGCAAGAGAGAGAAAGGGGTTTAAATATTACATCTCTCAGTATGTCATACAGGGAGTACACATGTAATACAGGGAGTAAAGGTATCCGACGTTGGGAAAGGGAACTAAAAAAAGTCCTCGCTCTAGACTAGGTACTGAAAGAGTTATAGGAACTTAGTCCGGTCGGAACACGCGAAAAAAATGGTTATAGGAAGGTTCTAGGCACTGCAAAAGTCCCTCCGGGCGGAAAGCGGCTATAGACACCGTGAGTAGTGACTTTTCCCTTGTCAGTGGTTTAAAATATGTAGTTGGATTGTTTCATGTAACTTAGTTCTTCTCCCTCGCTGTGTTATGGCTTTGCTATGTGTGGATACATGTGCTGGTTACGTTTGTGAGACAGCTGATTAGTACTCTTGTCATTGACCGGAAAACAGTAACGTTACAGGAATCACCAACCCATCGATCGCGGTCGACAAGTCGATCTTGGAAGCATTTTAAGTCGATCACGAAGAGTTTTCAAAATCAGAGAAAAAAGCCTAGCTATTGTGTGTAGTAAATGGTGTTCTAATCTAAGAGATACGGAGGCGCGCGCGCTGTATACAATCACGTCATTTTTGCGGCGCGCACCTTTGGGCTCATGCGGATCCGTCGAGTTAAACAAGGCTTTACGCTTTAACCATTAAACCAGCTCAGCCACAGTAAGTTTTTCAACTAAATCCAAAAAACAAAAACTTTGTAATGCCAGGACAGTAGTTTGGTATTCAGACCACCAGCTGTACTATGTTGAGAGCACAGGTGCAAGAAATTGAGTTTTTAATTAAAATTGTCTTTTGTCATTTCAGAGTTGACAAGACATTTTCCAGAGCCAGAAGTTTGTGGTAAGTACTGTCTTTTTTATTTAACGTAGCCATAGCCTGTTCAGCCGTTCCAGAAAGCACAAGCTTTTATGCTGTTTTGCTCAGGGGTATCAGCCTGGAAACAGTTACAGAGGAAAGACAATTTCTGTCTGCTGTAAGTGACTTGGAAGGAAACCATCCAAAGCCCTTTACTGTTGTAGCTGCTTCTTCCTTCATAATACCATTTAGATTTCATATTTATTTTATTGCCAATTTAAAGCTGCCTGTTGAAATAACCCCTCTGGTTACTGTTACAGGGTTGTGCACCATTCAGAATTGAATTTAGAAAAAACATTTTAAATTGTAATTCAATGCCTGAGTTTGAATTAAGTTAATTTAGTGAAACATACAGATTTGCTTTACAAATTATCATTCAAAGGGATTCTTCTAATTCTTAACATTTTTCAAAGAAATTCAAAAAGTGTGAACATTTGTAGACCGGATGACGGATGGATGGACGGATGGGCGGACAGAAAGATAGATGATAAATAGATGGATAGACAAACAGATAGACAGAGAGATGGATGGATGGATGGATGGATGGATGGATGGATGGATGGATGGATGGATGGATGGATGGATGGATGGATGGATGGATGGATGGATAGATGGGTACTAGATAGATGGATAGATTGATGGATGGACAGATGGACATGTATAGATGGACAGATTGATTGATTGAGAGATGGTTAGAAGGATAGATAAGATGAAGAGATCTTCTAAAGGAGAATAGATGATAGATTTCTAGACAGACAGACAAATTGATACAGACGTATAGACAGATATATAGACAGATAGATACAGTAGATATAATCTAATTCCAACTGATGAGATAAAAGTCAGTTCTAAAATTCTAACCTGTTTACTGTTGGTTTCTACTCTGTATCTTAAATGTCCAGACATGTAGGGTTGATTGACTCTGCTCAGGGAAGCTGTCCAGAAGGAGGACAGACAGATGAAGTGTTTTTGATACATGCAGTGGTTTTGGGATGAGAAGGGTCCGGAGTGCAGAGGACATGCTGCAGTCTTGTTGCCACAGCGACAGCAGACAGCTCTGCAGTGTTGGCAGGACAGTCGCTGAGGCACACATGCGGCACTCTCACGCCCATGTCTGTGTGAGTGAGAGTGTGTGCTGGCAGGCCGTGTGTAAAGGTCTGCTCAGGATGTCAGGTGCAGATGGACAGCAGCCTGAAGGTCAGCCCTAACAAACCCATCGATAAACCAGATTCCCGGCTCCCATGGCATCCGTCCCTCCACGTGTAACCTCAGGACCGGCCTGCATCAGTCTGCGTCTCTCTATCAAACAGCTTGCAGGACGAGAGACCTAACGCGTCCATCCTTCTTCACCGTTTTCTTCTGAAGACACAGAGCAGTTGAGGACAACTTCAGGAAAGATCTTCAGACTTTTGACACTGACGTTTGATGGCAATCGCAGCGTTTAACATCACGCATCAGTGGCTTTGTGATGGGATTTGACAGTCAGTCTGTTGCTGGAACTGCAGTTTGTTTATTAACTTTCTGGAGCTTGTGCGAACAGGATGCAAAATGTTCTCTATCATCAGCCAATCTATGAATTTAAGTAAGGAAGAGAACTCACAAGTATAGAAAATGTATCATTAGGTGATGTATTTTTTTATTCTAACTGATTTATAGTATGTACTGTTAATATAGGTAGTAATTCATCATAAAAGATATGCAAATGCTAAAAATGTTTGAGTCTATGGATGAGTCTGGGAGGAAGAAGACATTTAAAGGAAGAAGACTCATTTGCTTGTCAGGGCAAGACAGGATCTGACTATTCTGTGATCCAGAAATAGGCCAAAATCCCATATAGGCCCTTTGCAAGTGACTGCCTGAGACCTTCAGTAAGGAAGACATATCTCAATTAGCCTGACAGATCCACAATGCCTTGCTCTCCCTTTCGAATCAGGAGGCCGAAGAAGTTCTGGTGAGTTTAAATTCGGAATGGTCTTTCAATGGCCGATCTGAATATGAAAAGAATGTAAATTTGTCACCAGCGGTGCAGCGAGTGTTTGTTTAATGGTCATTACGTGTGGATTGTGCTCTTGGACGTGGCATACATTAGCATGAATGGATTTAGATTGGTTTGCTTAATGAAGGCACCTTGCTTTGCGTCACAAAGCAATCTGTGCGTAGATCCAGCAGGAATGCTTCAATATTCAGCGATGATGCTGCATTAGAGTAATGCTGCTGCCTACTGTGCGTCAATCAAGAGACTTTTATTTGTTGATAAGGCATCTTTATCTCCCTGTCTCTTTCACTTGCACTCTCACATTCAGACTATTTCTCTTTCTTTGTAACATATGAGCAATCTAGGTCACTGTCATTACGTGCATATAAAAGCATTAGCTTTAGGTCTTGGGCTAAAGACGGCATGAAATTGCCTGAGTAGTTTTCGTTCCTGTGTTGTTGATGCATTTCGTATTGAAATGAAGTTTATATTATTGAAGACATATTGAAGGTATCCTCTCTTAAAAAAAAAAGCCAGTTGCTTTGTTTGTCACAGCCATGAACTTTGATACTTGCTAGTTGTCTGTTGCATTAGGGACATTAGGGCATTAGGCCTGTCTAAAAAAACAGCTGACATACTTAGAAGAGACTTTTTTAGCAAATATTGAGGCATCATTCTTATTTTAAACTGATTATTTGGGTGCATGTAAACATAGCTGTTGTAGAGAGCATCTGATTGGATGAAAATCTGAGTAGTGCAGGGTGAGTCATCAGTATTTTGGGTTTGTTTTCCCAGAAAAAAAATAATGAAAATTTTTAATGAAAAAATAATGAAAAAGTTTTGTCAATCAGAACTAAAACTATTGCAAATAATTTTCAGTAAATTAAATATAATATAAATATTAGATGAAAAAATTACATTTAAAAAACGTGAATGAAAATTTGAAATTGTCTTTAAAACTAACTAAAATAAGTTTTAGTTGAAGTATTAAAATTATTAAAACTGAAATTAAAATAAAGCTAATTAGAATTAGCTTTAATAGCGCATATAAATAGCACATGGAAGCTTGTTTCCACCACAGAATAAAAAATAACTGTGACTTTTTATCTCACAATTTAGACTTTTTTTCTCTCAATTTCGAATTTACATCTCGCAATTCTGAGTGATATTGAATTGCGTGATATAGTGATAATTGATAAGTGATAAGTCGCAATTGCAAGTTATAAAGTCAGAATTGTGTGATATAATAAAGTTGCAGTTGCAAGTTATAAAGTCAGAATTGCGAGATATAAACTCACAATTCTAAGAAAAAAAGAATTTGACTTTATAACTCGCAATTGCGAGTTTATATCTCACAATTCCAAGAAAAGATGTCAGAATTGCGAGATATAAACTCACAATTGCGAGTTATAAAGTTCAATTCTGAGGAAAAAAGTCAGAATTGTGAGATTTAGACTTGCGATTGTGATATAAAAAGTTTCAATTATCTTTTAAAATGTTTTATTCTGTGGCGGAAACAAGCTTCCATACATAATAAAATTACTGCTTTTAAGATGAAACTGAAAATATAAATATACTATACTAGTATATGGTGCTTTTCCACTGCATAGTACGGCACGGTTCGGTTCGGTACGGCACACTTTGTCGCTTTTCAACTGCATGGTACGGTGCGGCTCGGCTCGGCACGGCTCACTTGTGGCACTTTTCCACTGCATGGTACGGTAAGGTACGGCTCGCTTTGGCTCGTTTTAAATGGTACCACCTCTGTTGAGGTTCCAAGCGTACCGTACCGATACTAAAATGTGACGTGAAAACACTGCAGATCACTGATTGGTCAGACAGAATCGTTACTACCAGCGCCATTTGCGAGTCATCAAACCCGCTAGATTTAAATGGCCAGTAATAGCCACCGCGATAGCACCTGTTTTAAAACTACTTGCTTGAAGAAAAAAGAAAAGAAAAAAAACTTCCAAAAAAGAAAGTTTTTGGAATGAAATGAGGTGAGTAAATGATGACAGAATTGACAGAATTTTAGGGTGAACGATCCCTTTATGTTTACTGCTGGGTTCCCTGCTAGGATCAAACTCCAAACCTTCTCTTTTCCCCGCATGTAAATGAATACTACAGCTGCATGTTTTGCAACTTTGTACCATATTGTCTTCCCCTTCACAACAGCATCCCGGCCTAATACCAGACCAGTGCTAAATCCGGAAGCACTTAGCGAACAATACGGCTCTCATATTTCATGCTGCTGGTTCCACACTACTGTATATCTAACCCATCTCAGGTCAGATAACCCCATTCAAGGTCCAGAGAGACTCACCTCTCTTCCAGTAGTGGAAATGATACATGCGCTGTATATATTTCCAATTAACTCAGTGGACTATAGCTACATGCTTTTATTAATCTCTGAATGACCTGCGGCTATGAGAAGGCGGCTGACATTCTGAGGGGATGTTTGAAAGCAATCAAGTGTCTTTCCTGTTGCCCTTTTTTTACTTCCCTAACATCAAAGATACATCCCTGGCTTTGATAAAGTGCAGAAATATGTCATGTGTACGGAGTGACGGCTGTTCATTTTACTCTTCTTTCATCCCAAAGTGTAGGTGTCACATTGAGGAGAGATGGTTTCCTCAGACTTTCCTATTTCTTTTCTATTTCATGTTATATAATTGAGCACATTTGACTAACCGATGTAGAGCTGAGTTCTGTCTTGCATAATTAAATGAGACAGAGATGTATGAGGACTATTTTACAATAATACAGGGCACACATTGTCTCCATGTCCCAGACAGCCCTCTGGGAAACAGGTTGTGCGGACTGTTTTTGCTTATATTAATTATTTAGCACTGTGTTGGCAATTTTGGTGTGTTCAAGTCCTCCTGGGAAGTTCGTATTTAAGTTGGTAAATCGAAATGATGTTTATTGTCAGGTGCATTCAGATCACTTTGGTCAAAGCAAGATGGTGATATACGTTTTCTACAAAACATAAATGAACTACTTCTAATACAAAATGTTCATCAGGCGATGTCACCAGAGGAAGAGAAGGTACACCCAATACGAAGTGACTGTAAACAATAAACACAGGAACAGAGAGAAGGTTTAACAGTGCATGGGTGAAACAGGGGTAGACACACACAACGCACAAACATCGACCGACAACTTAAACAGAGCGACTTAAATACAGATGATAACGAACAGGTGTGATGATCTGATGAGTGTCCATGACAACTGTTGACTGAATACAAACCAATGTCCATGAAAACAGAAACTACACAAACAAACTTATACGTGTGACAGGTGTATTTTTGCTATAATGCTGTAAACTGAATTTTTATAAATTATATCATAAATGTACAATACTATCATATTTTGTACATGCAACTTTTTGTAAACAAAAAAAATCATTATTTTAACAAATGTATTATCAATACTGACACTTTATCTATTGCGTCCATTTGTTCAAGTTTAGGACTATAGTTGTTTAGTTTTCACAGTTTCCATGCAGAAGAACAGCATACTGGTGAGTCTGCATGATCTCTTACACCCAGTATCTGTGTGTGTATTTATGTGAATCTATTGGCTAGAGTTTCAAGGAGAAGGGAGGAGAGAGCTGTCAAACTTAATCAGCCCAGACTGTCTCTGTGTGTCTCTTACATGCAACTGTCTGACTAAATATAGCAGCAATGTGACAAGCTAGTCCTTGATTCGTTGAGACAACATTTATAAATGGAAACCCATCGAAATCACACGGCACACAAAATATGTATTAAAAACAACCTGACGCTTCCATGACATGTAAAGATTTGCATAAATATCTACTCTTCAGGTGTATTAAAAAGCTTTTTTGGTGATGAATACACCTTGATAATACCTTGAAGTCCTACAGTATCTTTTTATTAATCACATATTGCGGTTAGGCAATTCTGTTCTTGTAAACATGCATATCTGCATGTTTAATCCATATCTCTGTTATGCATAATGATAATCTGTGTATAATGACTGTTATCAGAATGTGAGGTTCTTTAACAAAGAGAAGATAAGTCATCACTCTTTCTTTTGTGGCATAGTTGACGATTTTCTAAGGGAAGCTTTAGAGTTACGCAGTAAAAGAAAGGGACACATGAATGCTCACATGTGTCATACAAATGTGATTGTGCAATATTGTCACAGTTTGAGGCAGAAGATACATTGACTCAAAATTTTGGGTCACAATTATTTAATTTGAAAAAAAGGAATGTTATTTCAATTTGTGGGGAGCATTAGTGAAGACCCACAGTCAGCATTTCTCCAAACTCAACATTTGTACAGGCAATAACTCCAATAGAAAGCTTTTTGTTCTACTTGGCTAGATGGCTAGATACGGTTTCCTATTATCCCTTAAGATTGTAAAAAGTATTTGCAAAGCAGTTCATTTCTAGAGAAGATATATATATATATATATATATATAACACACACACAAATATCCACTCTTTTTTGCTTTTTCAGCTCACACTGAGATCTCTATAGAAAAATAAAGTCATGTGAAATGATGATGGCCTGGGGGAAAGCAGCTAGTTTATCGGTGTAGATACCAGCACTCATAAAAAATATCAGACCCGAGCATGCTGTGATGTTCAAGTTCCTCCTCAAACTGAAGATGCCCATTTGGGTTAATTCCATCAAAATCCCTTCAGGGCCAGAGTCACCATGGGGTATTCTGATGGCAGAGACATGGGAAGATGAGAGGCATGTCAGATTGATGTGCCACGCATCAAAGCTCAGTCCAAGCTCACTTCTGGAGGTTCACTCATCTGACCCATTACAGACTCAGCAGGCAGGCAGCTAGTGGAGGACATTATCTGTACCCACAGAAAGAGCAGTTGTGTGGTCATGTTTAGACCACTAAGATGAAGAACTAAATGTGAAATTCTGATGGTGTCATGATTAATATAAATATGCCAAATTGCATATAAAATGTATCATTTTATTATTTATATCTATGGCATCTTTACACAAGGCCCTTGAGGATCTTTTTTTTTTTTTTCAGATTCAGTAGAAAGGTCACTTTAGTGTCGAAAGTTATTGTCACTATGGCCTTTATTGTCTATCGCCTGTAAACTGTTTGTTTCTTAAGGACTGTTCCACATGTGCATGTGTAATAATTGTTTATGGTTCACTGAACAAGCATGAAAAACTGCTCAGATCCCCAGGATGCTTCTAGCCTTAGCAGGTTGAGAAATGCAAATGTAAGTAGGCTTAATATCATAACAGCAACCAGTGTAAGATTCAGACGCCTTTCTTACTGCCATCCTCTGGGGCCTTTCTTACATTTTCTGCTGTTACAGGAACCGTCTGCAGTAACCTGATAGGTTTATACTTTTTCTGGTTTTCTTTTTAATAGACCCACATAAGAGCAGATTTAAACAGACAGTTTGGATAAAAAAAAATCAAAATTCAGAATTTAAATCTCTGAATGTGTTCCATAATGTATTTCAAACAGCTGTTGTCAACATGAATGAATTGGGAGTTAATTTCAGATGCTGCTGTTTGAGTTTTTGCAGGGCCAGATGGAGGCAGGTGATGTACATCCGTTCCCCATCTGTGTCCTCCTGGAGTGGGTCATTTGGGTTCTCTTCCACTGTGCCAGAGAGAGAAGGAGAGACTTTAATTGCTGTAAATGGTGGTTTGGATACGTGGGTTCATGAGACGTCTCATATTCTCTCTCTCTCTCTCTCTCTCTCTCTCTCTCTCTCTCTCTCTCTCTCGCTCTCTCTCTCTCTCTCTCTCTCTCCTCTCTCTCTCTCTCTCTCTCTCTCTCTCTCTCTCTCTCTCTCTCTCTGGCTGAGAGAAGCACTGAGTCATGGTGCATGCTCTGGACTTCACATCCTCTTTTTGCAAAAAACAAAGATATTAATAACTTTGTTCAGTGACAGTGGACTGTTTAGTCGTTATGTGAATGGTTTAGCCCAGTGCATCTCAAATGGTGGGTCATCAGGGAAAACAATGCGTAATGGAAGACAAAGAATGCAATATAATTTGCATAACTCTATGCTAACTCGATGCTACTTCGTTTTCCACTTGATGTCCATATAATTTCTTGGGCCTGAAGCAAAACCTCTTTAGAAAATCCTTTCTTGCCTTATTTGTGTGAATTATCATGAAGCAGTACAGGAGATTGATGAGATCAAATGGAAAAGGTGAAAGACAGACTGTCTTTTTATTTATTTATTTGTCATGCAGTAAATCCCAAGATTGTTTTTCTGTTGATGTTCTAGTAGATTGGAATTTAATATATTTGATTGATGTCTGCATGTTGCTTTAGGGAGGGATTATCAACAAACAGGAGGATGATATGTAGGCCTATAGTCACTTTAAGGGAAATCAATGTTTACCAATAATGAAGTGCATGCGCTGACTGCACCTGCTCGCTTGGAGGATGGGAGTCCATATAAACAAGTGTCGTCTTCCCAAAGGGCGTTTCCATGTCAATGGGACCTATAAGTCCTGTGTGTTTATAGCGGTCGTTTCCTGATCACACATCAGGCCTTCACGAGTTACATCATTCTGCCCCTGAGAGGATGAAAACATGTCACTGCGTCATGTGGTGCACTTGTCATCCAGACCCTCTATAACCATACATTACTAGACCACAGGGGGAGATGCGATAGTATGATTATATTACAGCTAAAAATGAAAGCCCATCATCGGACTTATCCTACAACCGGATCACACAAATTGTATAGAGGTGAGATGTGGAGATGTTTTTTTAAAGCACACCACCCACATATGAAATGAGGTCAGTGGCAGCAGTTGTGATCCTGTTGTGTAAATGTTTTGAACATGACTCAATTTTACTCCGATGGAGCTAGTGCTAATCTGAGTAATGTTTCCTTCACAAATGCGTAAGGGAACTGGAAAGGGAGGATGGAGTGAGAGAGAGAGCAATGAGGGTTTGCTGAGGTTATTGAGCATGAATTTGTCTTAAAATACATGCAGATGAGTTTTGTGGCTGAGGTTATATGATATTTGTTCTGGGCTTTTTTGTGTTTTTTTAGGGCCCGAGCACCGATGGTGTGAGGACCCTCTTGGAATTGCTCTGTTTATTATTATTATTATTATTATTCTTCTTCTTCTCCGCAATGAATCGCATTTTTGAGGGCCTAAACATGCACGAAAACTCACGAAAATTTGCACACGCGTCAGAACTGGCGAAAATTTACATCTGATATGCGTTTCAAAATTGGGCGGGCCAAAATGGCTCGATAGCGCCACCTATAAAGGTTCAACGGAGTGCGCCTCGCGTTACGTTTGACGTACGTGTACGAAATTCGGTACATACATGTAATGGCCCAATACCTACAAAAAAGTCTCTTGGAGCGTAGCCCTAAACACAACAGGAAGTCAGCCATTTTGAACTTCCTCTCAGATTTTTGTGCAGTTTTTGCCATTTTCAGGCCTCGTACTTTAACGAACTCCTCCTACAGTTTTAATCTGATCATCTTCAAATTTGGTGAGTGTAATCTTAAGGCCTTTGCGACGTTAAATTGCGAAGATCTTGAGTTTTCGTCGAAGGGCGTGTCCTCGGCGGCCTGACAAATTTTGATGTTTCGCCATGAAACAGGAAGTTGCTGTAACTCAGGCAAACAATGTCCAATCTGCCCCAAACTTCACATGTTTGATAAGAGTTCTGTCCTGAACACATGTGCATGCTGATATTCAGTTACAGTCATAGCGCCACCTGCTGGCAACAGGAAGTGACATGTTTAACACTGTTGTGGACTCCTGATAACATATAAAAAAGTGCCAGCAAGTGTTAAACATGCTAACAACATACTTGAAACATGCTAAAACATGCTAGCAAGCACTTAGCTAAGTGCTAAAGCATGCTATTACTGCAATTCAATAGGTATTTGCTGTAACTCAGGTATGGAATGTCCAATCTGCCCCAAACTTCACACGTTTGATAAGAGTTCTGTCCTGAACACATGTCCATGCTCATATTCAGTTACAGTCATAGCGCCACCTGCTGGCAACAGGAAGTGACATGTTTAACACTTTTGTGGACTCCTAATAACATATAAAAAAGTGCCAGCAAGTGCTAAACATGCTATCAACATACTTGAAACATGCTAAAACATGCTAGCAAACACTTAGCTAAGTGCTAAAGCATGCTATTACTGCAATTAAATAGTAATTTGCTGTAACTTCGAACCCCGAAACCCCGAAACTTCACACATTTGATAAGAGTCCTGCCCTGAACACATCTACATGAGAATATTCAGTTATAGTAATAGCGCCACCTACTGGCAACAGGAAGTGAAATGTTTAACACTGTGATGCAGTACTGGCAACATATTAAATATGCCATTGAATTATAAACATGTTATAATCATGTTAAAACATGCTAGTAATTCTTAGCTAAGTGCTAAAGCATGCTAATGAAATGAAACAGGAAGTTGTTGTTACTTAAGAAGACAATGTCCAAACTGCCCCAAACTTCACACATTTGATAAGAGTCCTGCCCTGAACACATCTACATGAGAATATTCAGTTATAGTAATAGCGCCACCTACTGGCAACAGGAAGTGAAATGTTTAACACTGTGATGCAGTACTGGCAACATATTAAATATGCCATTGAATTATAAACATGTTATAATCATGTTAAAACATGCTAGTAATTCTTAGCTAAGTGCTAAAGCATGCTAATGAAATGAAACAGGAAGTTGTTGTTACTTAAGAAGGCAATGTCCAAACTGCCCCAAACTTCACACATTTGATAAGAGTCCTGCCCTGAACACATCTACATTACAATTTTCAGCTATAGTAATAGCGCCACCTACTGGCAACAGGAAGTGACATGTTTAACAGTGTGATGCAGTACTGGCAACATAGTAAATATGCCATTGAGTTATAAACATGTTATAAACATGTTAAAACATGCTAGCAATTCTTAGCTAAGTGCTAAAGCATGCTAATGAAATGAAACAGGAAGTTGTTGTTACTTAAGAAGACAATGTCCAATCTGCCCCAAACTTCCCACATTTGATAAGAGTCCTGCCCTGAGCACATCTACATTACAATTTTCAGCTATAGTAATAGCGCCACCTACTGGCAACAGGAAGTGACATGTTTAACAGTGTGATGCAGTACTGGCAACATAGTAAATATGCCATTGAGTTATAAACATGTTATAAACATGTTAAAACATGCTAGCAATTCTTAGCTAAGTGCTAAAGCATGCTAATGAAATGAAACAGGAAGTTGTTGTTACTTAAGAAGGCAATGTCCAAACTGCCCCAAACTTCACACATTTGATAAGAGTCCTGCCCTGAACACATCTACATGACAATTTTCAGCTATAGTAATAGCGCCACCTACTGGCAACAGGAAGTGACATGTTTAACAGTGTGATGCAGTACTGGCAACATAGTAAATATGCCATTGAGTTATAAACATGTTATAAACATGTTAAACATGCTAGCAATTCTTAGCTAAGTGCTAAAGCATGCTAATGAAATGAAACAGGAAGTTGTTGTTACTTAAGAAGGCAATGTCCAATCTGCCCCAAACTTCACACATTTGATAAGAGTCCTGCCCTGAACACATCTACATGACAATATTTAGTTATAGTAATAGCGCCACCTACTGGCAACAGGAAGTGACATGTTTAACAGTGTGATGCAGTACTGGCAACATAGTAAATATGCCATTGAGTAAAAAACATGTTATAAACATGTTAAAACATGCTAGCAATTCTTAGCTACGTGCTAAAGCATGCTAATGAAATGAAACAGGAAGTTGTTGTTACTTAAGAAGGCAATGTCCAATCTGCCCCAAACTTCACACATTTGAAAAGAGTCCTGCCCTGAACACATCTACATGACAATATTCAGTTATAGTAATAGCGCCACCTACTGGCAACAGGAAGTGACATGTTTAACAGTGTGATGCAGTACTGGCAACATAGTAAATATGCCATTGAGTTATAAACATGTTATAAACATGTTAAACATGCTAGCAATTTTTAGCTAAGTGCTAAAGCATGCTAATGCTATGAAACAGGAAGTTGTTTTTACTTAAGAAGGCAAAGTTCAATCTGCCCCAAACTTCACATGTTTGATAAGAGTTCTGTCCTGAACACATGTGCATGCTCATATTCAGTTACAGTCATAGCGTCACCTGCTGGCAACAGGAAGTGACATGTTTAACAGCATGCTATTATACCCATAATAAAGGACATTTTTGTAACTGACTTTGACATACTCCCACTATATTTATCTACTTAAATGCACATTGCCCACCGTGGTCTGTCTTCCTAAAGCCACCGGGTGGCGATGGCACGGGTGCGAGGGCCCTTTCAATGCTGCTTGCAGCTTTAATTGTTCTTGTAATTTAAAAAAAAAAACTGTGACAAAATCTATGTCAGAAAGATAAGTAACATTACATTAAATTTGCAACAACAATGTTTAATCAAAGAAACCCAAATCGTTTGCAAGGCATAAAAAAACATTTCTCTCATGACAACTCTCGGAGTGTTTGGCATGGTAATGGCTATGACAATGTTGATATGTCTTGGTGGAATAGATCTGCTATGCTGCTGCGTACAGGTCTTGCTAATGTCAATACATACACAACACTCTGCTGTGAGCAAGTAAGCAGATCTGTACAGGTGGAGCTGGAAGCCTGCACCATCTAGAGTTTCATGATAGAACTTTGCATGTCTATAATCAATAAATGTACGACAAAGTAACAGTGCGGTGTAAATTACTTTCTCACTCTTGGTTTTTGTATGTCGAATGAAAGAGAGGAATAGAGTTAACTCCTTTTGAGACCCCCCCCCCCCCCCTGCTTAAGTTTGGGTTGTCACATTATTATTCATATATTCTAAGACATTGGATTATCATTTGAATATATTCTTGGAGTATGCAGGCATGCACTCCTGGAGGAAGAGTCTTTAGTAAGCCTTTTTTAGTCAGAATGGCACAATGTAATGCTGCTGTCAGAGATTGCCACTTCATTCAAAAGCATATAAAAGCTCACCTACACAGTACACAAATCCAAGTATCAGTTTGAGATCTTGTGGTCTGTGCGATTCAGTTTACAATTTTTATATGCCAAATATATTTTTAGTCTGAGTCATTTTTCTTTTGTTGTTTTGTCTTGTCTCCCTAAAGACAGGAACTGAATCTATTTTATGACAGAAAAAACACTTTTTCTCTGAGGCTGTTGTCTCACTCACTAACCGATCTCTGTTTTAACATCATTTTTGTACTGCTCTCCTCCATCAGAGGACAGATGGAGATGCTACAACACCTGCAAGGCTCAACTGCCTCCATTAGAAGTGGTTTAAGTTATAAGGGAGAGTAAGAGATCAGATATGAGCTGCATGAAAGCTTCTGGGCAGTCTGAAAGACTCCGTGTGAGATGACAATTTTATATATATATTTTCCCTCCTTTTTTGATGGACTTTGATTTTGAAATAAACTGTGTTGTCTTTTTATCTGCCATATTCAACATTCTAATAACATTCTAATAATAAATATGCCATCTTCATATTTTCTATCTTCATACTCTAATAACAACCCTTTCAGTTTAACGTTTAATAATTTTAATAATCTTCTTTATTCTCTGAGTGAGTTGCACATGAGCCGTGTTTTTTTTTTTTCAAGTCCTGCAGATTATGCTCACTAATCCTGCAATATCTCTTTGAGTTGTGCTGTGGACAGCAGTATTTTGCTGTCATATGTGGCATTACAGACATCTGATGCAGTAAGGTGCTGTCTGTATGTTTACCTTGGCTTATTTGACTGGTTGTATTTTTAGAAGCATCTGAAAGAAATGGTTCACCCAAAATGGGTATTCTGCCTCCAAATTCGGTTGTTCTAAATCTGTATGACTTTCTTTCTGTGGAGTCAAGCATCTTGTCTGGTATATTCAAATTGATCTTTGTGATTCATGTCCAATATTAAATAAATCTTTCTTTTTTGTCAAAAATGATTTATTAAAGACAAATCATCCTTTCAAGGTGGATATTTTCATTTAATTGGTTGATCTAGCTCAGAATTTAAATACAGTGCAGGAATCATTTAGACCATTTTTAATATATAGTTACTTTAAATTGTGATAATGTCACAATATTACTTTTTTTTACCATATTTTTTATTATAAGCATAAGAGACTTTTTTACAAAAATAATAAAACGTCTTGTTCAAAACTGGAATTATATCATTCCATATGTATAGCCTTCATAAATTACCTTACACAAATGTACATTATTATTTCTTAAAAAAGTCATACAGGTTTAAAATGGCACACAAGGGTGAGTAAATAATTCATCTTTAATTGTTCCATCTATGGACAATGTTTGCTGTGTGACAAGCCGGGACACTGTTTCAAGATAATACTTCCTTTATTAAATTCCCATATTGTGTTTGTAAGAAAATTACCACACTGTCTCCATAGATTCCCAATAATTCATCTAATCCACTTCCTTTATATTAAGAGCTTTGAATTGATCCTTAACTTAAAAGAATATAGCCTAAAACCTCCCTGATCGGCTCAAGAGAGGATGTAAGGAACAAACAAAGAGCAATTTGTCTAAAAAAGCATGTTAAGGTAGGATTACCTTAAATGAGATATAGGACATTATTTGTTAGTGAATGTGTTGCCTGAGTAACAGTATGTGATGGGAAGGTTTGTGTTTAATTAAGGCAAAGCACGATGAATGCAAATTAATTGCAGCCCCATCCGACAGCTCAGACGGACAGCCCTCAGTGTGTGAGTGAGCGGGGGAGGGGACGGGTGCGTAAGAGCGCGAATGGGGAGGGTGAGACACATAAAGAAAGAAGAGAGAGGAAAAGAGCAGTAGAGTAAGAGCAAGAGCAAGAGAGCGATACAGACAGCAAATGAAGTGATAGTGGGAGGATCAATGCTTCTAGCAGGTGTGTGGCTGACTTGAGAAGCTCACTGGCTGCTGCCATACGGGAGAGGAGATCCTACATCCATCCACGCAGTGAGTAATCGCACTGTATCTGTGTACAGGAATATCAAGCATGACAGTTGCACAGGGTTTGGTATTTATGGCATAAGCCATACTGATTAGGAGATTGGCAGGACGGTCAAAGCAGTTGGCAGGTGTGTGGCTCCTAAACGGTGCCATGTAGGCTACAATATGCTGTTAGAGAAGAGCAGATTGCCAGAGCCTTCATTAACTCATACATAGAGAGATGTTAGGAGATTTTCTACGCAGTAGAGAGACAGCATTGAGCGCATCTGCGAGCAGTAACTGACGTTCGTTCACGGATCATCGTTTACAATTAACTTCTTAACGGGTGACCTACCAACATCTTTTGTCGTGTTCCAAGCTTCAGTGATGCTCGTGGAATACAGGAATGCTTTTAGTGCTTTGTAGTTTTCTCCAGTGTCACACTCACATCTGAGAACATAGTTCATATTTCATTATAGTTCTTCCTCCTTGTTTTATCCTGCATCTACTGTGGTTACGCAAACTCTCTGAAGAGAGGTGAGATTGTAATGAAACATTGCTGCGTGGTATAGCAGAACCTCAGGAGTTAATGGTTTATGTAATTTCACATGTAACTGCATTCCTCTTATTGGCAGACTTAAACATCTGATTTACTTTCAATCGAACTTCGCTCAGCAAACCGTGAGGAAGGCAGGGGGAGAGGGTGGAGGTGATGGAAAGGTTTGGTTTAAATTTTAAGATATTAGCAGTTGAGAGGAGAAATATTTATGTCTTCATCAAATGGACAATTAGTATTCTCTCAGATGCTGGTGAATTAATCACAAATTAGAGATTGAGAGGTGAGTATTGTCATTTTGTCTGCCTGCTAATGTTAACTTAATGATGCACTTCTGTATTGGTAATTCACCACTATTCAAATTTGGGATGATGCCATTAAATTATTATTCTTAATTCATTCTTCAAAAATTATTATTCTTAATGTGATACTGTTTTGTCTAAATACAGTAAAAACACTCAATTCTATGGCTCAATTCTAAGTGAGGCATTCTAAGTACAAGGCATCAACATTTTAATGTACAGAAGGAAAAATTATATTCTTTTTGAGATTTGCGATTACATGTTATGGATTATATTTAACTGTAAAATGTTTAGTTTTTTTTTTTTTTTAAACATTAAATGAGCATTAATGGTGGGAAAGGTCATCTAAATTAGAAAATATGGAAAATGACTTGCACAATTGAATATCCAAAATCAATATATCCAAATGTATTAGTTATGAATAGAATACCGATCAATTAAAGCATGTGTGCTTTTAGTTGATAACCGATTTGGTGTCCATATATTGTGCATCCCTATTCTTTAAACATCATGAATATGTTTTGACAAAAATATTGAGATTTGGGATTGAGTTTTACTGGAAAATCTGTCTGTATTTTTATAAAGTAAACTTTATTACACTAAACTGCATCAAGAAAAACATAATTCAATTAATACAATAATTTAATTAATTGAACTAATATAATGGTAATTGTTTTCCATGATGATCATGTTTTTCGTGTATTTTTTAATGTCAAAACAGACAACGGTTTGAGCATTAAATGACGATTGATATAATGTTATGTAATTTCATGGCTGTTCTCCAGTAGGTTAGTTTCACAGGGCTGTGATGCCTGCAGACTTCAGCAAGGATTTTGTCTGTTTGGTGCATGGTATTGGTTTCTGGGCTGCTCAGCTGTAGGGAGTGAAATAATGATCCCGGTTGTGAATGCAGAGCGAGAGAGTTCCCTCGACAGTCCGGTGGGAATTTCTTGCCTGTGCAGGAAGAGAATTAGTACACTGGAATTCTAATTACTCGTACTGTAATAACCAACCAGATCTATGTGTCAGTTTAACAGTACAGTAAGTTACCACTACATTATATCAATTCACCACCACATATTGAGCCTTTAATAATCAATTTTAAAGCTAAAGTGGGATATGCAGTTCAAAGATCCATTCATTGAAGTTAATTTAAAGGATGGTCAGTAAATGGAAATTGGTCTAATAGAGCATATCAGCAAATGGACAAAACCGTATGATAGAGCAGAGCTGTGCGAGGATGTTGGCTGCTTGGAGAGATTTTGTTTCATCATTTGTTTTGGCACTGAGCTGTGGTTCATTTAAGGTCTGTGTTCCAGCACTGCAGATCACTCCTGGATTACATCACATCCATTATCCACTGCAAAAATCCATGCCACCTAGACATCTATGGATGAGTTAAAGACAAAAGTTCACTTAAAAAAGTTCCCATAAGTGGGTTATGGTGCAATCTGGAGGTTAATTTAAAACAAGCCTCAAATGATGGTTTGCGGTAAATGGCCATATTTTAAAAATCGAATTTATCTATAAAGTAGCTGTCTGGTTTTGATGGATGGCGTATAGAATATGCAAGCAATGGGGCGGCTGCTGCCGTATAGCTCAGACTCTCCTTTTGACTTTCTCTTACAAACTAGACAGATATCAGAGGTGCACATTTGAAATGGTTCTCAACTTTATTAACACTATTACAACCCCCTCTTGATGTCAAAAAGAAGGATTTTCCCAGATATGGATCTTCAGATAAGTCTTTTTGCCTGAAGCAATATGATACAAGCACCACACAGGTCCTGAGAATGAATTTCAGTCAAGAGCTGCACCACCTTTTTACCTGATGTTAAATGCACAGAAACACTGCTCCACTGTATTTAAATAGAAATTATTTACATTTTCAGTGTAAATACGCCTCGTTTGTGTTCAGATCAGACTCACAAATTCCACCTTATTCGCAAAACACAGCACTATTTGCTTCGCACATTTTATTCTGAATGCAGATTGCATTCAGTACTAATTTTATGGGCACATTTGCTCGGTTACATGATTTGCATAATTGTCTTACTTGCACCAGGTATTATGTGTTAGCGTACAATTCCATTTAATTGTACTGAAGATTTTATAGTTTTCCATTTCCTGAATTACCATGGCATTATTTTGTTGGACTTTCTGGTGGATTGTCTGTCTGTACATTTTTATGAAAACATTTTGCAAAGAATAAATTCACCAGCTGTCTTATTATGGAGCATTCAGGGCCATTCTTTAGCTCACTTACATCGTCCTGAATCGTATTTAGGCTCCATTGTAATACAATCTGTTTCTCCTCAACTAAAGTATATTGGGAAATCTAATCATGGCCTATGTCAAAACAATAGGAGTCTGAAAAAAATGTGATTATACCAACCCCCGCATATATTGCACATCACCTCTACAACTCCATGGAGCTTTACACTGACAGAGAAACCTGCTAATCTAAATGCAAAAGCTTGCACAGAGGTGCTGACCGTACGGCCATGTGGGGTTGGGGGGGAGTGGGGTTTGTGAAACAACTGTCATTATTCAGGCTATTACAATGCTAAAGCGTCCTCTGCTGTGACCACATGGCCTTTGGCCATTTAGAGCAGTTATTCTCAAGTGATTTTGTTTCAGGTCCCACATTGGACATCAAGTGGTAACTCAACTCAATACAAACATACATTATGTAAGGGTTAATGCCCGACGAGGTGTCCGTTGTCAGGTTTTAATGGACGACGGCGAGGTGTAAACCGGCCGACGCGCAGCGGAGGACGGTTGCCTCCGCCGAAGTCCATTAAAACATGACAACGGACACCTCGAAGGGCATTAACCCGCTTATACCATGGTCACTTGCCAAATAAAAATTTTTTAAAACATTAGTTTATATTTTAATTAGGCTAAATCTAGTTTTTTTCAAATAATAACTTGCCTGACGATTTATTTAGCAACTTGCGATATTTATAGTCCGCTCAGCTTGTAGAACCCTTCAGGTTCAAAAATGCATTTTTTTTCATGAAACTAAACACAAAGGTAGACATAGTTATTTTTTTTAATTAAACATAAAACACTGTGTTACACTAGTCTACACTAACCACAGCCTCCGAAGCACCGCTGTAGGTCGACTCTCCGATGCTGGACTGGAGCCGTCAAATGTCGGTGACAGGCCATCGATGCGAGAGCAGTCTGCGGGCTTACTGGGCTCCGTTAGTCCGTGAGAGACTGAAGATGAAATAACGAAGTCGCTCATTGTTGTATTAGTAGGCTATGTAATATCTAACTAAGGTTAGATGTTTGTTTTGATAGAGCAAATTGTTAACGGATACTTTGACTGCCTGCTGCTATGGTTACTCACACAGCTGTTGTAGGCAGCGCATTTATTTATTAATTTCGAATGGTAAACAGGCAGTTTCACCAGAACTACTTTACTAGGTGTCCTCTATCACTTTTTAACGGACACCCTGCAGCCAATCAGAATCGAGTATTCACCCAGACCATGGTATAAAGTATACTATATTATAGGGGTGTAACGATATCCTCATTTCATGATTAAATTATTAAATTGTATTGGTTAGATTTGCTACTGACAGATTAATGTGTGCTAAATAACTATAAAGGTTGATTGGACAACACAGCCTTTCATTTCAGGGTCATTTTGGGTATATGGGAACCATTTTCTTCCCTTTATAAAGTCAATAAGCTTTTTTTAGAGCTGTCAAGTTAACATTAATTTAATGTGTTTTAATTCTAAAAAAAAAAATAACAAGGTGAAAATTAAGGCAATTAATCATTGACTGACAGGCCTAAACTATTTGCATTTCACATTGTTGACCCCTTCAGATGGTTGAGAACCACTGGTATAGTTTTATTTTGTGGTGTAATTTGTGTATATGTGCACATGTGTACTGCTGAACAGAACTGAATTGAACTGTCTCTCTCATTACAGGAAACAGGATGGAGGAGAGCCTTGCATCTCTAACACACTAGATCCTTCACTGTTCCAGCCGTCACTGCCCCACACCGGCCCTGCGTTTCTCAAGGTATCACAAAACTCCTGCATGCTGAGAGTCCTTCCTTCCTGCCAAAGCTTGACTTCTGCTTGCTGAGTCTGTCTCACCTCCTCTGACCCATCTGCTCCATCACTGTAGCCTGTGTACAACTAATACCGATTTGCATGAGGCCAGTGTTTAGAGGGATGATTACGGACTTTTCTGTTTGTTATTAATACACATGATTGACATGCCATGCAGTTAAATGAGAGGGATGTAATTAAATGTCAGATGCTATTAATTAACAAATGTCAGGCCAGTTTCTCAGTCACACCCCTTATTTCATGAGACAAACTAATGCCTGTCAAAATAGTATTGATCAGGAAAGGTCATTTATCCAGTGACTTATTGCTCCAAGGATTCAGCTTTGTGAACTAAAACTGCTCACGTGACCCAAACAAAATGTCTGTCATCATTTACTCAATGAGATAATTTACGCATTTACCTCATGTTGTTCCAAACCTGAATGGCATTAAACATTAAAGGAGAATTTTTAAAAAATGTACTCTTTTCTAAGTGGTTATAATGATCAGGGAGCTTTCCAGCTTCAAAACTTTCACACACACACACACACACACACACACACACACACACACACACACACACACACACACACACACACACACACACACACACACACACACACACACACACACACACACTGATTGAAGTCGAAGTGACCGGATCGAATAAGTGAGTGTGAAATCTGTGAATCATTCAGGCTGGTTTTGTGAACAAGATCAATTGATTCATTGTAAAGATCTGACTCAAAAGATTGATTCCTTAAATCACTACTTCTCTTATTAACTTTCATGAAGCAAAGAGACCTATGTTTCCAGTGAAAAACGACTTCGGTTTTGTTTCTCTCACAACGCTTTCTTATGACTCTAGTCTAGTACATAGATGCAAGAATCATATGAATTTGTGATGCTTTAATTATGGTTTTTCTGCCATTTTGGAGGTTGATAGCCACAGTTCGTATTCACTTTCATCATACTGAAAATGGGCAGGATATTTGTGTAAAAAAAAAAAAAAAAAAATCACCTTTGTCCCATGAAAGAAAGAAATTCATTCAGGTTTGGATGTCATAAGGGCGAGTAAATGATGATGTAATTTTTAGTTTTGAGTGAACTAAACCATGAGGTGCATCATTACAATCAGTTCACCAAAAAAAATTTTCATACACAGATAGAGCATGTAATCAGCTTCTAAAATACACCTTCGAGTGTTGAAGCTTCAGTGCTTGTGCTAATGACTTACGCAGCCAAACTTGTGACTCATGCATGCATTTCAACTGCATGGATGAACTTAAGCTGATGGAAAGCTAAAATCTATTTTTTAATAAGAGAGTTTTTTATTTCCATACTGAGCTACTGCACAAATCAAATGTATTGCTTTTTTATATCTGCTGATCCACAAATCGCCTTTCACTCGAAACAGGGTCCTGAGAGAAATAATACATAAACCTTCTTTAAGTCAGATGTTATTAGTTTCATTGTTGAGCCATGTTTAGTTAGTCCATGTTGGCGATTGTGTCCGACAAAGTTAGGTATGGAGTCAGGTTGTCAAAGCGCAGGGCTAAAGTATAAGATTCTTTGTGTATTGTGTGTAGTGTGTGTAAGTAGTTTGAGTGATCTCTGTGTGTGTAGGAGATTTTAGGGCTTTTAAACTCGGTGAGCTCAGCTGGCTATTAAGAGGATAAAGTTTGGGTGATGTCAGAGTGCTTTAACTGCATCCATAGTTCTCCAGCATAGCTTATAACACAACAGAGGGTAATCTCACGTGAATGAAATGGGAGAAAGAAATGAATGGAAAAAGAAAAGAGTCTTTTGAGATCATGTCTAGTCAATTTTTTTTGTTAGTCAATTAAATTGAAACAAAAATCATATGAATTTTTGAGTCTAGTCTATGGTAAATGGAAGCATCATTCCATATTTTCAAACCAATTTTACTGCTCATTATATGTTTATATTTTCTTGGTTGTGTTTATATTAAAATTTTTGGCCAAAAATTAACATTCTGTCATTACTCACCCCCATCATTCCAAACCTGTATGATTTTCTTTTTTCTGTAAAAAATAAAAGTGTGTTGTTGTGGGGGGTTTTCAGTCAATGCATGGTACACTGTAAAAAGGTATTGTTGGTTTAACTTAAAAAAAGTAAGCTACCTATTTGCTTTAAAGTGCCCCTATTATGCTATTTTAAAGTTTCCTGATGTTGTTTCGGAGTCTCCTACAACAGGTTTACATGCATCATCAAAGGTAAAAAAAATTTTAATTTTCGTATAAAGTACATTTGCACATCACCACATTTTCAATGATTCTCAAACGACTCATCAGATGATTCAATCTCTCTAAATCCCTCCTTTCCGCGAGCTACTCTGCTCTGATTGGCCAGACGGCTCAATCTGTTGTGATTGGTCTACCGCGTACAGCGCGCGTGTCGAAAACAAAAACGCCCATTTCCATAACAACGTCAGCTTTGCGTGTCCCACAGTAATGAACAGGAGACACAATATAAAACTCAAACAGTTAGCAGGAGACACAATATAAAACTCAAAACTAAGTATTTTGAACACCGGTAGAAAATATATAAATCAATAATTAGTAATACTTACAGGTTGTGATTCTGTGGAGCAAGGTAGTCCAAATTAACTGGCTACTGACCCGTCTTTCATAAGCAAGCGATTTGCAAATCCTGAGATTTGAGAAGCAGTCGTCAGTAAAATAAAGGGAACACAGCAAAATTTTAGGATTATACTGCAGTGGTAAAGATTAATTTTAACAATTGATTATTCACATGCTTGTCCTTGGGCAGCTTTACCTTCACATTATAGAGAGCATCCCCAGATAGCAAACAGTCATTGAAACTATGTTAAATCAACATTCCGTTGTCAACCTTAAGTCATTGAATCAACATCGAACTCTGATGTTGATTCTACATCATTTTGCACCCTGTTTTAATATTGAAACAACATTGAAATCCAGTCCATAGATCAACGGAATTTCAATGGTATTTCAATCATCAGGAATATTGAAACAATGTTGAAATTTCAACTGAACTAAGGATCAACGTGATATCAATGGCATTTCAATCGTTTTTAAATGTTAATTTTAAATGTAATGCCATAAATTAAATAGCCTGCTTTATCTACAACCAGGATGTTTAAAAGTAATGGAACATTTGAAATTGTGTATAAAACACTGAACACACCACACAAACAAATTCATTTTTATTAGCCTTTTTATTTAATTATTTGTACTCTTTATTTACACTTCAATGTCCTCTGACGCCTGAATAGTTTGTCGTCCAGTCCCTCCTGCCCGGTCTGGTACATTGGGTGACGGCGGCTGTCCCCGTCTGCTGAGTAACCTAAAACAGAAAATATTACAATGCAAAAAATTAGCATTTAAGTTAAACAGTAGATGTTATATTTATTTGTATTGGTACATTCGTGCCGCGAGATGTTGAAGTATGGGGCTGCCCCCCCAGTTCCCCCTTGACGCCAGGCCTGGTTGCCAGGCGATGTATAACAGCGCGCGCAAAAATCGTGATATCGCATAAGCACTAAAACGACTGTTTCTGAAAACAAACACAACGGAGTTAACTGTATCGCACGCATATCGCAGCCCTGCTCGAGGATGGTCTAATCGGCATTTCCAGTTACAACTCGAGACAGTTCTGCATTGAATAAAGCAAAGTAAGTCATACTTACGGTCTTCTGTGTAATTCTGGCCCGCCGCGGTCACACTTCTGTGGGTAGCGCTAGGTGGAGCACTGATAGCGTTGGTTTCGCCGGTGATCTCCGGCGGTCAGAAGAAATAACGGTGCTGTGTTAATATATTTCACAACCCTAGCAATAGGTACAGACATGTATTTTGAGCTAAATATCACAAAAATAGACTGGACTCGGAGGTTTTGCTAACTATATCATAGAAGAGAACTACAAAGTAGGCCTCTATGCTATTTTTGGCAGATTTTGACACAGTGGTAAAACAAAAATCTATTTCAGTGACTGCAGCATTGCGAAGGTTACTACACTAACCATCATGTTAACAATCGGCCTAAAAGTATTTGATTTGGTACAATTCATTCATATCAAACATTATAGCTTACCTTTATGCTTGTGCCAGGGTCAGAAATGAGCTGTGTCCGGTGCAGACGTGCACGTTGGTATAACACCCGTTGATCTCCCGGTCAACCAAAAATCTATTGATTTTCAATCATATTTCCCGGTCAACTATATATCGATGCATTTTCAATCATATTTCCCGGTCAACTATATGTCGATGACTTTTCAACAACAGCGTTGTTTCCCGGTCAACTATAAATCAATGACTTTTCAACACATTCATCGATCGCCCGGTAAACCAAATATCAATGATTAATCAATCATAAAGATAACTATAGATCAATGTTGTTCCAATATCGTTGCCATCAACATTAATAACATCAGGTTTTCATCGAAAGGGTAATGGTGATTCAACATTAATTTTGCATTGAAATTTCAATATCAACCATAATGATGATTCAGATGAAAAAACAATGTTTATTCAATGTTGGCTTGCTGTCTGGGTCGAGTCTTCTCGACATGATTCTATCCAGTATTCACAGGAATCAGCTGCAGTGTTTGAGGTTCAAGTTTTCCCTGGTGTCTGCATGGGCAATAAGTGGGCGGGCAATATGCTAATCAGGGTTTCCGCGGGGCATTAAAAAGCATTAAAAGTCATTAAATGGATTTTGTGAAAATTAAGGCCTTAAATGGCATTAATTAAATTTGATTCCTACAGGCATTAAAAATGTTCATAGTTTTGAAGAGAATTTTATATCAATTTATTTGAATATAGCCTTCATATGTGCAAAATATGTACGTTAGTGTGTGATAAACCTATTTTTTAGCGTAGGCCTATAGTAACATTGTGGTGCGCGATCATCAGATCATCAGAGAAAACCGCGCAGTGGATTGAGCGCGCAGCGGCACAGACGCGCGAGCTGGTCGAGCACATCTCTTTAAACAGACATCATGAAAGGTTTGTAGTTTAGTCGGATGTCAATGGCAAAGAAAATAAAACAAGGCATGTAGCTTATTATTAACGTTAACTGACGAGAGAGAGAGCGCAGTTCTGTTGAATGTGATTGCTAAATCGTCCACTCAGCACGTGTTATTGCTAAATCGTTCACTCAGCACGTGTTATTTGGATGACAACTAAATCAAGTAAAGTAAAACATGACCTGTTACCTGATTTATGTCTCAGCGCGCGAATACTGAATTGAATTGTCTTTTACGTCTTGCGCTTGTACGGAGGAATTCACACTAAATTATGTAAAAACGCCCATATTTGCGAGTATCCTAGTAAACAAAGTCAGGTATATCAAGTGAACGTAGCCAAGTTCAAATGGGGTCCGTGCGTTCGGTCTTAAAGGGGCAGCACTTCAATAAACTGCTGTTTTAATGTCAATCAAACAATGAATGGTCAAATAAATTACTCACTGCTCTTGACTAAATAGTCTACCATTTTCAACTTTCAAAAGATCCATCTATATTTAATTTATCCAGTAATGAATATGCATTATGCAATATTTTTCCACATTTGATTACTTTATTCAAATTTCTGTACCTGTAGATCTACCCTAAAAACTCTAAAAACACTGCATTTCATTCGTAGCCTTTCTTTGTTCTATTGTATTTATTTGTAAGTTGATTATTCATTCTTATTTTGTTGCTGACTGCTTACCTTTTAATAATGTTTTAAATTCAAACTAATTAGGCTGGCAGTTTTTGTTGTAGTATCAAAATTGGATTAAATAATTTATATTTCACTGGTGTCTAAACATTTGTACCACTGACCCAATCCTCAGCACTGAGCCTTCTGGAGCTGCTAGTCTAAATATGTGCTGTGCTGTTCAATGAAAGATAAAATATGATAGAGCAATAGAATGTACAGTAACAGAAGCCCATTCAATGCATTTTAGCAGGCTTAATTAAGCATTCAAATAATTGAAAGAAATATATATTTGATGAACAAATTAAGCCAACTAATATGATTATTACTAATACATTTAAAAATTACAAATGCAGTGAAAATTCAGGGATCAGTTATGGTATCGGTATCTCGTTCTGCAAAAAGTGGTATGGGTCCATCCCTAATTCAAAATATTGTGATATTTTTTTTGTTGTTGTTGAAAAAATACAATTGTTTCACGCTAAATCAACACTGCAGCCCGTCTGAGATATAGAGCTATTTCTCATGGCTATGAGCATGATATTAAGTATATAAGTATATAATACAACTTTCATTCTTCAGGTCAATCATATATATTAATGGGGGAAAAAATCAGTTTCATTATACTTTCAATGGTTAAGGCGATTTCCCATTTCCCAAGGCAAATTACGCCTATGTGTTCAAGGAAATATATATTATATATATCCGTGGTGAGTCATGGGTCGTGTATGGCATTAAAAAAATTCAAAATGGCATTAAAAAGGCATTAAAAAGGCATTAAATTTAATTTGAAGATACCTGCAGAAACCCTGGCTAATGTTTCGTCTTGACGTCACAACGAAACGGCTTATGACTTGTTTGAAAAACTATTAATTTAATTGACTCAGAGTCGACTCTAACTTTTGAAAGACAATAACTTTATATACGGTGCACTTTCAGATTTAAAACTTTGCAGTATGTTTTCATTTACTTAGAGCTATGTTAAACGCACCACATGAAAGGTCATTTGCAAAATCCATAATAGGGGCACTTTAAAATAAATAAGTTCATTGAAATAATTTTTTTAGTTAATACAGTGGAGTTTGGTTTAATAAATAGAAACTCAAAATATTGTGTTATCTGAAACACATTATTTATCTATGTTGAATTGACAAAAGATAAAAAATTGCGATAACAAATGAAAATATTTTTTACAGCGTAACTAAAACTGTTTGGTTACCAACATTCTTAAGAATATCTTCTTTTGTGTTTAGCATAAGAAAGAAAGTCATACAGGTTTGGAATGACATAGGGTAAGTAAATGATTTCCCCCCCCCCCCCCCCCCCCAAAAAAAAAAAATTGGGGTGAACTATACAGTAAGCTTTATGCCAGATGTTTCTGCTGAAATTAAATAAGTACAGTATATACAAATGAGACAGTTGGCAGAGTAAATTTATAAAGAAATAATATTAATGTGGATATAAACAGGTCTGAGAATTTGATGAGAAATGTTTGAGTTCCTATTGGAATCTCTGACATTTGATTGCAGACGTGTGTACTGTATCTTCAGGAAATCCAGCATCGTTGACATTATTGACATCTCTTCTGAAGCTCTGAATAATTAATCTCGTTGTCTAGAACATTCAAGATTATAAATAGATCTAATTTGTGCTTATTCTGTTGGTTATGGTTAATTTGTGATTATTTGTCTCTTATTTGTACTTATTCTGTTGGTTATTTTTTCCCAAATCATCTGCATTTGGCTTTATCAAAAAGAAAAATTTGGACCCTGCACATAAATAATACTTCACTTGAATAATTTTACAAATCACCAAGAGACGTGTTCATGCAACTTTATAGTTGCAATGCCAGAGCAGTTCTCCACTGGATTGTGCTTTGAGCAGTTTGATGTCATTTACATAAGAGACTGTCAAGTCAGAGAGGATTTTAGTTTTACGCGCCATCTAATTCTGACCCAGTGTGTGATGCAAGTCTTTTTTTTACCTCTGACGTACATGCTTCAGGCCTGAGACGCCCTTCTGTGAGGCGCTGCTGTTTGAACGCTAATGGGAATGTCTCACCATTCTTTTTTAATTGTTTCATAAGCACTAAAAATTATAACACACAGTAGCAATAAAGGCCTGCAGTGTTTGCGTGTGTTAGATCAGCTGTAAAACAAGGAGCATATGGGGCTGCCTGCTTCCATATGACACCCCTCTGCTGTAAAGAGAATGGACACCAGCAACTTATAACTGATATGATAGGCAGCATCTGCGAAGATCTAAATGAAAATAAATGTCACAAACTCATGATGTGGAAGAGCTACAGTGCTCACGGGGCCTGTCTCACATTTCCTTTCTTTCCCCAATAATTTCCTTTTGCTGTCCTCTATCTAATCTCATAAAAATGTTGAAAAGCCCCAAGAATATATATATATTAAAAAAAACAAGATCCTATGTATCCCTAAAGGCCTGTGACACCGCTTGAGAAACACTATTTCAGAGTATAGTGAGCTGCTCTGGAGAGAAGCACTGCTTTTCTGCTAGTCTAATAGCAGCATCTTCTAAAGTTAGATTCATTTAGTTTAATTTGTGCTGAGCTGAGGATGGTCATGGACAGGACAGAGAGAGAGAGACTGACTAGAGAATCACATGAAGGGGATTATTAATTAAGGATTGGCCTGATTTCACAGTGGAGATAATGCCTCTGACATCCTTGTGCATCAGTCCAGTAAGCCCTTCACTATATGCCTTTCTCTTTCTGAGCTCTGTTGAAAGACAGGAGATTTTTCCCCACATGTTTGTCTAACAAAGTTTCAGTGAAGTCCTGATCACCCCTAGATTGTGCAAATATGACTTTCAAAAAAAGAAAAAGAACTTTCTCCTCAAGAAACAGTGGCCACAAAATGTATTTGGACACTTCAGCTACTTTCAAAAATGTCTGAATGTCATTACATTGAGACTAACTTCAATTTTCTGAGCTAAAGTGTTAACTAGTGAGACTAACTTCAACTTTTACAAGCAAAAATGGCGTACCTTTTTTAATGTGATTTTTAGTGGATGTATGAAGTAAGGTCTCCTTGTGTGATCAATTGTTGATAACCAGAAAGTTTCTGATAATTTTTTATCTTCATTTTGAAAATTCAATTGTTTTATCTTTTGGAATGTAACCTAAAAAAGAAATGCCACTGCTTTGATATTTTGTTATATAATGCAATGACATTCACTTACTGTGTATATACAGTGTTGAAAGTTTGGAAAGAAGTTTAGAGCTCACCAAGGTTTTATGTATTTAATCAAAAATACAGAAAAAACAGTAATTGCAAAATATTATTACATATTAAAGTAATTGTTTTCTATTTTAATACATTTTAAAATGTAATTTGTGATGACAAAGCTGCATTTTCTGCATCATTACTCCAGTCTTCTTTGTCACATGATTCAGTAACACTTTAGTTTAGGGTCCAATTCTCACTATTAACTAGTTGCTTATTAATATGCCTATAACTTGGCTAGTGGCTGTTTGTTAGTATAAAGCACATATCATTGCCTTATTCTACAGGAACATATTCTACATCCCTTAATCCTACCCAATAACTAAACTTAACAACTGTCTTTCTAACTATTAATAAGCAGTAATTAGGAGTTTATTGAGGCAAACATTGTAGAAACATACAATGTTTATGAGGCAAACATAGTTTGATAATAGTGAGAATTGGACCATCTAAAGTGTGATACATGATCCTTCAGAAATCTGAAAATTGTTGGTCTGATTATTTGTCTTTCTTTTAATTAAAACAAAATACATTGGTATACTTTGTTGTTATTTTGCTAAGGCTAAAATAGAGATAACCATACCAACTCTTTATCATTTCTTTTAAAATATAGTCACAATATCTCTTTAAGACCAGTTAAATAGATTTGTTCATTTCTGCTGATCCCTGGAGGCATTTCCATTTCCAAATCCACTCGCTGACTTTAAGCTTTATTAGAATAGACTGCCAGTTCTGTCTGGCAGGTTGGCATGAATCATAAATAACTATGAAAAAAAAAAATTCCTCAGAACATTTTGGAAAAATCTTCTACTCACTTTAATCTCTACAGTAAGTCACTATAGTTCAACCCAAATGTGCCGATTCATCTGTTTGGATAAGCTATTTATAACAGTCAATTTATAGTCCACCTCTTGTAAAATATATGATTATTCAGCATCTTCAATGAGTCCAAGCTATGCGAGAAGATAAGCTTACAATGTGAACTAATTAATATATTCATTATCTTAGTTTAGAAGACTACAACCTGTTGTTCCAATGCAAAGTCAATATTACTTTAATTAATGTGTAGGGTAAGTGTATGGATAGGGTTAAGACAAAAATTTTGTACAGAGATAATGTTCCTGGATCAACAAAATATGTTTGTAACGCACTTCAGATGTTATGGGAAGAAGGAGGCGGGAACCGGCGAACATTTAAACAATTTAATAACAAAATAAAACTAATACAAAACGAAAGCCCCTCACGGACGACTGCTGTCACATAATAAAACACAAACAACACAACATTAATCCAGGCCTGGCCTCTCTCTATCTCCACTGTCGTCGCTCCTCCGTGAGAGATACCGGTGAGTCACGCAGGTGGCGCTCATTAGTTATCACGCCACCGGCCTTGCACCATTCTCTCATGGCCCTCGTCCTGCTCACCACAATGTTGATCCAGGAACATGACTTACTTGGCAAAATCACAGTGAATGACATCCATAAAAGAAAACAACCCTGATTAAAAAAGTGGCCTTGTCTTCTGGTGTCCAGTCACGCACTGGAGTAAGTGCTGCGCCGTACCCATACCACAGACATCTCACAGGTAGCGCACACCAGACACGTCATTCTGCACTCATGATCTCAAATAGTACTCATAGGCTAAAACAGTAGATCTAATCACAAGAATACAGGCAAATTTCACTTCAAGAATGAACAAAGTGGCATCAATAAGTTTGAATTTAGGTATTAGAAAAAACTGTGCAAATGGAAAGAGAAAGTGTGACCTACATTATTATATTTTCATATGAAACATGGACTTTATTCAAGTCAAAAACAAACTTATTACTGAAAAATGCAAAATAGACAATCTTCCAGCCTGGAGTGTAGTCAGTAATTGACCCTTCGCGTGGAGCTTGATTGGCAGGTGTTCTGACCAATCATACTTCGCCATCCGCCATTTTGTCGGATCAAGCTTAGTAGATTAACATGGGAGGATTTGAACTTGAAAAACTGAATATACTGGCGCCTTTCCGCGGTTAAAACAACATTCCTTCGTATGTTAATTCATGTTTATTTGATGCTATAAATGAACTAGAAGGAAGAGATGATCGGATCACGAGCAGCTTTAACTGATGCTCTACAGCAACCTGTCACGGCACATTAAAGAGCCACAAAACGGTATTTATTGTTTAAATTTCTTTCAAAAAATGACCATATTTGAAAGGTGAGACTTTGTTTAACATGCTTAATATCAAAAGTAACCGAAAAGTAACCTGGATGTATGTCCTGTCTGCCCGCGTGTTGTCAGTCTCCTCTCTGCTCCTCGATGTATTTTTCACTGTGTGAGAACATGGTGAGAGCGTGATAGCGGCGTAGCTTGTCGGAACATAGCGACAGTAACTAAGGAGGGCGGGTCTTTGCGAAGGGTCAATTGGGCACCTATTATGCAAAATTCACTTTTACATGGTGTTTGAGAATAAATGTGTGTGTATACAACAACCCTATAATGATACAAATTCACCCAGTGCTTTTTTTTTTAATACACATAAATCATAAGCACTGTCTCAGAACAAGCCATACGCTGATTATGGGCAAAGTGACGTCAATTTACACAAGCCCCTCACACAACTGTTGACTGACATGGCAGTTTTAGCATGACCTGTAGACAAGAATGTCTCCTAAGCAATTGAGGTGTTATGTTGTTGGATGTACACTCAAAAAAATGAACTAGGAAGGTTGTGCACTTTACATAATATATTTATATTTAGTTTACTTATAATAATTGTGTTTTTTGACTTTAAATGTTTTTTTTCTATTAAGGTCTACGTAATTATGTCTCAACTTAACAGTACAAAATCCTAACGTGTTGCCTAAACACAAACCATTTATGTTAAGTAAAAAATTCTTACATCCAGAGGGTGGCAGTATAGTGTGAGCCAACTGCCATTTTGCGCGAACTTAATTTGATTGTGTTCAATCTGCTTAAATATGTAAAATTTAAGTTTACTTAATCCGCTTGTGTTGGATTACATGATTGGTTTGTGTTGCATTAACTGAAACTGGGCGGTGCTTGTTAGTTCCCAGCATGATTTGCATATGGTTGAATTAAGAGAGAATAAATGTTAAAATTAAGTGTTATTTAATGTTTTTTTGAGAAAATGAGAAAAGGGAAAGACTTGATTGTGTGTAATTGTGTTTAATGTTCAATTACATTTGAATTATTAGAACCATTTAAATTACAGTGGGTTACCATTGTGGAGAAGAGTGGAGCATTTTGTTTGCCTGTGGACTAATTATATTATTTAAACTGTTTAGTTGAATGAGCATGTTAATCTTAGCATCTAAGATGTTAATATGTGCTACTGCTAGCAAATAGCTAGCTACAGTCTATCAATTTAATTATATGTCACTAAAATTAATGGATTATTAAATAAGTTGGATGTAAATTAGTTGATCCAAAATATTTGCAAATTAGTTGTGCTGACACTATTAAATTAAGCTGTGCCCAACCATAGTAAATAAGTTGAATCAACCTTAATAAATTAAGTTGACCCAACGTAAGTACATTAAATTGGAATAACATAATTGCATAATGCTGAAATAAAGCAAGTTAATCATGTGGAAATCCTTTCCATGATTTTTTATGTTCATTCAAAGAGTTATTTTTTTGAGTGTAAGAATGAATATAGCAGTCTTCATTTGCTCTCATTGTTACTCGAGGATGGATCTAGGGAGTCGTTTTACGGATATAAAGTTTACCAGTTTATTAAGCACACACTGAAAAGGTCTGTAGCAATATATTTGTTTAACGTTAATTGTAAAGAGTGTTTTTGTGTAATTCGCTGTTTATGTTGATGATAATGCAAGGGAGAGAGTTTGTGGTTAAGACTTTAATACACACTTCTTGTACTGTGTTTATTCAGCTCTTACAGTGATTTTTTTGACGCTTCATCTTTTGTGTGAAGTACAATAAACTTCATAAATAAACCGTCCTTCGGATGAGACGTTAAACCGAGGTCCGAAACCTTAGGTTAAACCTCAGTGTTTTTTTTTTTTAAAAGCGCTATATAAAAAAAGTGCTATATAAATGTAACGAATTATGAACTTGGCCATCATTCGGATGGGGTCTAAGTTACTCTGCTAAAGCATTGCTTGTATTAATAGTGGATAAAAGCAAGATGACAAATAAGTTATAACCGTAATTAATTATCTCCATACAGCATATATTCTCTGGCTCAGTGGGCATTATTGTCCTATGCCGGGTCGAAATGAACACCGCTACTGAGGGTTTCTGTTCTGATATTTTCATTCTTTGAGATGTCTGCCACTGGAGCACAACTCTTGAAGCTCCGCCCTCTGTGCCGGGAGCAGCAGCTCATTTGCATTTAAAGGGATACACACACAAAAACAACACGTTTTTGCACACCCCCAAAAAGTGTCAATTTAAACATGCTGTAAAAAATTATCTGTGGGGTATTTTGAGCTAAATCTTTACATACACACTATGGGGACAATTGAGACTTATTTTACATCTTGTAAAAAGGGGCATAATAGGTGCCCTTTAAAGACATGATGCTTCTTATCCAGTGTGCGCCCTTTACGCTTTGTTTTGCTGAGTTTACGCTTTGTAAGATACTCCTGTTGGAGGACATAATTTATTAATTATAACCCGCTAAATTGGCTAGTAAGTTAAGTACACCACGACTGATTGTAACATACATTTGGCAGGTTGGCGGGTATTAATTTCAAACCCTGGTTACAATGTTGCACTAGGTTTTGGAACTGAGTTGACGAGTCAGTACGACTCTGCTCAGGCTGGTCTGACTGAAAGAGAACAGATCCAAGCTCAGCTCAGTTTTATCCTGAACCCCTCCCAGTGAGAGAAAGAAAAAGTACAAGACAGAGAGAAAGTTAATTCTGCAGGTATGCAACGTCTCTTCCACAACTCTGTGTTCCCTGAGAGAGGAAAAACTCCAGAGCACCTGGAGTTAAAGGATCTTAATGCTTAAATACACAATTAGACTTCAGGTTACAGACATGCACGCACCTCCCAGAGTAAACACTGCAGTCTGCTGCCCTGCTGGAGTTTTCTCACTTTATTGACATGGAACCTGCTGGAGCTCTGGGCTTAATGTTTCTTGTCACTTCTGAGGACAGAGGACTTTGTAGCTTTGCAGCCTCCACACCATATTTTGCTTTTTGACGTAGACATTTTCAAATAGAGGTTTTGGATTTTACTTGAAAAATGGCTAAAAGTCAGAATGCACAGCTCAACCCACTGCAAGTGACAGTTACTCATTGGAAAAGACCTGATGGAGTAAGTATGTGAAATCTGCAGTCTAAACAAAAATATTACATTGGATAGATGCTGAGAGGTAAAGATCTGTTTTTGCAACACTGTTCGAGTTCAGCACACACTGGGGAAAAAAGTAGAATTTGAACAAAATTATTCTTAATAGTTAATTCTGTGCAGCAAAATATTGCTAGAACCAACAGCAAGTAAACTGTAAAATAAATAATTTGACTTATAATAACTGATTATGAGTGTGAAGAGCGCAGGATATATTTTATTTGTGCAAGTGCTGGCATCTCAGGATATATTTCACGCTTACCTGACACATTTACATGTTCATGAAAAATATCAAAGGTTTTCCTATTCCTTGTGCAGCAATTTTTTAATGCAAGCAAGGAAAGAGAAAGTGGATTTTCTCCCATCACTGACAGGGCTGCTATCAGTGTAAACTGACACGCACTATAATTTTGCTGCAGATTCATCTTTTCAAGGCTAATCAATGTCCGTCATATTCAATTACCTTTAGTTTTATCTCAAGATCAAATGGATTTTGCCTTTAAAACAGTCCTCACATCCATACATCTGCTATATAATTCAAAAGATTAAATGTTTTCCCCCCTATGTTGCAGTGCAGGTTAATATATGTAATTTATATATATCATTATTATACTGTATTATATCATTTCATTTACAATATTTCTGTAATCCAATAGGTGTTTGTTCATCTGTGTATGTTTGTTTAGGGAGTATACTTATTACCGTACACCATAAAGTGCACATGATTCAGAGTTAAGTAGTAGTATTAAATGACTTTACTATCTGGTGTTTGGTTAGTAATTTGGCTAAAGAGGCCCTTTGGTAATTTGTTTATGGTGCAGGACTCTTCTGACCTCGTGTCAGTGGTATTTCACCTGACGTGGTTCAGTTTCCTGAAGTTTGTTTTCAAGACAGCAGTAGGGTTTGTTTGCCGATGGTGGAGGACTCACACAATGTACTCAACAATGTGCTACAGGACACAAAGTATTTGTTCAAGACTGTGAGAAATTCATCCAGTCTACAATCTCCACATATTGAAGATAATTGTTTCCACTCACGTTCACGTTGTCTTTGGGACTGTCCCAAAGGCTGGACAGAACTCTACTGTCTGTGTCTTGGAAGCTCTCCAGGCTAGAATAAGCTCATTAGAGTCACGTCAGCTATCAATAGATACGAACATGGTAATGCGTGTGGGAATCAGTCAAAATTAATAATGAGAAGTTTTAGGAAACAAAACAGTGCATTTGAGATGTAGAAGTTAAATATTACACGTGTGCCATGAATTTCAATATTTTGCCTCAAACTGTGAATGCTTCTGTGTCATATTGCTAATTGGCATATACACATGGGAAATGATTACAAACTAATACAGCTGCCAATTATAATCAATTATAATTTTATACAATTGTAATAAACTTCATAGCTACAAAGACAATCAGCTATAAGCATTTTTTTTTCAAATATGAGAGCTGTTGAATGAGTTATATATCTCTATGCATTTTCTCCATCTAAAAAACATGCTGCCATCGGGCTGAAGAGGAAATGCCAGTTCCACTATATTCTGCATGAGTTATGCCAAAACTAACGTTGCCACCAGCCAATATTGAATGTACTTGGCCGTAATAAATCATGGAAGGCTCCAAAAACACTTTCATACTCCTAAAGAAGGTTGTGTTAGTGTTAAAGTGTCCTTATTTTAAAGGTTCCTAATTTAGTTTTGGAGGTCTCCTACAATATGTTTTACAGGCATCCAAGATCAAAAAAAACTTTAATTTATCACACTATACATTGCATTATCACCTCTTTTCTTGCAATGTAATGGTTCAAACAAGGATTCGGTCTCTTTAAACCCGTCTTTTCTGAGAGCCTACTTTGCTTTGATTGGTCAGCTGGTCCAGTCTGTTGTGATTGGTCTACAGCTTACAGCGTATGTCGGAAACGAAACGACCATTACCATATCCTAATTTCAGCTCTGGAGCTTCCTCAGCACTTGTACAGAGATGTTGTCGGTTTGATCATATCAATTCGAGCCCGAGTCCTCATCCTTTGGAAGTGCATGCAAAGTGGATTTGCTCTCACAGTGCAGAAAACAGCATCTTCTCAACATGTAAACAACACAAACCAAACTCTTCCAGGCCTCAGCTACAACTACAGTGTTTTAGAGCGGCTCAAAGTACACATAGTTTGTGGGCAGCCAATAAAGACCATAGGCTATTATGCAAATTGTTAGAAAATAATGTAGGAACTACTGACGACTCGTTTCAAGCAGTTCAGAATCGGTTCTTTCCTTTGGGAGACAATAACTCTATTTATTGTTCACTTTGATCTTTGAAAGTTTGCAGCCCTTTCACAATGTCTCAGCTACTGTACATTACACAGTACATGAAATGTAATATCTGAAAAAGCATAATAGGGGAAAAAAACTTTCCATCCCATGGAAAGTCATATGGCAGAGTGCTTTAAATGATGAGAGATATATGAGATATTTTCATTAGGTGTGTGTATCCAGCACCGCAGTGTGTCGTGTGTGTTGTCAGCCACACCCCTCTCACATCGGGAGAATGTAATCTAGGGGTCAACTCTGAACTCATCTCATCTCATTTCATCTCATCTCCTCTCCTTTCTTCCAGACTACTGATTTATTTGAAATGATTGAGAAAATGCAGGTAATGTGTTTCTTTTACTTTTCTCTTTTTTTTCCTCCCCTCTGCCTTTCATCTTTGATGTAGATGCTTTCCATTAACCCCTGAATCAGCTGTCTTCATTGGCTACATAGTTGCACTTGCATGTCTTTTGCTGTAGTTGAAGGTCATCCTAGTAAATAATGAGGACATTTATTCATTAAAAACCATAAGGATGACCCGGGGCCATTTACCCAACCAGCGCAGCACTGACACTATACTGCATCTTATGCTAGTTGTTCATGTGCATGTGAAAACTTTGTTGTTGCAAACAACATTGCTCATATAAATATGATTTTTTAATTATTAATATGATTAAATTGCAAATATTGAAAACTAAACCTAATTTATGTAGGTTTTAATTTGCGATTTAGATTGTGGTGTTAAATTAAAAAGATAACCCTTTTTTTGAAACAAGTAATTTTTTATTCTTTTATGGGGCAAGTTAGTTATATTTATTTATTATAAATACATATTACAAAAATATATTTATTGTTGGGTCCTGATTATCACAGTCTTGCAGTTTTTGAACATGATTTGGAAAACAAATTAGTCCCTATATCTACGGTGCTTAAATACAAGATCCTGCTGTTGAGTACACACAGAGACATATTGATCTTAGTCATTTGATATTACTGTTGTTATCTCTAACTTAGGACAGACAGATGTCTAACGATAACAAGTGCTCTATATGCACCTTAATGTTTCAGAGAACAACATGACATTGAAATTGGATCTGATTTACTGTTGGGTTGCTTCTGGATGACATTATACAGTAAAAGAGAAGCTCAGCTAGATGTGCAGGATGTTTTAAACGACAAATGTGTTGGTATGTATATCACACTTGGTCTGCTGGAATTCGTCATCAAATAGATCAGACATTCGATCTCTGTTGCATCTCAGTGCAGCATTTCAAATCTACAGCAGTTATCAGTAAAATCATATTCAGCCCTGAGAGGGTTCCTTTTTTTTTTTTTTTGATCTTCAGCATTTTAGTTAAAGAAGTGGACAAATTATTTGATATTTGCAACTTTAGGATGTTATAGTTTGTATAATGGCTATAAATAGCCTTGTAAATATTTGAACGTCTTCTCCCTGCACGCTCACAATCGTGCTTTGATCTTGTGTTCCACTGTCTGCCATTTTCATAAAACCTGATTAAAGACTGATCTAAAGGCTGATATTTTTTTCGGTCTTTCAGTTTGCCTACCCAAAGTAATATGCTCTTTTAAAATATAGTTTAAATGCATGTGAACTTTCTTTTAAAAAGATTTTATTGTCTTCATAATCTTTTTTATGAATGTCCCATTATGCCGTTTAACTTTTTTCATGCATTCTTACCCTGGCGATTGCACTGATCTTTATATCCTTGCACTGATCTTTAATCTTGTGCGGATAATTTTCTCTTTTTTATTAATTACATAATATTTTCTTGTAAATAATACTCTTAATGTGAAATAATTTCTCAAAATGTATTGTGTTTTTTTTCCAGAATATACCCTCTTTAAGTACAAATTGCATTACAATAATTACATGAATTAATATATTTTTATTTTTGCTAATAAAATGTGCTAATTTTGCTAATTTGCTAAGATTGTATTGTACCTCTAATTGCTGCTCATATAAGTCCCATTTGTATAAAAATAAGGTTTGTTTACATTGAAAAATAATGACAATAATTATTATATTGGTAGCACTTTATTTTACAGTCCTGTTCCCCATGTACATACTATGTACTTATTATAGTAATTTTAATAACTTGGTACTTACCCTGAACCTAACCTTAACCCATGTAGTTACCATATATTACCAAGTACTGTTTTTGGTGAATATCCTGTAAGTTTAAATTAATTGAATGGTTGCACTATTTTACAGTACTGGTAAATGGTAAATGGTAAATGGACTGCATTTATATAGCGCTTTCACAGACCCAATGGCCACCAAAGCGCTTTACAATTTGCCTCACATTCACCCATTCACTCTCTCATTCATACACCGACGGGCGACTGCAGCCATGCAAAGGCGCCATCAAGCTCGTCGGGAGCATCTGGGGTTAGGTGTCTTGCTCATGGACACCTCGACACTTGGTCAGGTGGAACAGGGGATTGAACCACCAACCTTCCGGTTTGTAGACAACCTACATGAACCACTGAGCCACTGCCGCCCCTACTGGTGCACGTACTGTAAAATAGTGCAACCATTCAATTCATTTAAATACTCCATGTTTCTTGCCAAAATACTATGCATAAAAGTGAATTGCTCCTAGGAATGATATTCTCATTGTGACTTTCTTAAGATGTATATTCTCGTAATTCATAAACTGATATTTCCTTTTCTTTTTTAAAAGGCATAATAATCAGATTCCTCTTCCTGAGTAGATCTAACCAAAGTGTTATTTTTGCTTTCACACGTGGGCCGACAGGGCTGCTATAGGGCTGACAGATTCTCTCTTTTTATCTTTCAGAGCAACAGAATGGACGAGCAACGAAGCACTCTTCCTCCTCCTCTCAAAGTACGTTCACCTCACCGGCTCCCTTTTGTCCCTGTACACACGCACACTCAAAATAATACAAAACACGTATTGTCTGAGGGCCACGGGCTGCTGTTTTATCTGCGGTCAGACGGCTTCAAATAGAAGAGCTGGTTATCAGTCAAGCTGGTGCATCTAGTTTTCAGAGACATCCGTAGTCCACTTTCCCTTGCACTAATGGAACTGCAATCAAATAAGATTAGCTGGTGCTGAGCAATATTCTCTGGCCTGAGGCCTCAGTGCCTGTAAAGAATCAAACCGATTGTACCATGTACAGTTAGTGAGTTAGTTTTCTTAAATAAACCAGCAGATGAGCAAGCAGTGTGTTTTTTGCTCCTTAGGTCATTGGAGTCTGTTGCAACCAAATGAATCAACTCCATAATTAATGTTCTGAACATCATTTTGTTACAGACTGAGGAAGACTACATTCCTTACCCCAGCGTCCATGAGGTAAACCAGTTAAAAATAATAGAGATGACAGAATTTATTATTGCAGTTGATATCTCAGTGGAATTTATTGTGGTTGCACAATTGACTGTCAACGTAATTGTTTTCTTTGCTGTCTCTGGCAGGTTCTCGGCAGACAGAGTCCATTTCCCTTGATTCTGCTTCCCCAGTTTGGGGGTTATTGGATTGAAGGGACCAATCACGAGCTGAGCAATGGGATTGACCCGGAGCAGCTCCTGTCTCCAACCTCACGTTTCAAACTGGAATGCAACACCACAGCTAAGATCTACAGGAAACATTTTCTGGGCAAAGTAAGGCTTTGTTTAAACAAAGTAATAGTTCAGCCAAAAGTGGTTAATCATGTCATCCTTTACTTACCCTCATGTCATTAGAAAACTGAATGACTTTCTTTCTTGCATGGAACACAAGAAGTTAATTTTCGAATTAAAATAAAAATGCAAAAAGTATCACCGTAAAACTGTCATAAAATGGTCCATACATGTATTATATTTCCATATGCACAAAAGACATTTGATAGTTTTGTGAGAGGAACAGCCAAAAATGTATAATTATTAATATAAGTTATTATTAACTGCAAATCTGCCCTAGCTCTACTCTGCATGTTTTTAAAGGGGGTGTGTTTACACTTGGCTGTTTTGGTTTGGTTAAAAGAAACTCTAGTGGGATTGCTCTGTTTGTGTGGCTCATTTGAATAAATCTGAACGCTGCCATCCGAACCCTGGTGCGCACCAAACAAGCAGAACATGACGCAAGGGGTATTGGTCCGCTTCTAAGCGAACTTTGGTGCGGTTCGGCTGTAATATGAATGCAAAATGGACCACAGACATTTACACCTTTTATAAGTTCTTCATGAGTTCTCAACTGGTAAAAATACCATCTCATGTACGCACATACAACGACTGCATTTAGCCTGGCAAACAGCATAGTTTTGGATGTTCCTTTGCAAAAAATACGTCATTTAAAGCTGTTTTTTGTTTTATATTTTTAGGGTCAGTGTTGAAAATGACAGTGTGAATGCTAAGCGAACCAGGACTATCATTTTCTTTTTGGTCCAGACCAAAATAAATCAAGAGAACTGAACTTCAAGTTTGAACACCAATTTCCAATTCTCGGAAAAAATATTCTTTTGAGTCAGATCTTTTCAGTGAATGAGTTAATCCATTTCACAAAACTGATCTGAATGATTCATTCACTAATTATTTAGGTTCTCAAATTCAACTTTTCAATGATTCGACCACAGCAATCCACTGGAAGTCAGGATTATTAGCGAATAACAACTTATATTTCAGTTTTTTCATTACACAACTCGTATGACTTAAGAAGACTTTGAATATAGCTAACAAAATCAGTGTCGAAAATGCATAGAAAAAAAACGAAACATTCAGAATGGAACCACTCTCATCTATCATTTGAATAAGTTTCAATGATATAATTGTTAGCAAATGTAACCTAATTACATAGACCAATGTGACACCGCAGCAGCCAGACATAATGAAGATTTATTAGGTTTAGCTTCAACGGGCTTAATGTATTCACATCTAATATCCATTATAAATTAGACTAATGTGCATAAAGAAGTGGTCGGTTAGCCCTTAGGTTTTGGGGGAGTGTTGAGACTAAAAACTGAGATGAGTTTGCAAGTGTGAAGATGAATGAACGCTCACAGCTTCGCCTTCTGCTCCTTCATTAGGAACACTTTAATTATTATACAGTGGACAGTGCCCTGGGCCACCTGGTGTTCTCCATGAAATATGATGTTATCGGGGACCAAGAGCATCTCCGTCTCATGCTCAGGTATGACCTTTTCCTTTCCTCTTTTTTGTTCTCCATCCATTCTAAATTGCTTCTCCCTTCCCTCAAATCACTCACTTTTCTCCTGGCCTCATGTCCTGCCAAATGTCTTTATCGTGTGGATGAGGGGGGCTAATGAAGGGCTTAGTATCTGGCACAGTTCCACTACTTTGTTATGAACTTTGGCTTTTACTGTGGACATTAAAAAGAACACACTGCTATCTATTCCTTGACAACAACTGTGAATGTTTCCTGGGACCCGCAAAAAAAACCTCTTTTCTCGCAGATTAAACAGGCCAAATGTGCACGCCACCCTCATTTCCGCATTAGGCACCAGATGGACAATATAGGCCAATGTGTGTGGGTTGAGGGATGGTAGCAGGATGTTCTTGTTATCAAATCCATGTGACACATTTAATGATGCCACAATAACACTGAGTTTGGAGCGGTTAATAAGTGTTACTGTTGTAGGTCTGGGCTGCGTTGTGCTTTAATATCATTAGAAGCTGTGTTTTTGAACTGCCAGGGAAAACAAGAAATAGTTGTTTTCTTGCTTTATAAACCTCACAAAATGATACTTTATTTCATGACTAATACAAGATCAAACTATTTGTTAATGGGGTAAAAAATATATATTTAATTAATTTAATTAATAAATTATATATACATGAAAAAGTGTTATTTTATGCAATTATTTTCAAATAAATTTGTCTTTTTACATTTAAGTTTTCCTATTTATACCTAGAACTATTTGTTGTCAGTGTGGTAAGAAAAGTAAATTAGTCTATATAGGCTATATATATACACACACTGCTGCATATATATATATATACATACATACATACATACATACATACATACATACATACACTATATCGTGGTACAGCACTAGCCTCGAGTACCTTATTGCTTTTATAAAACGGTTACCACACAATACAAATTTCAATGCCGAAAAATATGTATCTATGCAACTTTCATGAAGTTAAATCACTAAAAGCCTGCCTTCCGCTGGAAAAAACAGTCCCTGACCGTTAACAGCAACATAAGTTACATACATTATTTCGTCATTAGATGGCGGCAAAAACTATCTTTATGAGTGAGTCAGTCAGTAGTGAAGACTTTTACAAAACTTACAAACTTGTGAACACGGAAAAGCCAGACTCAACTGACAAATTACTAGGGCACGGGAAACCCCTTTAACTGTTAAAAGGACAAGATACATCATCACAGCGGACATTCAAACTAAATTTTAATTACGAATATAGGACTGACCTGAAGGAAAATGCTGTCTACTGTCAATGCAGGTACACTCACTTACTCGATCTCTCACAAACAATACTCTACTCTAGCTTCAATGAGGCTATCAATGAGATCAAACATATGTTTAAAGGGTAACTGAACACTAAAACAACTTTTTTAGTTAATGATCTGTTCATTGATTCAAGTAAATGTTTTGACATTTGGGTATAAAGTGTTTAAATTCTACAATATATGGTGTAAAAACGTCTGAGTGCTGCCCTCTTCAGGTTGAACGGTGGTTACTACAGTTTAAATTTCCTATTGGATCTTGTGGTACTGTGTGACGTAAGCTCGCCACGCCCTTGCCTACAGAGAGATGCTCGGGTGCACAACCCTTGGTTGTAGCACTATCCTATTGCGTGCATAGGGAATTTGAAAGACAACCGTTTATCCCACCCCTCGGATTGAGCCCTGCCAATGGTGTGTTCCCAGACCCAACATCTTGATGTGGGTCTGGCTTGTCAGGCTAGTCATAGCCGTGTTTTATCGTGAATAAAACAAAACTATTGCCCAATCAGAATCAAGTATTGGAACCAACCGTTTTATAAATATACAGTATATATACTCATATACTGGGCCTGATATTAACTTTTTTTGCTCACCAGCCACTGTGGCTGGTTTTCCAAAGTTACTACAGTCCACAATTATGGCATCAATACCATGGGGAAAAACTGCCATATACAGTAGATATTTTTAATATTATCTCATAATTTGCCAGCAAGTATATTAGGCTGCTGTCACTTTAAGACCTGACGGATGGATCCATTATACTGTTACACACGCATTTTCTTTCTCAACCGTTTACATTCAATTAAAACATAACTGACTGTGTTTACGTGAATAACTTTGCCAAGACCTGCATTTTGACATTATTTTGCGTGACTGTTTAAGCACAATAAGCAGCGAAAAAGAACTCAATTTACTACTGAGAGGCTGCTTTACGTGGGCGCACTTTGGGTGTGAGCACAAAATTTGTGGTAATGAGTAAAATGATGTACAATACATGCAACCACACAGCGATTCATATTCATCCGGAGCAAATGAAAAATGTAAGTGAGAGGAGGCGGGTTTGTGTGTCAACTCGCTGTCGGAGAGATTCATGAGAGGGTGAGAAAGCGCAGCTGGTATCAGTTATCTATTCTGTGGAAAATTAATGGAAGCGTTTCCTATAGGCTATTTCAGTATCATATATTTTCGACAACACTACATTGCACTTTATTATTTCAGATGCCTTTTTAAAGACTACAATTAAAAACTGAAAATAGGCTATATAAAATGTGTGTATATTACAGTGTTTAAATTGAATCTTATGTTGTCTTTCTTTCTATTTTTACAGAACAAAAATTAAAACGTATCACGATGTGATTCCAATATCTTGTCTAACCGAATTCCCCAACATTGTCCAGATGGCCAAGGTGAGAGTGAATAATGCGAGGTGGGGGTGAAGGGGTCAGCAATATTGTTTTCATGCCCTCGATTCATCACACTTCTCTCTTAGTGACATGACTGATTGTCTCACTCCCCCATGAGTATGTTCTGTCCTGCCTGGACAGATGACCATAGTGTTCATTTTTGCAAGATCAAATGAGAATGAGGAGAATCAATATGTGCTTTGTCTTTTCGTTATTATCAGCTCGTCTGTGAAGAGGTGAACGTGGACCGCTTTTTCCCGGTGCTTTACCCAAAGGTACGCAACCCTACATATTTGTATGACCCATCTGCACCATAGTGGTAAGCTTTATACACCAATGCATGATCCCGGATCATTTGTCCTGGTTAATTTAAGTGTGGCACTGAGTAATACGCTAGTTTCAGCGGAAGTGTTGCTCTGCGTCTTTCAGGGGTTTGCAGTGTTGACAGAGCGGTACCTAAAGGGCACTTATCATGCTATTTAAATCATCTACCCCTCCCGCAGGCCTCCAGACTCATTGTCACATTCGACGAACACGTCATAAGCAACAACTTCAAGTTTGGAGTCATTTATCAGAAGTTTGGACAGGTAAGTCGCATGGGAAGCCTTATCGCCGTTTGCTCCTGTCATTTAGCATGAATTGTTGCTGTAACTCACCATCATAATTCATCTTTATTTAGAACACCATCTTTTAAAATTGATGTTTTGAATCAAACATCTAACAAAGTAGTCCTTCCTCCTCTCGACCTCACAATGGCTCCTCTGCTTAGACAACTATCAAACCATTGTCTTCATTTGTCTTGTATTAAAATCATAAGGCTTTTGTTCCCAGAGAAGAGCTTTGATTACATTAGGACAGTCATTGACCTTTAAGGCCGCAGAGAGAGAGCGAGAGGTACTTAAGAGGTTCTTCGAGGAGGCTTGCCAGCAACACCCTTAGGGTATTAGCATGAGAGCGGAGGCCCGAACAGCATCTTCATCTCACAGATCGATGTGTTTACATACTCAACCTTTCCAGTGTGTGCAGCAACAACACCAAGGCCTTTGATGGGACATGCTCATGTTTTAAATGCACCTTATGGATCAGCCCTCAAATCTTCCGCTTGCCCTTCTTTGACTCTAAATGAGAGACTATGTTTATTCAGAGGAACAATTAGCATTTGCATCAAGCTAATTGACCCATGATGAGCCATTTAGGTTTGCTAATTTTTAGAGTTTGCTTTTGTCCTCATCAAGATGTTCTTGCTTTTTTGTTTGTGGGTTCATTTAATTTGGGTTTTGTTCAATGTCAGGCTTTGTGCTGTAACATAATGTGGTCTTGCTATTGTGATTTGGGATGTCTGAAATGCTGAATTACTTTGTCATTTTGTTCTGTAATTGAAGTTATGATAATGCATGAAGCTTTTTTGTTGCATAGACCTCAACAGAACCATCTATTGTGCCTGGTGGGTGTCTACTGCCAAGGGCACTTAAGTACAAATGTATGCTTGAATCTTATCAGCATCATGTGTTTTTATCTGTGTAGACCTCAGAGGAGGAGTTGTTTGGGAATAACGAGGAGGGTCCTGCTTTGGTGGAGTTTTTAGAGTTTCTGGGACAGAAAATCGAGCTCCATGACTTCAAAGGGTAACACTTATAAACAGAACGTTCTTACTCTCTCTTAGTATGGCACGAGCGAAATGTAGACGCACGAAATAACTGCATGCATTAATTAAAATATAAACTTTAAATGTTGGAGCTAAAATTTCGCATCTGAGGAGAGATTTCACTGAAGTACACTTGCTTTTAGAGTTGTTTATTTGCACTTGCTTGACCCCCAAATCACACAAAATAACCTACAATTTGCTGTGTTTATGCTTTGAAAAAGAAAGTGACTTTAAATTCTTATGGTGCTATGTCTGCATATTTAGTGCCTGATTAAACTGGATTGCTGCAAATAATTGAAATAACGCTAAAATAAATATTAAATGAAAAACTTAAACTTAAAAAAAACGTTAAGATCTGAAACTGAATAATAAATTAAAACTAAATAGAAATGTTTAAAGAAAAAGAAAAACTAATAAAAATGACACATGACAGTTACTAAAACTTTACATAAAATTAAAACCGAAAATAAAAAACGAATTCAAAATATTAATAAATAACTAATAGTATATACTAATAGTATATAAATAATACTAGACATATCAAAAACCAGTTGCTTTTCTCTATCATTTATTCTTCAAATAATTTATTCCTTATTTTCATTTTATTTGGCTCCTCCATATATTGCCATAAAATACCATTTAGTGAGTTCGTCCATGAGTGTTCTTTTTGTAACCTTTATGAATACAGTATATCCCTATAAAGGATACTAAATCTTGGATGTGATGTTTAATGCTAACGTCAAAATTCATGTCTTGTCTGCAAAACCTCTGTATATGTTTCCGTCTAGGTTTCGTGGAGGGTTGGACGTGACACATGGACAGACAGGCTTTGAGTCTGTGTACCACAATTTCCACAACAAGGAGATCATGTTCCATGTGTCAACTAAGCTGCCTTACACAGAGGGCGATACACAGCAGGTACTCACCATCGCTCCATGCTGTGGGTTAACTGAACTCATATCAAATATGTGCTTTCCTTGTTATTATTACACGGCTCTGTGGAATACTTGATTCTGATTGGTCAATCGTGTGGTATGTTATTCCTCGATATCAACCGCTGAAAACAGATAACACAGGCTCATCCGGGTTACTGAAGTCAGTTTTTTTCATGGAAGTTTTGCGTTTGGTGAGCTAATAAAATATTAAAACTCTGTCAAATCAATATTTTGTGTACAGTTATTTAATTATGTCATCCAGTATCGTGGACTCGCTCTCTCTTGTTTCATACAAACGCAGCTGCTGCCATTTTGCGACAATTGTTTTGTACACTGTTGAATTAGCCTATATGATACAAACAGGTACGCTTTTAAAACAGTTTCATCTCAAATCAATATCTCTTATCCCCATAATTATTTATGTGGCAAAATGCCGTGTAATAAGTGGTATGACTGTAACGCATCCCTTAAATGTCCGTGTACTTTGAACCGTGCTTGCAACTGCTCTCTCCGCAGAAGCGCGGCGCTTAAAGACCTAATAAAATATTTAGATTCAGATCAATATTTCGTGTCGAATTATTTACTTATGTGGCAGGTATCCGTGTAATAAGCGGGATAATGTACATCTAGCTGGTTGTTATCTCAGAACATCTCAAGACCTGATCACCCTGTCTGTGTTAATTCTAAGTTAACAACCGGCTGGATGTACATTATCCCTTTCTAGAACCTTCAATCAGTACAAATGTTGTAAGCGTTATTATGACAAAATATAACCAGTTGTCTCTAATGATCCATCTCTGTAGATACTATTCTGATGTAAAGTAAAAAATAAAAAACAAGCCACATAGGTATAAGCCATCTGGATGGACAGGAGGGGTGAAATCCATTCCTGAGCACTGGGGCAGATGCTGTTTCCTGCAGCCACACACTGCTGATGTGCTGGCAGATGATTGTTGACTCACAAAGTGACCTTTATTCTGCACCTTCACTGGCAGTGCTGCACCCTCAGAGGAAGAGTGTTTTTAGAGCTGACTCCTCAGGGAATCTTCTGCATTTAGAACACATGAACCGAGCTCCTCTCTCGCTCTCTCTCTCTTGCTGTCATGTGTGCACACACTCTGCAGTGATTGGAGGTTGACAGCAGATCAAGTTGGTGAACTGATGTCCATGTTTAAATGAGCGGCAACAACCTCTGTGTTTGTCCTTGCCAGCCATCTGTTGTGACATGTTGTGAAAAACAACTTAAGCACATGGCATCATTGACGCATAAATTCAACCTTCAAAATGAATTGAATTTATCATGAGATGTCAGCCCGAAGTGCATTTAATGGCACTCATCGCAACCTATGTTTGGACTGGCTCATTTCATTCCTACGCATTAAAGTATGAAATGTTGAGCTACGTTGTCAATAAATTCATGTATAAAATATGTACATATCACATTGTATCACATTTGTCTTAAGCAGCACAACTGTTTTCAACGTTGACTATAATATGTTTTTTTTAACATAAAATTAGCATATTGATTTCTGAAGGATCATGTGACACTGAAGATTGGAGTAATGACAACTGAAAATTCACAGGAATAAATAACATTTTTAAATATATTCAAATAGAAAACAGCTATTTTAAGATGTAATAATGTAGTAATTTTCACAATATTACTTTATAACTGTAGTGTAGGTTTGTTAAAGGTTAATTGTTGGCCTTTATGAAACTTATGAATATGTGTTTTGCATCATGCATTACTATATTGTTTATTTTAGCTTCAACACTTTATTGACCAATCAGCATCCAGGACCCATTTTTGAATTATTCTTTGACTTGAAAGCTGCTAATCCATTTAAAATTTTCCAAATGAATTCTCATTCTAACCGCTTTTTAGTATTTGAGTTTGCATACATGTTAAAAGTGCAGTTACATGAGGAGATTTTAAATGAAGGATTATGAAAATAAACTCTCTTGTGTCCTGATATAGCTGCAGAGGAAGAGGCATATAGGAAATGACATCGTGGCCATCGTGTTTCAAGAGGAGAGCACTCCATTTGTGCCAGACATGATTGCTTCCAACTTCCTGCATGCCTATGTAGTGGTGCAAGTGGAAAATGCCTGTTCTGACAACGTCCTCTACAAAGTACTGTACATCATCACAGTATTACTGCTATCTAGAGCTTCTGTAACACTTCTCTGTGAGTCAGTAAATTATACACATATTTGTCATTCTCCAGGTTTCGGTAACGGCGCGAGATGACGTCCCATTCTTCGGACCACCCCTCCCCAACCCAGCCATTTTTAAGAAAGTGAGTTGATTAATATAATTTAGATGCATTTCCCTAGCAACATCAAGTCATGGGTTCAGTTCTTAAGGAATGCATTGATTAAATATAGGCTACAGTACTTAAAATGCTCTTTAAAAGGCCAAATACTACACTGACTTTCAAAAGTTTGGGGTCTGTTAGATTGTTTTAAATGTTTTTGAAATAAATCTCTTATGCTCTCCAAGGCTGCATTTATTTGGTCAAAATACTGTTAAACACTAATATTGTGAAATATAATTTAAAGTAACTGTTGTCTGTTTTAATATATTTTGAAATATAATTTATTCCTGTGGGGGGGGGGGGGGGTATAGTATATATATAAAACAGTCTTAATTGTCACCTATGAACAATTTAATGCATCCTTGGTGAATATAATAATAAAATAAAGAAACTGACCCCAAACCTTTAAACGGTATTGTACAGTATGTAATGAAAACAAAACAAAAAAACACAAATTTCCATCCAACTGTCTTTCTCTCATTTGTTATTCCTCCTACATCATTCTGCCTCTTACAGGGTCCAGAGTTTCATGAATTCTTGCTTTCCAAGCTGATCAATGCTGAATACGCTTGTTACAAAGCTGAAAAATTTGCCAAATTAGAGGTGAGTGACTGTAAGATGTCAGAAATCAGTGCTCATATAGTCATCACAAGAAAGACATGTTCCTGGATCAAAATCTTTTGTTGATCCTAGAAAAATAATCCTGTCCACAAACATAGTCCTAAAATCAGCGGGAAATGATAGGTGAATAAAAATGGTAAAGAAACTTGACATTAAAGTTCCTATTAAAGAGCCTATTTTAAAGGCTCCTAATTTTGTTTTTGGAGGTCTCCTCAGTTTTACATGCATCAAACGTCAAAAAAACACTTTCATTTTCTCATTATATACTTTGCACATCACTACATTTTTCAATGATTCTCAAACAACTCGACAGATTAACTAAATTTCTCAGCTCAGAAGGCTTCCTTAGTTCTCTGTGATTGAGACGGACTGAGTAGCGCTAACCAGGCTCGCAGAGACCGTACAAGTGGGAGCAAAGGGACCGTAGGCATACCCGAAGTGGGGCAGCGAGGTGGAACGCAGGGACGTGGCTCGGGAGGCTCTCTCTGGGAGGCGGCCCGTAGCTGGGTCTGAGTGTGCTGTGCAACCTGGTTCCATGGGGCAGGAGTGTGCAGCATCCACTTGGACAGTCACATGCGGGAACTGTATTATTAACAGTATCAATAACATTAGCCGAGCTCTAACGTGAATGATCGATGTATAATCGTAAAGGAGTGGGATTCAAATTACAGACGACTCGTTCAGACGGTTCAAAGTCGATTATTTCTTTTGGGAGACAATAACTTTATCGTGCACTTTCGACTTTACAACTTTGCAGAACTTTTACATTCACAAACAGCTATATTACACCCTGCATGAAAGGGAATATTCGAAAAAAAACATAATTGTGGTACGTTAACTTTAAACCTATCCCTTAAATCTGATTGGTTGATTGGAATGTTTTTCCAGGATCAAAAAGGATGTTGATCCAGGAACGTTTTACTTCACATTCACTCATAGAGCAAGACACATGCAACGCCAAGCTAATGGGTTAAATTCCCAGGAAAATGTGATGTTGATAAAGTGTATATCTTGAATGTAATTAAAGATATATGCAGCATAAAACAAATGCATACTGCCTCATCTAACATTCATTTACTATTTATATTCAAATACAATAACCCTTTTTGTTCCTAGGAGCGCACCCGGTCTGCCCTGCTGGAGACGCTGTATGAGGAGCTGCACATCAACAGTCAGGCCATGATGGGGTTGGGAGGAGAGGAGGACAAACTGGAGAATGGAGGAGGAGGGGGAGGGGGCTTCTTTGAATCTTTCAAGGTAATCCACGAGGACACCCGGCTCTGGGGGTCTCTGTGAGGGCACTTACTGTACATCCAGAATAGAGGAGCATGGGGATGTTTGTGAAGCATTACTGTGGTTTGTGTGTGAATGGTGGACGTGGTGTATTCTGGTTGTTTTACAGCCATGTTAGCACTCATGAATCTTTAAAGGACGTGAGATGAGTCGTTCGTTCAGCTTGTCTTTTTTGATCTTGCTGCTTTTGTTCTAAATGATCGGTAGCATTTTTTCTCTCTCTTGGGATTTAGATGGTGCCGCCTTTATGACTCCAGCTGCCATGTGATGTAACCAATGCTACCTAAATTAAATCACTCATTACCATAATTTACACTAATTAGCCCTATTAGCACATTGTTGAACATAGATACACTCATGAGAATTATCTTGGGCTCTACACTATTTTGCTTCCTAAAATACTTTGCAAATTAATCAGTAGTACATGATTAATCATATCCTAGTAATATGCATGCAAATAAGCAACTAGTTAATAGTGAAAATCGGACCCTAAACGAGGTTATTATTCAAGAAGACAGAATTTTCTGTGCCCAAAATTCAAACGGCCTATAATTCATTATAGACAGACTGTTTGTATATGCTCAACGGCCGGGTTTATAATTGATTGTGTCCAGTGGTGTTCACGCATTAATTGTGGTCATCCAGACATAAAAATCTATCAGATTTCTCACAAATCATTTTCATTATCTCTTTTAACCTATTTTATTTGCTTCCGCAATCACTCATTCACACAGTTTTCTTCATAAGCTGTCTGTAGACAAACACATTAGCATAAAGGATGTTCTCCAGCTCTTCTGTGGTTGTGGCATTCTAGTTTTCCCTTAAATTCGGGAAGCACTTTAGCGGATAATGTTTAATCAATATCCATTCACACTCTGTCTCTTACAGAGCTAGCTTCGGTAGCTCTTAGCCATCCTTTCAATGACTTCCTATGCTCAGGCTTCATATCCTTCTTCTTCCCTCTGGCCACATGCTTTTTCTTTTACGGACAAAACTGCACTCTCTCTCCTCACCTGTGGTTCACTCAGGTGTCGCTTGAGTCGTTTTAGCAACTTGATTGATTGGCTTCAGACCCACTCCATTGGCCCACCCTGACCTGCCGCTGCTCACCGTGTCTCCTCCTCATCTCTCCCTGTGCTGTAGCGGGTGATCCGCAGCAGGAGCCAGTCTCTGGACACCATGGGCCTCAATATCAGGAAGTACACAGTCTCCAATAGTCACAGCGGCAGTTTCACCCACAACAACATCAACCACCTCTCACCAGAGACCCCCAAACCCCCTGGGATAGTAAGTAACCCCCCTACAGGCTTCCCAATGGGCAAAACTATGCTAGTCCCCTCACTACCCTCCACTATGGGGTAAAAACACAGTCCTGGTTACACATACTTCACTAATTCCTGACTATACTGAAATTTAAGCACATGCACAGATGGTCAGAGTTGCCAAACTAAAGACAAACAACACAACAAAGGCGAAATATTTCATGATTAATCAACCAACCTCAACTTAATAATTGCCCTCATGCACGAGTCCCTTTTTTCCTCATTCCCATCATGTTTTTTTTTTTTTTGTCATCTCTGCAGCCACTGATATTCTCGGTCTGTATTTCACTGGAATCTTTCACTTATTACAGTTGAGTTTACCTCAGGAATGTTTCTTGAAAGATCACTTAATTCACTGGCCTTGCTCATGTGCGCTGTTCTAGCAACAGTTAATATTTCCCGAGTTAAAAGGGTCAATGACATTAACTTGTTCAAAAGTACATTTAAAGAAGCCATTCATATTCAATACACCTCTTTTATGATGAGCATGAATCTCTATTAAAATGAATTTTTAGTCAAAAATGTCAGGGTGATACAATTGTCCTGATAATTTCATGATGGAAAAAAAGCCTTAATAAAATTCTTGAAAAGAAAACGTAAAGGGGGCATGAACTTGAGGTCCACTTATAATGTTAGCATTTTTATCCAGATTTTTACATGAAAAAAAAATTCTAATTTAGAAGTAATAAGCTTTTTTCTATCCTGATTTTAACCAAAACACTAAAAGACAGACCTACACCTCAAATACCAAGGATACTTGTCTGAGCTTGGTAATTAGTCATCTTTATTTATATTTATTCCTTATGTATTTGTGGGATGGTGTCGTATTTTATTACATTATATATTTGTGTTTAAAGGAATTCACTACAGAAAGGTGTTTATCTCTACATAGTTGAAACATAAGCCAACTGTGAAACATATATGCATTTTACATATGCTTTAGGTCTTGGTTATGGCAAATAAAGTTTACTGTGAATTCTTGGAGTTACCACAGTTACAGTTGACAGGATAACTTTTACTGTGTTTCGTGTTCGAATTGTGAATGAATTTACCATCATTTGTTGTTCTTATAGTCATCATCATTTATCATTTTCAGTAAAGTGAAAGTAAAGTTAGTACATATTAAACTATCTGTAACAGACAAAGTCACATAGTAAAACATTGTTACTCACAATTGTGTTGCAACATTGTCAGATCCAATATAGTCGCCACTGCATCATATTTTATTTTCAGTCTCTCATGCGTTGAACTCTTGTTTAAAAACGTATCCGCAGTAAAATGAAGCGAACAAACGAACAGTGACTTACTGACATGGAACTTTGTTACATATTAAAGTTCATTCTTGCTTAGGATGATAGGATCACAAGGAAGGCCATGCAAAGACTGTGTTTACCCACAACTTGACACTTCATAATGTCTTGTAATCCTCTAAAGCGTCTCTATCATTTTGTTGCTAGAGTAATCCTGTGTTTACGTCTCTCTTGTATGTACTACCACATGTGTGAATTGGTGGGCGGGGCTAAAGAGACAATGATGTAGAAGTAGCTGTTGATCTTCTGCAGAGGTGGTCTTTCGGCGCACGATGATGTAATAATGTGACAAAATTCGAAACGAATTATTTTGGGAGCTTTTTTTCAATAAAAGCTGTTTTTGGATTTAACGAGGAAGATTTTATTTCTGAAACGTACAGATTTTTTTATAGTACAATGACCTCTTATGTCAAAAGATCAAGGAAAATTTTATTTCTCAATTCATTACCCCTTTAAAATAAATTTTGCCATTTATATATTTGGCTATTTATATAAATGGTAAACAGTAATATAAGAATATATTTTAATAAAACCACTTACTAATATATAATATAATTAATTAATTATTATTTAATTCAAATACCCTTATGTCAAGATCAATAAATCTCTTAAAATATCAGATACGATTAGTTCAGGTTGCAACATGTGATTACATTTAAAATAAAAATAAAAAAGATATTATATTTATGAATAAAAAATTTGTGAAATTCATAAAAAATTAAATATTAGTATTACCTTGAAAATATATATATATTTAAACACCTTTTTGAAAATAATAATGATTGGATCACATTATATTTTTTTAAAGTCATTAAATTGAAAAGTTTTATACATTTCTGAGAGCTTAGCACAGATGTTTTTTTTTTAAGTATAAATATGTCATTGACCCAAAAGCATGTTACCTAAATTTAAGTTTTCCCCAGAGAAGACTGTTACTCATTTAACCGCTCTGTCATCACAGGAGGTGTGTGTGTTATGGTGGAGATGGGGTCCTTTGAGAGGTGCATGATATAAAGTTATGAATGTGTTGCATGTTGCTTATGAGGGAATGCAATACTGTTGGATAGTCTAAAAGGGGTCATGTGAGATTTTATTTAGTTATTTTCCTTCCAGTGTCTCTCAGGAATGAATATTATCTGATCTAGATGTAGGATAAGGCGGCCTGCCAGCAATGTTAATATAAAGACAGTTGTGAGTGTTTTGACCTATTACATCCCCCACAGGTTCAGCTGCACATCAGCACCACATAAATGTGTGTGTGTGTTGAATGGATTCTGCTGTGCTAATGTTTTAATATGCAGGTGTGCTGTCGGTAAGTATGGTTAAACAGGATTAAGTGCAGAGACGGCGTTCTTCGGCCAGCCAGCTCTTACTCCATCAAGCGCAGTGGCTCTACTGCTCCTTGCCCTGGGGACTGTCACACACTGAAGGCCATGCTAAGTCATGCCAGTGCCCCTCGTGAGCAAAACTCATATGAGGCTAGTGAAATCTTTCCCCAGAGGGACTCATGCTGGAACAGACTTCAGAGTTACTGAGCCATGCCTCTGTCACAGTTAATGTTTCTGTTATTTATAGCACTATCATATGCCACGTCAGTCAAATGAACTTTTTTGACCTTCACCGCAGGTTATGCAATGGAGAATATAGACCATATTTTGACTATTGGGACTTCAATCCCAAAGCTTAGAGGTGAAAATTAGAAATCGTGTAAAGTGATTCATCCCCTATGGTGATCATGTTATAACAGCCAGGGCCATCGATGAGTGGGCCCCATTAAGGTTTCTGTGACCGTTCTCAACTGGTTTTGCTTCAGGACAATATATTAAAGTATATTGGACATCAAGTGACACCCCAACACATACCAAAATTATCTATCATAATCAAGGAAAATAAAAACATGCTTACAATCACGATTTTTTTAATTTATTTGAGTGTAAATAGAAACGTTCTCAAAATCCCAATGGAGCTGCAGCGTGTATTAATCTAACAATATCTGAAATTAATAACAAAGTAACAAACTGTTTAGGGACATTTTGTAAATTTTGCTTTACTTTAATTTACTTTACTTTACTTTACTTTACTTTACTACTTTACTTTACTTTACTTTACTTTACCAATTTCGGATCATGACCCACCAGTTGAGAACCAATGATCTAGGATACAAACTGAGGGAAAAAAAATGTGTGAATTATTGCAAGTTTTAGGATATACAGGTCAAATTAAATAGAACTCAGTTACAAATAATATTGCATTAATGTTTATTTAACAGCGTGGTGTATATGAATTTTCTCGTCTGACTAACCTGTTCCAATAATGTTAACCTGACTAACTGTTAAACCGTGTTGAAATGTCAACTGTCCCGTTGTCTCCAATAGTGTGCTGTGTGCTACTACTTTTGCTTTCTTGTACTTCACAGGTCCCAGGACCTGCTGAAGTTCCTCCGGCCCTTTTCTCCTCATGTGGCTACCTCTGTCGTGCTTATGACAGCTTTTTTCCTCCTGTTCATGCTCCCTCTAACAGATGTCTGTAGCCTACTTTGTTTGTATTACACATAACCTGCTGCATGGACTCATAATTTCTCTCGTTCTCTTTCTCTCTTTCTCTGTGGGCTCTGTGCAGTCATTGCTTGTCCCAGGCAAAAGTCCCAGTAAATATGGACGGCGTGGCAGTGCCATAGGAATAGGAACCATAGAAGAGGTTCATGTATAACTCTCACTCCTCTCTCATCTGCATCATTCGTTCTCACTGCATGACCTTAACATCACTTTTACACCATACAGCTGCTGATACAGTCAGTGTGAGAGCCCCTTTAACTCTGTTCTCAATGCGCTCATCCTAACAATATAAAAATAGGATTATGGAACTTCATAGTCAGGGCTGATGCCATATTACATTTGACTGAAATAAAGTTGAGGATTTTTTGAGGGATAGATGTGCTTTCAGATTAATTGTTTGCACTGTTTACATTTTTTAGTAATAACTGTTAAAAGTGTGATTTTTTTTTATATATATAAATGTCTGGAAATACATATTTTCAATGTTTTGTCAGCAACAACATGTTCTTATTGTGTGCACAGCAAGAACATTTACCTCGACTACATCTACGAGCCTACATTATAATGACATCTTTTTTTGTTTTAATTTATTGTTATTTAATTCAAGTTATTTATTATTCCATTTTATTTCATTTTTAATTTGTTGCAATAATAAATTATGGCAGATACTAATAAGCTGATTATAATATTCTATATAATAATATTTTATGGCAGATAACCGATAAATGTTGATATTAAAATTCTATACTATTTTGTCTGAATAAATAAAAATATAAAATAAAATAAAAATCAATACTTTTAAAAGCAACAAGTGAATTTAAAGATCATAAAATTATGAAAAATGTATAATAATTTTGAGATTATTACATTTACATTGTTAAATTAATTATTATCAACTAATTAATTATTATTTAGATGTTACGGTGAAATTTAGGTGAGCTTTACATGATGAAAAAGTTCATCTAATTGTAAAAGAAGAGGAAATGAGCATGCACAGATAAATACCCAATATCAGCCAATAACAATATAAAATATTTTATATAAGTAAAAAATATTAAAGATATTTTTATTTACTTTAATAAATGATATGGACCTGATATGTCGTGCATCTATCATTTTAACAGTTTTAATTTTTTACATGCAGATCTTCATGCCACATAATCCAGTCTTTCTAAACAAACCATATCATACTGTAAGCATTGTTCAGTCAGAGCATTTTGGACATATTTATTTATTTTATAATGACCCATGTACATTTAGATGCATCTACATTTAGCAGCATTATTGCAGTTTCTTCACAGCTCCCCTTTCAGCATCACTTTCTGTGTGTAACGCATTGCTCTGCTATGTTTGAATGTCCAATGTCACTTCTTGTCATGTGGTGTTGTCTACTATTTGGTGTATTACTATCCCCTCGTCTGATAATTGTACACTCTTTGTGAGCTAATAGTGTAGAAACACAAAAGAAAAAGGCAACAAAGCCTTTGAAGCCGTTTTAGATAAAAGCCTTTTTTGAAGGCCTTTCATTTGAAGTCATAAAGCAGTAGCTGTAAAATCCCAGTGCTCAGGCTTGAAGAGAACAAAGTGTCCCCAGCGAGAACACAGCGTCCAGTGAAGCTCAGGAGATCCTGCTCCCATCTTTCATCTCCAAACCCTCAAGCACACACTTCACATCCGCCCTGCCAGTCAAATTACGAAACAGTGTCTTTTGTTCTGGACCACACCACAGAGATAAGAAATTACAGACCACAATTGCAAGTGGTATAAAATAGACCTGTCCTATACAGGATGTAATATCTTTAAAGTTTCCTTTGAGACCACATGGTGACCATCAGAGTGTGAAGGTGATATCTAAATGTTGAATCCTCGGCTCACTGAACTTCTTGTTCCCTACCACAGTCTTTGATCATTCCTGGAAAAAGCCCAACTAGGAAAAAGTCAGGACCCTTCAGCTCTCGACGTAGCAGCGCTATCGGCATTGAGAACATCCAGGAAGTCCAGGAGAAAAGGTAAGAGGATGAGAACACTTCTGAACGTCTGGAGCTGCGATTGTGGAGCATTCACAGATTCAGACAGTACTGGTTTCAAGACCTAGTGACCCTTGTGCATACACCTGCTTGCAGAAGAAAGGTCTTCTGTGAAATTCGTGCACACACTACCATTTGAAAGTTCGTACTTTTATTCAGCAAGGATGCATTCAATTGATCAAAAGTGACAGCAAAGTCAAACATTTCATTACAATTTATATATTTAAAAATTATTTCAAATTGTCAAAATATTTTACAATATTACTGTTTTTATTGTTTTATTTTTTAATCAAATAAATGAACACTTGGTGAGCATAAGAGACTTTCAAATATATATATTTTTAAATCTTACCGAACCCAAACTTTTAAATGATAGAGTGTGTGTGTGTTTTGTCGAAAGCAGGACTCAACAAAAAGATGTCTTGGGCCAGTTAAAGAGAGTTATTAGGCTGGTTGATGAAATTGTCAGTACTGACAGAATCGATGTGTTCCAACAATCTTCATCATTTATTGATCATGCACATGTACATGCAAATTTAAACAATACTTTTAAGATATGTATTTACCTCTTTTTGAGAAAATTACATTTGATAAAAATATAGGCAGAACATAAAGCATAATATTACACTGAACTCCTTCCTTTTATGTGTGTTTATGTGTTTGGTGAAGAATTGCCGCTCTGTTGTCAGAGGACAGGACAGTGCTCTGTCTCTCTCTACCCAGCGTCACTCTCAAGAATGGGAGGCTCATCGTGGATCCTTCCAAGTATAAATGCTACCATAGAATGCCCCCTCTTTAACCATAGACTAGCTGCATACCCTACCTGGCCATAGAAATGCATCTGAAATGCTATGAATTATGGCCTTAAGCACATTCAACTGGTCGCACATGCAAAATCAACATGCTAGCGGATTGGTGGTCTGCTCATTTTTCAGCCAATCAAATGTCTGTTGTACGGATTTTGCATGAGCTGGCCTTTGTCAAATGTACTTTAATACTTACAGGCCCCTTGAATGATGTTGCTCTGAACTCATGTGTTTCAGTGTAGTGGTGTGAATCAGCATGTATTGTTGTATCTAACCAAACCTAATTTTTAGTTGACTGCAGTTGAGCTTGGACTCCTTCACCTCATGGTTGACTTGTAGATTTGCAAACATAATGCTTATGCTGCCCTCTAACGGTCTGTCTGTGTGTGTGTGTGTGTGTTGTGTGTGTGTGTGTGTGTGTGTGTGTGTGTGTGTGTGTGTGTGTGTGTGTGTGTGTGTGTGTGTGTGTGTGTGTGTGTGTGTGTGCCTGCGCGTGGTGTGTGTGTGTGTGTGGCGTTAGTAGGGAGAGCTCCCCCAACACACAGAAGACTCCTGACAGTGGCCACGCCTCCCAGGAACCCAAGTCTGAAAACTCCTCCAATCAGAGCTCTCCTGAGGTCCTCATCACTAAAAACAGGTAAAGTGAAAAGTGATTATATGTTTTGCTCACATTTATCAGTGAGGATCAGACTATGAATTTGCCTTAAACCATATTTGTATGTCTCAGGGGTTGATTTCAACTTTTTGTTATATGAAGAGTACAACTACTATTCTTTTTTTTTATTTTACCTTTCCATTAATGTTAAATTATAGCTGTTTGTGCATGTTAACGATCTCCAAAGTTGCAAAGCAGTTCACAGGAGATACAGAAAATACTTGTCTGAAACGCTTTGTTGTAGTCCTGCCATTATTTCCATGACTTGGCTACGACACCATGTTACACATTTGCATAATGGCCGCTTTGGCAATTGGTTGCTTTGGTCCACCTTCAAAGAACAGCTTAGTGACTTTTTTTTTCTTTTTTACTGCGAGGATTTAGAATATAGACGTCATAGATACTATAGATATAAATCTTTTCACTGCAAATCTTTTCATGAACCCTCGGAAGCAGAAACCTGATTATGGTAATGGGGCATTACATTTCCGACACATGCTCTAAAGCCGCGGTCACACTAGATTTTGAGCCTGCAAAATTTCACTGCAACGGTCGTGATATGACGTAACACTGTGCAGCGTCTTTTTTATAAACATGAATTTAACATATAACTAATAGTAATACACTCAAAATCTAAAAAATATCTACTTGATTTTCCTGAAAAAATCAGTAACTAACCAATCAGAGCAGACAGGGCTTTTTTTCAGAAAAGCAAGCTTTAAAGAGGCAGGGACTAAAACAGAGCTTTTCAGGCAGCTGCAGCAATATACGGTATGCAAAAAATAATGTTTTAGATGTATGTGTATTCTAGTAGACCCCAAAAATAAAAATTCTGAACTTGTAAATAAGCATAATGTTTACACTTAAAAACATTTTATATTGTGTGTTGTGTCCAAACAAGCTTGAATATTTTTTTCAAATTTTGCAAAAGTGAAAAATATTATTAAATTGTGTGTATTTTGGGTACTCAAAATACTAGCTAACTGCATCACTTCTGTAATTTGAGATGTTGTGGAAATGTTAATGACACCACTGTTAAAATTGTCCACTGTTGGACATCAAACTAAACTAGTGAGAGTGTGAAAATATTTACAAGGCCAAAATGGCCCACAGTTGAAGAAACACCCTATTATTATTACAGTTTCCACTGCATTTACCAGTAACTTTGTTTTCTTTACTTGCCAAAGTCAGCTTTTACTCACATTTGGTGCTTGGTAGGTTGTGCATTTTGGGGGATGTAAGTGATCTGACAGCAATTCCAATATGGAAATGTCAAGCTTGTTATGAGCGAATGCATTAAAGGTACAATATGCAGGATTTTTGCAGTAAAATATTCAAAAACTTTGTTTAGTTGATTACTTACAATATCCCAAATGTTTCCAACTATTTGTAAATCGTGAGAAAATTGCGATTTTAACCAAGGAAACGGGGCGTGTGAGCAGGGGTGAGGAGTCGCCAGTCAATGGCGTCATATCCGCGTTACCCCCGGTTTCCGCCAGGTTTGACCTCATACTGCCATAGTAACCATGGCGACAGCCGTTGACAACTGGGTTATGCCGGTTATGCCCGTTATGCCTAGAAGGACGATCACGCTGTTGTTTTGTTCAAACATTATGGACCATGGCAAGCAGACTTTGAGACAAAAAGAGGGCTCAAGAAAATCAACATCTTTCGAGATGCAGAGAGCTCCACGTCCGCGACTAACTTCGACTTGACAGAGACGCAAGTGTTGCATGTTACTTTATTAGACAGGTGAGCAAATATACATAAAACGTATCAATGTTATGTAGTTCAACATGATGAAATGTTAGAATATGATCTGTATGTTATTCTAATGTTGATCTAGCTTACTTAGGGTGTATTCACACCAGAAAAGTCCGATAGTTCACTTGCTTTTTTTGGTAAGGTTCGCTTTCACACTGCTCTTTTTGCAAGTGAACCAAAATTTGTAAACAAAACCACACGTGTGCTAAGGTCGTCCATTCATTGGACAAGGATTCTCAAGTAGGGAAATCAGGAAGTGCAAAAAAGGCTCAGGGATATTATGGGAGAGGGATATTAAGAGACGTGTGCGTATTAATGCTACTAGCACACACACGCAAGGTCTCTCGCGCTCTCCCTCTCCCTCTCTGTCGTCGTGCGCGCGTGTAATTAATGTGTACTCTAGCACACACACGCAAGGTCTCTCGCTCTCTCTCTCTGTTCGTGCGCGTATTCAACGAAACCTATAATATATAAATATATATATATATATATATATATATATTAACTATGAAATACGGGACAAAACATGATTTTTTTCATAATAAGTCGGAAGCCTGTTAACTCAAAGGCGCAGTGCTTTCTTGCAATTGGGTCGGTTTATGTTCAGACCGTAAACGAATCGTACCAGAGTTCGTTTGGAACCGTACCGAGACCACCTCTTCAGCTGGGTCTCGGTTCGGTTGTTTGGTCCGCACCCGAGTTCGATTGCTGTATTCACACCTGCCCAAAAGGTCCGCACCAAGGGGGTAAACGAACTAGAGTTCGATTCAATCGAACCAAACAAGGCAGGTGTGAATACACCCTTAGTCTCATACAGCCAACAAACAACCTAACTAACTACATTCAACACACTCAAATGCCGTTTAGTGTGATAGTGTAACTGTTAGAGCAAGTGAAACAGCGCTGCTTTACCTCAAGTTTAATTCATCTAATAAACTGACCTGTGTGAGTATTAATTCAGCACTTGCGTGTAGTTCGGTAGAATGAAATGTCCTTATTCTTTTATATCCGTGGGACTTGCGTTGCGTGTGGCGCTGGTGTACGTCTAGCAATCGCGTCCTGCTTCATACCACAGTCATGTTAAAAACATCAATGTATTCACCCATCCATAAAAGATCCATCAGCTTGACGACAAGATCCATAATTCCGCTTAATGCGGAATATATGTCATCAATATACGCCTTTGTTATTGTAAGAGGTTAGCGACCCCTGGTGGTGAAAATTCCTGCATATTGTACCTTTAAGAGCATGTTTTTATTTGTATGTGTGTGCAGTTCAAGCATTTACTGCCGGGCTCCGTCCATTCCCGAGGCTCATGACCTGTCCCGCTCCTCCTCTAATGCCAGCAGCTTTGCTAGTGTGGTAGAGGAGAACGAAACAGAAGCTACAGAGGACTATGACACCGGCATGGTGAGAACAGCACATTAATCGTTAATGCATTACAAGTAATAAACATCTCTAGAAACACTTAAACAAACTTCATATGTATTGTAAGTATGTCTAGAGCAATTTGTTGAATTTGTTCCATTCAGGAGAGTCTGTCATCAGCAGATACTCCTCATAAACGAGACTCACTGACATACAGCACATGGCTTGAGGACAACATGAGCACTACCAGTTCAACCAGTAGGGAGAGCTCTCCTGGTGAGAGAAATAGAGTTTCATTCACACAATATATTTGTGTTGTAGTGTTTGTGTGTCTTTCTATATAATAAATGTTTTTCCAGCCCTTGGCAAAACTCAACAGCAGGATGGTGGAAAGAACCAGGAGCAGAACCGTACAGACATTCGCATCAAACTTGAGCGACCGCATGACCCCAAATCCACATCGGTGAGTCTTGCTAGCTTAGTCTAAAGATGCTGAATTTAAGTGTTGTATCTGCATCCAGATTTAAGTGTGTAAATGCATGCAGTTTGCACATAAAGAATGACAGCTTCTTTAGTCAAGTATTGGGCAAGTGAGTGTACTTTGCCATTCTTTATTTCTGTCTGTGTCTGTTGTAACTCTGTGACGGTCTGTGCAGAACTGCTAGCCTCTCCTGCTTGACTGCCTCATGGACATCCATCAACAGGTTAGATAAACTGTTATTTTGACTGAATCATTTTGTTTCATCAACTGAATATCAAAGTCTGGTCTATTGTATTGCCTGTATTATATTATTAAAGGGATAGTTCTCCCATGTAAATGACCCAACATATGCATCAATATTCATATTATGCAATAGTCATACACTTACATAACTTAAGTCTTAAAAGGGATAGTTCACCCAAAAATGAAAATTAGCCCATGATTTACTCACCCTGAAGCCATCCTAGGTGTATATGACATTCTTCTTTCAGACGAATACTATCGGAGTTATATTAAAAAATAACCTGGCTCTTCCAAACCTTATAATGGGAGTAAATGGGTATATGATTTTGGAAGTCCATCAGAGCCTATCCATCTGTGATAAAAGAGTTCGAAAAAGGCCTTCTGAAGCGAAGCGATGCATTTGTGTAAGAAACATTTCTATATTTAAAACTTTATTTACTAAAATAACTTCCAGCAGACGGCCGTATGCGCCGACTTTCGCCAAAAGAGTAACCCTTGACGTTGACGCACAACGTAATGATGAACGCGGTTGCCCAGCCCTGTTTGTTTGAACCGCGAGAGGCGTCAAACCTTACGCTACTCCTACATCAAGGGTTACTCTTTTGCCGTAAGTCGACTTGCGTACAGCCGTTTGCCGGAAGCTAGTTATTTTAGTCAAGAAAGTTGTAAATATAGACATTTTTCTTACACGAACGCATCGCTTCGCTTCAGAAGGCCTTTATTAGCCCCCCAGAGCTGTTCGAACACTTTTATCACAGATGAATAGGCTCTGATGGACTTCCAAAATCATACCCATTCACCCCCATTGTAAGGTTTGGAAGAGCCAAGTTATTTTTTAATATAACTCCAATTGTATTTGTCTGAAAGAAGAACATCATATACACCTAGGATGGCTTCAGGGAGAGTAAATCATGGGCTAATTTTCATTTTTGGGTGAACTATCCCTTTAAGACTTAAGTTATGTAAGTGTATGACTATTGCATAATATGAATATTGATGCATATGTTGGGTCATTTACATATGAATTATGTTTTGTAACGCTAAATGAAAGAAAAAGTTTCAGGTAACACTTACAGATAGACCACATAACTTTTTTTGGGTAACACTTTAGTTAATCGTCCATCATTAATAGGTAACTATGCATGATAAATGAGTAGTACTACATTAACACTTCATCTATTACTTATGGAAACAAAATTAATGAATCAGTAAATGTATGTTATTAATGATAATGAACTATCATTATGAACTATCATGAACATTCGGTAATCAAAAATTACTGAATGAGAATAGCCTTATTTAAGGGATAGTTCGCCATTACTTACTCACCCTCAAGTTGTTCCAAACCTGTATGAGTTTCTTTTTTCTGTTGAACTAAAAAGAAGATATTTCGAAGATTGTCTGGTTACCAACAGTTGATGGTAGCCATTGACTTCCATAGTTTCCATCAAATAAAAATGTATCAGTTTCTGCTTTAAAAATCCGCTTTGCTATTACAGGAATACATTCGATTTAAAAATATATTAAAATAGAAAACTTGTTATTTCAAAATAATTTCACAATATTATTGTTTTACTGCATTTTTGATCGAATAAATGTAGCCTTGGTACTTGGTGAGATTACTTAAAAAAACACAAGTGCTTTTCCACCTATGGGCTAAAGTGTTCTCTACGCATAACCATCCCATTCCGTGCCGATCCAGCCCAGCTTGATAACAGAGCTTTTTGGAATGTAATACAAATGCGCCAGTTGTTTGCCTTGGTAAATCAAGAGTTTATAGATGAAATTAGATGTAAATAGCGACCGTTGTGGAGGATGATCAAATATTTCTTTTCATTTTATTATTAATTGTGTTTGTTGCTTAAATAGACAGACAAGTGACCAATCCTGAGTGGCGACGTCACTACACGCATTCTACCAGCATGGTTGGCTGAGAATTCCGGGTCGAGAGCAGTTTGTAATCGTGCCGTGCCGTACCAAGCTCAAGTGGAAATATAACTAGAACCGTTCCTTACTGTTCTTAGAACAGTTCGGCCCAGCGGTGGAAAAGCGGTGTCAGTGGCCTGATTATTGTCTCACACCATATTGTTTGAACAGCATTTCCATTAGAAACACCTTAAAGAGACAAGGAGAGCTCGGGTTACTTGATGAAGAAGAGGACGATGACACCAGTTGGCTGCATGAGTGACAACATGTGCATGGCCCGGAACCACGATCATGTGACCATGCCTCCATCAGGACACTCACTACCCTCGCAGACTTGACTAGAAACATGGAGTTGGATAGGCAGCCAGAAACTGCACTAGCCCTCCTTCAGACTTGTCATTAACCCCCTTGTGAGTACATCAGTAAATGAATGAGAACCTCCTCTGTAGCAGTGTCTAATGACATGTCATTGTGCGGATGAGTGGCTAAACTAGCAGCTTGTTTGAGGTCCTAACACTGTGCTAAAATTCAGTTCTGTGAAGTTTTTCTCAAGGACATTTCACCTGCTTGCACGATGAAAGCATTTTCAGCCCTGTCCCAAATGGTGGGCTGTTCAACAGGGCGTATAGCCCTGAAACTTAAAATGACAAATGGGACTTGCTACGGTCATCGCACATCTGCGAGTACAGTACACATCAAATGCACTATTTGGGACAGGGTCATTTCTCATATTCTGATATTATTGATGTTCTTTCAGTCAGATTTCAGGTGTAAAATCCCTTGATCTAATGTTTATAACAGCTGTGCAATACATCTTTTGACGTTATTTAAGAGTAACTCCACTCAAAAAGTTTTTCTGCAGAGAAAAAACGAATAAAAAAAGCTGTGTTGTGAATTGCAGTTCAGTCAATGCATAGTATTTTGAGTAGGGGTGCACCGATATTAAAAATATATCTGATAAGCTGCTAATTTTTTTCATGTTATGACAGGTATTACAATTCTATACTTATTTGTAAAGAAACAACAAACAAAAATAAAATGTAACTTTTTAAATGCTACTAAGTAGTGTATCACAGCATTATAATGTACAGTATAAAATTGGATATTCTTTATTCTATTCAGTATAGAATTTTTTTTTAAAGATTCATTTTTAAGTGGTAATTTAAGGCAAGGCAGTTTTAGGTAATAGTGACCCACAGCTGATCAGCAGAATTATTTCAGTAAGACAGTAATAATGTGAGTGTACCAGTTAGCAGGAGACCTACACAATATAAAACTCAAATCTAAGGGCAATATGCTAATGTTTCATCTTGACGTCACAACGAAGCGGCTTAGGATTTGTTTGAAAAACAATTCATTTAATTGACTCAGAGTCGACTCTTACTTTTGAAAGACAATAACTTTATATACGGTGCACTTTCAGATTTAAAACTTTGCAGGATGTTTTCATTCAATTAGAGCTATTTTTCACACTACATGAAAGGTCATTTTCAAAAATCCATAATTAGAGGCACTTTAAGTGAGCGTTACATGACAAAGGTAATCTAAATGTACAAATAAAGGAAAAAAGCAATTATACAAATTATACATCCAATAAAAACAATTATAAATCCAATATTGGCCAGTACTGATATTTAAAAATTCTAATATCAGCCAAAAACTGATGCGGTACTGATTCTCAATAATGTGCATCCATAGCTCTTTATTTATATAGCACATAGGCTAATTATTGGTGAGATTTTCTCATATGTCAGAAACTGGAAAGTGCTGTTACTCTTAAATAATGTACCTATATGCCATTATCATTGTGCATGGAGAAATGGGGCATTTAATGAGTGTGAGTCAAAGACAATATTCACATTTGATTAGCATCAAAACATGAGAGTTTGGTGAAGTGTAAGAGACGCCCTCTGAATATATTACATAATACATTGCAGATGCCTAACCTTACCATCAAACCGATAAGAAATCCAGCCATGTCAGTGTTACAACAACAGTGAGCTAACATACTAATTCAGCTCAGTTTTCTGACCAGCTGACCAAGCAGGACTAACTGTAAGTCATGGTTTATGCTCAGCTTTGATGCACCAGTTCAACATGTTGATCTTTTATCTGTTTGCCACACAAGCACCTTGTGATAAATAAAAAGCTGTGATGTCTTGAGTTTCATCTTTAGTACGACATTCCTTATGGTGACTCTTCTATCAATTTTTTTAGAACTGTAGAAAAATCCCTGGTGGAGATTCTTTCTTTATATTGACTCTGGCTATTCTTTGCTTTGCGCTTGAACATACGGATGGTTTAATGTTCGAGCTGTTTGCCAAGACGCCAGTCCTCTTTTAAAAAGTCTAAACAGACTTGTGAGTTTAACAAATGTGCTGTTTCTAATCTATAAACCAATCATTAATGCCAAAAATCAGTCAATGTGATGTTTGCTCTTTCTGTTGAAGGCAAAAAGCATTGAATGGAGCCTAAATATGACAGAGTGGTTTGGAGTTGCCTTACTCTAAGTGTCAAAATATATGAAGGGGAAAGCTTAGCAGATTATTTTGTAATCTATTTCTGATAATGATTGGCCTTACTGGCTCCCATTAAACTGCCTTTATACCGACCTTCGTCCTACACCATTAAGATGTAATGTAGTCGTCATACTGATCCATGTTTGTTTTATACAGTTCCCAGTTCTGGTGGCATACTCAGACATTGGCTCTGTCTGAAACCTGAAAACTGAGTTGCAGGCAAAATACTAAGGTAAGAAAGGCAAAAAGGTACATCCGTATCCAATATTTGTGCAATATTTTGTCTAAGCTGCCATCAGTTTGTTGATTTTGAAGGCAGTACAGATCTGTCCTTTTTTGCCAACAATACTCCACAAACTTGTGACATTAAGGTGCCTTGGAAGCCTATCTGAAAGCAGATTCATTATGCCTGTGAAGTTTTTGACTGACTTGGCAGCTGAGGTTTCAGACACAGCCAATATTGGGCTAAAAGGCTGGACATCATCACAACAACTACAAAGAAATGCTAACACTATAAATAAAAACCCTTTTGGAACAGTTGTGTATCAATAAAAAAACAAATATGTTTTAGTCTGCTTTTGTTTGCTCTGCGCAGGGCTTCTGTGCCCCCTTGTGGTGAGACATGATTCTACCATTTATTTAGTATCAGTGTCCATGTACATGACTGTAATTTGCTATTCCTGTGCAGAAGTCAAATTAGTCTGGGGAAACAAAAAAAATCCATGCTGATGACAGGGTATGAATTTTTAGACATTGTTATGCTTTCCTTTGAGCTGCTGCTTCTGTGACCTTTTCCTGTGCAATCATCATTGTAAATACTGCTTTTTTGTACATACTGCCCAGAAAATCTGAAACAAATAAACTTGAGTGTGATATTTCATTGAACATGCTTGTCTGATTTCTTTTAAAAGCATACCCACATGGATTTATAGTATTAAAGCACAAGTATGAGGGAATAATTTATGCATGTGACCATGTATGTGTGAATGTGATTCTTACTAAGCTTGAAATGCTATGCATGTGTTTTGTCAATGGACACTTTTCACAGAATGTTATGTTTCCACAGTTATCAACATCGCAAATCAAGTAAAGTTTCCATATTTACATTTTATTTATTTATTCAATGCACATTTATATAATGCTATATTGTGTTAAAGGTGCCTTGTGTAATGTCCGCCAAAAAATCAATTCATAATCCATATTCCATACCAGATGGGGGCAGTATACCTCCAGAAAGTGAGTTGGTCTACTTTAGAGTAACAAACGAGAAACGGCATAGTCTCGATGCTCCGCCCAAGGCCGGCGCTATGGGTCGTAGTTGATTATGCATGGTTGATTTAATACTTAACTTGAGATTTGTGACTATTAGGCTGTGATTATAGGAAGTTGGCTTATAGCATGCTGTGTTCACGGAACAATGCAGACCAAGGCTATAACTGTAACATATCTTCAGTAGCCGAAATATGATTGGGCAATAGGCTAATTGCAGTTAGGATATTGAAATCGCTGTGAAACTGTTGTAGCTGGTGTTGCCACCCGTCCCGGTTTCTCCTGGATTTTTCTTATTTTTAACAACCTGTCCCGGGAAATTTATAAACTCTCCCGGGACACTGAATGTCCCGGTTTTTAAACGGCTATGTGAATATGTCCCGGTTTTTCGAAAGTCTATGTGAATATGTATGTTCAAACAGCGCACACGGCAGAGAGGTAGAGAGCGCGAGATCTTGCGTGCGTGTGCTAGTGTGTCTCATGAAGCGCATGTAAGCACGATTGATTGACATCAGGTTCAAGTACGCCCACAAGCCGTGCGAGTTATTTGTGTATTGCAGTTTGGCTGGTGGTTATGTTGCCCGCATACCGCCTCCCATGGCCGAAACTGGTATCATGACACCTGTCGGGCCGTGGCTAGTAATTTAGCATGCTAATTCAGGTTGATATCTTTGCAGCACTATAACTTGTCATTTTTTTAATGACATCATCGCCCTTATTTCTTCTCATTCTTTTGATGCGTGTATAGCTCATTTTTTGGATATTTTTACCTCAATTCTTACACATGGCACCTTTAAATCACTGTCAGTAAATGACAATAAATATTAAATGTAATACATTCTCAACACCAGCAGAGGGCAACATTTACATGATGCAAAACGTGGTCATCTCTAAAAGATGTAAAATAAAAACTAAATTCCATGATGGAAAAGGCTTTATGCCGAACGTCACATGAACAAACAAGAAAACAGGTCTCATTGCATCCACTTGTCAGACAAAGTGTTAATGATGACAGTATTAACTGATGTTAGTCAAAATGTTAGTGAGAAGAAGAAGAAAAAAATGTCGATACCAATCTGCATAATTATGCAATGGACATCGGTTATGCTCATCTTTGCTGGTTCATTTGAAGTTATCTTGAGTAAAACGCCTTTAAATTTAACAAAGCACATACAAAAGACCTGAACCGGAAACGACACAACCTGTTTTACAGAATACGGAAGTTTGTTGCACATAACCCTGATTCTTCTGATGACAGACTAATCACAACACTATATGTCCAAGTTTAAACATGATACAATAACAAAATCAAAGGCACCCTTTTATCTGCTAAAAAATGTGAACCAAGGTTGAAATTGGATAAAAGTGTTACTGAGTCTAACAGCAATATTTTTATTGAGAATTGCGCCATTGTTGTTACTGTTAACTAAAACGTACTCGGTTACTAACGTAACCTCGGTTCTCTCTAGAGAGGGAACGAGTACTGCGTAATATCTTACGCTATGGGGAAAACTCTTTTCCACGAGATATTGAAGCCAAAAATTATCCTTAATTTTTTACTAATGTAAAACGCTTTGCAGCAGCAAGCAGACCTAGGCGAGACAGCTCGCGCGCCTATAGGCTGCTCTGCGGCAATAGCAGCAGCCTATCGAGAGGCTCTGCGTGACGTCACGACGAATGGGGGCCCTTCGCGCCCATATCGTCACGTCCCGCCAGAAAGGGCGTGGTCTCGCCCTATATCTAGGCTCGATAGCTGCTCTTACGTCGGTTTTCATCGCCGAAGCGAACCAGAGCGTATTCCAAGCACGGCAAGATACGCAGTACTCGTTCCCTCTCTAGAGAGAACCGAGGTTACGTTAGTAACCGAGTACGTTCTCTTACGAGAGTATCTCTCGTACTGCGTAATATCTTACGCTATGGGGAACACAATGCAACACGCCGTGCTGGTAGGGATCCAACACCAAAGACCCAGGGGCCGAAGCCCGGGGCGCATATAGTGCATAATCACCATAAACTCACAGAGAGTGAGGGAAGAGAGGCTAGAAGCATCATTCCCTGTAAATAGCCTCCGAAAGGGGCCAATCATATGACAGTAACCAAACCGTCAGGGTGAACATTCAGCCTGAACTGGGTGGCCACAAGTGTGTCAATTTTTAAATGAGCTGCTGTACCGGTCAGTGAGCGATACGCAGGCCAAACTCAGTATCCGAGCCGCACAGCGGGCAGATAGCACTGAATTCTATACCGCCAAAAGCTTAGCTTGTAAGGCGGGGACCTCCAGATTATAGTATTTTATAAATGTAGACGGCGAGGCCCAGCCCGCGGCCATACAAATATCTTGCAGGGTAACCCCGCTAGACCATGCCCACGAGGAGGCCATGCCTCTCGTGGAGTGCGCTCTAACACCCAAAGGGCACTGAAGGCCCTTAGAAGTGTAAGCCAGCGCTATGGCACCAACTATCCATCTGGATAAGCTCTGTTTCGACGCGGCAAGTCCCTTAGTACGGCCGCCAAACGAAACAAAAAGCTGCTCAGTCTGTCTGAAACCAGACGAGCGGGACACATAAGCCCTTAGTGCCCTGACAGGGCAAAGGAGACTCGCGTCCTTCTCCTCATTGAGAACCGGAAGGGCAGACAGGGAAATCACCTGGGCCCTGAACGGTGTGTTGAGGGATTTCGGCACGTAACCGTGCTTTGGTTTGAGTATGACCTTAGAGTCGTTAGGTCCAAACTCCATGCATGACGCGCTTACTGAGAGCGCTTGCAAGTCCCCTACGCGCTTCACTGAAGCGAGAGCCATAAGAAACGCTGTCTTGAAAGACAAGTGTTTCATGTCTGACGACTGGATTGGCTCGAATGGGGCGCCTTTCATGGCCTCCAAGACCGTGGAAAGGTCCCATGTCGGGACTGAAGGGGGCCTGGAGGGTTTAGCCTCCGAGCTCCTCTAAGGAAACGCACAACTAAGTCGCTCTTTCCTAGTGACTGGCCAGACACCGGTTTTGCAAACGTTGCTATGGCCGCCACGTATACTTTGAGCGTGGAAGGGGACCTGCCCTTATCCAGTAGCTCCTGAAGGAAGGAAAGCACTTCCGTAACCCCGCAGTCTACAGGTGAAAAGCCCTGCGCTTGACACCAAGCAGAGAACACAGACCACTTCGAGGAGTAGAGCCGTCTGGTAGACGGGGCTCTAGCCTGCGCGATCGTGTTTAGCACTCCCTCTGGGAGGTCAGCGGGTACCCGTTGATGGCCCATGCGTGCAGGGACCACAGATCCGGGCGAGGATGCCAAATCGAGCCTTCCGCCTGAGAGAGGAGGTCTCTCCTCAGCGGTAACGGCCATGGAGCAGCGCTGGTCAGCTGCATCAGGACAGGGAACCACGACTGGTTTGTCCAGAGCGGAGCTATGAGTAGCACTGGGCATCCCTCCCTCCTGATTCGCTCCAACACCTGAGGCAGGAGTGAGACAGGGGGAAAAGCATAAAGGGGGCGGCGGGGCCAGACATGGGCCAGCGCGTCCCGGCTTTTCGAGAAGAATCTCGGGCAGTGAGCGTTTTCTTGGGACGCGAACAGGTCCACCTGCGCTCTGCCAAACGTTTCCCACAGCAGCTGGATCGTCTGCGGGTGCAGAGACCATTCTCCTGCTGGAACGTTGTTTCTGGACAGCCTGTCTGGTCCCACATTTAGGTGACCAGGCATATGCGCCGCTCTCAGCGAGAGCAGGTTGTGCTGAGCCCAGACCAGGAGGCGTTCCGTCAGCCTGTAAAGGTTTCGGGACCTGACGCCGCCCTGGCGATTTATGTATGCCACCACTGACATGTTGTCCGACCGGACCAATACGTGGTGGCCTGTTATCTGGGGACAGAAGCGCCTTAGCGCTTTGTCGACTGCTATCAATTCCAAGCAGTTTATGTGTAGGAGCTTCTCCCGCACTGACCACAGGCCAGCCAGCGGTCTGCCCTCGAGCAGCGCTCCCCACCCCGAAGTGGAGGCGTCCGTAGACACCACCTTCACACTTGAGGGGATCCCCAGACTCACGCCCGACTGATACCAGTCGGTCGCTTTCCATGGTTTCAGAGCCGAAATGCACTGATGGTCGACCCTGAGGCGAAACAGACCTGCGGTCCATGCCCTGGGGGGAACTCGTGCTTTTAGCCATAGCTGCAGTGGGCGCATGCGGAGCAGGCCCAACTGGAGTACAGAGGCTGCTGAGGCCATGAGACCCAGCATTTTCTGAAACCTTCTGAGCGGGACTATAGAGCCGTGGCGGAAGGATTTCGCGACGTGCTGGATATTCAATCCGCGCTCTGGTGACAGGCGTGCCGTCATGGATAGCGAGTCTAACACTGTTCCCAGAAAGGAAATCCTCCGACTGGGGAGCAGTGAGCTTTTCGCCCAATTGACTGTAAGGCCCAGCTCCTCGAGGTGCTCGAGTAATGCGGCCCTGTGTTCTAAGAGCTCCGTTCGTGAACGAGCTAGAATCAGCCAATCGTCCAAGTAATTCAAAACTCGCATGCCCCGAAGTCTCAGGGGAGCGAGGGCCGCGTCCATGCACTTCGTGAACGTACGGGGTGCTAGGGACAGGCCGAATGGCAGGACTGTGTATTGATATGCCTGGCCCTCGAAGGCGGATCTCAAGAATCGCCTGTGATGGGACGCTATTTGTATTTGGAAATACGCGTCTTTCAGATCTATTGACATGAACCAGTCTCCTTGGCGCACTTGCGCGAGGATTTTCCTGGTCGTAAGCATCCTGAACTGGCGTTTCACGAGCGCTCTGTTCAGCAGCCTCAGATCTAGAATGGGTCTGAGCCCACCATCTTTCTTCGGTACCAGAAAATATCTGCTGTATAAGCCCCCTTCGCTCTGAGCCTGAGATAAAGGTTCTATAGCCCCCTTTCTCAGTAGTTTCGCTATCTCGGCTCGAAGTAGATGAGATACTTCGCTTTTCACCGTAGTTTCGACGCGCGCCGCGTAGCGGCGAGGGCGTCGAGCGAATTGTAGCGAATAGCCTCTCTTTATAGTGTTCATCACCCACTCTGATACCCGGGAAGCCTTGACCACGCATCCGCGTGAATAGCTAGGGGCAGAATGAAATCTGGGCTCTGGCCGCGGGAAAGCGGCGGCACAAGAGCCCGCGTGTGCTGGGAACACAGCGCCGTGTTTACGGCGTTCGAGGCGGGGGGCGCGCTGATCACAGCGGGCAGCCTGGCCGCGCTCATCTCCTCTGAGGCGGGTAGCGCCGAGAGAGAGAGAGCGGGGCGAATCCCGTGGGATTCGGCGTGTCTGTGAGGAAATGTGGGCGCGGGACCACGGGCACATTTGCTACACTGAAAACACTGTCGTTTAGGGCCGACTGAATGTGTGTTGGTTTCGTTTTTACAGAAACCGAGGGACACGCAGCGTGTAGTGTAAGCGGGCATGGGGATATGGGCGCGTTCACTACAGTGTTTGCACAATCGACCGGAGTCGATTTTATTTGTGCGAGCCCTGCACCGTGGCGGGCTGTGTCTGGGTGTGGGAATGGGCACTGGGGCGTGGGCATTCTTACAACACTCATAACACCATCGGCCGAGGCCGGAACACCAGAAAATACACTCTTTATTGGATTTATCTGGGTAGCCGTAAAAACAGCTTTTGTGTGCAGGCAAGCGGGCTGAGACACCGGCTGCTTCACTGCAAAATACACTGGTACAGTCACAACGCATGGGGCTGAACGAGCGAGAAGTTTTGGTGGAAATCCAGCCGCAGCGGGATCTGAACACCGTCGTTTTCCTAGAGCGGCTAGGAAGACTTTGGGGCCTCGGGCTTGATCTCAATCCTCGGCCGGGGCCCGCGGTGAGGGGGGCGGCGTCCGGCGGAGCGAGACCGCGGTCTCTGATCCCGGGCCTGGCGGCGCTGTGAGGCGGCAGGGGCGGAGGGCGGTGCAGGCTGGGGCTGAGAGCTGCGAGCAGGCGGCTTGGTGCGGCCTGTAGCGGAGCTCGAGCGCTTCGGCAGGAAGTGCTTCATAGCCTGAGAAGTCTTCTGCACCTCAACAAACCTGTCCGCGAAGTCCTTGACGGCCGTTCCGAACAGGCCCTCCGGGGAAATGGGCGCGTCGAGGAACACAGAGCGCTCGGCTTCCGTCATCTCGGACAGCGTCAACCATAAGTGTCTCTCGGCGACGGCGAGAGAGGCCATGTTCCGCCCCATGGCTTGCGCAGTGGCTTTAGAAGCGCGTAGAGCGAGGTCCGTAGCGCTCCTCAGGTCCGCCACACAGATAGCACCGGGTCCCTCCTCGTCCAGCTTGAGAAGGAGGTCTGCCTGGTAGATCTGCAGAATAGACATCGTGTGCAGCGCTGAGACTGCTTGCCCGGCGGCGGTGTAAGCGCGTCCATGCAGCGATGATGTCACTCGGCAGGCTTTGGACGGGAGCGTCGTCTGAACCCGCCGTCCCGCAGAGGGCGGGCAGAGATGCGACGCGACAGCCGTCTCCACCGGAGGAATGGCGAGGTAGCCTCTACTTCCCGCACCGTCGACAGCGGAGAATGCCGCGGAGGTAGAGGTACGCATCCTGGCGGAAAAGGGGGCCTTCCACGACTTTGCAACCTCCTCGTGAAGTTCCGGGAGGAAGGGCGCGGGCCTAGATTTTGACGGAGCCTCGTCTTTGCCGAGAAAGCGCCCGTCTAATCTGTTGCGCGGCGGCAGCGTGGGTGCCTCCCAATCGAGGCCGATGCTTTCTACGGCCTTAGGTGAGCAGACGCATCAGCTCAGACTCAATGCCGGCTCTCTTCCCAGAGGGTTGGCGGGGAGCGTTAGCGGAGGGGAGGTCCACAGAGCTCGCCCAATCCTCGCTATCCGAAGCCAAGAGAGAACACGCCTCGGTGTTGTCGTCCAACTCGATGGCGGACGCGGCGGCGGACCGGCGAGCTTTGGCGGGCTGGAGATAGCTCGGGAGCGCGCTGGGCGCGGCGCTTCTTGCGACGCGGCGTCACGGCAGGCTGGGATACGGGCTCGGAGAACGAAGCCAGGCGAGTCCGCAGAGTCACCATAGGCAAACGTTCGCAGTGATGGCATCCGCCGTCAGCGAGCGCGATGGCCGCGTGATCCTCACCCAGGCAGGACACGCAGATGACATGTCGGTCCTCGTCGCTGAGTGGGGCTCGGCAAGAACCGCAGGAAGGCATCTTTAAAAAGACGCCGCTCTTTTAGAGGGGGTGGGAAAAAAGCAGATATGCAAACACACACACACACTCTATGCAGAGGAAAGGATATAACGCCGGAAAGCACAGCAGGTACGGCGGCTGAAGGCGGCGAGGCCAGCGACTCCAGACTCAGTGGCACGTCCCGCTGAAGGCTACAGGTCGACGGCGCGGCTTCTCACTCTGGATCCAGCGATGCGTGAGGCTTCGCTGAAGAGATGAAAATCGACGTAAGAGCAGCTATCGAGCCTAGATATAGGGCGAGACCACGCCCTTTCTGGCGGGACGTGACGATATGGGCGCGAAGGGCCCCCATTCGTCGTGACGTCACGCAGAGCCTCTCTCGATAGGCTGCTGCTATTGCCGCAGAGCAGCCTATAGGCGCGCGAGCTGTCTCGCCTAGGTCTGCTTGCTGCTGCAAAGCGTTTTACATTAGTAAAAAATTAAGGATAATTTTTGGCTTCAATATCTCGTGGAAAAGAGTTTTCCCCATAGCGTAAGATATTACGCAGTACGAGAGATACTCTCGTAAGAGAACTATTAAAATAATTTTGGGTAATTGATATAAAGCTGACATATACAAAAAAATATTATATGAAAAGCTTTCAAATAAATAAAAAATATTACAAATGTCTTGACAACTAAACTGAAATGTTAAAGTAGTAAAATGACTAAAACGTTTAAAATAATGATAAATACTCAGCAAATAATCAGCAATTAACATGTCTATCTAATCATCATGCGAGGAGGCCTATAGGGAGGAGTACTCTGGGTTCAGGCCACATTCAAGCTCAGAGTCCTCTCAACCGTAGCCTACGCCAAATACGCATACTCTTTACTCTATCTTATTTATAAATGTGAACTCGTGAGTCATTGATTAAATACTTGTTCCCATATCCACTGGGTCAGAGGTGGGATGTTGATGTCAGACACAGCTGGTAAGGTGTGAGGGTGGCCATGAATCAGAGTTTGGAGGAGTCCAATGTTCTCTTCTCGTCTTCAGGTTCTCGACAGGTGAGAAAGAGAACAGCAGAATAAAATAAACAAGGTTGTGCAAGTATTTACCATTTTTGCATTGGCTATACATTACGCTGATTATTTAAGCTTTGTAAAAGTAACTTAGTGGGATTTTTTCTGTAAATAATATGCACCAGTGACCAGCACAGGCACAAATCACATGATCGCATATCACATGATACTATTTGAGTTCTGTACATTCCTCAATTACATAATTCTCGTTGCCGTCACAGAAAGGCCAGACTACCCATCTACATTACACGTTCCAAACTTGTTGACCCTCTTATGAGATGACACGGTCTTCTAGTAGCCTACATGTGAAACTAATAACCACGGCTGTTTTTCTCCAGGTTTAACCTCGACTTCAAGGAATATTCCAGGTTCAGTAAGAGTAGTGCTCAGTTGACAGCATTTGTGGTATAATGTTGATTACCACAAAAAAATTCATTTTGAATCAGAAATGTGAAGCTCAAAATCGGAAGGTTTTTGAGCCTGCGTGTTTGGTGTGTAGATGTGAAGCGCAAGCAGCTGGGCGTGAGTGTGAACTGAAGAGACTGTACTGGATGGAGAGAATCATTTCACACTTTGTCCCATAATATGAATAATTCACACTGCTTTCATCAGCCCTCATTTAGTGGCTCATTTGTCCCGTCACACTTAAAGCCCTCGCTCACACACTCCTCGATGCCTCGCAGAGTCTAATTAGCTGGCTTTTAACTTCTTTTAAGATGTTTAGTTTTCATCACAATATCATTTTTGCTTCTCACTTTACCGTTGGAGTGTTTAAGCTGCCACAGAGGTCATTTATTTAAACCAACTAATCCTCTCATATGCTGCAAGTCTGAGATTGCTAGTTAAGATTCTTCTATTGTGCATCTTTACAATATATACATATATACAAGTATTTACTTCAAGACGTATATCCAAGTGAAACGGCTTCTAGAACAAGATTTTTAAAAAGGGGCGGGACTTGATTTCGTCAATCTGGTTGTGGTTTGCTATTACCGTGATGTCATGTGAGTGACAGGTTGTCCCGCCCTCACGCCCGTAAACACCTCATCAGAGTAGAGAAGTCACTGAGGGAGGGAAAGTTATTTTTATTAAACATTGTGAGAGCACATGAATTTAAAAATAATGATGTGCGCAAATAAATCATTTATAATAAATAGCAATATTCCAAATTCATTCCATTTTGATTTCATGGTGACTTGATGGAAAAACTGACTAACATTTTTGAATTAGTGCAGAGATTACTCTGGTCTAGTGGGAGACATCAGTATTGCATTGATCATGTGATCAAGTCAGACTTGAAAAGTCTTGTGTCATTCCTGACATTTTCTTATGTGAAGAAGAATGTTTCCATGTGGTCTGTGCAGTAAAGCTTGAGCTGAACGAGTGGGCATGGAAAGACATTCCAGGAACCACATGGACAAAATAGCATGCAACAACATTACACAGCAGAGTGCCTCACTGATGGAAGGCTATATTCTAGCAGTCAAAATATACATAAATATCTCTTCGAGACAACTGTGAGAGACTGAATCTGATGATGTGGGCAGAATTTACAGTTAGAAATAGACCAGTCGAGTCTGATAAAATGACGTGCTTGAAATGCCAAGGTCTTCACACAGACATTTCCTGAAAGTCAGTGGGTTGGACAGGATAGTCTTTAGAGAACATGACATAAGAGGACAATATTGTAAGTTCTAAATACTGTAAATGCCAGGTGCTCAAGGCTTGGCTGGCATTGCCCTGTTAGTAGATGCTGTAATATTCCATTCAAAAGTTTGAGATTTTAATGTTTTTGAAAGAAGTCTCTTACGCTCACCAAGTCTGCATTTATTTGTTTAAAAATACAGTAAAATAGTAATATTGTAAAAATAATATTACAATTTAGTATAACTGTTTTCAATTTGAATATATTTTAAAATGTTATTTATTTCTTTGACGCAAAGCTGAATTTTCAGCATCATTACTCGAGTCACAGTACTCAGTCACATGATCCTTCAGAAACCATTATAATATGCGGATTGGGTGCTTTGTTTTAGGATTCTATGATGAATAGAAAGTTCAAACGAACAACGTTATAAATGTCAGTAACCCTTTATTTCAATGGTCCACTTTAGACATAACTATGAGTTAGTTGACACATAGTTGCAAAGTTACTTATAGTTAGTGTCTAAAGTGGACCATCCAATATAAAGTGTAACCTAAATGTCTCTACCGTCACTTTTGACTAATTTAATGCATCCTTGCTGAATATTAATTTTTTTAATTTTGTTATCTTACTGACCTCACATTTTGAACAGTTGTGAACCATTATTTTATAATTATTGTTAATTATTAGCATTTTTTAAATATATTTATTGTTATCTTTTTTTACAGGGAAAGGTATGTTTCACATTGGTGTCCATTTAAAAGTAATACTGATACTCCAAAATTGCAAGAAACTATTTTGCACACATATTTTTGTTATAGGTGATTGTACCCAGGAATGAGTATGTGCTGCATGCCTGCCGTTGCTATTGATCTTCCCAGGTATTATAGACCACAGCTATTATAAGTATTATAGAGCCACACACACACTGTCTTGTCAGAGCAGATTATACACGGCCCCCACTGACCTTGACTTCAAATCAGTGTGTTGTTAACCTTAATGCTCACCTCTCTCACAAAACACTTTTCATAACATCTGGCTGAGATTTTCTCCTTCTTTCTTCCATTTGGGCAGCATTCAGCAATGTCTACCTCACTTTAGCTCAGGCAGGCTTCCTTATTTAACACCAGCTCTAACTAGGGAACGTCTAGACTGCATCCATGCTGTTTGCATGACAGGCAGGAAAAGCTTGCTATTTACGGGAGAGAGAGTGCATGATGCCGTCAGGAAGATCTGTTGTGGTTTATGTGCCAGTAAAGGCAGAGGGAGTGTCTGGAGGTTTAGCACTGCTTCCCAGCCCCCCTCTTGTGGGTCAAGACTCCCTCTGTCCCAGAATCTTCACCCATCTTGTAAGTGTCTCTCTGCATTAATATCATGTTGGCCCCTGTGAAATTTGAAAACCATTCCCTTGAACATTACAGACTAAACTCACTGCCAAAGTCTCAACCTCCGACAGGAAAATACATCATATTTTTATAGCGGCTGAGGTCACTTTGAAGTAAATGACCCCTCTATTAGAAGAAGGGAAGAGGGGTTAAACGCACGTCTTGCTAAACCTCCACACAGTATGTGTTATAAAACCTCAATCAATTATGTGTAGCTTTTGCTTCATGAAATTAAAATATATATTATTAATCTAGTTTAATATTATTTTCTACATATACATAATTAACATTTCTAGTATAAATTAACATTATTTTTATGAATGAACATGAATTAATGAACAATAGTACAATACATTTAACACTGACTTGCACATATGTTTAAAAAATATGTGCATGTTATATATTTTTGTTTTCTAAGCGTTTTGTCTTTGGTAATAGATTGAATGAATGGATGAACACAACACACTTAGTCTCGGTCTAACATCCAATCTATTTGTCTGAGTTATGAGAGGAATATACTGTATTGCCATCAGAGTGCTGTGCTTTCAGATCAGAGGTGATTCACTGCATATACTATAAGTTTTGTCAATGAGTTGCAGTTCTGCTTAACTCATCTCATTTACTTTTGCTAGTAGAGCAGCTTTAACTTGATTTATTTCAGGCCCGGCTATATGACTTTCTAAATTTGTTTCATTCATTTTGTTAATTTTGAAACGTTCATTCATTTTAAAGGGTACCTATCATGGAATTTTGAAAATTACCTTTCATGTAGTGTGTAACATAGATCTAAGTGAACGAAAACATCCTGCAAAGTTTTAAATATGAAAGTTCACCGTATACAAAGTTATTATCTCTCAAAAGTAAGAGTCGACTCTGAGTCGTTGATATGAATCGATAGACGAACGATGCACTTTCGTACGTCACTTGTCCAAGTTATTTGAATACGATACGCCCACTCATTGCATTAGGAGACACCAGGGAAAACATCATGTCGACGAGACGCTGCTGTGTTTTGTAGTGCGACGCAAAAGCAAACTTTTTTCATCTGCCCAGTGAGGAGCATTTGAAGACAGTGGCTACAGTTCATAACTATACCACAGAAGTATTATAGCCCGAACTTGTTCTGTGTTCGCGTCATTTTGAAGATGATTACTTCACAAACCTAAATGCTATAAAGTATGAATTTGCGAGCCGGCTGATACTGAAGGAGGGAGGTTCAGTACCGAGTTTATTTGGATCAGCTTCCTTCTCCGAATCACAATCTGTAAGTAGGCTGTTGCTTTTATGTTTGTATCATGTTCTATGATTATTTTGTGTGTTGTGTACGCACAGGCACAGCGCAGCTTCTAGCAGCTAACTTAGGTCTTCAATGTCAATTGTATTGAAATATGTGAAGTGTTTGTCGTTGTTAATGGAGTTGTCACAGGGCTCTCGAGTGTCACGCATCACGCATTGAGCGTGACAGTCACTCATTTCGGTCTTTTGTCACGCTCTCCGGCCACACATTGTATTTCTCACGCTGAAAAAACTATTTGTAATATATTTAATATGCCGCAGTGCCAAAACTCACTCACTGTGGAACCGGCAGGATTCAAGCGCGTCTCCTCCAGTGTTGCCAGGTCCGTATGCCTGCACTGTTTCCGCGGGTTGTTTGTGTAGTGCACGCTGGTTGACGCGATTGTTTTATCCACTGGAACATGATTGTTATTGAGGAAACACCCGGGAACGCTATTTGAATATTTTTGGCCGTGATTGGGTTAGTTTGATGAGCAATTGGGCTGGTTTTGTTGTGCAGACCTGGCAACCCTGGTCTCCTCTGGTGTTGTTCGTCTGGTGTTGTTAGCCAATCAGAAAATAGCACTGTTGTATCTGGGTAAGATCTAGCGCAACAACCAATGACACCCCGTCGGCTGGGTGTCTAACATATCACCACAGATTAGCGTCACGCAAAGGCGGGGTTTGGAAAAATGACTCGCTAAACGATTCATTTGGGAGTCGGTGAGCAAATCAGGTAAAAATAAATGCATATTATAAGACAACAAAAGTGTTTTTTGTCATTGCATGCTTGTAAAACTGTTGTTGGGGACTCCCAGAACAATATTAGGAACATTTTAAATGCCATAATAGGTACCCTTTAACTTTTGAATGATAATACTATTACATATATTTAAAACAGGACTAAAATAAGTCCATATACTGTATAATTCATGTACGTATACATACAGCATGCATGGGTGTACAGGACAGTATTTATGTATGTACAGGTGTACAGATGGATGGATGGATATGGATTAATGGATGTACACATTTTATGGATGAAAGTATAGTTCATAATTACTATACTTTCATTTCCTAGTTATCAAAATGTGAAACCAATAGTGAAAACAATAAATGAAATATATAATTACCAATAATAAGTAGGTGCGGCCAAACTTTTAACCTGTTGTATAGTTACTTAAAATAGTTTATTTTGTTTATAATTCCCCAGTGTTAAATGAACTCTCCTGGTGTACATATAGGTCCATGGACAAATCCGTGTTCCCATATGTAGGCTACACCAGGAGAGTTCATTTAACACTGGGGATTTTATACTTCAGTTAGTATAGAGTATTGCCCGTCTCTTACACTTTTTTACGCTTCTTTGAATTCTCACGACCCTCACCAATCGTCAGAGTTCATAAAGAGAAAGCAGCAGAGGACATGAGAGCAGACATTCAAAGGAAACGTCTGTGGTCTCCCCGCAAAAAAACAGCAGTGAGTGAGTGAACTCTGTCTGAACGCTTCAACTATTAGATCATGAGAACCTGCAGCACCGGCACTGCCTCATTATACCCAAAGAAAACAAAGGGAACAGCTGCAGCCTGCAACAGTACTGACACACTGAGACAGAGAGGGAATGAGTCAGTGAGAGAACCAAAGAAACAGAAATTACATTTGTCCTCTAATTGCCTCCTTAGCCAGGGTCACGACCCTAGATAGATTGTACACTACCGGTATTTAGACTCACACACTCTTTACCTCTCCTACCAGACAAGAGCCCATCTGAAAGCCAGTGTTTTTTGGCACATTGGAAAAGTTATGATTGGACTTACGATCTGTGGAACGGTGATGAAAAAAACACAAGGGCTTAGTTCACCGCAGTAACACTTGAACCGTATTATGAACTACAACACTTTATCCTTTCTGTGGATTTTTCAAAGTGATTAGCAATATCATACTGACTATGAATATTAAAAACATTCAAACTCGAACACTGGCATTACATTAGCTAATCTGTGTGGATTTACTGCTCAATTTCATTTCGCTTCTGTACTCAGCGGCCTATCTATCTGTTTTCCTCCGGCCTGAAAACAGCCGGGCCAATCAACGAACAGAGGGCGGGCTGAAAGCCGTGACGTAGTCGCTAAGCGCTGAGTTTAAGATTAGGTAAGGGACATCGAAAACGACCGCGGATATGGAGACGCGGATGCAATTCGCTCTGTTGTGGAGAATATTCCCGGCATTAGCAAACTGAAGCCCGAACAAGAAGAGTGTGTATTAAACATTTTGAATGGAGGTGATGTTGTGGCCCTACTCCCTTTGGGAAAAGTTTAATTTATCAACTATTACCGATCGTCAGCGAGAAGCTGGGGAGCCTTTTGACAGGTCAGTGTCTCCTTTCTTTTCCAGGTCTTAAATATTGCCATAACATGCTGTAATCTTGCAATTAAGTTGCAGCATTTCCGACAGACTCGAGATGAACAAAGAGCTGTGTTTAACAGAAGTAATCCTAACTTTGACAGTTGGCTGCAAATATTTTTTTGTTTCTCTCTACTGTCAAATATCAGTTTAGAGGCCCTGATTGTACCGTGGATGCGTAGATTAATTTCGCATAATCTGCAAAAGTCGTTTACAATCATGTTCACTCCGGTATTTCGCTCGCATCATCAAGTGTTTACAGCAGGTTTACAGTGGAAGTTCGATCATAGATTTGAGTTCGATGCATGATGTATGTGGCTCGATGCGGCTGTATCGGCGCATAACATACGTCATAAATAAACTTATCTGATTGGCTTACAGGTAACCAATGATTTTAAACTTCAGACAAGCGCCCCCTAGCGAGAGAGAAAACACTTCTCTATTATGCTATTCCAGACTCTGTGTACGAAGCAAAGTGAAGTAGCAGAGTCTGGTATTACTAGGCTAGATTTAATGCGGTCTTAAAACAAGAAGGAATAAAAGCAACTTGCAGTTATAAAGAAAAATCATGAACTATTCGGTTCACTTGTTTCCCTATTATATAGCAGAGGGCAAAAAACAGTATGTGAAAAGAGTATGTCCAAATGTATAGCTTCCGTCAAGACTCTGAAGTGTACATCTGATGGACACTTTAATATCAAAATGATTCACTATAATTTACTGCAGCTTTGCTTTCCGCTTTCTCTATATATAGAAAGGAGTATATTATATGACATTGTCTGTCTTACAGATCAGTGTTTCCACAAAGTTTCAAATCAACACAAGCCTTCCAACATCGCATCCAACTCTGCAAATCGTGTATCATCAAAAATTCTCACAGACACTCTTTTCTGTGACTCCTCAGAAGTAGGAGGAGTTTAAAACATTAATGATCACATATATTTGAGTGGGGCCGGCATGTCACTATGTCATTTTCTGGGGGAAAAATGGGCATGGAATTGCTGAACATGTCGCTATAAGCTCTTTAGTCCACTTACGGAGTGTCGCAGACAGTTTTCCGACTGTCGTAGTCCCTTCACATAAATTGAGGCTGCTTTCTTTTTATTTATTTTTTCAAGTATGCAGGACATGTTTGGTGGATGTGGTTCTGGGTTGCTGGGAGACATAAGTGGGGCTGAGACTCAAACAGAATGAGGTTTAGGATAGAAGGACCTCACCACCTGCTTGTTAAACAACCAGTTTGACAAGTCTCTGGAGTTTGCTGTTACAGCAGAATAATGTTTCCAGTTAGCAATGGAGCATGCCATGATAATAGTGGCTCTAGCATGAGAGCTAGTTGCACCAGCATGGAACCGAGCGCCCTGTTTATTCAGTTGGGCCAGGGATAAAACCGTTGAACCTGCTGTCGTGCTGACACTTACTGTCAGATGACTGTTATGATGTGATGCTGTCATAATAAAAAGCATGATACGTTTGCTGCTGTGTAAGCAAAGTACTGCTGAACAATTTTTCAGTATGTCATTGTGCTTTGGTGCAGTGAATGTCACAGAAATGACTATGTCAGCATCAATTTAGTAACTAACTAAATTTAAGGACAATATAATAAACAATATGTATATTTTAGTATTTAATATAGTGTACACTCACCTAAAGGATTATTAGGAACACCATACTAATACTGTGTTTGACCCCCTTTCGCCTTCAGAACTGCCTTAATTCTGCGTGGCATTGATTCAACAAGGTGCTGAAAGCATTTTTTTGAAATGTAGGCCCATATTGATAGGATAGCATCTTGCAGTTGATGGAGATTTGTGGGATGCACATCCAGGGCACGAAGCTCCCGTTCCACCACATCCCAGAGATGCTCTATTGGGTTGAGATCTGGTGACTGTGGGGCCATTTTAGTACAGAACTCATTGTCATGTTCAAGAAACCAATTTGAAATGATTCAAGCTTTGTGACATAGTGCATTATCCTGCTGGAAGTAGCCATCAGAGGATGGGTACATGGTGGCCATAAAGGAATGAACATGGTCAGAAACAATGCTCAGGTAGGCCGTGGCATTTAAACGATGCCCAATTGGCACTAAGGGGCCTAAAGTGTGCCAAGAAAACATCCCCCACACCATTACACCACAACCACCAGCCTGCACAGTGGTAACAAGGCATGATTATCCATGTTCTCATTCTGTTTACGCCAAATTCTGACTACCATCTGAATGTCTCAACAGAAATTGAGACTCATCAGACCAGGCAACATTTTTCCAGTCTTCAACTGTCCAATTTTGGTGAGCTTTTGCAAATTGTAGCCTTTTTTTTCCTATTTGTAGTGGAGATGAGTGGTACCCGGTGGGGTCTTCTGCTGTTGAAGCCCATCCGCCTCAAGGTTGTGCGTGTTGTGGCTTCATACCTCGGTTGTAACGAGTGGTTATTTCAGTCAAAGTTGCTCTTCTATCAGCTTGAATCAGTCGGCCCATTCTCCTCTGACCTCTAGCATCAACAAGGCATTTTCGCCCACAGGACTGTCGCATACTGGATGTTTTTCCCTTTTCACACCATTCTTTGTAAACCCTAGAAATGGTTGTGCGTGAAAATCCCAGTAACTGAGCAGATTGTGAAATACTCAGACCGGTCCATCTGGCACCAACAACCATGCCACGCTCAAAATTGCTTAAATCACCTTTCTTTCCCATTCTGACATTCAGTTTGGAGTTTAGGAGATTTTCTTGACCAGGACCACACCCCTAAATTCATTGAAGCAACTGCCATGTGATTGGTTGATTAGATAATTGCATGAGAAATTGAAAAGGTGTTCCTAATAATCCTTTAGGTGAGTGTAGTATGCAATATAATGATATTGCTTGTCTTTTTTATACTGAAATATAAATGCTGCCCACTTTATTTTTAAACAAAAACTCTGGTCTGAAATTATAATTATAGGAACCCAACTTTTAAATTTAAGTTGTCTCATAGTAGTTATCTACCTTCTAGTTAGTGGCTCATAACTACTTTTTCAAAAGATTAGCTTGATTATAGAGACATTAGGGGTAAGAAGACAAAAACTTCTACTCTACTTGCCTAGAAAATGGCTGCATCCAAAATCGCATACTCTCTGAGTAGGTACTTCTTTTGAATGAGTACTACCATGGTTCCGGAAGCATTTGTTTTCATTCATTTTCCCAGGGATTTTAAAATAGTGTTTGTGGAAGAGTTGAAGGGTAGACATGGGGGAAACGCCCCCCTTTAAGGATTGTCATTTTTTTCTGTGAAACAAAAGTTGAATGTGTCTAGAATAGTTTTCATGTTATTAGATTTTTATCAACATTTATCAACATTCAACACATTTTATCAACACAGGTGGGGGTAAAATATTGTTAACTCATGATTTAGTAAACTAATCTCACTGGGTGGCTTGTAACCAAAATGGGTGCCTAAAAGGGACCGTTCTGTTATTTAACTACTTCAAATCATAAGCACCTAGTAGATTAGGGAGCTATAGTTTAGTAACTACAGATTAAAGTAGCTCTCAAAACAGCAGTTAGCATTGTGAAGGTTCTATATATTTATCTAAATGATCCCAAAAAGTTCAAAATGCATTAGTTTTAGTAACAGCATAAACTGTTCTCAAAAAGATCATATTGACATAGTCCCGCAGCAGGAGGGTTCTTCAGAGTGCAGTTCAGCGGGAGCTCCGAGAAGGGAAAGCCCATTTCATTCATAGCTAGCCGCAAACCACAGCAGGCCTTCTGGGAAACAATGCTCCTAAAAGAAACCTCTTGTTTCTCGTAAAAATGTCCTTAACATTCTACTCCTTAACATAATGAATTAGTCTATCATTTTACTAAATCTTGTCTGCAAGCTTCATTAAAGACAGTGTCAAGGCAATGCGGTATAATGGTGGGAATTAACCTGACTATGCTTTTGTCCATAAATCCACAGTGTTCATATGAACAGCTTAAGTATCGTAAAGCCTGAAGAAGGTAATTGTGACTTACATTTTGGTTTGTTCCTGACAAAAGACTTGCAGCTCACATGTCATATGGACTACTTTAACGATAGTTTTATGGTACTTTTTTGTTATTTAGGGACTAAACGGCTCCATTCATCATTCACTTTCATTATGAAAGTCTAGTGAGGATGTTCTTCAAAGATTTATCTTTTGTGTTCCACAATAGAAGGTCATACAGGTTTGGAACAACATGAATGGGATAAGCTTTCATTTCTTAGTCCTTTAATGATGTTTAAGCCTTATTCTGCACATTCAAAGTAGACTGTGTTCCCCTCTGCAGTGAACCCTGATCTTATTTGCAGTGACGCCCTCTATTCTCTCTCAGAAACATGATCTCACCTTGGCCACATATATCCTTGAATGAATTAACATCACAATCGCCTCTATTCACAAACATTTAATGTCATCCTGTAAATAATGTGTTGATCTTTATTTTCCCCTCCAATTGAATAAAATAGCTTTTGTCCAACTTGTGTGTGAACCCATGGCTCTGTACATGGTTCCATGTGGCCACATTCCTAACAAAAAACACTATTGTGTGATGCCGGGGTACTATTTATCCCGTAAAAGAAAACAACTGTATCCTGACTGTGGAGTCATCTTTTTAAAATCATTCACAGAAAATGTCCTTGAAGTTTGTGAACAGCAAGTCTAAAACCCCAACCCCATTTTCAGCAGTTCAATTGCGTGTTTGTCTGAAAGTGTAGAAATGTGTTTTCTTGCCCTTAGCCAATAATTGCTCATTAAATTAAATTAAATAAGGCTGTTTACTCTAATGCCTATTAAACACAACAGAAAGAACTACTTCTTCTCAGTTCCTTTTTTTCCTGAGGTCATTATTTGTTTACCATCTCCGGCCGCACAACATATCGGCTCTAAAAAATTTCCCCTGACCATATGATGTTCTGTCACTTGTTTATGAATACAAAAAAGTCATAGGTCATTTTTAAGCTTATCACTGGAAGGATGAGCTAGATCAAACAAAAGAAACCACTGTTCTAACTTAAAATTGCAGCACTTTTAGTATTGTGGGTACTGAGGTTACATTAACATTACTTAGTAAAGTAACATTACTTTACATGGAAATAAATATATTTTTTCATATATTTTTTCATATATTATTCATTTTAAAATAAATTCTACAATGCTAAGAAATATATAAAAATACATATAGGCCCATATATATTATTTTGTCTGAATAAAAAATAAAAAGTATATACACTGTAAAAAAAAAAAAGTTGGATTAACTTAAAAAAGTAAGTTACCTGGTTGCCTTAAATTTTGAGTTAATTGAAATTAAAATTTTGAGTTAATACAACAAAGGAATTGGTTTAATAAATAGAAACTCAAAATATTATGTTATCTGAACTACATTAATTATCTAAGTTGATTTGACAAAATATAAAAAGTTGTGATAACAATCAGAAAATAAATTTTTACAGTGTACATATAAAAAGAAAATCACTAATATCGACAGATAAGCAATAAGGTAAATACATCATGTATCCTTAATCCTTAGTCAACTCTGAATTGCTCAAAAGTCCAGAAGTCATGACCAGGGGCATTGGGAAAGTTTGAACATAAATCCAAAGTCTTGTTGACTTGTAGCAGGGGTTCCACTTACGGTACATTTACACAACAGCAATGTACTAAATACTGAAAAGTTTTTCCTTTGCTTTCTCGCGTACAGACAACATCATTGTCAAAACGATGCCCGTTCACATGGATCCGCAAAATAACTAAAGATGCTTTATTATGCATGGTAGTTGGCGATGTCACAAGAACGATAGGCGCTAATAGACTGAATACGCATGCGCATGACATCACCGTTTCACAAATTCATGTTTTTGTAGTTTATACAGAGAAGATAACAGTATCGGTTTCAAAAACGTTCACTTTGAAACTCGTTTTCAAAAGTTTGCATTTTTAGTTGAAAACAGTGTTGTGTAAACTGCCCCTTAGAGTACATAAACACGGCAGACACAGCTGTTATCTGGAAAAGCTAGCGTTTCCAAGAATCCTTTACAGCCTGCCTTTTATTTTGTTACACAGACTTATAGGTCACAGCAATGCATATTACATTGATTAAATTAGTTCTTTTTTTTAGACTTTGTTTACTGTTTGTTATTTGAGCAAAGTTAATTTACAATATTTTCCAACAGTTTCAGCAAAAGACTGAATCAGAAGATAAAACATGACCAATGTTTGCCAGTCAAAAGAGTTGACTTTAAACAACTTCTTTTTTTATTCATGATATTATTTCATACCTTTGATATACTTGATAGGTCCTTATTTTACTGTGTGTTATACATGTGTAAAAGGTATACATTTTTTGGAGGCTATGCTACTCTGAGGCATTGTATTGTGTCATATCATCCTGTGTTTGCAATTAATCCACCCAATCAAATAACTGTGCCAAAGGATTGAGTTCAATGAACCAAAGAAACCTTGAACGCAGAGTATGAGTTTTACAGCCATGAATACAGGCTGACATTGTGACTGAATTTTTTAGGTAATCATATCAACATTAACTGTGCCTGTAAGAGACACATAGACAAGTTTTTATACATAACATAAAAACGATAAAGTCGTAAAATCATAAGAACGACACACTAACATTTAAGGTGGGAAAATTCCACCTTCAGCTGTTGTTTATGGATAATAATCTGTATACATGTACATCATTTCAGAATCCCCTCAGACGTGCATTTTGTAGCTGTAATATATTGGTGACAAAATGTTTTAAGTATAATATTTGAATTCTCCCTTTCTAACAACTCAAAATACCTGCGGTAATGTGAATACAAAACACTACATATATATATTATACAATACTATAACTTTAAACATGTTATATGTACATACTCAAGACACATACAAATATGCTTTCTGGCTTATGCAATATAGCCTATTGCATCTAGTTCTAGAGAGTTTCATGACAATCACGTGATTTTCAAAGATGTCTAGATTTAGCCTGGTCATATGATTGAATTATCATGGACTGATGGATAAATGACTGTACCTGTAATGACGGTCAGATAATGTTTTGACCACTCATAATGAATGACGCAGTACACGGAAGCTATGAGATAACTGATCTTTGCCCCATAGTAAAATGTACTTCTCCATATCTGCTATTTTACATAAGAGTCTTGCAGTAAACCTCAGTTTGTTTTCAATAAAACCAAATAATTATATCCATTAATCAAAAGAAGTTATTAATAAACCTTGGCAGATCATAAGGACAATGACAGATATGTGATAAACCTAAAAGTGCCTTCTCTAAATCAGTTATAATGTCTGCTAGAATATGTCTGTCATCAGACTTAAGATATTACATTTTAATTTATGGAATTACTGTCAAGGTTCAGGACTGGGGTGAGTTTAAGACTGATCATGTCAACACAATCACTAAATCCCACAACAAGCTGAACTTTTCTTCTGAGATTTTATATTTTATTTTTGTTATAGTTTTGCCTTTTGCTATATGCAGTATTTAGTAAATTTTCTCCAGTTCTATAACAAAATTGCAAAACAAGCCCTTAAAATGACAGCAGCTTTAGAGAGTTACTAGTGAACCTTAAAATTTGAAAGCACAGTTTGGAAAAGCTAATCATAACCATCTCATATACAACCAAGCTTTAACTATTGCTGCCAAACCCATTAAGGCACCCACCTGCATGCATATCATGTTACATCCATATCTGTCCACAACTTTGAAAAACACAGTCCTTCTGTCTAGGATTACTATCATTGGCCCTCAGTAAAACGTGAGGTACACCAGACCAGGATTTTCAAAATCAAGCGCTTGTGAGTAGATTGAGGCCAAATTGCACTCAGATTACATATCACAGGAAGATCTAGATTACAGAAGATCATACTGAACAAGGCATTGATCAGAACTCTGATAAATGACATAATTGCTTCCGATCGGAGCAAAGGAGGACTATAATACATCAAGGAAGCTAGCCCTTAGTCTTTCCATTTATGCAGCATCTGTACATTACAACGTAGCCTAGTTGTAGTGTAAATGAGCCCTAATTTACACAGAATACACTCTAATAAATATTGAGCATTGCACCATTACAATTACTTGTGCCAAAAAAGTAACCCTATACAAATGTGTAATACATAAAGTACATATCTAGAATCATCTTAGCTGGAATACAGCAGTCTGATTGTTTACCATAGTAGGCTATAGTTACATATTTAAGGTAAAGAACCAAAGGTGAATAGGGTACATTTGTTTTTTTATTGCTGAATTAAGAGTGGCTGTGTCTGAAACCGCATACTCTCTTGATACTTATTTTGAATAAGTAATTACTTCACGACCATTGAAAAAGTATGTTCTAGAATGAGTAGTATGAATGTAATGGACGTACTTCATCCGCCATGCTGTCATCATCATGTGACCTACCAGCGTCAGTTACACTGCTTCACTGTCATTCATAAATCTCTCCATGGCCTCATGGGATTGTAAAGTGTCCATCGTAATGATAATATGCACACTTCAGATCTTGCGAAGACGTAGGTAATTCGGGTACTTTTTGCCTACTCCTTTGAGTACTGTGAATTTTATACATAGCTACTTATTTTGTCACATACTGTTTTTCACCTATTATATAGTTGGCTAGGGACGATTTCGGTTGCAGCCTTTCTTCTCCTGCGTCCTATTCTGCAATCATAAAATGGCAGCACAGCTGGTTTATTTGAGCTGCACTCTACTGACAACACAGCTCATCCAAGACGTCAGATGACTGACGCTTTGACCATCGTCAACATCCACGTTTAGGTACCCTTTAACGTCAGTTGTGACATCCCGGGGCGTCATATGACTGACGCTTTACCTTTAGCGTCAGTTGGATGACGGGTTTAGGTTTGTTTGAATGTGCATTTCCTTTAGCCTGAAAAACAAACAAGCAAGCCCAGGCCAGGTGAGAAAAAAGTAACTTGACATTATTTTCCATAAAAAGAAACCAGTAACATAGTTGCTTTTTAGAGAGTAACACAATACTGTAATGCCTTACTTTTCTAAGTAACTTACCAACACTGCATGGCTTTTGAATGACGTTCAATGGAGAAAGACACTTTTTTGCAGCTATATTGTCTACAGCTCTTCCAGCAAGGCTGAGTATTCAGTAAAACCATGAACCATTCAGTTCAGGCTGTTTGATACATCAAAACAGTCTTGGCAGTGCAAACCTTTAGCAGACTTTGTCAAAAAAATTATCTCATGATTTTTCAGACCTCAGTAAACTACGCATGCAGAGAGAGCTAAGTGGCTCAGCATGCAGTAGTTCATTTCACAAGAGCATGGTCATATCCAGAAGCTCCAAACCCAGAGCAGGGGAGACCAGGCATCTTCCCGCCGAGCAAGGGTGAGGGACACGCAGCACGTCCTGGCCACGCCGTCCCTCCACCACACTCTTTCGCATGGATTAATGCAGCTAAATTACAGCTTGTGGTCAACGCAGTGAAAATAGCAGAAAAACAGCATATTGTGGTGTCTGGCTAGGCGTTGTGATGTCTAGCCGATGGGAAGAGCTGTGAACCGCAGAAGGCTGTGAATAATTCTGTAACAGGAAGCCGGCCTGTTCACATCAGCTCCCAACTCTTTCCTCTACATCCTGCTCTTAAGCAGGTTCTCAATCAGCACTCGCAAAATAAAGACAAGATCTGCCTGCTATGAAAACCTAATGGGGTATTTTCTAGCCATTTCAGAGAAGAGTATTGAAACAAATGTTGGATCACAAGCAGCTGTGAGGACATTGTTTGTGTCTATGTATTGAAGGTTTATTTATAAAACTTTGCCTTAGCCTAACAATGTAAATAATGATAAGGTGGGCTGATATGAGCTCCACTAGGAAATATTTGTGTATAATGACGTCAGAGTTTGGTTTTATTCTTTTATGATGCCGTAGTGATGTATTTTTTCAGTATGATTCAGAAGTGGAACTTTGCACAGTAGCACAGTCATCAGACAACACTCTTTCAAGCTGTAAAAACTGAAATGTTTTATAGAGGCATGATTCAGAAAAGGGACTTTTCACAGTAGCATGGCTGCTTTGTGGTCTTAAAGGGACAGGTCACTCAAAAATGAAAATTCTGTCATTATTTACTCATGTATTATTAAACATGCATGCTGTTATTTTTTCCGTTAAACAAAAAGGATAATTGCATAAGAATCACATCAATATTTTCCCTTCAATTACAATTTTTACATACATGTCTGATAAGGACTGAAAAGGTTAAAAAAAATGCATCTGTTGTAAACAAGTACATTTTCTAAATTTTGACCGGGAAAAAAATACACTTTCAGATGAAATGCATGCAATAAATAGACGTCTCGTAGATGTACGTGCTATCAACTTCTAAAATCTTTTGAAACTATTTTTTATAATATTGTGCATTTGGTCGCTCATAACAGTTTTTTTATTTTATTTTATTTTTTTAAACTCTCATTTTGTGTTCAACATGAAAAAATTGCAGGAAATGCTTTTGGAATGACTAGGGAACCAATAACCGATTCCATTAAAAAACAAATGTCAAAAAATACCGTAACCGAATGATGCTGGTTTCCAATGTGAGTGGAACACCACAGTAAAATAATAGTTTCCTGCACTACAACACTACTGAATCTACAGCACGAAACAGACCGCATGTCCAGTGTAGTCCGACTCCTGAATGAATGACTCATTACGATTTGACTCTTTTTAGTGAATCAAACACATAAAGCACACTCCATGTTTGTCCAACTCCTTCAAAAACGTCTCTTGATCCAGATCTTAACTCAAAATACAAACAACACAACTAGTCCGATTCCCCAAAGAATAACTCTTATGCTGTTTTTTTTATAGTGAACCAAACACATTCAACACAATCAATGTACAGTAGTCCAATTCATGTGAGAATGAATCTAATGACCCAGTTCACAACTAGCTGTGAGACTTATTGGTAGTTCATGACGTATAGTTAATAGACAGTGAAAATCATTAAATCTGATTATCTCGTCATCTGGAATTTTTTCCCATATACAGTTTATTTTTTCTGGTATATGAAATAAAACTTCAACACAGCAGCTTCAGGGCTTATACAGAGCCAACAACTCCCCAAAATGCCCTTGCAAAACCTTACAGTCAAAAGCGTGTTGTCAAAAATGCTGCATCATCTTCTCTTTTTCCACACAAGCACATATCACACGCCCGAATGATTAACACAAAACTGTTTCATGACTTACAGTTGGTTTCGACCCAGTCAGACATTATATAACTGCAGTAAGTCAGTCTTGATGAATCAGGGGAACGGAGAAACTACGGCTGTCTGAGCCACAACCTCCCTACACGCTTCAGCTATCATTCAAAGGCCTGACCTTCTCCATCACAGCATCAACATATTGAAGGAGTGGAGTAATTACTGAAGCTAACTATGATAAATGGACTGCCTAATTAAACGGGACACTTAACCAAACAGTCTCTTCATTAATCAGTCATGTTCACGGTTTTCCACTTTCAAGTGGGCTCTGGCAGCCATTTGTGGTAATTATACTCTTTTCCATGACTGGGATTTGCCACTTAACGCTGAGGGGTGTACCAGGCGTGAGTTCTCCCTGACTTCTTCTCTTCTGGGTGGTTGTGCTCTAGCAGTGCCCTTGAGCTGGGCGCTACATATGGACAACATTATCCCTCCTATTTTAGCATAGCGTTAAGGAGCTAAATTGTGCAAAGAGCACATTTTCGTCATGCATAAAAGTCATGCATTCCTCTAAAAGAGGAAAATGAATAGTTTGCATTTCAACCGCACAGTAATTACAATCATAGGGAATTATTTGAGTTGATGAGTTGGTGAATTGTGTTGTGTGAACTACTGCAATATTTTGAATATGGACATCCAAAACTACAAGATACCTGTATTGCATAAGAGTCTCCTAGAGTCAAATATTGCAATAATTGATATGTAATGATGCAAACTTTAAATATGAGACAAATTCGAATCATCTTTTTAAAAAAAGAAAAATAGGGTCATCATCATTTGGCTTAATTCAGTTCAGTGTTGGTTAACTTGACTGTGTTAACTTAATTTTGTGTTAACTTAATTTAATCAATTATGAATCAAGTTCATATAAGAAATAACATAAGTAGCTTTACAGAAGACAATAGTGGCAAGAATATTGATAAAAAAATATCGTTAGAGAGTACATATATTTAAACAACATTAATTAAATAATGCTATTTTTCTCCATTCAGTGTTTGGTCTCATTTATGTTAATGTTGTTGTGTTTTACTGTGATTACTCTTGCATGTTTGTTTTGGATATTAATAAAGTGTTTTTGTTGGATTCTCCTTCGTTGTGTGCTCATTACAGCCACAATGTTACACCATCATGTAGGTCAGTGATTATCAACCTAATTGATTTGCAATAGATTATAATTATTAATAATGATTTAGAAAAAAATCCTGTAGTAAATACACAGACCCTTTAAAAATATTGAATAGTCTTTTTTAACACAAAATATAAAATCAACAGTCACAAACAAAAATTTTGAATACTCTGTGAAATGTCAATGATTGTTTATTTATTTCCCAAAAAGATTGTGATGCAAACTTTTTTTTTTCTGAACCTATGAGCAACTAATATAAATTACATAGCTGAGGCTCACATCCAAGATGGTATATGAAGGAATAAAACAATTTCATTGAAAAACTACCAAACCACTGACGAATTTAATAATATTAATGATCATGCTAAATAATCCACTATAATATGAGGTAAACGGAAAGACTTCTGGTTTGGTTTCCTTAAAGGGGTCCTTGACCCTTACTGATGGTTCTGGGTGTAAATAAGATGGTTGGGAAACACTGATGTTAATGCTTATAATATTTTGCTCTTTACTGAAATGACAACTATTGCTGCAGGTTTAGTACAACATCTCTTAATCCACTATCACAGATCACAGTGTGTTAAAATTAACGATACTCTAAAAAGTTTTTTGTTCTACTGGGTCTCCTCAAGGATGTTGTCTGTCACCTTGTATTATGTATACAAATGATTGCAGTTCATACGAAAATAGGCAGTATTAAATATGCTGATGATTCTGTGATAGTGAGTTCAGGCTCAAGGGCATGGTCTTAGAGGATGACTTTGTAACGTGGTGTAGTAAATTCCACCTTCAGTTAAATGTGGATAAAAAATAAGGACATGCTGATTTACTTTGGAAGGTCAACATTAAGTCTAGGGTTGACAAAGATAAATGATGTGGATATTGAAATGACTGACAATTATAAATATCTGGGAACAGTGATTGACAACAAACTAAGTTTCGAAGCAAATGTATCGATCATTTGCAATAAGTTTCAACAAAGACTGTTTTTTTTTAAGGAAGATGAAAACATTCATATGCTCTAAAATGATGACTTTATTTTTATCTAAGATAAGGACTTTAAGTCTTTTATTGAATCAGTTTTTACCTTTTGTATTATAGCTTGGTTTGGCAATTTACCCTTCACAAATAGAAATAGTCTTGTTAAGGTGGCAGGAAAAGTTATGGGGGTAAGTCAAATCCAGCCTATTGATATTTGTCATAGACAGGTTTCGAATAAGGCACATTCAATATTACAAAATTTTGATCATCCCATATTTAAAGAATTTCAATTGTTGCCTTCTGAGCATCGTTTTAGGGTTAACAAAACGATTTAAGGTTTGTTTTGTTTTGTGTCGGTGGCTGTTGGTCTATTGAATCTTCATGTTTTTGTGTTTTATATATATATTATATATATATAGATATATAGATATATTGTTTGTAGATCTGTTACCTTTTGCTGCAAAACTAGTTTCCCCAAAAGGGGGACAATAAAAGTAAACTTTCAAAGTATGAAACTACACATTTGCAAAGATACTAAGACAATAGAGGTAAAACACAATACAGGACAGAAAGAATTATGCTACTGACCCATTTTTCTCATCAAATCAACCCAGACTAAAAAGGGTCAGACTGTACTTACCCCAGGTTCATTAATACCTTGCAGGGAGAGAGAGAGTGGCAGCAGATGGTACCGAGGCTGCAGTGACACAGACGCTCAATCACACTTCATGTTTGGCTCCAGACACCATTCCGACTACCAGGACACAGTTTGGCCCGTATCTAAAGTCACAGCATTTTATTCCTATGCACGTCACTCCCACGGTTAACCTACATAGAGCCTGATTAAATGAAAACTCTGGTTATTGATGTTTGACATTTTCAGCAGTGGAACTGACAGTTCCGCCATCCTAGAATATCAAATGTAAAAATGATTACTTTTTCAAGCTTTAAATCTTCTCTTAATGGGCTCAGTGTGTGCACATCTGGATGAGAGCATAACGGAGCAGTAGTTTCATCTTTTGAAATGCAGTTTTGGGATCGGACATGCCGCGTCTTGTGTCCTCTTGCTGACATCAAAAGGCTGATAGGAATCAGATGCAAGTTTGAGATGAGTCATGGGGAGTGCTGAAGCGTTCAGCCTTTTCATGATATATCATTGTGGTATTAAGTAGGCCTAGGCAATCCAAAATTATTGCCTGTCTTTCAGCCCTTATTAAGCAAGCAGGAAGATAAAAAAAGATTTCACACATTCAGAGGCAATGAAATTTGTTGCACAACATATCCTCCTCGGGTTTTCAAGGATTCCAGACATGATGATCGCCTTGTGACAGACCACTATCTTATATTGAGGAAAATATATATTTTCTTATGTAAAAACCCATTTAGCCTATATTTTGTGATAAAAAATATGAAGCAAAAAAAGGCAAATTGTTAACATTATGTTAAACGTATGAACATTAAATATGAATATCATATGAAATATTACTATTTTATAGGCCTAGACATTTTAACATTGACAGCCTAAAAATGATTGTAAAAATCTTTCCAATAAAAAAATATGACAGAAACACACAATACTTATATTAAATACAAATTCTTATATTGCATTTAATTACAACTATGATCACTAGAAAACTGTTAAATAGGAATTATTAAATAGTCTCTTAACTAGTATATGTCTCTTCTTGTCTGACTTCACACTGCTGATCCTAAATCCTTACGGTTTTACAGTATCCTATGTTTTATATTATTTCTGAGGATACATAATAACGTTTGGACTAAATCTTTCAGAGCAAATAACATCTTATATCTCACATAATCCCGAATTGGTTACTTAGTGCGGTAAGGTTGCATTTATATGAGCAACATATAAAGATGTTGGATAAATCCTTTGGCTGGCACAGGGAGAGTAGATGGAGTTGTTTTGGGGGCCCAGGCTCTTAGAGGGGTATCCCTGTTTAGGAGGCAAAGGCCCTGCGAGATTGGCATGGAGCTGAACTCAAGTGTGCCAAGAGAGCAGCTTGAATCTAAAACCCTTCCCAGCCTCCATGACTACTCATTCCACTATGAAGCATCAGGCACTGGCAGCAGCCATGACGGACTTGGCAGCTGTTGGGGACATGGATGGCGTGCCTGAAAGACAAGACAGAGAGAAAAGAAACATTCTTTGGCACAAACAGACAGAGTGAATCTCTGTCCTGTCCATACTGTCAATCTGTTTTTTTCTTCATTCTGTCACCTGATGGAGATTGGGATTATTGCCACTGTCGCCTCTGGCTTGCTTAGTTGGGGACACTTAATATTCAACAATAATATTGACTGGACTGTACTGACCCTGTTGTATGAGAACCGAACTGAGCTGGACGATGACATCATATTTAGCACAACTTAAAATCAGAATTTTAAACTGGTCCCTGGATAGTTTAACTGTCACCATTTTACTGTCAAAGTTTACTTCACTATTACAATTAAATCCTTCAGCCCATGACAAACTGTATATCGTTGGAAAGGTCTAAGACTCCTAAATAGATATTTTGGCACTGTTTTTTGTTACAAATTATGTAGGAACAGTAATAGATTAATTTATGACAAGAGTGCACCTCAGAAAATCTACATCATAACAGGAATTCTGACCTTTGTCTCAAAAAGTCAACGCACACATTTAATTGAAACTTTGGTTTTCATGCTAAAAGTTAATAAAACATATAATCTAGTATTTGTCAATAAAAAATTATAAAAGAATATTATCCTCTAAAAAGTACTTATATATATATATATATATATCCTATATATTATCCTCTAAAATATATTATCTTTTATCATCACATTTTTTTATCATAAATTAGGTATCATTTGAAAGCTTACGAACTCAGAAGTCATCTCATGAAAACCGTTTTGAAATTGGACGTTGCATTACTATAGAAACGGTACTCTAAATTCTTTTATCGGGCTCCTCCTCTTTTGGGCGTTATCATGTTTCATAATTTATGATCAAAAACCTTTTCTAATCTTGACAAAACACATTGTCAGAAAGGTCTGAGTCTCAAGGTTCCATATTTTGTGACAGAAGTGATATTTGGACAGAAATGTATTAATTTGTTACGGCAGAATGCATACAAATAAATTCAATGGAATGTATGTCACCCGGTGGCTATTTCTGGTATTACGCCTAAATAAAATCTCATGGGAACTTAATTTTTTTATATATCAACTTCAAATTTGGAACAACTTGGTTAGATAAATGGCTTTGATTTTATAGTAAAAAATATTTAGTAAAATATATATTTTATATAAAAGAAAAAGTACGGTATATTTGATTTACTGTATATTTAAACTTTGATAACTTTTTCATACTTTCATTTTTCAGCAATAATCTGGTGAGTATTTTCTTTAAAACAAAACCAAACTTGCGTCTATATTCCAAAGCATTCTTGAATTACAACCATTTAAGTTTGAATAGTGTATTGTAATGTCCATTCTCAAAAAAAAAGGGGGGGGGGGCAGTTAAGGGGTTAAACATGGTAAGGTGCTTTTATCAAAAATGATAAAATGACTAATTTAATTAATCAATTTGTTTGTATCAATTTTGTTGTTGTATAATTGAAACACCCATTTACCAGTGAACCACATTTCTTGAGAATTTATTTCAATAGATGTTATCTCATAATTTCATAGCAGAATTATGATTTTTAGATGCATTCCTTTTACTTCTCACTTCTTACCTAAATGTCAATTTCAGTAAAAAGTGACTCATCTTAACCCACTTGCCAGTACATGTGAATTTAATAGAGTCGGACTGTTCAATCTCTGGAAGAGGATGGCCTCTCAACGTTCTCCTTCAAGCAGGCCAGCAAGAGAGCTGATTCCCAGGCAACTTATTACCATTCTTCATGAGTGAAATTCCCCACCGATATTTACAGGTCAGCTATGGCATTGTTTCTGCAGCTGGAACGGCTTGTTCATGCAGACTCTGAGACACGCAAGAGCCTTTCCACATGTATTCTATCTCTCTCTGCCACTTTTCCCCCTCAGTATTTCTTTTAAAATTCCATCAGGATATATCATCGTTTGGAAACAACCTAAAAAAGATCTACTGCCAGCTCCCAAGTCTCCCTCCCTGATATGGTTCATTCTCAGCACTGCAAGTGGTTAATGGCTGTTTTCTTTTTTTTTTTTTTTGCTGTCTCTCACTTTACCTCTTAAAACCTTCACATGGTAATGATTTTCAGTGTCTGGTTTGATCTGGTACCTCTCCGGCCCATCTGGAACAGTCTAGTCTAAACTGAGTGTTTTCCCTTGATTCAATCCTCAGAGAACCATGCATGGGTGTTGCTCATTTATATGTCTACATTGTTTTATTTGAAACGACAGGACCAGAATTCCCTGTACAGGGTAGCACAGAATGTAACGTGAATTCAACTTATTGATTGTTGTTGGGAGTGAAACATCTGCGATGAAAGGGTTTGATGCCACTTCACTTGGGGGGACAAAAATATTTACACACATGGCCACAGGACATATCAGATTAGTGTGTGAAGTTACACCTCGAGTGTTCTCAAGTAGGGCATCATATTCCTCCAATCACACTTTCCTGTCACTGCAACAAGATCTAAAGTTAGTCTAGTCTAGAATAAATCATTTAAGATGCTTTTTGTGATCTCATGATTAACTACAAGTAAACAGCATACAGAGTCTAAAACACAGAAACAGAGAATGAAGATGTGAGATCCTGCTACTGAGAACACTCTCTTTGTGCAAACATTTACATGTTAATTAAGCTCTTGTTATACAGTACAAATGGGTAACAGTTAGTTCAACTGCTATTTAAGACAAGAGACCTTTAAACGGTTTTGCTTCGTCTTCTTTAGACTAAACTAACAAAGAAGTCGGTGTCAAATATGCAGACACTGAGGCTACTCAGAGCAAAAATGACACCATTATATGCAATTAGACATTACTCTTTAACAGAAAGAACAGAGTGTGAGTTTCGCTGTCTCTCGCATCCTCTTATTTGGTAGTTATGTAACAGGAGATCCTGTATTCACAGAATCATGAGTTAAAAAAGGAAAACTCTTACACTTTAAAGTATGCTTCCTGTGATCTGCACACAAGGGCAATGGAGCCCAAGCAAAACGTGAAAATGTTCCTAAGATTAGTCAAACAAAATTTGCATGGCTTTCTGTAGCTTAAACAGTAGAGCACGTCGCTAGCAATTCCTAGAATGCATAAACTGATAAAACAAAGTATAACTTCAATGCAATTTGAATAAAAGCGTCTTCCAAATGCATTCATTTAAATTTGCAACGGGGATTTGTAGGAGATGTGCATTTGAATGTCTTCACAATAACAGTTTCACACCAAACAAGGGACCGTTTACAAAAGACTATTGTATTTGCCCCTATGTGAGACATTTATTTAGCAGTCTGCAATGAAGACATCCCACATAGGACATACCCAACAACCGCATCACCCAGCTGGAATGAGCCATTCGGTCTCGTTGGTGTCCCACTGGTCGCCTTCTGGATGAAACGGATTTAACGGATTAAATCTGATATAACTTGCTGCAACCTACACTGCTACAACATTGCTGGCATCACTACCGCTTCCAGAGGTTTCCAACAGTCAACATCGCCAACAATATTACTAATAAAAAGAAAAATGGGCATACTATTAAACAAATTTTTCACAGATTCTGTCAGGGCCTGTTTGAAACAACTGGTTTAAAAAGTCATGTTTACAGAGACAAAACGCGGATACACATCATGTACTCTGCTAAAGAAACAAACACGGATTTGCCTTGAAGTTCCTTGAAACATGACTTCAATTCATCACAGCAAAGTCTGTTGAACCTCCTGAACCTGCAACAGTTCCTCCATCAATAACACATTTCTACTGTTATAAGCCAAATTGGACCCATTTCTCTCATAAAAAGTATACACAGAAACTCCCAGCCTTCACCATTTTGAAAATATTACAGGCAGGGATGTGCTGTTCCAGACACCCAAACAGCACACTGTTCCAGCCAAGCTGCATACTTGAGATGAGTGACCTCACACTGAAGCGCCAGCGCTCTGTGTATGCAAACACATTGCCATGGCAACCGAGAAGTCGGGATGACACTGGGAACATTGATATGAACATCCACTCAATTACACACAGCAACTCATTTACCTTGGGCTCGACTCTAGCTGAAGATCTCTAACCAAAACAACTGTCAGAGGAGATGCAGTTTGCTTGAAACAGATTTTCCTTGTTCTCGTCTCACTTCAGAGTTGTTATGTCTACAGATAAAGTTTCCAGTGTTTATAATGGGAGAAATGAATAAAACGCTTACGGACATCCACAAAATAAAAACTCTTTCAAGCAGGGGAATAAAAGATGCAACTTGTTTGTATTGGGACTATCATCAAATGCAATTTCAGTCTAGTCTGGTAAATAGTGCACTTAAAGCTGCATTCCGTAACTTTTGCTACTCTAGTGGTTACTAAACAGAACTGCATGCTTCTTGCGGAAGAATTTTGTAGCTGGAGCTAGTTCTGTTTGTGTCTATGACAAGTCACACAGCTACTGGGCTACTCCAAAGTGGTAAGACCCGAACCAGTCTAAAAGTCAGAATATAAACACTTATTATAAGTGTACCATAGTGATTCAGGATAAGAAAAAACAAACAAAATTTGGAAAATGGATTCATGTACTCGTTCATTATATAATTTAACCGACTGATTTTGTGTGAAATGTTATCCATTTGTACATTTTATGCTGATTTAGAAGACAAAAATCAAGCTTTATCCTTGAATATTTTCAGAAGTGAAAGGCTGTATACGGTATTTCAATGTTTCAAGAGTCATCCAGCACAGCACAGATTTACATCCAATCAAATGCTCTCTAGAATGAGACTATCCCACCCTATACCATTCACAACTAGCAAATCATGATTAATGGCTGTACTATCAAAACGTGAATTTAATTTTTTTTTATTCCACTAAGAACACATTTCAATAGGAAACAAAGTTACAGATATAAACAAACAGAAAAAAAGCAAACAAATAAGCAAATTTTACAAAAAAAAAACCTAATGAACAGACCATTTATGGGGTTAAATGGCATAAAAACCACAAAGAGAACAAAATGTCAATTATAATAAACTTTATTAGATAGTTACCAATATTATCTACATCACTGAATACAAAGAATGGTGGTCTGCAGGCAGAAAGGGTTTTAAAAACAGGGAACCAAACTATCCCCCTAATGCTTAGCAAAATGGCTGCCATACTACATTTACACATCTAAAAGACTAGAATGGGGGAAAAAAACATCTGAAAAAAAAAGACAATAATTGGCAATCTTACTTTCTCTGCATCAAGACTTTAAAATAGAGCAGAAACATCAACATTTGCCTGCGTGCCACTTTTGACAGACAAGGCACCACACACACACAGTCACTATTAAATTCCTGCTTTTCTCAAATCATCAACAGGTTAAAAACAAACACTCCTCAAGAATAAAACCGGCAAAAAGTAATTGTGAGAAGGCTGTTCAGAGGTTTTAGGGGCCATTACATAAAGCAAGCTATACAACCGCTTATTGATTAATGTATGCTACATAGTTTCACAGTGATGCTATCTTTAATTTAATATAAAAATGACTTTAAATCATGGCTTTTTCTTAATATACCAGTATCATGAGCCAGGCACTTCAGATATTGCAGTGTTAACAGAGGTAAGGGACTTGTTGAGAGATTAAAAAAAAGCTAGCATAACGCACTAGCTTTGTTTGTTTCCATGAATGTTAGCCTCTCAACTCCCCCCTCACAGACGTCAAAGACTTTTTCCAGGCCAGACGGTCAGACTTACAGCTAAAACCAGGCTATTTTTAACCTACCAAGAGTGAGCAGGGAAAGACATCGCCTTCCCTTGAGTGTCATCAACTTGCTGACCTGTTAACCGTGGCCATGGATCGGAAGTTGACTCAGCTACATTATTATACTGACCGCAATGGGAAGGACAATTGAAAAACAAAAATGTCAATATCAACATAAAATCTTGCTGGTTGTTAAGCCTAAAGGTGTTGAGAAGGTAATGTATTTTGCATTGCCTGCAGAGTCACTATATGGACCCTCAAATTAGTGGCATGATACAAGAAAGGTGCCAACATCAAAAAAAAAGGAAGGATGGAGTAAAAAAAAAAATATAAAAGGAAAAGGCCTTGACAAACAGCTGAAGTTTCACTAAGCCATGATTAGAGAGAATGGTTCTGCTTTTCATATCTGCCACATGATTCCAGCGAAAGCATTCAGGTGGAGATCCAGTAAATGAGCGAAGTTGATCCTGAAAGCATCAAGCATGAGACACCCTTGGTCTGATTTGTAAAAAAAAATATTGTTGGTACTTTACCCCAGTGACCGAGAATGGCACCGAAACCAAAACAAAGATGTAATGAAACAGGCTTGCCAGAGTGAAGATTAATCCCAGAGAGAGAAACTATGCTATGCCTTGAATGGTTGTAAGGCACTACTATAATCATTGGTAGAGCAAGTAGTTCTTAAGGGAGGCAGGTAAGGGCAGTCCATGGATTTCACTCAGTCGTTCTCTCCCCAACGCGACCCGTACCGAGCGCCTACAGAGGTCCATTAACGGCAGAGGTTCAGCTACAGGCAGAGAGAGAAACAGACAGAAACTCATTAGAAACAATCACTCAAATGCTTTGTAAACATGTAAATGCGGACGTAGGCTGTCTTTCCCTGTAAGACTATGATGGGGTTGTGTGTCAGACTGGGTCTTTTATTTCACTCATGTTCTGACATCCTCACACACACACACACATAAACCTGGTACAGCACAAGCCCAAAACCTTGCGCAAATGTTAGGAGTGCCAGGCGTATGAGGAGCAAACAATCTTATTCTTGGTAGAGCGTGTGGTAATATGATAACAAATATATAAGAACGCAAAAGATCTTTGTTGCATATTTGGGTTTCTTCAATCATGGGCACTTTGTCTCAGGGGTTGATTTTAATTAACTAAAAGAGTAACATTAAGCATTTGTATTTTTGAAAGTGTTCAAACGCATAGTTTGAGATGGTGGAAATTGCGGCTTTCTAAAAAATATTATACTTGCTCTATAAAAAAATAACTATTCTATAAAATAATTTTAAAAACAATATTTTATTTTTTCAAAAAAAAAAAAAAAAGTCTGAGATGCATGCACACAATCATGGAAAAACGAATGGATATTCGATTTTGTTTTCTAAAATTCTACATGGTCAAAACGCCCAAAGTTGAAGAAATATTTGTGTGTGGATTCATTAGCTTACAAAACTGACAAAAGCCATTCATCAGCTGATCCTGAGATAATAAAAGACTTGGGTTTACTCTTTGACAATTACAGAGAGAAGAAATTGTGTCCAACAAAGAAAAAAAATTCATACAGTGTGCATCTGGCTTAAAGTATTACAAGTTTCCCCATAGGTCCCATTTAGTTCAGCCATAGAACACCAGCAAGTACATTACATTTCTGAATGGTTTCCACACAGCACCACCTGCTCGGATGTTGAGATTACTTCATAAAACGCACACTTTTGCAAACGAGACACTGGGGAAACCAAACAGAGTGATGTAAGGGATAAATAACAGCACATTTATACCTCGGTTGACCACAAGCATGACAAAGAATGCATTAAAGGCACTGACACAAGACAGATACAAAAGGAAGCCAAGGCCTTGGAGTCAGAGGCTGAGTAATACTCTGGCTACTCTTCTCACACACAGACGGGAGGAGAATTCTCCAAAAATGGGAACACCTGTGTCCTGAACTGTGAAGTATTGGTGCTGCCTTACTGCATCAAAGTCAGACCTTCATTAAATGTTGCTACACATGGCTCACTCAGGAAAGAGGTTTAATAAGAGTCATTCCATCATCTAATGGCATGCAAAACAAAGGTAATAAAGGTATTCCTTTGGAAAGGCCATCATTAGTGGCTCGGAGACTGCTTCCACATAGTAAGGCGGGTTACAGCTGTCCCGACTCCCGAGATTCCCAGACATGAGTAAGTCTGGCCCTTACCTGCATCCTTTCATTATATGACCACAGAATGATAACATTACAAGAATGCCCTCCAAAACTGACTCATTACAGCATACTGGGTTGAGGAAATGAGTCAGATCCGAGTAGAAACTAGGCTATATGCAAAAACAGCAGAAATTTGATGTAATCTCAAGACATTTCATGATAGCTAGCTCTCATTTGAATGAATGACTAATTTTCAAAAACCCTTGACCTTTTCCACTCTCAGAAGAAACCAAGCAAAAAAAAAAAAAAAAGAGGAAATATTAAAACCATGTACCAGTAGTCAAGCAATACATTTTTTTTTTTAAATGGCTGATGCAAAATCAAAAACTGATTGCAAGGGGACCCATTCCTAAAAGGCAGCTATTAGTGTATAAAGACTAATTTTACTCTGCTTGTAAAATATTAATTGTATATAATAGACATGTTCAAAGGCCACAGTGAATTTAGTGAATATTCAATATTCATAATATATTTAGCCACAGTGAATATTCTCTCTAAAGCTGATTCGGAGCAATATTGCCATAAATAGCTACAACAAAACTTACAATTTTTAAATAAGTTTACACAAAATGCTTTTTTTATATAATTTCTTATTGTTAAAAGAAAACTATAGATGAAAACAGATTAAGAAAACATTTATCTCAAATTTTCCACAAGCACTCTAGTAGCACTCAATTTAAAAAACCCTGATATAGAGAACATGTTGGCTGATGATACGAAGAACATTTTAAATGGTCAAAAATGAAGTTTTAGCCATTGAGAAGCCAGAGAAGACTTCTGTCAAACAGGCATCTCACATAATCAGCCTAATATATATAATAGTTTTTATTAAGGAAAAGCTCAGTTTTGATTCTCTATAATGGAGAATATCTGTTTAATATCTGTTTAAATGTTCCTGGTCAGGCAGCAGTGGAATCTGCTCAAGACCTAATAATGAAAGTGGAGCAAAGCGGCCAGTTTAATGATTAGCTTCCAGGAAGTGTGCGAGATAATGAATGATGTCATATGCTGTGCTCGAAATCGCCCCCTTAACCCTCATTCACTGTTCTCTAGTCCATAAATATAGTCCACTTGAAAGTGTCTGAATTCACTCACTCGTTTTCATTCACTGAGTGCGCCGGACAGGATGCTGCGTTCACATAGTTTGGGCTTGCAGTTTAATAATCAAATGAAACTTAGCAAAATGCCATCTCCAGTAGTAATGAAAAGATTTATCTTGAACTCTGCTATGGAAAGCATGTATAAACTGCAATTCAACTATTTAATAATCAAATAAAAAGGAATTTATACCTGCATGATATTACGCTGGACCAGCACAGTTTGGAAAATTGATGGATGATTGTGGGATTGAATAAGTGCACTCGATAACGTCCAATATAGTTTCTAGGGGTGTAAATCGGACAGTTCATCACGATACGATAGATTCTCTCAGCCAGCGATTCGATATTTGCCGATACCTCAATTATGCAATGCGATTACAATTCGATTCAGGGCTATATCAATTGATTTATCGATTTAGATATTATGTGCCAAGTTTACACAACCAGTTACATTTTTATTAACTCAAATGCAACCAAAATATATAACATGAATGTTTAATTAAACCCTTTGAAAATTGCACACCCTCTCCCATTTGGGAAATTTACAACATAACGATCAATCAAACTGCAGCTGGGTTGATTTGATTAACGTTAAGTAACAATAACTTCAAAATACAGGTTACATATAATATAAACCTACTTTGAATGAACTTTAATTTGATATATATATATATATATATATATATATATATATATAAACAGTTTGTTTTTAGCAAAAGCAGATAACTCCACGTTTCATAGTTAAACAAAACCAAGTAATTGCTATGATACACAGGTTCATCAAGTTCATTGAAATGATCCATCCGCTCGATCAAGTCAGCTTTGACGAAAGTCCTCTCAGCTAGCGCATCTTTTCGAAGTGACAAGCTGCTTAGTCACCTGACCTGAATACTGCACGCTGATTCGCTAAAATTTACTTATTATCGGTTTCTGCTGTAAAACGAACTTGCGATGCCTTGACGGTGGACAATACCGGATTTTATGCAAAACGTGTTTTGGGTTCAGTCAATCTAGTCAGGCATCCATTTCAGCTGAGGAGATTAACTTTACAAAAGACACACTGGCAGACAGCATGGCGAGTAAATGAAAATGTGCGCTTTTTGGCAGAAATGATTAGACGGATGTTACGTAAGGATGTGGAGTGTGTCAAAATAAGGTACCTCTATTGATATTTTACGTGTGGCATTGATGCATCGTATCGTTAGGTGTTTGATCGATCCATATCGCTGTATTGTTATACCCCTATAAGTTTCAGAGACCACTAAAAATGGCAGTACCCTCAAATAGTGCCCTATTTAAGTATAGGGGGCGATTTAGTCCACAGTCTTTATCAGGTAAATTGAGCTGGCTTCATATAATTAATGAATGAGAAACAAATCCTTCCATAGAGACACAAGCTCCAGCCACTTTCAATGTTTAACAACTAGTTTAACAATCCGATACTTAGTGTCGGTATCGGCTCCGATACTGCCATTCTTGGCCAGATCAGGTATCGATCCAAATCAGATATTGTCAATGTCCGTATACTATTCTGTCATTGTTAAGCCCCATAAAAGGCACAAAAACATTATAAAGCACCATACATTTTCGTGCACTATATTATAAGTGTTCAGAAGCCATTCTATAGTCTAATGTGAGGTACAAATGAATATTTAAGTCATTAAATTCAAGTCACGTAAACTCCCATCCGCTGCGGCAGTCAGTGATTCTCCATTCAGCATCAAACAGCGTGTCGCTTTCGGTTATGGCAGTCAACACGATGAAATTCTCTCCAAGATGATTCAATGTTAATATTATTATACTTGATCTGTAGATAAATGTCTATGGTTTTTACATAAAATTACTTTATTTTGCTGGACTATTGCTGTACCTTAATTATGTTACTTTCTACCGGGTGTCTGTTAGATCACAACACAGGAGTAGAGAGCACAATAATTGTTCTTCACGCGCACAGAAACTAAAATTTAACAAAAAAATAACTTTTCAATGCGAACTCGACGCGCTGCCATTCAATGTTGCTTTAACATAACAATCGGGATGCGCAAGTGCTTTGTGTGTTTAACACACAAAAGAGTGATTATCAGTTCAACAGGGAGTTATAGAAATTCTACTTGATTTAAAAAACTGCGCTGGTATTGGATAAGTATCGGGAGTAGGGATGGGCACAATTAATCGACGATCGATTATTGATCGTTAAGAATTTCGTCGATCACGTTAATTTGTTATCGATTATCATTAAACTAATGCTGCTGCGCAGTGTGAGTGGAAAGTGGCCAAGTTAGCGCGGAGGTTCCTGTGCATCCCGGCAACGTCAGTCCCATCAGAGCGGGTGTTTTCAGAGCGGCTGGACTGAAGCCTTGTTTACACTCGACGCGTCCGCCCGAGCGCGAAGGTGAGCGCGGCAAAAATTATGTCATTGTGGTATTCGGTGTTTCACAGGCGAGCGCGTCGAGTATAAACGCCTCGTTCGTTTGGGGAGGTGCGCGAGCACTCTCTGTGGAGACTCGCGGGGAAGAGCCAGGCGAAAATGTAAACACGCTTGACGGTCACCAGGTTGCGGTCGCGTCTGACCCCGATCATGTCATCAACAAATTTCTCAACAAAAATCAGTAGACTGGTGTAGAAGTTGTATGTGAGTTACTAGTTATTTTTTATGAGGCTTTGTTTAGTAGCCTAGCTAGGCTAATTGATTGTAAGGTAACTTAGGCTAATCTCTCTCACTCTTTCTTGACTCCGTGCCTTGGATAGTTTTGAGTTAGATTTTGACAAAACCTGTCAGATCTAAGTATTATTATGTTTTTGGTTAAGTTATTGTTTAACATGACTTTTTTATTATTTAGGAACAAACGAGGGTCTCTGTTTAAGATGCCAACTTGCAGCTGCAGGTTCTGTTGTGTTAGACTAGCACCGCAGCATATCTTCAAGTTTAGCCTATAACCGAACGTCCAGTTTAACTGCCACAAGTTGATCATCTTGTAGCCTAATAAAGATCTAATCGAGGAAAAACACGCTGTATTTTTGTATTTTCATTGAATTTTTAATTTATAAAAAGTTAAATAAATAATGAATTTGAAAATAAAAATATTATTGATTAATCGATAGTCGATCGTTAATTCTCCCGACGATCGACTAAGAAAATTTAATCGAATGCCCATCCCTAATCGGGAGATACTCTGAATTTTTGGTATATCGGTGCATCCCTATTAAATACCCACAGAGTCAACCTTGTTATTCAAGAGACGATTGGAAGTGCCATGAAAAAACAGACATAGACAACAAACAGGCAAATTCAAACAAGCAGAAAGGGTGATACTTACGATCAAGTCCATTGATGTACCGGATTCTGATTTCACAGTGTCCCCACACAGCACTCACAACAGGGTATAGCTTCCTTCCTTTGAGTCCTCTGAAAGCAACCCCTAAATATTGTCCGTCGACAATAAAACTTAAAGTCCCCTCGTCCATGTCCAGGACCACCAAAAACGAGTCTGGGACGATAAAGGTCTCATCAGGCTCAAGAAAAGCTGGATACGTCCTACTGGGCTGATTTTTGCCATCATGATAGAGTTTGTTACGTCCCAGGTCCCAGCCCCAGGACTCGCTATTGTTTCCTACAAGTGCAGTATATCCTACAGAATGCAGTGGCGCTTCACCCGTCGCCACACCAACAACGGCATGGGTTCCCCGCTGACGCATGGCCCAGCTGATCTCCCACACATGCAGTCCCCGTGTGTATCCCACTCGGCCCCGGATAGCATCTGTGCTCTGCGCTACAGGGTGCCGGTGAAATATGAGTTTATTGTCCTCTTTAACAAAGATGTTAAGCGACCGGTCATCATTGTTCCACGAGTGCTGCACTTGGACATCCTGCAAGGCTGATGGCATGTCTAACAACATATCCAGACGGGAAGGCTTGGTGTAGTCAAGGGCCTGCAGCTCAAGCTTGAGAGGCCGAAATGCCGGGTCCCGCATGTCCACAGTCTTTATGCCTCCCGGAACCTTCTGCCCCATGCTCTGGGTGGTCTTATTAGCACTTTACTCTCCCTCTTATCACAGAACGAAGCAAATAACAGAGAAAGAGGGCAGTCAGGGTCCACTCCTTCACCTATGCCCCTCCACCAATAAGGAGGCCAAGGCCGCTGTTTTTATGCCAGTGGTTGCTGGGAAACCAGGTCAAAGCAGCTGCTAGTTATGCTCACCTGGGGAGATTAAAGGGAAAGAAAAAAAAGGCACAGTTAAATGACTGCAACAAATCAATTATTTTTTTTGGTTGCCCGTTTTCCCATATTACAAAAAAACTACAACCACCAACAATAACAACAGTATCATGTTGTTTTTACCATTACAGTTATAAATTACTGTTTATTAACTAATAATAGATATAACACAAAAGTAAAATTATCCAAACTGACAGAGTTAAAGATATAAAATATTGGATAATTTTCTTCTATTAAATTCAGATAAGACTCAGCATTAATCATTACTTATTGGAACAAACAAAAAAAAAAATGTACACAGAATCTTTTAGAATACAATTTGCATCTAACTATAGAGGATGAAGTAACTGTACATCCTTCTAAAGTCACAGTTATATTATTAATATAGTTATAGCAACTTGTCTTTCATAGGTTACAAAAACAGCTTTCCACTTTAGAAAGGTTGATAAGCTACAGAACATGCTATCTGTTTCTGATGCAGAAAAGCTAGTTCATGGATTCATGACCTCTGAAATCTATACTGGATTAATGCATTACTAGGTGGTTGTCCTGTGTCCTTAAACAAGCTAAAGCATGTCCAAAGAGTTCTTACCTGGGTCAAGAAAACATGGACATGTAACCCCAATTTTATAGTTTCTACACTGGTTACCTATTAAGTTCTGTATCGATTACAAAGTATTGCTACTGACCTTTAAGGCCCTAAATGGTTCAGCTCCTGTGTATTTAACCGTTCTTCTATCACCCTACAATCCATCATGCTCTTTAAAGTCAATGGACTTTTGGTAGGACCTAGGATATCCAAGTTGACTAAAGGAGGAAGAGAGCGTTCTCACATTTGTCTCGTAGACTCTGGAATAGCCTTCCTGATCAATTTCGGGGCACAGGCTCACTCTCCCGGTTTTAATCTAGATTAAAAACATCTCTTTAGCCATGCATTTACATAATACATCTCATAAACTTGTACTCCAGTTATATCATATTAAATGCACATGTTTGTTTCGGATGACCCAACACCTGAAAAGTTTACACCACCAAGGACTTCAGGTGATGACAACTCTGAATCAACATACACAACTGCCAATTTCTTTTATATTTTGTGATCATTATAATCACCACTTGTAATAACTGCTTTAATTAGATAATTGTTTCTGCCTAAATTAATACATGTTAGCTATAATGCATAATTTGTATTATCTTAGAACTACACATTTCTGGAAACATGGAGATTACATGGACAGTCACTTCTGATAACAAATTACTCTAGTTGTAATGTAGAAACCAGATTTTCTGTGAAGCTGCTTTGAAATTGTGTGCATTGTAAAAAGCACAATACAAATACCCTAAATGTGAATTGAATTACTAGATTTATTAAACTACTAGCCTATTACACAAAACAGATCATGAAATGTGTGCATCATGTATGTTGGTTGTCTGTATGGCAGATCTTTGGTTTTGAAATAAAACAATACTGAACTTAAATTACATATTATTTAGTAAGATTTTTGTGAGAAATAATCTTGATTATAGGCACATGTTTGACAAACATAAGCAAAGTAAAACGAGACAAAACTATTAACAGTCAAGAGTTGACTGTTAATAGCACAGTAACTGTATCATTCTGTCAGTTGCATGCTCAATGCCTCACTTGTGTGTGTTACAATATGGTTTATTGGTCCATGGCACTTTTCAGAGTCCCATTATATCACATCACATGATGTGCATAGGAGAAAATAAATCTCTAGCTTTACCACAACCAACCCGCTCCTCTTGACTGCTTCACACAATGGCCTTTAAAAATAAGGGATATAAAGGGGAGAAAAAAAGACAGGCTATTTCCTCTTCCTGTTATCTTCAGACTAGACAAGCTTAAGAGCAATAAAAAGTCTGACTTCAAGAATATATATAATACAGAGCCGAAATGTTTTCAGTGAAAACCGCAAATTCAGGCCAGCAAATATTCCACCAGACAAGGTCAGTGGCAAAAGAGGCAAGTAGAAGGAAAAAAAAAATTCATTAGACATGCTTCGAGACAGTGCTGTGTTTGAAATCCCCACCCGATGTCATGGTTTCTAACGCAATTCCTGCCCTCCTAAATTACATCACTGTTAAATCTCATATTCAACAATTAGGGCAGTCTACTAGAAAAAAGAAAAATCTCCAAAAAAATAAAAAAGTCAAGTCACATGTTCTTTCCGTACAGTGCATAAATGAGCGAAACTGCTTATTGAAAACAGCATTTCATAATAAGCTGCTGAAGGGCCCCATGGGTAATTGAATTGTAGACAAGAGTTCATTGAGGAGCATCTTAGCCCTTTCGCTGATACAAGTAAACAACCTTTTAAATGGGTCACGCCTCTCCGCTGCTGGCCTACCCAAGGCAGAGGAACACCAAGAAGTGGGTGGCAAGTTTGTGAATGCCAAACAATACAGTCTTCAATGGCTGTCCAACCTTTAGAAAGTAGGAAACATGTTAATTTGCACACTCTCTATGCAGCGAGCAATTAAGCTCCGTGGCAAAGCACCAACACACACAGACAACAGCCTTTTACAGATCTGTTAGAACCCGGTGACATTTTAAATAAGATGTCGCATTATTGCATGATACAGGGGCAAGATGATGTCATACTGAAGTATCGCCTCCACTTTTTGCATGGCGTTTTAAAAGAGACTGCTTGGCATGTCAGGTGACAACCTGACTGTTTTTGATTGGTTGAAATATTTGTGGGGTTTATGAGTAGGGACTGAGTAGCAGGTGGTTTGCCGACCACTTCTGTGTAGAGCTGATTGAAATGCGTGATGGAGGTTCTGGTGGATTTGTTGGGCCTGGGGAACAGTGGTGGCTTTTGTCTTGTCCACATATAATACTTATGCAAAACTGGCTTCCCTAGACTTCTACCTCCCAACCTTGCACCTACTTGAATGCAAATATGTACCTCCAAATTGAATTTCCCTACATGCCGCTTTGATTCAATCTTTGAACATTTTGTAAAATTTTAATGAGAAAACACCTGAATCTTGATTCAGTTATGCTTTACTCAAAATAAATGTGCCCTGTTCTAAAAACCGATAGACAACCGTTGTGTTAATAGCACAGCAACTGTATTCTGTCAGTTGATTGCTCAATGACAGAGAAATTACCCTGATGATCGTGAGCTTGGTTGACATGCTCATAATGCCATCATCAGCGTAATTTCTCTTCTCAAAAGTTGCAGCATGTATTTGCAAGATGACGGACGCTACTCTGAAATGGGGACATTATCTTCGACGGGTTTTAATCATGATACTGAGGCATCTGGCAGGGAGCTGTGAGTGAGGGGCAAAGCAGGAACGAGAAAGTAGATGACAAATCATGGTGTCAACCCAAATGTCACACAGATGCTCCATTCAGACAGTGGGCAGACGGGGTGAAAATGGCAGACAAATGGCAGTTTAACACTGCTTGATTAAAGAAGTGTGAAGACTTCTCAACTGAGAGACAAAAATAAATAAAGGACATTCAAATGAAAATTATCCTTAAAGTATCCTCACATACATTGTTTTTTGTTAATTGCACTGCAAAGTGGTACATACCATGCCAGGAAGGCAGCACTAGTTACTGGAGAAATAATGTTACAGAATTGGTTTTAAATATTAAGCATTGTTGGAGCAGAGACAGTGGGTAGCACATTGTTCCTGACACAAGAAGCTGTTGTGCTCACGGGGACCTGGGTTAGAGTTCGATTTGGGTCATGTCCCGAACCTAGTAACCCTCTCTCTCCTTCCACTTTCCTGTCAACTCTCCTATTTAAAAGGCAATAAACTGTATATTCAGAAAAATAAATAAAGCCAACAGACCAACATTGGTTTGGCTTTTAAAATAAACTTCTTATATTATTTAAACACGTTTAGCATTATTACACCATTTGGAAACAACTCAGCTGTGTAAAACATTAACCTTTTATAACTTACCCATGTGCAAAATAGCATATAAGCTAACTTATTTAAAAAAACATGAATTGCTAAAAACGTATTTTTTTTAAAAAAAAATTGCTGACACTTTGACATTAAGTACTCAACTATTTAAAAAAAAAAAAAAAAGTTGAATGACATAAAATGTCAGTAAACCAACAAGACAAAACATGATCAACAGTGAGAATAAGTTTTAGAAATATGAAGGTCTGATTGGAATTGAAAGAGGTGTCTTTATATTGACACTCCCTTCATGAACGTAGACTCACCCTGAATTAAAGCAATCATATTTTTCAGTTGTTTAACAGGGCTCTTTGGGGCTGACAGCCGTTATGAGAACAGGAGCACGCTTAACCAGCGCTCACCCACTAGACAAGCTCAACAGCTCTAGGCAGAGCCACAGCAGGTGCCATCATGATACTACTGAACTGTTTCAGAAAATGACAACACCCCTCACAAATATCATACTGCAATCTGATAGAAATCTTCTGAACGTTGCTAAATCACCCATGTGGAGACCAAAATGCAGTCTCTGCTATGATGGTGGTAGGGGAAGCCTCTTGTTTTTAAATGGTCCCTACCCTGTTCCCTACCTAAAAAACAACAAGTCTTTTGATTGTAACATTAACTGAAACTGAAAGACTGAATATGAAACTACATAAATATGACCCAATATTTCTAGAAGAACACCCCAGCCTTAAAGGGGAAGTAGTTTATATAAAATTTTTAAAAACTCTGCATTTTTGTTGTCCATAAAATAAAATAAAAATAATCCAATGTTTTTTTGGACTCTCATTGTAGGGACAGGAAATGCTGAAACAAAATATAGCAATTTGTATTCCACAGAAAAACACCAGTCAAAGTTTGGATACAAATTAAAGGTGTCCAAACAAATGGATAAACTCGCATTACAGGTAAGAGGTGATGCTCTTCACAACAAACTGTCCTGCAACTTGACTGTGTAAGAACAGGGAAATACTGTATATGAAACTGAGCCAGGAAGCGAAGAATAATCTGAGACACCACATACGACATTGATAAGAGCATCCCAACTGTGGTAGCACCATCACACACCATTTTTAAATGTTAAATCATTCATGATTTACATTATCTGCCAAATATGACTTTCCCGTGGATACTCATCACTGACCTTCACAGATCTGATTCTGAATGGAGACGTGAAACTAAAAATAGATTTACAACGGCTCAGCATTTCTTAGTTTACAGTAAGGGCTGCAAGACATGCTGTATTGTTAGCATAAGTTATTTACCTAATTAGTGCAGTTACACAAGCAAATAAAATGTTCGGTGATCTTCATTTATCAGAAAGTAGGGGGAGCTTTTGCTTGCAACAACAAAATAGCAAAAGCTATTCAAACGGCCTCAGTCACCCTTGAATGAAGAGAAAATAAATCTGCCAACAATCAATTTTCTGAACAAAACATTCAGAAGAATATGCCAACTCAAAACATCACAACCTGAAGGACTTGCAAGTTCACACACCAAGACAATCATTCAGCTGAACCAAACCTGTGATCCTCACCGCATGGAAAAGTGCCAAGAGAGATTTTACAGGAAACATGGGCTAGTAAGAGACATACATTCGTGAAGTTTATGCAACAAAGATTAGGGCAGTTGCAGTGACACGTACAGACTTGTGTAACTTTTAATCTCAGCAGACAGAAATCGATTCACCTCTGAGGTTATCAGGTCAAACAAAATGTCTAAGGTCCTACATCGGTGTCTATGACAGCACTAACAGCATTGACTGATGCCTGAATGAAAGTGATCATTTCCTGTTACTTCATGACTGACATGCTATATTGCCAAATATATAAAGCACAGGGAAATATGACTGAACTATTATGCAATAGATTAAAGAAATTGCAATAGTTCCACTTTTGTTTAAAGTGTGATTTTCTTTTATATTAGGCCTAGATATAGCCTTATACTTCTATTCAGAAAGACCACTTTAAATTGATGCAGTACAAGACATTTATGTTTACAAGATTTATATTTCAATAAATGCTGTTCTTCTGAAATTACCATTAAAAGAATCCTGAAAAAAAGAGGGGGGCTGTTTTCAACTTCGATAGTCAGAAATGTTTCTTGTTCCTTCAAATAAGTGCCAGAGAACAACAGAAGAATTTTCTTTTAACAAATAAAAAAAATCTAAGCCATTCCATGTTAATGTTAGCCCAAACCAGACAAGCACCATTAGTAAAGGGGAAGGTGAACATGAGCAAATCAGTCTAACATTACAAAATTCACATTGCTGTAATCCAGGTCAGTACAGTAGGATGTCCTCTACAAGAGACTCAGAGTTACCTATTACACAGGCCCATAACATCTGTGTTCAGTCAGGGGCATTTAGTAAAGACAGTTAACAGTAAATCAGTCCTACCTACAGTTCTTGCAAACACAAAGGAAAGATTAATCTGCCTTGAATACATCAACCACAGTAATCTGGCATTAAATAGGACATCAAACACTGAGCTGATGTCTCTGCGGGTCATCTCAGAAGTCATTGCTGAGAAACCCCTTGAACCACAGTTTCAGACTAAAAAGTTAGGCTACTAAACTAAAGTTCAAGTTATAACAATAAAACTGGTAACTTCATATAACAGTGAAGTCAAATATAAAGCGACAAAGACACTGGCTGAAAATAAGATTTAGGGGCAGTTTACATGACACCACTTTCTACTAAAAACATTTCATTTACACGACAATGCCATTTTGGGGGCCTGAAAAAAAACTTTGGAAAATGGGTTCAAAGTGCAAGTTGATATACCATTATCGTCTGTGTAAACAAAACAAAAAACATGAATTTGTGAAAACAGTGATGTCATGCGCTTGCAATATTATGTGTTCAGTCTATCCACCTCATTTTTCAGGTAAGAAAGGGCATGGCCATCTGGCTTCTGGTGTCATTTGCTTAGTTATTTTTAGCTGTACAACACATCACATTGTGCGACTTGATATTGAAAACTGGTATTTCTTACCATATTATTTTAATTTATTGTCTTAATTATAAACAAGATTTGTAGCACAAAAAGTTTTAGTTTACTGCACTTTGATATATTCTTCTTGCATTTCCCTACAGCAGCTAATAAATTGGAAGTCTCGCACATTCACAGAAAACACCTTATGCGATGAAAAATAAGGTGGATAGGCGCATAGTTTCTCTTTACAAAGTGTCATCGCCAACTACTGGCCTGGCATGCATAATACAGCGTTATAAATAGTTTCGCAGATCTGTGTGAATGGGGTTCATTTTGCTGGTTTTAGTACATCGTTAGTTCTGCTATATCTTTACATACCCAACATGTGTGATCGTTTATTGCTGAAATGTAAAAAAAAAAAATGTAAATAGTTTCAAAAGATGCCAAAGCATTAAAGGTGCAGTATGTAATATTGACAGCTAGCAGTTGAAATGGGTACTGCAGTCCAAATTCAAAATATTGGAGAGAGTTGTTTCCCCGCTCCCTTCTCCTCAGACTCGACAGTGAGGAGACTTACTTAGGTAAGTTGATATCGCGTTTTAATATGCCACCGTTCAGAGATTTTTAGATGGATACAGAGGCTTTTTAGGTTGTGTAGAAGCTGTGAATCAGAAGTTTGTTCGCTGACTGGCAACCCGGGTTGAAATATAATTGGGTAAATTGGCAACCTGCAAAAACAGACATTCCACAGAATGCACATTTCAAAGTAAAATAACTGGCTGTAACAAAGTTACTCTAAGAAACGAGTATGTGAACTCAGCATTACTAACATATGGCATTTTCATGCTTTTGTACAGTCAAAAAATTGCAGCACATTTAAGCTTTGCTTCTCAACAAGCAAAACAGATCAAATGCCGGTTTGGAATTAAATATGACTGGAGCAAAGCAAGAGATTTCCCCTTCCCCCTCAAAGCGCTCTCTAATCACACTATAGCATAGCTCCACTCCGGGTTTTTAAGTTTCCCGCTCCTTGGCGAGATCTTGGTGGAGTTGGCGCGAGTGAAAACAACGCTCACTTTCAAAGGCCCACTCCCTGCTGCAGGTAAATACCAATACACCAATATACTATTAACGAAAGAACACACTGACTTAAAAAAATAATAAAAAAAATATAAACAACAACAACATGACTTCAAAAACGCTCTTTCCCCCAGACAGGAAAAAAAAATCGATAGAATTATTACACAAATCCCGTCCTAGCTACTAAATATTAGCACTCTTGGAACACCAAACAAATAATTAGAAAAACTGGCTTGATTATTAATATAGTTAGTAGGCCTAACAGTTATACGAATTATAACTAGACGATAGCGTTCTTCATTTAGTAGTAAATAAATAATGTACAGATAGCTAAACACAAATGGCTCCACACCAATGCTCTATGTCTTTAAGACCTTAAACCGAAAGTAAAGTCTCTCCAACACTCTAGGCCAAACATCTTTAAGGTCGTGGAGTAAAACTATAAACGGGTGCAGTCTAAGCACAATTTGCATGTAAATACAAACTAATTAATGAATTGAGCTTCACACTAGTCAATAGTAATGCGACTAACGTTACCTGGCCTTTCGCAGAAAGTGTAAGTTAACCAATGAACAAAATAATCAGACACACAAATATCTTAATGCTGCCAAATTATATTGGGTAGGAAACTATTAAGCGTAGGTCCACGAGGCATCTTTGTTGGTTTAAAAAGTAATTGTATACCCATTACAAACACAGGAAGCAGTTGTTGTTTAGTGTAACGTTACAGCTAACGTTACTAATTTATTATTTACACAGACGCATTAGGAAAGGTTCCACAAGCTAGCACGTTTATATCGCATTTCACGTTTTAGGCTGTATATCTTTGGCTAATTGAATGAGCACATCGACTGGTGTTTGCTTTCGAAAAGCTTGGAAAAATGCGAGTGTTTGCATGTAACCACAGCAAAGACAAAAGACAGACAAATGTGTTAAATCGTAACAATTTCAGACCCTACCTGCAACGGATACACGCCAGCAAATAAACCATAGGCGAAGGAGTGGAGCGAGTATGTTCCTTTCAGTCGCTATTCCCGTGCAAATCCATGACTATACCTCCTCTCTGTCTTTTTAGCAGGCTTGTATTCATGTATTGGGTGAAATGATGGCTGCTACAGCGACAGAAACATCTCTCCAGTCACGTGGTCAAATAGCTCTCAGCTGCTGCTGAACGAACGTCCCTCCCAATTGACCGTTCGCAGGCCCCTCCCCCAAAACGGCTATTGTCCAATCACACATCATAGCAACCGTTACTATGTGAGCAGCTCCGTCAAACATTGACTCCAAGCAAGCTGGTGAAGCGGTGCGCCCACTGCGTTTGTAAACCGGACACTAGATACTCCGAGAGATTGTCTGGAGGAGTTGTGTTCTTTTCGTTCCCAAAGCCGAAAACACAACGTGAACGGTGCCTACGATGGATAAAACAGTGTGGATGGCCCCACTCCCAGTTACATGTGTCGAACATGGTTCACTCGCGAACAGCGTGCATGAGACTGACACACTGAGATTAGTCAAAGAAACATGGAGAGAGCAGATCAAGAGGATCCACAAAGGAAGTACGTTTTCTAAAGGGTTGTTGTTAACGTGATATTTTCGGGGGGAAATGAGCAGCAGTCACTAGCAGTGCAGGACCTGTAGACTACAGTTTAGAAGAGTGCACGCTCGCAACGGGGAACGCATGAAGCTTACTTGACAACATCAGTTCATATAACGTAATCAATATCGTAATGAATAGAAATAACCTTAAATGTATGGTTATCTGCATCTTTCCGTCTCTTATGTATAGTTACTTTTTAAACACGAAAATCGGATTCAGCATGACACGCAAGCGGTTGCCGTGGTAATGAAAAACCTGCTTGTTAAAGCGAATGTATAATCCTGTATCTGAGGCAAAATTACTAAATATGCAGCGCGAATTATATATTTCTAACTCCAAACAATTAGCGACTGAACCAGCGTATTAAATCTTCTTCAAGGCTGTAATTTACTGGTTGCATTTGAGGTACAGGTCATGGGGTTTCTCAGATTTCGCTTGAGACCGGTATATTAGCCTCAATAGTAGTCATGTCTCCTTCATTGCGTATTTTTATATTTTGAATATATCCCTCCACTGCATACTGTAACCCATTTTGCCTCGATCTGGAGGATATCGCGGAGGTAATTGCTCGAAAAAAGGTCACTGACACGCACGGGTATACCTCTTCCATTCATGGCAATCTGTGGCGCTGGTCGTGTTTGACCATTTGTTTGACGGGCGTAGCAACAATAACTAGGGGGCGTGGCTTTTGCGAACGGTCAATTGAGCTGAGCTGTTGTTGTTTAGCTCATTTCCCTGATAAAGCCTGCTAATTGTGGACTACATAATAATGGTATAATCATTCTGTGTGTGCATGCCAGATATACATTTATGCGCTAATACTCTTTCTTTTTTTACACATTTTGTAGTCCCAAGTTAGCAAAGCAAACCAAATAGCTTTATTTGAGGGAAAATTACCAAACTTTCCACTTAAATTTATATAAAAAAAAAATATATTAAAAATGTTGATGCATTGTAGTGATTTTCTCACATTTGATAAAATTTGTGATGTTCTTGTTTAAGGGTTTATTAGTAATTTTTTTCTTAATTTTATTTTCTGATATAAAGATCCAGTATCACCACTTATCATGCTCAGTGTACCCCTTCACCCCAACTACTAATATATTGTGCATAAATAAAGATATTTAAGGTAACAGTTTGATTGATTATTTATATATAAAACATGGAAAATATCTTAACAATTTGAAAAATGAATGCTACTCTGGCTGCTCTATATATTTATAGAAAATATTCTCTGTTTTGTTTATGTTACATTTATTTTAAAATAATGTATTTAAATGAATTAAACTGAATCATTCATTCTACAGTTTGGTTAATTTATTACAGAAAATGTGCTTTATGAAGGTTAAAAAAAGTTTTGTTTTGTTTTTCCATGGGTAAATATTGCCTGTTTATATTTCTGGCATTTATTTATTCTGTGATAGGGGGCACAGCCTCCAAAGTTCAGAGTAGTGATCCGTTGATCTTGGTTTTCTATTTCCGATCTTGAATGGTTGGTTACAGACTTGTTTTCCATCCCATTAATATTTGCACTTTCATATTCACTTTCAGACTGACTGCACTCCGGCCAATGTTGCACCATTTTGTGTGATGACTGCATTTCCATGCTTGAAGACACTGATTCATGTGGCTCCTCTCTATATGACTCAACAGACAACGAGGCATCTTGGCAACCCAAACTGTCTGGAGACACAGTAATAACTCCTCTATAGACCTTACACAATGGATCACTCCTCCTGAGCCCATCTCTGTGGTTGCTAGTGTCTCTAAAACGGTCCTGTTTTGGGGGGGGAGTGGATGTTTTACCTCTGACGTAGACCTCAGTGAAGAGGTGAGTAGTGATGGTAGAAACAAGCAGAAAGTTATATTGATCTAGCATCCCGCTAAGAATCACATTCTCGCTTAACCATAGTATTACCATTAAGTCTTTTACTGTCCCCTTGTGTTCACTCTGGTTACTCACAACTCCAAAGCTTCTTTGATATGAAAAGAATAGTCGCACAACACAAAGGCAGATCCCAGATCTTACAAAGCCTTTTGTTTCCTAATATTTTAATTGGCCATTCTGGGACTGGTTTACGTTGGCTTTTTTCTCAATAGTTACATTAAATGTTTTCAACCTTTTCAGTACAAGGGTCTCTTACTTTTCTTGTAAAAGGCGGTTGCTAATAAGTGGCTAAATAGAGGCTGCCAGGGACATTAAACGTCATCTTAACTCATCTGTGAAACCAGGGGTTAGATACAGTATGTCTAAAGTGTTTTTATTTTATATATCTTCTTTAAACGGACTCTGTATAGTACATACAGGGACCCCTGAAGGACAGCTTGTAGTTGTTTTACATTTCCATGATTCGCCTCAGTCCTTTATGCCAAATACGTGTGTTTCAATAAGGCAAGCATACATAAGTCGCACAATTTCACTGACTGTTTTTATTTAGCCAGACAACCACTAAGAGCCACTGTTACCTTTCACATGAGAAAAATAAAACACATTCATATTAGCTCTTTCCCTCCAGCTCAGACTCAGACTGACTAAAGGGAATTTACAGTTTTACTTTCAAATGTTTAGGAGATTGTTGCTTTTAGATGAGCCAAACAAGAGTTAATATGATTTGACACCATATACTGAAGCCATATTGTTTCATAGCAGTTTCTCTTGTATCCAGAAAAGCACATTTTAAAGTTTTAACACCAGCTGTATCATATTTGTGCCATTGTGGTCTAGTTCCCTTTTCCAGCAGCACGCAACAAACAAGTGCTTGATTCTGAGTGACTCACCTGCTATGTTTCCTCAGCAGAGCTCCAAACATCTCCGCACAAGCACCTCATTCTTTTCAGGAACTGGAATTGAGCTGCAGGAATGTGAGCATGAGTGGCGTGTCATAGGGAAAAGGAAATTTACTGTGAACTAATCCCACCATCACACAACACTCTGACACATTCTTCCAGCAGGCTGCATAAACTTTCTCCAGCACAGATGCTGTTTATTTCATATGGTAGCCATAAGTGAGGCCATGCTGTGAAATGAAGGACTAGAATACTGTTGAACGGATATTTTTCACAGGAGAAATATACTATAAAACAGGAAGTTTTCAGAGAGGGTTTTCTTGGATTGCTTAGTTTGGACTAAAATATTTGCTTATGTACAGTTGTTTTAAATATTTGTTCTCATTACTGCATATGTTGGCATTTATTATCTTTAAGAATGTTTTTATGTAAGATAGCTTTGCTTAAACTGAAAATTGGCAGTCAACATATGCATGTTTTAGTATTTAGGTGAAATATATGGACTTCATTGTTTCCCTTTTATCCTCTTTATAATCTAGTGGAGTCTGGCCTCATTTTTCCAGGCTGATTATATGCTTAATGTTACTACACAAGGTTTTGACATTGAGAGCAGCTTTGGAAGGTATTGGGAGGTGATGTGGAAAAAAAGAAAAGTTGTTATATTTAATTTTGTTGGGATTAGTCAAAATCATTGAGCTACAGAACAATAATGCACTGTGATGGCTTAAGATAGAAAGACAGCCCTTTTCTGCCACCTAGTGTTTAGATTTGTATGGCACAACTGCAGGAAACCTGAAAAAATATGAAGGACAAACCTAGCGCGGAGGATAAATTTGTTTTTAGGTAAAATATTTGTCATGCTAAAATTCCTATAACACGAAAAGATTTGATTAAATACTTGTATTTTCATTTAATAATTTAATTATAGTTATATAGTTAGTATAATTTTAGTTTAACAAATCATTTATGAAATATATATATTTTTGAATAATCATAAGAATAATTTGTAAAGAAAAAAAATAAGAACTTCTTGTTTTGAATTAGATTATTAGTGACCTAGAGAGCACAATGTTAAATATTTCTTTTTATTTTATGTCGTAACATTTCTTTGTTTTTTAAATAGTTTAAAATCATAAATCTTTATGTTAATTTCCAAGTTTGAATTAGATAGAAACATTTGAACCTGGTTTTGTTGCTCTCAGTTTTCATACGCATTCATTTGCTGATCAGATTTCCGCAAGTCTTTAGTAGTGTGCATATTTCAGGAACAGTTTTATCATTTGACATATGTAATTTCCTTAAATGCTAACTGCTCTTATTTGTCAGTCATCCTTTATGATCCGATGAAAGGTTGTGAGGTTTTGAAGGTTATACGGCTCATTTTACACTTCTGGCTGAGAGAGAGAGAGTCCTGAATTAAATTACCCAGCACTCAGCTGTCTCAAAGTGAAATTCACATTTTCCTGTGCAGTGTTAGCACAATATGCTGAAGATGCTGATTGCTGCCGGTGAGCATGCAGACACTGCTGCGAGAGGGCAGCTTACATCTTCTCTTTTTCGCCAACCTTTTAAATCCTGTAATTTCAAGGTAATCAATACACAGTCCCACCAGGCAACCCGCAAATCACTCCCCCTCTATAGAAGAGCATGTGTGGCTGACAGTGGGTTTGACAGCCCACAGTAAACCATCAACCCCAGCCTCGGAAGAGAGAGAACGCATGGCAAAAACCCTATTGTCATTTATATTGAGTTAGAGACGCCTTTCTTCAGAAGCGCTAGGAGTGTTTGAATACATAAGCTTTGTTTTTCTTGTTTTAACTATGAACCTTACTAATTTTTGTTAGATTTATGCTTAAAAAATGTCCAATTAAACCATTGATGTAAACTTTTGAAATAATACTACTGGTAAAAATGATCTTAAAAGGTTCAAATTAAATATAATATGAATAATATTGACTTAAAGATGAATTCGATTTAATTAAAGATGTATTGTCAGAAAACAATCACCTTAATATAATTTTGCTAAATTTAAATGCCTAATGTGCCTAATCTAAAATAAAAGTACATTAATCTTGATAATTAATTTTCTGAGAATATCTAGAATTAAAAAGTATATTTTTAGCTCAGTTTTAGATTTATAAATATTTGAAACAATTTTGCTCAATTTAAATGCTTAATTTAATTACCTAATTAAAGGAAATTGTATGTTGTTTCGAGGAGGATTACACATTTAATTTATCTTATTTATAAAGCACCTTTCCAAAGCTCAAGGACACTTTACAATATAGAAGATGAATAGGTTTTCTTCCTCTGTTTAAATCTAAAAATAGCTATGCTTTTAAGATGTGTTAGGGAAAATGAACTTTATTAGGTATATTTGCAATTCAAAAGCATTTTTGTTTTTCCCTGGAGGCACGAAATGGTTCCTAAATTGTAAAATGCATATTCATAAAACGTATGACCTTCACTGTTGAAATAATAATACTGGTAAAAAATGACTTCAAAAGGATATTATTATGCACAAAAATTATTCTGAATATAGCATTCTCTTTTTTACAAAATTTAAAATTACATTTAATTAAAGATATCACCTTGTACAATTTTTCCTAAATTAATATTTGCGTTTTAACTAGAAAACCAGTTTTTTACACTTTAAAGACGTGTATATCTTTCAGCAAGGACAAAGTTCCTCTGTAATGTTCTGCTCAGTGCTGCATCGTGGAGGTATACTTACGACTCGCCCAGAGCAGATATACCTCAGCTTTAGGCTAAAGCCAGAACATCATGACAGCACTGCAGCTGAGACAGAGTGTGAGTGTGTGCGTGCTTGAGCGTTCATGCATTGGGCTAATGGTATGTTGGGTGTAAATCATAGCGGTGGTTGCGGGCACGTGCGCTCTGGGATGTGTGCTGCAGTGGAGGCATCCCCCTCAGCTCAGAACGTAGCTCATTTGTCAAATTGCCTGCAGGACTTGAATGCTGCATTGCTGCTGAGAGAGAGAGGCAATCAGCTTTTCTCCATGGTTGGGGGTGGAGGAGCAGGAAGGCCCGGGGCAGCATGCGTTGCTTGTAAAATGTGCAGTGGACACAGAATTGGTGGCAGTCGTGTGAAGGTCACTGCCGAGTACAAAGTACGAAATTGCATCAATAATTCCTGCTAGATTTACATGTCTCTTCATTCTTTCCTTCTTTTATTTTCCTTTCTTTCTTTTACACGATGAAGTTTTTTTTTTTTTTTAAATGTGCCATTTCTTATCATGCCTTTTCATCTCTTTGTGCTCATGTCAGTAGACGGCTCATTTTAAGTGTGTCTTTAGTGCGGCTGCCAGTAAGGATTAGTTTAAGAGCAGATCTGTGGATACAGTCCCAGGTGCAAGTGTGCTGATCAGCTCAGCTTTGGTGTTTTCTCTCTACAGCAGCTGGAGAAGGTGCCAAGTGTGCAGTACATACACAGTCCTGTTAAAAGAAATCTCTGCAACGTATGATGATGAACAATAAATCGGTTATCTTCCTCTTTTAAATCTAAAAATAGTGTTTTGTGTGGAAAATTGACTTTATGGTATTTGCAAGTTTACTTGATAACAACATTTTTCAAAATGTTTAAATGTGTGTGTGTATGTATGTATAAATAATACTGGTAAAAAATCACCTTGATAGAAGGTTAAAAAACAAAGTGCACAATTAAATGAACAATGAACCTGAATAGTAAAGTACATTGTGTATTTTCAGATTTAAAACTAAATAGGTCTGTGATGGCACAAAATGTAAAATAAAAAAATGTGGATGTGAAGATTAATAGTGAAGATAATTAAAGTTAAAATGTGCTCATTGTTCATAGTGATATGATGTATTAATCATATTAATATTGGCAGTAGCAGTTCCCTGTACTCCTTTAATGGACTTCCTAATTGTTCTCAGGATAATCATTGTATTAGTATTTGCCATCATTGCATTAAATTGTTTCTTTGTTATATTCTCAGCCAGCGTTGAACAGGGAGATATAAAGTCAAAATTGTAATACTATAGAACTGCAGAAAGTCACTGACATGCCTTGTGTGTTCAGGTCCATCGACCATTGTACACGACCATTCGTGCATACAGATTAGCTTATCGATATAACCATTCAAATGTGTGGGTGTGGTGTGTACAGGTAAATGGAACAGCACTAATTAATTAATATGTGATTATGAGTATAATTGTATCACTATATATCAAATAAAGTCTATAGTCCCTAATCTGATTATTATTATTATGTACCAAAATATTACAAGATTGAATTAGTAAATATAATCATTTTTAATTAAAAGTAAAATGTGTTTTTCCAAATACACATCTAAATTAATGTTAACACTGTCAGTACTAGAATACTTAGGAAATACTTCAAATGCCCCTTGGATCGTGACTAGCACATTTAATTTAGAAATTCAAACGTAGCCTACTTACTGTGGCACATTTATGCAAATACATTCTCTGCAGGTCATTTCGGGCAATACCGTACTGGCCCTTTAAGCATTGTACTGCAAAATGTTCTCCCTTGATATGTTCCGCAAAGCAGCAGAACTGTTCTGAGCTTCCTTGCTGGAGAAAGACGGAATATCTAAAGGAGCAGTTCTTTGCTGCGTGCCCTTGAAATCTTTTGAATCTCTCATTTTATGAACATATATTATACTCATGACATAAGCACCTTTAATGTGGATTACGCATTATTATAATGGAATTATGATTGCATATGACCTGCTCTGTGATTGTGACAAGGTTCATCTGTGCAAAGCTGCATCAGCTCAGACCCCTAGAGCATCGGCCCCTTTAATAAAGGTCGAAAGGGCCCTTCCAAATGCTCTTACCATCTCACGCAGCTCTCAGAGATTAATGATGCCAATCACTCAGGATGTTTTTTTTACTTGCACAAAAAGAATGTTACTTGCAAGATGATTTTCCTCCCTATATTGGTGAATCCAAATTCATTCTAAGTGTGGTTGACTTTATGTCGACACATACATTAATATAAGTGCAGAAAATGTACATTCAAGCAATGACAAATAAAGAATAGGCCTATATGATGAGATAATTACAATTTTCTTAAATTTCTTTTATAAGAAAAAAAGAAGGGTTTTATTTTAAGGGGACAGATTCTTATCCCTCAGTTTTGTTTTGTTTTTCATTTATTTTTCAATTTCATAGAATGCTATTTCAATTTAATTTTCTTTTTTTTTCAGTCTAATTTCATAAGGAGGGCTTCTTTAACATAACTATAATTTAATATTTTTTATGCTTATTTTTTCAATTATTTCATACACCAGGTCAGTATTTCTTATGGTTCATTCCCTGTATCCGATTGATAATCGTATACTTGACATAATCTGGAATCCCTCTGCGTCTCCACTTCTGTCCTGTAGAGGGAGTGATAATGTTGTATGACTCTGATGTGAGCGATTGCACAGGATGGTTGTGATGCTGTTCTCCTTAGCTCAGCAAGTATTTAATAATCACAGTCATTCATGCATTTCACTGAATAACTGGCATACATGCATATATATTGCATCAACGCATACATCAATAAGCTGCATTGTAGACGTGTGTTACATTCCCTCCCCATATATATGTAGGCTATACTGTATTACTGACTGTACAGAAAGTGCTGAAATGCAATTAACCGAGAAAAGCTGCTGCTGAGGCTGAATTAGCTAATGACTCTCTGCAAGACTGCATGAATACAGCAATCTGTTTGTCTTCATTTAACTCCCCTGTATTTAATATAGCTCATGTGTCAGGCTAATTCAGGCATGTAATTTCAACTTTAGAAATCAATGTACTGCCAGATATTGAGAGGTTTTAAATGACCCATGACTGCTTGTTTCATCGAGACCGTTCTTTTTAATCTTCAAAAAAACACAAGAAACAAGTGGAATGCAGAATGTTTTGCTGTCAAAATTAAAAGCCCTCTTGACCCAGCACCTCGAAAGTTATTTGCTCCGAACATTCCAAAATCGTGATTTGTTCAAATCAGGGATGTAAATGACTCAAGCTTTGACAGCTCATGGGGTCAAATGTAATTTTGTGGTATAAGCAGACGTATACTTCAGTTGAGCCGGTGCGGGGGAGGCCGATCCGTCATTATGCCGTTAATCAAATGTGCCGATGACTGCAGGCGGCCATTCTTCACCACACATGACTCTGACACCACAACAATCCACTTCTCAACCACGGCAAATTAACACGCTGCCGTTTTGTTTTCTCTTGATCAGCGTCTCTCTGGACATTGAGATAGGGCACGTGTTTCAGACATCTTTGTCGCAGAGCGTCAGGCGATCCCTGGCTGGCCTTTATGGAGTTAATGCACTTTTTGATTTAAAAATGAAGGTTATTTATTGGCATGAAGAACCTTTAACATCCATGGAACCTTTCTATTGCAGTTGATTATAGTGGAAAAATATTCTTTAGATTAGTAAAATGTTTTTTATTTTTTATTTAAAATAACTGATTACTGAAAGTTTTTTGGGGAACCCAATGGTTATTCTATGGCATCGCTGTAAAAAGTGTCTAATTTGTTAACATTACTGCATTATCTAACAGTGAGCAATATATTTTCACAACATTTATTAACCTTTGTTAATGTTAGTTCATAAAAATGTTATTATTCATACCACGTGAGTGAGTGCCTTGGAGTATTTCATCTACATAATATTCATGTTAGTTCCCACTGATTTACTAATGTTAACATACAGCTTTTGATCTTACAAATGTATAGTAAATGTTGATATTAACATTAACTGATTTTTAAGTATAATAAATTTAAGAGCCATATCTTGCACCCAGCGCAATTGACTTTGTAAACCGACGCATGTATCATTCCTTTTTGCTCTGTTTTTCTGAATTAATGACTTAATTATCTCAGAATTATGAGATAATTTTTTCTTGATTTTTTTTTCACTCTGTTTTTCTGAATTACTGAGTTACTCATAATGTTGAGATAATTAAGTCATTAATTCAGAAAAACAGAGCAAAAACTTTTTTCCATGAAAAATTATCTCGTAAATTATCTCGTAATTATCTCGCAAAACGCTTTCGTAAATTTGCCTGCTGTATTTCTCAAACTTGCTCATCTGTGTGTCGGTTAGAGGTTAGCCTATAGTTCTGTTGTGGTCCTAGAGAGCCTAAGTCCCTCCCCTCCGTTTCCGGCTCATAGGACCTTATTTCGGAAAAAATATGTATGGTAGTCAATGGCGAGAGACAAGTTATCTTTTTATTCCGTCTGAACTGTGCCCTGAATTACACATATGATGTTTATCAATTTAAAGGATATTATGAAAGTCAAGAAAGTCACAGTTTGTCTCTCGTCTCGCACTATGTACGTCACCAAGCTCGTATGTGTGCAGTCGGTACAAAACACACAGGCATGACGGCGTAACGTTCCGATTATAACGTTAGACTATAGAAAAAATGACAGACGTTAGCTTCAGTAAAGTTAGCTTCATTCATTGAGAGAAAAGGTGACGTCACATGCGAGCCTTTTGGGTCTTTGTGATAACGTATTTTCACAGTCTTATACCTCAACAGTTTTACATCAAACTGCGACTTTCTTGACTTTAAAATGTATCTTTTAAATTGACAAACATCATATGTGTAATTCAGGGAACAATTCAAATGGGATCCAAATATTTGTTGTCTCTCGCCATTGACTACCATACAATATTTTTCCGAAATAAGGTCCCATGGTGGTCGACCGGAAGGGGAGGGACTTAGGGTCTTTATAGGCCTATCTGGCCTGCTTCAAAAAATGAGGTCAGCTGAGAGGTACAGGCTCTTGAATTCCTGCTCTCTGTCAGTTAGTTAATCCATTCAGCTGGTTGTGAGAGGTAGGGATGGGATGAATGAGAGAGGCAGAGGAGCTGCAGTTATACTCTTCTGGAGGACAGCTGGCTCTGTCAGACCAAAGTGGGAGCTGCAATTGTAGACAGATGGGTTTTCGGTTACAACTTTCAATCTGAGTTTGAGATCTGAAGATTAACCTCTGTTATCTGTTAGACATAGACCTGTTCTGTCTGTTTGTATTAATGTAAGTAATCCAGACCGAATGTGCCTTTATTGTAGTAGTACATATGACTGCCAAGATCGAAATCATGCAATGTGAATTACTAAGGTTTGCGCATGTCAATTTACTGGTTGTGTTATGGTTTTTTGGGTGGTAAATAATGGCACAACCAGTAAATTGACATGCGCAAACCTTAGTAATTGCACGTTTTATTTAAATACTCTTTTCTCATAAATTGTGCGTCTGAAAGGGAAACTTTATTAAACTACAGATGTAATAAGGTCAGCCGCAAAAATAACTGCCCACGCCTTTTCAGCGCTAATTTTTCACTGCGTGTCTTTAGCAAATCCTGACAGTAGTTTTTTAACACCAAAAGAGGGTTTGCGCTGTCGCAAGCTGTTAGTGGCCCTTAATACTTAAATTTTGCAATTAAGGGTGCAGTTAGTTGATCAAACATGCTTTTACGTTGTTACAAAAGATTTCTCTTTCAAATAAATGCTGTTCTTTTGTACTTTTTATTTATCAAAAAATCAGTTTCAACTTTCAACAAAAATATTTAGCAGCACAATGTTTTCAAATTTGATAATTATAATAAATGTTTCTTGAGCAGAAAATGAGCATTTTAAAATGATTTCTTAAGACTGTAATTAAAAAGAATTACATTTAGCTTTGCCATCACAGGAATAAAATATATTAAAACAGAAAAAAAGTTATTTTAAATTGTAATAATATTTCACAGTATATTTTTTGGACATATAAATGCATACTTGGTGAACATAAGAGATTTCCCTTGATCTGTAGTATATGTATGTTTTCATGTTTTTTTTAATTATTAATTACAGATGCACAATGAAATACATGATTGATTTCTTCACACATCTTCATCTCATGCATAAGCTTACTGACACATACTCATATACTGACCTTGGAAGAAAAGTACACTAAATTTTGATTTTGACTAAAATCTTAATTAGTCAAGTGAGTCACAACAAACATGCCAATTACCTGTGTATTTCAGTCTTTGTTTAAATCATTCTGAAGTATCAGTGCATGCAGTGTACACCTGGGCTGGCTGTGAACAGTTTTCGCATGCTAGCTGGTGATGAAGCTGCTCCCGTGGGTATTCACGGCCAGCTATAATCCCAGAGCCGTGCGGAGGCGGAAGGGGACACTCTGACAGCTGACTCAGAGCGTCAGGTGAGGCGAGGGGTAATGTGATCAGCCATGTAAAAGGGCCCTTCACTCATGTTTTATTTATCAATGGAGATGCCATTACCAAAATGCACTGCTCATGAAGGAGATGCTGGTGAAGGCATTTCTATCTGTGTCAAAGTCAGCACAGGATGCTCGGCGGAGAGACGCAGCGCACCAGCAGTGCTGAGGTGCATGTGCACAAACTAGTGGTTGCTTAATATGAGGGTTTTTTTGTTTAATGGGTGATGCTGCATGATCTCTAGAGAACATGGGTGACTGAGGGCCGGATGGATGATATACTATCATATACATATTGCAAATATTTCTTGTGAAATTTTTAGAAAATATTATGTAGTAAATACAATCGTTTAAATTAACAAATGCTATTACATTAAATATAAAATAATCTAATAGTAAAACAAATTAATAAACCTTATTTATTTAAACACTGATTTACACAATATTTATCTAGAAATATTTTAAATACAAATGTTAAAATGAACAAATATCAGCTGATATTTGCTAGAAGAATTAAATGAAATTGAATTATAAGGAGAAATATTATTTACATGTTATTTGCTATACACTGTAAAAAAGTTGCTGCCTTACATTTTTAAGTATAATCAACTTGAATCTTTAAGTCAATTCAACTTAAATTAAACTGATTTAAAAATGACTTTATAACTTAAAAAATTGAAAATTGCTTAACTTGCTCATTTTGATGAGTTACAGCAATGTAAAGCAACCATATGTTGTCATAACTTATTGATCGTATAATTTTTTACAGTGTAGTATTGCATTATAAAATAATTTAACACGATTAATGTCATCTTTTAAAAGATATTAATTCAAACATATATTTTACACAATATTTAAGACTTTATCAAGAAATGTTTAAACTGCAAATGTCAAAATGGCCAAATATCAGCTGATCATTTTTTTTTTTTAAATAACTACTCTTCATTTTACGCTTTCATCTTTAGACAGTCATTAATATTTGTATTGCGCACCTCTAATGTTACTGCCTCCTTAAGACGAATTGCTGATGTTGTATTTCTTATTGGTAAGTCGCTTTGGATAATAGCATCTGCTAATAGAAAAAATGTAAAATATGAATGTATATCATCAGTCTATCACTTGTCTACAGTGGCATCAGTAGGTGCAATCATCCTGGTTTTCTGACCATGATGAGTATCTTTCTTTGATGTCACAGATGAGACAGAGGAAAGTAAACACCATAAATCATTTGAATGGCTCAGTGAGGATGTGAAAGGTTTAGGATGTTTCATTAATACTTCCCCCTAACCCCCAAAGTATGATTTTTGAGTTTTTAGGGCCTAACAGATTTGGAGAACAAACTGAAATGTACGCTAACAGCCTCGCAGATGTGCGAGATCAGCACAGAGTTTGTGCTCGATCGCTTTCTGTTCCACTGGTCAAACTCGCAAGTCACCGATCAATACAGTTATGATGACATCTGCCTTTTCTACAAAGCCCCCTCATCGGCTCCCAGCGTGCTGCAGCCATTTATATATTATCCAGAGGTCATGGTCTTGGGAGCTCGGCCCTGACTAGCGCACTCCTGATCGTGTATTTCCGGTATTTCATTGAACAGGAGTAATTGTAGCTCAGTGAGCTTTCTGCAGTAGTACTGTAGTAAAAGCTTTCGGACTCAAAGCGTTGTGCTTTACAGAATAAGAGCGGGTATGGGGAAAAATCCGCTGGAGGGTTGCAGCTCCAGCTTTGCTGATGCAAAGAGTTCCGATTGATTTACTGTACACAGAGCGGGCCAGCCCTCTCAAACCACCCCCCTCTGTTAGAAGTTACGGTAATGTCAGATCTTCCAACGTGTAAGTCAGGATTTAGAACGTATGGCGAATGGAACATAAAGGCCTCAATCATCTTGATTGTCAAAACGCTTCGTGGTCCATTCAATATAATGTTGCACACCGCTGGTAATGTATCTCTCTAACTCCCAGACAGTTGACCTCCTGGTTGCAATGGAAGCAACGATACACCTCAAACACCCATATATCTGGTTTCTCAAGATCCTGGTTTTGTATTTCAGGGTTTTTTTCGTCACCATCGGTACAAACATTTTCATTCACCATCCATCGTTTTTAAACCCACCTGACGAAATCGGCCACATAGCCTCATTAGGCGGATTTGGGCCAATGTCAGTAGCTAAGATGGATGGTGTCCGCACTAAGAGCATAGCACACTTTAGTTTTAAAAAGGGTCACCCGTTTAATCCGAAGAAATGGAGGTAGTTTCGATGCCCCCCCCCCCATCCACCACTACCTTTTTTTTAAGGAATGTCTTGACCAGCTGCTGCGGGGGAAGGTGGTGGTGGGGGGTCGTGATAGTGGGAGTGCAGGGGGGTGGCGATGAGGCGCACACTGACCCTGGAGGTTGCATTCCCCTTTAAAAGTCACGGCACACTCGGATACGCAAGGCTCATGCAGGAGCTGCTGCGGCAGTGGGAGAACACTGCTGAGCTGTGCAGTTTGTACTGCCAGTGAGCGCGCAGAGAGGAGGAGGGGGAGCAAGAGATAGAAAAAGAGAGAGAGAGAAGGAGAATGAAGCAGGGAGAGAGAGCGAACAATGTCATTCCATTCAGCAGGCAATGCTGCAGTCAACTTTACAGCACCGGAGGAGAAGACACGGCTGCTTGTGCATCATCATCCCTGCAAGACTCGGAGAGGAGCGGAGGCTGAGTGAGTATGTGGAAGTTTGTCTTTCTCTCCAGGGCTAGAGGACGCATGTTGAACTTTTCACCCAATCACGGGGGGGTTCAGCTTTGTGGGATGTTTCTGTCTGATTGCAGAATTATTTACTCACCTGCTCTTAGGTCTTAAAGGACCCGTTTGCATTGACCTACATGATGAGTGATCTTCTGCAGTCAGGCTATGACACTTCGGTAGTCATCTCCCTAGCCAATGCCGGCCGGTCTTACTGATAATCTTTGCACACGCAGTTGCATGCGGGATATCAGCAAGAGCACTTAGCACAGGAGGAAAAGACGCACAAGCTTGATTTAGGATCAGTGCCGGTATAGAAATGACGCCTACAGGCATAAATAAAAGACGTAGGCCAGAGATATTCTGCTTCAGGGTGCCGTACTTTGCTGCACTTTGTTGTGTTGTGTAGCTTGAAGTACTGATGCTGCAGTTTGCCTTGCATCCAGAATGTCAGGAAGGGAAAGAGTTAAAGAACTTGCAGCAGATGGGAAAATGGAAGTAACGTTTTAGGACGGCCTAGGGAGGACAGAACGCAGTGTGCGAGTGTGTCAGCTAGCAACTGTCAGCACCATAGACTCTTAGGGCACTCGGACAGAAGATTTTGACAGAACGGTTTAGCCTGGTGCATAAGAGTCTCAGCTTCAAAGGGTGTTTGTTAACGTGTGTGTTTCACACTCTCTGTTGGACGGTGCTGCACTCTTACTAACCGTCCCATCCGAGAACAAGAGAGAGTGACTTAAATAAAGCGGTGGGGGGACTCATAACTCTTTCACTGCAGGTCTTTTTCTGCTTCAGCTCACTCTCTTCTCAAATATAGATACTACTTACATGCTTAAACATGGGAATACATCATATTTTGTTCATTCTGTGTAGTGTAATGAAATCTGATGGGATTATCTTCTGACACTGTTGCGATTTGTGTTTGTTGCAGTTTGACTACCTAGATTGAACTGTTAATGAGCGTGACGTTTATGTTTATTAAATTTTTGTCATGGGACAGGGATTTTGTCATGACACTTTAGCGGACTGTTTAGGTTTCAGTTTGAACGTAGCGCTCATTACAGTACACAAACTCTGCGGTGATGAGTTCAACTCAGGTTACGCACATAACCGATCCATCCCAGCTGAACGTTGAAGAACGGCCGCGGTTGTGTATATTGCATGCTATAGGGCAGGATTAGATGTGTGTACAGCAGGAATGTGAGGAGTGATATATCACTGTCAGATCCGCTGCCTGACATCATTAGCAGAAACTGCAGTTTCTCATGGCGCTCACCAAAGGGGGGTGGGGGGAGGAGGTTGCTGCTGCTCAGCCAAAAAGCGTATTGCCGCACTCACCTGATGTTCTTTAACACCCATCCTCCCATCTCCTCTTACTCTTCCTCCCCCATCTCTCCAGAGTTCTGCTTTGAGATACAGAATGACTTGTACGCACAAACCTTACCATTTCCCCCTCCAACACGGCTACTTTTTCTTCATCAATGTTTCCTCGTGAAAAGTTACAGATTGAGAGTAAGAACGAGAGGGAGAGTGGATACCCTGCAGTGTCCTGCAGCACAGTTCCTGCAGTACTGCCAAGATGTGGCAGCAGCGAGAAAGACAGGCAGCTACGTGGTCACGTGGACGACAAGAGAGAGAGAAACAGAGAAAGCAAGTTAATAGAAGGATGTTACGGAAGTCTATTGCTCTTGTCTGGAGTTTGGCAGCCCAGATTGTGGATATGCCCTCCTGACAGAAAAAAAAGATAGAACAGCTAGATTAGCCCTTTTACTCCACCACCGAATCCCCCCCCCCCCCCCCCAATGGTGCATTGTCCCATACTAGTGCTCTAGTTCCGATGATGTAATCAATGCAGCAAGCTTTGATCTTGCTAGAGTAAGGATTCCACACTTGCCCTCCAACCTCTCATAGTGTTGCAATCATATTTGCACAAGGCAGATGTTCCTTTATTTCAACGCTTTTGAATTTAAAGCCATCCGCAAAGCTACTTCACATAATCTGCCGACCAATTAAAGCGGCATAATACAAACTTCAGGTTCGTAAAGAGATTTTTTTTTTTTGATGACTCAAATGGTAGAAGGCTCCAATGCAGCAGAGAGTAGGCCAGTGAGCGCGCTCTGCGATATATTTGGCACCCTCTTAACGTCCACTGCAGCATCTGTGTCCAAAAGCCATCAGTCAGCTCTGACTGACACTCCACGTGGTCTTGTAAAACCAATAGGAAATGTACATGTCAGAACAAAATGTTACTTCAGCCACCTCAGAGTGGGGCGAAAAAAATTAGAAGAGGGGTAAGTGAGAAGGGTGAAGGTGAGCTACAGGACGGCGTGGAAACGCTGGAATTTGTGACTCTGCTCTTTTTATTGGTAAGGTCATCAGTCTTGGACTGCTGCAATCCAGTGAAGTGCAGTCCTGGTACTGTAACATACAGTGGACCAGACTGCAGAGAGAGTAGAGAGGAGAGAGAAGAGAGAGAGGAGAGAGAGAGGAGAGAGAGAGAGAGAGAGAGAGAAGAGAGAGAGAGAGAGAGAGAGAGAGAGAGAGAGAGAGAGAGAGAGAGAGAGAGAGAGAGAGAGGAGAGAGAGAGAGAGAGAGAGAGAGAGAGAGAGAGAGAGAGAGAGAGAGAGAGAGAGAGAGAGAGAGAGAGGAGGAGAGAGAGAGAGGAGAGAGAGGCCACAGAGTTACATCTACTGTGGTGCTGAGCTGTGCCGCTGCACTGCAACTCTGCCTGGTGATGAAGTTTCTCTAGAGCGCTGGGCTCTGCGTTACTGCTCTGGTGCCTCACTTTAATTAGGGTTTGTGTTTCATTACTACATAAATCAGTGCTGGCTTATATCTGAGAAATCATTTGTGTGGATGCGTATTCCACTGAGGATTTGGGTAAGTGTGAATATTTGTTTAAAACTTTTCTGTGAAAATTTGATTCAATCATTTAATTAAGCGATGCTTAATGGTTTCTTTCAGTAGATCAACCTAACCATATGCTATGCCCTTTTTTTAATTTTTAAAAAAAAAAATGCATTATTAATTACTATGTTATTATCAATATTATTATTTTTATTATATACACATTTTATAATTGCATATATTACTTTATACATTTTTTTTTTATCAATTTAAATTGTTATTATATTATTACATATAAAATATTTTAGATACAGATCTCATTGTTAAATATTTTTATTTTTATTTTCAAAATGAGCTTGTATCCTAAAAGAAGAACAGTACATACATCAATTTGAACTTTGGTGCAGGAAGAACTTCACCACCAGGGGGAGCAGTGCAGGGTCCCATGAAGAAATCCCTCAGGGAACAAACTGCATGTCATTGACAAAAACAGATCTGCTCTATTGTACATGATTAAAAGTTAACTCTATTGTGTTTTTAAGACCCTCACTGTTCTAATGCTGTTTTAAATGAAATCCTAGAAAGTTTGATTGGATTTATTATTGTACCGCGCTTATGCTATGCCCTCTCTTAATCGTATTTTATCTTTCAAAATAAACATTTTCAAGTTATACGCTTATACTATACTTTAATCTTTAATCCCACTTAGGTTATGTGAATGGGTTGAAATGCCTGTGCAGACAAACAAGTGTAAATGTGATGAAATGTAGGGTAGTTTTAACACTTTGAATAATACTTGACTTTAGCATAATCGTTTTCTTGCGCATGTCTGTACGTAACTTTGATGTCACTTATTCATGTGTTGTTGTGTTGCGCAGTGACTGTCTGAACATGCCTAAAGACAGTACAGTGACCTCTGAGAGAGAGATGTTTCTGATGTGTCCTGAGACTGTCACCTCTAATGCTACGTCTTCTCTACTCTCTTTGCTCCTCCTCCAGTTCTCCCAGTTGAAGCGTAGAGCAGAGGGCGCTGTGCAGAGCAACAAGAACATGCCTTGACTTGTACTGGCATGTCAGGAGGGAGTTGAGGCTTGTGGTCAGCACCAGTAACTGTTTCTCATCCAACTGACCGGTGAAGACGAATACTATCGACTCTATGGATATTGGGACAGACTGAACTGACAAACATCCAACACCCAGGTAAGTGTCAGTTCTCAGCTGTAGCTTATGGAAGAATAGAAGTGCTTTTATTATTAATTTATAATTACAGTGTACATCAGTACACTGCATAACATTTTCGTAATCAGTAAATGTATCTTTTTTTACATTCAAAACCATCTAAGCATCTTGAAGAAACACAACTGTGTGAGATAACAATGACTTATATCTTATATCAAGAATATATCTTGAATAAAAAAATGTATTACGCTATTAGCAATTTTTTTCTAGTTTTAAGCATTAATCTAACAAAATGCTGTAAAGTTCATGCTTAAAATGAGAAAAAAGAATTATATGCAAAATGGGGTCTATACTGTATGTGTGTGTATGTATATATATATTATTAAAAGATATATAAAATAATTTGAAAATATTTAAAATAAATATACAAAGATGCAGTGTAATTGGCTACAAAATATATTTATTTTGATTTATGAGCTGTCCTTTAAACTGAAATGTAATGGCTATAAAAATCATTGGTGTCTCTCTTAGCAAACTTTGCCAATAATTTATTTCTTTAAGAGTCATGTTATTTCCGCCTATGTGTCTAAATGAACGCGGATTTTTACAAAGATTATTGATAAATTGTTTAATGACTCTGCCCTCATTACCTTTGCTGCTTCGGAACAAATACTGCTGACCTTAAAAATAGAGAAAATCGATCTGAAGCAATGGAACATTAATGGATCCCTTTGTGACTCAGTCTTTTGTGTTGTCTGAACAAACACATAAATGAACTTGACTGACCGTATAAAGGGATGTTTTTACAGTTTCTGCACTGGCTGTTCCCTCTCTGGAAGATCCCTGACCTCACCACGGCTGATTCTTCTGATCACACGACTCCTGAGACAAAAGGTGAGATGTTTTACCAGTCTTGTTTTATGTACTGACTGATGTCACTGTGCATTTATTTGGTGGCTACCAGAGTATTGGTTACTCCCCTGAACCAGCGGTTAACTCGTAAGCACCTCTGCTGCTGTCAGAAGCACCAGTGTGCTGATAGTAATGTATTTTACTGGATGAAAGGTGGGCTGTTTAAATTATTAATGTATTCTAGCTCTACAAATAGAGCTTGCATTGATCAACAGTCTCTTGAGTAAACTGATATTGTTTAGGAATGCAATGTTTGCACTTTGTCTCCCCATATAGCCTTGCAAAGACTTGAGGTTCTAGCTTTTTTTTTTTGGTAAACAAACCTGTCTGTCCCCTATGACAGTTTCCCTCCCGTTTGTGTCTCTTCTTTTATTTTAAGATATTTTTATTTTCAGTACTGAACAGTGAAAAGCAGTCGTTCTTAAAATGTTTGGTTCTTCTGAAATATTATCTATAACTACAAGGGTCAGAACTTAATGAGTCCTCAGGGCAAAATATAAATGCAATTAAATGTGACAAAAATGTCCCTGAAATTGAAAATGTTATTAATTTTTATTTTATGTCTGGTATATTTCTTAATATTTTAGTTATATATATTATCACAAAATATAAATAAAAGGGTTTGATATGAATTTAAATGTATAGCTAACAGCCTAATTTATTCACAGTGTCCATTTTTTTCAATTTAAGTATTAGACATAAAATAATGACATTGAGTATATTTTATATGTTTTGAAGAATATGGCCTCTTAAACATAAAATATAAAAGTATTTCCCTGTAGTGAAAAAATACATTTCTGACCGTAATGGGAATTTTATTTATTTATTTATATTTATTAATTGATTGTGAGTCCGCTCACACTCACCCGGTTTCATGTTTAAAACAATTATAATAATGTTTAAAAAAATTATAATAATATAAAATCACAGAGGGGAACTTGCTGGCACAGTAATAGTTTAATTAGCTGAATAAAGGAAAAAACATGAGAAGTTTTGCCAGTGACATTTAGCAGTACTTTCCCTTTAAGATGATTAAGTCTGAGGAATGAAATGATTGCTGTACTATAGACAAAGTGACACAACCGTGGGAGAGAGAGGGTGAGAAAACAACAGTGCAGACGGTGGTAAAAAAAACAAAGTGCTTCTTTTACAGAAACGTATCCAGATGTCCTGGAGACGATGAGAGACCTTGAGTCGGCTAGAAAAGCAGAAAGGTTAGTGTCTGATTCTAGTTATTCAAAATTTGAACTGTCCTCGTTGATATACACTTTTCTTTTATAAAATTAGTTTCATTACTAATTGTAGCTGCATTCGGAGTGCTTTGACATTTTTTTCACATTCAGTATGTTGCAAAAAAGGTGGAAAAAAATTGTAAAAAGCATTTTATTTTTAGGTCAACTATCCCTTTAAATGATGCTATATACATTATAGATAGTGGTTTGCTCCTCTACTACTGGTTTCACTCCATTTATTCTAAATGTATATTTTCTTTAGACATTCAGATTATCAGTTTTCACTTAAACAGTTAAACTAGTTCAGACAAACTTAGTGACCCGTAAATGCATTAATTTGATCTGTCAGTTAATACAGCACTTGTGTTTCGTGGTTCTGAAGTGTGTCAGAGGCGTACAGGCACACGGCAGTGCCAGCTGGCAGGTGTGTGTGTGTATGCGCGTATGTTTTTCCCCTACTTCCTGAAAGCCTGTATTAGAGATTACATCAGGCCCAAAGCAGCCAGGAATTCCTGCCATCATGTGGCCTCAGCAAGCCATCGGCCTCACGAGACAGACATAGGGACACAACACTGCAGTTTAGCAACTGCAGCAGAAACCAGATCACGAGGCGTGTGTTTGTGTATGAGTGTGTGTGTGTGTGTGTGTGTGTGTGTGTGTGTGTGTGTGTGTGTGTGTGTGTGTGTGTGTGTGTGTGTGTGTGTGTGTGTGTGTGTGTGTGTGTGTGTGGGTATGTGAGGGTCTGCATGCTTTTACAAGGCATTGCATGTGGTGTAATGAATTTATACATCTGTGCTGGTTTGAGTGACATACATGTAGAGTTCCTCTTTTTCTAATGACCGTCAGACAGCTGTGTGCTCGTTCATGTGTGCGTGTGTTTATCATTTTCTGTCCAAAGAGCCGATCAGATTTCCTCAAAGCAGCCTTCAGATGTGGTCTAATGACACTTTTGGCTGATAGAATTCAAAGCCTTTAATCGGGTAATATGTACCAGTGCTGGGGATGTCACTTAGCATGAGTCTTGTCATGTTATATCGCACAAAACACCTACATGTTTGATGCGATATACACATCCAGTAACTAAGAAGGCAGCCAAGCAGGACTGGCAGGTTGTCAAAACAGAAATTGTTATGTACAGTCTAATGGGCATACTTTATAGTGCTTAATACTTTGTGTATTATTTAAAAATCTTTCAAATAAAATCCTTAAAGGAACATTTACTTGAAAAACAAACCTGTTTAAGCTATTTGCAAAAGGCTTGTTATATCTGGAATTTTCTTGTTTTAAGCTTTAATCTAACTAAATGCAATGCTTAAAACAATATACTGTTTTTATTATTTTTTATTATTATAGGAATTCTGTGAAACTTTTCACTTACTTTTTGTTCTTCCTTGCAAATCAGTAAAAGAAATTCCCTCAAATATATATACACTAACGTTCAAAAGTTTGGGGTCAATGCGATTTTTTATTTTTATTAAAGAAATGAATACTTTTCTTCAGAAAGGACTCATTAAATTGATCAAAAGTGACAGTAAAGACATTTATAATAATGTGAAATATTTATTTTTTAATTGAATGCTTTTCTCTTGAACTTTCAAATAATCCTGAAAAAAATGAATCACGGTTTGCACAAAAATATGAAGCAGCAAAACTGTTTTCAACTGTGATAATAATCATAAATGTTTCTTGATCATCATATTATAGTGATTTCTGAAGGATCATGTGACACTGAAGACTGGAGTAATGATGCTGAAAATTCAGCTTTGATCACAGGAATAAATTACACTTTACTATATATTCACATAGAAAACAGCTGATTTACATTAGAATAATATTTCACAATATTACTGTTTTTTCTGTATTTTTAATCAAATAAACACAGCCTTGGTGAGCAGAAGAGACTTCTTTTAAACATTAAAAATCTTACCGACCCCAAACTTTTGAACGGTAGTGTATATATTAATTTGTAGTTTGTTAACAGTTTGGGTAAAATGTAGAAATAAAGGAAGCTGCTTGAAGTTTCTTCTAGGAAAGCCTGACCCTGTGTCTGCCCCCCACACCCTCCCTCGTCCTGCAGTGATGTCAGCATTCATGTGAGGTACTGTAGCAGTCAGCGCAGGGCTGTTACTGAAATAGTCTCATAATTACAGGTGTGTTTGCTCAGACTCAGATAACGCTGCGGAATATTGTATCAGCAGTTGCTGTAAAAAGGCTTTACTGGTGCCTCTCGCTCGGACTGAAGAGTAGGGAACGAAGATAATATCACATGCGCTACTTAGCCCTCTCTCGACCTCAACCTGTTTTCATAGGCAAATGCTCATTTCAAGGGTTAACGTGCATGCGTGCGCTTGGCAACTCAGCTCTGTGGACTTTTATTACCTGCCATAACTTGTCACCAAACAGCACAAGAAAGCAATGGTACAAGAGGACAAGCACCCGCCTCAGCAGGGTCACAATTCCCCTTATTGCATGAGTATGGGATATTGAGCGTCTGATGACAGTGACTAAGCCTGGTGTGGCACACATCTAATGCTACAAGCGCTTCTACTGCATTTAAGACCCCGATCTGATTTAACTGTCACCTGCAGCCACACGGCCATTTTTTTTTCATCACTTTCTTTCTCTCTTTCACTTTTTATTTCTCTTTAATTGTGCCTCCACTTTCTCTTCCTCACTCTTCCGCTCTCCCACGCACATGCTAACTCTCTCCCACTCTGTTCTAAGCCTTCTTGCTAAGTGAGCAGAGGCCCTTCTTCTCTGGCAGAGCCCTTAAGAGAGAGGCTGCCTGCCCAAAATAGCTGCACTGTGGGGAATACCAACAGATAGGGCCTTCACAGTGCTTCTGTAGGTGAACAACAAATCAGGGACCGGAGTCACCGGACTGACCTCCTCAGTCATTTAACTCATGAACACATGACACCCTCATACGAGCGATCTTGCTCTTTCACATGCATCCGTTCTCACAGTTTCTTACAAGCAAATATAGGCTGAACCCTTTGAACCTAGATTCAGCGTTTATTTGAGAATAAGTGAGTCACGGCTCTATTTGCGGTGTAGAGGGTGAGCATAGTTCATATAAGTAATAAAGGAAGGTGTGCTCTCCCCTCCCTGAGGTGTGGCGCTCTCTCAAACTCTTTTTTTTCTGAGGATTGAGTCTTTCTCTTTCAAATGTAAGCTTTAGAGGCTTGTTTACATTGGAGGGAGTCTTAGCAAGCTAGCGTTACTCTCGTAAAGTGTTGGAAGGGTGCTACGCAGTGTATCCTCAGGGCTTGTTTTCGTCTGTCTTGTGATTATTGAAGGTAAGTGTTGTGGGTTCTGTCATAGTTTTTTATTAAATGCTAACCTGGAACTCCCCCAGCTATGCTGAAATGACATCATAGATATGAGAACTGTGATTTCTTTGGTACTTTCTACCCCCAGTAATACAGTCATCAGTGTCCCTTTGTACTTTGATTTAATTTGTTAGTTGAAACTTGCACTGCAAAAATAAATCTATTTCTTAATCAGAGCTTTTGTCTTTATTACCAGTAAAAATATTATTATAAAATAAATATAAAAATTAATATTTTTGACATTTTCTTTATTATTTTAAACAGCAAGGATGCATTAAATTGATTAGAAATGACAGTAAAAACATTTTACAAAAGAAAAATCGTTTTAAATAAATCAAAGAAAAAGTATTAAGCATCACACAACTCTTTTCAACTTTGATAATTGAGCAGCAAATCAGCATATTATACACCTCAGACTGGAATAAAGATGCTGAAAATTTGGCCATCACATGAATAAATTACATTTTAAAATATATTCAAATAGAAAACAGTTTTTTTTTATTGTAATAATATTTGACAATAACAATTTTTTGTAAAAGAAGTTTGTTTGGGGGGTTTTTAACCTTTTTTGTTATTCGTTTATTTTTATTGTTTTTTTGAATAATTTTAACTTGAAAACGAAACAAAAATACTGACTGAGAATTTTTTTTAATGCTGTCATCCCTTGTGTTATGTCACAGTTCTGTTTCCGTATGCAGCAGTGGAGAGGTGTAATAAACTGGAAATATGAGATATTTTCTGTGTTTTCAGGCGACCTCTCACCTACCGTCATCTCTTGGAAAGTGAAAGCAGAACAAAGGCTTATTCGGTAAGGGGAAATCTACCTGTCATAGAAGAACCCTGGACATTCCATGAGCAGAGTATTAAAGTGTCCAGCGCTCACCTGCAGAAGACGGGAGAGTCATATACGAGGAGCCTTTACAGTCACCGACAGATGAGGGCGAGAGATGCTGAAGTGATGGAAGGAGAGGGAGCGAGTGAGGGATGAGGGGCGCTGCTGTGAGTGGTTCTTTGGCAGTGTCTTAGCTGGTTGTTGTGTGGAGTGAGAACGAAGCAATCAGCAAGTATACTGCCGCAGAAACTCATCACCTTGGGAAGCCCATCCATCCGACCCCACTCACGCACTCCGCTACCCACCCGCACATACAGTCTGGAGAGAGACAAGAAAAGAGATACCTCAGTCTCTACATATTACCAAGCTTCTCTTCCTATTTATTCTTCTTCTAATTGTGAGTGTGAGCTTTTGTTTCTGTCACTGCCGCTTGAACACGTACAGCGACTGATTTCATGAGTGTTTCAAGTGAAAGACTGATTCATGCTTACAGTATCTTGGGTCATTTTTTCTTTTTTTCTCTCTTCAATCAGATCAGGAGTGATTTAGTCAAGTGTTATTGTGAATATCAGCTGACCAGATTTCAGTACTGCAATGACATTGTTGTGACATGTTTATGCTTAGCTTACAGTCTGATGACATATTCAGATGACTTTGTGTTGTAATATGCTCATTATGAAGTTTGCTAATGGTCTAACAAATACATTATCGTCATAATGATGAACGAAAATACTAATCATTCTGGTTTGAAAAATATCTAGAATATTATTTTGAAAATAAAATGATATTAAATATGTACACATTAATTTGTATAATACCGGTATAGACTATGTAGATTGTGTTTAATAACTATTTTAAATATCTATTTTAACAGACTGTATTTTTAGGATAAAAATATTTTATGTCGTCATTATTGTCATGTGTTATTTCTCTATTTCTGGTTTCTGTTTAGTATGAACTTTAAAGCAATTTGTGTGTGTTTCATTTTCAGGGAATTTCATTAGTGTTTTGGTTTGGGTTGTTGATCATCAGAAGGGCTGTTTGAGCAGGTGAATGAAATGCCCGTAACTCACTTGAGTTTTTGATGTAATCACATCAGTGTGGCCATAAGTCTGAACTTGTCCGGAAAGCTGAAAATCAATTTAGTAAGGTCTTTCACAAAGTATTAAAGCACTTTGTTTTAAATCATACCCTGAAAATATGATTAAAGTGTAGCCTTCACATATTTAATATCACAAACATATTAAATGTTACCTTAAACGATATGTTGTTGGACACCATATCAAAGTACAATGATAGCAAATTAACCCAAATTAACTGTATGGATTACCTCAGATATTTGTCCAATAGGACAGTTTAGTCGCTTGATTGGATCTTAATGCCACAGACACTGCCAAACACATTTTTGGGGCAAACTTATAGCAAATGTATGATGTTGTTTCAAGTATGATTAATATAGCCAGACTGTATTTTGAATTTTATTTTACTTTATCTCTATAGTCTGAATTGTATTCTGTCAATAGTTTTATTTGGATATATCATCTGTGATGAAAGATCAAAACTGAACTTACCTTGTTAACCAGACCTGATGTGATTCATGCACATATCAGAATACAAAATAAACGTTTTTACTAGGTCCCTCTCAAATATTTGTTTCATTGGATTACAATAAAACAAAATATATTTTATAATGTGATATTATTATTCAACACATTTTGAATATAACAGTGCATCATTTCCGCTCACTTTTAGACTGTATCTTCACACCTTATACTTGTCAAGTATGGGTGTGATGAAAGTTACAAGGACTCAAGTAAAGAGTTGATAGGCTTTTTAATGATAATAAAATAAAACACAACAAAAACTACCCTGAGGGGGAAGACTTGACTTGACAGCAGAGAAACATATGGTGTGCATACGACAACGAACCAGCACAGGACTGAAAACACAAGGAGAATAAATAGGGAGAGCAAACAAAAGAGGGAACGAGGGAGGACAGGTGGGGCTAATGAATCAATAATCAAGTAACAAGATGGGCGGGGCTAGACAATCACAGGAGAGCACATGGCACAACACATATGAAGAGCCATGTACTCACACCAAACATGACAAAAACACAAGCACATGGCAAGTAATGCAAAATCACAAGCCATGTGCTCACACAAAACGAGACATGAACAGCATGAGAAAACTCATAAGCCACGTGTTTACACAAAACATGCCAACATGAAAGCACACAAGCAGTGTGCTACACAGAACAAGACAAAACTTCGTGAGTACCCTCTTGAAACCTAAAATGACAAATGAAACACCCTATACGGTCTCATGGACTTAACAGACACGCATGTGCGGCAGCCATTGTGAGTCCACAAGAACATAAGTACATATGAAGTGTGACATTTAGGGCAGGGCCATGTCGGACTGTGTACACTTCACTTAGGGCACTGCAGTAGGGCGGGGTCTATACTAATGATTGTGGGTGGGGGGTGGGGGGGGGGGGGGGGGCTGTGCAATGTGACATCACAAAAGCTACAAACTGCAAATGGCTTGTCTTGAGACACTGCTTATAATTTACAGGGATAAAAAAAAGATGAATGGGTGGATTTTTACCATTATAGGGTGGTTGTGTACACACTCTGCCAACACACATTTATGTTCAAAAAGGGAATTTTGCATAATAGGTCCCCTTTCATGGAGGATCAAGCAAAGCATTGCTTTTCATTTTCTTTTCACCTCTTTTTTTTCTCTGCCTAAAATAAAATTATGCACCACACTAGGAAAGAATGCTGCCGTTTTCTGGGAGCTTAAACATCATTGCTCTATTTGTGACAGTGAGATGAAAGGAGATATATCTACCTAAATTTAATCCTGACCTAAATAATAGACCAGTGGAAACAAAAATATCGCTGAAAACTGAAATATGGGCTACTGTTTTTTGACAAAAGGGGCACCTCACTCCAAACATTCCTGCAAGACAGCTCCAAAAACTAATGATAAATGAGGTTAATGCAATGCAAGTTAATGCAATGCAAGAATATGCTTGATAAAATTACAAAAATGTTTCACAAAGAAAAGAAAAGAAAAAGATCTTGAAGCTTGATTGAAGTTCACATTACGCCATCTAATGGTGTATTATAGTGATTGCAGATGTTGAACTGCAGAAACGTCTCTGGTTACTTACGTAACCTATGTTCTCTGAATAGGGAACGAGACGCTGCGGAAAGCGCAGTGGGATATTCTCTGAATGTGCCGATTGTCTGAAGCCTTATAGAATCACGCCAATTCATTGGCTGATGGCGTCCGCGCAATATGGCTCCGCCCCGACGCTCTTACGTCGCATCATACGTATTCGCGCGCGCGCCATCTGCTCCTCAGATTTCTCTGCCGAAAAGAAACTGTCAGCAGCGCGAGGAGCTTGGCCGCTAACGCAGCGTCTCGTTCCCTATTCAGAGAACATAGGTTACGTAAGTAACCAGAGACGTTCTCTTTCATAGGTTCTCTCAACGCTGCGGAAAGCGCAGTGGGAACGGACTACCAAACTCGCCAAGCTAGAGCGCTTTTATGACTGGTAGATAAAAGAGACAACGACCGAAACGAGTTCAAACAGAAAGAACCTGGGAACCCGGGGTCATGTCAAGATCCAAGCTATAGAACCTTACAAAAGTATGCGGAGAGGACCAGCCTGCCGCAACACAAATATCCTCCAAAAGTGCTCCTCTGAAAAGAGCTTGAGAAGATGCTACACTTCTGGTGGAATGTGCTCTAATGTTAAGAGGTGAAGGCAAGCCACGCACCCCATAAGCCAACGAGATAGCCTCTGTGACCCAGTGAGAAATCCTCTGCTTCGATGCAGCAAGCCCACGGCGGCTAGCACCGAAACAAACCAGAAGCTGGTTAGATTTCCTCCAACCGCCTGAGCGGTCTACATATATCTTAAGAGAACGAACTGGGCAGAGCAAGTTAAGCTCCCTATCTTCCTCAGATGAAAATGGAGGAGGGTGGAAAGCATTAAGGTTAACTACCTGAGAGCGGAAACTTGAGGAAAGAACCTTGGGGACATACCCTGGTCTCGGCCTCAAGGAAACTTTGACCAGGCCAGGGGCAAAGTCCAAGCAGGACTCGCTAACAGAAAGAGCTTGTAAGTCTCCCACCCGCTTTAACGAGGACAAAGCTAACAAAAGAGAAACCTTAAGAGTCAGAATCCTATCCGGAGCTGACTCCAAGGGCTCAAAGGGGGCTTTCGTCAAACCCTCTAGGACAACAGAAAGATCCCATGAGGGGACTCTAGGGGAGCGAGCCGGTTTCAGGCGCTTCACCCCACGCATAAAGGCAGAAACTAACCTTAACTTGCCTAGGGGAATCTCATCCGATTCCCTATGCGCTGCAATAGCCGCGACATAAACCCTGAGAGTGGTAGCGGCTGCTCCAGCCGCAAACTTCTCCTGCAGGAATTCCAGTACTGAACCAGCAGGGCAGTTAACTGGGCTCTTATCATGTGCTAAACACCAAGTCTCAAAAACCTTCCATTTGGAAGAATATAATCTCCTTGTAGAAGGAGCTCTAGCACTCGCAATAGTCTCCTGAACGTCAGTTGGGAGACCGGAGCTTAATGCTAACGGCCTCTGATCGGCCAAACATACAGCTTCCACATGTCTGGGCGAGGATGCCATATCCTGCCCTGTAGCTGGGACAGCAGATCTTCCCTGACCGGGATCCTCCAGGGGGGAGACTCCAGTAGAGGAACTAGCTCCGAAAACCATGGCTGAGATGGCCAGAACGGAGCTACCAGGAGGAGGCGGACTCCGCTCTCTCTCACTCTGGCCAAGACCGCCGGGATCAGTTTGATGGGCGGGAAGGCATAGAGTTTCTGCGTTGGCCAAGGGTAAGCGAACGCATCTATCCCCAATGGGGCCGGGGGACTCAGGGAGAACCAAAGAGGGCATTGGGATGACTCTTGAGATGCAAAGAGGTCCACCTCCGCCTCTCCAAAAACCTTCCAGATTAGAGCCATCGTCTGGCGGTTCAACATCCATTCTCCCGATCGGAGTTTCTGTCTCGACAGAAAATCTGCTGCGAGGTTCAGAACCCCTGGGACATGAACCGCTCTTAGAGATAGGAATCTGCTCTGAGACCACAGGAGAAGGTGACGCGCATGCCTGTCTAGGGTGCGCGACCGAGAACCTCCCTGCCGGTTCACATGAGACACCACTGCCATATTGTCCGTTCTGACAATGACATGGTGACCCTCCAGAAGAGGGAGGAAATGAAGCAGAGCCAGAAAAACGGCCCTTAACTCCAGGCAGTTTATGTGCCAGGAGAGAGCCTCTCCGGTCCAGACCCCACACGCTGGTCTGCCCTCGAAAACCGCTCCCCAGCCGGTGAGAGAGGCATCCGTCGTAATCATCTGGCGACGAGATACCGCACCCATGCTGACCCCTTTCCGAAGAAAAAGAGGGTCCCGCCAAACTGACAGGGCTCGAAAGCAACTGCGCGATACCTTCAGTAGGCGAAGGGTTGACCCGGAGGGTCGAACCCCTGAGAGTTTCACCCACCACATGAAGGGTCTCATGTGGAGTAGGCCCAGCGGTAGCACGGAGGAGGCCGCAGCCATAAGGCCCAGCATCCTGCGGCAGGTGCCCACAGACACATGATGGCCTAGTGAAAAACGAGCCAAGCATGTCGTCAAGCTGGAAATCCGTGCAGGGGCCAAACGGGCCTGCATGAGAACGGAATCCATGTTCACCCCCAAGAAAACGGTGCTTTGAGCCGGAGCAAGAACACTCTTCTCCGAGTTCAACCTCAAACCGAGAGACTGGATATTACTCAGAACGACGTCTCTGTGGTGGGCCACTAGCTCCCTGGATTGGGCTAAAATGAGCCAATCGTCCAGGTAATTTAGAACACGGATGCCCTGGAGCCGCAATGGGGCCAGAGCTGCATCCATGCACTTTGTGAATGTCCTTGGAGCTAGAGATAGGCCGAAGGGAAGGACCCTGTACTGGAACGCCCTTTCTCCAACGGCGAACCTGAGGAATTGCCTGTGTCGCTGTACAACCTGGATGTGAAAATAAGCATCCTTTAGGTCTATCGTCACGAACCAATCCCCTGGCCGAATCTGAGATATGATAGCTTTCAGCGTCAACATCTTGAATTTCCCTTTGTAAAGGGCGAAGTTCAGCCGGCGGAGGTCCAGTATGGGACGCAAACCGCCGCCCTTCTTCGGGACCAGGAAGTAACGGCTGTAAAAGCCCCGCTCGGTTTCCCCTGGAGTAATCTCCTCTATTGCTCCTTTGAGAAGGAGGGAAGAGATTTCCTGCTGCAGTACAGAAGCCTGAGCGGCGCTGTCTACTACAGTAGGAAACACCCCGTTGAAACAGGGGGGATTGCGGCAAAACTGAAGAGTGTAGCCGAACCGAATTGTGCGAAGAACCCAGGACGATACCCCTGGTAAGCGTTCCCACTCTGGAAGGAAATGTGATAGAGGAGGAGGGATGTTGTAATGCAGACGACATACCTGAGTAAGGGTGCCGTGTTGACGCTCCTGGGGTAAAGAGGTTGACTGTGCAGGAGGGCCATCGGCGTCCTGGCACGTGATGGGAGGCATCGTCATGGTGACCAGGTCCGCCTGCTTCGGAGGAAAACGGAAAGTGCCTCCGAGGATGCGGCCGGTAGTTATAGAGAGCGTGGGGGGTGAGGGGAGAAAGCCGAAAGCGTCTCCTTCCTCCCGCACCAGACTGAGTAGAGAAGGTGAAATATGGCCTGCACTTCGAGACACTCTGAGTGGCGAAGGTGACAGGGCAAGGAAAGGAGAGCTGGGAGGTGGGCAGAAACGCTTGCGCGGTCTGACCCAACCCTGAGGAACCAGAGGAGCTCTCCTTTTTCTGACCGGAGGGTCAGGAACGGCTCTGCGCCGCCGGAGCAGTCGGTTTGTCGGACCGCTTCAACTGGAGGCGCTTGTGAGGCCGTTGACGGGGAAACGGGCGACCGCGGGCTCCCCAAACCGTGGCAGGTGGGGGATGCCCTGGTTCGCTTCTTCTGGAAGAGAACTCCGGTCTATGAGAGGGACGTTCTCTGGGTCGCACCGGGGGGGGAGCAGAAGGTTCCCTAGCCCTCCTGGGCATGAACTGTCTGAACGCGGCCGATTGGGATTTGGAGGAGCGGAATTTCTCAACCACTGTGTTGACCGCCTCACCAAACAACCCTGTTTGAGAAATGGGGGCGTCCAAGAGGAAAACCTTCTCTTTATCACGGATCTCCGTGAGATTAAGCCACAAGTGGCGCTCCACCGCAACAGAACCAGCCATAGAGCGACCTATAGCACGTGCGGTATGCTTGGTGGCTCTTAAGGCTAAATCCGTAGCCTTACGAAGCTCCTTGACCGCTTCAGGGGTCACACCGTCACCCTCGTCCATTTCCTTCAGGACGTCCGCCTGGTAGGCCTGAAGAATGGCCATAGTGTGCAGGGTCATGCCTGCCTGCCCAGCCGCCATGTAGGATTTCCCAATCAGAGAGGAAGTAGTCCTACATGCTTTAGAAGGGAGAAGGGGGCGCGACTTCCAGGACGGCGCAGACGACGGAGCAAGATGGTCGGCTAAAGTTTCCTCAATCGCCGGAATGGCGGAATAGCCCTGTTCCACAGAACCTACCAGGTTGGTGAAATCAGCAGCAGCCGCATTAGTGAGGCGCGAAGAGAAAGGCTGCTTCCAGGATCTGGAGATCTCATGATGCAGATCACTGAAAAATGGCAGCTTCCTCCGTTGAGGCCTAGAATTAGGGCCACTGAGAAGCCTTTCGTCGAGTTTCGACGACTGAGACTCACGTGGCTCGTCGGGCCAATCAATAGTGAGCTTCTCCGTAGCGCGCGAAAGCACGTCAACGAGCTCCGCGTAGGCCGCAGTAGGCCGCGCTTCCTGGCCGCTCGGCGGAATAACCTCGTCGGCGAGAGTAGGCCCGAAATCCTCGGAGTCGGAAGCCTCGGTAAAAAGTATATCCTCCAGCCCGAAAGAAACCGCGTCGCGTGCTCCCGGGCTGGGGCGCAAATAATCGTGTGAAAATTCGACTGGCATGTCTCGCGCGTGCCGAGGGGAGGGAGGGAGAGAAAGAGCGGGGCTCGTCTGCTCGAACTCCGCATCCTCAAGCTCTACATCCGAACCCCAGGTCGCGGATCCTCGAGAGGCCTCGGGAGCGCGACAGGGGGAGACGAATGATTCCCTCTCAAAGACCGCGAGCCGCAATTTGAGGGTTTTGAGCAACAAATTTTCACAGAATTTGCATTTAGACGATCCTATAACTGCCTCACGCGCATGTGAAAAACCCAAACATTTAACGCACTTACTGTGTGGGTCGTCGTTAGCGATGTAACGAGCACATGGCGGAGTACAGCGTCTGTAATCCATGGCAGCTTCACCGTAAGGAGAAACAGAGTTCCGCTTGAACAGTCGCAGAAGCGCCGAGAATAATCCAAATGTAATTGTAGCTCAGAAAAATCACGAGCGAAGGGCAAACGTGACCGCTTCGTTCTGAAGGCAGAGAAATCTGAGGAGCAGATGGCGCGCGCGCGAATACGTATGATGCGACGTAAGAGCGTCGGGGCGGAGCCATATTGCGCGGACGCCATCAGCCAATGAATTGGCGTGATTCTATAAGGCTTCAGACAATCGGCACATTCAGAGAATATCCCACTGCGCTTTCCGCAGCGTTGAGAGAACCTATGAAAGAGAACATTTGCAATGCCGCATTGCTTGCACATTTCATAGAGTATTGCGTAATTCTTTCACAGTTCTATTTGGAATGTTGTAATGCAGATGTTTAAAATGAACTAGAGCCATCACCATCACTAACAATAGCTTATTACAGGATGGACGACATTTGGTTGACAAGGATTAAAGATCTAAGAAAAAATGAATCTTTGCCTATAGGCTAAATGTATGTGATTTATTGTGGTGTTTGTTTCGGAATTAATCTTTGACGTGAATGAATCAAATATTGTGGAAAAAAAAAACCAATAGATCTGCTTTATTGTCATTTGTGAGGGAAAAGGTTAAACATTCTCTCTAGAGTCCCTTTTAATAAAGCACAATACTTATTTCGGTCGATTTTTTTTATTTATTTTTTAGACAAATGGTTCCTTCAATGACTCGCAAATCGACAGCCATTAGTCTACTTCTACCGAAGTGACAGTGGCCCTGTCCCAAATGGCACCATAAGCACTCGCGGTCTTCTTCCTGCGATTCCGCACTTTCGTGACGTAACACCGCTTTGACTGTCGGGAAGAAGTCTGCGGGCTTGGCAAAAGCATAGAAATCATATAGGCCCTGTCCCAAATGGCACACTCCGGACTTGTGGACTTCCTCAGAGTCCACACTTCAGTGACGTCATGAGTGCAGACCTATAGGGCCCTTAGCGCGAGTCCGCGAGGGCGCATTGAGCGGTATTTTTGGGACAGACTCGATCATCACGCCGGAAACAGGAAGACAGTCTGTTTTATTTTTATTTTATTTATTTTATTTTTATTGAATTTTCAAAATCACAGAGTTTGATATCAAGTTGACATTTCTTTTACATATTTTCTGATAAGTATCACCTTTGACAAGTAAAACATGAGACAACAATAATTTGAAGAAAAAAAAAAAAAAGAACAAACAGAACAGAAAAAAAAGGGGAAAAAAAAGGATAAAGGGCATCACGGACATATATTAAATTCCTTTAGCAGAGATACAGATCCCTTGTCTTAAATTTGTCATCTGTCTTACTTCATACAAATGAATTTGACTTTTGTATAAAAAAAAATGTATGTTATTGATTTGTTTCTATTATTAGGAAAATTTCATATTCATCAAACTAAGTGGAGTAACTCAAAACCCAACTTTGCTCATTTCAAAGCAGCCTTTAACAGGTATTTTGAGTCTGTAAAGTTTTTTAAAAAATCGGAAGACAGTCTGGTTGTTGTTATGGACAGGAGCTGCAGGTTCGGGGAAATATGCTGACTATTGTTGTTGTGTTTATGACTCAGTAAAGCCCTGACATTCTGTTCTATTTATTTTATGAATCATAATATTATATTATTATATTATTCAGCTCGCTATTATTAGCCTATGTTATAGACATCAACCACTGGTTGATGATCATAATGTTTGTATAAACTTGTGTCTTGTCATAAAAACCGTAATGATAATTGCACTTAAATATTTTCTTCTCAGAGCCATGTTAACAATTGTCCGTGAGTGAAATATCCTCCCATCTGTTGTCTGATTGGCCTTTCGCAAGGATTCCTGGGTAGTTAAAGTGCGTGGAGCCTGCTTCTATGCGGGCTTCGCGGAAGACCGCTTCAAGGGTACAAAGGGGGCGCTGCTGAGCACACTTCAGAGCGTTAAAATGCTATTGGGACGGCCTACGGACTCGTAGACTCGGCGAGCACGCGCAATTTAAGTCCACGAGACCGAAAGTCCGCATGAAGTGCGCCATTTGGGACTGGGCCAGTGAGACTTTCCTATATGATGTCTATGGGCAAAAGTGCGCATCGAGGGCGCATATCGACCACAAAGGGGGCGCTCGCGAGCACCCTTCTGAAACCCAAAATAACAACCGGACACCCTACGGTCGCGCACACGGCAGCCATTGTAGTCCACAAGACCGAAAGTGCATAATGAAGTGTGCCATTTGGGACAGGGCCGATGAAACCAATATAAATTGTCACTAAACGAATCAGTTAACCATTCTGTATGAATCTTTTTAGTGAATTGTTTCAAATGATTCGAATCATTTGATGAATCAGTTTCCAGCACTAGTGATTTCACCTTCTGAAACTGTTCAGCGCAAAAACAAAGTTCGTCGGCTTAGATTTTAAAGGCTGGGGTACGTATATGGTTTGTTTTATAAAGACAATCGGGTTTAATAAGTAGCCTAGATGGCGACACATTGTAACATGTTTTGATTTGCTGTTATTGTCAAGACATTGTTTCACTAACGTTACCTCAGCTGTTGTGAAGAAGCTGTTTGACTGGCTTTTACATCGCTGGATCTTAAAGCCCGTCTTGATTTCGGGGTAATGCTTCGTGTGGGGGACATTGGACTGGAAATCTATTTATTTACAAGAGGATTTGAAACTTCGAATGATGCCAAATTTTAACAAACATAAACACACAAACGGCGCCGGTATATTTTAAAGTATTACACGGAAAACTATGGCCGAGACGAACCAGACAGCCGTGTATGTTTACGAACAGGTTGTTATCCTGGCATCATGTATACTTTCGTTTTTTGGGTCACTTTTAATTATATGCACATATTTACGTTGGCTCGATTTAAGAACTACACCGAGAAAACTGCTCGTGTATCTGTCTGTGTCTGACCTTCTGTCTGCACTCTCGTACTTTTACGGAGTTTTGCGGATTTTTGACTCTGATTCTGCGGATTGTATTGCGCAAGGAGCAATTTCCACATTCGCGAACACCAGCTCATTCTTCTGGACCGTGGCTATAGCCATCTACTTGTACGTTTTTATTGTGAAGTCCAGCCAGAGACAAGCCGACAACTTGGTGCTGTATTTTCATCTTATCAGGTAAACTCTTCGAAGCATTTCTTCACTGTCAGGAAGGTCTTAAAGGGATAGTTCACCCAAAAATAAAACCTTTGTCATAATTTACTCACCCTTATATTGTCCCAAACCTGTATGAGTTTCTTTCTTCTTTTGAAATAAAAAGAAGATATTTCGAAGAATGTTGGTAACCAGACAATTGACGCCTGCCATTGACTTCCATAGTAGGGAAAAAAATACTATGGCAGTCAATGGCTACTGTCAACTGTTTGATTACTACCCACATAAAATAAAAAAAATCTTTAATATTTAACGTTACTCACCACCATTATGATGTTCCAAACCTGTATGACTTTTTATTCAGTGGAACACAAAAGCAAATGTTTGAAGAATGACTGAGACACCATTAACTTTAATAGTATGGGAAAATGTGAAATCCCTTTAAAACTTTCCAGGGTTGCTTATAGCATCAATTAAACACATTTCTTTGCATTCAATTTTACTTCTTCGTATTTATGAATTTATTTATTAATATTTACATGCAATAATTGTTAATTTTAACATACTTTATTTACCTTTGCAGTTTCAGAGTTTAGTTTACGTATAGTTGACGTTTTAATGTAATGGGCTATTGAATATACATTCAGTTCTGATATGACACATGTAATATTTGTACTTTTGAAAATTAAGTTTTATTAATTTTCATTTATATAGCCTAAAATCGAAGTGTTGAATAAATAAAACGTCCATATGCATAATGTTATGCTTATCCTTTAATTTAATTTACAGGTAATCGGGAGATTATTTATTTCCCTTACATATTAAAGGAATTTAGGAACGGAGAAGAGATTATTTTTAATCAGTTTATAATATTTTGCCTTTAGAATCCTATTCCTTTAGCTTCATGAATAAAAAGGATTTTAGACAGTCAGTGTTATTTACAAAGACTATAATAAAGATTTTGTGTGAGAAGGCTGGCTCTCATGAACTCACTTGTGTATCCTGTTTCCAGTCTGATCTTGTGATTTGTGGTTTTTGTCAGCTGGGGCGTTCCTTTCGCCATCACTGTGGCAGCCCTGTCCCTGCACAAGATCGGCTATGATGCCTCTGAAGTGTCCGTAGGCTGGTGCTGGGTGAACATCCAGGCTGAAGACCATGTGCTGTGGATGCTGCTCACGGGAAAGATCTGGGAGTTCATTGCCTATGTCACACTGCCAGTCCTATACATCCTTATTAAGATACACATTAACAGAGCAGTAAGTCCACCACTGCTCATCACAGACAGTTTAACATTACAGCTTAGCAGAGTTTTGCATGACATTTTCATAAACTCTTAATGGGTGCAATAGGTGAGTTAATGTATCTGGGAAATATAATAATACCATAAAATAGTGATTTCTAGGCCTGGAAATGTCATGGAAATTAATAAAATCTTAAAAGGCCATAAAAGTATCTTTAGTTATGCTGAGCTATTAAATACTTTAAGGACTATAAACTATGAGTGACTTTCAATCTTTTAAAAGAAATTGAACAAATCAGTTGTATAAGTTATGGAAAATCACTTGTAAAAAGGGCTGGGAACCCAGTAAAGTTCATTATTGGAATTTAATAAGCACATAATATTAAACACAACTACATTCTGCAAACCACATGTTTTAGTGATGGGGGTGTATGTTTATGCTGTTTCCTTGTAAAGGAAATATGAAAGATTTAGTATCACTTCGGTTTTTAGGCTTGCCAACCACTTTCAATACACTTTTAAATTGACGGGTCAGCTAAAAACAAAAATTCGGTCATAATTTAAACTACTGTTTAAAGGTTGGTGTTGGTAAGATTTTTAATGTTTATTAAAAAAAGTATTTATTTGATGAAAAATACAGTAAAACATTAATATTGTGACAAATATTATTACAATTTAAAGTAGCTGTTTTCTAATTGAATATGTTTTAAAATGTAATTTATTCCTGTGATGGTAAAGCTGAATTTGCAGCATCATTACTCAAGTCTTCAGTGTCACATGATCCATTATAAATCATTCTAATGTGCTGATTTGCTACTGAAGAAACATTTATTATTATTGTCAATGTTGAAATCAGTTGTGATACTAAATATTTTTTTATAAAACATGAATTTCCCTCAGGATTCTATGATGAATAGAATATTCAAAAGAACAGCATTTATTTGAAATAAGAATCTTTTGTCACGTTTGAACAGTTCCTTGTTGAATAAAAGTATTAATTTATTTAAAAGAAATGACTTAATGCTAATGTACGCAACCAAATGCATAAGCCATGTGTAAGTCAGAATTTTTATTTTAAGTGAGCTGTTACTTTAATATTAAATATCTCTCTTTGTGCTCTTTTTATTCTCTCTCTCTGATGTTTTTAAGCATGCAGCCCTGTCTGAGTACCGTCCCATCCTGACCAGCAGCCCTGTCTCCCACTCACTGTCTTCCATGGCAGACAGGAAGCTCACCCTCATCCCCATCATCTTCATCATACTCCGCGTGTGGAGCACCATCCGCTTCCTGCTCCTGCTGACTGACTCCCCTGCAGGGCACAACCCAGTACTGGTGACCTTGCATGTAAGTCACCTGGTTGCGCTTAGTTAGCCTGAAATTAACTTAATTTTCTTCTACCTGAAGTCCAATTCTCCTTAGCATCATGCTGTTTAGTTGTGTACTTCATCAAAGTCATTTATCTATACTTGCCCTTATAGCATTTGGCAACCCAATGATTCTGATAAATTTTTTTGAATAGGGAATTGGAAACACCTTTCAAGGAGCTGCGAACTGCATCATGTTTGTGCTGTTCACTCCCTCGATTCGTTCACGACTGCTGGCTCTGCTGTGCTGCAAAGGTTGGGACAGAAGCTGGAGCTCAGAATCAGTGTCCCAGAACAGGGCAAATGCATATACGCCTTCACACAGGGAGGAAAACACCAGCCCCCAAACCTTGGCGAATAGTTTGGAGTAAGAGCTGCTCCTGTACATTTAACTGTTTAAACCAAGAGTGAAAGCTCTGACTTTATGGCTGTCTGCTATGGTTGTTCGACTTGCATCAGAGCCTTATGCTCAGCCTTCTTGTTTGACCAAGCGCCTTCACGGATTACAGGGGACTGTGGTCACATGCACAAAACCCACAGAGCATGGAACACAAATGCACTTTCTGTTACCGGTTTAGCTCAGCACTTTAGGGCGAAAGGCTTTCTGTCTTCCAAATCTGTTTTCATTCTGCTGCCGCAGATATCTCATGTTCATTTAAATAGAAATGAGATCTGTAGCTCAGGGGAAGCGAGGATACAGCAGTTTATTATCTACTGACCAAAATGGCAAATGTACTGTGAAGTGTTTTTACAAGGGATTTTTTTTTCTCTTTCTCCCAACAAAGCACATGCGTTCTTAATGCAAAGTTAATACTGCACATTACATCTATTATGTATTTTTAAAGAATGATTTATATGGATAATATACTGTACTTATGTATAAACATATAGTTTTTCTTTTTTTCCCTGTATGTATGTATTATGTCAATCTCATTTAATTGTTCACTTTTTCTCTGTATATTGACACATGCACCTAGCTGGGCAAAATTTGCATCCAGGACAGGCCACAAAAATGCACATTTATTGTTACTTCACATAATGCCTTTGGAACACTAGGAAAGAAGTGCCTTTTAATCTTTGTACATGTCGTTATATTTTATCAGCATATCAACTGAATTCAATAAAGTGATTTACTTTCAGATTCAGTGTTACTGTAGTATTTTTTATATTGGTTTTGCGTCAGAAGTGGCGTATGGATGAAACATAGGACGTGCGTATGCACAGAAATATTCGGATTTATAAAACCGTGCGCACACACATCCTACGCAGTTTTCCCTTAATAAATCAGAATCAATTCTAAACGTAGCGCAGCTTTTGCGGCTTCATGTCTCGCCCATAGTTGCCCATTGTCAGTGAAACGCCCACAAGTTAATATTCATCGATTGCGAAATCATGACAAATACAGAGGAAAACCAAGAAACGTAACTTTACTCAATGTGAAGCAGAAATTATCTTTGGCGAGGTGGAAAAGAGGAGTAAAATGTTGTTTGGAGGGCACCGTGTCGGCACTAATGCCAAAAAAGGCACTTGAGTGGCAAAAGGTTAGTCTGACTACGTCAGACTTCCGTACTTCCGCTCAATTTGATAATCAATTTTCTGTAAAGCTGCTTTGAAACAATATGTATTATGAAAAGTGCTATAAACATAAATGTGAATTGAATTGAATTCACTTCTCCCGAATACATGAAAGTAAGTAGCCAGTGAAGTGGGAGAGGAATAGAGTAAATTTTATAGTTACCTAATACCACAATGTGTATCTGATATGAATAAAACCCATAATTTATAGTCTGTATGATGCATTTAATGTTCTTATCACACTGGTGTGATCGTACACTCCAGGGAGGGACCAGCCTGGACCGATCACACCTGGACTGATCACACCGGTGTGATTGTACGCGTCAAAGGGTTGTAGTGATGTTTGAAACCATACTGAGCATCCCTGGACATTATCGAGTGCACTCATGCGATCCCACAATGCACCTCAAAAAGTACCATCGTACCGAATTACCATTTACTGCATTTTGTTATTCTCCCATTATATATAGCAGCAGCTTGAATCAGAAGTTCACACACAAATAGCTTACTTTAGGGTTGCAAAATAAGGTGGATATGCAACTGGCGTCATCTTGGTTATCATTTATAGTGAAAATTACTTCTGTTATATTATTGTGTACTGTATACTAATATTACTGTTGTTGTTGTTGTTTTTTTTGCTATTAAAAATGTTTATACATTCTAATGGACTATTTTATTTCTTAGCAGACCCTTTAAAGTTACAATGAAACGGAAGAAGTCTTTTCTTCCATATTGTGACATATTCGAGGTCCAGGGATTTTTGATTAAACATTATGAGGTAAAAAAAAAAGAAGAAAGAATCATTCACAAAAAGATCAACATATACTTATTTCATTCCAACTTTAAGATAGTTATCTATGCTGCAGATACTGAAAACAATATTTCATGACCAAGTTTTTTTTTTTTTTTTCTTTAATTAGGCTATAGCACTTATGTTGGCAGCTCCACGTCTGCTAAAAAAATCAGAGGTGCATGTCAATCACTGTAAGCTCTTTCTTGACCATAATGTCTGTATGGAGAGAATCTATGTGGTAAGTATTTGTCATTTTAAATGATTGGGCAAGCATGTTCCACAATCCTCAACATTCAGCTTGAGTCAATGCGGATCTCTCTTGAAGTTAGCTTGCGTGCCTGAGCTGTATCTGAGCTTCTTGAAATATTTGATAATACATGCTGTATAAGAGACTCAGTCCATGCCAGTTTCACAGTTAGGATACATACACCAGTGACTTCTCCATTATTTCAGCATGATAACAGATCTGCTTTCAGTTAGCAAGAAGAGGAACTATTCTGAGGATAGCTGGGAAAAGGGCACAAGCTGAACAGAACAATGGCGGATCTTTTGTTGATTGGTCATGTGGGCTGAGGGAAGCGGATGTTATATAGCAGAGTTAGTTGACAAGCCAGTCTTGAGTAGCTCATAATGACAGTTTATTGACAGAGTGGAAACTGGAAACAATTCAGCAGTCATTTCTTTAACATTTATCATTAATTTTGGCACGTACACCCATGCAATTTAATGTTTTACTTGCAAGCTAGAACAAAAAAAATCACTTGATTTTGTTCAGTCATTTTAGGGGCTTAATTGTCACTTAAGCACATTAAAGTAATCAATAAAAGTATCATTTAGAAAACAGATTTACCACTGTGATTTACAGAATATGTATTGGATTTACACACACACACACACACACACACCACACACACATACATACATATATATATATATATATATATATATATATATATATATATATATATATATATATATATATATATATATATATATATATATATATATATTAATGTGATGGATTAGAATATAGTCTACATTAGAATATACAGTTTGTATAATATAAAAATAAATGATGTCTATGAAAGTACATATAAAACATGCGTGTGTGCGTGTGTGTGTGTGTGTGTGTTAATATTAACTTAGATGCATGATTTAAAATGAATCTGTAAGCAAATGTAGCTGCTTTGCCTTTTGAGTATTTTGGTTTCCTAATTTTAAGAGTTCATATACTTTAAATTCAGAATAATGTATTTTCATTTGTAATTTAATTCATTATTTATGTACATTATTTAAAGATGACTCAATTTGATAATTTGTCATACAATTTAAATGCAATTTATAAGACGTCATATCTGGAATCGTAAAAGATTGAAATATTCTTCTGAGTTTATAGACCTGATTTATTTTCAAAGATAAATTCTCAGATTAAAATAATGTTATTTAATGGTCTGGGATTTTCTGGTTTATGGCTGATTTTGGTATATTACTTACCTTTACTGTTCACTTTAGTGTCCATCGCTTGGGAATGCTAGAGCCCTATGTTGGCATCTGCAATGACTGCGTATCACTGCAGAGGACAGCCTAAATGAGAGCTTTTTTAAACCCGCACAGACCTGACTGTAAGGACACACACCTCACCACAAGCCCCAGAGGGTTGTTCAGCCCTCGACCTGCTGAAATAAACAGCTGAGGATCTCTGTTTAAGTTGATGAGGTCCAATCAATTTGATTAATGAGTTGCTGAAGGAGGAATAGGAATGAGAGAATCTGCAGTGCTGCACTGCAGGAGGGAGCAGATACTGGTCAGACAGAGACCCCTGCTGTCCGTGTGACACTGCTTGGGGACGCTGCTTTTTCTCAAAAGTACTTCTGTAGGCCTAAATACATTTTAAAGATAGACCTGATCGATTGTACTCACTTGGGAAGTAACATTATTGTTTAATTCCATTATTTGTTTGATGTTTTTCAAATGTAGTCTTAGGCAGCGCAGTCTCATCCCAAGAAGTCATATACTGACGTCTTGGGACGTCTTTTGACCATACGTCAATATCCGCCTTTTTAGGGTACCCTTAAACGTCGGTTAGATGACGTTATCGGATCCTAACTCTACCCCAGACCTAAACCTACCCTAAACCTACCCCGTCACCTACTGACGTTAAAGGTAAAGCGTCAGTTGTATGACGTCCCAGGATCGTCATTTACCGACGTTTAAGGGTACCCTAAAAGGCGGAATTGACGTATGGTCAAAAGACGTCCCAAGACGTCAATATATGACTTCTTGGGATGAGACTGTGTTATCTTAGGAGTTGCAGCCAGGAGGTGAAGAAGTCAAGTTAATGAAAGCTGCAAATGTTTAACAAAAACAAGAAATCACATTTTAACTGCACAATTGGCATCAGTAGTAAATTATTAATTTGAAATTTGCCTCTATCTAATTTCCAAGTAAATTTTTTTTTATAGCTGCTCAGCTCTATTATCAATCTGGCAGCCTTTCATGAAATACCCTGCATCATGCCTCTTGCTCGTGTCCTCGGAGTCATCATGATCATGTGTCTGGATCATGTCCCTTGAACATGTGCCTAGATCATTTAACATCAGTGACAAACAGGGAGTAGTAGCAACGCTACTTCGAAAATTTTGGTAAAGAATTTATTTTAAAATCATCTCTATGCTAATAGGAACACGCGATGGCGCATTGGACAAATGGTTCGCTCATTTGAATCGTTTTTTTTTCCAGAATGCATCATGTGTAGGCTAAGCACAACGATCCAAATCGTTTCGAGAATCGCAAGCACTGAATCGTTTGTAGGTATAGGCTTACTTACGTTATAAGGCATAGAACAAAAAGAGCACTGGATAAAGTGCAATATTTAGCTAAAATCCACTATAAATCCTACTTATAATGACGAAATTCTTTCAGATCAACTTGTGAACAACTCCATAGCTACACGTAAAGACACGAAAGTGCTTAGTTGCATGGTAGGCCTAAATACTTTTTTTTCAACATGTATAACAATTATAGAAGCATGTAGTGCAAACACTGTACACATGAATAGCCTATGGTTATCAAAATTCGGAACAAGATGTTATTGAAAAAAAAAAATGTATGGATTTTCAAAACACGTGCTTTTGTAGGTGTAGCAATCACCCAACACCTGACAGGCTAAAGTTGTATTCCTGTGGTAATAGGCTACGTCACAAAATAATACATCACCCCCAGATAGGCTACATCACCCATTTTTATAATAGAATATTTGAGCAAAGATGGTTGTTGAGAAACAAGGGAACATCATATTTAAAATCTAATAATTAAAGGGAGCTTGTAGTTGAACTATTTAGCTTTGAAAGCTGCATTTTTAAAGTAGCTTCCCCAACACTGGTGCCAAGGTAAGTTTATCACTGATTCTGTGCAGTTTGGAGACGATAATAAAACAATACAAAACTGAAATGTCATGTTTTAGATGTTTGTTTTGATTTAAATTGTGTATTCGTGTAAAATAATGATATAGCCTATATGCTGTGCATATGCTTTAGCATCTGTTGACATTTAGTGGAAATCAACAGTCTGGGGCTCAGAGGTCAGCAGTTAGTGGAGAAGTGGGCTGCAGTCACTGATCTATATAGAAAGATCATTATAGATCAGTGGCTGCAGTCTATATTCAGATTCCAGATTGGTTCTACTACCTAGAAGGGAATTGTAGTTGCATTTTCAATTTTACACTATATATTGAGCAAAACTGTCTTGATTTAACTTTGTCAGTCAATTTAATCTATTTCACCTTCTGTATTTAGGATTTATAATTTTATACTATTGCTACCAACCTAGAAATGTTCAATAAATATTCCTGAATTGCACATTGTCTCTTTAATTGCATAGCCATAGAAGATATTGTCTCCTGACATAGTGCAAGTTATGATTGTCCGGAAACTTTGCTGGGAAGGACTTTTGGAGATTGGACTTCTTCAGACTTTAATCGGTTTAAGACCCTGTTATACTGATAAAAAATGCTGAGCAAAAATACCACATTCATTTGGCACATAGAATTCAGCTTTTTTTCCCCAACTTGTTTGATCAACTGAGAGAATTATATATGAATATTCCTTTTCGAAGTGTTACGGAAATTCCTTTATTCCTGACTATAATGTTTTTTCTTTAGCACCTGACATTGAGTAATTATTCAATTACTAACTCCAGAATTTGTTCTGATAAGTGAAGGGATTCATTTTTAAGCATAGATGAGATTTACCATTATTTTCTTAACTCAGGTGTAAACCAGAGATCATAATTATAAATATGGTCTTAATTAAAATGCTAATTTGCAGGTTGTGCATGAAGTCCTCAATCGAGTATGGAGGTCTTTTAGAGGACAACCATCAGTGAGACCTGAAAACACCTAATTCATTTCGGATTAAGGATTTTCATATTTATTTATGGGAATCTATCATAATTCATGTTAAATATAAAAATTATAATTTACCCGTTTTTATTTTACATTGCATTAAAAAGTGTAAGGCAAAAACTACTTGTCATGTACACTTGCATAAACAGTTTTCTCCTATAAGGGGTGCAATTGTTCTCCAAAGATATTATATGGTTTTCTTTTTTAGTCTTCTAAATTCTAAAGAAAGCCATGTATGTCCCTTAAATACCCTATTATATATATTTAATAATTTTAAATTTAATTGGAGTCTAATTTACATTATACATGTACAGTACTAGCTCCCCAATAACTGACATAATTAATGTCATGTGATTTCCTTTACAGTGCAGATGTAGCTAGTTTACGTCTATCTCTATATATCTGTTGTTTTAATACTAAACAACTTTCACCTTGGTTTTCAGGGTTGGCTCCAATGTCCAAAGTACAATAGAGAGAAACAGCAGTGATTTCTTTTCACGGTGTTCTTTCTAAACATACTGTAGATCTAAAGCATGAAGGAGGAGATGAACGTGGAGACACATGAGAGGAAGGGGGTGAGTAGGCTACTTTTTTACTAAATATTATATTTCTGCAACAAATCAAAAAGCACTTGTTTTACATTTTGATACTCCCATTTTGAATAGCTAACAGACAGACAACAATTAACAGTATTTTTGTCTTCCAATATGCTGCAGCAGCTTCCATGACCTAAAATGAATGTTTAAACTAGAATTTTAGAAGCATTTACATATTTTTGAACAAATTTGCAGAAGGTGACGCTGATCCTGGCTGCAGCTTCTTTGATTGCCGGGTTTGGTTCGTCTTTTCAGTATGGATACAATGTGGCTGTGATCAACTCACCTGCCCCGGTACTGACTTTATATTATATTATATTATTTATATTATAGTTATTGCATATTTAAACATTCACCTCTGCTGAACCTTACACTGATATTCTGATAAAAGGAGATGAAGCTTTTCTACACCCAAATATATGAGAATCGTTATGGTCCCATGTCAGACAGTCTCCTGACCCTCCTGTGGTCCGTTACTGTGTCCATGTACCCACTGGGTGGGTTTTTCGGATCTCTCATGGTAGGCCCATTGGTGAACAAATTCGGAAGGTAATTGAGGTTGTAAAAAGAAATGAGTTGTTTTTGCCAATAAATTGCATTGAATCCCAATCATCATTCACCCTAACTGAGGTCATTTGCTTACAGAAAAGGCACACTCCTGTTCAACAACATATTCTCTATTGTTCCTGCTATAATGATGGGTGTGAGTGAAGTGGCGGGGTCATTTGAGATCATCATTGCTGCACGCCTTTTAGTGGGCATTTGTGCAGGTCAGTAGAATATTCAACCTGTCAGTATAGTTTGTTTTACTGTATGTTTAAGCATGACAGTGTGTGACTGTGTTCTCTAGGCCTGTCCTCCAATGTGGTGCCTATGTATTTGGGAGAGATTGCTCCCAAGAATTACAGGGGGGCCGTTGGGATAGTGCCACAGCTTTTCATCACCGTTGGCATCCTTGTCGCCCAAGTGTTCGGCATTCGCAATATCCTAGGAAATAAAGAAGGTAATGCACAGTGCATGGGATGTTTGCTGAATTTCTTTCTTCGGACTATACAGTGCAAAAATTGCCACTATTGCTGTACCGTTTCTGAGTGCAGTTGGAAAAAGCGTGCCCCTGCTGCTCATAGTGATGTGTAATGTTCTCTCTTTAGGCTGGCCCATCATGTTAGGTTTCACAGGGATTCCAGCTGCTATTGAGCTGCTGCTTCTGCCTTTCTTTCCCGAGAGTCCACGTTACATGCTCATACAGAAGGGGGATGAAAAAACTGCCAGGAAAGGTACAGGAGGAGTTATTTTGGTCTCCCATGTCAGAGCACACAAAGAAAATGTGTTTCACTGCAGGATGTGTACCAACGATGAACTCATCAAGATTACAGAGGTTTTATGATGGAGAAGGGCTGGCTTTATCAAGTTTATTTATTATGTTAAGAGTTTACAACATTTGGACACTTGTTTGTTCTTTGTTACACCTCAAGGTCTTGTGAACCCTGCAAAAATATTTTTTGTCCTTTTCTTCTATATATATTTAGTGTGAATAGGGGCAGATACTTTCTAATCATTCGTTTTTGGTATTGTTTTTTAAATATTATTCTATTGATGTAAATGGCTAATTCAATGTCATCATCCCATACTATTCTGAGTTTTAGTAATGTTAGAATGTGCTTTATACACTTTTTTTTGTCTTGAGTGTGCCAATGAATCTATTCATGCAATCGATTCTTTTAAAAAAACACTAATTCATTCAGGAACAAAGCAAGTGGCTGTCTTTAGGAGAATGTCATTGAATCATTTAAATTCATTCAACCGATTCATTTCAAATACACTGATTCATTCAAGAACAAAGCAAGAAGCTGTCTTTATGAGGTAATGATTTAGTCATTCACATTTATTCATCAGATTCATTTAAAAACGCATTGTGGAATCATTATGCTTAAAATAATGCTTAATAATAATGCTTAAATCATTATGCTTAAAACACATTGTGGAAGGAAACAAGTGACTGGCTTTATGAGTGCGTCATTGAATCATTCACATTTATCCAACCGATTCATTTAAAAACACTGATTCATTTAGGAATATTTTTTATATTCATATTATTGTCATTCACATTAATTTAACCTATACATTCAAAAACACTGATTCAATAAGGACGCAACATCGATAAATAATGTAACACGGAGACAAACGGCTCATTCTGCTTCAGCCTAGTTTAGATTTTTGATTTTGTTGTCAGAGCAAAAATAGACCACGTAACTGACAAAATTGTTTCTGAAATGAAAGTTACTCAATATTAACCTCTTGTCCACTGACCTGTAATAAAAGCAACATCTCACTAGTGACCTTGTTGTTGGTCTGAATATCAACAAAGCAGTGTTGATATTTGATATTCACATATTCAACTATTGCTCGTGTGATACTGCTTAAACGAACACTGATATGTCGTGCTGTGTTTTAGACCTGCAGCGGCTGCGGGGCTGGGAGGATGTGGATGAGGAGCTGTGTGAGATGCATGTTGAGGATCAGTCAGAGCAAGCAGAAGGCCGACTCTCTCTGCTCAACCTCTTTACCTTCCGCTCACTGCGCTGGCAGCTGCTGTCTGTAATCTTCATGAACATGGGTCAACAACTGTCAGGAGTCAATGCCGTAAGCACCACTTTGAAACAGCACACAGATAATACTTTTCAACACATTTCTCTTAAGAAATCATATATTTCAAATTTGTTTTGCTTAACTTAATCCTAACTTTAACCCCATTTTCAGATTTATTACTATGCTGACAGCATCTATAGCTCAGCAGGAGTGAGCGAAGATCACGTTCAGTATGTGACAGTTGGAACAGGAGCTGTTAATGTCTTCATGACAATAGCAGCTGTAAGCCACTTTTGGTGCCCCTGTTTGTTTTTTGTTTTTTTATACCCCTCATTTACATAAAAAAGAAACATGTGTAAAAATTGTGATTTTCTGTAGGTGTTCATAGTGGAGAAATCTGGCAGAAGGTTGTTGTTACTGATCGGGTTTGGCATCTGCTGTGCAGCCTGTGTTCTCCTCACCATAGCGCTCTACTTCCAGGTATAACAATGCTACTTACTCTAATACAAACTAGGTATGCATGATTTATCGGCCAATATTAGCCATTTTTAGAAACTAAATTGTATATATATATATATATATATATATATATATATATATATATATATATATATACATATGCCAATATTCTATATTTAAAGCTACACTGTGTGATTTTTACCCCAATCTAGCGGTGAAAAGGTATATGACCATCCAGTGAATATTAGTTTCTGTTCCTCTCAATTGCGATTTCGTTTTAACTCCTACGGTGGCCAATGTAGTCCAAGATTAACATGGCTTCCAGTTCGAGTGTTAGGCAGTTCGAGTGCTAACCCACGCGTGTTAAAACGCGAAAGGCGAAGCTTGAATTAACGAGAAGGGTCTGGCTGCAGACTTGCACTCTCAGACTTGCACTCTCAGACTTGCACGCTGAGACACGAGCGCTTCCGCTGCAAGTGACGTCGACACCTGCTCTCAGCTACATGTGAACTCACTTGCATAGTTTGTCTCGTGGCGGATTGAGAACAATTCCAATGTCTTTAAAATTCGTTTCTGCAAAAAGTTTGATTTTCAAATGCAAACTGAGTGCAAAGCATATAATGTCCTTGTATTTTTGCAGACTTGGTCTAAAGATTGGGTACATGAGTGAATGGTTTCACTGAGTGAGCCTCAAATTCCACTTGTAGTGTCTTAGCAATTTGAAAAAACTGTCAACAAAATGACAAATGACGCCTTAACACGACCAAAATGAGCGTGTCTACGCGTTCAAAAGAAACAAAAAATTGCCGCGGCAAAACAAACAGTGCGTGTTGACGGGGTCAAATTCCACGCGTTTCGTTTAAAGACTATTGGCCCCGCCCCCGATCGCATTCCGTATAGAGCAGGCGTCGATTGCAAGTAACGTCACTTGCAGAGGAAGCGCTCATGTCTGAGAGTGCAAGTGACGTCACTTGCAGAGGAAGCGCTCGTGTCTGAGCGTGCAAGTCGGAGAGTGCAAGTGACGTCACTTGTCTGCAGCCAGACGCTATTGGAATTAACGGGGTATGTCCCTCTTTGGCTAATGTACTTTCAAGATGGAGGGGCAACATGGCGACCGACATTAGAACCCCTTACCCGTATGTATTTTCAATGGCATATTATACACTCACGGGAATACTTTATTACTTGAACAAAGTAAATATACATTAATGAGCACATATATTTTTGAAAGAACTAAGTGTTTTTAGCTAAGAATAAACTCAAAAAGTTACACAGTGTAGCTTTAATTGTGCTTAAATATTAAATGAATAATACATTAATGCTCTAAATTAATTTTTTAGCAAATATCAAAATGAATTTAGATTTTTCATTCTGTACATTGAAATGTTGTGATGTGTTTAATAATATTAGAAATAGAATATTATTTAAATTAAAATATTATTGCCTAAATAATGTCAGAGTAATATTTGAATAGTATTATGACATTACTTAGACATAATATTTTAATATTATTTAGACATAATAATATTAAAATATATTTAAACTTAAAACAGTATTGTCTAAATAATTTAATAGTAATATTTAAATGTATGTCTTTTATTGGATATTGTCCATTGTATATTATCTGTATCGATCAGAATTTTTATTTCAGTCCAACCCTAATACAAGTGCAAAGGGTTCAGATAGGCTCATTATTATGACCAATCAAATTCCCTTTAACTGAATAAGTGAGTTTCCTTATGTGGCCTATTATGATCGTAATAAAGTCTTGTTTATAGACAGATGGCTGTAAAAGCTCAGTCCCAACAGAGATTTTAATTTTAGAGCCATGAATGTGCTGGCCTGACAAATTTGCCTCTTGGGTCTATGTGCAAGGCTATAAATGTGGTAGAATGACTGCTGCACATTCCACCAACAGACTACTATGGACTGGATACCCTATGTCAGCATCGTTTGTGTCATTGTTTACGTCATCGGACATGCTATTGGCCCAAGTGAGTTCACGCCAATCCCGCCGGGGCATATTGCATTTTGCATCTAAATAAATTCACTCCCTCCCTTTTATTTTATTGTATTCCTTGGTGGGGAATGGCAATAGATTTATGCTGCAGTTTCTAGGATTTTACATTAAATCCCTGGAGTGAATGTAAGAGAAGTGCTTTAAAGTGGCTGTAAAACAGATTGTAAAAGCAGCAAAGTGCTTCAAGCAATCTCTTTTCTTGCTGCCTATAGAAAGATGAAGTGTTTGATGATAGAACATCTAGTTTTGACAGCTTTTGCTGCATCCCTTCGCAGGTCCTATTCCTAATGTAATCACCACAGAGATGTTCCGGCAGTCTTCTAGACCACCAGCCTTTATGGTGGGCGGCTCGGTTCACTGGCTCTCAAACTTCACTGTCGGCCTGGTCTTCCCTTTTCTAGAGGTCAGAGGTCAAATGCAATACTGTATTGCACCAATTGATTGCACCAAGTTGATCCTAAATTACCGTTATGAAACTTGTGGATCATCTAATAAGACGAAGAAAATGTATTCCTTATTTGTGTCTACAGAAAGGCCTGGGTGCGTACAGCTTCATCATTTTTGCTTGCGTCTGTCTCGCCACACTTATCTACATCTGGATAGTCATTCCAGAGACCAAAAACAAGACCTTTCTGGAGACTAGCCAGCTTTTTGCTAAGAGAAACAAGGTGGGAATTGTGCTGGAGGGTGAAGACGTTGAGATCAAAGAGACTGAAGGGGAAAGCAGCGGACAGGAAATTAAAAGCTCATTTTTCTGAACGGTAGCGGGTCAGTCACACAGGACATGTTCTTGCGTTTGTCTGCAATGCTTTAAAATTGTTTCGACACACTTTTACTTTTCAGTGTCTCATGCCAGGACTTTTTAACTCAAAAACAGGTCCTGCATTGAAACACTAAAATGTAATATTGTGCCTTTTCATTGCACTTTGTACTTGTGTTAATGACAAATAAGAATGCCTAAGAAAGAAATATATATCTTTATTAAAAATCAGGGTTAAAATGCACCAAATTCTTAGAAATGTACTCTTTGTATTCAAATTGTTTTCATATGGATTTTCATATTTTTGTAAAACTTTTAAACCAATTTCAAGTTTAAATGGAATAATATAATTTAAATGAAGTAGACAAAAAGTAATATATAACAAAAGTCCCCCCCCCCCCCCTGTATGTTTCTGCACGTTCATTGAATCATGACTTTGATTTGGTGGACAACGTTTTTCAAATATTTATATATAAATATTTTAACAAAGCTGCTTCACTGCTTTTTTTCTTTTCTAAGGAACATAATAAAAACATATTTTATATTAAGATTTTTTTTCCAGATGTCAAGAATTTTATTTTAGAAATTATAAACATGCTCTTCATTGATATTCAAAGTTATCATAAGTGCATTTTGTATAAATATGGAGATATTTTGAATATATTTTAAAATGGATTCAGACATATATATTTCATTTGACTATTTATTGTGTATAAAACATTGTTTTTATAAAACACAATGTTAAGAATGCAAATGTTGTTCATTAAAATTCTTCAGATATGATTCACATTTTTCAATTGGGTACAAATACATTGAAATGCTTTTATCTAAAATACTGAATAGAATATAGTGAATAGAATAGAATATATCTTTCAGCTTTAAAGGGACAGTTCACCCAAAAAGGAAAATTGTGTCTCACCCTAAAGTTGTTTCAAACCTGTATGAATTTCTTTATTCTGCTTAACACAAAAGAAGATATTTTGAAGAATGTCAGTAACCAGTTGATGGACATCCAGAGTATTTTACCCCCATACTATGTGGGGCCCATTAACTGTTTACCAATGATTACCCATATTCTTCAAAATATCTTCTTTTGTGTTCAGCAGAAGAAATTCATACAGGTTTGGAACAACTTGAGGTTGAGCCAGAATTTTCATTTTTGGGTGAACTGTCCCTTTAAGTTGCTGTTATTCCCCTGGGAGAGAGTATACAGTTGAAGTTGGCAGAGCTAATATTGCTGATATTGACATTCATTTTAAAAAGTTCGGAGTCTGTGGTGCTTTCTTTCTTCTTTCTTTCTTTCTTTCTTTCTTTCTTTCTTTCTTTCTTTCTTTCTTTCTTTCTTTCTTTCTCTCACTCAGTGGCAAACCTGCTCCGCCTGCAGCTGAACTCCTCCATACAGACTGAGCTGAGTGATTCCCCAGCTCAAGACATTCCCTTTCACCTTGGCATTATCACACAACATTTGCTCACCAATGTCTGCCGCAGTCAGCACATAATCCCATATATTTACATCGGTCATGTGGCCTACAAAAGCATCGGTATCTGAGATCCCCAAAAAGCCATCCTGGTCCTTTCCCAGAATGAGGGTTCCTCCAGCTCCAATGGTGTATCCTCTCCGAATGTAGCGTTCTTCCCCGACCAGTCCGTTCACCCACAGTTCAGCCCCTCCGTTATGTGACGCCCAGGTAAAGCAGTAGTTTGTCCAGTCATGGGATTGACGTTCAAATGGTAAATTAACAAACTCATCTCCGATCCAGAGACCCACTTCAGAGCCCAAAGTGATCATGAGCTCATTATCATGTGAAGTGGAGTAAGACAGCACAGTGAGGTCTTTTATGGGTGGTATACGGACGTTCATGCAGGCTGTGAAGGATTGGAGGTTCATGGAGTGGGATAAGTTGACCAATACGTAGCTCTCCAAATTCTTTGTTGGGAAGTACAGGACCAGTGGTGATAGAGGTTGCTGGCCTTGAGAAGAAAAGGTAACTTAACTTTGCAAGTTGATCAATTTGAAATCTCACTTGGTTACATTTGTTGTCATGGTATAATTGAATATCTACTGGTTCTAAATCTACAGTTGCACGCATTGCGAAAAATACTCACCTGTACGTGTAGACGATGGTCCTTGAAAAGGATACACCAAATATCAATGACAAAGCTTATTTTAACTCAGAAACAGATGGTTAATGTATAAGGAGAACCACACACATCACATTTAAAGGGACAGTTCCCCTAAAAATGAAAATTCTGTCATTATTTACTCACTCTTGTGTCATTGCAAACCTGTATGACTTTCAGTCTTCCATGAAACAGGTTTTTGCAGAATATCTGAATTGCAATGTTTCATGCAGTGAAAGTGGATGGTGATCAGCGGCTGTCAAGATCCAAAAAGGACGAAATAGTAGTCCACGACTTATACTCTATATTCCAAGTATTCTGAAAAGTGTTGTTCATTAAATTAAATAAAGCGTAAATAAAATAAAATATGAAAAACTTAAATCTAAAAAAACTAAAATTTAAATGTTGCCCCTTCAACTATGATACTATGATTTTTAAAGCTGAAACTGAAATAGAAATATATTTAAAAAATAATAACAATAGAAATGACAACAGCACTTAACAAAATTACTAAAACTTTAGTAATCTGAAAAATGAAAAAATAAAATAAAAAAAGCTAAATCAAAATATGGATAAAAACACTATAATAGTATATAAACAATACTAAAATAACAGCTTTTATAGCCATATGGTAGATTTGTGTGAGGAACAGTCACAAATTTGAGTTGTTATTCGCTGCTTGACAGCTTTGGTCACCATTCACTTTCATTGTATGTAAAAGAGCAGCTTGTACATTCTGCAACAAATCACTCCTTTTTTGTTTCACTGAAGAAAGAATGTCATACTAGTTTTGAAAGACATGAAGATTTATTTTTATTTTTTGGTGGACTATCCCTTTAAGGTTACCTGTAATCTTGACATTTCTCATGAAAAGTTATACCTGGAACAGTTTTTTTGTCCAGTGACACAATAAGGCTCTCGATCCTTTTAAGCTTAGCCTCAATCTCCTCTTGGCGGCAAAATCCTGCAAGAAACCATAAAGGAGAGAGAGAACATACTCAGGCACTGCAGATCTAACAAAGAAGAATTTTTCATAAATGCTGGAAAGGATAAAGCTCTGCCCTAACCTCCTTTGCCCAGGCGTGGGAGGAAAGAGGACTCCACAACTCTGTCATTTAGAGGCTGGGCCATGCGGTAGTCGTTCCACAGGGTCTTATTTTCATGGTCCATTAATGTGCTCTCCAATTTCCTGATCTGAAGGTCATCGCATTAAAAGTTAAGGAAATAGCAAAACAAACCTTTTGACTTAAAACTTGAACTTTTTAAGGCACCTGATTGTGAGAGAGGGTGATAGGCGTTTCAAATACTGTCCACAGAATGCTCTCGTGGCACGGCGGTGTGGTGAGAGAGCCATCATATCTGAAAAAGTGACTGAGGTTCTCTGGGAGCATGGAGCGTACATTCAAGTTAGTGATATTCATGGCCTGACCTGCAAGAAGCAAGAGAAAAAAAATAAAAAAAGAAGTGCATAGATGAGACGCATGAGCCACATAGAATTCTAATTTTTTTGAGATGCTCATCCAAAATGTTTAGTATTACCTGCATACTTGATGTTTGCCAGGTTTGCAAAAAAATCACTGTAGTACGTGTTTTCAAAATGCCCATCCTAAACACAAAGTATCCATATATCAAATATACTGCTACATGCAAAACACTATATTTGATTTTTTTAATACACACACAAGTATATATATGTATAAACAAATATATATATATATATATATATATATATATATATATATATATATATATATATATATATATATATATATATATATATATGAAGAGTTCAGATGCAAAAGCCTCTAAATGCCATCTGAAATTTTCTTCTAAAATGATCATTTTTATCAAGCTTGTATATTTAAATTCAGTAATTCCACTTAAATTACACATAATGGGTAATTTTTCTTGCCATTTAAGTGAAATTATTGAACTTAAATATATGAGCTTGATAAAAATAATCATTTTAGAAGAAAATTTCAGATGGCATTTAGAGGCTTTTGCATCTGAACTCTTCATAATATATATATATATATATATATATATATATATATATTATATATATACACAGTATATATAATATATACACACAGTATATATTTATACTATGTATATACTATATGTACATCTTTGTTGATCCTGGAACAACATTCCAAACAATCAGTCAGATTTGAGGATAGGTTTCCAGTTAACGTCAAGTTTAGGCTTGCAGCAAGGCTTAGGGGCTTTTACACATTCTTATTCACATATTATTTCTCTCTGGTTGTAGGGATAAGTTATGGGGAGTTTTAGGGGTAGGAATAGCGTTAGGACTATGTTTTTGGACAGGAATGTTGTTTCAGGATCAACAAAACATGATCCAGGAACATGTCTTACTTGGCAAAATCATGGCGATCATAATATATATATATAATGTTATCATTACTGTAAAAATATAGTGTAAAAATTTGAATATAATATTATAGATTTTTGTATATATTTTATTAACATTTAAGTATATTTACATATTTGTAATGTATCAAAATATGTTATATTTATAAATATATAAATCTACTTTAATATATATATATATATATATATATATAAAATACTTTAATATATATATATTTATATAAATATACTTTAATATATATATAATTTTACAATTAGTTGAAACTGAATGTAGTGTTAAAAACTAAATAGTACAAAAATAACACATTATCACATTAATACATTATTTACTTATTGCTATTAAACTATGTATCTTTGTGAAGTTGCTTAAGGCATTCAAGTGTAAACATTCAGATAAAACATTATGTAGTGGTTTCATGAACACACTATCATTGATCATTATTAAAAGCCCAGCTATTACCCAAGTGATTGCAGAGAAAGACATGCAACTGAACTACATACTGCAGAATAGAATGCCAACAATGACCTCCCCCATTTAATGGAAGTGGTGGGAGCTTGTGACCTGCACACAATCTTGTGGGAACAGAATGTCAGGCAGTAGGCCACCACACAGCGGTCTGATCAATTAACCTATTTAGTTCAGAGAATGCAGATGTCTAACTTTACTCAAGCTGTGTGCTTCAGGCGATGTAGGGCAATATTGTGCACAGCCCAGCTCTTAAAAGAGGATTCACACAGACGAAAATGTGCATTTTAATTTAGTTTTTTTTTTCTGTAGTTATTTGGGAGATCATTTGCTGTCCCTTATTCCCATTAGATGGCAGCATTGCACCAAAATAAATGAATAAATAAATAAATAAAAACATTTTTCCACTTTCCAACAAGATGAAAAATCAAATATAGCCAATCTTACCTCATAAAAAAAGGCTAAAACTGCAAGACCATCTGGTTTATCTACGGCCTCGTGGAAGCTACTGTACTTATCAGAGTTGTAATGGACCACGTGGAGCTGTGACAAGAAGTCAAAGAGAAAAGTGTTATAAACTGCAATGCAAAGTGAGTAATGAGAAGTTCAAACGTATGTTACACAAACAAGCCCTTCCGTTTTGCTATAGTGTTTCTCAAATTTTTTGAGCAAGTTAAATACAGGAATACTCTTTCTAATTCACTTAGAACAATGATAATTGCGCATATTTGTCTAAAATAGATCCCAACATATTAAAATTTCAGGCACATGTCCAGCAGCACTTAAATGGACATGTCCCCAGCCCTACAGTCACTAAAGAAAACAATGCCTTAAAAATACACCACTGCTATATTTACAACTAGGGCATCTCCAAATGTTATTTATGTACTCATGTGTCAAGCCTAAGTGAACGATGTACTTCTGCCATGTAGCGGATGCCGTCCATTGTGTGCTCTGATCCACTGGCCTCCAAGTCCCAGCCTCCCCAGTGCAGATGCATTTGGACAGCAGTGTATTGGTTTGGAAACCCCTTGGTAATCTTCATAGAATGTGGCAGCTGGATCTCCACTGTCAAAAACAAACAAGATTGTGGGCTATATTCATGAAAAGCTAACCTAAACTGTGAAGATTAGAGTAAGAGTAGCGTGTACTGTATTAGGCCATATACATACAGAAACTGCAAAGATGCTCTATTACAAAATAGATATTTTTTGACACGAGATGGCGACAAAGCTTAAGGTGCAGGTAGATAATAACAGATCACCTAACAGTTGCAGGTGGTATAGAGCCTATAGGCTACTGATTTAAAAGTAAATAAATAAAAATAAGTTTTTTAATACAAGAATTCATACCAGAATGTCCATTGTTCTTCATGTGAAAGCTACCGTGCATGTCCTCATACCCTGTCAGTTCGAGCTGTAGTAATCGCGGATTGTAACGAACTTTGCGCCGCTGTATGTCAATGGGAGACTGTTTGTTTCCGCCGCACACGTGAAACTTTTCTGCCCAGTGCTTCTGATCCAGTTCTCCCTCTGTATGAAAAAAAGTGAGTAATTTAAACATAGTAGGCTAAGACAGGGGGGCGGGGGACATTACCCTACTTGACAGATTGCAATCCAAAAATTATCGTTTAGCCTACATAGGCTACTATTTTGTCATTTAACAGATTTTTAAAACGCATAAATGTTTTATAGCCCACTTCATCAGAAAAAAAATAGTTTATACCACAGAAAGAACTATTAAAGAAAGAACTTTAATACCCCAGAAAGACCCCCCCCCCCCTTGTCTTTGTGTTGCAATAAATTTATAGCTGTGTGAAAGTATTTAATATAAACCTGCATGTTTATGTTAGACTGTTGTATATTGCATTGCCTGTTTATGTGTGCTAGACTGTTGTAGGCTATTAGGCTACATTAACTTTTGATGTGGGCATCAGTACTCGGTTGATGGTGTGAATATTTGTCACACACAAAAAAAAAAAGAAAAAAGAAAGCGAGCACTTGCCTGAATATGTCCACTTTTCTCCATCTATTCCAGACGATGCAAAATTCACCAAACCGGCGTATAACAGGACTACAAACAGCTCCATGCTGAAAGATGCACTCAGTCTCAGGCTGTTCCCTCGTTGTTGTAAAGAGGTACTACTGCTGCCTGAGAGTGACATCGATTGCAACGGTTTACACCCAGAATGCCAAAGGCGTGTAGTAACATGGTAATTTGAATCTTTGACGTATTATCAAATAATGTTTGAGGCAGTTTATAGTTCTCAGGATCACCAACAAGTCAGTCTGGTTTTGTTCGGTGGTTTCCTCTTTCCCCTTTTCATGTTTACTCTTAATCGTATTAATGGTAAAAAATATATTATTTTTCTTCTTAGAAAGGGTTGCCCTTAACATGTAAATCTATTTAAAATATGCTCACATGCGATTAATATATCAGTAGCCTAATAAAAGCTGATTTATTTCAGATCATAAAATAATAATAACAACAATGGGAATAGTCCTAAGCAGTTACAGAAATAATTTGATGCAAATCAGTATTACACAAGTATGACTATTTCATTTAATCAGATAAGCTTCTACTGTAACAAGTTTAGGCAATATTCAAATTTACAATTGCATTTCAGGTCTTTTTTTATTTTATAATATCAACACTACAGTATGTCAAGAAAGGGTAGAGCTGAAGAAAAACTCTCATCACTCAAACTTTTGTCAAGTTTCTTGCTAAATCAAACATCTGGTAACTCTTTATTTTGCAGTGTCCTTGTTACACATGTTACATGAATTTACTATAGTAATAACTATGAATTATGCATAATTACATGCAACTAACCCTAAACCAAACCCCAACCCTACATAGTTAATTATTATTACACACAGTTCTTAAATGCATAACACTGTGACACAGACACCTTAAAATAAAGTGTAATCCTATGTCTTATCTTGAATGAAGAGCAAATATGTTTTACTCATGAATAAGGATGTTTAACAGACCTAGACACCATTGATGACAGCTGTCAAAACATGTTTTTACTAGTTGTTCCAGAGAAGTGGAGAAACTGGAGACAAAATAAGCGAAACTGCAATGACAAACAATACATTAAACAGTGCTTTAAAAATAGTATTATAAATCTAACATTGTGACATTTTTATTTCAAAGCACTGAACCTAAAATACTTAAGTAGTTGAAGTATGGTCTAAAGATGATGTAAAACAAATACACAATGACTATAGGGTATAAAATATCTGCTGGACAAAAGTATGTCCCAACACTGTTATTTTAATTATGGGATGTGGAAACCACTTCAAACAGGCCAGGCAGTGATTAAACGAGGTACTCATGAGTGAGAGAGGTCAAAGGTTACTTTGAAGACTCTAGAGTTTAGCTGATAATGAAGTAAAGGTGCTCCAGTTAGTCATGTCAAGAGCTCTGCATACTCTCCATTACTCATAGACCTCTGTGTAAACATGTCTGGAGTTTGCAAAAACCATAATAGTAGCATAGTTGCAATGAGGGAAAACATGTGATCAAGATGTACCTTTTACCTAAATACAAAGTGAAATGAGGTTCAGGAATTCCCTGCTGTGGGACAGTTTTATTGTCAGATCAAAAAGGTAAAAAAAAAAAAAAAAAAAAAAAACTGATCTTAATCTGACATTGTTGCTTTTTTATATATAGCCTATTTAATTGTGACATGCTTTTGACATCAATGTTACTAAATCTAACTGACAGTCAGCTGGTATTTTTCTGTATTTGTGAAGCAATTTCCAGGTTTTTTTGTTGTTGTTGTTGTTGTTTTACATTAGCAATTGAACAGGTATTATACAAGACATCAAAGCTGGCAGTTCCTAAATTAGAACAGCAAAGACATTCATCCAAATCTATAAATCTAGCAAGGAGTACATGAAAATAAGGGTACACAAACAGATAAAGGTACAGGTATTTTTCAGTTGCCTGGTGCACAATTTAAAGGAGAATAATTTAGAAAATGGCTATTGCAGTATTTTGCAGCACTTATAAGACAAAAGATGTTTTGTTTGTTTTATTGCCTCAAGCTTAGTCTTCAGTGGTTTGAAATAAAAACTATATTTCAGTGTTAGATCTGTAACTCAGGGTAATGAGAGAATTGGTTAGGGGTCTGAATAGGCTAATGCAAGTAAATCTGGTCACAGATAATGGGACTCCCAAACATGGCAAGCACCAAAACCTTTATTTCAGGGAAGTTTTTAAAAATTATGAAATAGTACTTTTATTCAGCAAAAGATGCATTAACTTGATCAAAAGTGCCAGTAAAGACATTATTAATGTTAGAAAATATATAAAATAAAAATGCCATGTTCTTTTAACTTTCTATTCATGGGTTTCCACAAAAATATTAAGGAGCCCATCTGTTTTTAACATTGATAATAATAAGAAATTTTCTTGAGCACCTTTCTTTAAATCAGTATTACACAAGTGTGACTATTTCATTTAATCAGATAAGCTTCTACTGTAACAAGTTTAGGCAATATTCAAATTTACAATTGCATTTCAGGTCTTTTTTTTAACACTATGTCAAGAAAGGGCAGAGCTGCTTTGTAGAGAAAAGAAAACCGATAGCAGGGCAGCTGGTAGAAAACTCTCATCACTCAAACTTTTGTCAAGTTTCTTGCTAAATCAAACATCTGGTAACTCTTTATTTTGCAGTGTCCTTGTTACACATGTTACATGAATTTACTATAGTAATAACTATGAATTATGCATAATTACATCCTAACCCTAAACCAAACCCCAACTCTACATAGTTAATTATTATTACACACAGTTCATAAATGCATAACACTGTGACACAGACAACTTAAAATAAAGTGTAATCCTATGTCTTATCTTGAATGAAGAGCAAATATGTTTTACTCATGAATAAGGATGTTTAACAGACCTAGTTGTTCCAGAGAAGTGGAGAAACTGGAGACAAAAATAACAGAGACTGCAATGACAAACAATACATTAAACAGTGCTTGAAAAATAGTATTATAAATCTAACATTGTGACATTTTTATTTCAAAGCACTGAACCTAAAATACTTAGAAGTATTTGAAATATGCTCTAAAGATGATGTAAAACAAATACACAAATTAAGGGTATAAAATATCTGCTGGATAAAAGTATGTCGCAACACTGTTATTTTAATTAATCTGTTTTTAACATTGATAATAATAAGACATTTTCTTGAGCACCAAATCATCATACTATTATTTCTGAATAATCATGAGACACTGAAGACTGGAGTAATGATGCTGAAAATTTAGCTTTATCAAAATAGAAATACTGTAATAATATTTCACAATATTATTGTTTTCTCTGTATTTTAATAAAAATCTTACCGACTCTAAACTTTAGAACAGTAGTGTAGATTTAGTCACAAAAAGCTGAAACTCTCAAAATTGTATACTGCATATTCAGTTTGACGTGCTTGTCCTACCAGCAGCCAGAAGATGGCGCAATAGTAGCCTAATGTTGCTCAAGGTCATTCATGAATGAGGCTGCCATAGTTGAAGCTAGAAATCGCACAGCATCACTTGGTCCATCGTGTGCGTTTGAGATGGGGAGATGACATTGAAAATGAATTTATTACGATAGTCTGGTTGTAAATGATAATTCTTACACACTGTGCCTTCATATATTATGATATGTTAACCTGTTTAATACATAAAATAGAAAATAATGATCTGAATACACTTAAAAAAGTAAATAAAAGATTATTAAGAAAATTAATTAAATGTATTTTCTATTTTACAAAGATCATTGCTTAAGTAAAATTAAAAACCAAAAAGATCTTAGCTATCAAATGAATTATAGTAGGCTATCATTTAAACAACACCCTAAATTTAAATTATATATACAAACATAGTTTTAGACAGTGTCGTCATCATCATCGTTAATATTATGAACATTATACCATTTGAAACTCGTGCAATCGAATGTACATAATTTTATAAATCACAATGTAAACTGAGCTCAAAATGACATAAAAGCTGCCATGTCCACTCAGTTTCTGATCACTCATGTGCACGCGCTCACTATGACGCATCACTGAAGTAGGTGATGCTCTGCACGTAGTCCACAATGCACCAGTTTCCACCAAAAAACACGAGAATACTCGATGCAAAAAGCTTCAAACACAAACATCCACTACTAATATACCCCATAACGTCACGTGCATTTAATGCACAGCCTTCAGATAAAATAAATAAAAGCTTTTAATCAATGAATTAAAATATCCGCATCCCTGTCGAAGGCGGAGTCTTGCCGGTTGAAAACGTGCCTTTTGCCATGCAATATCATTAGCGTGCCGCGTGATGCACTTCTGACCAATCACGGCGCGAGAAGCGCGCTCGCGCTGACCGCTTCCTGATGCTCAACATTTTAAAGTGCGCAACTCCATCAGCCTTCTGCCTTCTCTGCTCTGCACCACGGTCAGCACTCGACTTCCCTTGCACTGGTTAGGCCAGATAAGGTAAGGTGAATTCAGTGCGTTTGTTGTAGCTTTTATATTTTAGCAGGTACTAAGATTTTGTCAAGATAATTAAAATGTGCCAAATCAGTGGTCGTGATGTTCGAGCGAGTTATGCAATGTTGAAGGTGATGCTGTCGTGCGGTGACGTCCTCTAGAATCTCGGTATTCGGTTACTGTTATCTAAATTTAACATTGCAAAATTTATGTCACGCACATGTGAGTTACTTTTAAGAATAGATACAGCTGTGATCTAGGTTAAATTAAACATGTTCATTCAAAATTATAAAAGGTCATTTTTTTCGTCTTGGGTTACAGCTGGTCTACCCGGTGTTTTGACAGCAAACTAAAACTAGTCCCAGTTTGACATCGGATATCGGAAGTGCTTTTAAACTGGATACATTGCTGTTATTTATTTTGTAGCTTTTAAACGTTGAAAATATAGGTATATCGACTGAATGAAATGTAGTGACAGATCACCAAACCCATTTTAATGGTCATTACCGTGTTTAAAGTCCTGAATTTGAAGCTAAATTTAATGTAATTCTCATTATCAGTCTTAAAATTGACAGCAACACATACTCGACCCACAGCCTGGCTGACACTTGTTACTGTCTGTCTCAGTTAACCCAACCCACTGTGTTGTGGCCAGTGGGAAGTTTCCACAGACATTTAAGGCTACAGGATTTTCCATTGGTCCAAATGAAGTGGATGTTTTTTTGTTAGTTTTATATGTTAGCACACCATGTTGACTGGGCAGAAAATGTTGATGATGAGGAAATGAGTCTTGTGATATTCATGGGAAAGGTTTTTGTTGTGACATCCTGGTCTGACAATGAAAATATGGGTTTTTACATGAGTAAAATAAACCATTTGTTTGAGGGCACAACATATTCAGAAAACGAATTATTTTAAAGTCAAGTAATTAATTATTTTGATGGATGATTAGTGTCCCGTATTCATTGAAACCTTCAACGGCATCATGCTTGAGCTGATTTACTTCATATTTCCGAATGTCCAGTACAGCTGCATTTTTAGGTGAACAGGTGCTGACAGCTGAAAGGCTCAGCTTTTCTTGGCTGGAGAGGGAAATAGTCAACTGCAAGTCATTAAGTTGGTTTATTCTCAAATCTGGCTGCCTGTTGCTCATGTTGACTGTCAAAAAGGGGTGAATTACTCAATTTGAATCTGCAAGTCCTCTGGTGACTGCATCAAATGAAACTCCAAATCATAAAAGGAGTTTATGCTGATGGTGAAACAGTACCTTCTTCATCTTTGACTCAATTTGGAGTAGAGTAATAATTTCCTAGTGGGGAAATCACCACAATGCCTTCAGTGGTATTAGCTTTGACCAAATGTGGAATATAGAATAAACTAATTGTATTAAATATGAATACTATTTATAATAAAAATAAAGTACTGTGAAGTGAACTTGGACATCACAACATTAGTGTACATCTTTAAAAAAAAAAGTATATTTATTCTGATTTTTGCTATTATATTAATGTGTTAGTTTTATGAGAAGTATTAGTGTTTTTGAAGTTTACAATTTAAATGTAACCTAAATATAAAAATTGGGGAAATGACTTGATATGGATATTGATATGAACCAATATGGTTCCGACCCGTTATATTGTGCATCTCCAGCCTTATTTGTGTTATTTTGTGATTGTCTGATGTCTCTATCAGCTCCTCATGTTCTTAACATGTTATTTTCTGCTCAGAAACCGCACCATGTCTATCCTGAAAATCCACGCCCGTGAAATCTTTGACTCCCGTGGAAACCCCACTGTGGAGGTTGATCTCTACACTAAGAAAGGTTTGTAATAATCAAATTGTCAAGCACTTTAACATTTTCGAGCATTGTATTATTTACCACAAATAGTGTTTAATACTATCTTTATTATACATTGATCTGACCCTTCTTTCAGGACGTTTAATCCATTCATCCATTTTGCAAGGTTGACAAGTGCCAGCAAATATAAAACTGGGACCATTTCAGAGATAGAGATCATGAAGAGATCTCTTCAACTGCTGTGCAGAAAAAGTCCATTACATGTCCAACATCAATACAAAGTGACAGTAATTGACATTGTATGCAATGTAATTGGGGCGTAGAGTCTGAATGCGGTAATAGTTTCACATGGGTGAGCTTCTGAACGGCTCCCTGCCTATCCAGGCCCTCATGTTGGAGTCCAATAGCCCAGAGTCGACATATCAGGTGGTAGGTGGTTATAAATAGCCAAAGTAATACATACCACTTGGATTGCATTGCTACTGTATGGTGGTGCTTTGCACATGAACACAATTTATTTTTAAAAGAAATGAATTTATTTAGCATGGATGCATTAAATTGATGAAAAGTGACTGTAGACTATATTTATATTTTAAATTGTAATAATATTTCACAATATTATTGATTTTACTGTAATTTCGAAAAAATATAAGCAGCCTTGGTGAGCATAAGAGACTTCACTCAAAAACATAAAAAAATACTTTTTAACGGTAGTGTACATTTAGACTTTGCCCTTATTCTCATATTAATGTTTTGCACATTCACAACAACATTCAAGTATATACGTGATTTTAGAACTTGCTTTTTGTCTAGTCCCTTGCACTCTAGTCTAACACAAGCCGGTGTCTTGGCCTCTCACATATTATGCCCAGTTTTAATTATATTCAGCGAATGACCATTTTGAAAGATTGAGGCTGGCAAGTGAGCAAATATGTAGAACGTCTCTCCTGCCAGATTGTATTGAAGAGAGAGAGGGAGTTGGCATACACTGCGTAGCAAGTATATACTTCACTGTGTAAGATGAAGGTGGTATTTTTTTTAGGGACTAACATGTAAAATGTATTTTCATTCTCTGCCAACGTTTCTGTACTACTCTCTGTCCCAGATGAAGTGCAGACAACTCACCCAGATCTAATGTGTCTGTGTGTATTTGAGCGCAGCTTAATGAATGTGTTTTGATTAAACAGTGTGAGGTCGGGCTGGAAAAATACAGCCTAAAGTATAGCTTTTAATAGTGCACAATTTTTAAGAATTTGGCAAATCATTTGATATGATAATGATTGGATCAGCGTATTAACACAGATATGCTACAAAGATCAGAACTAGGCATTATTCAACTCAGTTTTCTTATTTTGTATGTTTGGATACTCTACTGTTGCTTGTGGAAATGATTGGTTGGGTACAAAATCGCTAGTTGATTTTTTTTTTTCTGGTTAAGCTTTAAATCCGTTTTCATCTCCACGCTCTGGCAATCAACTTTAATCAGGCAAGCCGAGCTGATTGAATATGGATGTGCAGATTTGCCACACTTGGAGTTGAAAAGTGCCATCGTGAAGTGCACGTGTGTCAACCTCAACCCTCGGTTACGTCACAAGAGGAAACCCCCTTGACAACACTTCCTACATTGAGTTTAGTTGATAAAAATAGGCTTAAGGCTACTTAACAATTTTATCAATTGTTTAATCAATCAATTTGTTTTGTTTTCTTTTAAAGATATTATACACTATATATATTGATGTGTAATCCACTGACGTTATGCAGAGATTCTATACATTGTGATTCTGCTTCTGCAGTGAGGAGGTGTGTCCTTTTCATTCCTTATATGGTACCCTGATAGTACCTCAGTGTTTCTAGTAGGGAGTTCTGGAAACGGATTTATTTTAGCAAAATCAGCAGAGATGTTTGTACATGTACATTGTATGAGGAAACCTGTGAATGGTTATGCATATTTATTGTTCAACAGGCCTCTTCAGAGCTGCAGTGCCCAGCGGTGCATCTACTGGCATCTATGAAGCCCTTGAACTCCGCGACAATGACAAGACACGTTATCTGGGCAAAGGTTTGTATTTCAGATATTCAGTTTGTACATGTAGTATTTCAAAGCATCTCTATCCTTACCAGTATAAAAAAATGTATTCAAGTTTTAATGTTTTTGAACATTATTGCATTGTAATTGCATTATTGTTAAGGGTTTTTGAAATGCATTAGATTCAAATATAAATAATGAAATATAGACAAAACTATTCAGAAAGAACTAAATTAATATTCATTTAGCAAGGACACATTAAATTGATAGAAAGTGACAATAAAAAGATTTATAATGTTACAAAAGATTTCTATTTGAAATAAATTCTGTTCTTTGAACTTTCTATTCATTAAAGAATCCAGAAAAATGTAAAACAGATTCTCCAAAAATATTAAACAGCACAATCGTTTTTGACATTCCTAATAATATGAATGTCAAAAACGGTTGTATTTTTGCAGAAATATTTTTACATTTTGTGTTTATGTGAATTAATGTGAAGATTCAATTTTCTATGTGAAACTCATTTTGTAATATTATACAAACGTGGATAATATAATGTTTATTTCATATATCATAATAACCATTCAGTAAAAATCTGAATGAAATTCATTTTTTTTAACATTCATTTCTTAGTTTCTGTAAAATATATATTTCCCACACAGTTTTTTCATTGGTCTTTCCATCTGCACTGTAGTTTTTTCCTCTTCTCTCATCCTCTGTTTCTTCTGCAATCTTTTCTCCTCTGTCAGGGGTGAAAAGAGCTGTTAAATATGTAAATGAGTTCTTGGCCCCTGCTTTGTGTAATCAGGTAAATTAGCGTGTGTATTAACTGAAGTGAGGAACTTAACCCCTTTTGAAATAGCACAGAAGCAGCATGAGCGTTTGGGTTTGCTTTGATGACTAACTACGGCAGGTATTTGTAGGTGATCACAGATGTTCTCATTGACAGTACAGCACTTTCCTGCTCTGTGATCATCTAGTCATGTCTGCTTTGCATGTTCATCCACTCCATAGCCTGGGTCAGTGATGGTCTGCTTGTGTCCCTGCAGGTGTCTCAAAAGCTGTTGAGCATATCAATAAATCAATTGCACCTGCTCTGGTTAGCCAGGTAGGAATATTTGTTCTTTGACTAACATGATAATGTATACTGTTGTTGAGCTGTGGTTATTCGTAATTTGCAAGACAAGTACTGTAAGATTATTTGAGAGAATTAGATAAGTTTGGGACCATTATTTGAAGTGGTAAGTGTCTTGTTGTGAACACTAACTAATGTTTGATAGAATATTAGAATTTAGTCATTTCTAAAGACAGTTATAAAGATAAAGCCCTCCCCCTAATCTCACAATGCTGTGAATGCCATAACGTTGCATTTGTTCTATGCTAAATTAAGTTTGTGTGGACATCATACTCCTTGTAGAATGATTAATATTGTCATTAATTAATCTCTTGTGTTTAAACAGAGTTTTCAGTCTTGGAGCAGGAGAAGATTGATAAGCTGATGCTTGATATGGATGGCACAGACAACAAGTGTAAGCAAGCATATTAATATGATTAAGTGTTTTTTATCATTACAATTCCTTTAGTTGCCATAACAGAATGTATTTACGAAATGAAAGTGTTATTTATCACAGCTATTTATTCAAGTTGGTTTATAAAGACTCTGATATATGCATCCATTATTTTAATGAATGTGCTCACTTGAATCCACAGCAAAGTTTGGTGCAAATGCCATCCTGGGCGTTTCCCTGGCTGTGTGCAAGGCTGGTGCTGCAGAGAAGGGCGTCCCCCTCTACCGTCACATTGCAGACCTCGCTGGCAACCCAGAAGTCATTCTCCCAGTCCCTGTACGTGCTCAGAAGAATAAACAGAATAATTATTAGTCTTTCCTGCTCTACATTACAATGTTTTGATAATTCCATCCACCTATTTTATGCAAGTGTTGGGATATCAATTTTTCAGCAAGTAAACCTAAAATATATTTTTTATTAATTAGATACATCTAAAAAAAAAAAAAAGTCATGAGGCTGAATAACATCAAGTTCATCAGAGCGTCTGTCTGCACACTGTAAAACCACCAATAAGTTATCACTAGCTATATTTCCATCCACCTATTTTTGCGTGCGTTTTGGGATATTGCAAAAATGGAATGCAAAAAATGCATAAATTCTAAAAATGTGTATAAAAAACATACGCGCTCAATTGATGGCGGATACATTTTTTTATCTGATAAGACGACATGCTCATCACTTGTGTGCCGAACCGTGGTGCTTGGTCCGTGCGGATCAACTACGATCTGTTTATCCGCTTTTGCACACCATCTCAAACGTTGTTTTAGTTATTCTGAAATGCCTGAGCCAAAGTCTGTCATCAGAATTATTTGGTATAATCATGATGACCTCGCCGAAGTGTCTCACATGATTGCATTACCAAACACCACCATCCCGAATGCAAGATAACATTACTTGCGTCTCTGAGGGGTTTCATCTGTGCAACCCAAGTCATTTATGATGTAGGAAAAAAGAGCCACGGTGCGCAAATCTCCCAGGAAGTAACAGTGATATTCCTATTTTGTGCATAAGATAAATACACACTTTGGATGGAAACATAGTTCCTTTAAATTAAAGAGCCGCAGTGGCTAGAACTTCCAATTATATTTCTCTTTTGCACTATTTTGTGAAGCTTTTTAACGCTACTTTTTTAAAACAAATTGTTGTGATATTTCTGGGGGGTTTTCCAGTTGTGGATGGATGGAAACATGGCTAAAATTCTATATTGCTTCAGTTGAAATACAGTCAGCTTATGTCAGACAAAATTGCTGAATTGGTGCATGCTTAATTGTTCTGGTCTGGAATAAATTTCTCATGTACCATTAACAAACTCTGGCACAATATAAATAGACTGTCTGTTTTCTAAGGCCTTCAACGTTATCAACGGCGGCTCCCACGCCGGCAACAAGCTGGCCATGCAGGAGTTCATGATCCTGCCCATCGGTGCCAGCAACTTCAAAGAAGCCATGCGCATTGGTGCTGAGGTCTATCACAATCTGAAGAATGTCATCAAGGAGAAGTACGGCCAAGATGCCACCAATGTGGGCGATGAGGGTGGCTTCGCCCCCAACATCCTTGAGAACAAAGAAGGTGAGATTCTGGAGTTTCATGAGGGACTTTAGATCTAGAATGATGGATCAGATTTTTAAGGATGTAAATGCTGCAGTACAATGAATTGATGTGAAATAGCCCATATTTTTACACAAAACACCACCATAAATATAAATCATATTCATGGTAAAAACAAACTTGGGGAATTAAAGATAACTATATAAGAGATTACATACATGTATAATCAATTCATCCTAGTACATACAGTATGTACTGTTAAACAATATGGTTGGACTGATTGTAGATGACACAGAGATAACTCGAGGAGTCAGAGATTACCGTTATCTTGATGATAGATAAGTGAGTTTACAAACATGACCATTTGAACAACAAAATCCTTGAGATCATTACCTAAACTTATACTTCAAAACTAATTTCTTTCCATCAAAAAAACAAACAGTTTTTATTTTATTATTTTGTGCATTGCTATGATTGAATTGAAACTAGTGAAGTTCTGCAGCTGTGGCTCAGTTCCTGGGGAATTCTGGGAATGCTCATGACCTTTGTGCTGCCTGCGAATCAGTCATAACATCTGCCCATCTAAAAGAAAAATAATGTAGAGTTGTTGACATTGAACTGAATTAATTGCTCTTTGAATGTTTAAATATTTATCATATTCTTTACCAGTATTATTTTTTATCTCAATGTTCATTTAGTTGTCTTAAAATATTAGTCAGGAATCAAAAAGTTGCTGTAAGTTAAAAGCTTATGTGTTATAAGCATAGCACAATGAAATATATCCTCAAGTTTAAATAAAGTACAAATCAGTGCCTGAACTCATCTTTTTGCTAATAGAAATATGAATGATTTGTAATAAGTACTTAAAGTTGTAAATGGGCCTTTGACATGAAACACCTTTAGGAAGTTAACAGTCTGCAGTATGACGTGCTATAGACATGTAGGTTTTATTACTGTATGAGAAACATAAACTTAGCTTTATACATTCATATAACATTTTAACCTAAAATTGTGCTTTTTCAGCTCTGGAGCTGCTGAAGAATGCCATTGGCAAAGCCGGCTACACCGACAAGATTGTGATCGGCATGGATGTGGCCGCCTCTGAGTTCTACAAGGGTGGCAAGTACGACCTGGACTTCAAATCACCTGATGACCCCAGCCGTTATATCAGCCCTGACCAGCTGGCTGACCTCTACAGGAGCTTTGTTAAAGATTATCCTGGTCAGTTGCCCTGATCTTTAGTGATACTATGTGTGAGAGTGTGATACTCTACTGTAATCCTCAGCTGGCCAGTGACAACTGCTTTGTGTAGATCTGATATCACAGCATCTAAATAGACAAGTTATGTGATAAATTAGTAGATAGATTAACACATTTTAATATATAAAAATATTCATTGTTAGTTAAGGATCTTATGTTAACTTATGTTAAACCTTACTGTAAAGTGTTACCAAAAGCACAATTTTTACTTGCCTAAGTATGTTTACCCAAACACAAATTCCTCCCATGCGTGTTGGGTATCTTTAGATCTTCTAATTTAAATCACAATTATTTCAATTAATATTAAAAGTAAACATTGCACAGATGTCTTAAGTTGCATTTACACGGCAATATGTAGATTGTGTGATTGATATGTGCCAGGTGGTCACTTCAGCTCAAATCAATTGTCTCATCTTTGCTTTTCAGTGGTCTCCATTGAGGATCCATTTGACCAGGATGACTGGGAGGCCTGGAGCAACTTCACTGCCAGCACTAACATCCAGGTGGTGGGTGATGACCTCACAGTGACCAACCCCAAGCGCATCGCCAAAGCTGTGACTGATAAAGCCTGCAACTGCCTGCTGCTCAAAGTCAACCAGATCGGCTCAGTCACCGAGTCCCTTCAGGCGTGAGTGTTTCTAATATCTCACACGATGTTTGTGGATAATTTAAAATAAGAACTAACTCAAATTTAGCTACATTTGGTCTTGATGTAATGATGTAACGTCTTTTGTTTCGGTTTTTCTTTGTTTAGCTGTAAGATGGCCCAGTCTAATGGATGGGGTGTAATGGTCAGCCACCGTTCTGGAGAGACAGAGGACACCTTCATCGCTGACCTTGTGGTCGGACTCTGCACTGGCCAGGTACATGGTTTGCCAAACACTCTTTTATCTATGGCCGGCCAATACTGTGCATGGGATCAAAAAGTAAATTGTCTTATTTTCCCCTCAGATCAAGACTGGTGCTCCCTGCCGGTCTGAGCGCCTGGCCAAGTACAATCAGCTGCTTAGGTGAGCCTTTGCGTTTATTAATCATTATTGTACTAATCATTAAAAGCACTTTGAATTCCCATTGTGTATGAAATGTGCTATAAAATAAACTTACCTTGCCTGAATGGCCTCTGATTGAATACTTGATTTTGATTGGTCAATCGCTACATTATGCAGTAAAATATTTTTGCATAGTAACTGTAAAGTATATTTGACTGTTGTCCCTAGGAACCGAATGTTTGCTAGTTTGATGTTTTTTATAGCACTCAACTGTTTCAAAACCTGCAAGCCTTTAAAAAATTTTGGGTCAGTAAGATTTTTTCAAAGAAATTAATCCTTTTATTCAATTAAATTGATTAAAAGTGACAGTAAAGACATTTATAATGTTACAAAATCATACTATTTCAAATAAATGCTGTTTTTTTATGGTGACTTAATATAAAAATATTAAGCAGTCCAACTGTTTTCAACATTGATGATGATAATAATAAATGTTTCTTGAGCAGCAAATTAGCCATTAGAATAATTTCTGAAGGTTCATGTGACACTGAAGACTGGAGTAATGATGCTGAAAATTCAGCTTTGCATCACAGGAACAAATTACATTTTAAAATATAATATATTTTAAATATAAATTAATATTGAAAATGTTTTTAAAAAAAATCATTATTACTATTTTACTTTATTTTTGATCAAGTAAATGCAACCTTGGTGAACATAAGAGAATTCCTTAAAAAAACATTTTAAAAATCTTACCATCATCAAACTTTTGTTTTCTCTTTTTGTGATTTATTTTTTCTGTATTGTTGTGTCTAACTAATTACAACTATAATAAATAGCGTTCAGTCCCAGTCTGTACTTCTTATATTGTTTAAACTGAGTGAAATTCCCAGATTGATTCTGATAATGTCTGACATCTGCAGGATTGAGGAGGAGCTTGGTGACAAGGCTCGTTTCGCTGGAAAGAACTTCAGGAAGCCCATCTGAAGCGGCGGCCTGTCACCGGTCTTAGTGTGCTCATCGTGCTTACTCTCCCACACAAAACGCCACGCAAAGCCAGCTCCTGTAGAATGGAAACCAGATGGAAAAGCAGAGTATTCAAAGGTCCAGATCTGTAGTCTATGGCACAGTACACTGCTCTCCGTGACGGCCCCTGCCCCATCCGTGCTTTGGCATCCAAATAGCATCAGTCCTTTAATTGTGTCTGTGTGAGTGAGAGATCTTTGTTTAGCTTCTTGTGAGTTGTAGTGATTCTGGTGCTCCACTGAGTATTTACGAAAGAGCTGAAGTTGTTCACTATGCTGCAGTGTGCAGTAAGAGTATGTGTATTGTGTTGCTTTTGATAAGTGTTAGTTCTATATGTGTGGCATAACAAATAAATTATCCCTATTAAAAAAGAAGAGTGTGGGTGAAGTATTTATTTATTAAATAATATAAGTGTATTTTTTATATAACACTTTTCAATATTATTATTAATAATTAGCTATATATATATATATATATAAAATTGTGAATGTGAGAATATGTATATATTAATTATTTTAATTATATAATATATAAATGCAAATTATAATATATTAAAGTATAAACATTTTGTTATTTGCAATTATATTTATATATACACATGCACACGTATTTAGTGCTATGTATGTTAGTGCACATATAACAACATTGAAACATTTAACAGCACTAATATATAAAGTTTAAATATAGTAAAATAAAAATAGTTGGCTAAATTACAATACTTACATACGTACATGATCAGTTAATACAATAAAATATAATACATTTTTACTTCAAATAAAAGTATATGGTGAAAGTGAATTAGAAAGCCATTTCAAATCCATTAGTAGAGGGTGAGTCTGGGTGAGGTTATGTCTGACTGCAGAGAATCTTAAAATGTTACAGAAAAGTCTTTGAAATTATTCAAAACGTGTTTTTCATCAGCGTATCAAGTATTTTCAGGGTAACCATAAGGTTCATTAGTTAACATCAGTTAACTACCCTAGTTAACATGAACTAAGAATGAACAATACTTACAGCATTTATTAATCTTAGTTAATATTAATTTCAACATTCACTAATACATTATTAAAATCAAAGGTTGTATTTTTTAAACATTAGTTATGCACTGTCAACTAACATGAACAAACAATGAACAGCTGTTTTTATTAACTGACGTTAGCAAAGATTAACTAATACAGTAACAAATGTATTGATCATTGTTAGTTAATACATTAACTAATCTTACCTGATGGACCTTTTCAAAGATTTAAAAAAAGGCAAGAAGAGAGCGGCTGTCGTTAGCGCCACCCAGTGGTTGTCTCTCATAAACCAGTGTAATCAGTATTGCTGAGTGAACAGGCTGACAGACACGGGTTTGTGCACTTGAGCTCGGAATTGCCATCTCCTGTTTCCACGACTGATGGATTTTGTCCTGAGGCGACTTTGCTCTTTCGGTATACATGTATAATTCAAATAATTTCGAGAAAGGAACCTTTCTTTGTATAGTTATTCTCTACCTCTGAAACTGCCGTGTAGAGATTGTGTGTTATTCCACACTGCCCTCTGCTGTTGTTTTAATGTAATGCGCAATCTTGGCCAATGTCACTTTTTTCCTTTTTTTTTTTTTTTTGATGGCAGCCAATGCTGCTGAAACAGCATTTATTGGTTTCTCCAAATATTATTTATTTATTTATTTATTTTTTACATAAAAGCATCTCTGATTTGGAGTTAACTGTCATTTAAAGCAAAGTTTAATAATTACTACCCGACCTTTTTTCTGATTAAACCAGTAGCTTATTTCAGCATTTTCTGTTTACAAACACACTCAAAGCTAAATTCACTACATATTCTGATCAACTTTTAGTAGGCTACATAGCAACAGGGTTGGTTAGTTAATTCAAATTTGGCTTTGACTACACTACATTTTTGTAAAAAGGAAAAATAAAAAATCCCTGAATGCTCAGGTATGATAAAAGATGAAACATTATGGCTTGGGATTTGAATGCACTGATTATTAGGGCTTATCATTTTAGGTGATTACGATGTATTAAACGAATCATTCTCATCTGCATATAGAATGTGCACTTGCATGCACATTTTCTTTTAGATTTTTTTTCACTGTTCCACTGGGAGCATGAATCCGCCCACAATTCGATAACAATCAAATCACACTGTGCTTTATTGTCTCCTGTAATCCAGATCCTCATTATATTTCAATCCTCAAAGCTCCCACAACACACTAACCCGTGCCTTCGTTCAATGCCTCAGTTCTTTGATTTAAAAGACAGGGAATTTGCCAGATTAAAGTTGCCATAAAACCTGTAAAGTACATTCTACCTTGCCACAAACAGTATGTAAGGGTTTACTAATAGCATAGTTTCAGATGAGCTGCCAAGACAAGGTAGCACAGCAGTGGAAATGAGATTCAGGCCATCTGTCTTGTGCTGGCAGGAATGATCGAGGTATGGTATTCTCTATCAAGAGCATGCATATTTCAAATTACAAAGGGAAGGGGAGGTGTGCTGTTTTTTCCTCACACAAAACCTGTCTCTTAACCGCACTTGTACGTTTGGCTTTGTCTCTCTGATTACAGACACCTCCTAAATCCACTTTCCTTCCTCGCCCTCTCCTGCTGAAATCAATCACGGCGTGCTCCTTCTCCTCCAATCAAGGCCCTTCGACAAAATTCTCTCTTCCCCCATTTTTATTGTTCATTCAGCCTGTCATGTCACAATAGAATAACAAGCCATCCGTTTCCCTCACAATACCTCTGCGCGAGCCTCTTGATACCTTTATCATAATGAGAGGAGAAAACAGCCAGCTGTGATCATTACACCGTAACACAAAACAGTTAGACTTCAGTCTGTTTTTTTTCTACGGCACTATAATGCCACGGCATGTCCATTTATCATTTTCCCAGCTTCCTTTTCTTTGTTAGACAATGCTGCACACTTAATATAGCAGGTGGTAACACCCACAGCCCCTGAAATCAAATCTATGAATCAAATACTAAGGAGATGGCTCTGCAAACTTCAGCCATTTTAAAGGATGTATTTTAAAGGGCTAACAAAATAATAGGCTAATGATAATTATTCTCTTTGAATGCTTGTATATTTTAAATATGTTGTTGTGTTGACTAAATATATATAATAAATAAGAATAGTGTGTGTGTATATATACACACATACATAGGCTACACACACACACACACACACAACACCAATTTCTTTGCTTTCTTTCTTTTTAATTCAGTTGATTCAATGACTCGCTCAGGAGAGTCGCCACCTACCGACGTAACGATGTAACCTGTAGATCTAAAGATTCAAATCGCTGGGAAGAATCAAAATCCACACCATTATTGTGCATCACTATTTTCTCTCGATGCAATCTGGTTCAGTTTGAATGACTGCCTAATATAGGATGAGATACGATCTGGATCCGGTTCATTTCCCTATTAAAATGCAAAACAGGATTGTGCCAGTTTTTCCAGAGCATCATTAATAGATTACCAATGTTGTTAAATGCACAGTGATTGTAGGCTCCATACTAAAAATATACATGGCTACTGAAAAGAAAAAAAAATGTTGAATGTAAAATGATATGATGTTGTTTTTGTGTGATTACATCCATGACAGAACAGCAGAAGGTTAAGTAGAGCATTCAGGGCTCAGCGGTCATGTTCAATGACCCACTGCTGAATGAATCCTCTGGGACTGACTGAAGCATCATTTCATAGAGGGAGAAACATGAAGTGTGGAAGACTACACTATAAACCAATCATTTCCACAGCAGGGTGCCACACACTGTATGTGCTTATAAAGCACACTGGAGAGCAACATTCTAAAAAGAGCATTGCAAGAATAATGTGGTCTCTCCTCAGCCAGGTGTTTAGCTTGGGAATCCTGGAAATAGGTATAGCCTAGGTCACGATGCTCATAGACAAATGACAAAAAAGACAACATTTTATGTATCTGAAAATGGGCATTTAATTTATGCAACATTAGCAACTAATCATTTTTTATTATGAATAGGCTACTTTAATTAGATTAGGCCTATATTTAGGTTCAAGGGCGTCACTATATGCCCATTTTAGGAGGGCTTTAGACTCCCTAAATTTCTACCCAGCCCCCCTAAAAATGTGCGATTAACTCCATAATATGTAGGCTACAGGAATTTTTGATCGCCTCCCTTTAAAACTCAAATGAAACCGACGACAGGCCTCGGTTCATCCCCTTATTTGTGACCCTAACCAGTCACAAGCACGGGTATATTTGGCACAGGTATCGATTTTTCTTTTATGCCAAAAATCATAGGACATTAAGTAAAGATCATGCTCCATGAAGATATTTTGTTAATTTCCAACCGTAAAAATATAAAACATTTATTTTTGTGAGTGAATGCAGCACAATCGCGAAAATAAATTGCCAACTTTTTTTTTACACCCTCAGATTCCAGATTTTCAAAATATTGTCCTAACAAACCATATATCAATGGAAAGCTTATTCATTAAACTTTTAGATGGTATATAAACTCCATTTAAATTAGATGGTTTTTTTTACACATTTTAGTCTGCGTTTGGCGTGTTCTTCAGTCCGCAGCAGTGCAGCTTCAGCATTTATTGTTAGATTGTTATAATATCTGCAGGGTGGGAAATTAACTTTTTTGCCCACCAGCCACAGTGGCTGGTGGATGCCCAATTTTACCAGCCACTTATATTTTTTACCAGCCACTTTTCCCGGAATTCAAATTTATAAAGTATTATTATACACAGTAATTACAGTGCATGGACTGTTCGACGGGAAGGTAGGCTAACCATTCCCTCGTTTTCCCTTCGTCATTAATGCGCCACTTGTTCGAAAAGTACCTTCTCTTTTTATTTACTTCGTCCTCAACAGTTTGTACATTCATAGCTACTGCTGACTCCACGGCGGGCCTCTTAAAGGGATAGTTCACCCAAAAATGAAAATTCTGTCAGTAATTATTCTCCCTCATGTTGTTCCAACCCCGTAAGACTTTCGTTCATCTTCGGAACACAAATTAAGATATTTGTGATTAAATCTGAGAGCTGGGTCACTCCTCCATAGGCTTCTAATGGCGCTTTTCCACTGCATGGTACGGTACGGTTCGGTTCGGTACAGCGCGCTTTGGCTTTTTTCCACTGCATGGTACGGTACGGTTCGGTTTGGTACGGCTCACTTGTGGTGCGTTTCCACTGCATGGTACGGTACGGCTCGCTTCGGCGCGCTTTAAATGGTACCTGGTCTGTTGAGGTTCCATTCGTATGGTACCGGTACTAAAATGTGACGTGAAACACTGCAGATCTCTGATTGGTCAGACAGACAGAATCGTCACTACCAGCGTCATTGGATTTGCGACACGAGACACTAAACCCACACCGCTAGCTTTAAATAACCAGTAGACAACAGCCAACGCGGTAGCACCTGTTTTTTACTCTCAAAAAGAAAGAGATCAAAACTTAAAAAAAGAAATGGCTGAATCGTGGTCGAGGTGCAGCCGTTCCTCTCGTTGTTTGCCGAGGAGCGGATCCAGCGAGAGCTGAATGGGGCAAAACGGAATGAAAAAGTGTTCCAAGAAGTAGCCTAGCTCAGCTCTTAGCCGCACACGGCTATCACCGGACCTACAAACAGTGTAACGATCAGTCCCACCCACTTTCAATGGGTACTAACTGCAGTGGAAAAGCAACCGAGATAAAGCGAACCGAACCGTGCCGTACCGAGCAGAGTCGTACCACGCAGTGGAAAAGCGAAGCGAGCCGAACCGTTCCGCGCCGAATCGAACCGTACCGAACCGTACCGAACCGAACCGAGCGTACCATGCGGTGGAAAAGCGCCATAAGGGATTGAAACTTGCCAGCCCCAAAAAGTTCTTAAAGAAATCGTTAAAAGAGTCCAAGTGACTACAGTGCTCAATCTTAAGTTTATAAAACGATGAGAATACTTTTTGCGTGCAAAAAAACAGAAAAATAACGACTTTATTGAACCATCTCTTCTCTTCCATGTTTTTCTCCTAAGCTGTTGACGTAGTGTAACAGCGCAGCGCTTCTGTGTTATACGTCACACGTAGGCTCACTATTGGCTGACGCTGGTCATGTGTGTGATGCGTGTGACGTTCAACCAGAAGCGTTGCGCAATAACACTACGTGAAATCCCAAAGAGAATACTTGAATAAAGTCGCTATTTTTTGTTTTTTGTGCTCAAAAAGTATTCTCATAGCTCGATAAACTTAAGATCTCGCCGCTGTAGTCACTTGGACTATTTTTACGATTTCTTTAATAACTTTTCGGGGCTGTCAAGTTTCAGTACTTTAGAAGCCTATGGAGGAGTGATCCAGCTCTCAGATTTAATCTAAAATATCTTAATTTGTGTTCCGAAGATGAACGAAGGTCTTACGGGGTTGGAACGACATGAGGGAGAGTAATTACTGACAGAATTTACATTTTTGGGTGAACTATCTCTTTAACACCGGGTATATGTCGCCACATTTTTTAAATTTTCCTTTCGTCTGTACCTCAGCTCAGCTATATGTGTCACGGTCCGTTGAATAACCAATCAAATTAGTTACTCGACAAAAGTGCATTATTGTTACTTAGCAACAGCATTCTTTGACAAAAGCTTTCCAATCCGTTACAAGGAATGTTTTAAGTAGTAACCAATAAAAATATGTTTTACAATCTACCAGCCAGATATAGTATACAAGGCAAAGTCACCAGCCACTTTGAAAAAGTACCAGCCATTGGCTGGTGGCTGGTGCTAATTTCCCACCCTGAATATCTGCATATAGTTCTTTGTCATAAATGCAGTTGTTTACATAATATGATGCGGGAACAAATAAAGGCGGTTTCCCATCCACTGTAAAATCTGGGCTTATTTATGAAATTCCTTTCATCTAAAAGGCATGAGACTTTGTGACTTTACTCTAGCTATAGCCGACTTCATACTTTAGTGCAGTAAAATTTATTATAATATTCATTTTATAATAAATCCAAAAGCAAAAAAAAAAAACAGTGGAAATGGCAAATGAGCTAAATTGTGCTCCTCTGGTGCCATCTACGGGTTATAGTAGTAGCTATACAGTTCTATACACAGTATAGTAGCTACACACAGCTTCACAGTGATAACATGAAAATAATACAACAAAGTTTGTTTCTAGAAGAGAATTTCTCATCGTCCACCTGAAGTAAGGCAGATCAATAAAATTGATGAATATTAAATGTCCCCAACTAAGCAAGCCAAAAGCCAAGGCAATTAGTGGCAAGGAACCAAAACTCCATCAGGTGACAGAATGGTGAAAAAAACCTTGGGATAAACCAGGCTCAGCCGGGGGCCAGTTCTCCTCTGGCTAACAAACGAACAGTGTATGATTATGATTCAGGTAGCATACAGGTCAGAAGTCAGATTGGATCAGAACATTCACAATATTTACCCAGATCCATCTGACTGGAGGTCGGAGTCATCATGCCGGTATGGAGACGAGTTTGTTGAGGTGTCCATGAGGCCTTCACAGGGCTGATGAGGCTGGCACTTCAGGTATGCGTTGTGGTCAAGTACAGGCTCAGGTCCACCATCTGATCTGGATATGGCCCGGATCCAGCTGACTTCAGTAAACCTTGGAATAAACGGAAAGACTAACATTAGCGATGTCATTCTTCTTATGAAGTAACGAGTACATCGGGTGAAGTGTCCCCGGTTCCGGGTGACCTAATCGCAGCCTAATAATCATTTAACTGATTTCAATAATAAATGTATAATGTTCAATGTGAATGCCAGGTGAAAGAGATGCGTTTTTAGTCTAGATTTAAACTGACAGAGTGTGTCTGCTTAATGAATTTCATGTAATTTTTATGTTAAAAGTGTGTTTGTTTTCCACTAGGTGACAGAAATCCACCCCAAATGGCACATTTAATCAAATAAATACATTTAAAAACCTTGTATTTTTAAAAAATATTTATAAAAAATATTGTAGGCCTACCCACATATTGTTCTTCAGTTTGGAAGAATATTATCTTCATACGAATATTGTTCATAACAAGGAGAGAGAGAGAGAGAGAGAAAGGAGCCGAAACTAGGTATTAATGTGTAAAATGACTATAAAACAGCGTTAGGGCATGCTTATTTTTTAGGACATATTACTGCTGTATTTGTAAACGCAAATCTGTGCCGACTCACTCATAAATTAACTATTTTATAAAGTTCGAAAGCGCTAAATGCTCATGTATGCGTGAAACGCCGAAAAGCAGCAATACGAGATGTCTAGCACATCTAGCACATGTTTAAATATGATAAAAGAAGGGGAAATTAAATAGAAAAACACAAAATCCGTTCTGTGTGAGAGGCCCCTGCAACCTCCCGATAGAATCACTGTTTGCTGGTGTGATTCAAACTGTCCACCATAATACTAGCAATATTTAGGCAGTCATACACAGCCACACACATACACACAAGCGCGTTTTTAAATCACAAAATGACCAGCCTGATTGGTCCGCGTCTTACGCTCAGTGCGCGTTCAACCAATCGCAGCGCGCGACACTGGAAAGTGGGCAGAGCGTTTTCAAGCGCACATTATTCTTCTCGCAGGAAGAGCGGCTTTGAAGCGAGGGGGGGGGGGGGCTCTTTCTTACAGAAAACACTCACACAGAGAGAGAGAGAGAGAGAGAGAGAGAGAGAGAGAGAGAGAGAGAGAGAGAGAGAGAGAGAGAGAGAGAGAGAGAAAGAAGACAACACTGTGTCCCAACACTGACCCGTTACCAACACTCCTCACCACCATAAATATTGATAAGTGACAGCCATATCATTAATATCGTTGTGCTAAGGGTGTAAAACGACTCCAAAACACTTGAAGCGGCACTTGACTCTCATCCGCTAACCGCCGCTGCTCAGTTACAACAACACCTCAAAACGCCAAATCTGATGTTGTAGAGAAGGATTTCAGGTAAGTTCCGCCTTCGTCTTCTCGAGCATACGGAAGATGATCTAATTAGCTTATGGCTCTTTCAATTAGCTCCTTGTGTTAATCACAGCCACTGTAAGCTGCCATTGAGGGGGTTATGCTTTATTAATACAGGAGACATTAGCTAGCAGGCTAACATAATTATCAACATCATCCTCCTCATCATCAGTCAGTTTGTGTGTATGTAACGTTATAGTGTTTGACAAAGATGCATATTTTTGTTGTTAATGCGCTGATATAATCATAACGCCGTGACATTAAGTCACCGGAAGGACAGTGGATCCGGTCAGATGGGTTATTTGAGAGTTTTGACAGGATTGAACTTGATAGTTTGGCTTGTTGTTTTATGTCTTGCACCCGAGTCACGAACGCTTTGTTGGCAACTTGTGTGCGCACACAGGCACGGATACATCTCGTTCACGTTGCAGTTTTTAATTGCACTTAACGTTACCCTAATTTTGAGCTGTTGAGATAGTGTCATTGCAAGATTGCGAGGTTACCCTGACGAATTAGTCTCGCCTGTCTTCTGATGTCTAACTCAAACCTGGTTACCAGACCACATAGTTTTATTGTCAAATGTGTCCTGAGAGGTCAGGTGACAGTGCATGTTTGCTCTGTGTCTGGCTTGTCAAAGCTGTGTTTTGAAAGATCAGTCCACTTTTTATGGTTGTTGTCATCAAGGTTCAGCTGGGCATTTGTATCTGTAGCTTTTATTGCTAGAACTTGCTATCTAAACAGTTTTCACAATGATAATTTGTTCTTTGTTTGTTTGAAAAGACATGAATAGATAAAAAAAACATGAAAAAGATTGACTGTGAAAATTCAATCAGTGTAACCACCTGTTTACATTTCTATTTTGTGAATGTATGTTGTGAATTGTGACTGCTATTTTAGATGTTTGCAAAAACACTGTAAATGATTTGATAGATACACAGATAGACACTTAATTAGCAGCCAGACAGGTAAAACTGTACAGCAATCAGAGTCTACCACGTAAAATTAAATGAATGCAGAACAAATGAGAGAAGTTGTACACTATGTACACCATATGCATTACAATAAATGCATAAAAACAAGCATTTGCACTTCAGTAGTTTTGGTCTTAAGGAACAAGAAAGTAAGAACCAGAATAATGTTTATGTAAATGTATGATACCACTTTGAAAGTTGTGTAGCCTGATTATGCTGGATGATGTTTAAACATTAAATTATTAAGCTTACACGGGGAATCAATAAACCAGCCAATGAATCAATTGTGAGGCCCAGGTTGTGAGCTCCACTTAAACACCCTCATGTTTGCTTGGCATTGAAAAATTACATGTTTTTTATAGATGCAACTGGTTTTCATTTGGATGGTTTCCACTGTCTAATTAGATTTAGGTGAAGTGTTGCATAGCCATAGTTATACAGATTTGACATTCTAGGATGTTGAAATAGAGCTGGAGTCACACTTAATTGGAAATATACTGAATAAGATCATAATCACCGCATTGTTTTCTTGTCCATTCAGCATGCAGTACACAGGCTGAATTGTACGGCCACCTGCCACTGTGTTGCACTAAGACCAAATGGCACTCTCAACAGCTTGTGATTGGAGGAGGCAGAAGTGTATTTTGTTGTGGTCATTTTTCTCCAATGCGTTAGATAATCCTTCAGACAGTACTCAGCCGATCTGTTCTGTTTTGCTAAAATGAATTAATGTGTAAAACTGTTATGTTATGCTCTTTCACTTGTTAGTATAGATTGCATTTTTCTGCTTGTCAGGGCTCAATAAGGATGGCTGGACCGAGGCCAGTGTGTGAGGGTTTCGGGACAGTTTACAGAACAGTCACTTGCCCTGTTGGGACAATGCTATTGCAATTTGATTTACATCCCCTGAGCTTGTACATCCATTTTTATGCTACGCAAACTCAAATGTTTGGTTTTCTGTGGTGTGTTTTGTTGTTGAAAGTTCTGTTGATTTGTCACTGAGATTCTAGCTGCAGGGCTCCAGACTAACTTTTTTCACTAGGAGCACGCGCGCCCCCAACTGAAATTTTTAGGGGCACAACCAGAAAATTTAGGAGCACACACCGTAAAACAACATACTAACCAAATATTCAGATTTCAACTAATTTCCAGTATATTACTATTTACTAATAAATACTTTGATAATAGATGCAGAAATTACAATGCCTTTGCAGTGGCCTTTTCGCCACACAAACTTCTCACTCTGAATCATCTTCCAACTGTGACACTGTACTAGGGCTGCAACGTTTCAAATAGCTCACGGTTCTGTTTGTATCACGGTTTTAGGTTCACGGTTTTGGTATGATTCGGTATGTGGTATGTTCAGGGGAAAAAAGACTGCTGTCAAATAAAATAAAGAAAAATAATCTAAAAATAATCTAACAACAAGCGAAAGCACAAATAAATACAATAGAGCAAAGATACTAATAAAATAAACTGACTTTATGCTTTTCAGGTAGATCTAACATTAGTTTTCAGGTACAGAAGTTGAATAAAAATAATCAAATGTAAAATAACATTGCATATTTGACTGTATAAATTAAAGAATAATCCTTATTAAAGTTACAAAAGCTATTCAATTCAGAGCTGATTCAGTAGATAAGTTCACTTAAGGCATAAACAGACTATGTCTGCTAGGATACTCATCAAGACGGACATGTTTACTTTTTGATGTGAATTTGTCCATTCAAGTGCAAAACTTGAAAGAGAACTCTATATTTGCGCGCTGTCATACATCTATGGCTGTCTGAGATGAGTAGCCTACACATACACGCATACACACGCGATCGCGTCCGCGCGCGCACACACACACGCACACAAATCTTCTATACGCGAGTTCTCTTTCGCGTCTTGCTCTTGAATGTTTACATTGGCAAGACTTAAATGAGTTTAGTTTAAATACCGATGGTAACGTCTGCAGTTCAGGTCTCGCCTGCGCTCGCGCGCTATCAACTCCCAGGTGATGACGGCGTAAATGACAGGTCATGTTCGAGCATTTGGCACTCACGTGAACAGTGTTTAGTCATTTTGTTCATTTTTTTTTTATTATCGCTGTTGTAATGTATTATTTTGGAAGCCAGCAAGTGAATTTAACTGGCACACTAGCCGCAGGTCGGAAGAATAGTTTGTTTGCTTGCTCATTGCTCAAACGCACATGTTGTGATATTTGTCTCCGTCTCCTTCCCACAGACGTTTAAAACAAACGCGCGCTCAAATATCTCTAGAACCCTCCCTCTCCACACATCAGCCACTTACACTTGCATCCTATTCTTCTCACACTCATTGGTACACATTCCGGATTCATTGATAAGCCTCTTCCACGTTTAACGTGTTAAAAAAAAAAAAAAGGGAGGACAAATTTACTGGTCGCACATGTGCGACTGGATGTAAAATTCAGTCGCACACTCTCAAATTTTGGTCGCAAAATGCGACCATTTGGTCGCAGTCTGGAGCCCTGAGCTGGTTAAAAGGTTTGCCAAAATTGTTGTGATAATCTTAAAGACATCAGTAAGAATGTGTTGCAAATTTTTCAATGTATATTGTTGTTGTCCTGCAAAAGGGTTTTTATAAATGAAATGGATTTACATTCGAGCAAAAATGTGTAGAAAAAAAGTAACTTGGATATAATTCAACTTAGATATTATAAAATATTACGTATAAAAATAATAATATACATATATACAATTAATAAAGTAGTTATAGCAGATATAAAAATACATGGCTAAAATGAAAAATGGATCATTCCCCTTATTTTTTCTGGGGCCAGTGAAAATCTGAACGACTGGGCCATCAGGAAAAATCCTTATTGTTGAGCCCTGCTTGTTATCTGAACTATTGTTTGTAGTGATACTTTGTGATCTGGCACTAGATGCAATTGAGCCATAGTTGGCAATTTAATTATTTTGCAGAATTCTGACATTAAGGGACATTCTCCTCACAAATAGACTTATCTTAAGCACAATGGCTTAGCTTTATGGTGTCTCTTTAACAGTGATTTTTTTTCAGCACCATCTGCCTTGGGTTATGTGCTTATCTAGCAGGCTGAGAAAAAGTCAAAGAGAATCATACAAGCTGGGATTATCACATGAGCATTTGGTCGTACATGGGCATCAAAGCTGATGCCACCCATTTAACAAAACACTCAGACCCACAATTATGCCTTTTAATGAAGAATAACACTGACATGACCTGCAGGTTCTGGTTTGTTGCCGCTGTATTCGTGCAGTTGTCAGAGACTTGCAAGCAGATAGAATAACTCTCAATTTGCTATTCTCTGATGATCTTGTTATTTCAGCGTCATGCTACAAAAAAAGTGTGTGGGAGTCTTAACTGTGTAGGAGAAAGCTATTAGTAATCATTCTCTGCTGGCCAAAGGGCATGAGAGTACTCTCAAGGGTATCACAGAGCAGCTATGTAAACTGTTGAACAAAATCAGTGTCACACTGACTCGCAGCTGTGCTCATTTTTCACCCCTAAAGGCGACGGCCTATTGTATTTGTTGTACATATAGGGCTTGCTCAGCCTTTGAAAACAGGTTAAAGCCCAGCAAATCCTTCTCATTGCAAAAGCAGCACTCAATTCAGCCACATCCTGACTTTTGAATGTTGTTTTCCCGAACACAGCACCTGTCATTTTCATATTTCACCATAACAGTGAAGAAGATTTATGGTTTTTTTTATAGTAGTTCTTGGATTTTAACAGCAGAGAGGGTTTTCTTGGATGAATCGCTCAACAATCACAATGCTAAAGGCATGTTCATGCCAAAATACGATAACTATAGCTATAAAGTTAATACACTGAAATGGAAATTCTGCAGAAACTAAACAATTACAATAATAATCAATTATTTAATCAAACTTATTTGATAATCAAACCCTCAAATAGCTAAAAAACTGAGTTTAAATGCACATAAGGCAGTTTTTATATCAACTTTTTAATACCAGAATGGGCTCTATGCACGGCGGTATTTCCGGTGAAGGGTTAAGGATGCTCGATAACTTCCGCCGATCGTAGAGTCCAGTGCAATACCAAGAATTTATATTGAATTTTATACTCCATGGTTATACTAAAGAAACGTTAGTCACAAAAACACAAAGACACCCCTCGTTGTGTTTATGCTTCTTTTAAAAATTATATTAAATAAACATAACTATACATAAAATTACATCTAAACATATGAAAGTTTCATTTCAAAGATGGGAGGACAGTACATTTTGAAGACTCTGCCATAATCCCGTTTTCCTCGGTTTTTCCCTCCGCTTTAATCTCCCCAACCGGAAACGGATGAGCATCCTTGCGTCAAATGCGGAACTTATGCGTGCATATAGCCTATTGTTTCTATTCCAGTTTGTTGGTGAAATATAACGACAATAAACTTATGAGACATCACTTAACAGGTTAAGTAAAAATACAATGAACGTGTAATACAGTGCATTAGCAAAATGAGTCCCTGCCCCTTTAATCGCCGTCTGTGTTTTTATTGTTAATCAGCTGGAACAAATGGTTCTAGACGGTCAATCAGATATAGACGATCAGAATCCATTTGTTTTCAAAGAGCTTGAGCATTTACAGTGGTAGACAACATAACTGCAATGCATGCTCATAATAAACAGAACTTTATCGTCCATTTGTTTAGACTGTAAATATAGTTATTGTTCTCGGTGTGAAGTGATTCTCATTTATTAGTAGTTTAAAGCTGAACACCACAGCTGAAGTGAGACACCACACATGTATTATCCACATCAGTCAAGCTGTCTTGCGCAGTCCTAGATTCTCGTACTCTTTTAGGATAGAGCCAGCAATCTGGGGATCGGTGACAACAGAAGTAATCTGGTTAGCGTTTTTGGCATGGCGTGAATCCATCTTTTGAGCAAGAGTGTGCTCAGAATCCACCCAAGAGGGCAATTTGGGGAAGCTGCTGCCAGGGCCAGTGTGAAGCAATCATGGGGAGAGCAGTAAATAATGGGTTGTAAATGGAAGACATTTCCTATGAAGTGTCAGTCAGACGACTGGAGGGGAGATCCCATGTGGATGCTGGTGTGCTCTCACTGACTTCGCTTCTCCGAGCTGATTTGTCAATATTTAGGCAGGGAGAGGCAGAATTTACATAATGCTCCATCACACTGACACACTGTTCCTTTTGATCCGAGACTTGATTCGTGTCAGATAGTTGAATGACCTGGCGTGTGGCTCGGCACAGACTTGGATATGTATTCCAGTGCAGTGACATTTGGTGCTGGGAGAAATGGAGGCAAACGATAAGGTAGATTTAGCTGCAGTGTCTTAAACTATAGTCTTTGTTTATTCAGAAGGGGCAAAAGGAGTTAAAGGAATAGTCTAAGTAATTACGCTTAATCAAGAGTATTTGTTATAATGTTAATTACTGCAAAAAAAAAAAAAAAAAACGGCCAAAAAGGCACTTGCAATGGAAGCGAATCAATGTCAGTAGTATAGCCACAGACATAAACCATATGCATATAGATAATTTTTGTGTAAAATCACTTTCTATTCTTTTTTTGTGTAGTTATCCAATTTTACAACTTTGTTGCCATGATGATGCAACTCTTTAAAAAGGTGCTTTTTCACATTTCTGGTTTTAAATCTTTGAAATTCATTTATTGTGATGAGTTGAAATTATTTATTGTTGCAATCAACATTATGCCACAAAAGCTTTCTACTAAGGGTGCTCCGATTGATCGGTTGCTGATCGTTATTGGCTGATAATAATAGCTTTATATAATTTGATCAGTGGTATAGACAGAGAGATCATAAAGGCCGCAAAACTCGCGAGACATTTTTTTTATGCGCAGCTAAAATTGCTTCACTACATTCACCGTTTTTGCAGTTCTACCAGGTGTCTGAAAAGGAAAATAAACTTGCAACGTCTTTGCGGAAAGCTGAGACATTGCAACAACAGCAACCCTACAGCAATGATGGCCAGAAACTGTGGCTGTGTGATTTTTAGTGCATTTCTTTCCTTCACAGCAGTGCGCTTTCGTTCCTTCCTAAAAGGACAGACTTAACGTCCAAATAAGCAAAATCAGTTATTAGACACAAAGATAACAGTCTTCAAAGCGAAGTTTCTAACAGCACTTTGCTTTTTCTTGCTTTTTTAGTATTTTATTTTTCGAATAATAATTACAGATCGAATATTCAAAAATTTGAATATTCGTGCACACCCCTATCAGTTATTGTTGTAAAATACAGCCTACTGTTGCTAAACTGCAGGATGTGCTCGATTAATAAAACTGAGTTAAGCCACGAAAGAGATACTGTTCCAAAGTGAACTTTGAGCTTCGGGTTCACGTGTAATGGACGTAGGCCAGTAGGAGCTGTTTGTGTAAACCTCACTCCCCTGGCCTCAAGAGATGCGATAGCAAATTATGCTATAGAGGCTACAGTATTTAACATCCTAGTTACCTCGCCCGCCTTCCACACTGGAGACCCCGGCTTGAATCCTGCTCAGAGTGGGTCGGGTAGTACCGGTTGCACACGCCTAAATGGTTAAATACACAGAATTTATGTCAAAAAAGTATTTGCTTAAACACCGTCGGTTGTGTATTAAGTGAACATAAACAACAGTTGGGAAATAAGTTGCATGTTAAAGAATATATTGGATCCGTGCATTCGGTCTTAAAGTGACATCAGCCTCATTTTTCTTCAAACAAAATCAAACAAAAGACAAAGAAAAATTACTCACTGCTCTTTAGTAGATTTAGTAGGTGTAGTAGATTTAATCTACATTTAAATTATACGGTGAAGACTATACAGTGTTGTTTTACATTTGGTTATTTTACATTTGAAGACTGTTCTGTCTTTTTTATTTTTTATTATAATAATTATTTATATCGCAGGAAGACTATATTTGTTAAGCTCTATATATCGTTTCATTTTTTTATGCTTCAAGTTGTTGTTAAGAATAGTTGTCCTGTTATTTATTTCGGTGGTATCGGACAATAAGTGATCGGTGATCGGAGCACCCTTACTTTCTACTGACCTTAAGTGAACCCAGAACATTCTTTTAAAGCATTGAGGGAAAAGTTAGTTCCTAGATTATCTCATCATTTGTCTAAAGAGGCGTCCTCTGGTTAATGTAACTCTTACCTTGCTGGTCATAAATTGCACCTCTTCTTTTCTTTATAGTGTGTAACTGCTGGCTACCATCTGTATAGGCAAGTAGGTCATTCTTTATGCCGCTGTTGTTCAACTGTAAGGTCTGCTTTGATTTGCAAAGACAGCGTAACTGCAAATCACCCTTGTTTGTTGGAAATCCATGATTCCTCCTTGAAAGATCTGATACCCTGGACAATGCTGTCATGCTTCTTCCGAAGAGCTCTTGATGGGCCATTCAAATTCTGTGTACTCATTAAATTGAACAGTCTGACAACACACACTCTGACAGCATGCATAACAATCCAGCTCTTTCATTCTTCTTAAAAGATGTTTTCTGGTGTGTGTGTAGCACAAATGCCAAAAGCGGGTAATTGGCTGCAGCAGTGCTTTCTGCATCTGTTGTTTTAAGATATTAGGCTGACACTCAGGGCAGCCTGGCAGAAATGAGACAGGCCTCCTTTCTTCCTCTCTGACACCGAGAGGCTCTGTGTCTTGAGCAGGGCTGATTTCCTTGTTTCTTGACAGTTTTCGAGAGAGTCATGCAAATGTATTGTACATCATTTTTCTTGTCGAGTCTAAGAGGATAGAAAAACAAGCAGTAAGACATGCTGCGGTTGTGCTGCAAACTGTGTAGCTGCAGATACTTTTTTAGCCTAATCATTTTTGCAAATGTAATGTGATCATTGCACAGATGTTATGTATTTTTTTATGTACACGGCTCTATGGAACACTTAGGAGATCCCAGTTAAAGCCATAAAATGAAAACTCAAAGAACTGGTAGGAAATACACAGACAGCTGCATGAAAGACAATTCTACAGTCTTGAGGAGAAAATTCTAAAATAACTAAAATAATATAAATATTTCATTATATCCCACTTGGGAATTACTTTTAAACATCCGCTAAGAAAAAACATTGATACCTAGAGAGAAAAAAAAAAAAACTGCAGCAAAATTTAATTTAATTTTACCTTTTTATTCACAATATTATTTAAGAAAATTAAACAAATTATATTTTTTATATTATAAATGTTAGGATTATGCTTAAAATTATAATAATAAAAAAATATGTTGTGATATTGCTGTTCTTGCTTTGTTTTATGTGGTTTTGGGATGTTTTAATACATATTTGATTTGATATATTATATATATATATATATTTAATTGTATTTATATATACATATATTTATTTATTTGGTAAGTAGCCATGTAATAATTGGGATAATGTAAATCCAGCCATCATTATCGCAAAACAAACCCCTTCAGGGTGATACAACATCCCTCTGCTTCATATTTGGGTCTTGATTACCCAAACAGGGTTTTACTTTGCAATAACGACCAGCTATCTGTTCATTATCCATTTAAATGTATTGATGGATAACAGGCCAGTGCCTTTGCTATTCACACAGTTATGAAAAGCTCATAATCAGCGGTTTATAATGGCATAAAAAAGGCTGAGAGTCAAAAGCATTCAAGCTTTGACATTTGCCTTTGTAATGCAGAGTGTGTTGCTGTATTTCACCATGTAACTATGAGCAGACACCATCAGGGCTGCTGATGGAACTTCCTGCCAGCGAGCAGCTTAACGTAACATGCTGAAGAATTATGGGACCCTTCGCCAGATTGCTCCAAGATGTCCTCGCAGATCAGACAGAACTGTACTATGGGAGTCATTCTGTGGAATTGGTGAGGGGGGAGAGACATTCATGATTTTAAAGCAAAGCCAAAGCAGATGCTGGGAAATGAAAGTACCAAAGGCTTACTATATAGGCTTCAATGACGTATACCGAGAGCAGGAAGGGGTGTGGGCAGCTATTAACAAACTGTTTTGAGAGTGAACCACTTGGCTTCATGACTGCTGTCAGTAGAGTGGGTGGAAAATAAGATGGCATCTTGTAGGAGAATGGAGCCATATTGGTCCGTCCCTGCTGACTGAAGAGTCTCACTACTGATTAGGTAAAAGATTAGCTGCTGTAATGACGCCACAGTGAATGTCGCACACAAAAACAGTCTCTGCATACCGGTGCTTTATTGCTTTGCTCCTGCAGCTCCCTTGAGCTGTTTATGTGGAGCCTCATGGAATATTGTACTATCATTTGATAATGCCCATTTTCAGAGCACAGTCAAAGGAAAGCGCATATACACACACACCCCCACATGCACATAGACAGCCACTGTTTTCCTTGACACTCTGAGTCTGTTTCCAGTCTGGTTTGTCCATTTGTAAGTGCATTAGTGTGAGGAATGAGAGAGGTGGAGAGGAGAGGATGTATTAGCAAAGCCATACAATTTTCTCAGATGCATTAGCACGGGCCGGGGGAGGAGAGCCCAGGCTTTTGCACTATGTTTGACATGTGCCTTTCAGTAACATCCCTTATAAACCTGCTGGCCCATTAACCATTGCTTTTAAATATTGAACCAGCTTGTTTAGCAAGACTTAAGCATCTGAATCATCTTAACCCTAGAGCACCTAGCTAAATACATTGATTCTTAAACTACCTGTTTTGTAGGGCTGCATGATTAATCAAAATCTTAATTAAGAAATGATTGTCACAGAATAATATAATATTTTATAATAATTCTTTAGACCTTTGTTTGTAATTATTTATAGTCATATAGGCTGCCTGAATGTTAACAGGTAACCCTTCAGTTTTTCGTAAAATAAAAATATTATTATTGTTTTCTTATTTTATTATGATATTGTTATATTTAAAGGGATAGTTCCCTTTAAATGAAAATTATTTCATTAATTACTAATCCTCATGTCGTTCCAAACCCGTAAGACTTTTGTTCATCTTTGGAACAAATAAAAATCTTTTGATGAATTTTGAGAGCTTGTTGTCCCTCTGTTGACTGCTATGCATTACAACTACCACTTTGATGCATCAAAAAGTTCATTAAGAGATCGTAAAACTAATCAATATGAACTGAGCAGTTTAGTCCAAAATTTTCTGAACAGACACGTTCGCTTTGTATGATGAACAGATTGAATTTAGGCTTTTATTCACATATAAACATTTATCAACTCGCACATCTTTTGTGGTAAACGGAAGCTCAAGCTGGTTTGGTTCATACTCGTGTGTTATGCAGCGCGTTTGAGCTTCAGCAAAGAGGTTTGTTCTCACACGTCAAGCAGGTTCGCTTGAGCTATGTTTGCTGATCAATGTTTATATGCCGTTTCCATACATAATTTCGTGCATCTCAAATATAGAGAGTAATGAGACAATTGAAATTTGCTAGTTTACGGCTTGCTTTTTTCCCCAAATAATATTATTAAATTAGGAAATATCAGATTTATTTTTCTCGATATAGAATGTATGTGCTAAAGTAAAACGGAAAAAGATTGTGTCGATACTTAATTGTCGATAGATAGCATTTCCTAAAATGGCATAACGGTTTTGATTTTGAAGCAATCCTTGGATGGAATGGAAATGTACGGAAGACCGCAGTAAAAATATTAAAGGAGTCATAATGTGCAATTTTCACTTTTCCATGAGAATCAATGTATGTTATGATTGACTAACGATTATACATTGGCCGGGATGCCGATATTCAAAAGTGAAGCGTTTGTTTACCCCAGGGTTCTTAAACTAGCCAACGTGCACGCGCACTCAAATACGAGATTTCAATTTCTCCCCCGACTTGACGTCAAGACGGGGCCGGATATACCATATGGACACCGCAGAGGAGGCCCGCCCTGCCCCTCTCCCCATCATATTCAGTCAAGAAAGATGCAGAAACGTAGTGCACACTGCACACGTGAGTTGCTCTGTGGTTGACTGTCATAATCCACATTCTAATGTTTTTTCTTTACCCAAAACTGACCAAACTACAAGGGACCAGTGGATGAAATTTATTTTTAATGACGCTGTTCCAACAACCATCTCAACTTGCTCAACGTTAGGTGGTAAAACACGGGGAATGGACTCTACGAATGCTAATAATCTCCGTTAATGTAATCTACATTACATTAAAGCTAAACTTATGTGGGAGAAAATAGCAACAAACGTTTTAGCTCGTTACTGATGTTAATGTATGTCTCAGTCAAAAAAAATTGTCTTTACCATTCAGAGACATGTTGATGTAGACGTCCTTCCATTGACTGTTGATCATCTTCCGTTTCCAGCTCTGGTTCAGAGTCTGGCTCAAACATATACGGTTGAATCCCGTAGGTCGCGGCCAGGTCGGGTTCATTAACAACTTGCGCCATGATGTCATTTTGGAATGATATGCTGAAGTTACCTGCGGTGTCAAACCCCCTCCTTCCTGCCACCAATCAACGCGCCCCTCATTTGCATTATTAAAATGACCGTCCACGACAGCCAAAACCTCGCATCAGAGCTTGCGAGACAATAATTCATTCAGAAATAAGGGTCAAACGAGCTCTGTGTTTATTTTTTTCCAATTTTTCTTTTTTAGAAGGGCATAAAATGACTATAGTAGAGCGTGGGTATCAAAGTTAATACTACATTATGACTCCTTTAAAACTGAACCATTTTAAAATTAAATCAGATTTCACAATATTGATGTTACTGTATTTTTGATCAAATAAATGCAGTCTTGGTGAGCACAAGACACTTCTTTCAAAAACATTAAACAAAATTCCCACCCCAAACTTTTGACTTTTGGTACTGTCCTTCAGCAGAATTTACAACAAGCTCTCACACTGACCCCAAGCCAACAGACATTATTGTTAAGCCCTGAAAATACTTTTTTTTTCCCTGTACCTTGGGCAGCATGTTAGAGAGAGTTGGTGTTTTTAATGGTAGGTTCGCCCTTTGTTTATATTTTCACCCAGACACGTCAAGGTAAAGATAATCAATATTCATCAGTTATGCTTGTGGCCGACCTCCTTACACTATTGAGTCAGAGTGTATACACAATCGACTGGTCCCATAGGCAGTAATGGATGAAAACGATATATGTGCAGCTGCATGTCCAGGTCATATCAGTCCGGTGGAGATCATCACTGTAACATTATAGGCCCGAATCTTTCTATTTGTTTGAATGCTTGTCTCAGTCTTTCTGGTCTTCGATTAATCTTCAAATCTGTAGAGAGGCCACCATCAGATGCTGAAATAAAAGCCTGACATTGTTCATGTCTCGGTCATAAAGCAGGTTGTATAGTCATTTATATCGGCTGGGTTTTTACTGCAGCACCCGCGCAACGCAGAGTTCCGTTTGATGTTTTAATGGGGAATATGTGAGGATCTGAAGGTGTGAATTATGTGCTTGAGAAGGGAGGGGGTGGTCCGCTGTCTTTGTGTGCTCTAATCAGTCCTGACTCATCAGAGAGCGGCGCTAAGACTCTCCTCTCCTCTGCCCTTCATTTGCCCTTGCACCACGACGACCACTTCCTCTTCACGGCATGACCACTTATTGGTGTCTGTTAGACAGCACCTATTTTTTCCCTTCTCTCAGATACTCTTCTTCGCTCTGGTTTGCTGGAGAGTGGTGCATGACGATGAGTTTGCACCTGTAGTTTTCCTCCTTATTACATGCTGCTATTGTGGCGAAGACAAGCAGTGGAGAGAGGAACGGCGTAAACAATAAACCACGGCAGCACTATCTAATGGATCAATTTGTAATAAATCTGTTGCCTCGAGCTGTTGAGAGATTCAGCCCTTGCAAAGGTGACTGCATTTCTCCATCCTGAGCACGGCAGCTTGGATGAGGTTGACAGAAATATCAATGCATTTAATGAACCCACTGGTTCGGGAATGCTGGAAAATGTAGTGAAGGCCAGTAATTCACTTATCAAAACAAGATTTTCTCTCTTTTATCATTGAAGTGTTACCCTGGAGCTCTCACGCTATCGTTCTGTGCCAGCCCGTATGTTCTTTTCTTCTGTCTTTGCATCATTTGCATTTAGGAGCTTTGATTGGACTGGGCAGATGAGGCTCTTTTGAAATGGCAAATAAATATACGTTGCAGATGGATTGATTTTAAAATCATCCACCTCTTTGAGCGCCTGTAATGATTTCAGTCGTCGTTCTGTGTTTTTAGAGGGAGCTAGCAGTTCTATCTGTTTTTATTATACTGAAAAGCCATAAAATTGATGGTGTCTACTCAAAATTTAGTGCTTGAGATGGTCACCCTAATATTTCTTCATAAAATGGAAGAGCGTAAGTGGCGACAGTGGTTGTTTTGAGAGCGGTGACGGGCTAATTCGACACCCACCATTTTATACTCCTGGGGTTTCACACGGCATAAACGTGTCACGGGGCGCTGCCTCATGAAAAAAAAGAAAAACATTCACTGGAGAAATTAGACGAGAAGTGCTTTACAGTCTAAGTCAACAGAAATATTGATTTTATTTAAATGGAAGTATTAGCCTCAGTAATAAGTGGTAAAGGGGTTAGTTCAGCCAGCACCCATAAATCTTTAGGGTGTGCAGGAGCTTGTAGTGACATTTTTGCTATTTAGAGGAAAGACGGCTAGTTTAAAAAAAAAAAAAATATGATTTTTGATCATAGACAGTTATTTAAAATATTTTTTTTTGTAACAGACTTTACTATAATTTTCGACCAATTTAAAGGAACACTCCACCGTTTTTTGAAATAGGGCTTATTCACATTCTTTCCTACATTTAGATAGGTGTGCAAATGCATTTTTGTCTCAGTGCTTGGATTGTTTTAGTTTGACAGGGTCGGCGCTAGCTTAGCTTACCACAATGAATGGAATCCTTTGTTGCCAGCTAGCATGTCCTGAGTAAAAGTGATAATTTTTAGCGCTGCAGATCAAAACTAGGCGACTTCCTAGGCAGATATTGACTTGGGACTATATTAGGGGGAAGCACAGGCGAAGAACTGCTGCTTAGGCGAAGCACTGCTACTTGGGATTTCATGTGTTGTGTGATATCTCTGCGCCCAAGTAGCAGTGCAGTGATTCCATTCATTGTGCTAAGCTAAGCTAGCGCCAACCCTGTCAAACTAAAACAATGCATGCACTGAGACAAAAATGCATTTGCACACCTATCTAAATGTAGGAAAGAATGTGAATAAGCCCTATTTCAAATAACGGTAGAGTGTTCCTTTAATATGTCCTTGCTGAATAAAAGTAGTAAATTACAAAATGATATGTAATATCATCCCTACTCTATATTATGAAACTGTTGCATTCTCAGTGGATGATGATGATGATAGGAAATTGGTGCAGGATTGTTGTGTAGGAAACGATCTGGAATTAATTTTCTGTGTATCAGTGATCATTAGGGACCTTAAGGAATGTAAAATATCTGTGTGGATCGACAGGCCGACGCACTGTCTTCATATCAGTTTTCCTTCTGTTAAACCTTGTATTATTATTGCATGAACACCTTGATTGGCTTATGATTTCATCATTGTATTTTTCTGCATTTTTGGTTTTACATGGATGTTTCTTTTCCTTGCAAATGCAAAGCTATTAAACCATGTATTTTGTCTGCTTTGATTTCTAGGGCGTGTAATTTGAGCTTCTGCCAAATTGAACTGTTAAGTGAGTAATTCTCTGTTCAGACAGATGCACACTTTGCTCAGAGGTGTTACGTTCACACATTACGCTGACAGTGTGCATTTTTAGCTTTATTTTTCACAACAAACTCTTAAGGGCCCTCTTATCATGTTTACACACCTCCCTTTTGCTTATTGCCGTTATTACAGTATTCCTCTTTACTTGGAGAGCAGCTCTCCTCCTCCATTCATCCTCCAATTTGAAGAACGACGTGCATATTCCCATGCGCTTTTTAAACAGTCCCGTCACATGTTGTCATCAAGGGGAACGTCACGGTACAAACGTCTGCGGGTGAGCGAAGATGAGCGATGGCTCGTGCTCTCACTTGCACTTTCTTGTAATTATTGGAATTGATGTTTTTGCCGAGACGCTCCACATCTGTACAATCTGCAATAAAGAAGGAGGGAGTGCTGAAGCTGCTAGACTGATAATAAAAGGCAATCAAGCTTCCACTTCCTGCCTTTCTCACGCAAAATGAAGCAGCAAAAATCCTAATTAACTGATCGGCCAAAAAACACCCTGCGTATTTGCAGCTACTACTTCTCGTTCTCTAATGAAAACACCTAAGCACAGACTGCTACTGCAACCTCTCTACCATCGACCTCCTAATTGTTTCCCATATCTGATTTCCACTATGTTTAAGTAAGTGATCCCTTGATGCTGATTGGTCAGTACAGCAATCCATCCATGTGTTATATTGTAACCGATATGAAGCTAAATACTTTTTTTTTTTTACCTGGATTATAACAAAGTGTTTATGAAAAAATTGCCTACCCTACCTATAAATAATATATATATTTCCACATATTTTTATTTTTCATCATCTCTTTGTCAAATACCCTGTTCTAGCTCTCTGTTCACACTGCAGCTGAATGTGGCCCGAATAAGTTTTTACCGCATGTGTGATACATTCAAAACACCGAGCATAAGTAAATATAGTTTAAATCAATTGTTTCAATCCTGACAAAGTGTGAAATTACTGGATGCGATCTAATATATGACGTAATAACCACATGATTTCCGACCTGATCACATCGTAAAATAACAAAAATCAGATGCATGTACAATGTATGTCCAAATTGGAGTTGAACATCAGATCCAATGCACTTTGAACTTGTTCACAATGTTTAAATATCAGACTCATTTCACATGACCACACAAAAGTTAGGCCACATGCAGCTGCAAAGTGAACATAACCACTGATTAGTAGTTGACCGAAGTAGATTTGTTTGATGGCTGATAACCCTGACATCATGCTACTTCATTATTTATTTTTCATAGTATATAATTACTTGAAATGTAATTTAATAAAAATTGCAATTACTTAAAAGAAATAGTATAAATCTGACATAAGTCTCTCAAATTTCATTATTTTTTTAAAGGAAACTGGCCTTACACAAAAAATATTTGTAACCATTTGAATTTAGAGGCAACCACTACATTTTAATCCCGATCCAAACAAAGATGCCCACACGTGTAGCAATAGCAGTTGTTTTTAATGTCAAGATTTAAAGCAACAACAGAATGGCCTAACTTCAGATTTCTGAAATTATGCTACATAAGAACACACCTGCACAAAACAAAAACAGCAGACAGACTTAATGAAAAGGAAAATTCACACTCTGACAGTAGGTGGCGCTTATGGAGCAGCAGCTGTTTCTTTGGCCACAGCTGTACACAAAGCAGTGCTGCGCTTATAAACACCACTTTATACAGAGGTAAGAGAAAAGAAAATCCCATCAAATGCCAGATATAGCCATATAAATTCCCCACCCCAATTCAATATTTATATTTTCTCTACCTAGGCCTATATTTCATGAGCTTGCCGTGCCTGGTACAGTATTTTCTCTGCTGGTGCACCTGTGCTCTCCTTTCCTTTTTGCGTGTCTCGTCTCTGGCCTGTGTTAACGTACTGTTTACAGACTTCGATATATTTCCACACAAATGACATTTTGGAAAATGATTGCAATGCAGTTTGTGTGCAAGTCCAGAATAGAGAAACGCATCTAAAAATCACATAAAAATAAAACACATCTTCAAAGACACAGTCAGGGGGAGAAAGCATCAAATATACTCCATTTAAGCAGTAAGGTTCGGGAGGTGTGATGATGAATAAACTCAAAAAATGTGTGTTTTGGCCGAATGTACAGATGCACCTGACCGGTTGACCGGTCATAAATCAGAACCGGACGGTTTTTAATCAAACACATGATCGGGAACCGACCGGTTCCGATTTATGGCCGGTCAACCGGTGCATCTCTAGTGTACAAATGTTTAACTACGCCTAACAACACGTTTGTTGAGTTCATTCATCACACAGCACATCCTCCCGAACCTTACTGTTTAACCCTTAACTGTCACCGTCCGCTAGCGGACGCCTAACTTTACTTCATTATATTTCTATTAAATCCTAATCTAGTCATGACAAACTATATATCGTTGGAAAGGTCTAAGACTCCTAAATAGATATTTTAGCGTTGTTTTGTCTTACAAATTACGAATGAACAGAAAAATATGAATTTATGACAAGAGTGCGCCTCAAAAATTGATGTCATTACAGGAGTTTCTGACCTTTGTCACAAAAAGTCGACGCACACACTTTTAATAATTGAAACTTTGGTTTTTAGTGCTAAAAGTTCATAATAAAACATAATCTAGTATTTGTTAATAAAAAAAAGATAAAATTATATTTTAAAAAGTAAAGTAAAGTCCTCTAAAAGTATAATATATTATATATAAATTTTTTTTTATTATTATTATTATTATATCACATATTTTAGTAGTTATCATAATATAGGTATCATTTGAAAGCTTACGAACTCAGAATTCATCCTGTGAAAACCGTTTTGAAATTGGACATTGCGTTACCATAGAAACGGTATTTTTTTATTAGGCCCCTCCCCTTTTGGGCATCATCTTTCATAATTTATTATCAAAACCTTTTCTAATCTTGACAAAACACATATTGTCAGAAAGGTCTGAATCTCAAGGTTCCATATTTAGTGACAGAAGTGATATTTGGATAGAAATTTATTAATTTGTTATGGCAGAATGCATACAATTAAATTCAATGGAATTCAATGGCACCCGGTGGCTATTTTTGGTATAACGCCTAAAACAAAATCTCATGGGAACTTCAATTTTTGTGATATCAACTTTAAATTTGGAACACAACTTGGTTAGATATATAGCTTTCATTTTATAGTAGTTTTATAGTAAAACATATTTTGTAAAATATTTATTTTATATTAAAAAAAATATATTAATAAAGTATATTTAATTTACTGTAAATTATAACTTCCATAACTTTTTCATACTTTAATTTTTTTAAGTGCTTTCACTTCAGTAATAATCTGCTGATTGTTTTCTTTAAAACAAGACCAAACTTAGGTCTATATTCCAAAGCATTCTTGAATTACAACCATTTAAGTTTGTATAGTGCATTTTAATGTCACTTATCAAAAGGGGGTGGTGACAGTTAAAGGGTTAAATGGAGTATATATGATGCTTTCTCCCCCTGACTGTGTGTCTTTTGAAGATGTGCTTGAGAAGGTTACTGTGATTGCGAAAGAGAGCCGCTCTGCCTCCTGAAGGTGTCTCAGGGGTCCGTCGCAGTAAATCAGTGAGCTGAAGCTGGCCTCCCTGATGGTTATCAGTGCTTATGTAAAGTGCTCTGTTCCCCGCTGTTCTAGAGAGGGAGGCAGGCGCGATTGATCTCGCCATTGATTTCCCACATCGCTGCCTATTTCTGATGACACTAGAATTGTCTCTCCTTTTTGTCATCGCAAGTGTTCTTTGAATCCAACCTTGTCTGTTAGCGAAGGCGGAATCGTCTCGTAATTGAAGCGGTTTCTTAACCTTTTTTTTTTTCTCTCTCTCTCTCAGTGGCGAGATTAATTATTGTCTAGTCACGGGCAATCATTTCTCACTTCTAAAGCAAATTACACAGGGGTCATACGTTCTTGCTTCGCCACTGAGTGCCATTTATTTCTGAGGGGCTGTGGTTTTCTTTGGAGAAGGGCTTTAGACCATGTGTTTCCAGGCTGCCTCTTCTTTTGGTATTTACCTGTAATCCTGTTTTTATCTGCCTGTGGAGGAGGAGATGAGCGCAGCACCTCCCCGATACAGCATTGCTCTTTGTTTTGTGAAAGACTCCAGTAGCTCTAGGGGACAGACTGGAGAGCAGAAGAGGGGCTCTGCCACTTACTTTCCCCGGAGAGCGTTCACTACTGCCAACCAGGCGACTGCTGCCGAGTCGCCCACTGTCACCTGACCTGGGTGTAACCCACAGAGAGACCACATGCTCCTCTGAGCAGAATGCTAATTAGCGGGGAATTAAATTTCTCTCAGTCTCATTCATCTACACTGAGCAGCAGGAGGCCTGTGTATTCTCCAGCACAATCAGTTTATTGCTTGGGAAATAAAAAAAATCCTCCCGGACGGTAATGCTTGATAGTACTGCTAATCTGCTGTGGAGCTTTATGGCTTGACATATTTGGTTGACAAATATATTGGCATATATATTTATAAAAACAAATACAATATAAATATAAACCCTACACTTTTGAATGGTAATGTTATCACAGTATCTGTGAAAAATATTAAGCAGCAAAACTTGTTTTCAACATTTATAGTAATAAATGTTTCTTGAGCAGCAAATCACAATGATTTCTGAAGGATCATGTGACACTGAAGTAATGGCTGCTAAAAATTCAATTTTGCCATTACAGGAATAAATTACATTTTAAAATCTATCAAAACAGAAAACAGTTTTTTTTTTTAAAAAATGCAATAATATTTCACAATATTACTGTTTTGCTGTTTTTTTTGGCAACACGGCGAAATGTCAAAATAGGACATTTCTAAGAGACATATTGACCTTGACACACTGTAATTAATTTTTTTCCTTTTTCTATTATGCTTTAAGGATAGTTGTTGTATGAATTTTTTAAACCAACTGATACAAAATATAGCATTATTATTTTTTCTATATATCTTCGCCACGCAGCTTAGAACCAACACATGGGATATTATTAGATGCCCATCCGTTGTGTTTGTCCATGTTGTCATTTCTCACCTCTGTGTCGACTGTCAGCGCACAAAGCGGGTTTTCTGTCAACAATTATCATGTACGAGCTCATTGCAAACATGAATTAATAAAAGGGAGGTGAGGTGGTGTTGCCTCGTTTGCCTCACGTAGAGACGGGCTTGTCTCGGGCAACCGGAGCAGCACGTCGTAATAAAAGCCAAATAATGCTCCTGACAGCAGCAGTTTAAATTTCACTCCTCACCCAGGCAGCTTTTTTTCACATCGCAGCCATCAGTCACTCCACAGTGTGCCCTAGAGTAAAAGAGAAAGAGAGAGAGAGATAGTTGTGGAACAGCATTATTCCTTCAGTGCCTCACCAAGGTTCAGTGTCGCAGTCTGCTCTGCTAATCAACGCCATGCGCTGTGAATTACAGAGTAAACAATACACAATCCTTCCTCTCACTCGTGCATACAGTCTCTCTCTTTCTCTCTTCCTCCTCCCAAGAGCATTTTGTCTTGCCTCTGCAGCCGTGGAAACAACAACAAAAAAACAGGGGGAAATAAATGGCAGATTCATTTCATTGTCCCTTCTAACCTACCTTCTTGAGCTTGTGCCAGCGGAGAGCTTCTCTGCCTTGTAAATGGCAGTATGGTGATACGAATGATGAAAGGGGGCAGTGAGTGTGACCTTTCCTCTGATAGAAGGATGGTCAGAAGCGGGAAATGGAGAGCAGGGGAGAGGTAGAGAATGTGTGGATATGTTTGGGAAAACTAGTACTGCCACACTCCTCTTACTACTAAATGGGGAATGTAGTATGTATATTGTGCAGAGCGTTGTGTGTGTGTGTGTATATTTGCTGAGAAAAGCCCCTCAATGAAGATAATTCAAAGACTTTAACTGATATTGTGGCAGAAGAGTACCTCATTTTGTAATAGGTATCACAAAAGTGGTTTTAGTGCTTGTATAATTAAAAATTTTCTGACCATTTATTTGAACAGCCTATGGTAGATTTTGAGGCAGTTTACAATTAATCACACTAAATCACTCTGCTTAATTGCCATGCCTAAAAATAAGCATTTTTAAGGACGCCACTTGATAAATTAAACATGCGGAGTGATAAAGTCAAGTGACAACAATGTAGCTGCTGTCTCATATAACAAGGACAGTTTTACTAACTAGATATCTTTAAGAAACAGTAGCTGCTGTTTTTGTATATACCCATTATTCAGTAAGTAATTGAGAAGCTAGTATTCGATTCCAAACATCTTGTCACTTTGGAACACGGTTGGGAAATGGCGGGCATCCCTTTAATTTTATCGGACTCTTAAAAATGAGAAACAATAACAGAGTAACAGTTGGCCTGTGAGATTATAATCTCAGGCTGCAGAGAAACGAGAGCGGCGGAGGGGGCGAGCCATGAGAGCAGAGTGTTTTATATTCTCTACCAGGCTGTGATGGTGATGCTCACAGTGCTGGCTGTTATGTGTTGGTGTGAGGCGAGCTCTGCAGCACCACCTGATTTGACTTGGTAATGCGGCATTGATGAGTCTGGGGGGAAATCGGCCAGAGGAGCACAAATGTGCTGCAAAACGGCAATGTTAAATATGCTGTCAGTTCTCTCTCAGTCGCTGATAAAAAGAGAGAATGGAGTGAGAGGAAAAAGGAGGAGAGGGCAAGGAGAGCGATATATAGCTGTCAAGTGCACATGCCCGTCGCCGCCCGCCTCTCCTGACGGACGTGAATGCGCCGGCTAAAAGGTGTTGATTGGCACCGATGTCAACGCTAAACTCGTAATGTGTTTCTGCAATGCTAGATCTCTCCTTGAGAAATGATTAGGCCACATCAGAGAAAGGAAACACTTTCACTGTTTAAAACATCGTGGTGAGAGAATATTGAATATGTTCTGGAGGGATGAAAGCTGAGAGTGGAAATAAGGCCAAGCTATTAATTCCTGTGATGGTTTTTAAGAGCACAGTTTTATTGGTGCTGTGGCCTTTCTTTGCACTCAATCTCACAAGCACAGTGGTTTCCTGAGGACGAGGGTATTGGCCTTGACTAAAGGTAATTAACTTAAAGATTAGGTATAGTCAATTCCCAACACTTAGCTTATAGGTCAATGACAAATAAGAGTGTCCACGATAAAAAAAATGAAAAGGAATAATACTTTAAAAATGCAGTTTAAAACGCATGTTGTCAAGGTTTTGGAAAGGTTCACACTATTTTTTATGAGAAGTTTACATTTTAATCACTATATGTTTACACACTCAAAAGTTTGAGGTCAGGAAGATTTTTTTTATGTTTTTGAAAGAAGTCTCTTTATGCTCACCGATGCTGCATTTAAAAACAGTAATACGATGAAATATTATTACAATTAGCTATTAGTATTTCAATATAGTTTCAAATGTAATTTATTTCTGTGATGGCAAAGCTGATCAAATCTAATATGTATTTTCTAATATTTTAATAATATCTGATTTGGTGCACAAAAACATTTATTATTATTGTCCTGCTTAATATGATGTAAAGAGAGCAAAATCATTTTTTTTGTAGCATTATAAATGTCTTTACGGTCACTTTTTAAAATGTAATTCATTCATTCACAATAGTGTGTGTGTGTGTGTGTGTGTATGTATATATAGTGATGAGGGTGTACATAGTTTCTCTCAATTATATAATTTCCTGTTGTTGTTTTTTTTTTTCTTGGCTTCATTACCATAATCTCATTGACCCTTATAACTAGGGCTGGGTAATAAATATCGATTTCTCGATATTAATCGATTCTCATTTTTACTAACCGATATCGATTCTTAAATCTCAAGAATCGATTAGTCATCCTGTTTCATTTGAATGAATGGAGCATTGCAGCACGCATCCAAAACATCGCAATAATCTTTGTCCTTTGTTACTATTGATATGAAACAGTGTACATTTTCAAATTACGTCCATTTTCTTTTGAAATTCAAAAACATAAATACCGTTTTGGCGCTGTGGCGTGAGATCGCTCTGGCGCAACTCTAGAGAAGCAGCAGCGCGGAGCGCTTTGATCTCTTCCGGCTTTATAATACCAATACAGCGCAAAATAAACATGAATGAGCATCTGAAAGTGTGTTAAAAGATGGAGTACAACTTATCGAAATCCGTATCATGTCACATTGATTCGCTCAATCAGTGTTTCAACCGTGGAAAGACGTCAGTTAAACAGCTTGTAATCAAAGTCATGGATCGTCATATTTACCTCAGAAAAACCACATGTGACCATAAACTCGTTAGTCAGCTAGAAAAAATAACTCTAGAGAGGAGCATTTTGCTAAATATATGCACAATATTACATATGCATTATAATCTTAATGTTCTTCAATATTTAGTGCATATTTGAATAAATCTGGCGAGTTTTTATGACAGTCACCATTTAAATGTTTATATTTCATAATCTTCTTATTATAACAATAATTAAAAGTGTAATTTAAAGTCCCTGTAAAGGCAATTTAAAAAAAAAATTCTAAACACATTATAAATGTTAGAAATGTATTGCTAAAACATATTACAAAGACTGTGAACTGTGAAGTACTGTTTATAGCTACAAAACAGTTAATTATTACCTTCATATTAGGCTAATGAAGCCTAGTAGGCTACAACTAGACTCCCATAGTTTACAGAATTAGTTATGAGATTTGATTTCCTTAAGAAAATTTGCCATTTATTGTAACTGATCCAAAATAATCAATATTGAATCGAATCGAATCAGAATCGAAATCGAATCGAATTGCAAGCTTGTGAATCGAAATCGAATCGAATTGTGAAATTGGTGTCAATACCCAGCCCTACTTATAACCCACCTTGATGCTGCCGATGTTAATTCCAGATTCTGTACCATCAGTGGATGTGGACGCAGTTAATATTAATGCACTCTGAACCGAAGAATGCCAGCATAGCTTTATCCCTGTGACTAGGTAGAAGAGGAGCAATAAAGCCTTGTCTGGAAAAGGATCAATACAGGATATGACAGTCCTAATGTGATGTCTGAGCTGGAGAAAAGGATAAAGATAGAGGATTTAGGTGGACGCAAACACAGTAGCAGCACCATGATATTGCCACCTAACAGCTGCAGTGCTGTTGTTTATGTAGTTGTTTGATAATGATGCTTGACCTTTCCATTCAAGTCTGCCTCTGAGCATTCACACCCCTCTGCAGCGAATCTTTATTCGTGCCTGTAGTCCGAGGCCAAAAAAAGCTGTTTGTTTGCGTATGTGTGTCATCAACGTTCCTGGCTGTTAGTGTTGATGAGCATCGCCTCGCTTCTCTCAGGCCAGTCCCTTCATGCTTTTCCAGTCCCAGGAGTGGATTGTTTCAAATTAGTATGCATTAGGTGGTTAGTGCAGAGCGTTTCATTATGCAAGATTGCACTAAACTGTCTATGTTATGATTAGCCAGTTTCCCCTAAATCAAAGTCAGGCACATGCTACTGCCTTAATCTCTTCATTTTCTCACAGGGAGCCGGCGCTGCGGAGAGAATCAACGAGCGAGGGAGGGAGGGGCCGAACGAGAGGATGGAGGAAATCAGGGGAAAAATGGTGTCTGAAGGAGAGATAGTAAATCATCTGGCATTAGATGAGCTTGGGTAGTCTGTGCGGTTAGTGTTTCACACTGAGAGATCTGGGGTGTCCCGGTGTTTAATAAAAAAAATGGGAAGGGGAAGAAATATGTGATGTTTTGTTCCATTAAGTGAGGCAAATCTTGCACCTGTGTGTCCCTGAGTTTGCACCGAACCGCTTTCATCCGTGAGATGGTTTATTTTTTATCACGTTGGCCGATGCTGCGGTGCAAGCCTCACCTAGAGGAGCCTATTATATCAAACCATGAATCATTTACACCACACGTGCCGTCTGCATTTTTAATGAGAGATTATTGCATTTCATAAACAGAGCTTTAAAAAATTCAAATCGTATTGATCTGCGATTGTATCTTAGCTGTTTCGCCCGTCCCACTCCCCGCTGTTTCTCTCCAGGGTTGATTGACACTCCTTTTTTTCTCTTTTCTCTAGCTTCTTCTCATTTAATCAATTAATTCGGTCTATCACGGCTTCATTTTGTGTTCGGTAGCTGTGTTGGCAGGCTCCATCATCAGCCACCCACGTGTAATGAGAGGACATTTTAACAATTAGCGCAGGTGAGAGACGGGGCTCTGTTTAAAATGGTGGCGGCAGCGGCGGCGACGTGCCTCTTGTGGTGTTGCGTTTCTGCGAGGTGTTTGGACAGGCGCCGGGGTTAATGTGCTGGAAAAGAGTGATTTAGGTCAATGGTGGTGTCTACATCTGTCACAGAGAGAGAATAAGAGGGTGGAAGGGAAGGGAAAAGCTAGTGTGAAAGAATATGATAAGCTGACGCTCACGGCAAGCTGCAACGGTAACAAATAAGCAGTTCCACCACTTTATAAGGGAGCACTGTTAAAAACCTGTGCAAATACAGAATGTACATCTCTCTCCTGTCTCGTCTCAGGAGTACGCTCCAGTTTCTGTGTAAATATCACACTCGCTGATGAGGAAAAAGTACTTGGCTCTGCACAAGGGGATTAGAGCAGCTATTTTATCATTTATTAATGCATGTCTGTGTCTGCCACTGACTAGTGCTTTTTAACTCTCAAATAGCATCGTGCTGGTTCAGGAACCATGGTATGATGTGATTTTATTGTGAGTAATTGGTCTACTTGTAAAGTAGACATGCATTGTGTGTCAAATTATCTTTTTGTGCCAATTTGTGCACCTAACACTTTTACTCATATTTAAAGGGATAGTCCACCCTCATGTCGGATTTTTTTTTTTCTGTGGAACACAAAAGAAGATATTTTGAAGAATGCTGGTAACCAAAACTTCCATTGTATGGACAACCCCACCCCCAAAAAATAATTTCTCAAAAATGTCTAAAGAATATTCAATACAAGTTAGGCTCAACTGACAGTATTTATGACAATGTTAATTACAAAAAAATATTTTACACTCTAACAGTGCACTAACAATGGAAGTGAATTGGGGGTATAATGGATTATACATGTTTAAATACTCAATTTTTCAATAGTATAGCCACAGTAAACAATATGGGTGGTAACATGATCTTAGTGTGAAACAAATTGGCTTTACAACCTTTTCGGTTTAGTTATATCTAGTTTTACTTTGCTGCCCTGACAACCTAACACATAAACCCCTAAAATGACGAAAACAACTGAACAGAAGAAAAATGTTCCTTGTGTAAAATTATAAACTTTATTCTTTTAAGTCCTCTACATATTGGCCCAATTCACTTTCATTGTAAGTCCCTCACTTTTATTATTATTATGTAAATAAAAACACAAATTGAAACCAGAATAAGTTTTTCGGATGTAAATGCAGGAGAAAAGCATGAAAAGCTTTTTTTTTATGAATAGTGTTAGGCCAGACTCATTTAATATGACCCCTCATTTGAAACAATTTTCTGTAGCTTGGCATTTAAATAATTTATTGGAAGTATAATAGATGCATTTGGCTTGTTTTGCATGGACAAAAATGAAGCATGCAACAAACACGCTTCCCACTCAACCAAATTATTGTGTATAATAATTATCCTGTGTGATCTCGAGTTCATAAGCTGTTGTTGCAATGCTAATAGAAGGCTTTTTGCAGTTTGCATTTGTTTTGTTTTTTTTCCACAATAGTGTCAGCAGCCTTAACTGCGACCTCTTCCACTCTGGTATTTTGCAGGCTGTCCCTTCAGAGCGGCCCGTTTCTGACCGTGCCAGCAGTGATTAATGGGGGCACAGGCTACGCAGTATAAAACTGGATTTACATGGAAGCTTATGGCACACAAGTGGATTAGCTGGCTTTAGAGGTGAACGGATGTAATTGATTCTGATGTGTTTTTTTTTGCCAAACAGCATTGGAAAAAACAGTTTGACCAGGTGCAGTGACCCCTTCTGCCTTTTTTCACTGTGGCTGCCCACGTCATGTGGTCATGAATGCAGCACAGCCCTGAGGGGCCGTGGTCGTCCTGTCTAACCTCTGCGTTTGAATTACATTTGTGTGTGTGTTTGTTCATGGTGGGTGGTGAGATGGTTGCATACACGATTATGACTGAACCGGACTCTGCTAGTGACAGCTGTGTAGGCTCCGAACAAATAGCTTCCTTCTTTTCTGAGCATGAGCCCTGCCCCCTTCCTTTACACACAGTGTCACATCTGTAGCACTGGGGGGTGGCAGGGCCTTTCAGCTGTCATGATGCCGTTCAGCTGAGGATCCTCTTGGGGCTCAGAGATTGATGCATTTATTTATCTCTTTATCTTAATCAGTGATATTAAGAGGGGAAGGTAATTAATTGGCTTTGACTCTATTGGACAGGACGTGGCGAGGTGTCTGCAGGCGGCCCGGTGACACGGCGTTCTGGGCGGGGCAAACCACAGTATCCATGTAAGTAATAGGCTCTCATGTCTTCTAGTAGGTGCAGTGATTTTGTTTCCTGTAGGGATGGGAATTGTGCTGAATTTAGTGATTCTGATTTCGATTCCATTAATTTTTGTGTTTTTGAGGAAGAAATATTTTTAAAATAATTTTGGATTTTTTAAAAAAAAATACATAACCCTTACAGAAAACTTGCATTTTTACATTTTCAAAAATAAATAAATATATATATATATATATATTAGGGGTGTGACAAGATGCTTATCGAGTCGACACACGAGATTGGGGTCATGAGAACGAGATGAGATTTTTGCACAATATTTTATACAAATCCTCAATCACAAAATTCATGACTGGAAAAATAGTCTGCATGTGCATTTTGAAATGTTTTAACTAATAATCTTGTAATGAATGTCATTTCAGTTCTACTTAACGAGTATGAATGATCAAATTCATTAAAAGACAACAATATACAAGCACTATAAAATGTTTTGCCACAAACTCAACTGACTGCCTTCCTAGTCTTTTTAAGTGCAAACAATAAGTGCAAGTGCAACCATAATCAAAGTACTCTCTAAGTATTCAAACAGTGCAAACAGAGACCAGAGCCACAACTACACAGTCCAGAGATAGGTTTGATATTGGGAAAAAGGCTATTGAATGCAGCCTAATTTGCGCGCATCAGGGAGCTCGTGTTTTACTTTCACTTTCAGATTCGCAATCGCACGTACTGTGTGTGTAGGGAGCAGTAGTGCTGACTGCGCATTCTACAAGATAAGACATTTATCAGACGTTTAGGTTCTGTTGCGCCATCGTCAAGCAACCAGTGAACTGTGATTCCTGCTGCACTATGTGCGACTTTAACTCGTGCTGGATGAGCAGAGCTATGTAGATCTGGCATACTCAGCCTCACGCTCTGTCATGGTGATATCCCTCTACGAGAAATCTTGTCACATTTTAGTCTTGCGAGATCTCGTGGCACCCCTAATATATATATAATATATAATATATATGTATATATAAAATGGACCACAATTTTGTATACTATCTTGTAAGGAATACCTGGACCACACATACCTACATATATTTCATTTATGTACATTTAAATTAACAGTTTATTCATTCTTGACAACCAGTCAGTAACTACACTGTCTTAACTTATACTGAGCCTTAAAGGGGGGGTGAAATACTCAGTTTCACTCAATCTCATGTTAATCTTGAGTACCTATAGAGTAGTATTGCATCCTTCATATCTCCAAAAAGTCTTTAGTTTTATTACATTTATAAAAGAAAGATAGGCTGTACCGAGTCTTTCCGGAAAAACCCGAGCGGGTGGAGGCGTGCCGTGTGGGCGGGAGCGCGCTAAGCTTTTGCGTGTGTTGTAAACAGACAGACTCGTGGTTTATTAGGACATGATTTAGTTTTACAATAAACAAACTGACACCTACAGTGGCCAGCTAAACTACTGTATTTAAACACACACCATACATTGCATGCTCCATCGATACATTAACTGTACGTGATCATGTTGTTTACTTGCTGTGCTTAGCTTACACGCTGATAGTTAACAACACACAGACATTTGAAGCAGTTTTACTCACCGCCTGCGGTTCCGTGAACCTTTATCGTTGGGACTGCTCCATCTTTAAGTATTAGGCGATCTGCAAATCGTCGAACTGTGCCTTGTTTATAAAACTATTAGCAGCTACCGCCGAAATGAAGGGAACAAACAAGAACACTTGAGCAACTCCGTTGCTGCTCTGGAAAAAACAAAATCCATCCACAGGTCCCTTAAATCTGTTTGTGCAGTGTTGTCTTGCCCTGGCAACCAAAAACACACTTTTTGGTGTCATTTTTTTTATTGCAGCGCAGCAGAGCCTAGCGCTCTGATGGACGCTCTCGCACGCACTAGGCTACAGATGCGCGCCCTTCCGGGAGAAGTGCCTTAAGACCCGTATAAGGAAATTCCGCCCACTCTGACGTCACGTAGTCCCGTATTCGAAAAAAACTTTCCGAAACTTGTGACAAACCGGAAGGAGTGTTTTTGGAACAGAAATACTCCATCAAACTTACAACTTCATTTTTGAAACTTTGTCCATGTTTACCATGGTAATCCAACTCTTTAACAGTGTAAAAAAACTCACTATGCATGAAACAGCATTTCACCCCCCCTTTAAAGTAATTACTCACCCTCATGTCGTTCCAACCCCGTAAGACTTTCGTTCATCATCGGAACACAGATATTTTTGATGAAATCTGAGAGCTGGATCACTCCTCCATAGGCTTCTAAGGGATTGAAACTTGACAGCCCCGAAAAGTTATTAAAGAAATCGTTAAAATAGTCCAAGTGACTACAGTGGCTAGATCTTACGTTTATCGAGCTACGAGAATACTTTTTGAGCGCAAAAAACAAACTAAAATAGCGACTTTATTCAAGTATTCTCTTTGGGCCTGGAGATTTCACGTAGTGTTATTGCGCAACGCTTCTGGTTGAACGCCACAGAACACAAACATGACCAGCGTCGGCCAATAGAGAGCCTACGTGTGACGTATAACACAGAAGCGCTGCGCTGTTACACTACGTCAACAGCTTAGGAGAATGACACGGAAGAGAAGAGATGGTTGAATAAAGTCGTTATTTTAGGTTTTTTTGCACGCAAAAAATATTCTCGTCGCTTGATAAACTTACGATTGAGCCACTGTAGCCGTTTGGACTATTTTAACGATGTCTTTAATGACTTTTCGGGGCTGTCAGGTTTCAATCCCTTAGAAGCCTATGGAGGAGTGATCCAGCTCTCAGATTTAATCACAAATATCTTCATTTGTGTTCCGAAGATGAACGAAAGTCTTACAGGGTTGGAAAAACATGAGGGTAAGTAATTACTGACAGAATTTTCATTTTTGGGTGAACTATCCCTTTAACCAAAGTAACAATTCTTGATTTTTATTAGGTCTAAACTTGCACAAGCAGCATAATATCTTAATGTCTGGAAGCGTTGACTCTTTTCAATATGTCCATTCCACTGTTTCCTCTTCATTTTTCTCCCTGTCAGTTTATTACAGCCAAGTAGTTGCCTGTGCTGTTTGTTTGATTCCTACAGCAGGCAGGACTGTCAACGCTGATGAAACGGTCTCTAGTTTGCTGCTCAGCATCTGTGTTTACTCGTCTGTCATACTGTGCACTGCTAGGGAAGAGAGAGCGACAAGAGGGGGCGAGTGACAAGAGTTTGAGCAGAGGGCAGGACATCTCCATCTCTCCTGGATTCTTATCAACAGAGAAGTGGATGACTCATATGAAGTGCAAGTATGTGTATGTGTTAATCCTGCCTCAGCCCAATGTAGTCAAATTTCTGAACGTGACCGGTCATCAGAGTGAAGTACTCATCACACTTGGATCATTTAATTATCCTTGCATCATGTTCTGAATATATTTATCCAAACATTTAGTCTCCTGTTGAGGTGTTAGCAGAAGGTACATGTGATGATTTCTTGATTTTATGATGAGCTAGTGTCAATGGGTGTCAATAGTTGATGGTTGGTTGAATAGTTGGTGAAGTGAGTGATCCTGAAGCCAGCCTAACCATTAGAGATGCACAAAATATCAGTACCATATTTTTTTTTTTTTTTTTTTTTTTTTTTTTTTTTTGCTGAAACAAAATAAATATTACTTTTGTAATATTGTAATTTCACTGAAAAAATAAGAAAAATATAATAAAACCTTAACACTTTAAAATTACAATACTAATATTTCTACATTACATTTACATTAAGCCGGGTGCACACTGTATGATTTATAATTTGTAAAAAAGGTCGTCTAAAAGTTGTGTAATAGTCATTTAAAACTATTGCTTGTCAGACTGTATGAACATGATCCTCGCTGTAAGCCATGTCACACTGTAGGATCTCAGTTGTCATTAATGTCAGACTGTAAGGCTGTCAAGTCAAGGTGCTTTATAAACGGACGCACTCAAGAATACTAGTCTGGAGTTTTTTATTAAGCCGTGACGCATTCGGCGACTGAGCTGCATTTACAGGTGGGATAGAAATGGTGGCTAGCAAACAAAAACGATCTCTAGCGTTAGTTTTGATTTTCTCTTGAAAAGAAAACTGGAAAAAAACGAAGTCTGTCGACGTGTGTGGAGCAAGTGGTGGTTTGTTGTCGTTTCACTAATTGCTTCGTCAGTTTCGGCGTTCCTATTGGTTTTTGATTTGTTGGTTGTCGTAAGAAAAGCCACACTACAGGACTGTCTGTCAAATCTTCTGAGACTGCAAGAAATTCGTTAGAGGTAAAATCCGTCATTAATCGGCCTAGGATCAGAGGAAAGTTTTAGGATTGAAGCTGGCTTTAGAAAATAGTTAAAATAGTAAAGAATTTTAGCCATAACATGAAGATAATTATTGGCTTTTCATATCAGGCAGAATTTTATATAGGGCTTCATAAACCGTTTTACACATCCATGGCTAGTGCAAGTCAGATTTTAAACCAAGGAAATCAACCACAGATACAGTGAGGGAGGGGAGGAAAGGTTATCACTTGAAGTACTTTATTTGTCCATTGAGAGAAACTAATAAGTGTTCTAAAATAGCACCACAGATTAACCTGTAATTTCAGCGGGTTGTTGGAGAATTCAGGTGATGCATTTGGCTTAGCCCTCAAGCTTAATAGAGAAAAATCGCTCTTCGACATGTTTAAGCACAGCAGTTGGTAGAAGTGTAATTTTACATCTGCAGTTTTGAAAAGGGGAGAAAAAAAAGTCCCTTCCATCCAATATGCAGAGGACCACTTTGCCAAAAGGCTGATGGGAGGGTGTAATGTATTCACAACCACTCCCAGAACCAGCATTATTTTACCTTGGCTTAATTGAGGGTAAGCTCCCTTGACACGGGCTCTTGTTCGCTGAATTCTGTCAGAAATAAAGCTCCTGAAGGCCACTGAGGGGACCGGAAAGGAAATTTATTAAGTTGGGCTCCTTCCTCTCCTTTTATGTTATCTCGATCATCTTTACCTGAGCCTGTCTGGAAACCCAGCTCTGGAGCCACTCTAAAATAGATGTGCTAGTGCAGTTATCACAGAGAGAGACAGCAAACATCTGAAAAGAGAAATGGAGGGAGGGGATGGGGGAGGACAGCGGACAGAAGGTTTTGACACCCATTGTTTAGGTGGAAAGAGGGAAAACAGACACCCACAGGGTGTTTGTCACCAACTGCCTGCCTGATACCTGAACAGACCCTCTGAAAATATTGATGTTCGGCTGTGTGCTCTTTTCACTGTGGTCTCAATATTGATCTAAATTACGTTGAATGTAACGAAATGATTCCTTCTCCTGACGCTTATTACATTTGCCGTAATCACCAGCGTTGCGGAAGTTTTATATTTAGCAGCTAAATGAGTGATGATGGGAGGTGTCGTGACAGGTGCTATATTCTTTGTCATAACCCCAACTGCTGTGTTTAATCAAGTGGGTCCTGCGGGTATCGGCCTCGGGCCGCGGCTATCTCAGCATCCCACTGGAGAGTGGCAGATTAGGTGTCAGTTGCAGGGATATCGAGGTGCTGAAGAGAGAGCATAAGTGTTCATGGGATTGATGGTGTGCTCATATGGTTAACCCCCAAGGAAAGGGTAAATACACACACCATATTTTATTCGCATCGCTCCCTGTATGTGCAGACGAGGATGTTTTTGCGAACACATTGATAAGCTGATAATTAAGCAGTGAATTATTTTTCTCTGCAATCACTGTTATTACTTCAGGGATGTTGTTCACACAGCAAACAAAGACAAAGCGACCAGAACTCATTTAGTTTCAACAAAAGTTGTTAAGGCAATGTGAGAGACTGATTGTTGGCAGTGCAACTAAAGTTGAGAGGGTTTTGTATTGATTTATATTTTCTCAAGCTGATTTGATTCCAATTAAATAGATTCGGATCATTTGGGATATTTCAGTTATACAGTCTATTTGTTGGATACTCTTACATGTAGAACATTTATAGTAGTAATTTTTTCAAGATTGGGCGAGGGTTGATTTCAAATCAGTTAAAATCTGGCATAAAAGAGGCATTTTTCGTCAATATGACTACATTAGTTGCGTCATATATTTTTAATTCACGTAAAAGAACCGCCTGTTAAGAGTCTTTTGTTTCAGGAATTAGGCTACACGGGTTGCTCTGTATGTTTTTGATTCACTACAAAGAATTGGCTCAGAAGTCATTTGTTTGTGAATCGGACTACATTGCTCGCGTTGTATGTTTGGTTTTGCATCCAGCTTTTAAAGATGACTCAATTGAAAGATGTTTATTACTATTTTACCTTCTAATTTGGTACATGACTTAAAAAAAACAACAGGACCTATATGCATTTTCTCAGAACTGAGGTTTGGATATCAGTATAATAGGTGAAGACATATGGTACAAAAGGATGTGTGTTTTAAGTAGATAATTTATGAAGGAATGCTCTTTAGAGGAAAAAGCCAGAGGGTTGAGGTCATAGTGGGGAATTCCTTTCTGCATTTAGAGCCATTTCATTCATAATCTCTCTCCAGCTCTCATCCCTATGCTGGATTACGCTAAATAGGCTTATGTTACACAAAGCATGTTGAAGCCTGTGTTCAGAGAGAATTCCACAGAGGTGACAGGTCCAGTGTTTTTGGATATTTAATTGAAGATTCAGATTCCTTTAATTAGCCAGCTGCAGTATGTTTCCCATCTGCCACTGTGCTTCACCCTAAGAGATGGCTGATGGGGGAGGGAGGAAGGCCACCGCTCTCGTCTACAAGCGAGAATAAGGGGAGGGAGGTACAAGGGCCAGAGCTGTAAAATGAAAAGAGAGTGACAGAACTGGCAGAGAAAGGGCGACTGAATGGAAGTATTTTGGGGGATGTTTTGTTTGAGCTTTTCCAGATCAGACAATCAGATAAAATCATTGTGCCTTCATCGAGAGGATGAAGAGTGTCAACACTGGTGCCTTGCTGTTTATTTTAAAATGGAGGATGTGCGTATGTTCAATGCATCATCTTTTTAAAAACTTAAATGTCATGTCAGTTTACTGCTTGAATGCTGTAAAATAATAATGCAAACTATTTGTGAACTGAAAATGAAATTGAACATTATTATTTTATCCCCACGTCTGGGTGCACAATAGTGAGCTGCACTCAGATCTGCTTGTAAAAGTGATATGTGGTACAGTAATGTGACCTGTTAAACCATATCGGTTATCGGTTGATATTCAATTTTATTTAATTACTGGTATTGTTTGATATTGAATATTTAATTTATGATACTTTACCCTATTTCTACCTTATGATTACCTTTGCTGTCATCTAATGGTCACTTGAAGTTTCACCAATAAAACGCCTAATCATTTAATAACACTTTTACATATAATCTTTATCCAATCTCACCCTGAATTTCCATTTTTCATAGATTATAATGATGCCTAAATTCCCTTGTAGCATTCGAAATTATTGACAGTATACAGTTATCGGCTTAAAATCAAGTTAGTTCTCTTCATCATGCATAATGTTTCCTTTTCGCCATTCCTACTGCAAAAAACCTACATTATGATCATCAGGGGTCTCATTTATAAAACTGTGTGTAGGATCCTTACTGATAGTGTACGTGCGCCCGAAAGCCAAAAGCGGCGTACGCAAAAAAATATTCAGACTTATAAAACCGTGCGTACGCCAGAACCTGCGCAAAATTCACTTTATAAATCCCAGTCAGCGGAAGATTGTGCGCACATGCGTCTCCTCCCCGAAATAATCATATATGGAGCTTACAACGCCTAGTTTTACTATGCATATCCTCATCTGCATATCATTTCCATATGATTATTCATCCATGTGTTAACATGTTTAACGGAACAAGACATTAGGAAAATATGAAATATGGATGTGCCGTCACATTACATAAAAAACATTTAGTAGCCTATCCTTGCCTTGTTTTTGAATAAATCAATCAAATAGAGTAAAATACATTTCAGAGAAAGTTTTTCTCAATCTTTTCCACTGTCCAAATAGTATTTTTAATTGATTTATATTTTTAATGGAAACAGATAGACCTTGTTGTGCATTATTTCCACGAAACTATTTTCTCAGACAATCTGCTATTATCATGATAAGCAATTATCTCTGTAGTTAAAACATTAAAACACAGCATGCCAGAGGAAGTGTTCAAAGCATTGTATCCACAACAAATATTTCTATTTATTGAATTGAACATGATTACATGCAACTAACCCTCAACCAAACCCTAATCCTACTCTAACCCTATAGTAAGTACATGTTGTTAACTATTATTACTCAGTACTTAAATATATAATTACACTGTAACAATGACACCTTAAAATAAAGTGTGACCAAATGTTGTAACTTCTCAGTAATGATTTCATGTAGTTTAATTGTTGAACTCCATTAATAAGAATGGAATATTTAATCTAAATGTTTATATCAGAAATAAAACATAGTTTAAATCATTTTTTTATTTATTTAAACTGCTATTGTGAACATGCACTGTATTTTTGATTGGGACTAATTATGAAGATTTACGGTTTTACTTCATCTGCCGTTAGATAGGCTATATATGCATCAGTTTCACTAAACGGCCCAATGCGCTCTCTGGCGCGGACATTTAAGCTACACTGTGTAACTTTTGTAGTTTATTCTTAGCTAAAAACACTTAGTTCTTTCAAAATGATATGTGCTTATTAATGTATATTTACTTCGTTCAAGTAATAAAGTATTCTCGTGAGTGTATAATATGCCATTGAAAATACATACGGGTAAGGGGTTCTAATGTCAGTCGCCATGTTGCCCCTCCATCTTGAAAGTACATTAGCCAAAGAGGGACATACCCCGTTAATTCAAGCTTCGCCTTTTCGCGTTTTAACACGCTGGGTTAGCACTCGAACTGCCTAACACTCGAACTGGAAGCCATGTTAATATTGGACTACATTGGCCACCGTAGGAGTTAAAACGAAATCGGAATTGAGAGGAACAGAAACTAATATTCACTGGATGGTCATATACCTTTTCACCGCTAGATGGGGTAAAAATCACACAGTGTAGCTTTAAGAAGGGATGGACATTTGCTTGAAGTGATAGGCTTGCTGAGTGAAATTATATTTGCATTATCTTTCTGTATATGTATAATTTTCTTTTGATTTTCTTTAAATTTTTTTGTCTAAAAGTGACCAAAAAGACATTTAACTCCAGCTCACCATCGGTGTCACCAAACTGCTCCATCTCCAAAACGTTTGTATGTAACGTTTGTACAAATTTCCTGTCAAGTTTGTTTTTATAAATCACAGCTTATGCGTCGGAAGTGGCGTACACCTCTTTCAGGGCCTGTTTTGTGCATACGCAACGGTGATAATTGAGTCTCCAGAGCTTTGCTTTATCTGGCTTTTGCTCTAGTCACTTACACTTTGGACCATAGAAACGCTGGCTTGGGTATGAGTAACCCAAGTTGTGTTAAGTAAGCGTTATGTAGCCTAAATGTTATTTCCCAAGGCACTTTGAGTGTTAACCTACCGTGAAGAACTGTGATGACTCCAGAGCCTTACCCACACACATTCAAACGCACACCAACTGTTCAGCCAAGCAATCAGCACGCATACTGCTCAGCATTAATGGTGTTTGCTTGTGAGATTCGAGTGGACTACGCTCCCTCATAAAGTCATGTTGGTTACAATTATTGTAGCATTTTAATGTTTACGGCAAATTTGCTGCTCAGATTGAAATCTACACAACCTGTAGTCTGTTTAGCACAGTGTTCGTTTGCATGCAAACCCTATTTCCTTTTATGCAGTCGAGTCAATAGCTTGCATAAGAGTCTGGAGTGGTTTGCAGTCCGTACCGTCTCTGTGCAGATGATTGTGTTAGCACGTCTCTTCCGGGCCTCGCTCTGTGATTGTGATAGGAAAATAGCACGGTGAGGAAATGGAGCTGACCTTGGATCAGTCTCCTCTGTAGCCGGGGTGATGTATAGGCTCAGCGCACAGGCTGGCAGTAAGTGAAAGCCATGTTTTTATTTTCCTGCAGAGGGCACCGTGTCAAGGCGCATAAGCGGGTTCATTTCTTCCCCCTCCGTCTCTGCTGCCGAGGAATGTTAAATGTCAGCCATCGGGCCAATGTGGTAGAGCACTGATATTAGCCTGGATTGAATAAGCATCGGCCCGAGCAATGATTTGAATTTATTTGCAGCGCGAGGCACTGTGTAGGAGAGGGTCAGGCTCTGTGGGCAGTGGAACTGTGTTTGAATGACTTGGAACAGTTCTTGCCTGTCTCGTCTTTTGTCTGTTTATTTTTAAGACCAATTTGTAATTGTCAAATGGAAAATTGGACGCCATCTGTCATCGTGGTATTAAATTAAATGGACAAGACTGTACATGATAAGTGCGCTCTTTTTTGCTAAGCCTCTGTAATAGAAAGCACATTATTTGAATTTGATGACATATGGCATAAGTATTAGTCATATAGGCCTTCATCTAAGTGTCATTGAGCATAAAAATGGTTAATTATTATTGTAGACTTTTTTTTTTGTGGCACTTACTAAGGCAACTTGCTATTGCTCACACTTAAGTATAATTGAATATTACAATTATGCTACCGGTACATCAAACTCCTTGCATTCACACACATTGTTCCTGTTATGGTCTTATTCAGGGGTCAGGAACCTTTTTTTCATTTTTGATTAATGATTAAATTGGATTTTTCCAAAAGACCCACAGCAAAAAATAATATAAGCATTTTGACATATTCTGTGGCTACTATGCTTGTCCGTGTTCCGATCTGAGCGTGCGCACATAAAGCATCCTGTCTGTAAAAGATTCGGTTCTCTTTTGCGGCATATTGCGCTTTTAATATTTATTTTTAACATCAAGCACATACCGCTCTTTAGTATCTCATTCATCCTTGTTTTGTTATTAATAACTTAAAACCATATCGTCCACTGAAAACTGTGCGTATTATCATAAATACACCACATTTATGGGTCTCTGCAGCGAAAGCGAAGCTACCTGTAAAATGTTTTGAAATGTCTTTTGGCACACACAGCAGGGCACCAGTTTCAATAAAAGTATGTTTCAGTCTAGTCACTTTTTTTTTATATAGCCTTCTTTTACATGTTCACTGCTGTTATAAAAATAGTTTTTACATTACCACAAACAAGCTACGTAGCTGCTTGAGCTCTAGGACACTTGCAAACAGCACTGATCGACTCAACACACTTTGGCCGGTACAACTTAAAAGCTAGGAAGCTAATCTCTATTGATGTGTCTAATTTTTTATTTATCGATCATTAATTGGTAAAGGGTGGGAGACCTCGTGTCGTGAGCCACATGGTTTTTTGCAAGACGTAGGTTCCTGACCACTGGTCTAATTGAATCTCACTTCAGTTTGGTTCTCAGTTCTCACTGTATTTTTCATTCACATTTATGTTTAGAATAATAATAATAATAAAATAAAATAAAATAAAAATATATATCTAAATATTGTATTCTTTCTTATTATTAACTATATTATATGAATTATAAATTTGTATTAATTATAAGTTACAGTATGTAGTAATAATAATAATAATAAATATAAATAAATAATTAAATAAAAATAGTATAAAAAAGTATAAAATAGGTATAAAAAATACTACACTCAAGAATCAGTATGTCATAGAGACTTGAAGGACTATTTTAAAATTGGGCCAGTAAGCAACTGCCCACTAACCTGACTCCGCCAGATGGATTTGCTCCGCATATCCATCTGGAAACCTTCCGTTGAAGTAGTTTTGGTAAGGGGCGAAAATACTGGTTAGCTGATTGGCCTATGTTGGTGATAGACGGGCCAAATCAACCAATCAGATCAACGAAGCATATGAGAGCGACGACGAAAACACAACCACAAGCCAGGCTACTCTTGCTGCTGCAGGTAAAGGCTCGTTAGCTCTGTAATTCCGTAATAACTCTGTAATTCCGATAAAACTTGCTCGATAGCCACACTGATGCTAGTTTCATCCGCTGAAGCCGCCATGTTCTTAAGACTGAACTGTCGCGCTTCTCGTTGCGTCACACCTCAACGCGCCTCAAAGCCAACGCTGATTGGACGTTCGTTTGGTGAACTGCTCCCAAATTTTCTTTAACGGAAAGTATCCAGACTGATCTGCGAGTGAAACCTTGAAAGCTCGCGAGATCAGGATGGTCTCACGAGGCTAACTGCCCACAACACCCTAACATTATGCTAAAATTGATCAGAACACCTTAGTAACCACATAACAACGCCTTGGAAACCACCCACACCCTAACATAAGTGTTGCAGTTAACATAAGTGTTGCTCTACTGCTTTTTAATAAGTCTCTTGCCAGTTCTGAGAGGGGAGAGTGTTGTTTTTCTGTGTGAGAAGCTAGCATCTCAAAACTTTTAAAGTCCCCCTGTGGTGAAAATACAGCTTTTAATGTTATTATTATGCTTATGTGGTGGTTTTAATATGCTTTAAGACAAACCATGTGCAAATTCACAAGTCAACACCATTACTGAGTATTTTCTCCTTAAAACTGCAGTGAACAAAAGACAGTCCTAAAAAAGCGGTTTGAAATCGCTGGTGTTTCTGACGTCACAAACTACCTCGTAACCAATCACGTCAACGTGTGATCGTCAACGAGTGGATCTCTGACCTTGTGCGAGTGTGTGGAGGTGGGACTAATTTGCATATTCATAGAACCGTGTATACTAAATGAGGCAAGGGTGTAGAGTTACATTCAAGCTTTTTTAAGGCATGAAGTATTTTGTTTTCAAGGAAATTTAGTTTTAAATATGTTATTTTGGTGACCAAAGATGAGTTTTAAGAGATACAATTATTGACTACAGGGGGACTTTAAAGACCTTTTATTATTTGCATACGTTTTGTTTTTGAAGTATCATTGAGTATTGACATGCTCAGTTTTGTCTGTCATCAGTGCTTATTTGTGTTTTCGAGTGTTGGATTATCATTTCACAGCCTCGCAGCCACCAGCACTCAAATAATAATTTCCTGTCACCATCTAAGACAGAAGAACTAAGCGAACACGACACCTCTTTCTCCGAAAAAAAAGAAGAGGGAGGCTGGTGGATGGCAGGACTGTGTGTCATTGTGTGCTGATGGATGTGCAAGGCTCACTGCTCAGAGCGCTTACTTAATAGGGAGCGGTAGGCTTGTCGTGGCACTTCTCTCTCTCTCAGCTGGGAAAGACGAGGAGCCATGCTTGGCTTAGCACAGAACTGGCAGTCTGTTTCACAAAGGTTAGAGCTGCCCCATAATACAGGCTAATCAGCAGGTAATCTGTTTTCTTTCCTTTATATTCTCCCTGCTCAACGGTGACCAAAGTCCACATCTCATTGCAGAGGATTGAAAATTCTCATTTTCCAATATGAGGCTATATGATTGTTGTCAGGGTTACGTTTCTATTGGGCTGACGAACTCTCGAGATGCTCTGCAACCTGTGGGCAAACTGAGACCACTGGCTGTGGTCTAAAAAAGCCGCCAGCAGCTTTTGTCCAAGAGCATTAGCATTAAATCACGCTGATCTAGTTAAAGCAGGAGCGTTTAAACCTATAATCCCAGCCACCAGCCTGGAAAAGGAAGCAAAGCTTTTTTTTTAAAATACAATCTAGATTGCATTTTTTAATAATGTACGTTTTCTGGCGGCTGGTGGGTTGAAATAAGAGGTAGCAGAAGAGACAGTACCGCAGCACTGCTAAGTGCTTGAAAATGTCACTAAAGCAGTGTTACGGGAATGAATGGATGGCTGATATAATGGTGTTTGACATGAGAGCCTTAGTCATGAGAGCTGTCAGTAGAGTTTGAAATCAGCCAGAGAAGCAGGGGCCACGGCAGGCAGGGAGGTGAAGAATTTCTAAAGCTGATTCTGAGGAGGAAGTAAAAGAGACAGTTTAGAGAGAAAAATGGAGATGAGTTACATAATGAGATTGAAGCTGCTTTAAAAAAGGTCTGTTGTTTTCAGCCATTTGTAGTCATTCACAGACACGCTGCACTTAGTGAACTGAGCTGTTGAGGTTTAATTCATCGAAGTGTTTTCAGGCATTTCTTGTAGTTGATGAAAAATGAAAATTCTGTCATCATTGAATCACCCTTATGATGCCACAAACCTGTATGACTTTCATTCAGAACACAAAAGGAGAGATTTGGATGGCAATTATATATAAAAAAAGATTGGAGCTTTAAAGCTTCAGAAGCATCATAAAAGTGGTCCATATGATTTGTACACTACATTTCAAGTCTTTTTAAGTCGTGTGAGAAACAGACCAGTTGTTATTCTGTTGAAAATATTGATGTCCATCGCAGCTCTTCTTGGCCCATGACGCAGTGTCATGATTTATAAATGAATAATTCTTTTGAGTTAGATCTTTTCAATGAAATGGTTCACAAAACCCATCTGCATGATCAGATCAGAGAGAGAGAGAGATTGTGAGTGTGCGTGTGTCTTATGTAATAGTGAAGCTTGTAAGTTTATTTACAAAAACAGCAAAGCTATCACCTCGTTGCTGGTAAATATAATGTAGCTTTCAGTAGCGAAGCGGTTTTATTAATAAAATTCATGGGGCAGAGGTTGAAAATCGTTGCTATGCTCCTGAATGTTTCTGTGTGTGTAATTTCTTTACTATAAAATTTCCATCTCAATAAATAAAGCTGTGAGTTTTAGTGTGAGCACATACAGAAATAATACAAAAGCATTCTTTGTGGGCAAACGTGTCATCCTTGCCTTACGGTGGCTTAGTATTCCAAAAGTAATCGTATATATACGTGTTTAGACTTAGGTCAGATGTCGCATATGTATCTGAAGTGTCTCAGAACGAATGCGAAAAAAACTGATTTCGTACTGATTTTTGTGTTTACACTTCTGCAACAAATTCGATCTGTATCAGATGCGAGTAAAAAAATCTGATTTTTGTGCCAGTGTGAACACAGCCAGAGTCATACAGTTTTGAAACATGGTGGTGAACTTTTCCTTTAATAAATCTCTTTAGTCTCATTGGACTTCATGATGAAATACAAACCAGCGAATTTCAGTACAAATCAATTGTAAAACCTTTGCATAAAGTGTCGTATTTAATTTATGCGTCAATGTGTGTGAGAATGGTTTTACACTGAATATTCTGTATTCAAATACATCACAACACAATGTTGTTTCATATTGAGTCGATCATTTTTTTTCTGCTCCTTCCATAACAAATCAATGACTGTGGCTGGACAAAAATAAACCAGCTAATCAGTGATTACTCATTATAAAAATATGACCCACTCAAATCAAGGCTGAAGCATCCTTCCAAGCTCAGTCTCTCTCAGTCAGGTTATTTTCCATTTTCTGTGTGCATGGCTGTGTTCGACGGCCATGTTGCTGTGGATCAATATCAGGTGATGGCTGGAGGAAGACAGAGGTTGTGTTCAGAATTGAATACAAGCTCAGTACTGAATACTGCACAGTATAACCTATACTGCTGTTTTTTACAAATAGTAAGTGAAACAGTAAACATTACTCCATCCATGATTTTAAACATATGCTACGTTGGTGTCATATAACCTATGTTTTTCCTCATGATTGTTATTGTATGTAAAAATGTCTTTAGATTTGTCATAATTAACACTTGGTAATTAGTTACTTTTGGTTCATCTATTGCTTTGAAAGTGCGATGACCCAAATTAAATAGTCAAGTCAAGAACACTGCATCATGGGATATAGTTTTCCACAGAATATGCTTTGTTGTGGCTGTTTTTTTTTTGTTTTTTTGCAAAACGTAGGTCATTATTCGAAAATGTGCATACTGTGCACATTATACATACTACATACTTCAGCATGAGTATGGTGGTGTTAAGAACATAGTGACAGTTCATACTTAAAGAGATAGATCATCCAAATATTAAAACAACATTTTTTACACACTCACAGTGTATTAAAACTGTGTGTATTACTGTGTGTAACTGTGTACACCACAGTTCTAAACCTTTCTTCTGTGTAACATAAAAAGATATTTTGGTAACCTAACAGTTTAAGAAAAAAAAACTGTTCCACGAAAGAAAGTCAGTCAGTAATACAGGTTTGGAGTGATGTGAGGGAGTAAAACATGAATTTAGGGTGAACCATCCCTTTAAACATCATGTTCTGTTGAATTTACTATTCCTTGAGATAGAAACAACACAGACATGGATAGACGTGAACATGCAGCTGTTTATGAGGAAAAAGCCCAATGTTTTAATACAGTGATCTAATCCTGTGAGTTAATAACCTTTATCTGTAGTAATTGCAGCCGGCTAAATGCTCTAATTCTGTGGAACAGATGTCCCAGAGGCTCAGAGACTGTTCAGCAGACCAACGGCCATGTCACAGGCGTGTGTTTGGGAAACAGCGCTTTATTTTTTTTTAACTGTATTAAATAAAGCAGGCCATATGCTCGGACACACACGACAAATCTAAAGCATACGCAACCGGCGAATGTTGTTTTCCTCCCACTTTTGGTCAAGGGCTTGCTAAATATTACCTTAGCACAATACACACAGACACAGATAAAGGGAACACTTTCTCTCCTGTGTGAAATGCTTGGGATTAGCAGTAAGTGTGTTTCAGTCCTCATAAATCAGCCCTTCCAGCTGCTTTCTGTTTTCTCTTTGAAAGGCTTGCGAGTGCACGGATGCTCCACCGAGCGACAATGCTGAATGTAAAATGTCAATGTTTTTGAACAGGTGCTGTGAGGCAAGGTCCTGATGTTTTTATTTCCACAGCGCTGGCTGGGAGGGAGAGCTGCTTAAGGAGCAGGATAGGAGTTAAAGGCGCGTGGAGGAGGGATAGAAATCGGTGTGCGTGTGTGTGTGTGTGTGTGTGTGTGTGTGTGTTTTTAAGATGACAGAGGGGGAGGCAAATCGAGTCTCCAAAGGGAGTTCATGTTTGGATTCATTTCTAAAGTGCAAATCAAGTGGCTGTGAAAGCAGCCATTGGTTAACTTGCATACTGTTCTTTTTCTTCCATTTCCCCCCTCATTGTTTATGACAGCAGTTGACATTTTAAATAAATCATCAGCGTTAATACCAGGTGACGCATTAATCTTCAGTTTGTTTCCTCGTGTGCATAAAGCCCTGATGGCTGGGTGCTGTTTCTTCATTTATTGCTTGCTTTTATTCACTTGCTCACTCATGCATTCATGATTTATTTCCTTCCTTTCTTTTCTTTTGTCTATTTTTCGCTTCCCCCAGAGTGTGGTACTGTGAATGCCTGTAAGAGGGCTGCAGGTCCTTGGAGACACAGTCGAGGTTAGTCAGCATTACAGCTGTAAATCCACCTGTTCCTTTTCTAACATCTTCTTGTTTTCCACCTCCGATGCCAACAGCACACGTATATATGATGCTTCCCAGTACTCCCCTTTGCTTTAATCTATTACCACATACGATCTGCTCATCATCCTATAAAGCAGCGTTTTCCAAACGCTATTCGTCTTGAGCCTCCTCAAGCACCTCTTCATCGACACCAAGCCAAAAACATGCTCCTTTTAATCATATTATACTGTTTAAATATTTTTGTCCCTAAATTGCTCGTACACAATAGGTGTATAAAAGTCATGGTATGTATGAATTGCAATTTTAATATATTTTAGAATAAATTAAAAGATTCGGAAAATAAAAAGAGCATCATGTCATTGAGCCAAATACTATTTTATCGGTTAAAGCAAAATCTTTCTCGGTAGTGACTTGAACCTGTACCCAACGTGGTAGCCCTGGTTGGGAATCACTGCTTTAAAACCTCATCATAATGTGTAATATTGTGCTAACAGTGACTTGTAAAACTGTGTAATAACAATGCCCTTGTAATAATGTTTGAACGACCCCACCCTGTTTAGCATGACAAACACAACCGTACCACTGCTGTCCGTTCTCAATGCCACCCACATTGCATGCCGACCCAGTACGTGTGATGCATGTGATTGTTTTGGTGTGACCCCTCCTGTTAGCTCATTGAAAATGTGACGGGCTGCATCAGAGGATGCAAATGACGGTAATAAATCCAGCAATGATATTGAGGCAGTGCCTCTTAAAGCACCGGAGCGGCTTACTTAATGAGTTTGATAATTGGCTTTCTACTGGCTACGTCTCCCTTTTTCTCGTTACACCTCCCTCTCTTTCTCTCTGTTTCTCCTCTTTAGCTTTTGCTGTGCTTCATTGTAGGGATGGGCAACTGAATGGAACAAAATACTTCACATCCTCGGTTGAATTATGAATTAAAGTACCCAAGATTTCAAAATGACCAAAATTCACCTCCCTTTTTAAAGGTACACTATATATATTTTTTTGTCAATACACCAACAATGCTTCTTCCAAAACAGGATTTTGTCTGATTCACTATGGTATAGTGAATCACTATATATAAGTGTTTATAATTTAGACCTGACGGGATGGTTTTCGCTGGAAATTGCATATGCATCATATCCGCAAATAGAGAAAAATTGGACCGGCATAGACTAGTTGTCACAGCGAGTGAGAAAGGTTGACACGGAGGACGCTAATTCATGGAGGACGCTAATTCTCGAATCTCCGTTTAACAGAGGAAAGTCTGCTGGCAAAAAGAGAATGTAATGGAGCTCGTAATAAAATGAGAATCAACATTGGCTGAGATGGTGAGAACTGCGGGATTTTAAATGTTGTAAAGGCGACACTCTTGGCTATTTCTTAACAAGGTATTTTATTGAACAGATACATTTCCATATGTAGTTCTCTAACAGAGTTCATTGTAAAGCATTATCTATTGTGAAGGGTCATTTCATTATGGGTTGTTGAAGAGCTGTGCTGGAATTTATTTTCTAGGAAGTAAAGTGTTTGTTAATGGGTGTAACGTCTTCAGCTAGTCAGCTTGAGATCCTTTCCATCTAAACTGGTTAAATCTCTTAAGCCTATAGTGAATGTTTTATGAGCAGTAGGATAATCTCTGTCTTTTTTACATATTATGAGAAAGAATCATATTCATCCGCACAGACATGCAGAGCCGAAGCACAATCAAAACAATGTTCTTTTACAAAATGCATGCAATTCAGTTTTTTGTTTACCGCTAGAGGGCCAAAAGTTACATACGGAACCTTTTAAGCTACTTTACATTAGCAAAATTTTGGTACAATTTTGTGGGCAAAAAAGTAAATTTGTCTATTGTCAAACTAGTGTAGCGACATTTGAAGCACCGTTTACACAGAAATCACATTCAAACAAGCAGCTTTATGTTGGTCAACGAGGCAAATACTCATGGCCAACTTAAACCCGATGCAAAATCTGCATGGGGAAATCTTTCAACCCCACACAAAATTCACAGTTGCTGGAGGGGAATATTGAAATTACTAGATTTCACCACAAAATTTTGAAGGATGGTAAATTTAAAGGGATAGTTCACCCAAAAATGAATGCTGTCATCATTCATAAACCTGAATGACTTTCTTCTGCAGAACACAAATAGATAAAAAACAGTTTTTTTTCCCCTCAAAGTAGATTCCAATTTTGTTTTGGACCCCATAGACTTTAATTGTAGGGAGAAAAAGTTAAAATTTTCTTCAAAATATTGTCTTTTGTGTTCCACAGAAGAAAGTCCTACAGGTTTGCAATAACATGAGGAATAATAAATAATGACAGGCTTTTAATTTGAGAGTGAACTATCCCTTTAACTGTCTTGTTTTGAAGTGAATTTTAAGGCAGCTTTTCCGAGTCTTCTCTAACATCTGTACTGAAGAAGGCCCCATTACATGTAATTTCTTAACCGATAGCATGCAGATATGTGAGAAATCAGTTGTGACACGAAGACAGGCTACGGAGACAACTGTCATGATGTCTTTGCTTGAGATTTTCACAATCGTTCACGAGCCCACACACACAACTGCCCTAAATGCATGCTGACTTCAGCGTTGAGAACATCGCTGGAAAGATGTCAGCGCTCAGGATGATTCAGTGCCCCAGCGGAGTGACTGTGACACCTTTTCACTCAGCTAGGCTTGTGTAGCTGGTATTGTGGGGTTTGTTTTCCACCATCTGGAAGAATGTACCTGAGGTAAAGGGAGAAAACAATGCTCCCTCTGTACTTCCTGTGAGCGTTTTGGGCCACTACATCTAAGATGAACCCGTTTTGTTGTCATTCCTTGTCGTTCTCCTGTGAAGAGCGATACAAGGGCGCGTGGAGGGTGCAAACCTGACAGTGAGATCTTAGGACAGGGCAAGAGAAGTGTGAAAATAACACCTTTCCAATTAAGTATGATCTCATCTGCATTTGAATGGTTTTCCAGCTGGTAAGCACAGCCTAGGGCATGATGACTGATGAAACAACAGTGTGAGACACTGCTGAGAGCATTTACTGTGTGACAATAGCCTTAATGCTTTGCTTTAAGATGTTAATACAGTGGAGGAATATGTTCATTTCTTTCCCCTTTCCTCTCTGATTTCCAAGAAAATTTAGATTTACAATCTTACAGACTGCTAATTACTTCAATCTATTGAAAATTTCCGTCCGCTGTGCATTATGTGGCAGCTATATATGTGGTTTGTTAGTCACCCAAACCATCTTGTTCTGTTTTGGGTATGGCTGATGGTAGCAACTTGTGTCTGGAGTGAGATGTAAATAATGAATCACCAACAGCAGTTTCAGAAATTCCCACTGCTGTAAAAGTAATCAAACTCCACATTCCAACTCAACATGAATGCCCTTTACTACTTTTTTAACCTCAGGGAGATTTTTGTGTCTTTGTTTTTTTTCTTCTTCTCTTGAGACGGGAACATTGGTGCGATTCCTCGTACTGTCCATTGGGTGGCAGAGTGAGAGACTCCAGTCGTGTGAACGTGCCTTCTCACATGGCAGACACTAGCGGCTTGATCTAATGGGTCTGGACAGAGAAGCTTAAAGCAACATCCTCCATTCACTTCCCTTTTGTTTTACCCTTTAGAATCCGTGGCATCCCAGAAAGGTCTCCAAGTGTGAATTTGTACGGTTTTATCAAATATAAATTGATTTATATTTATATAAATGAATTTATATGAATTTATTAAATGGATACATTTGAAACCTTTTGTAAAGTTGACATTTTGTAACCTTTTTATTTAGTTAGATTTTTTGCTTTTTACTTTATATACATTTTATATTTTTATATATTATATTTAAATGAATAAATGAAGTCTTTTAACTTTTCGTAACTGAATTTTCCTTTTAATTTAATTGTTTAATTGAATAAACTATTGTACTTTTTATATTTATTTTTGTTTATATTTGTTATTTATTTATATTTAATTGGATAAAACAAGTCTTTTACTTTTTATGCCAGCTTTAAATGTTAAGCCATTTTTTTGTTAACTAGACAAATGCATGCCGGCTCTTTCCCTAGTGAGTGCTCTTAATATATGTACAATCAGGGGGTGAGTGAAGCAGCACCTGGGAAGATTTGAGTGTGTGTGTGTGTTTATACCTCTGTCTTGAGCAAGAGCGTTAGAGAGAGCAGCGAAGGGAGGGGTTGCTGCCCTGATGGACTATTTACCACCGGCAAACAAAGAGAAAATTCAAGGCGTCCACACGGGAGCTTCACAGCTATTTACAAATCGGCAAACGCTCGTGTATGAATCCGGCCAAACGCTTGTGTTTATTTTCAGAAGTAACCACTCATTTAGATCTGAGTACGAGTTTACGCATGAAGCTGAAAACTAGTCAGCCTGTCAGGGCGGTTTGCCACTCGTCTCTCAGCGAGCTCTGCGCTGTGTAATTACGTGAGAAGAAAGACACATAGACCTCCCCTTCACATTCCCTGATCTAATTTGTTTGCCGGGTGACAGCAACACATCTGGAATTGTGGATGCTTATGTTGCTTTTTCTTAATGTGATAGTTTTGAATCTAACTGTCCCTTGAAAGATGGATGTTTATGAGTTTGTGTAGCTTGTGTAGCTTGGCAATACGATAAATAACCTTGCTGAAGTGTCGCAGGGTTTGAGGTTTCGCGAGTCTGCCAAATATGGATGAATAGCAAAGTAAACAATATAATGATATAACTCTTCAAAAGACTTTTGCTTTTTTTCTTGTGCTGTTTATAATGTTCAATAATGGGTTGGAATGCAGTTATCTCTTTAACTACTGTTTAAAAGCCGAAGCTTGTAATGTTTTAGTATCTCGTGCTTGTCAAAAAGCACAGATTACTCTGGAATCCTTTGATGAGATGATATAAGAAAATATTGATGTGGTGTACTATGAACTGATCCAAACCTTAATCCGAACCATTACATTTCCTTTGTTCAATAGGATGAAGCAGTACATCTTGTAAAACACATTTAAATTCAGCTATATTTTTCTCTACAGTCAAAGAGGGTTTGGTTACATACATTGTGTGATGTCTGCTTGTTTTCACCCCACAAGTCCATTCCTCAAGTCTCAAAACTTGTAAAATAGTCTCATCCTGAAAGTGGCAGAATGCTAAAATGGCAGCCGACAAATTAAAGTCAAGGTATTTTCGTCTACTAGTATAGAGAGGCTGTCAGCTGATGGAGTGTGTGTGTGTGTGTCTGAAGGAAAAGTAAATGGGGGTGGAAGTGGCTGGTGTCTGTTGAAGGGAAGCACGAGTGTTTGTTCCCGATGGCAGGCATCAGAGTGTGAATATGACCTCTGGTGGAAAAAAAGTGGGCGAGAAAAAGAAAAGGCAACGGCTGCTGAGATCAACCTCTACTTTTTAGGCACTCTGGACTACTGTTATTTTGTACCACTTTGAAATGGGCTGTTTCAGGCGGTATCTTTTCCTCAGACACAGGGAAGAAGATGTTTTTTTATAAGTAGTGGAATAAATCCTGTCTATCTCTGAAATGGTGTGAAAGATTATGCTTAATTTCTTCATGCTGTTTTTACTGCTCGATAACTTGCCGAACCTCATACCAGGGAATATTTGCTTTGAATATTTTTCTTTTTTTTCTGTCTCCCTTCCGCTTGTCTGCTGATCCCTGGTGAATGCATTAAATGAAGTTACTAGATATGAGTGCTTAAGGGGCCAGGGCCTCCTAGGCTTGCCAAGGCGCTCAGAAGCTTGGCTCACTCAACCATGTCATCTTTTCTTTCTCGTCGTCTTTTTTTTTTCAGCTACTGGATGACTTATTAGTATGGCAGGGCATTTTAAGTCTTCAAATACCTTCATTGAAAGACAATCAGGCAAGAGGAAGCATAATAAATCATTCATGTACATCTAATTCTTTTGTTCAAATTCATCAAATCAGTAAGGAGGAATCTTTATTGGTTACAATAAAGGACTTGTATATCTTTCCCTCCTTTTAATCACCAAATCTAATATGTTTAGCATATTATCAAGCTATTAATTCCTAAAGGAATATTCCAGGTTCAATACAAGTAAAGCTCAATTGACTGGGGAAAAAACATTTTCTGTATTTCCCAATACTTCAATGGTTGATTTCGAGTTTTTGGTGTGATGTTATCATGGCAACAAATTAAAATTGTGCATAACTTTACTCCAAAAAGTTTGTGATTTTTTCCCCCCACACTAAAATCATGTTAATACAAATATAGTTTACATTTCGTTGTGATACTATTGAAAGAGTGAGTATTTTAGTGTTTATAGATTGGCCCCAATCATTTCTGTTGTATGTGGCTCAATGCAACCTTTTTTTTTTTTTTAAGAAAAGAAAGTACAAGTCAAAATTAATTTTTCATGCCACAAACACTGTAGATTGAGCTTACCTCGTTTTGAACCTGGAATATTCCTTGAATTCTTATCATCTCAAGCTAAAGCCTTCAATAATACAGTGGTGTGAAGGGGTCAGGGTACAGTAGCTGAGGCATTGTGATGGGTATTGAATGCAGAGAAGAACTGAATAGACATAGTCAGCTTCCCAGATACATGCTTAGGCCTGTAGAATGCAGAATGCTTTGCTTGTAACTGCACCGGTTGTCTCCTTTCATTATCGGTTAATGGTGCCCAACTTGACAGGGCCATGTGATAAACAGAGGAGCTGTGAAATCCTGGAGGTGGAGTTCTCGTCTGCCTGATAATGGGATCTCATCTGCTGTTGCGAATGCCTGCGGAACAGCCATCTGAGTGCATGAAATGCAAAGCATTCCCAATTTTGGTTCCCTTTTCAGCCTCGTAAAGCGACTCCGAACGGCTTACATTTCTTCCGAACGCCTGGCTTGTTTTCCGCACTGCCAGAATGCTGAGCACTTTACAGCATGCATTAGTTGAGAATTTATTAGAGCCATCAGGGTGGTTTTGATTATGTTACTGAGTGCATTTTGTGAAATACCAGTCGAATGCGTATGCATATTTGCTTTACCATGCCAATCATGAATGTCAATCATCCAGATGAAATGTTTGTTTGCACATAACATTGTGATGATTTAATATTCCTCGAATGAACAAGATCTATACATTGTTCCGGCATTCCCCGCACGGCTCGCAAACACGCACCTTCCGTCGTGATTCATTTCTGAGCACTAATTAACTGTGTGCCACCATGTCAAATTCATTGTTGTGTATTTTTCTCATGAGCCAGTAGCTAATCTCCCATTGGCTGATAGCAGTGATTGGTATCTCTTTGAAAACTGCATTCTCTAAATATCTTCCCTGTGCACAGTGAGGATCTCGCATAAGCAAGTGACTCAGGTTTCCTGTTGGGCACATTGTAAGTGCTATCAGGGCGGCTAGGGGAGATAAATATGGATGCACTTGAGTAAATGTAATAAATACGCCTGAATGTGAAGCTCAAACGCTTTCCAAGAGGGGAGGAGGTAGCCTGCTGGGGTGTGAGGGAGTGTGTGTGTAAGTGTGTACGTGTGGGTGCATGGCAGAGCTAAGGATTGTCAGGAGAAACAGAAGTCACACTGTCTCTGGCTCCCCTGGAGCTGGAAAGCGTTTGCCAGCACTGGGATCACTAGGGACACCTCCTCCTTTTGAAAACCTGACAGGCTACATGGTTTGCAGCACAATAAAGGGCCTGCAGTACACCAAACTCACTTCCTATTGATCTTAGCTGCCTCCGCAAATATAATGTTGGTGGAGAGAAAATTATCCGTACTGTTTTGTGTGTGGGTGTGTGTGTGTGTGTGTGTGGTGGGGGGGGGGGGGGGGGGGGTTATTAGATTGTGAGATATTCTACAACATAAAACATGTCATTAGTATCTGCTATAATATGAACACGTTTACAATTTCTGAATTAAGTCATTTTATTCACTTGTTTTGTGAGATATTCTACAACATAAAACATGTCATTAGTATCTGCTATTATATGAACACGTTTACAATTTCTGAATTAAAAGTCATTTTATTCACTTGTTTTGTGGAGGCCTAAAGTCAAACATGTCTTGTTGGCGTTACTGCTCAGATTTAAGAGATAGAGAGAGAGGACAAAAAAGAAAAATGTGGGTGAAAAAATATGCAGGAAGTTCTGTACTGTGATAAGAGAACAGTGGACTGCTTTAGACCCACATGACTGTGAGGTCATATTTATACATTTATTTATACATATTTATTTTATTCAAACAAGGTTGCTAATTTTATTTTATCACATTGACATGTTCTAATTAAAAGGTGAATTTTGTTTAAAAAATGTATTAAAAAAATAAGTTTGAAACCTTATTCCAATAGCCTATATATTTTTATTACTTGATCAGACCTGACATTTTCAGAATCATTACATCAATTTTGTAGAAAGTGGAATACATGGATTTTTGAATGTTTGAAATCTCTGGCATCCTTTTAGCGATTATGCTATAACAATTGTTAAATTATTTGGATTCTGCATGGAAACAAAATCAGCAACAAAGAATGCACGTTTCTTTTTAAATGCACAATTGTGAATACATGCTGCTTCCACGTTGGGCGGAGGGAATCGGAGTAATTAATTCATTATGTGAATATGCTAATGAGAATGAGAGAGAACCAACGCACAATGTATGTGTAATTTTCACTGGTTGTTTTGTTCTCAGTCCCAATCATTTGGCAGCGAAGCACGGCAATAAAAACGGGGCGTTCATTATTGGACAGTGGACTGAAAATCAATAGCCGGAATCTGTGGCTTATTTGAACGGTAGGATTGGCGTGTGTTTTCTATGATTGTCTGTTTGTTATTATTAGTGCTACAGAAGGTGGAGTCATCAGCATGGACATTAATATTCCTTACAGCAGCCATGTGAATCAGGATTCAACGTCTTGCTTACCGATGCAGTTTCTCTACCGTACCCCCACGGTTTAAGATCAATCACGACTCCCGTCCGATCATATGTCGCCGCTAATCATACGAATCCAGTCCGTGTTTTTGTTTTGCTCGCTTTTTAGAAGTGGTGTGTGTATATGTGTGTGTGTATGTGTATGTGTGTGGTGGAGGGGGGTAATTCTCCTTCACTAGTGTCTGGATAAAGAAAGACTAGGTCAGCCATGTGGATGCGTCTGTTGAACAGCTGAAGAGGAGGAGGAGGGGGTTCTACAGAAAGAGAGTGAGATAGAAAGAGCGAACGTGCTGTGTGTGCATATGAAAGAAAGCGCGAGGAGAGAGCGAGGGAGCGCGTGAGTGTGAGCGCGCGCGCGTGTGTGTGAAAAAGGAAGCGGAGTCTGTAAACGCCGAACTCACTGATTTCCTACCCTCCACAAACTCAAGCTTTTGGAGTTATTACACAGCGAAAAGGAGGAGGGGGGACCGCATACGTTCAGAAAACGAGTCCCCGGGCGGTCCGAATGCGAATAAATTAGTAAAGCGAGGTCGTCTTTTGTTGAGGCATTTGCCCCGTTTCTCCTCTGTATGGACAGCGGCTCTCTCAGGATAAAGTATCTACGTGATAGTGCTCAGCCCTCGGCTTCTTGGATTTTGGCCCAGGCCGAGAAGTTCGGCTGGGTCATTTTCAACGAACAGACGTGGAATTGTGTTTGAAGTTGTTTGCAGCAGCCCAATAGGAACTTAGATCATCATACTGGCGGGTGAGTAGTGCCTTGGCGACATTGGCTATGTACAAAAAGAAAGAAGACAGAGGGAGTTTAGAGGTCTTGAGTGGGTGGGAAGGTACATGGGGGGATAGAGATGGAATGTTGGCAATTGCTACAGGCTCAGAAGTTGAAAGCAGCAGCTTGTTTTTTTATTGCATGTTTCACTTTTGCTCTCGCTGTTGAAAGAGACAAGCAGTGTGTAATCTTTTTAGGATGTTTTATGACTTTCTAGTAAGTAGTCTATCAAGTTTCAGCCTTGTAACTTGCATCTTATGTGTAGTTCTTCTGTTTGTTTCCATTTTATTAAGTGAGGAACTCAAGCATTAAGTGAATTATTAATGCTCTGGTAGCAGCATAAATGGTGCATTTAAAGTTGGAGGTGCTGAGGAATGAGTATCTTCAATACATTAAGCATGCTGTTTATCTATGTGTTTAGTATTATCAAACACCATCACTACAGTGTGCTTTCTATGACCCCAACCCTGTGCTTTCCTTCACATGTTGGAAGGGACCTTTGTTTACTGAAAACCCTGGAAGCAGGGGAGGAGAGCTTTTGGTAGACCTGCCTGACCAGTTGGAGTCTACTGTGGGACAGCCAAGTCTGCCTAACTTCCCTTTGTTAAAATGAAACTCATGAACCATGGCCTGTCATGGGAACAACAAATATGGCCAGTTATGGTCCTCCCAAGCTCATAGTGATATGTTGTTGGTGAAGAGGGGGTGTACTTTTGGAACAACGGTTTTCACAGCAATGCCATAGAAGAACAATTCGGGTTCCCCAAAGAACATTTCAGGGATCAGTTAATAAAAGAACCATTTTTTCTATGGTGTGATAAACATTTTAATAATCTAAAACCCTTTTTTCTGTTATGAAGAACGTTTGGAACAATGGAAAGGTTCTATGGATATTTAATGTTCTTTATGGAACAAGGATCTTTATTTTTAAGAGTGAAGGTTGAAAAGTCACAGCTTGCCTTATCTGATCTCTTTCTCCATACTGTGCATGTGGTGGTAGCATCTTATGTCCTCTTTGGAGTATTGGTCATACTTGAAAGAACATGTGACTGTTCAGTTCCTAGGGTTAGCTAGCTTTAAAGCATCCATGCCACTTTTTTTCTCACTTTGCATATGTAAGAGATGTAGCTATTTGTGCTAAGAAGGGCCCACTCTATTGTGGCCAAAAGTAATCATCCCCCACACTGGGATGTTTTTCCTCCCCAGTTGTGCAGCAACATTGTAATTGGTGTATTTAAAGCTTAAAGCTGGTCAATCACAATGTACGAGTAGTTTTGTAGGTTACCCAAAATTAGAAATCCAACATCAGAGACTCATGGTCACACCAAAAATACAAAGATTAGGATTAAACATTGCTAAAAGATGGAATTGACCAGTCTGGAGACACATAGACATTAGTAATCTGTAATCATAACAACTATGTACAGAGTATCTGTCCTAATCCTTTGGTTCATAGAAAATGGAGAGCGAGAGAGAGAAGAAAAGCTTTTATAAACCCCCGTTACACATGCCATGGCTTTGAGGGTAGCCTGAGGTGAAAGAAATCAAACATTTAGTGAAGCGTCTCCTGCAGAGGAACTAAAGACTACATCAAGGAACAGAATGTTTTCATTGTCTTTTGTTACACTCAGGGAAACCTGTTTGAGCTAGATTACTTTAAAATGCACGGATGGCAAGTTTAATATTTGAAAGCAGCCTGTATGTTTGTAGCACTCGTCCGCCCTTTTTTAAAGTGTTGAGTTTGAATACTGCTAATTAGATGGCATTATGTGATTCCTCCTTCCTTGTGATCTCTAGTGAATGAGTGTGTTTACATGCTGGTTCTTAACCAGGGATGCTTGAATTAACTGGTTAACCGACAGTAAAAATGACATTTTAAGCCGTTTAACCAATATTATTAATCGGTCAATATTCTTAAAGTAGGCTTATTTTTCAAGATATTTGGAAGACTTGCTACATGTATAAAATAGTTTTTGAGAGAAAAATACGGCCCACGCTGAACAGCACAGATTGTATACAGACTCTTTAAATTGAGTAGTGCAACTTTTTATATGTTTCGTTGACTATTTTATTTAGATAATGAACAGCCGCGATGTCAAGGCAGCAATGCTAGAACTGATAGGTTGTGTGTGTGCACGTCTGCGCAATTACTTGAATTGTTTCCTTGTAACAGTGCAAATAACTTAAACTACTCTCATTTATGGTCATACAGAAGAGTAAGACATTATTCAAAACGCTAAAGTTACTTTAATTTGTCCACACCTACAGTAAAAACAAAACATTGTGCTTTTGTAAAATAAAGAAAACAAACAAAATGGCGGCTGGGCTTTCTGCCGTCTCGGTTTTCTTTCTGTGATCTTGTTTTTGGAACCGAATTCGGGATATAGCCTAATACTTGTCGCCGTTTTCCTTCTTTCATTTTGTTAATCTGTCAATTGAAATAGTGAAATATTTAGCATATTTATTCCTTTTATAAATATGATCTTTTTTCTATTTGTCTCCCTGCATGTTCGTGATGTGACGATGTATAAATCCTCATGTTCTATTTGCGCATGTAAAGCTTAACCTCTGGAAAACAGTTATTTTTAATGGGTCACAGACACTACGGGTTAGGGAAAAACCCAAAATGAACATCCCTATTCTTAACCCAATTATGTTAAATAAGCTGACAATGCATGTGGTCATGTAACTCTTTTATCAGAGTTAGGTCAAAATGTCATAAACTGATTGTCACAGCTAGATTTTTGAGCCTTACTTCGATTTCGCCCTGTTTACACATTACATATTATTCAAGTGCGAGTATGTGATGTAACAAAGTGTCTTTACTACGGATGGAAGCGCATCCAGACAGAGCGAGCGTTTTGTGGTAAGGGAGGAGGAATATCGCAAACTCAGACTTTTTCTGCTTGTACTGCGTATTTATTTAACATCACGTCTCGTATAAAAATGGAATCTTGGAGTCAGATACACAAAAGATTAGGTTTTGACGTCACTACTGGGTAATAAGCTGTTTTTGGCATTGCTGGGTTATTGGTTTGCATTTAAGCTGGGAAATTGTGTTAATTCAGCTGATTAATTAAGCTGATTTTTTTTAAGTTATTAGCATATCGATGTTTATGTAAATGTGCCCAATGACTGAGCTCTCTTGCTTTTTTTAAATGACTGGTGAATGCTGTATGTTTTCATGTCCGTTATACATCTTAGTGCCGGGCCTTCATTTGCAGCGTGTGGGTGTATGATTAACTGTGTCATTCTTCTCCCTTAACAACTGCTTGCCTCTTTGCTTGAGCAGCCGAGAATGGCTACTAAATGTTTAATGCCTAAGCGCACAATGACATTTAGCCTGTGTGTTTTCCCTGCAAAAAACGACTGTTCATCCTTTTGCGTAAAATTGAATTACTCACATCGCAGAGATGCGGTCTGTGTCATCCTCCACCTTAAAAGCATCAAACGGGCGATACTCGAATCAAAGTCGGTGTGTTGTATCAGATCAGTTGGCGTGCGGTGGCTGCTGAATGTTTGACGGGGCTTGGGTAGGCATGTTATTTAATCTGCTCGCATGATAGAATTGGCTGGTGTTACGTCGCACATTTCTCCTCCGTCTGCTGAGAGAGGCCTCAACAGTGCCGCATCCGTAACGCTGGCCTAGCTATGCAATGTTATGCTTAATGAATTGGAGAAAGGGCAGAGGTAATTAACATCACGTTTTGCATTGCATCGTGGGAAAACCTTCAGCAAAACGCGTGATTGACTGAAAGCTTATTATTCATCTAAATTTGTTTCTGAAAGAGATTCGAGAACAGCTCGGATTGTTTTGAATGGTTGCCTCAAGCGTTTTCAGGTTGGGCTTTGTCTCGGTGAACTTGTAGGTAGACTCTCCTTTGTTTACAAGAATGTGTTGGCACTTTCCCCTTGATAATAGATACAGTAACCACAGGCGCCTTGCTCATAGCCCTAGTGACAAAGAGACCTGACACTGTCATACTATAAACAGACCAAGCAGCTGAGTTGTCTGAATGCTTCTAGTACAGCAGCAAGTACTAAGAACAGATTGATATCTGTCTGGTAATAGGCTCGTCTTTGTTTGACTCATTCCTCGGGCTTCACGGGTACACGGTATGGTGTTTCAGCGACACTCTCTTTGTCTTATTTGTTGTTCATTCCTCCGTTTATTCCACCCATGCCCAGGTGGTTGATTTGTAGATGATGAATTTAACCTGATAGACTTGTATCGGTCGGTTTGTGCATTAAACGTACATCTTGGGCGAGAATCGGCCTTGTTGATGTCAAATAAATGTAAACCCGAGGAGCGCGAGAAGTTAATGGGTATAATTGAAATTGATATTTTTTTAATAAGCCCTAAAGCAGCTGAGCCCTTTGCTCGAGATGTCTCGCACATGTTAAGTGAGAGGGGACATCTGGACCTGTTAATTCAGCACATGGTCATAAAGTGAGGTTGGGGGTCCCATAGGCCCCACTGTTTTCCTGCTCTGTTAGGGATGTCAGATGGAGTCTTTTATGCCTGCACACCCTTACTAGTATTCACTCTGTCCTTGTCCTTGTAGAGAAACACACTGTGGTGATAAACATTATAAAAATGCAGTCCTCACTCAAGTGCTTTCATCTTGAAAAGTATGTTGAGTTGAAGCATTTCTCGCTTGGAAAAGATATCCATTTCTTAGACTGCTGGAATGGAGCACAATCTGTCCTGCAACGATTCATAAATATCCTAATTTTTTGCTATATGTGTGTTATGGAAATTCTTTCATTATTTCATGCCATTCCTACTCGGTAATGTTATCTTTCTTACATGAAACACAAAGGGAAGCAGAATGTCCTTAGGCAGTTTGTCCATACAATGAAAATTGATGCATTTTTTTTTTAAATGCCAAGCTCAAAAATACAAAAGTATTATATAATTTAATTTCTGACTTTCAAACTATCACAATACTGTGACTCATTTTGGTGGACAAGCACTCAAGATCTCTATATTAGTCACTCTACACTGTTAGTAAGGACCAGTTGAACCACATCTATCTTAAAAACTATATACAGAAAGGCACTACACTGTAAAAAATATTTTAGCAATTTAGTTGTTTCAACTTATTTTTTTAACTAGATTGTCCAGACAACAAGAAATTTTAAGTTTTCTTGTCCTCAACTTATCGAAATAAGTTAGTTAAACTAAAAAAAACCCATGCAAAAAGATAACTCAAAATAATGAGTTAACTTTTTTTACAGTGTATTTTTAGCTGAAAAGGTACATGGGAATGCTGCAAACATAATAACCCAAGAATTATCATCTGTATTCAGAAGTCAGGGATGTTGATTTCTTTAGAAGAATATTTCATTTTAGAGTATTTTTAATTAATAATGGACTAATCAGTAATTTTGAGGTAGATTGCGTAGTACTTTTCAGTTAAATCGGCTGTTCCAGGGCAGGAGATTTGTTTTGGACTTTTTTTTTTTTTTTTACAGGTGATGAGTTGTTTTTGTGTGACACAATATGCATATTGTTCTTTATAAGCTAGGCCTGTTGTTGTTGAATAATGATTGCTTTGATGGATCAAGCTATATCTCTGTGAGATCAAATAAACCTTTAGTGCAATCTAACTGCTGGCAGAAGAAAACAGCACTCTAGATTTCACTCCTTGACTCATCCCGTTAGTGTATAAATAGTTTCATTATCAAGTAGTTGAATGTAGGCTATGTGTCCAGAAACGTTTGCGGCTGCGAAAATAATTACCTCATCTAGAGAAATATGAGTGCATGAGGGAAAAGGTTAAGAATGAAGTTATATGCCTGTAATGAAAGACCATATGATGACAATCATGTGGCCTTGTTTCATTGACCACATATTGAAATAACACGTTTTTGTTAGAGTTTTTTTTGGACTCTGTTTTAAAATATATTTAAGTACAAAACAGTTATTTTAAATCATAATAATATTTCACAATAATTTACTAGGCTATATTATTTTATCAAATAAATGCAGCCTTGGTGAGCATAAGAGACAGAGAACCGTTAAGAAATCTTACCGACCCCAAACATTTGAATGATAACAGTGTATGTTGTGGGTTGCTTTGGAATAATAGGATGTAAAAACCTGTATGTTTTTCGGACATCTATTTGCATGCACATCCTCCAATGAAGTGCAAAATAGGAAACATCCAACATTATCATGATGATATCCATTTTGAATGCGTTTTTGACTTGATGAATCCACAGGGTGTTTTAGATGCTGTTGGAATATTGTCTGTCTTTATCACTGTCTTTTAAGTAGGCCAGCCTCAGCACAGGGGTCAATAGCGTGGCCTGTAGGGAATTGTGACTGACTTGTTTGACGTCAAAAGATCTGTTCCCCGAAGCAGCGTAATTAACCTTTTAACAAGAATTTTGTGTGCTTGTTTTCGTTTATAATGTATTGTTTGCTAACCTTTCCTCTGAAATCTGCCATGATCCATTACATTCTGAAAACAGCTGCAAAGAGTAGTGAACAAATTGAATTATTTTCAAAATAGCCTCTATTTTCTGCCACAATATTATCATATGAAAGAATCATCAACGGAATTGCTTTGGAACAGAAATGAATAACTTGGACATGGACGTCCTTCACTTCTCATTACAGTGTTTGTGTCTGTGGAAAGACAAACACGCTAGCTCATGCCTGCAGACCTGTGGTTTAAATTAAGTAGTTGAGATCTTGTGCTTAGACATCTGAGTGTCTCGTTTTGATCTCCGTTTATGTTTCTAGGAGGTGAACAAAGCGGGTCGCGGGTCTCGCCACCTGCAAACCATTTTCACTTTTAGTCACCCGAGATGAAAAAAGAAAGAAACGAGTGACACGTTTGAAACTTTCAAAGGCACTACGTGAGATGCTTGTAGTTTCAGATCTTATTTTGGTGAGTAAACATTTAAAGCAGGTGTATCACAGCTTTATTTATGCATTAAATCTGCTGTTGGCTCTGAATTATACATTAGCCAGTAAATAATGCATCAGCCTCCGCTCCTCAATGATTACTGGCCAAGATACAAATGGCGAGTTTGATGATGATATCCTCACTGATCGTTTTAGCTAGTTTAGTATCGGCTCCTGAGGATATTTTCTGCCGCTATTGTGAGTGGATGCAATTTGAGTAACGGACACGTCACTGGGAGGTTTTTCTTTTGGTTTGTTTGTTTTATCTCCTGCGGTTGAATGCCCCAATAGAATGGATGTAGGAATGTATTTTCTGCACATTTTACTTGGTGAGAAATTCTGAAGAGTTTGTCACTTTAAGAGGCTTCGCACATAATTATTGTAGGGCGGCATTAACTAGTTTTTCCTTTTAGCTTGACCTCTGTTTTAACCTGTGCGACTGGGCTGGTGTCATAAGAGCTACTGACACCTTTGATTTGATCCACTTCATTTGTCATCTCTTGCTCAGGAATAATTACAGCAGTGGCAGGCTGAGCCCTGGGGAGCGCTCAAGCTTATGACCTTTTTGTTCCCTTAAACATGAGCCAGAGACAAAGGCGCAGAAGAGCTGGAGTTGTGATTAGGAAAATAATGGCTCTGACAAGTTAGAGATTAAATTGTAAACAGGCCGCGAGACATATCAATACTTGCTGAGGTAATTGATTTTGCTACCGCGGTTTCACTGGCCGTAACCGACTGTTAACGTCGCATTAATGAACGGGGGATTTCAGATCGAGGTTAAAACCTTGTCGTACACTGAGACCTTTGCTGTTTGTTTACCCTTGTTGGAGCGAGCCGCGTATTTGTCGTAGCCTTTCACATCGTCTTCGATTACAATAAATCGATGAGACCTGAATGGTAACGTTTGAAAATTACAAGCTTGTTGTGCCGTGTGTCATTGGAGGACAAAAAGGAGCGCAGGGCGGTGGAAACACAAACTGTGGTCATAGAATCAGCTCAATGCTCCTGTTCTTCATCAGAGTGAAGTGGCTCCATCAGAGCGGGAGGGAAATTAATACTCTATTGTGGCAATACACCACAATCCCACTCCATTCGCCATTAAGCAGAGCTATTGAATATTTACATTCTCGCTTGATAGCACTACTTTCTATCAGGGATAGGACAGTGATTGCATCCATTTAGAGACATTTGAAACTCTTTTCCTTATCAGATCTCAATTGGTTATGTTTGTGAGAAGAATCATTAAGATAGCGTATTAGTCATTTGATTTTACTGTAGTGCAAAAGGTGTGTATGTGTCTCTGCACATCCCACAGGGTTATGCAAAATTATGGCTGCCGCAGGGTCACGGTGCGGTTTACTGTCGGGCCAGTGTTAGTCATCTGTGTGACACATCAGTTAAATACACCATGATCTCTCCATTCGTTTAAAAACTAGATTACACTGTTCTGGCTGCTCTACTACAGTAAACTACAGATATTCTTCTGTATTAACACAGACAATATTAAAGTAATGCCGTGTTTACCTAATAGTAGTTTTAAAACACAGTGCACTGTGCAGTATCTTTAATGCATGTAAATGATGATATGCTGAGAAACGAGTTGTGAATGATTCATGATTTTTTTTTTTTTTTGGTAAAGCTTTAGAAATCTTGTCTGTGTGTATAAATTCTCTCTCTCTTTTCTTTCTTTCTTTTTTTAATGTATCTGCACTTCTTCCATATGTGTAGATGGAAGTGCAGTTGGCTGTGTGTAAACTAAGGTATTCACTAAACGTTTTCTTGTCTTGTGGAGAGCTACTAGCCCATATGTAGAGGCTCTGTTTGGAATTCAGCCTGTCCGATTTGAACTGCCATTCCTCTGGCAGGCCGTTCCCTATTGAGCCTTAAAAAATATGTTTTTGTTGTCCGTCCAAGAATACCTGTGAAGTACTGTAGGTCTGCCCTAGAAGCTTTTGAAGCATGCAGGGTCCACTAGAGATGCATTCACACCCAACAGCAACCACCCACAAGGCTGAGGCATGAAATCTTTTCATCATTATATGCTGTAAGATGCCAAATTCAACCCGAGCCAAACACTCACACAAACAGCAGCAACAAGCAGAGGTGCTGCTTAAATTTATGTTTGATTTGCTATGAACAACGATTCCATATTTGGCAAAGCTAAGTATCCTATTTTGTTTCAGCTTGGGCGTTCATTTGTTGTGTCAGGAGTACTTCCTCTGGCCCGGCCTCTTTAACTTTCTCTACAAAGGAAGGTGTCTTCCTCAAATCAAGTGATTTTATCCCTTTGGTATTTAAAAAAAGATTTCCATCTTGATAAAACCAGCAAGAGCACCATTCCTTTGGTAATGTGGGCACTGTTTCAGTCCTGTCCTGTGTCTGGAGCACTTGTAGATAATCTGTTTGAAAAAATGTCTCTGTTGCATATAGGGGGGAAATGAAGGGTTAAAGACATGGGAAAAATTTGGATTCCTAAGTGCTTATCACCTCAGTACAATCCGCCACTCCGCAAGGATAAATATTTAATGACGGGGAAGCTGAAATAGAGCCCTAACAGACTGGGGAGAAATGGATCTGCTATTTATACGTTATACAGTTCCATAAAGCAAAGGAACGGTTTGATAGCTCAAGGTTATTAGTGTACGTGCTGTTGATTCATTCACGTGTTTGTCTTTCTGAGAATCGCCTTGTATATTCAAAGGGAATTTGGTATTGTGCCTTGGCACTGGCTCGTAAAATGGCTGCAGAGAGTCCTGCGGCTTGAAGCGAAGTGTTGTAAGATTATCCTAATATTTGTCTGATTCCTTTAACAATTTATCAATTGACAAAGCTCACAGTCTTGGGTGTTTCTCAATAGCGAATTTATGATCTTTCCATTCCCATTGGCTAGAATAGTTAATAATTAATGTGGCATCTGCTTTTACTGAGCTTAGTTTATGTAGTTTTTTTGTTTTGCAACCGAAGCACAGGCCACTAGGGATCTTCTCTGGATACCATTAAATATTCACCGGAAAAAAATAATACTAGTTATTGCCTGAGTCATGGTATTACACGGAGACTGTGCGGAATGTTCTGGAGAGCGGCAGTGTTTTGACAGTTGTGCATCACTATTTCTATGAGTCATTCATATGTCATTAGAAGTGGAGTGGCGCAGCCGTTGCCAAGTTGAAAAACGATCCTCCCCACGTTGTTTATACTCGCAATGATTTGGGCCGTTTTAGTGCAATCGAACAGGTTCCAAAACGCTCGCCGAATGAACACAATGGATTACATTGTGGACAGAATGTTTCCATTGTAGAGATGCAACTCTCTCAGGCACTTCCGAATGGCTGGATTGGATTACTGAACCCTTTTCATGGTCGGTTTAGATGACTGCTGATCAATGGGGCTCTTAGCTTCAAATCTAATTTGTTTTTGGGCTCACTTGGTAATGCTGATCACAGATTATTCCTATAGAAAATTAATCAGGTTACTGATGTATTTTTTTTCAGACCGCTTGGATTCTCATAGACATTAATTGCAGCAATTCCACATTTATTATTGAATTTTTGATCTGCTGTTGCTGCAGAGGGTTAGAGATGTACAGCGTGCGATGGCTCCATGGAGCGATGTGTTATCTTTGCTGAACAGCTCATTAAGATGCTCCTCTTGGTAACAGAGTAAATCTTCATCAAATTGTGTTTTTTTTTCAGAAGATAACCAGACAAAATGCAAACAAAAATGGCTGTGTAAGGCTTTACTAATAATAAAAAAGAAAAGTCCCTTTGAATGGGATACATAATTTTTCACTTGATATCGAAAGAGAACTCTTTTAAAGCATGTCTCGTTGTCGCTCTGTTTTCCGTCATACTGTTAGCACAGCTAAGGGGACGTAAGGTAGAAGGAGCCTATTTAACAGCGTGATGCATGAGGGGGACTGGACATCCGCGTAAAGAGCGGCTAAAAGAAAGATCGGAAAAGGTCAGGCCACATTTCATTTCAGCCAAGCTTTTTATTAGCTCTGCCCAGTATGCAGTTTGGAGGAAAATACAGTTGCTCAGCAGTCAATGGACTACTCATTTAGATTGACACATGTGTATACACTTGGATGAATGTGGCTCTGTGCTGAACATGCTTGCTCTGTTTATGAGCTTACTCGTGCATTTGCAAGCTATTTTAACTTGGACCCGCACACACCTTCCCCTGAGGTTCATTCCTTACCGTGCTGTGGAAGGAATTGTAATGCTCACTAAATACTGCGAAACCTGTGAATGTGTCGCAGAATAATACTGTGATCATTGCACACTGTTAAAACCTATAAAATAGACTATTTCCAGTGCCTTTATACTGTCTGATTCAGCTCTCTTGGGAAATGGAGGCTCTGTATAGAGAAGTGGCAGGAATTCCTGTTCGCTAATTTGGAAAATTGTAACAGTGTTTTTTACTTCCAGCTGTAATAAAGGTAATTTGGGGCTTTTATTTCTCAGGCTTGTTAGGGATAGTTCACACAAAAAAAAAAACCTCGACTTGCTTTCTTTCTTGGAACTTGGAAGAAGATATTCTGAAATATATCATGAATGAAATGTATAATAGTAGTTTATGAATCTCTCTCTCTCTCTCTCTCTCTCTCTCTCTCTCTCTCTTCTCTCTCTCTCTCTCTCTCTCTCTCTCTCTCTCTCTCTCTCTCTCTCTCTCTCTCTCTCTCTCTCTCTCTCTCTCTCTCCTCAAGGGAGTAAATATTTTAGGTCAAAGAGGTTCATCTTATGAAAAAAAAAATTGGGAATCCCCCTTTAAGCTATCCATCAGCTCTTTTACAATAAACACACTATAACCTGGTGCCTCTATGTAACGTTTTGACTTCAAATACGCTTGTCTGACTAGAAAAGCCACGTTGCATGAACGGCAGACCCCCGCTCTCCTCTCCCGCCTCCCACCATGCTTTGCTGTAAAACACCGGGGTGTTTTAAGAGTCTGTGTTCTGCGAAGGGTACCAAAATGCTGCAAGCGCTAATCTAATATATTACGGCTGTTTTTCCAAAATGATGAAAAATCATCAGGCTTGTGTTTTCTGGAAGCCTCGTAACACTATCAGTTAGGGATAAAGTCTCCATTTCACACATGAATGCGTTACGAGTTAATCTCCCGCCTGCCACTGTACTCTGCTTTAAACACAACCCTGAACCCGGAGAGCAGTGGCAGCCATAGACGCCTCCCTCTGGTAAACACGTTTTTTTTTGTTTTTGTTTTAAAACAGCTGCTCTTTTTACGTCACTATATGTTTAAAATAAAAAGCAGCAGGTCTGGTGTGTATATAGGTTGATAAGTGTGCACTCTTCCTGGGAGCTGCGCGCCGCACTAAAACGGCAGAATGGTAATAGTTTCTAGTCAATGCATGTTTTATGAGCTGTCCAGAGAGGAGAGGGAAGCTCTGATCCTGCTTGTTTCAGCAGCGTTTTCATTACCCTTCAGTCACTTCCCCTCCTGCCTGCCGCTCCAAGGCAAGGAAACAATCTCAAATCATTTTTACAGTGCTGCACATTTGGACTATACTGCATCAGTATTAGAGAGAGCAGTGATTTGATATTCCTCCAAACATTTGAGCATCCTGTCTTCTCAAAGATGTCAAGGATGACAAAGGTTTGACACCGTAGGCGCTCTCATGCAGACTTTTTTTCATCCGCTTTAAACAACAGTGTTTTGTGTGGCTTGCAATGGAAATAGGACTGGAAAGTTTATATTTATATTTGAGCTGAGTTGCCTTAAATGGAGAGGTGGAGTAACAAAGAGGGTGTTATTCAGACTAGAGCCTCTTAAAGACTGTCAGGCTGTGGGTTTGGAGAGGTGGCTCATCCAGAAACAAAAGCCGCTCCTAATTAGTGGTAATACCATCCTGTGGTATCTGGGGTGGAGGTGCTTTTGGCAGAGCCGTTACGCGTGTTTTTGAATGCCCGGCTTGTTCGAGAGACCATCTGCCGCCGGTTGCCAGTGTTCAATAAAAAATAAATAAAAAAAGCACACTGCCAGATAACTAAATAATTTAGTCTGAAAATGGTCTGACGCATTGACCTAATGGCATCGCCACTGCGGCCTCATCATCTTTAACCTTATGTTCTCGAAGATGAGTTTGGAATAACGTTGCAGCGAGAATAAATGAGGTCCTGAACAATAAGCCTGAGCTGAGATTTCTCCTCCAGGCCCTGTGTTTCATGTGATTAGTTGGGAGTTGGGGGCGGGAGTGTGACGCAGAGCTGAGCCCCCCTCTCTGTGGGTGTCTGTCAGGACCAGTGCTTCCCTGAGACCTCCCTGCTTTCACTGTGAATGAGGCTCAGGCTGAGCTGCCATGAGGCTTTTGATCAACCGACTACATCTTCTTTTTAGGGCTGCCACTAACGATTATTTTGGAAATCGGTCGATTATTTTGACGATGACTCGAGTAATCATTGTTTGTGTGTGGTAACAAAAATAGACCTAGGCAAAGACCTAAGCCTTTAAAACGACTTGAAATGCATATATATTAAGTAAGAGATAATGTACATCCAGAAAACCCCCCGACAGGAGGGGTCTTGCATCACAGTCTGAAGGGGTTTATTCTGAGATTCTGAGATACCCAGATGACATTAGGGCTGGGCGATATGGCCTAAAAAAAAAAAAATCCTTGATTCTTCACACATCCGATTTACGATTTTAAATCGATTATTCCTAATGGTACATTTAGATAGGTTAATGTGTTATGTCAATTGTTCTCCCCAAAAAAAAAAAAACCTAATGCTCTAAACATACAGAGCCCTGTCAGCTAATATTATTATTAAAGTTTAAAAATAACATCTGAAATTAAATCTAATGCTTTTTTTATAATAACGTTATAATATTTTAATGATATAGGTAAATATAATAAATAAATATGTAATATAGTTATCATATTTAGCAAAATTCTCCTTTCTTATGGTCATTAGATGGCCTTCCTGAGGTAAATGTAATGTTACGTGAAGTATTGTTCTCCGGCTCTTTAATGGACCTCTTTCCGTGGTTGAAAAACACTGATCGATTGATTTTATTACATTTCGGTAAGTTGAACAATCAAGAGTAACAGATGATTGGTTCACGTGCCGCTTGAACCGAGATCTGTCAGCGATCTGTCATGTCACATTTACAAGCGCCAAAACGGTGTTTATTGTTTGAATTTAGTAATTAAAGCAATTAAATCTGAGAGCTAAGAATTTATTTCATATCAATAATAACCTTCTCTGTCTTGTCTGTTGGTGTCCGTGTCCTCGTTATTTCGCAATTTTTCCCTGCGTGAGAAAATGGATGTGTGGCGTGAGAAAAGTGACAAGTGCGTGATTCTCACGGCGAATTCGTGAGAGTTGGCAGCCTTGCAGACTCAGTTTGTAAATTTTTTTGGCAGGTGTGCTTGTGCTGCTGTGATCTTGTTCACTTGCTATGTTCGTGTATCTCTATGGCAAACGCTGAGCCAGTTTGGAACTACAGGAGCCCAGAGGGAAGCGTCAGTGGATGTTAAAGAGAAAACCTTTTTTTCATTCAAACAAATCGACGTAAACTACACATTCGAGTTAATCCATAAAATCGATTTATCACCCAGCCCTATACACAATCAACACACAATATTGATTTGAATTTTAATATTTTATTAGCTCATCAAACACAAAACTTCCATGAAGAAGACCTGTTACTAGCAAGCGTATAGCGCTGACTTCAGTTGCCTGGATGAGCATGTGCTGTCAGTTTTTACTGGTTGTGATCGGGGAATAATATACCCCTGGATGACGCGATTGACCAATCAGAATAAATTATTCCAGAGAGCCGTGTAATAACATAATACATTATACAATAGGCAATAATATTTTGTTCAAAATAAAGTATCAAAGGTAAGTAATCAGGTACTCATATGGTTTTATAGAACAACACCAGGGCGTTAACGGCCAGGCGCACGTAACCTACACGCATGTTCATAATTAAAGCACATATATTAATCCCGCAGGGCATATATTTATTTAATTGAATCACAACCTTAGTGAATTCACAATAGCACTATGCTATAGAATGTTATTTAAATTGTTATAATACTTTGTGCCGCCTTAGAAAACGGTGTAATATGGCTTCTCTTCTGTGTAATGCGGTACTTCTGGTATTTTGCCAGTTACTCGACACGGGTAAATTGCAATAGATAATTTTTTTTAATCGTGACAGCACTACATCTTTTAGCTACAAAATTATAAAACACATCTTGCTTCACACCATGCTAACAGTCTTTCTACGTCAGCTGTTATGCTCATAGTATTTTGACTGAGGGGGGGCAAGCCATACAGGCGTCATTGCTGCACAATCTGAATCTTTTCATACAGTGAATGGGCTTTTGTAAATGCTGCATTCGCATTAGATTCATTGTATTGTGAATCAAAGCATATCAGGGAAGGTGGGGAAGTGCAATGTTAATATCTTCTCTATCTAGGATAGATTTAAAAAGTGACATGTGCATTTATCTGCCATTGATTGAGTATTGATCACATGTGCTCGGGAGAGGCCAAGCCAAGAGCGCGTCTTCTGCAAACGCTGAATCGGCGGTTATTCTAGGTTTACCCACCTTAAATACTACCTCAAAATATGTATTGATCATTTCATATGCGAACCCACATTTTTTATTGAATGTGAAAAGACATTACAGCTTTCTTTATATCAATAATTACCTTATATAATTTGGCCACTGGTAGGATATTTTGAATGGATAGTTCATGTAAAAAATAATTTATTCAGACTTTCAGTGTCATTCCAAACCTTTGTAAACTTTCTTCTCTGGAACACAAGATATTTTGAAGAAAAAAAAATTGTCCATGAAAGTCAGTGGTTTCCAAAACAGCACTGAAAAATTCTTCAAAATATCTTGTTCCGCAGAAGAAAGAAAGGCACACCGGTTTGGAACACCATGTATGTGAATAAATAGTGACGTGATTATCATTTTTTTGTTTTTCTTCTGTGAACTCTATCCCTTGTCTTGTTCTTGTGTTCGCACTTCTCCAGTGTTGATGTTCTTTTTAGAAATGCTCGTTGGCTACACGACCAGGCTAAAAGCACAGTGATGGGCTGTCCAGACGTCCCCCCCACCCTTTCTGCCACACGGACAAACTAGTCTGAAAGCCCTCAGTGTGGTTTGCACTGTGTTTGTGGCTTACAGTGTGAAATGAAGTTACTCTCAGGCACGATGCTGATAATAGACACAAGTGCTGATGGGCAGCCGGCCCCTACGGGAATTGTGCAGAGGGAATACACACTCGTACACAACCACTTACTCTCATACTCGGATTGCTTGGAGCCTAGCCTTCAGCCTCTGGTTTACTGACTCCTCAGGGCTCAGATTAGCCCCTTGATTTCTGTATATAATCATCAACATGTGTGTAGTTACATGCTACAAAGATGCACCAAATTAATTTCCAGCCAGTGTTTTGCCCTCATGAGATCTTAATCTGACAGTATATTAAAGAAGAGTGGTAGATGTTGATTAGATAACATAAACATTTAAAGAGGATTTTATTTTCCTGAAACGTATAAGTGCCTATTTGAAAGTATTATTGCTATCATATCAAATCAGGTCTCAGGGGTTTATTTTATAAGCATATATATTATGTATTAGCCTTATATGCATATTGATACTGCTTACAAGATCTCAGAAGTCACAAATGTATGTTTGTTTAATGAAGGCTGGATTAAATGTGCAATAGGTGATCTGGGAAATGCTAACTTTAGCCTGCTAGCATCGAAAGCATACAATCCCACCCTCCCTACAAATCGCCGTGCGATTTCCAAAGCCATGCCTCCTCCAAAACGCATGAACTAACACATGAACTTATGAACAAAAGCACAGACCAGAAGCGAGATGACCAGAGACAATGTAATTGATTATATCATGTGTCATTCACCAGTGAGAACTTTACAGGACAGTTAGTAACAGTACTACAATAACAAAAGTAAACGACTGTTTGCCTGCCATTTTTGCTCTGTCTGCACAGTGTATGTGAACGTGCTTATGATGTTCGCGTGAACAGGCTGTGCAGTGTTGACTGACCAATAACACGTGCTATTTCATTCAGACTGAATGCAATGATTGAACAAACATTTTTTGGTCCTAAACCTTCCACAGACTATATATATTTGTAAAAATACATTTAGACCAATTAACATAGTGCTTGCTATCAATGAGACTTTCAACCAGCATAACAAAAAATGTTTCTTTAGAGAATCACCTATTCCAACTTTAAAGGAACAGAATGCATAGGAGTTAGGCTGTGTATAATATGAGTCTTTATGCTTTGAAGGAAGGCCTTTTCTTTCATTATTTAACTTAATGGAACAGGCTATGGTAATGCTTAAAGATCCATCAACAGTTCCTGTGTGGAGAGGGTCCTCCACCGTACTACACGTCAATATCAATAAAGTAGACATTTATTGAGGAGCACTGAGTAATTGTTGGGAATAGTCAGTGGTGGCCATTAAGATTTAGAGTATGCTAAATTTTAGTCAGTACAATCTCTTCCAGCATGAACCGTTTCTGCCATCAGATAAAGATGACTGTTATTAGCAGACCGATGGTGTGAGTCAGGAATTTCGGTACGGATTATAAATGCTTGTTCTGTGTGATCACTGAAAACTATTAGAATTGAACTGCTGCAAGTCATAATTTTCACACAATACAGCGTCAGTGTGATGCTTTCATCAACAATAACTAAAATCTGGTGGAGAGTTATCAAATGGATTTCTGTGTTTTTTTTGTTTTTGGAGTTCTGCTTCAGATGTCTGTCTATTTATTTATTGAGCTTTTCACTTTGGCAAATAGATTGAAAACAGCTTTGTTGAAATCAGAGTGGCTCTCTTGGATGAGCTTCGAACAAAACATTTGTCTGATAAATCTCAGTTACTCGTATTGCAGATAATGTTTTGTTTGATATGTTTCAAGGCTAATCTCGCTCGCCGAAAACAATTACATCAAATGTGTATTTCACAACTTCCATCTGGAAAGCTTTCGGAAATTCTCGCCAGTCAAATGTCTGCATTTTGTAATGCACTGTTTGAAAGAAGTGATCAGGGATCTCCAAAAAAAATTCCATATAAGCTCACTCTCTCTCACTGCTGTCTGCTCATTGACTTTATGTATCATAAACAGTCTTTGACTAAATTTGCAAATGCATTACGGTTAGAACGATTTGTGTGGAATCCGTCATACTTTTTACGTTTATCCCTAATCCCGTCACACAAAACTAGAGCAAATGCTAATGGCTAGTATGGCAGCGCCGCTTAATGTGTTTGTGTTCATACAGCGCTTTGTTTTTTACAAGCGTGATAACCGCATTTCACAACCGCATTTTTGACAAACCCGCGCTGAATGAATGGAACCGCACTGGACAAGTAGTTGTTCTCCACGTCATATTATGTAAGAGCCACACTGAACTCTATAATCATGATGGGTTTGGTTTACTCACGGAACTTTAGGCGTGCGGCTCAAGCATATTCACTGCACTTTGTAACAAAGCATTGAAAAGTCCTTTTTGGTTGCTTAAAATAACTGATGGATAAACTCACACCTCGATTGGACTAGTTTGTTTAACACTCTGTCAATTGTGATATAATTTCTTGATGTTATGGACATCGCCATTTAATTCTGTCACTAAATATGGTTCACAGATATACAAATATGGTATTTAAGCTGATACTTTAATCTGCTGATTCTGAATGAAGGAAACATTTTAAGACTTAGCTACCTTGCTGTCAATCTTAAACAGTAACATTGAATGCTAACCTGACTCCGCCAGATGGATTTGCTCCGCATATCCATCTGGAAACCTTCCGTTGAAGTAGTTTTGGTAAGGGGCGAAAATACTGGTTAGCTGATTGGCCTATGTTGGTGATAGACGGGCCAAATCAACCAATCAGATCAACGAAGCATATGAGAGCGACGACGAAAACACAACCACAAGCCAGGCTACTCTTGCTGCTGCAGGTAAAGGCTCGTTAGCTCTGTAATTCCGTAATAACTCTGTAATTCCGATAAAACTTGCTCGATAGCCACACTGATGCTAGTTTCATCCGCTGAAGCCGCCATGTTCTTAAGACTGAACTGTCGCGCTTCTCGTTGCGTCACACCTCAACCCGCCTCAAAGCCAACGCTGATTGGACGTTCGTTTGGTGAACTGCTCCCAAATTTTCTTTAACGGAAAGTATCCAGACTGATCTGCGAGTGAAACCTTGAAAGCTCGCGAGATCAGGATGGTCTCGCGAGGCTAATTGAATGCAGCCATCATGGTCATTTGTATTACTGATAGATGCCTCGGTATTTTTTATTTTTTATTAGAATTTTATGAAAACTTGTTTAAATAACATGGAAAGATTAATGGCAGAGTTTGTGTTTATTTATTGGTAGGTTAACTAAAGGGTTAATTGACTGATCAGAAAAGAATCAATAGATTAGTCGATTATCAAAATAATTGTTCGTTACAGCCCTATAATGAAGCACCTGGCAATACGGGTGTCTTGGGGAAATAGCATTTGTGTTGCCTGACCCTTTATTGGCTTTTGCCTCAAATCACAGAGATGAATGCTTCGGCCTATTGGCGTAATAGGAGAGTGATTTAGGATGAATAAAACATGCAGCATGAAAGAGTAATGTTGAAAAAGGAGTGTGTTTTGTAATAGAGCCCTGCTGTGTGCCCATTGTGAGGTGATGTGTTAATAGTGGCAGAGCAACTGTGTGGTTGGAGGGGTGAGAAGGTCTAATTTATCCGCTGCTCTGAAGGAGAAATGTATTTTTATTTAAAACCTCCTGGCTCACACCCCTTGACTTCATTGCAGTAATGGAAATGGTAAAATAGGTGCTGTTGGCTGAGACCCCTGAAGCTTTTTTTTTTATACAGGCTTTCACAAATGGCTGATTTTTCTCCCTCCCTGCCTCTCTCCCTCCCTTTTCCATTAAGACAGCTGGTATCTTTCAAAAGGTCCTGCTCTGGTGATTGATGTGTAATGGCTTCAAGCCTCACCTGCCCCACAGCGCATTATTCATCTGTGGGTAGTGTTGAGGGGAGTACTCGCCATTGCTTAATTGGTCCTGGTCACCATTCAGACGCCACATGAACTGATGCATTGTTGCTGGTCAGTGTTGTAAACCTCACTGCAGCCGCTGCCTATCACTGGTTGCTAATGCTCCTGTTGGTATAAATAACACACTCTTTACATGTGGGAAGGTGTGGATCGCTGACTTTTCTGCAGTAGTAATTTATTAATCATACGGCACAAGGTTGTACAACGCTTGTCTAATGGAGTTGAGTTGCAATAAGGGTTTTATTAGGGATGCACCGATACAACTTTTTCCAGAACGAGTCTGATACCAATACTTTCCTTTTCAATATACTGTTGCACATTTTATTTCTCAACGGTCTATGTTCACTTAAGATATATCCGACTATGTTTACTAGGATACTCGCCAAGACGTTTGTTTTTACATAATTTAGTCTGGATTCGTCAGGTCAAGCATGTGTGCTGAGTAGGGGTGTAACAGTTCACACAATTCACGGTTCAATACGATACAGTGGTGTCACATTTTCGATACAGCAAGAAGAAAAATATGCCAGAGAAATGTCCTATTTATTAAAAGAATTTATTTTTAAATAAGTGTGAGTTTTCCTACATCTTGAAACTTTAGTTTTATAAATGGGGGTTATCTTTGAAGGATGAACAAATAATGTTTTGGTCATCACATCAAAAATAACATTTAAATGTGATAATGTTTGAGTTTTGAAGTGCTGGAAAAAGATGTGTGATGTACTTGAAAGCATTACTATTTCTGCCAAACTTCCATTGTTACAAGTTAGTGTTACTACATTAAAGGGATAGTTCACCCAAAAATGAAACTTCTTTCATTATTTACTCGCCCTCAATTTGTTTCAAACCTCTGTGTTTATTTGTTCTGCTGAACACAAAGGAAGATATTTGGAAGAAAACAGATCTCAATCCCCATTGACTACCATAGTATGTATTTTTTCCTACTATGGAAGTCAATGGGGATTGAGATCTGTTTTTTTCCAAATATCTTCCTTTGTGTTCAGCAGAACAAATAAACACATAGAGGTTTGAAACAAATTCAAGGGTGAGTAAATAATGAAAGAATTTAAATTTTTGGGTGAACTATCCCTTTAAATCCATGTTGAATGTTGCTGATCTGTGGACTTAAAACCTATTACTAGTTAATTCATGGAACAATGTTTCTCCTGGTTTCCACGTCAGCGCTGTTTGATCCGTTATTAATGGAGAAATTGTAATGCTTCTCACTAGATCTCGCAGAGATATTACTTCAGTGGTGAATTAAAATGCTTTGTTTACTGGATCTTTCAGCACTGTAGTAACTGTCGCTTGATCAAGATCGGCTCGCGCTGCACTGACATTGATGGTCCGAACTGATAAATGGTCCGTGAACCACAAAATAATGAGTAGCGCAGTTTCGTTCCACTTTCATTACATTTGCCATTTGATGTTGCGCAACGTGGTGGTCGTTGAAAAAGGGATGCGCTCGACCAGCTCACGCGTCTGTGCTGCTGCGCGTTCAATCCACTGCTCGTTTTTCCGCTTATCAGCCCGCTCACCACAGCTATATAAGCGTTACTATATTTTGTTTCATTTTACACTAATTAGATACATTTACTTCATAGTAGAGGTCGACCGATTAATTTGTTTTGCCGATATATCGGTACCGATAGTTGATTTGTGGAACTATCGTTATTGGCAAAAGTCCACACTGATAGTTTTTCCTGGTTGAGTCCGTTGCTGGAGCGGCTGAGAAGTGTGCGCAGTCATTACACAGTATGAGAGCGCTGAGAAGAGACTTCTGGCATTGTACAGAGCGAGAGCGGCTTCTAGAGGACAAATAACAAACTATCACTGGCTAAGTTGTTTGCGTTAACACATGCAGCTGCGCGCACATGGAGATCACACATTATACAGAGAGCGCTGACACTTCAGATGCGCATTAAAAACACAGACAACGAAACAATATGAATACAGAACACTAAAGTGCATATTGCCATATTAGCATCAGCAGAGAAAGCGGTTAAACCTGTGACAAAAACACACGCAAACCTGACCGCAATTGTTAACATCTATTTGCATTAGTTTATATCCAGCTGGTCACTTATGCATTCATTAGCCGGTGAAGTTTAATATTTAAAGCTAGTGACGTGATTGATTTCTCAACATTGATATGTTCATGTAGCCGACAAAAACATAAACGAATCAGAAACGCATTCGATTTCAGTTTTTTGTCACTACAATACATATTGTTATTTTGATTAGATAATCAAGTGTTCTAAAATAGAAGTAAATAAAGTGAGAGACTATGTATGTAAGTTAATATAGGTCTACATATGTAATTTTAAATGCTCCGGCCTTTGCAGATATTTAAATATGCCATCTTCTTTAAGCATGACTCATATGAAATGGTAACATTTTACAATAAGATTACAATTTTAGCATTAACTAAGGTTAATAAATGTTGCAGAAGTATTATTCATTGTTAGTTTGTTAATTTCAACATTTGCTAATACATTTTAAATAGAGTTTTAATTTTAATTTGATCTGTTATTACCTTAATGTACTATGAACTAACATGAATGATCAAGGTACAATTGTATTGCTCAATATATTATTACATGCAGTAAAAACGTATATTGCATAATGCATATAGTTCATGAAAGCTAGCTTATACATCCTTGTTAACAAATGGGACTTGCAAAGTGTTACCTATGAAATTTACATACGCTATGTTTCTAGGTTATAGCTAAAGAAACACATTTGACCTGTACAATTTTAATGTTTAAATTATTTTCTGTAGAATTCGTTGTGTTGAACTTCTCATTTTAATATATTCATATTTATACATTTATTTCATTTAGCACATTTCAGTTCAGCACTGTTTTAGCAGTGGTATGTTTGTTTTTAATCCCAGTATCCATTTAAAAAAATATTGGTTGAATAATCGTTATTGGCATCTACGGTCAAACCTAAATATCGGTAAAATCCACTATTGGTCGACCTCTACTTCATAGGACAGCCTTCTCTTTTTTTCCCATTATACTCTCTGTTGTTGGTGTTTCTTTGTCTGGCCACAAACACTGTACACACGCTGCGTGGTATCGGTTGTTGGTATTGGAGCGTTTGAATGAACACAAGTACATGAGCCCAGTGTCTGGCCCAATAAGGCTATCAGTATCTGTGCATCCCTAGTTGTCATGACACCTTAATTTTCTTATAGTTCTGTTCTGGGAAAAAGTAATAATAACCAAATACTATCATAAGGCGCTGCAACCAAATAAAGGCTTATTCACTGGACATCAAACTCGCTTGTTCAAAGCATCCAAAAACCACAAACTTTTACAATGTAAAATATTACAACGTGCTTGTGATTTTTGTTTTTTAAATATTATTTTGATTAGATAATGAATGATATATTTTATTATTTACTTTTGTTTACATTAATCAGTTACAGTTCTAATTGTATGTACAGCTATTTATAACTTTTGAAAGCCAGTATACATTATATACATCATTCAGTATACATCAGTCAGTCAATCTCAAATTGTGGGATGTCTAGATTTTTATTTTTATTTTTTTAACATTTTTTTTAGCATTGGTGCATTAATTACTGTACTTACATCCAGTGTTTTAGCTGTTTGCACGGTAAAACCTTCCCAGAAATGAATTCCATGTTTTTTGCCGTTGTGTCAAATCTCAAATTTATTTAAGCGCCCATAATGCAGTAGTTGCTTTTTTTTAAGTGTAAAAATGTGATGTGTTTTAATGATCTTGCTCTCTGGCTGACTGTATTTGAACTCCAGAATGTGTCTTATTTAAACGCCCTCTAAGAAACATGTTTGATCAGTGTGTGATGAACTCAAAATTGGCCTAATTATGTAGGACTTCTTTGCTGATCGTTTAGTTGACAAGACATTTTAGCAACCCACTGTCTAGTTGATTTTATGGTTTATGTATGTATATGTGTGTGTTTTTGTGTGTTCAGGCTGGCGGTCAGCATGGTAACTCACAGGCGTTGATTAATCGGGCCGTGACGTGGCGGCGCAGCTCTGTAATCAGTCTGTAGTGTTTGAGGTCGATGAGGGGAGCAGCTGCCCCGTCAGTTGCCGTCTACTCAAGATGACAGGCTGCCATTGACAGGGCTGCTTGTCAACTGCACCAGTGTGCCTGTCATAAGCCATTTCTCTTCATTTTTATACCTGCTCTATAAACACACCTCTCACACTGACAAACAGCCCAATTCTGTCCTGCTGCTGTCCTCCCGCAGGCTCCTCACATTTCCAAATTCACTCGCTGTTGCTTTTTCGGCTGTTGTCAGGTTTAGCTGCACTAGAGGCTGTAATCTTTAGTTTCCCGTTTAACTGAAGAGGGGGAAAGCGGCGTGGACTCTTTCAAGTGCACTTTATTGTTACGCAGCCATTTCATGCTCTCATATTAGAGGTCTTGTTTTGTTTTTTCACTTCTCACTTTTCGGCCAATGAAAGATTGATCTTTATTTTCATGAATGTTGACTTAAAAGAGGCAAGTAGCAGCGAGCGTTGTAAAAACAGGATTTGATCCAAAGCTGTTTTCTGTCTGAGTCTCTTGCCAGGTTTCTTCTCCATGCCTGTCTGTTCTGATTTCCACGGGTGATCGCTGTGCTAGCTGAGGTAGGGCCGCCTCTGGCCAGGCTGTAGTTGCCTGACCAGCATGCACAACCAACAACCAACAAACACTGTAGCCTGGAGGGAGCACTAGGTCTTATTCCAGTCTAATGTATTACTTGTAAGAAATTCTATTCTCGCCTGAGCTGGCTAGTTGTGCAAAGGTCTATATAAGCCTAATATCCTGTAAAACGTGCAGCTGAGCCTATTTGATAATGCAGTGGGGAATCCTGTTTAGGCCACTGTGCAGGGAAACATAGTGGTGCTTTTCATCGCCAGGCAGAAATGAGCTGGGGAATAGAGCAGGGAGCTTGAAGTTTGTGCTTTTTTGATATAGCTTTGCTCAGAGCTCTCCTGAGGACACGCGCTGCTGCTGTGGAAGAGACCGGCGATTGATGTTCCTTTTGGTGTGCGACGTCACAGTGCTGCTCGCCGGCTGTGATTGATTAAACCGATTGCATGAGTATCAACAGGCCCTTGGTTTTACAAATATCTCACTGTGTGTTGGGGAACATGAAAAGCACATTTAGAGCACGTTTAATATTGTAACCATCAAGTAAAAAGTGATATTTTTTCACATGGCTTTAATGTATGAGTATACATACATTTATTTTCAAAAGAGTATTGAGCATAATAAAGAGTATAAGATCTGCATTCTTTAACCTTGCCTTGTCATAAAAAGGTCAAATTATCTGATATTTTAAGAGACTTGATGACCTTACATGAGAGTCTGCACAGGTCCTATCTATGATGTTTTTTCTGCATGTTGTTTGCATGTTGCCACGTTTTTTTTTTTTTAAATGACGCTTTTTATTTTACTATGAGAATAGTTGTATCACTGTGGCATTAGATTTTCTTTGCCCCTTCAAATGTTTTTTAAATAAATTTTATTCTGGAAATTGATTACAAAGAAGTGTATTCAAGTCATTGTGTTAAATGCATTTTTTTTTTAACAAATAGAACAAAAGAAGTGTCACAATGTCATTGTTTTTTTTTTACTTTCTCCCTTCAGCTCTTCTGAAACACTGGGGTTGTTGGTGTGGCCAAATTTTCCCTGGATTTGATTGGTAAATTCAGAAGACTGAAGCCCAGGCTCACAGTCTACCTTTCACGGAGGCCCAGCCGTGAGAGGACAGAAGAAGGCACGTGGCGAATCATGACTGCCGACAAAGAGAAAGACAAGGAGAGGGAGCGCGAGCGTGACCGGGACCGGGACAGAGACCGCGAGAAGCGGGACAAAATGCGAGAGTGCGAGAGCTCACGGCCCCGGCGAAGTTGCACGCTGGAGGGCGGTGCTAAGAACTATGCTGAGAGCGAACACAGTGAGGATGACGACAACGAGACGCCTGGGGCCGCCAACACCGAGGAGGGCAGCAAGAAAAATAAGAAGAAGCTGCCTAAGAAGAAGTCGCGCTATGAGCGAATGGAGAACGGCGAGATAACTTCCTTCATTACGGAGGATGACATTGTTTACAGACCTGGCGGTGAGTTCTGGTTGTACTCAAGTTGAAGATGTGTTTGTCATTAAATAACCATGCTGTTTGGACAGCAAAATGTATTTGGCAATATTTTGTATGTGTTGCTGAAATTGGTGCTTCAGCGTAGCATAAACATGTCAAATCATCCACTACTTGGATGAAAAAAAAAGGCATTTACTTTGGCTGCTGTGCTTGACTAAATACATTCACTGCTTCTTGATGAAAATGCAGAAGAAATCACTGTGATGATATTTGAAACGGTCATATTTTTCACACTTAGCCTTCCAAACCACGCAAGATTCTTGTTTTTATTTGTATTCTTCAGTGAGTGGCAGAAAAAGCGAAACAGTCCACATTAGGTCTTTATTAGGCGCTGAGATTGAGCCTAGACCAGAGCAATAACCTTTTCCTGTGCTGTAAACATGGCCCCTCTTTCACCTGCTGTTTAGAAATTGGTTGTACATGAGACTGGGGGGAAATGTCAACACTCCGGCGGAGGGCAAAGCACAGCTGCCGTAGTTCTAAATCATCCTCGCCGTGTCTTTCATTTATTTAGCAGCAACTGAAAGGTCAAGCAGTATGCTTAGTTATTTAATGCGAAAAACTTCAAATTATAGACATTTGTGTAATTTCCAATCTCATCTCTCCACTCCAGTCTCTTCTGCTTAGCAGAGATGTGTTTGCTCGGAGGGGGAAGGTGAGGAATGGTGTGATGGTTGCCCCCTCCTCCTCCTCTTCCTCGCACTGTTGCCCCAGTGGAATCGGGTTGGAGGCATTATCTGCTGAAGGTCCTTGAAAACACAGTTGCTGAAGCTCTCTGTCAGTAATAACCCAGCAGACCCCTTCCCTGCTCTGTTTTGAAGAGTACCGGCAGTCTGCTTTAGATAAGATTGAATTGAATTACACACATCTGAGGCATGTTAGTTGATTTTGTCACTGCTGCAGTAGAGAGTAGAAAGGGATGGTCACCGAGTTTTTAAAGATAACTAAGGCACTTTTTAAGGTGCAGCTATTAAAAAAAAAAAAGGATTTTAATTGCACTGCATAGATGCTGTTTGTTGTTTTAGGGAACCAATGATTAAGTTGTTGCATTATGCTGTTTATACAGCAAACTTTTCATTTGACTTATGTGTTCTATACATCATATAGCTGAATGCTTTAGTGACATCATTGTGTTTTGTATAACTGAATGCTTTTTTTTTCTCCATCAATTGTTTTAATTATGTTTTTGTGCTTGTTTGTAGGGCCGTACAGTTTGGGCAAATTTTCGAATATAGATAAATATATTGATATTTATAACTAATTTTTATTATTAATTTAAAATATAAATATATTTTTTAAGTATAAATATAAAAAATAACAAATATTACAATTGTAATATTTCACTGTAAAATAAAAATCTGTGAACCGCACTGCTCTGAAACACTGAAAACACTAGTTCATGAGCTGCTTGCCTATAAAAGGCACACAACACATATTTATTTAATGTGTAAACATTTTACGGGTTTTTTTTAATTTTATTGTGCATGCCTTGCTGTATGTGCATGCATTCGGTTTGCGGTCAGTTTCTGTAGCCTTATTGCAATCAGTTTTGATTCGGGTGGCTTAAGTAGACACAAAGCCTGTGCTGGATTAAACCCTACTAAATGTTAAATCCTTTTATATTTGTCTAGTGACACACAATATGTAAAACTGGCCACCCTTGGAGTGGGTATTAAAAACGGCGAGAAGCCAACGGAAAAAGAGAGAGTGTAATCAAGGGAGAGAACTGAAACAAGACAATTGCTTTTGTGGCTCGAGAGAGTCGGCCGCGTGTACGTATGACACTAGATAAGAGGAAGTATTCATATTGAAAGCCAACACGAAGAAGATCTCCCTCATACATTTTGTCCACTAACGTTTTTATAGCAACCATAGTGTGCATTTATTAGGATGTCTGCAAAAAAGCAAATAAGGCACGTAGTCTCGTCGTTGGAGAGATGGATTGTGCTTGAGTGAGTGAGGAAGGAAGGAGAAAAGGAGTGAGAGTAGAGTGTGATACGGATGGGGAGAGAGAGATGGAGAGGCATTTGTATTGCAGACAGGGCCACTCGGATGGAAGGAAGAGTAAAGCATCTGAATCGATCAGGCCTTTGAGTGGCGTTCTCGTGTCCAGGCTCCCTGTAGCTTTGCGGATATTCGCTACACAGAGGCAGCTTATGGATCCAGCCGGGAGATTATACACACATGAGATCAATACTCAGGCCTCTGCGAGCTGGCCGCGGCTGTCTGCAGTCCGTCTTTACAACCTGCAGTCACACCAATGTCCTTGTACTGTGACGGCAATTTGTCTCCCTGGCTGCCATTTGGCTTTTAAAATGGAGAGCTCATCAAGCGGGATTGGCTGGATGAGTACCACTCCCACCCGTGTGATGAGAATGCTGACAATAAAGAGAGGTGAATGTCCACAGTGGGCTCGGCTGAGGGTTGGGGTGGCTTTATCGTGCTCATTATAACTTCATCCAAAGCCTAATGGGCTGCCTACCTTGAGAGTGTTTTATACCTGCAAACTAGTTGCTTTTCAGCAGAAAACGCCGTTTTGAATAAATATGTCATTTATGTAAATCGAAGTGGGAGGGAGGGGTTCGGGGATGAAATTGCAAGCACAAACCTCACAAGAATCAAAAATGGGCTACTTTCCCATAGACTGGAGTGAGACCTTTGACGTCTCTCGAGCTGTCGCAGTCTTTTTTGGCGCTTTGTGGCCTGACAGATCGTTGTAGCGCCTCAGTTCAAGCAGAGTGCTTGTGAACCGATCATATCTTCCGCTTTACTAGTTACAACACGAAATAAACATCAAGGTATGTTGAAAGACACTACACAACTTACCGAAATCTGTATCATGTCACATGTAATTGCTCAGTGCTTCAACTGTTTAAAAGCCGTTTTATCGACACCTTCCTACAGTCACATTTACCTCAGAAAAGCCATTCAATGTTCAAAAATGTACTTTGAGAGGTGAATTTTGCTAAATATATGCACTTATATGCTATTGCATGTTCATTGTATTTTTACTTAACCTGTTCATTTAAAAAATAAATATATGTTTGAATAAATCCGTTTTATGACAGCCACCATTTTAATGTTTATATTAAAAAACTAGAAGAAACATTGTCATTAAATTTATTATAACGTAAAACGTACTTATATGTACCATACAAATAATTAATTAAACTATTAATTTTGACATTTAATATTAAAATTGTTCCAACTGCGGTTCTCTGTATAGTTTACAGCATTAGTTGAGAGAGTTTTTTTTTTCTTTGAGGAAATTTGGCATGTACTGACCTAAGTTAATAAATATTGAATTGAAGTTAATCAAATTGAAAGCGATTTTTTTTTTTTTTTTTTTTTTTTTTTTTTTTTGTACTTGAAGCAAATGTTTTCTTTTAGTGCACCATAATGCTTAATTAAAATCACAAAAATACATTGTGACAAGGTCAGTGGAAAAAAACAAGTGTTGCGTTATGTGGTTAGCTTGGCAACATGCTAACATTAAACTGAAATTGAGAGTGGTGTAAACTCGTACACATCACATTAGGAGTTCTATTTGTGTGAAGTTCCAGTTCAGTCACTTGTGAGGTTTCTTTAGACAGTAGACGGCAAGACGGCTTACTAGGTTTTGGAACAGAGCTTATTGTTGGGGTTATGATTAAGGTGAAGGTCTAGATGTTGAATTTACAAAAGGCTGCTGAGTAGGGAGGGATGAGTATGTCCCTGTAGATAGCCTCTAGTTCTCTCTCTCCTGGCTGCCGGTGGGTGTCTGGACAGCTGTCACCTAATTATGGAGCCACCCAAAGCCTGCAGTCTTTTCTGAAAGGCTGAAATCTCCACCGGGAGCTTGAACACATCGTCCTCACCTCCATACAGAGCTGAGTGGTTCCTTGTCAGTCGCTAATGTCATTTCAAGACTGGTTATTTGTCTGCCCGCAATTTTGCCTGATTAGCAGTTCATGCTTAAGTTTCATGTTTGTCACTGGATCCAGTAGAGAGATTATAGAAACACTAACAGGAGAAAAAAGCTTCCGATCTTTACCTGGAACAGAGTCAAAAATGACTTGGTGGGGTGAAAATGGACATGCACCACCTTCGCAAAGAGCATTCGGGCCATTGCTGAAATAAACATCTCCGTTTGTTGTCAGGGGGAGAAACCAGGCTCTCTCTTGGCTTAGAGTCATGTATTATTCAGCGAGGTGAGACTAACAGCATTTGACCACCTGAGTGAGTCATCAAGCAGCAGTCTTCATCTCCCTGTTGCTCTTCTGAGGAGACAGCAACAGTATCAACCCATGTAGAGAGACAACTTTTCCATGCATGTCTTCCACTCTGCTTCCAGCTGTCTCAAGATTTAGACAGACAGAAAGAGAGATGAGGGATGAAAAGCAGGCAATGGCTGAGCAGGCGACAAGGAGACCCTCGTATCCTTGTCTTGAAGGGGAGAACAGAAGCTTTGCTGTTTAAATCAAATCATCAAATGGATTAAATTAAAAGGGCCACATTTTATACTCGTGTAGCATTTGTTTTCCCCTGGAGGGTCACTCATTTTAAGGATTTTTGTGCCAGAAAGGTCATAGTTTAGTTAGTGAACCTCTGACTAGGGATGCATGATTCATCTTTACCACATTTCTGAAATTGTTTTCCCAAGTAGATTAAACATAATAATATTTGGCTCTAATTCAAGTGTACTTGGTTTTGGCAAAGACAAGAAGTGAATTTCCGTTTAGGGCAGCAAAAGTACTGCTCAAAAGTGTTGCAATATTCTTGGTGTGTCTTACCTCTGTTTTAATTTAATGTTACTTTAGATATGTGTACGTGGGAAACCACGGCATGGCCAATCCAAAGCTATTATAAGAGAAGTAAAGTTATATCTGTAGTAGTGGCCACTGGCCATACATTTACTGAAGGAAACGTTACGCTAAATTCAAGTGTATGCAATTCCATGGGGGTTATACCAAAGTGAATGTGACCGATCTCAGGTATATAGCAATTACCTCTGTTTAGTGACCGAAGCTTGCGAGCTTGTGATCGTGAGGACCTCTGAGTGACATAGCTTCCTAATATGAACGGGTAAAAAATATAAGTAAAGAGTTAAATAGAACAATCAAATGTATTGCTAAACTATTATATAATTGACCAATAACCAATTGGCAATCTAACCTAAATTCGAGGTCGTCATAAAATAGAGTCCGATAAAAGCTTAAGTAGAATTAAATTAATTTGCCACGTGGAAAGACAGTAGCACGCAGAGACCTTCACCAGTTCTATTGGATGCCGCCTTTGGACCGATCTAGACAGGCTTACACCACATTGTTTATCTGAGTGATTTCTTTGTTTTATTTAGATTTTTTTTATTTATTAATCTAAAAGTAAAAATAGAAGACATTTGGATGTACCAATATCTAATGCTCACTTAAAGTTAATCTTTAATCTCTTTACTGTAATAACTGCAATCTTTAGCAAATCTCCAAAATGATTATCCATCTTTCATACTAAATTCACTTAAATTAAAATTATTGATATTAGTTTGTTCAATTTTAAACACAATAGTATATTTTTGTATGTAAATGTAATGTAATATGTAAATATTAATATTCAATACATTTACTTTTTTAATATAGGTTATTTATTGCTTTTTTTACCTTGACATAAAACATTAATGGCTTATCGTATTGACATGAATTTAAATATTCGTGCATCTCGATATGAAACCATTAGAACACGTTGTTTGGAAAGTGTCTGTACCTTTTAATATTTTTATAGGTAAATGATTGATTGGTTATGATTGGCTTAGTCCGCAGAATAGCACATTGTTGAACACAATGCATTTACGTTAAGATGTACAGACAATCATATATTGTTAGCCGCTTTTGTTTGTTTCTTAGTTTTAAACCACATGTCAAGTTTTATTCTTCCCAAAATAAAAGGCTTAAGTGTCACTGAAATTCTTCCTTTACAACATTTCAAACAGCGTGCAGAGAAATCCCTTCCAAGCCTATAGCTGGAAATAAAAGAGCCAGATCTATTCTGAAATTTCCCTCCATGTAGCATTGTATGACAGGGAGACTGTAGAGCCTTTTGTGAAATTGAACCACCTGCCAATTACAAATTAGAAAGCTGCTACAGACTAAGTGTAACACGCTTGTCAAACGGCTTCTGTTCCCGGCCCAGAGAGTCAGCTTTTTCCTGCCTGCTACTCTTGAGGGCAAAGCTGCACAAGGTTTGATAATGCAGGCTGAAGGTATTAATCTCCTGCTATGAGATGGGGTGAAAATTTATAAACTTGACATGGATATGAGAGAAGAGCAGAATAAGTTTGTGCGTGTATGTTTGAGGCTGCAGATCTCAAGGCGAAGGAAATGAGCAGCAGTGTAAATTGGATGAGCAGGGTTAAGACCGGCCTGTTCCTCCTGACACGGGGCATTGGTGCCAGCTGAAGCACCTGCACTGAAGTCCTTCCCAGTACGATGTGACACGAGTGGCGCAGGTCGACACTTCGCCGCTTGTCGGTCATGTAGGAAGAGTGGTGTGAATGTGACACGTGGAGTGTGAAGTCAGTACCTTGTCCAAACCCCCTACCATTTCATTATTGCATCGCTCTGGCTACTTTAATTTCAAGATAAGCACATGACCACAGCGAGTGTGTGCATTTTAACAATGAGCCAAGACGTCACCTAGCAGAAGGTATTATCGAAGGTAACAGAAGGAAACAAAAGAGTTATTAATTAATAGAAATATTAATTAATATTTTACTTTAGCCTTTTTGTGTCTCAACCTTCCTCCTTGGAGGAGGAGTGAATTAAAACAACAACTGGATTGACATGGAAAGCAGGGCAGGTCTCTTTCATCGGTAAAGGTGTGTTTTAAATTAGCCACGCTTTACCGGTTTAGAAGAATGGCTGAGTGAACAATAAGCCTCGGCGGAAAAGGAGGACGATTGGATGAGTGCTACCCCCTCTTCCCTTTCTGCATGAATATTCATGTTGCTAAGTGACGGGTGACAATACATTAAGAAATAATAGCTGCAAACAGATCAACTTCTAACAGCCGCTAGGGTGTTTTGTCAGGTTCTTTAAGCACGGGTGCGCGTACACGTGTGTGAACGCATCTCGGCGTGTGATGGACTATTTCTTCAGCTCAATAAATCTCAATCTAAGGATGAGGCCAGGCTGCTTCAGTGGAGTGGTCGATAATGGATCTGTGCTGTTTGCAAAGCCCCCACCCTTCTGTTCTCTTCAGGCCACTCAGGGAGAGAGTCAGGTAAAGAGACTGTGTGTGTGTGTGAGAGAGAGAGAGAGAGAGCTTGGACCTGTGGCCTGTGGGAGGCATTTGGGAGTCCACAAAGCCCCTAGAACTGCACATATCCCCTCAAATCCTATACACCCCTCCCCCATACCCTCCTCTCTCTCTCTTTTTCTTTTGGTCTCTTTCCCTTTTTTCTCTCCCTGCTCACTCTCTGATGGAGAGGGGCTTCTCTAAAAACACAAAATGGCTGGAATGCAGCTGAACAGATTGGAGTCTTAAAGGTCCGAGCAAATTAACACCCTCGCAACTCTTCACGGCAAGGGAGGAGTGTCATTATTGTAAAATATTAAATACAATTTTTCTCCCGAGGACCTTTTGTTTGGAAACGAGTTTCACAGATAGGTGGGAAAAGTATGTTTTGGGTTGTTTTAAATACATTTTCTTGGCTGTTTTTTTTTTTTTTTTCAGATTTAGCAATGATTCTTTTTTAGATATCGATATGTCACAATTGCTTTATTATTTGGCCAGCATATTTCTCATATTTCGAGACCGCAAATGATGGCATTAATAACATCTTTGATTTAAACTTGTCATAAAGTTAATGTGGGTCCACATTAGCTAAATTTTGAGGACCTAAAAGGTCCATTATTTAATGTCAGTGGTATAGATGTATGAAGCACAGCTCAGACAGAAGTCACTTTCAAACCAAGCAGCTTTCTATTGGCCAACGCAGCGAATCTGTGTGACCAAGCTGAACACGATGCAAAATCTGCATGGGGAAATCTTTTTCCCTCACGCGAAACTCCCAATCGTGTGGATTCTTATTGAAATGACTGGAAAAATAAGCTGAACGATGATGAATGTTGTTTTTGATAAACAAAGAATTGTTGAAATTTTGTTAAATATTGGAGTAATTAAATATAATTAAAGGGATATTCACCCAAAAAAGAAAATTGTCATTTACTCACCCTCAAGTTGTTCAAACCTGAATGAATTTCTATCTTCTGAAGATATTTTGAAGAATGTAAGTAACCAAACTGTTGGTGGACCTCATTGACTTCCATAGTGTTTTTTTCCCCCATACTGTTGAAGTCAATGGGGCCCATCAACTGTTTGATTACCTATATTCTTCAAAATATTTTAAGAAATTCATATAGGTCTTAAACAATTTGAGGGTGACTAAATGATGACAGACTTTTGGTTTTTGGGTAAACTATCCCTTGAATTATTTTGAAAAATACATAATAGTGAAAATAATAGGCTAAAGTCACGTTTACAGTTTAATTTCATTATACCTCAGTATTTTCCTTACGGCTCACAGCATAGTCATCTATTGCCTTGTCAGTATGTTGGGAATCCATTTCCTCTAAATGAATCTACCAGCCGGGTTAAGAGACTATAAGCCGCAATTCTCAAAGGTAAATCCCTCTCAACGCCGCCTGGGATGTTCTGAAACATGTCATCTCATTTCATTGAGATTTGTCTCTTTTGTTCTTCAGCCTCCCCCTCCCCCTCCATGGAAGGCTGTCAGTCACGGTACTGATAGATATATTCACTTACGTTATCTTGTAAATGAGAGGATGAGCGCAGGTAGAAACAGTCGGACAGAGCTCAGCCCACCCCACTAACACACTATAAAGCCTTAGAATACCCTGTGCGGACCAGCTCTGATAACGAGCCTTTCCTGCTGTCACACATGCAACCCACTCAAAATGGCCCCCTTGCATTCCTAACACACACCCCACACACACACACTCCCAACGAATGGTTTACAATGTGCTCAGACTATTAAATATCTTTATTCCGCCTGCTGCATTGAACAGATAAACGCAACAAGATCAATAACAGCACCAGGCAAAACAAATAAATAAAAGATGTGCACTAAGGCTGGAACAGAATCGCTCTCCTTTTGTTAGTAGTAGCTTTTAGCCTCCTCAGCCCATGCTACGTGGATTCATCCCTGGAATACTGAAGTGTTCAGATAAACATTTATCTCCATGCAGTTTTAGCACTACAGAGACACAAAGACTTCTAGCATCTCCAGATCTGTGCACACACACACACACACACACACACACAGGCTGCTATTCTCGCTATGGTGTGAGAGTGTGTTTTTTGCCACGCTCCAGAAGCTGTGTGTTCAGATATGGCTGCCGGGTAACTGTGAGGCTCAACCCCTTCATCAACACACACGAGTGTTACTTATGACTTTAGGAAAATGGAGACAAGATGGTGGAGCTTGTTAATGCACGACTTGTGTTTTTAACACGCGGCATGGCCTTTGTTTATGAGCCAGGAAGTGTGAATGAATCATGGGTTCAGGAATCTGTTATGATTTTTGAATTCAGCTTTCTGATAAGCAACTTTTTAATACCCTGCTTGCTATTAGCTAACTCTCTAACTTTAGCTGTAAAATTAATGTTTATTTGTATTTTAGCATTATATAAACGTGTTAACGCATGATTTGTGGCCCGAGAGTTGATGTTTGATCTCTGCTTTTATTTTTTTTTATTGTTTTTAAGTCAACTGTTTTACATTTTCTAAATTGCTTTTAAAAGTCAACATGAAATGGCATTTGTGACTAGAAGTTGATTGGATCATGAAATGTGGGAAGTCCCTTCCTGAACTTAGCCAGACTTGAATGTGAAATTACTACTTGGCCTAGGTCATCAGAAAAGCAATTTAATAACTTGCTCCACCACTGATGACATCACCTAGGTCGTTAGGCCTTAGTTATTTGTAGGTTAAAGTCAACATGAAATGGCATTTGTGAACCTTTTTAGTTTTGTACAGTGACTTTTGACTGAAACCGTATATTCAATGAAAAAAATGTAATGGTAAGACCTAAAAGTTGATTGGATTGTGAAAAGTGACAGGTCCCAACACAATAGACCGGATCTAATAGATCTAATATCTAATAGACCGGATAGCCTAGGTAATGTCACCAGAAAACTTAAGTCATTTCAGAGGTGGAGCAAGTTATTACATTTTGATTAAAGACTTTGTTATTAGAATAATGTGAATGGACAAATTTGGCACTAGGAATGTCTATGAACCCTAAAAAGGTTTTTGTATCCTGGGAGATACAAACATTTGAGAGGCTGTGGGAAGAGGCAGGTCTCATTCCTTGGTTTCATGTTGAAAGGGTGTTTGTTGTGAATATTTAGATCTGGTGACATTGTTCATACATTCTTTGTTTAGCTCACGGGCAGCATTTAAAAACAACATGACCACCTGTAGCTGGGAAATCTACTCGCCTTCAGATAAAAGTTGATATATTTCACAGATTTACAATATTTGGAGAGTACTTGCGTGTTTAAAATGTTGTTTTTAAGTGTTAGCTTATTACATTTATGTTGAAATTTTATGATCTTTTTTACATCTGTATGTAAATGTTTTCTATCGCCCAGGATTTTAGAAAATCAGTTCAATACTTAATACTCTTTAAGACTCTTTAGTTAGCTATATTGAAATCAGTTTTACATCAACAATACATGGATTTTTTTTTTTTCAGGAAATTTCTGTCAACACTTTCTATGGCAGAAGGAAGGGACAGTGTCAGGCAGTAGTTTTTTCCACCTGGGTCTTTGAGGCCCCCTCCAATTAGTGTGTGTGTGCGCGCGCACGCTGGCAAAACGAGTCGCAATTAACACATTTTTTACAAATTATTAATACATTATTTGCATATTCTCTATTAAACAACATTCAAAATGTTTGATTTGTTGGAATCAGACATAAAAAATGCCTGAGCCACACCTGTTTGATGTCGATTGAGTCAGCAAAGTCAATTTTGAGAAAAATCAAGTTAAAGTTTTCTGAAGCTTCCAAAACGCAATCACCTAGCAACCATATCCCTGGTAATAACACCAAAATTTACATTAACATGAACAAAACAGACAGCATATATATTAGCCAACTGTACTGCACGGATGCAATATGTTACACATCAGTTGTTTTTTCCGCAACAGTTTACCAAACATTCACTTAAGACATAACAGATAATGTTTGTGTGAATACTTGCCAAGACAGAGATTTTGAAATACTGTAATTCTGTGTGTAAGTGTATAGGGATCGCACACTGTCTTTGCTCACACTTCGGATTGTCAGTTAATGTGAGTAAGATCGTTTCGTTTACATCAGCATGAGTTTGAAAACCACATTTCATTGGTTCAGACTCATGCCATCGAGAATTCGTTATGAATATTCACAAAGGAGAAGCACCAGTCGTTGAGAAGCGAGCAGAGAAAAACAACATTTTTCGGTACCGCTTCCTTTTACAGTACAGTACTTACAGTGTACTTACCTAGAAAGTACTGGCTAATATAAGGTAAGTACATGGAACAGGGGTAGGTTTAGGGGTAGGTTCAGGGTTAGTACTAGTTATTACCCAGTAATTGTAGTTACTAAAATAAGTACATAGTATTTACATGGGTAACTGGACTGTAAAAGGAAGCGTTACCCATTTTTCATGGGCAAAAGAAAGGTGGTACTCTCAGAAAACGTACAAATAAAGATACTTTTAGATGTTTAATTGCTATTTGGAGCATTGGGATCGCTAGACGAGGTCTTAACTCATTTTTGTAAAAACCTGAAATTCGACTAATTTACTTTTTTTTTTTCTTTTTTTTTTTTTTTTACTTGTTTTGTCTGTAGCTTGTAATAAGCCCATGCACATCCCGACTCATTTTGCCAGCTTGTGTGTGTGTTTTTATCATATTTCATACATCAGGCTTTTATGGCTCATATAGCAATTCAAGGATAATTGAGAGGTGGACATATAAATGTTCCCGCATAGCCTGTTAATTTATATTAACATGGAAAAATGTAAAAAAGAATCTTTTGTTTTTAACAATAAAAACAATGATGCATGAATATTCAAGTAAACCCAAGTTGCTTCAGTCCATTAAATGTTCATCTTACATTTACTTTATAAAAATCATTAAAGATTTCACTGCAAAAAAGACTTTACTTGATAAAAACAAAGTATGTACTACCAATAAGAGGACTGAGTGCTTGAAGTAGATTTTGTACAACACATTTTTCAGCAAATTTTTGTGCGTATTAAATATGATATAGTTGGCTAATAGTATATTCATAAATGGGTATTATACTTATTCTTTGTAAAATTCTGTTAAATAATGTTTACTTTAAGTTAAATTAATAAATGTTTAAAAAATGTGGCTAAATTATTGTGACACAACAAGCAATATTTTTTCCAATGAATTTATACTCAGTTTTGATATCATGTTGACTTGAAACCAAAGCAACCCCATCACCTCATCTCAAGCTGAACGGTGCAGGTGTATGTAACATAAATACCGGCTTGAATACCAGTGTAAAATGGATTTGTATTGTGAAATAGTATTGTAATGTAATGAATGTTTTGAATGGAGCAGCGGCTGGCACCTCAGAGTCTGACAGAGGGTGATCCAAGCATCCGAGCACAGCCCTCTTTGTGTTTTCAACACATTTGAACTATCAAAGAATGCTTGTCTTCAAACTGGAGGCTCATTCTTCGGTGTAAATAAGATTCTTATCTAGCAAACAGCTCGAACACTCCCTTTCTTTTAAAGAGACATCGTTTCCCAGCCCCCCCCCCCAAACAACTCACAGTAATTTTGATGTCGGTACAGCACAGCACTGAAGTATTTTCCATTTCAAGAGCGCCTCAGATTGTCTCTCTGCGGAGAAGCGGGTGGAACAAGAGGGTGATCTTTTCATCCCCCGCACTCTACAAATGTTTGGCAGATTGACCGCAGAGGAAGGAAGTATGTGTGCGTGTATGTGTGTCTCCTTAGCTAAAGCTGCTTTCTCTTGTTGGGGCTGTGCAGTGTGAATGTTTTTGTTAAAGAGACGAAGGTTCATGACCTGGCCATACCACCAGTCACATTTAATTTAAACACAGAGGCCCACAGTGCTCAGCTTCACTTCAGAGGAGAAAAAGTAACATCATTTTTGCGTAATTTAGGATACGTTTTGCATCGTATAAGCTTCACATTGTCTCATGTGTTGGGTTATTGTGTTTTCTTCTCTACAAAAACCCCTGCCATCACATAATTGTTGGGACAATACTGACCTCCTTTCGCAGACTCCCCTTGATGTTTGTTCTGGAAAGGGCGGACAGTCCTGCATCCAAAAGCTCTTTAATCCTATTACTCGCATTCCAGTTGTGTTTTACAAAGGGAAACAGATTTAGTGCAGGTTTGAGAAATTAAAATAATTGAGATTTTATCTGACAGTTTAGATGATGTTGGTAACACTTTTTTTTTGTTGTCATCCTCACAGATTGTGTGTACATAGAGAGCCGACGGCCGAACACGCCCTACTTCATCTGTAGCATTCAGGACTTCAAGCTGGTGAGTTGACTCTGCTTTCCTTCCCCCTCATCTGTCCAGACTCCAGATCAAGGCTCACTCTCCACTCGCCCTTATGTAACTGTGTTGCCATTGTGTTTCATTTGGTATCTTTTTCTATACGTCAGAAACAATATCAAACATGGGCGTTTAATGTTGGTAGTTGCTTTGATTCATTTCAGTATGCTTTTGCAATGAGATGGCCGGTTGCTGTTGATGTCCAGGAGCAATTATGCTACATTGTTGAAAAATAAGTTTCATATGTGTATATTTTCCTGTACACTTGGTTAACCAGGCTTACGAGGGTTTTTTTGGAAATGAATTGTGCTGACAGGTGGCTTTTTTCTACTTTTAATGCCGTTTTTTTTTTTTTACTCTATAGAAAAATCAGCCTGCAACACACTGAGATTTACAAGTTTAATTAGCTTGTGTGAAGCGTAGCACCAGATATTCTCTACAAAGCCCCGTCTAGCTCACACATGTTTACGTTGTAGCGCCAGCTTGGTTTTACATGCCGTTAATTGATCAATTAAAAAAAAGCGAGAGAAAGAGAAACTCCTTTTCCAGATCGTAGTTCTCGTTACTTGAACCGCTCTTTGCTGACACTTTTTATATAGATTATTAATCAGCTTCTTAAAAAGATTGAATCTTCAAAGGACACATTGGTGAAAACCTTCTTAGGTTCAGTCTGCTTTATTTGGCCAATATTTCCGCGATTTATTTCCCCTAGCAACTGCAGACAGCTGCGTTTTTCCCCCTCTTCTATGAGTGCCTCATTTGATGGTCACTATGTTGAGATAACGTTATGTCACAAGTAAATAAGCACATTATGGCTTTTCTAATGGCTATTTCCCCACAGCAGGACACAATTAGCCAAGAGGTCCTTCGGCTTTGCCCCCCCCCCCCCCCCCCCCCCCCCTTTTTTAGAGTGTGTGTAGGAAGACCCATGAGGCTTTGTTAATGGTACTGAACAGCTAAGGTGCTGATGGGAGGGGTGGACACGGGGCAGGATGGCTTATGACAGCCGCAGGATCTGAAGTGGGGGTTCAGGGCTGGCTGGATGAGTTAGAATGATGTGCAAAGGAAGGGAGGGTAGGTAGGGGAGAGTGTGCCAGAGCTCGGGCATCCAAGCAGCCTGTAATCGGATTGCTCGGAAGAGTGCTGAGGGCAGCAGAATCTTGCTCTTGCCAAGAATAACATATATGTTTCGTGATTATCTTCACCTTGATTAAGTGAAGATCTAGGGGTCTTTGTCTGATGACTGTAAATGTCACGAGACTTCACTGACCCTCCTTTCTAGCTTTTACCGCTTTAATCCATCTAATTAGTCAACGCTCATCCATGTTGCCTGTGAAGTTGATTGGATACTGGTTTGTCATGTAATTGGGTTGTGATGATAAACTAGTCATATTGTTGAGTAGTCCATTAGTGAGATCAACTAATTTGTGATGTCTTTAATTAATTAATATTATTAATGGATGAATGGATAGATATTCATACTTAGTGTGTGTGCCTATACAACAGTTCATTCTGGTTCCTGATTGGCTGAGAGCCTTTTACAACCTTTTTCTACCAGTATCACCACAGGAACAGTTTTGCCGTTTGTATCACTCCGCATGCAGCATTTCGCTCACAGCGAGTATCATGGCGGACGCGCAAACACCATAGTTTTACAAAAACTACTGTTGTGTCACGGAATGTAGTTTTAAGTTTTTTTAGGCCATTTAGACCTCAAATATGCGACTTATATTTAAACAGCGTTTTGAGTATATCAAATTCATTTTGAGTATATCAAACTTGCACTCTTTTGTCTTGTTAATCTGTCACTTGTTTCTGAGCAAATCGATTTGGCTAAGGGCAAAATTAAGTTTAACTTCATATTTTTATTTAACTTGACTATAACTAGCTCTGCCTTTGTACTTCTGACCTGAAGTGTTTGCTTATTTCCTATTGTACAAAGTTATTATATATTTATAAATAATGGCTAATATTGTTTATTTGGATATTATTTTTCGATAATATTAATTTATATAAATAACCCTATTTGGTATTGAGAAATAATATGGACCCTTTAGTGATTGTGATGTCGACTTCATTGAAAGTTAGCTACATTATTACACAGTGAGTCAGTATCAAAGACTTTTATATTGAAAAGGAGGGACTGAAACAAGGTTGTAAACGATAGGACACAACTTTCAAATGCATTGATCATGGGAATTCCCCTTAGAGGTTTGGAACGTTTTGGGTGAACTAACTCTTTAAGACTTTTGTTCAGCGTCGGAACACAAATGAAGATCTTTTCGATGAAATCTGAGAGTTGGAGTCTGAAATCGGATACTTCCCCACTATATAGTAGGTTATAAACAGTGACAAAAGAAGTATGTCCGAATTCACAGTACAGTAGGCAAAAGGTTACCCGGATGACCTACTGTTTCGGGCGACATTCTGAAGTGTGCATGCATACTATGGACACTTTACTATCCCATGCGGCCACAGGAGATGATTTGTGAATGGCAGTGAAGTGACAACTGACGCTGGTAGGTCACATGATAATGACAACATGGTGTATAAAGTACGTCTGGATAACATTCTTACTACACACAGTGATACTGTATAAAACATACTTTTTAGCAGTCATGAAGTAATTTAATTATTCAATATAAGTGCCTACTCGAGAGTATGTCTGAATCGGATATGGGTCACAATTGAAAGAACGTGTAAACAGAGTGGACGGTCAAAAAAAAATCATATAGGCAACATCAGAATTGGCCATCAAGACCTGCAGTGTAAACGAGGCCTACTTGACATGTGCGTTTAGTATTTACTAGTGTTTATTACATTTAAATTTAAAATGACATTTATTAAAGTTTAGTTCTAAATGCTCCTAAATGTTTGTAAATGCACTGCTTTTGTTTAGTAACATGTGGAATATGAGTGTTTCATGGCTGTGGCAATGTTCAGTTCAGTTGAAACAACTGTAATGTATGTGCAGCTACAGCTCAGATGCTCACCTCTGAACGCCTGCTGTCACCCCTCTCCTCTTTATTGGGATGGGAGCATCTGTCCACTAAAATGTTAGAAAAGCCTTGAGGTCAATTGCTCTGACCCCCTCAACCCCCTCTTAGACGTCCCTTCTTATGCATCCTTTCCCTTTCTTCGCTTTTAACACTGTGTTGATCCATTCACTTGTATTGAGCAGGGCAGATAGGGATAGCGGGCCATAATGGTAAATAAAGATATCGGAAAGGTTCCAGCATTAGCGGATTTACTAAGTGGTTCTACATAATAAAGTGAATTCATTACATGTGTAACAATCATGGCTCTCTGGAGGACCTGTTTCTGCGGTCGTCTCACACGCTCGTGCTTTAAACGTATTTTTGCTATCGTGTGTTCGAGAGCTCCTGTTTCTTGCTGCGTCACGTGAGCCCCTCTCTCAGCGACCCTCTTCCGCTGCGAGGTGAGGAAATTGCCTTGCTTCTGGCAAAACAACCTCATTAATATGGTTCTCCTCTAGTCTTAAGGGTTGAACAACGTCACCCCGTGTACTTTATCTAATGACCTGGGAATCCAGTTAGCACCGCAGAGAAAAGCTGCATGCTGCAATCGATCTCTCCGCCCTCTTTGAGCGATATTTTTTTTGTGCCGTGTGTGCGATTTGTATCTTGATGCACACACACCAACAGACCTTCACACTGTCACAGAGATGTTTCCACCCTTCACTCAGTCCAAATTAAACCCTTAATTGACACGCTTTTCACTCAACCTTTTCCTTTTCTCCCTCAATCATATTGATATTCTGAATGAGCCTCCTGCTTAAACGGGCTTAAAGATGTACATAGACAGGTGCCTCCACCCTTGTTTGTGAGCGCACACGGTCACACACACACACACACACACACACACACTGTGATTAAGGCACAGCTGACTGAGCTCTCCTCAGCTTGTTTAAACATTTCTGTGGTAAAGACAGAATAAAAGAGATTAGCTGGGGTAAAAAGGGGTGGGAATAAGTTGCTGCCATATGTTTCTCCTCTGCCCGTCTTGCCATTTTTTACATTCACACAAGCGCACACTTGCCTTAGATGAAATGAAAGCCCCATGAATTTGAGTGTGTGTGTATACCACATTTGTTTATTGCAAAATGTATCATTTATATTGACCAAATATTCATATTCATCAAAGAATCCTGGGGAAAAAATATCACTTTCCACAAAACTTTTTTTTCTACATTGATATAAATATTTCTTGAGAACCAAATCAGCATATTAGAATGGTTTCTGAAGGATCATGTGACACTGAAGACTAGAGTACGGCTGCTGAAAATTCAGCTTAACACAGGAATAAATTGTAGTATTTTATTTTAATAATGCCTGATTATAATTTAAGATTTTTTATATTGTACCGTCATTTTTCTTATTTAATTGTGTACAATCCCATGAACCTTTGTGGAAGAAGTAGTACCTTTTTGCTTCAAAGATTGTAGTGTTGTGATTAGGGGTCGACCGATATGTGATTTTCAGGGCCGATGCCGATACCGATTATTACAGATCAAATAGACCGATAACCGATATTTTGAACCGATATATATATATATATATATATATATATATATATATATATATATATATATATATATATATATTAATTATAGCCTATGTCTGGTGTAAAACTGTAAATTATTGTCAAAATTAAGAATGTCAAAGGGTTTTGACAAATACTTTCTTTAAATGATTTTAAACATATATTTGAATCTGAGAACTGTTATTATTAATAATAATAATAACTTGTAAAAAGTGCAGGGAGCACCCAGCAGCATTCTGTAAACATTTTGTAAAACTTAAAGACTCTATTTTAATGTTTAAATAAAATTTTAGTAATCAAAAAGCATTTCTAATTAATTAAAATCATCAAATTTATTCAATGTATTTAAAGTTTAACAAAAATTACATTTTAGGGCCCTATGAAAACCCGAACTTTTATTTTGACGGGTTGCCGTTGAGATCTTTGAGTTTCTGTGTGTTTATGATATGACCCTATGGATACGACGATAACTTTTCTCAGTTGAAACATTAAAAAGCTCATGAAGTGACTAAGCGGCTCTGGAGATGATGTTTATGCAATCATGTCCTCATATAATGATGCGGCTGAAGCCCCGTTCACACCGCCAGCGATTTTGTCGCTACATGTCGCTAGTCTCTGTACTGTGAAGTCGCTTGTGGGCGTTCGTAGTGCTGCCGCTCTACTGTTATTGGTAGACTACACGTCTGGCCATATCTATACAAAATACCATCAGAAGTGATATATATATATATATATATATATATATATATATATATATATATATATATATACACAACTAGTATATTTTTTTATTTGACTAGGAATTAGGCTCAAAAGAAACAGTATGTTGTTGGGAGAGTGTTTTTATATTACCACAGCAGTGTTCAGTGGATTAAACAAGATTAACGATCGATCGATCAATCAACAAATTAAACTCACTCATTCTGTCATATATTACTAAAATGTCATTTGAATTTGACAAAAAATCAATTTTCTTGTCCCTAATAGTCAACATAATGCAGGGGAAACTGTAAAATGAACTGCAGCAGTGCTAAACGTAAACCTGCATCATACAATTACAACACTCGAACTATAAATGTATGAATTAAACTCACTGAGACTGTCGACAGTTTCTTTTCCATGCCTCATTTTATTATATCCATGTGGTTACAGTCAAATCAGACAAAACAGTGAAATCTCCGTCGAACTCCTCTGTCTTGGCTGAACTCGAGACGGTGACGTGAGCTCCACTGAAAGTCTACTTTCCTATTGGTTGTCGCTCGTGAAAATCGCTTCACATTTGCATAAAGTTGAAATTTCTCAACTTTTGTCGCTTGTCTCTTGTCGCTTGACACGCCCACATTCTGTCGCCAACGGTCACTGTCGCTCGTGTCGCCGGATGTCGCCAGCGCTCCATTGAAATGAATGGGATCATGTCGCTTTGTCGCTGCGTGTCGCTGGCGGTGTGAACGGGGCTTGAGGCTGAAAACAGCGCAAGCGTCACGCGTGCTCCAGTATGTGTGTGTGTGTGGTAATGATCACGCGTCTGCGGCATTCATTAGAGACACGCAGCCAGGATTCATATTTAAATATTCTTTTTGCGCTTTGATTTGTACTGACCTGCTTTTTATTAATTCGTCAAAAAGTTGACAAATTCCGTGATATTCCGCTTTATACAGTAAATCCATTTTTATGACTGGATTCCGCGATTCCGTCTGTTTTCTGCATCGCGGAAATCACAGGGCTCTATTATATTGAGGTATTTTGCAACTTCAGTGTAGTAATCTATTGCTTCTTCAGCAAAGTCTGCTACTGCCTTAACTTTGAGAGACAACTGATGCTGCGTGTAACTGATCAGTGAAGCAGCTCCAGTCAGCGTGCGAGTGCTCTCGGTGTGAGACAGCAACACTTTCAGTGCCTCAGCTTTCGCGCTGTTTGGCCGGACTCGTGACTCCCAACAAATCAGATGTGCCGGGACATTGGTCTAGTCTACAGAGTGGTGAGTTCCGACAGAGGTGGCTGCGTTAGAGCCAAATATAGCGCATTTCAAAATAAAATTATTTTATCGGCAAATCGGTTTTGAAAATGGCCGATACCGATAACCATAACAATGCTCAATATCGGCGCCGATAATCGGCCATGCCGATAATCGGTCGACCCCTAGTTGTGATTTAACTTAAACTGGCTTGGTTGAGTCTTTTGAGATCTCTATGGAGAAAATGAATGGGAGGTAACTGTTATAGCTGAACCAGAATAATTTTTTTTTTTTTTTTTTTTTTTGTGTGTGAGTGAGTTTTGTAGCTAAAACAGCAACATTCATGATACCATAGTAAGATTTTACTGCTCTTTTAAAACATTGTTCACTTTAAACATCAAGCGTAGCGTCAGTTCTGGCTGGTCACGTTATTCAAGCTGACTCTCAGCTGATCCACGTCTACCTATAAGAATACGACACCTATCACTGTATACATATATAAGCTCCTTCAGTATTATCAGCAGCTATCGCGTTTCTCAGGAGCTAATTACTCTCCTCCATCCCCAGCTCCTCCTCTTGCCCAGTCAGGATTTGGCATTCTGATACCTCTTGAATCAGAATAAATTCTCAAATTATGTTGTACTTTAAAATCTTAAAATTAATGATATCTGCATACATTCATGTTGGTTCTGGTCTGTTTAGCCTAAGGGAATTGCTGCTCTTATCCATGCTAGGCTGCATGGATGCACAGGGAGTTCTCGCCCAGAACGGAACCAAACTGTATGCTAATTGTCAATTGTATTTAACAGAAATAATCTTATGTAGTTTTGAAGATTTGCCTTTCTAAGTAGATACGAACTATACTTGTATTTTCTACAATACAGGACTTTCCTTCAGTTGAGGTATGATACTGGGCTGCTGTTAGCTCAGCACCATTTTGTGTGTCTAAAAGCCAGCGGTGCATACTGATTTCAAGGACACGGACAGCCTCTGTGTATTTATTTTACGGCCTCAGCCCATTAGTGCTGTGCATAAGACATACGCTGTATTAATGTGATGAGGGTGACATATTCAGTTAAGTATCTGTTGCTAATAGGAAAAGCAGCTATGCAGTGAGTACTGTTGACACACTATTGGCTGGAAACAGCCTTGAGACGTTGTCGCCTTTGAGGAGAAGAGGTAAGACAGAAAGAGAAAGATCTCTCAGGGGTTGCTCAGACACAGACAATTCAGCACAGAATCGATCATAAACAGCACAAGCCTTTATCCTCAAGTCAATCACAGTCTCTCCAGCTCTACCCTCTTTGTCTGTCTGTCTGCCTCCCTCACTTGTTCCTCCTGTTAATTTGGACCGGCTGCATATGCCCGATGACTGACACTGTTGTTGTCGGTGTGTGTTGCCGTGGCACCCTTCCCCCATCCCCATGGCTAAACTAATTTGCTGATATTGGCCAGCTCAGCTACAGCACAGCGCTGCCTCTAATGGAGTGATTGCTGCTTGCCTCTGGGGCTCGGGCGCAGGCAGAAATGCCCTGCTCTTCTCGCTGTATTGGTGCTTATGGACATTTAATTAGGTGTTATGTGCAATACAATTATCAAAAAGAACTCATGATTTCCAATGAAGCACGGCAGCAGGACGGAGCAAAAAGACCGTTGTTAGTCATTGTGGTCCATCAGACTATTTTTTAAAGCTATTTTAGAATTTTTGCTCAAATGAAATGTCATCATTTACAACGTAATGTCATTCCAAAGCTGTAGGACTTTTTCTTCTGTAGAAAGTAAAAGATTTTGAAAAATGTCTCTTGTATGGACAGACAGTCAAAGCATTCTTTAAAGTATCTGTATTTGTGTTTAATGCAAATGAATAAGACCTACAGATTTGGAAAGACAGGAGCGTTAAATGACAAATAACATTTTTGGGTGAACTATCACTTTAAGAAACCATGAATTAAAGCACTTCATATGATAATAAACTCGCATGTTTTGGCTAAAATACAATACGCATTAAGTAGGGGTGTTACGGTACTGTGACGTTCAGCGACAAATACAGTCAGTCACAGGCGATTTACACTCCAATCCAGAAGGGGGCGCACGCAGTAACGCTGTTTGCTTACCGCCACAATAGGAAAAACTACAGGAGACGATCCATGCATAGATATGTTCATGTGTAATCTCTCAATCAGTATTTCAGACGCATCAAGCTGTTTGCTCGAAAATAATCTCTCACGTAGCATTACATTTACCTCAGGCAAGTCATTTAGTGTCCACAGCATGTTAGTTCACCAGAGAAATTAGCTTATATATTTATATTTACTTTAACTGTTAGCAATGTCTTTTAATTAATATTAAAATTAATTAATATATGTATTGGAGAAGTTAATGCAAAACCTGTCTAATGTGTAATTTTGATAATCTGCACAATGCAGCAATGTTTTGCAATATCTTTAGTCAAACTTTTAGAAATTTCTATGTGAAACATTTGTATAGAAATCCAGCTATTAACTCAAATGCTAATGAAATCACAGACAGGCTTTTTATTCAAACATCTTGATGTTTTTCTATCTAGCTTGTAAGTATGAGATCTCGAAGATTTGGGGAAGTCTTGACATGACAGATTTCACAGTTCTATAAATGTTTATTTTTAGCTAATTTGATTTGTTCAGTTATATTACTGTCAGCTCTGTTTAACACATTTGACCATTTTTAAATCCATTTAGATTTTCCCTCCAAATCTGAAAATGTGAAAACCGTGTTTCGTCTGTCAGCCTTGCTAAAGCACCATTATTGCAGACATGGCTTGCTCATTGAGCCGAGCTATACATAGACCCCTAATGATTCATTTGAAACAATAGCTTGGTGGATGGCAAGGACACCACAATCTGAACTGGCCCTGCAATGACCCATGCATCTGCACTCTAGCTGTGAAATGGCAATTAACAGACTATTGATTATTGGCAATGCGGATATTGTTGGTTAGGGCGTGCGGTTGGAGTGTTTGATAAGCCCACTGCCAGCTCAACCTAGTGCATTGGATCCTGCGTTCATGGAATGCAAATAAACTCCCAGTGTAATTCACTCCTGATGGTTTTTGTGCTTATCTGTGCGCCCTCAAAAGCTAATGATTCATAGCTTTAATTAAAACGCTTTCATGAAGATGCAAATATATGTGCATACATGCATGAATGATCATAAAAGTGGGTTTAGGAAGAGATGTGTGCACGCAATGCCCCGTGCATATTTTTCCAAACCATAACCTTGCCCACTAGGGGTGGGAGAAAAAATCGATCCATCGATGCATCGCGATTCTCTCTCCAACGATTCTGGATCGATTCTGAGAATTCCAGAATCGATTCTGAGCTTAATTTTTAACCAGATGTGCGATGACGTTGAGTTTGCTTTAGAAACACCCGAATTCTGCTTGCTTCCAACTCCTTACACGCATACACCACTCGAACCTTCCGAAAAATAATCTTTCATAAAGTTCGGAAAGGTTGAAGCGAATTACAAGGACATTCACAGGCTTCATTTCACAGGATACGCTGTGAGAGACGCGCGCTTTCTTTGATGTTACACTTGAAGTGTGCTGTCTCGCCCGTCGGTATTTTCCTTACAAATGCTCTACGAAGTCATCATTTATGTGGTTTGGAATGCAGTGGACTTATATATTTTAAATATGAACCTCACTAACAGAAGGCTGCTTTCAATTTCAAATGCTGATGCGCGCTTTGTTTGTGAGACTGCTCGCGCATGCGGCTGTGCAACTCCGTGTAGTGGTTTAATGTAGCCTATTGTGCAAAATTAACGTAAACACAGCCAGTTATGTCTTAAGGGATTAAACGGACAGGACATTACTTCTTTTATTTCAAAAGAGATGCGTGCGTGAATGCAGCTTAATAGATCTCCCGCAGTCTATGATGATGTCATAGTAAAAAAACAAGTAAAGTAAAGATGAAGAAAAATCACTCACAGTTCTTGAATGGAAAACGTTCAGATAATCTATAGGCTACTGAAAGGACTTTTTGTTTGTTGTTTGTTATATTTTTCTATGCTCCTCTTTATTATTTGTTAAATTAGTTATATTAGTTTAAAATTCTTAACATACAACTGTTTTAATAAAAAAAAAAAATATATATATATATATATATTATTTTTTTTAAAGTACTTAATTACTTATGTAAACTAATGAATTAATAAGGTAGATAAAGAATCGTTTTGGAATCGGATCGTGACTCCCAGAATCGGAATCGGATCGGATCGTGAGGTGACCAAAGATTCCCACCCCTATTGCCCACGCGCCACAAAAAATGAACGTTAACGATTAGATGAAAAATCAGCGAAAATACTCATACAAACATTCGTCCTTGCAAGCAGGAAATAGATTGAACATGACATTAAAGGAATTCATTCACCCAACATTGAGAATTGTCATTTACTCACCTTCACGTCATTCAAACCTTGTATGACTTTTGTCTGCACAACAGATTTTTTTTGAAAGTCAATTGTGCCCAAAGCAGCATTTGATACCATTGACTTTCATTGTATGCACAAAAAAATATTGAGACGCATTCCAAAATATTTTTGTTCTACAGAAAATTATCTCACAATTTTGGAGTTAATGAGAATTTTAATTTCTGGATGACCTGTCCCTTTAAAAGTGTAATGGTGGCCTGTGTCTCTATAAATTGTCCTCTGCACCTCTGATTAAATCTTCATCCGGGGGTGGGAGGTGCGTAGGTTGCCTCATCAGGACCCCTACCCCCCACAAGCTCCAACATTTTGAAATGCAATTATGGATCAGTGAGCAGCGCCATCAGTCGCAGTTCTTGTTAATATTTATTGAGTGGAGCGGCAGCCGCTGCCATCTTTACATCAGGGAGCCTGCAGTCATTAAGAGGCTCTGTGTGGACAGGGGTGGCTGTGCTTTTTCTGTCTCCCAGCGTTTCACTCGACGTGTTTGCCCTCCCCCCATGCCCGTCACTCCTCTGCCCGCTCAGCCGCTGAAAATGAGCCGGCACATTTGCATGTATAAATATGTAAAGGTGCGTTTCTCACAAGTGGCCCCCAGGTTTTTGTTGTGCCCTTATTGTGTGCTGCTCTGAAAAAGCACCTCTGGCAATGTGGGCTCTGCTGGCAGCCAGAGAGCCTCCGCTGCATCTCTGCTCGGGAGCGCGTGATTGAAATATCCCTGCTTGCACTTTGTCTGCGGGGTAGCGTGTTTAGAGTAGGGCAGAATTACAGAGCGGCTACAGGTCTAGCAGTGAGTGTCGGGCTCTGAGGGAGCGCTGTAGGAGGAGGGGGTGCACTTTTTGTCAAGCAAGCAGGATGACATCACGCACCATGCTAAATTCAGCAGCAGAAGCAGTAACATGCTAAAACATGCATTTTCCCCAGTGGCCTTTTTTTGGGGGGCTGTAATGTTAGTCAAAAAGTGTTTTTATTTCTGCCATATTTTTGGAGCCAATTGTGTTTTTGTTTTTTTTCTAATTGGCTATTCATTGTTCTGACGTTGCACCTCCCCAAAACCTGAATGTAAAGCCCTTTAAGCACCATGCCTGTGTAAGTAAATCTGCTGTGAAATGCTGCAAGTTAATGGCCGTTTTGATTAATGTTCTTGAATGAAGTGTATGACTCTCTTCTTTTTTTTTTCTCCCTCCCTCCTGTACACTTAAAATTCCACTAAAGGAAGCATTAATGCTGCTGGTGGTAATGACATTAGGTACTTAGCACTGTGCAAAATACACACAGCCCATGCTGCACAGCTTCCAAATGGGCATCTCTCCAAAACTGAAACTCTTGTTTGTATCAGTTTGTTTTTGGTGCTTTTTTGAAAAACACATTTTCTAGTTCATCTCCAAAATGAAGCCATTTAGACAAACGAACAAACCAAATCATTACATAATTGATAGGGTTGTCACAATACTGGTTTTAGTGTTCAATACCAATATCAGTGTAATTTCACATTTCTTGATACCAATTTCAATAACACAGGAAATAATAATGTGGTACTGAATGGACTCCTTTTATTTAAATATTTTATTCCAAATATTCCAATTCGATTCATTTTAGCAATAGCATTAAGACTTTTAGGCTGCATTAAAGCAGCACTAAGTAGGAATTCGGTTTTTGTCAAGCAGCGACCCCTAGAGTTGTTCTGTCGTAAATAGCACTCACGCAGACCTGATATCACGCGACACTTCCTGATGCTCCGGACGGCAGTGTTTTTTTTTTTCGCTCACATGCGATGGGGGTGCGAAACGACCACCATTCAACCCGAAAAGAGTAATATAACCATTCCAATGACTCAGAAGCTGATCGGTTGAGGTAAAAAACCTGCATAGTTCACCTTTAAATGCACAGTGCTGCTGATAATTGGACATCTTATTTTAAATTTATTTAGTATTTTATGTAATTATTTAGATAAATTTTTTATACTTAAATACCAGTGCTTTTGACATTTCTTCCTTGACAGTAGCCAAATAAGATAAAGGAAGAGAGAATAGTCAACTTGTGTAATAATCACCCAATTCGAAAAAGATCAAGAACCGTATTATTCTTTATTTTTTTCATCGCACCTCCCTCTCTCTTTCTTTACCTCATATGCCTTTAACAGCTCTGTGCTTTCAGTAAACGCTACTATGGAAACCAGCTGTGTGGCCAAAGGGATAGAAAGAGGGATAGAGGGAGGAGGAAGAGCAAGAACAAGGGGTAAAATCAAAATGGAGGTGTGTAGGGTCAACAATGGGGTATGGGGTGGTGATTGCATTGCCAGATGGAGCCGAGAGACTGCGAGGCTGGAGATAACATTTTCATAAGACACCTGAAAGCACAATCAATAGCAGATCCTTGACGGCGAGACTAAATTATTAAACAGAGCCTTTCTCGCCACGTTTCATTATCGCGGCTTTCCCATCCCGGACTACCGCCGTTGCTTTGCTGGTGGCGAAGTATTTTTATGCATTAGAAATCATTTGGGTCTCGGTGGATCGGCTATGTTAATTTCGTTTTGCTCATCTCGGATTGCCGGAATCTGCCGCAGAGACACAATGCTGTTTTTTGGCACATCACAGGCAAATTCCCTCTTCTGATGTCTTTACTAGCATCTGAAGCTGGGAACGCTGAGCCCTGGCATTCAACCCAACTGTTTCATCTTAAAAAAGAGAAGGCAGGCTTCTCTATCTCGTCCGCTTTGATGTCAAAGAGAAATAAATTGACAAAAATACCAACATGGAGGCAATGTTTACACTTTCCCAATCACACTGTGATAAAACAACTATTGTACTAGTGTAATCCTCAGAATTTGAATTACAATTGAAAATTGGCCTTGATGTTTTCAAATAGTTTTTCCCCTCACAACAATTATAGTTGAGATTGAAATTCCCCCCCCCCCCCCCCCCCCCAATCCAAACACTATCATTTTTATTCCCCAGTTAGATTTCCTGTTCTTGTTAACTGAAACATTGTAATTGATATTTGCCTCCAAGTAATTTGCTTCATGTTGTGTATCAGCCAAGTGCGTTATGCAGTCTTTGAATGGCCAATATTTATTGCAACAATCTGGTTCTCCAAACACATGTGCTTTGCCTGGCTGCAGTGTAATTGGATCCTCCCTTCCTGACACGACTAGCGGTCCTCTCTGACTCGCAGCACCTTATGCCGCTTCCTTCTCATCTGTCTCTTTTCCTCTCCTTTTCTTCCCCGCCTTTCTAGGGTGTCTCGGCACTGCTTCTCAGTTCACCGAGTGTAATTTCCAGCTTGTCCAAAGTGTGACATGCCAATAAAAAAAGCTGTGGAAGTGGAGATTTACAGTGGTATCGAGTTCACATGCTTCCATCGGGCGGCTTTCTCCATTAAAGAACACATGTTGCAAATTAGCTCTTGCTGAAGACGAAAAAAACTCTAGAGGGAGAGTGGGAGGGCTTTTTGGCCTAGGGAGGATGGCGTATATATAAGGCGCTTGAAAATTCCACAGTCCTCCATCTTCACGCCCCTCGTGTTATTCATTCCCCTTCTTTTCTGTATGCATTCTCCCTCTTGTTTCATCACAATGGCTTTAAATATGTCTGTTTTATGCTTAGTAGTGTTTGTGTGAATCCTTGAAGGGTGTTTTTTTTTTTTTTTGTATATTTTTTATGTTGTCGTATTACCTGTGGGCTAATTGTCACACATCTCAGACAAATTTCAGAGCTTGTTTTTGTGCAGCAGGCTTGCTGTGAACGACAGAGGTGGCTGAAGTACTTTTATATGAATAACATTAGTTATAATCTCTTAACCCCCTCACATAAGTACTTGTCAACGCAGTCCATTTTATTGCGTCTTGCGTAGTTGCTCCGTCTCTTTAGTTTCTTGTTTGATTGTGAAACAACCCAGGACAGTGTTAACACCTTATGGGCAAGCTAAATTTTTTTTTACAAGTCTGGCTGCGCATACAGTACAAGCACACTATGCTAATTGAAATTTACCACACGCACAATACACATCCTTAGTGTACATGGAAAAAATGATGTATACTTTGGGCTTTTTGCTGTTATTACTGCCTATTTCCCAATATAAGACCCCATTGCTGACTCTTTGTCTCACAGCTGAACCCACAATCTCTGTATTTTCCAAATCTGTTTATTTGTCAAAATTAATTCACAAATCAATGCGGCAAATTCCAAAAAGAGTGAGATATGGATTCCTATCATGGAAAGAATGTTTTATTATTATTTTTATTTTTTTCTATTTTTCTCCTCACCATCTCCTTCGAGCCAGGACGAAGTTCATAAATAGAGCTTGATGCTTCAGCCGTGTGCTGAGACCAGACTCATCTGAACTCTGGAAAGAACAATGCAGAGTGCAATGAAGTGCTCGAGCTCTCTCAGCCTCTAACCTTGGGCTATTGAACTTAACATCCCATTTATAGATTGCCGTTGTGCCTGAGCCATTTGTAGCAGAATAGCTCTTTATAGCTTTAAGAAAAAGTAATGAGATCGAAAGAGAAAGAGCACCAGATAATTTTCTGCACACTTACATGTTGAGAAGGTTTGTTTTCTTTTTTCGTTCTCCTTTCTTGGAAGAGGCTCTGCCGCTGACTGGCGGTAGTGATAAATGTGTGCCTGTGGGCATGCTAGAAGATGAGGCCATGCTCTCCATTTATAATGTCCTTCGTGTGCCGGACACACATGTCCGTGGCTGATCCATGCTGTCGAGGAGATGCACAAAACTCTTCCCTACCTCTGAAGATGAAATGGGCTGATTTAATGTATAGACCTGCCTGGAAGGTGATATGGAGTTTGTGTGTAACTAGCTGAGACAGATTAAGACCCCAGTCTGTCTTTGTATGTTTCTCTGGTGTGACACACATGCTCTCTGACGTTCCCAGTGCCACTCAGAAATATGTGAGCTGCACATCCTCCAACACAATATCTGTCCTCGGTTCGTCTCACAGGTGAAGTGTTTCTTCCTCCTACTTTGGTCTTGAACTGTCTGTTCCTCTGGCCTGATGTTTTAGAAGCAAACAGGTTGAGCTTGGTCACGTGTTAGGAAATATCAAGCACAATGCAAGTCCTGGATTAGCTGTTGATATAGAGAAAAGCCAACCTATGTTGGTAGTGCAACCCTGCACCCCCCCCCCCCCCCCCCCCCCCAAATGTAAATAGTGTATTTCAAGAATTTATTTTGCTGAATGTACTGAAATGTTAATTTAGACCTTGAACTGATTGCCTTTCAGCCAATCAGTTGGGCAAATGTTATCTCAAGGCATCAATATGAAATGCATAATGAGATCCATATGAGATGCCGTTTTAATCAGTCTAGTTATGATATGACTTATGTCTGTTTACCCTATGTCTTAGAATATGTTGTGTTGTGAAATATATGTTGCCAAATATCATGTATTGCATTGTAAGTAGGGCTGTCACGGTATCAGGTTTTCTGCTACAATGTTATCGTGGCCAAAAGGATTCACAATAACGATATATCGAGATATCTTTAGAAATCTTTTTTTTTTTAAATGGGTCAAATAGAAATTAAAAAGAAATTATGTTATAAGGCTATGTTGATTGGCATTGCATCATAAATGTACATTATCCTTATGAAAATATTAATTTCATTCAAAATAATACAGTTTTTGCCAATACTGCAATATACACCCAATTAGGGGTGTATCTTGCGACACCGCTAATTGTAAGTTATTCGCCCACAACCCTGTTAATTTGTAGGCTACTTAAGTTACATGACACTTAAATCAGTCTATGTCAATCTTTATATGACAACCTTTAGTGAACATATTTACATGCATATTTACAAAAAACACTGAGATGAATTGCTTTTATTAGATGCAATTGGTGTGTATGTCGGTGACACATTAATTCATTACATGGGATCTTTGTGAGTTACCTACAGGGGTAAACTGGAATTTTTACAGTGGAAAAAATGGAACGGCTCTTAAATCTTTTTTTTTTTTATCTTTTTTTCCCTTTTCCCTCTCCTTTTCCCTTTCCAAGGTCGATTCAGTGTGATAGTGGCAGAGACGCTTTTGTAACATCTCTGTGCAACACATCATCCAAGCAGGTTTAGAGCGCAGGGGAGGCCTCTATCTGTGTGTGTGTGTGTCACACTAAAGCAAAGGCAGAGCTTATGGTGCTGTATAAAGGCCAATTGATTATAGGCACCGCTGGGGCAGCAGGACAGGCTGATGGTGGAGTGTTTGAAGAACCGAGGCGCTGGCCAACATCTCAGAAGCCGGGAAACCCTCGCTGAGATGTTCTGAGCAGCGGGCCAATTTAGTATTTAAAAGGTGAGCTCTCTTTTAGCGGCATGGGAAGTTGAAAGGGCTGGTGCTGGCTGCCCAGCTTGCTTCAGTGTGGAAAGGCTGGCCGCTACAGCTGCTTGCTCGCTGTAATTAAGTGTGAACTGTTTGCTGCCACAAATGGCATTTAAATGCCAAGTGGTAGCCAGAGCAGGCATAATATCAGGGGTTTATGGCTTCAACTTTGCCTTTTTTTCTTTATTTTACTTCTTCTTTCCCACCATGGATGGATGGAAGGGATTTAGTGTATATGTGGGGGGGGGGGGGGGGGGGGGTATAGAGGAGTGAGTGGAAGTGGTTTGCGCTCTACAGTCTCTCGTGATCTGGGGCATCGACACACTGTAACGATCATAAGCCAGCTCCGCTGTCAAACCACTCTCACCGGCAGCCATTAGAGAACTGTGTGTGGGAGGATGACATTTAGGCATGAAAATTTAAAGAATTACAGGCAAGACGTGAGAATCATATCATGCAGTCGCACATATTCTTGGCAAATACTGTCTTTATATTCTACGACATGACTGATTTATACACTGAGACATTCAAATCATGTAAGTCACCATATGTAATATCACATTATGCATTTCATGTAGTAAGAGCAATCTCTGACAGCTCTTGACATACATCATTGTTTGAGATGTTGTTCTTCATTTACCCAGGGAGAACTTCTAATTCAGAAGTCTAAAGCCATTTTACATCCAAATGTTGATAGATGTTAGTTAAACAATGTGTTCTGTGCGGAGAAATGTAGTGGGATTTAAATTTATCCTTTGGAAATTGATTGTTGGATTGTGAAAAGTGGTCATTTCATTCAATAGAGTGAGACTTGAATGCAGTTTTGCTAAAATAATACTTAAATGGCTATTTGTGTGCCGTAGGTGACATCAGTAGTAAAGGCATGACATCAAATTATTACATTTTGATGTATATATGAAATAGGATGCACACTACCGTTCAAAAGTTTTTGAAAAGTGTGTCTACCAAGGCTGGATTTGGAATTGATGAAATATACAGCAAAAACTGTAATATTGGGAAACATTACATTTAAAGTAATTGCTTTCTATTTGAATATATTTAAAAATGTAATTTTTCTCTGTGGTTGCAAAGCTAAATATTCAGCATCATTACTTCCAGTCTTCAGTGAGACTTGGTCCTTCAAAAATAATTCTAATTGCGGATTTGGTGCCCAAGATTTCTTATTATTATCAAAGTTGAACAGTTGTGCTGCTTAATATTCTTGTGGAAACTGGTAAAAAAAAAAATCAGGATTATTTGATGAATCGAAAGTTCAAAACAAACAGCATTTATTTAATATAGAAATCCATTTATAAACATTTGTAAATGTTTGTCACTTTTGATCAATTTAAATCATTCTTGCTGAGTAAAAATCTTTTTATTTTTTTTATTAACCCCAAACCCCATTATTTTGAACAGTAGTGCAATATAATGCACAGTAAAAACAGGAATGTTTACTACAGTAAATACGGTAAATCTTTGATGTCATGTCATATTTTATACTTCCATTATTTTCTGTCACTCCATTTTGCATGCTTTGCCTATATTGTGCATGCTTATTGTTGTGCTAAAAAGGAAGTATTTGTATATTTTTAGCTTTAAATTTTTCTTAATGCACATCACCTGTGTCCAGGAGCGTGCACTCTTTTTTTTTTTGTGGAAATCGCACAGAAATGCAGGTCTAATTAGAGAGCTGTATTGTGGGATTATGGGTAATGGCAGTGCTAGTGCATTAGGGTAGAGTGTGAGCTGTTAGATCAGGGACATTGTGGAGAGCATGTGCGCTGGATTAAATGAGTGATGAGAATGAGATTTTCTGTCTCAATGCTGCTTTCTTGATGGCTTTCTCAGACTGCAGTCCTTTTAAAAAGGAGAAAATTGTTGCAAAAGTAAGATGATAATAAGAAAAACACCAGACACCCATTGCCCACTGGCTGTCACTGGAACCAATAAGCAAAAGAGAGCAGGAGCACTGGGCTTTTACACTCTCCTTGTGGAGCGTTTCGACATGGGGCTTGACAGCGTGTAATCACTCACACACACACTTTGTGTAGGTTGCATGCGTGTTTGTTTGTTTCTAGGAGAGCTGGCTGGTCAATACTTCAGGGCTGCAATCAGGGAAGGCTCTGCAATCAATATCATCACAGTGGGCTGGAAAATGTCCTCCGTGCACGCAGCACTCTATGCAGGCAAAGAGAGAGAGAAAGTGAGGATGGGAAAAAATACAGCAAGAAAGAAAAACAAATGCAGGGAGGGGCAGTGCAAATGGTTGTAAATCTCAGCAGGCTTGCAAACAAACAGTGCTTTTCAGTCATCATGCACAAAACGGCTCTGATAGCGCTTTATCACCTCATCTTCTCTCTCTACCTCTCTGCCACTGGCTGTTTAGGGCTGTCAGTCATCCAGCTTGAAGCTCATTGGCTAGTGTGTGGGCGAACCTTGTGCAAAAGGCTGGAGGGAAAAATTTACCGACCGCTGCACTAATAATGCTGAGCCGGGTGCCATCAATAACCACACCCCTTCACTATACACACTCATAGACTGAAGACCACATTGAGCGGTCACCCCCACTTTGCGTCGTCCTTCATCTCGGCAGACGTTAACACACGCAGACGTTTCTCCTCTTCTTTTCATTTTAATCTAGTACAGAGGCTCGATTTGACATGAGTTCGGCAGTGGAGGCCGATACCTCGCTCTGCTTATTGAGATATCAGTTTACTCCAAGTGTACTACGGTACTTGATGAAAATGTCAAATGGCTGATGTCTCTGCAGCCCTCCCCCAACCATATGCTCACATTTTAGCGCATGGGAAATTGTGTGGTTGCATGCCTGCCTCTGTATGCGTGCGTGCGTTTGTGTGGTGTGTGTGTGAGTGCGCTGCCACCCATTATGTCTAATTAGATTGACCTCAACTCTTATCTGGCAAGGCTGTGTAGGCACTCTAAAACAAAGAACGGACTTGGTGGCTGCCGGTAGAGATGTTTGCTTTTGTTGCAAGTGAGTAAGGGTTGAAATGCAGCTGAAAGTTGCATGCTGGGAGTGTGACCGTGTCAGCCATATGACCCTTCAACTCCAGCAGCCTTTTTCCTCATCCCTATGGAGAGATATTCATTTCATCTTCTCCTTGATGCAGAGCTGAAGCCGGTGTGCCAGACTCGACAAGGAGATCTGCATTGTTTCTTCTTTGTCGTTGTGACGTTGTGCGCATGCGCGGTCCCGCGTGTGTGTTTGTACGTGGTGCGGGTGTGTAATTAAAGAGGACAGAGGGATTGGAGAAGGCAGATGATCTCTCCTCATGCCTGTAGTGCAGGGCTCCTGTGGCAGATTGACAGTCTGGAGCACAGATAAGCAGCTTCCTGTGGCGCTCCTCTTTATTTCTCCCCCTCCGCACTGTAGGGAGCTCTTTCAGCCATGCACACATGCTCATTAAAATCTAAACGTATAGGGAATGAGGCTACATGTGCGCCTGTCTGTCTACATGAGGAAGTGCGTTGTCATTCAGATGTATTTCCTGTATCTGTGTCGTGTTTGTATGAATATTCGTCAGCGATAATTTCCCTCGGCCACCGGGTACCGCACCGCCCGTCGAGCCAGAGGGCGGTGCTCCAGCTGGCATGTCGCAGGCCAGTTAGTTTTCCGTCTGTCTCTGCACACACACGCTCTCCGACTCATCCTAAGGACCTTGCGCTACTACGGTCCTCCTAGATCGTTGAGCGGTTGCCCACCTCTTAGGATGCGTGAGCTGGATCAGTATGCGGATCTGTCCCTCTGCCATCCTGTTTAATGCTTTTGCTCCTTTATTTGAAAGATATTAGAGACTAAATATTTTGCAGAGGTTGATGTTTGAAAGAAAACCCAGAGCGGGAGGATGCTGGGTAAAAGGAGTGTGTGATGAATCACAAGTGAGGATGGGAATTGTGCTCTTGTCCTTCCTTGATTTTTCTTCTTCCACTAGAGTGTACTTGGTAAAGACTACTTCCTGCTGAGTATCATTGTCAGGCAGTCGGGATTTGTAAGAATCAGCATTTTTTTCTTTCTTTATATCTTCATTTTTAAAAATGATAGCTCTGTGACACATCTAGTGACATACATTGATGTCTACTGTCTGTGTAGGAAACTGCCTTCTGAAGCGGCATACAACTGAAATGAAACCTCATAAGCAGAAATATTATGGTTTTGAATTTTTAATGCCACTTTATTTTCAGTTTTTGTCTTTTCAGTCATTTTCAGTATTTTTACTCTATCAGTGATTTTTTTATTTTATTTGTCTATTTATTTTAGGGCTGTTAATGCACTTAATGTTTGGTATCATTTAAAAAAATTGTTTAATTTCTCAGCACAATCTAGTCTTATTGTTGGTCTAACAATAAATAGATTAAACAATTTTTATTGATAATTTTTTTTAATGAAATATGAACACTGAGCTTGTTGCAATGAATTCTGGGATCAGCTTTTCTGCAAAGTATTCATGAATCTGAACAAAACAAGCAGTCTTAGAAGGCAGCATACCTTTGCAGTTGCTGCATACCTTTTAGAACAACTGTTATAGAGGGAGGTGCTTATGATGACTTTAAGGGATAGTCACCCAAAAATAAAAAATAATTTTTATTATTTACTCGCTTGTTGTTTTCTTTCTTTTTCTTTGGTCAATGCAATGAAACAAATAGTTCTAGTGAAAGAAAGTTATTTAGTTAATTATTCTTTTGTGATCCACTCATATATAGCCTGGCTCTGCCCTCCTACGCACTTCCGCTCAATTTCATTTTCCTTCAGTACTACGTCTGGGATTGTGCTGTAGACTTTGGTTTCCAGAAATTTTTTGTAGGACCAATCAGCGAATAGAGGGAGTGGCTGAGAACGATGACGTCGATGTAGCGCGTCAGTTTGAGTTCAGTAATGGCAGCGGAGAAAGACGTGAGAAAAGCTATTCGGTCTGTTGTTGGAAAACTGCCGAATATGCAGAATTTAAAGCCGGAGCAAGAACAATGTTTTCTAAGTTTTGTTGCTGGCCATGATGTTGTGGCCCTCCTCCCCACGGGATTCGGGAAAAGTTTGATTTTCCAGCTCAATCCGCTAGTGGTGAATGAGTTAGCTAGGCGAACGATAGGGATGCAAAGCCAATAGTTGTTGTCGTCTCCCCTCTTGTTGCACTAATGGAGGACCAAGTGAAGGAGGCAGAAAAGTTAGGAGTTCGTGCTGGGCAGCTCGGCGTGCACGATAACCGTGACATTTTGGACGGACGATTTAGCCTGGTGTTCGGAAGCCCCGAGTCCTAGCTGCTAAACTGTTGTTGAAGATGCACTCAGGATGTCAGTATCACAAGAATCACTAAATTTAATGTTCAGAATTTGAGCTAAATAGAACACTTTGAGCCCCTTTGTGTACTCGTGCAGGACCATGGTTGGTGTGTCAGTTTTACATGTTGTAAATCATAAAAATTTGTTGTATTTTTTTTTTATAAAAATGTGAAAACACATACATTGAAGACCATAATTTGAGTTTCAGTTTTAGATGGCAATAGTTAGTTTGTTTTAATAAAAAAACTAAATGTCATAAATAAAAATGTACAAACACATACTTTGAAGACCATAATTAATTAAGGTAATTAAGAAAAAAATAAGACGACATATGTTTGACATAAAAAATGGTTGTTTATTACACATCTGCAGATAGAGACAGATTATTCACTGTACAGCATTTGCGGCAGATCCGAAACGACCGCAGCGGTGTATTTTTAATGATTAGACCCAGCTTCGACCATTGAATGAATACATCACTGTCCTTAGTGTCAAATATACATTTCGAATTAATAATTGTTCCTAGATGAACAAAACCTGCAGCTCTCGTTGACAGACATCCTATTGTAAACACAATCCTCTGATCATTCGGACTTGTTTCCAACCGGTTTCGGCGCATGACATACGTCAGGACCACACGTTAGCGATTGGCTATGACAGATTCTGAGTGACCCTGGCCTGGGCAGATCCAATAGTTTTGAACTTGAACAGAGAACCCGCCTACAAGGAAGTAAACGTTTCTCAATGGAGCGAGGCCAGACTCTCTGTACAAATGAAATGTACGAGAGTCTGGTTGAACCAGGCTAACTCAGTCATATATATTTACAATGACATAAATGTGAGTAAATTATGACTTTATTTTATCTTGCTTTATTGCTATCTTGCTAGACAGCAGACTAGGTTTTGGAACGGCTGGAATTTTTATAAATATTTCCATCAACTGCTGTTAGCCGAGTCAGCGGGGGAGATGGCAGGGTTAAATCAGTCTCTTTTGCTCTCTTTATTTCACCTAAACTCAAACAGCTTCAGATATATACAAAACCTGCTCTTGTACTCAGTCCAAAATCGTCGAGGCACATGCACACTGACCAATGAAAGGTGAACGCTGTAATCAGCCCAATCAAATAATCAGAACCCAAGTGAGTCAACGGAGCAATTAGAGCTAGAGCAGAACAAAGACCATTGTGCTAGAGTACAGCTGCGCAGAAAAGAGAGGAAGGGTTTGCGCAGCGTCTGTTACCACAAGCCGCTTTCCCTGCATCAGCTTGGCTCGCTCTAGCCCAAACACGCTGATCGATTAGCCGTGGCTTAACCAAGACTTCTCATTTCCTGCCTTCCATTACCGCGCTCCATCACCCCGGCACTGCTCAGCGGCCCATGCTGCAGCCTCAATGCTGGGATTAACCAGCCAACCAGGCATGGTTCACATTTAAACACATACACGGTGTGTTTTTCTCTCTCTCTGTGTTCTGTATCCTAACATAAAGGCCCCACAGCTTGTTTCATTCATACGTCAGTCTCGTAAACATGCTATTTCTTCGCTGCAACCATTGCCTGTGCTTCAGCCCTTTTCACCCTACCATGATCCTGTCTATGTTTATCTATGAATGCATGGCTGCTCCCCTCCCCGGCAAGTGAAACGACCCAGTCATTAGGCCACACTAACAAGGCAGCGCATTGTGTCTCTCTCTGCTTTCATTCAGGAAGTGCAGAGACATGAGCAGGGATTCGAGGCTAAACTGAGTCCGCTGCTTGTGCGCCTGATCCGCCGTCGCTCTCTACAGATTTCAGGACTGGATAAGCTCACAGGCTCATGTGTTTTGCCTTTGTGCTCAAATGTTTTGAGATGTTTCGCATTTCTGGGAGGCTGTTCGCCAGGCTTGTGCTCTTGTAGTACATTATCTCACCGGCCGTGTGACAAGGTTGTGTCAGGGAGCTGTAGAATTATGTAGTAACTCTATACTACGACAGTGACCATTGAGGTCAGGAACACAGATCCGGCATCCCCTGAGCTTGCAGGCATTCTCCTCAGTCGCACTGCTTCAGTCCATAAATCTATGCTGTCAGCAGCCATTTAGGGCTGGCACAGTCAGGTTTTAGATAAGATGTTACCCAAGACGAAGGAAGAGGTCAAATCTAAAACTGCAACAGAGGAAAATGAATTCGCCAATGGTAACACTAGACTTTGAATTGTCTGCTTAATGATTACCCTCCAAAGCTGGAGGGTTTAATTTGTCTTAATTGCAAATTAAATATATTTTTATAATACATTATTATTAAACCTATTTTTTTTTACCTAATTTACACTTTTTCCATATAAAAATGTAAAAGAATATTTGAAATATTTTATTCATTAACATTACAGCAAAACTCTTGAATGTTATGAACACATTTTCAGTCAGTAAACAAGTCAAAACTTAATTCAATAAGCATTATGTAAGTATGTAATAAGTCATTTTTAAGAGTTTGTGAATCCTTTTAACCACTTCATTAAAAGAACCTGCTCATAAAGAGTCGTTTATGAAGTAGACAATTTGCACTGTTGTTTGTTGAGTACTGACAGGGGCGTATAAAATAGTAAGGCGTTATGTCTATTTATTGTGTTGGATGGGACTGGATACAGCAAAATAATACAATTAAATTGAGTTCAGGCTGCAAATGCACATATTGTGTAGAATGTGATTAATTTTGTCTGGTCGCTGTCGATTGAGCAGCTGTGTGTGTGTGTGAGAGAGAGAGAGAGATTTGGCCTGTTATCGATAGCTGTATTCAGAGCTCTTCGTTTCCTTCTATTGTCTGGATCACTCAAAAACAACAATGACTGAAGGAAAAGAAAGAGTTGTCTGTATTTTAACTATTTTAAAAACTATGCGGTTATCTTATCAGTCTGCGAACATGTTTTACAGATTTTTCTTATAGATAAAAGCATTCATTTTTATGGTGCATTGTTTTAAGCATATTGAAAAATGCCTCTGGTTTGGTTTGCATCTTTTAATGTCTCCCACAACAAAACATTATGAGAACAATAGAACTGTACCATCATTGTCTCGTGAAGGAAAAAGTGTTTCTCCTTCATTGCAATACAATAACAACCTTTTAAATATTAACGTTGTCTTTCCACCCATTGTTTGCCTGGTGACTGCTGTCAATCATGTCTCAGGAAACACCCCCTCCTTTCATGTCCAGCCCCCAGCATTCAGTCAGTAACTGAAGAGTTTGAGTACCAGGTGGGGGGTTGAGTGAGGGGAAAAAAACTGTTTTGAAAGAGGAAAAGGGGGGAAGGGATATGAGCCGGTCACACCTGCTGTGTGTAGCAACCCAACACACGCTGTGATACACATCACAGCCACTGCCTCTTCATATCAAACACACCTGACGTGATATCGCCCAACGGCCAGCTACAGGAAATAGCCTGTGAGATCAAGAATCAGGGCGAGGAAATCGAGACAGGGAGATTATGTGAAGTGCAGAGAGTTGAGTGTTATAAGTGTTGCTGTGTTGTTGAGTCTGGTGTAATGGATGGAGCAGCAGCAGTGAGATCTTAATTAGCGTTATTTGTACACCCAGCACGACTCTAGTCACCGCCAAATGAGTGAGCAGCCTCAGTAGGAAGCATTCTATTTCATATCATTTGTTTGTTTTTTCTCTTTCTATTCAAAGAATCCTGAAAAAAAAAAAAAATTCAAGTTACATAATCATGTATCATGTTTCCACAAACATATTAAGCAGCACAACAGTTTTCAACATTGATGATAATAATAAGAAATCATATTAGAATGACTTCTGTAGGGTTATGTGACACTGAAGGCTGGAGTGTATGGCTGCTGAAAATTCAGCTTTGCCAAAATATTTTTAAAAAAATATGAAAAGAGAATACAGTCCTTTTAAATTGTAATATTTTTTCAGAATAATTTAAATAAATGCAGCCTTGGTGAGCAAAACAAAATGTAAAAATATTTCCGTCCAAACAGTAGTTTACATTAACCCTTTATGACCTGCCATAGAACAATTCCACCAGAGTATATCTTTGTATTTTTACATGCTGTGCTGTCATTTTTTTGAGCATTTTCATATGCCATACATCAAAATAATCCTTACTCTCCCAGTTTGAAGGCTATGTTTGTAATAAATCAATTGTAACTATATAAATATCTCAAAAGTGCAATAAACAAAAAGAAAAAAAAAATATATTTTTTTTTTAACATATTTTCTTCAATACAAAAAATTAATAAATGTCAACTTCAAACTTGTCAATGAGAAAAACGTGCACAAAACAATTTAAAACTATACAGAATTGATTTGAACTGTTTACATAAATTAGTTTTTAAGATATACTCATTTTTACACTCATTCAAAAAAAAGGCGTGTACTTTCGTTTAGACATAACGCTGCGTGCGTGCCCGCGCTCGCGCGTGTGTGTGTGTGTGTGTGTGTGTGTGTGTGTGTGTGTGTGTGAATGTCCTTGTATTTGTGAACGTCTAAAGGAGAAAGAAATAATAAAATAAAGCGATGGTAAAAAGACAATAACGATATAAGGAACATATAGCAAATGGGAGTCAAACGGGAGTCAAACGCATGGTCAAATGACGCAGCGTGTGACGTCACAACATGTGACACACCCGGGGGTCATAGTGCACAGAACGTGATACGTCAATGAGTCATCGGAAGACGTAAATATCAATCGCAGATCTACAGAACATGTGTGGAAAGACGTGCAAAGCATTTTTGTGTTGTTGTTTTTTGTAAACGAATATTACGCAGTTTGTACAGACTGATTAGAGGGTGAAAACAACGCAACATGGGCATGTTGGAGGCTTGATCTGAACATGTTACATCTCTGGTTTTGTATGCAAAAAGAATGATTGAGCTAGCCATTTGGTTTCAGTTTCTATAGGCTTTTAAACAGACACACGCAAATGGGAGCGCCGATGCTCCCGTCGGTCTTAAAGGGTTAAAGTACAATGTCATTCCAATCACATTGCTTTTATTTTTGTGCTCTTTGTTTGGGCAATGCTTTCTATGACAAGCTACCAATGTAGATTTGTTCCCAAACTGTTACTATTGAGGTTCCATTTCGGTTAGAAAGCTCTAATGTAGGCGGTAGACAGTGAAGCGGCCCACTTGGTTCTGGGACCGACTTTTAGAATTAGACTAAAATGACGTCTTAGTAAGGTTGCATAATGGTGCACCTATGCACATACAGCCTTTGTGTTGAGAGCATGTCTTAAAATGTTACCTAGACCACTTCACTAGGTTTTGGAGCAGAGCTCACATGAGTGGATTGGTGTCACAAGGTTGGGGGGGTGCAGTTTTATCCTGGTTTTGTTACACTAAAAATTTCCCCCTTTGAACTGCCTAATGCTCATCAAATCCAATATAGAGAGTGGCTGACAGATGGGCAGACTTTGTTCAAAGCGAGTCGAGATTTAATATCTAAACAGCAGAGGGAGAGAGAGGGGCCCGGTGTTTAGCAGCATAAAGGTCCTGACTGTGCCGACATCACAGCTGTGACTCTCTCCCTCCCTCCATTTGTGCTTGTAGACAGGCGGAGGAGTAATCTGTACACAGGCTTTTGCAGGGGAGAAACATGTCATCAGCACTTGCTTACCATTATTAGTTTCAGTCTGACGGTGGCAGGGCAGCACATTTGTTCTTCAACTGCTCGAGCCGAAAGGAGTCTACTTGAGACACTATTTTCTTTATTTATCAAAAAAGGGAAGAGCATGCTACATGGGACTTTTTTGTTCACAGGGCTGTTTTGGGGCCTACAACAATGTGTTTTTCCTCTTTTTGTCACTCAGGCACATACAGCTGTGAGCTGAGGTCCAGATGGAAGTGCTTGTGTGTGTATATGGAGAGAGCTGCGTCTGGTCTATGTCTGAGAGGCAGTTAAAGAGAGAGCAAGCTTATGGGCGGAAACGGTCTCTGTGTGCACATCCATCATGCTTGAGAGAGTGAGCCCTTCCTGTCTGCCTGCTCCTCACTAATCATATTACGTTTTGTTGAGCATGGATCTGTCCCCCTCGATGCCACCAACATGTATGCATGCCGGGAAAACAAGCCTAAATTTCTGCACTCAAGCCATTTGGATTCTTTGCATACTTTTCCTGCAACATGATCACGGGCCAAAGCCTCCAAGAATCCATTTTCCTCAACCACCTTCTCCAGGAAGTGTAACTGCTTTTCTTTGGTTCCTCTGCAGTCTGAGCCCGGTTTGGTTAAGAAAACCGGAGAGAGTTCTGGTGCCGGATGACAGAAAAGCACAACGTTGAAATTGAAAATAAACACACATTTCCTGTTAATGTGCTGTAGGTGGAGAGCTTCAGGGTCTGGCTTTGCTTAGCTGCGGGTTGGTTATGTGAGAAGAGAGTGCGAGGGCCTGGGCTGTGGTTGTTTTACCCTCTCCTGTTAATGTGGGAGCCATGTGACCGCTTCAAGCTGCAGATAAGACCTGCCACCGCTGCTGCAGCTGCCACCATATTTAATAATTACACTAAACAGACAAAACGTCAGCAGCCAACACGCAGCGTCAGGTCACAGGGGTGGGAGGTTATGCCACGGCGGTTGTATCCGAGTTGGTACCTTCAGCAATGGCATGTAATAAACCGTGACTAATTCAAACGGCGTGTGCGCAAGCATTCGCTTCGTGTAATTTTCCTCTCATTACCACCTCGGCTCTCCGTCCAAGCATGGCTCAAGAGCCCGCTTCTGTGTGCAGCTCTTTAATTCTCACATCACTAATGAATAGTCCTCACACATCTTTTCTCTGTGATGTGTGCCACACATCAGGTTATTATTAGCACAGTAGCTCCCTGTGGAAAGCCCAGCTGTTGGCGTGCCGGTGGAGTCTGCTTAACACCCCTGGTAGACTCCACCCTGCTCTGTTCCCCCTCTGGCCAGACCTCATAAAGTCCAGCTTCAGCCTCTTATAGCACTCTCGCTGGACTCTTACACTGGCTGTGCTGTAATTAGTGCTGCCCGCGCTGTTTGTCTCGCCCTACATCCCCCATGCTTCTAACATTTCTCACTCCTCTCTTCTGCCCTCTTTAGGTCGTGCTTATATCATGAATAGTGTTGGGCATTACAATAGGCATGTTTGGATTGATCTGGGTTTTTCTTGTGCATTTTACTCCATTTAGATAGATAGATAGATAGATAGATAGATAGATAGATAGATAGATAGATAGATAGATAGATAGATAGATAGATAGATAGATAGATAGATAGATAGACTCCTAGGTTTCGAGCTCAGTGAACAGACAAAGGAAGCAGCTCAGCCATTATAGAGTGGAGGAGAGAGCGGGCAGACCACCACTACCCCCTCTGTTTTCCTGTGGTATGCCTCGCTCCTCTGATGGAGGGGAAATCTCTCCCTTTAGTGTCTCCATCACTGACTGAGACCTAGTTTATAAGTGAGCTGGCAGGCTCCTCGAGCAGTCTTAATTCAGTCATGTGTTTGGAGAGGTGGCTTTAAGCTGTGCTGGGATCAGCCGGATGAGGAGCAACTCGGCAAAGGAAGGGAATGCTGTGTGGAATGTCAGTAATCAATTCAGCATTGTAATTGTAATAGGCTCCTCACCGCTGCCTCAGTTTGCCTGCCTCTCTCCGCCAGAGTGCTTATCTTGATAATTTGATTCTGCACAGTGATCTGTTCAGTGTAACATGCAAACATAATTAGGGTCTGATAAGGAAACAGTAATTTCCAGCTCTAGAGCGACAGGAAAGGTTGCGCGATTCGGCCACTGGGATCTGTTTGGACAGCACAAATATCTTATCAAACAGTATGCATTTGTTCTCAAAGGTGTTTCTTCATGTTTAAACTCAGTGTTTTATAGGGTTAATGTTAATGCAGGAGCTGAACCAAGGCACTGAAAGCTCTGAAATACCCTGGAGGAGCACAGGTTGTCTCCCCATTCTGCGGTGTAATAAGCACTGACAACACCTCTGATGACACATACAAGTGGCCCAGTTACAGAGAGCGCCTTTAATCTCATTTAAATTGGGTTTTAACCATCTCAACAATACCACATCAGCACACATTTTAATTTAGCCTAGATTACTCTTACTCGTGGTCTTTAATGCCAAGGATTCTTTCACTTTGACCTTGTTTAGTGGGCAATTTGAAAAGATGGCATTTCTGTTTGAACATTTCTGTATTTTCTTTTCTGGTCTCCTAGTATTTTCCAGTGATCTCAGAAAAGGTAGGAGTCTTGAAATATCTCTACAATGAGCTCAGCCCCCCACTCCCCCCACCCCCTTTAGAAGCCAGAGCTGCATGAAGTGAATCAGGCTTTCAACAAAAAAAGACCCTTGGCTCTCTGATCCACCCTGGATGTTTTTTTTCCCACTAGGCTGGCGCGGTGGCACACACTCGGCCTTTTGTGGGGAATGTGGTAATCTGTAGTCATGTTAAAGATGACTGTGATTTCTGGCCGCTGCTCCGGGGGTCTTGTCGCCAGCGTCTGCTGAGCTGTGGTTTCTTTAATGTCCTTTTAAACCATTTGAATGGTCAGTTGGCTTCGTGTGAGAGGATAATAAATATTTCATGTCAGGGAATAAAAACAGTGCTATGCCCTTTTCTTCCCCCTCTCTGGCCCCTCTTGGAAGTGCCTCTGGGAGGTCTGGACATGACTCAGTGCTGCCACTTGCTGGTCATTATGCGGTACTGAAGCAAACTGGCACTGTGTGCAGTCCCTTGGATAGACAGCGGGTGGCAGAGTTCAAAGTGCAGCTTTGGAAAAGAGGGGAGCGGCAACTGATGTGTTTAGCTAGACAAAGCTGGCCTCGTTTTTTTTGCTCAGATTTTTTTAGTTACCTAAATATGCCCCATCCATGTTTCTTCACCTCCCTCCCACACATGGTCATGGAGCCATTTACTTTATTAAAGCCTTCAATCCCTTTTTAATTGACTTTGTTCCACCAAGGGCTTTTGGCACGGGACAACTAGAACTATAAACCCAGTGGTGGCACAGACTCACGTTTGCCAAGAGCCAAATTTGAGACCCTGTGAACAAACAAACAATATCTGTTTATTTTACAGAATGTTTATTTTTCTCTTTTCAGAGTAAACGGGACCATCTGTTAATGAATGTGAAATGGTATTACCGCCAGTCTGAGGTACCTGACTCCGTCTACCAGCACCTGGTGCAGGACCGCAACAATGAGAACGGTATGTGTGTGTGTGATGGTCGAAAAAAACACAAAGAACTTTGAAGAGTCCTTCTCATTTATGTAACCACCCCTGGTTATTGGTTTGTGAAGTTTCATAGAGAACAGCATCTCAAATAAATGAGGATTCAGAAAAAAATACCACCATCCTGCCCTTGTTTCCCTGGTAACGCTCCCTCAAGAGCGACAGCGCTGCCATGAAGTGCAAATAACTTTCAGTGTAATGTGCCCTCGGAGCTCTCATTCTCCCGACTATCAGCAGCAAATCTGAGCTTGATACACACATCAGGCAGTAATAACAGGCTGAGGGGGTCTGCCGGGCTGGGTCTTTGGCACTTTGATTCACACCGCACTCTAATAAAGCATTAAGAAGGTCTGCATTTCTGCCAGCCTTCTGGAGAGCAGCAGCCGCCACCTGCTGCACCACTGACTAGTCTGACATGGTGGCCATTGTTATTTGTGCTAATGCCATCTGAAGACAAATGTTCATCCTACACTGTCTGTATGGATCTTTGTGACAATTTGTCACTGGAAATATTTGCCTGAAAGGCCATAAATCTACAGTTTAGCATCTAATGCAGCTTTTCCATTTGCATTTAATGTTTTTTTTGTTGTTGATGAATTGAAACCCATTGCTTAATTTTATTCAGATTTATTGTTTATTTCCAAGAGCTGCTGTACTGTTACTGTGATTGTTTATAAGTCTATAGCTGTCATATTTCATAGCTGCGCAAGTGTCTGTGAATCTGTCTGGTTTCTTTTGTGTTGCGCATGTGTTTATTATGTGTGCACGTTTTTATTAGCGATAGTCTGGATGCCTCTCACGCTCCGTGTCTGCTTTCTGTCTCTTTCTCCAGACTCTGGTCGTGAGCTGGTTATTACTGATCCTGTGGTTAAGAGCAGAGAGCTTTTCATCTCAGACTATGTGGACACTTATCATGCTGCTGCCCTCAGGTAACACACACACACACACCACACACAATTAAATGCAACTGAAGTCAGGAATTCAATTATTTATCCACAGCAGTATCAGCACGTTAACTTAAAAAAGGAAAACAAAATCTCCATTTTTTTTTTTTGTGCCTTTTGACGATTATATCAATATTTATGTGTTTATTTTTTTCCAATTAAAAGAACTTTAATATCCCATCAAGTGTAGTCAATTGGATTTAAAATGTTTACTGGAAGTGAAAGTCTTTTTTACTAAATTAAGTATGTCATGTATATTTTTTTACAATAAATATGCAAAAATGCTTCATAATTTGAATTACAATAATAAGAATAATTATTATATTATATTTAATGTTTAAATATATAAAACATCCTGCAAAGGGTCTTTTTGGATAGTGCAAACAAGTAGCTGCTTTGAGTTTTGAAATGATTCCCTTAAAAAAAAAGTTTGAACTGATTCATGGAAATCAAATTTACAATTTTTTTATTTTTTAAAACATTTTTTATAAATTTAATTTCTTAAACATGTATTATACTGGCATTCATACTCATACTGGCAACTTCTAAAACCAGTCTAATGATTGCACCAATAAATTGTGAATATTCCTTTTAAAAGCCAGTACGAGCTCTGATGATTTATGGTCATTAAAGAAACCTCTGGCAGGTACAGATGCTCTGGGATCTAAGACTCGAGTATTTAAGAGCTGTAAACAGACATTTTTATCCTCTCTGTTCACTACAGGAGTGGCCATCTCAGTACAGACAACCATTTCACAGCGATTCTGCATGCAAAGCATTACTAAAAAAGCAATTACGTTTTTTTTGCGATGAGGCTCAGGAAAAAGAGTACAGGCATATGCTTATTGTCAAGAAACCAGACCTTTTCAGTCTGTCTTTACCCAAGTGATGTATTTTCGCCTCTCTCTTTCTCTTCCTCCCTCCTTTCCTTTCCTCTCTCTTAACTGAAACCATCTGGAGGCAGCGCACAGCCACAGCTCTGAACCACTGATTTCAGGGCAAATTAGCTGCAACTTCTGCTGCACAGAGACCCCTTTGATTTGACTTATTACAGGGCTTTAGATAAACTCAGTGAATTCCGCTAGCATGTCGTAATTCCTGCTCCAAACCTCATGTTCCTTTCATCTTATGAGGAAGGTATTGAACCAGTGCACAAACACTAATACCTATTTTTTTTTATGGCCCCTGATTTTGAAAATGTAAAGTGCAGTAGAGGGGCATTGTAAAAATGTCACAATTCATAGAGTTTGTTCGCTCTGCATTGCTTGAAAATCCTGTGGTGTCCGGTAACTTTTGTTTGTCTAACAGGATGAAGGGAAAAGGCATTAATAAAACAACTAACAACAATACTGTAACCCGCAAGATTACCCTCACTTACAAACCTATAGCAATAGCTTAGACGAGACGTGTCGGTTATCAGACACTGTCTCTTAAAGACATAGTTCACCCCAAAATAAAAATGATTATTATTTACACAAAAGTAAAACTAGGAGGAAAATTATGACAAAATCGCATATGGTTTTGGAACAGCATTTTGGGTGTGTTCAATAAATAAATATAATATATTAATTTAAGTGTTAGTAATTAATAATGGCAAATATTCTTTTTTGAGTGAACTATTCCTTTAAGTAAATCTGGAAATGTATTTGCACCATGACACTGATTTGTTTGCTCTATTTCTTTGCAGGGGGAAATGTAACATTTCACACTTTTCTGACATATTTGCTGCCAGGGAGTTCAAAGCACGAATCGACTCTTTCTTCTACATCTTAGGATATAACCCAGAAACCAGGTAAGCCTTTACTGACTTCAGTAATCAGTCCTCCTCAGGCATGTTCTGTCTTCAGATCCTCTGTTGCAATATTTTACAAATAGAGATTTTAGGATTCATATCAGGTATGCAGTGTCTGGTTTTGTTGTACTCACTCTAAATTGTCCTATAATGCATAAAGGCAGTTGTGAATAGATTAATTCAAGGACACTGGCATCTGTTTTATAGCCCGTCTTTGACAACCATGTCGAGTTTTATTTTCCGTCTCCAGCGTTTTGGGAAATTTTATCATGCTTAAATTTTCCAATATAAATGGAACATAAATACAAAGTTTGGGGTTAATATTTGATCCTTCAGAAATCATTTTAATGTGCTAATTTGGTGCTTAAGTAATATTTCTATTCAACAATGTTGAAAAAGGTTGTTCTGCTTAATTTTTTTGTGGAAATTGTGATACTTTTTTCAGGATACATTTATGAATAGAAAGTTCAAGAGAACAGCATTTATTTGAAATATAAATCTTTTGTAACATTATAAATGTCTTTAATGTCACTTTTGCTTCCTTAATTTATTTCTTTAAAAAAAATCCTACTGACCCCAAACTTTTGAATGGTAGCGTATATAATAAAACCTATATTTAAGATGCATGAATGTTTAAAAAAAAATATTGAACCATAATATTTATTTAATAGCATTAACGTATATTATTTTAAGCTTGCTTGCTTTAAGAAGAAATTAGTTGTTTTTTACGCTATGTTTGTTCTTTGACACAATTTCCTCACAGGTACATGTTATGATGAATTAAAATACCAAAACAGCTGAAAGGACAGGAAATAGATTTTGTATGATGCTTTTCACTGCGAGTTTTAAATGCTAGTCACATTGTTTCTAGTATTAATAATGTAACGTAAGACACCTCTCACAGTTTATTACTTACTGTAGCAATCCTGGTTTTGCTCAAAGAATGTCCATTGAATGTTTTACGGCCTTGTCTCTGTGTGGTTCACTCGTGTTACAGTGTTTTAAAGGACAATGACTTGTCTTTTGTAATGCCTGTATGTCTTTTTGTAAATAATGGGCTACTTATTTTTGAATAAAAATGTACTATTTAAAGTAAATTTCAAATTTCTATTTCAAAAAACTATTTCAAATTTAAAACCAATTTATTTTGTACAACTGATATAATCTGAGGTATATTTAAGCATACAAAGATTATTTAAACATTTGAAATCCAAACCACATCTGCCAATGAATTTTAATTCGGATAGTGTAAATATGAAATGCTCAGACTCGGAGTACTGCAAATATTTTCGTCTCCAGATTTAATCTTAAAGGAATCATTCACCCAAAAATTTACTGAATTAACCAAAAATAATTCAATCATTATTTATTTGCCTTAATTTATATCTACCCTAATGCTGTTCCAAACCTGTGTGCTCCTCTGTTGTTGTTTTTTTTTAAATGCACAGGGTTTATTAAAATGCTTTCATTTGCAGATGATGTGCAATAATTATATTTAAACATACGATATTGACAAAAAAATCTGTTTCACGCTTCTAATGTGACATCTCTATTAAATGTTCAAGCGTAATGGGAATGAATAGTTAAATCCCCTATTCCTTTGTGTATAACAATCATAGCCTGTATGCTGTTGTGTCAGGGAAAAAGCAGGATTACATTAGGACCATTACCATAGTCATGTGATGCTCCAATAATGGGGTGCATTAGGAGCCCGGGGAGAAGAAAGGGGATATTTGAGGGGTAATAAGATGCTGTGGTGGATAAACAGGAGCAATGGTGTACTGTTGGTGGTTGGGAGCCCCCTTCACGGGTCCCCCACTCAATCACAGTCTATCGCCCTCTCCACTCCCTCCTCCCGCTTGTTTGGTATGCAGCAGCAGCAGCATGGTGTGTGTGTGTGAGCAGGAGAGATGGGCTGTGATTCCTCTGCGTGTGTGTGTGTGAGGTCGCGGCACATGCTCAGTGCTGTCTGTCGGTCACGGCACAAGCTCAGTGTAAAAGCTGACTGAATGCCTGAGCCTCCATTTTGAGTACCTACACAAATAGGTGCGAGAGGACACTTTATTCCTCCTCACTCTGTCAAAATCAAACCGCAGCTCTGGCTCCGACATGGACGACCTGTTCAGTCCGCGCAGGTACGTTAGCATGCTCGTCTTCACCTGTTAAGATATCGGCGTGCGTCATTCTGGACGTACCCGCCTCGCGCGCTTGTCGTATTGCTAGATACGCGTTTGTCTTGAAAACAGCTGTCCGTGCTTTAAATCGCGTTGACAGTGCTGTCCGGTTGTTTGTGTTGCTGTCATTAGCATTAGCCGTCTGTGCTAATGTCAACGCTGTGTGCTTTCATCATTAGTGCTTTGAGCGGGTGAAATAAAGCGGGTTTGCACGCACGCTGGTGCGAATTGTCCGACATAAGATATTTAACTTTCATTTGTTTTAGACTTGAATTTAAAATCGTCCTATTATGACTTGACAGTACGCTGTGTTGTGACTACAGTCGGAATGTCATGGCGTAGGATAGTTTCAAATGTGTAATTCAAAGCCTCCGTTGTTTTAAAGGGGTTTAGTCGGTGTGTAAATAAAGTTGAGGCGCTCGCTGTATTTATGCAATGTGTTATGAACGTCCCTAAGTCGTGCGGTGATTGGAGGAATTGATGGAGGGGGCGGGGCTAGGCTTGATTGCTGTGCTCGTGGTCGAGTCAAAGTATGCAGGATGTTGTGCTTGTGTTGACAGCGCTTCATGTGCTAGAGATACTGTTGTAATTAAAGATGTGGTGTATAATAAGTGTATTTGGTAGTTGTTTTGTTTGATTTCATAAACATTAGTTTATAAACTGTGTATTCTATCCAAGTTAAAATGCTTTGATATGAGGTTTTAACTTAAATGTTTTAAAAGCATGTGACTAAGGTTAAGGAATATCTTGCTGATATTTTTCATTTGCCCTTCCAGTACAATTTTATGACCTTTTGATTCAAAGGATGTCAAGCCAGGAAGCATCGCTGCATAAGTGTTCACACATGTTGCTGTTTTACTTGTTAAGTCAGACTCTTATTAAACTAAATGTTTGAATTGTAGTTTGTCTCTTCAGGTGAACTCTATACTTCATCATCTGGTCAAAGAGTTTTTTTTCAGTTCTTTAACAGAAGAATACCCACTAAGTGCAAAATTAATTTACAAAATATTTTACACAAAGTGTATACATTTATATTCGACATGTCAGGCTTGCCTGGGAGTAGTTACACCTGCAAAAAGGACATGGCTCATTAAAATACAGTCTTTATTTTTAATTAATCATGAATCCAAGTTAATATTTGCCTGTGCTAATAGTGTGTCTGTGTATTAAATTTTATTCATATTATTCAATATATATTAGTCAAATTAAAATATTCCTGTAGGTCAAACAATAGAATTCATGAATTTAACAGAAAATGGCAACATTGTAATGCAAAAGTTTAAATGCATATAATTATATCATTTTAAATTGCTGGAATTCAAAAACTTAATGGAACAAGTTTTTAAATCTTGACGAACCTTGAACCTTGACGACTTTGAAATCTTTCTCGAATAACTTTTCACGATCCTGTGAAAAGTCATTTTTAAATGTAATTGTTTATACATTATTTACATGTTAGCATTAATCTTAATACAGCCTCTTGTAACCTATATTTTGTAACTATTTTGATTATCATTCATATGTAATAATTCTATAGAAATTTTTTTTATTTAGTTGTCCTCCACTGGCTACAATTTTTATATTTTCTTAACGCATTTTGGAGAGATTTTCCCTGCAATACGTGCTGTTTGCGATCTAACTGTGGGGTGGCGGCCCTCAGATCACGGTCAAGGCTGATCAAGGCTCTTGTGTGCTTTGCTGCCTAATTCAGACCTCCAAAAATGCAGATCCTGCAGAATGTTTAGGATCCCGGCCGAGTGATTTCTCCCCTCCGCTATCGCCATCATCTCGCAGCAGATTCAGTTTCAGGAGCGCATTAATGCTTGTCCTTGTAATGAGAAATCACTCATTATAAGAGTCGTGAGCATTCGAATTGTACTCTTAAAATGTTAAACAGCTCAATGCTGAAAAGCTTTTAATGCAGGCCTGTCTGCTTTTTCTTCATACGTCTGCCATATTTGCTTCAGTGTGGAATTTCTTCCATTGACAGAGCTTGTGTTTTTAGTGGATCATGCTGGAGGGAGAGAGAGGGGTTGTTTATGAAATGTACCCAGATGAAGGAGGGATATGATTTGAGGCCCTAACCTCTCCTCACTTTGCAGCCAGGTTCGGGCAGCCAGCCCGGCGGTGGAGCGAGAGCTACTCTGGACGCAAATCATAGTGACAGTTTCTGGGCCCCGCTCTGTGCCTGGCTATATGAAAATCAGTGCTGTTGCCGTGGCAACAGAGCGGGGAAGGCTTTTCAAAAGGAACATCTTGTCATTTTCTTTAATCCACTGCAGCTGGAGATCGGAACACTATTATTAAATTGTAGTTGCCATGGTTACTGCCATGGGTTTGCAACAGCAGCCATTTCAGGGCTCCTCTCCCCCTGCTTATCATCTGGTCTTTTGGGGGCTTTTGTAGTGTACCTCCACAAAAACAATGAGAACGTCAACTGCACTGTAGCCGCCTTTGTTCGGTCTATAGATTTAAATCCACACCATTTCCTCTTAGGCTCTATTGTGCATTAATGTGAATCTTGCGTTAATGTGATTTATTTTAATGTGCTGCTAAAGCTACGTAATACCATAAAAGCACCATCAGAGCATTGAAAATGTTTTTGGAGAGGTAAAAACCTGTAAATAAAGCTGCTAAAAGGCTGTTATAGCCTGAAGGTTAACAATCTGGGCTTTTAATGCTAGTACAATTTTTAGTACTAACTACGTATGTCAATCTCCAATGTATGAAGCACAACACTTCACTTCAAACACATTTTCTATGTGACACTTATATACTAAGAAAATAGTTAAACACTGTGTATGACATTTCATAAACCGCACAACCAATTAATTTTTCTTTCATTCTCTCTCCTTTTCTCTCAGGCGATTAAACAGTACACAAGGGGAGATTCGAGTCGGTCCCAGTCACCAGGTATGTTTCTTTACAAATGCTTAGGATGTTATCTGAAACCTTGTCTTCCCTGACACTGCTTTTGGTGTGGATTGAACAGAGATAGCCAAAGCTCATATTAAGCAGTGGCTTGATTGACAAGCTCAAAAGGATATTACTGCTGGTCTTCTGTCACCTGCATACTTACCTTGAACGTGTCCTCATAGCGCATTCAGGAATATGCTTAATGGATTTTTCATGCAGTGCAGTGCTCGTATGGAGTAGTGTGTTTGGAAATTGGTTGCTCTGTGTATGTGGGATTTATTAGAAACATTCAGCAGTGTTTTATGGGAATTAGGAACGGTCACAGTGGTCTGAAATTGAAAAGCCAAAAGGAAGATCGCTAAAGAAGATGGCACACGATGAAAAAGACAGAGCACCACCAGCAATTAATGTCAGAGGTTTTATAGTGTATATTCTCCCAGAGATCCGTTAGAGTTATCATGTGGAGTGGAACCAGTGCAGGACCTCTGCCCAGGGTTACTTCAAATGACTTTAGATGAAGTTCGGTTATAAAGCTCTACAGGGCCGACTATTACAGGATAGGGCACCATGGATATTGATCCAACCCTGTACGGATCTGAATGCTAGTTATATGTTAGGAAATTACTTTTGAGGTTTGCACTAAGATTTATTTGAGCACATGATTTTTGTATTTAACTCTGGCAACAATCTACTGAAGGGATTTAGTCAAGGATTTCAGGACAAAGTGTTCAAGAAACATGGGTAAAAATATGCTAACACTATTCAAAGTCATCTCCATGTTTTTTTTTAGTTTTTTCCCTGTTTGAATATACACTAGCATTCAAAAGTTTGGGTTCAGTAACTTACTTTTTTTTTAAAGAAAATACTTTTATTCAGCAAGGATTCATTAAATTGATCTAGTCTTTTTTTTTCTAAAAAATATTTTATAATGTTGCAAATTATTTCTATTTCAAATAAAGGGTGCTGTTGATAAAAACATCAAATCAGCATATTAGAATTTCTGAAGGTTTATGTGACTACATTAGAAAGTTATTTTAAATAGTAGTCTCAGACAGTATTATTGTTTTTTTTTACTGTATTTTTAAATTAAATTAATTTGTGAGCTTAAGAGACTATTTTCAAAAACATAAAAATAACAAAATGGTATCTGTTAGTTATGCTTGCTCATACTTTGGCATTCCCCACAACCTCTTAGCAGCTGCATAGCAGTGCCCTGGTAACCACCTATGTCTTGCGTCAATATCACCTTCAAAAGTCTAAATGTAATATTTATACACACAAGGGGAAGCTAAATTTTTAGTTGCCTCTTTGATTCAAGTGAGGTCATATAATCACCCGTGATTGTTCGCACCCCTCCGTCGGCTTGAGATTAAATGATTTTGAAAATTGATATTTAGCACACATCACTAGTGCTATTTGTGTTGTGACCGCAGCTGTCTGTCTCCCCTACGCTTTGCCAAATTAGGCCAAGCTGCCAGAGCTCCAGCCCTTTCCCTCTCCTGGAGATCAGACAGTGACAGAGAATGAGGAGCTGGTGTGGATGCCTGGGGTCAACGACTGTGACCTGCTCATGTACCTGCGGGCAGCCAGGTAAGCCCTACCGTCACCTTGCATTTTAGTCGTGTTATACAATGTGTTGTTGTTAGCTTGGACTTTATCAATATTCCCTCTCTCTGGTTGTCAGGAGCATGGCAGCGTTTGCAGGGATGTGTGATGGGGGGTCAACAGAGGACGGTTGCCTCGCCGCCTCACGAGACGACACTACACTTAACGCATTAAACACTGTAAGTTCACAAACACACTGTTCACAATGTAACTGACCCTTATTCCAGATTTAAGATTACAGGTGCTCTTTTAGCTAAAAGTAAAATTAGCATTGTGAAACAAAACTGAAAATGGAAAAACAATGCATCTGGAGGGTTAGTGATGTGTTTTATGTAGAAGCTGTGTAGGATCTCATAGTAATAACAAAGCATAATGTAATAGCTACACATGATGTAATGGGTATTACATTATTAATGTAATAAAATGTTTTATAATCATTTTTGTCAAGATGTAATAAAATCTTGAGCTCATAATGTAATAACAATGTTCCAATGTAATAGCAAATGTTCACATAATGTAATAGGTTGTTGTATGATAAATGTATTACATTATGAACACACTGTAGAAACTGAATCACAATTCATAAGGTAATACCAGTACAATGTATAAGTGAAACAATGTTTACAATATAATAATTATTTCAATGTAATACATTTTAGCACAAAAGGTATTAATAGATTTATGTGAAATAAGCTATTACAAGTAGGCTTATTAAGCTACATTGTGAACAACAGTTTCATAAAAAAATTTGTAATTATGACATGCTCAATTATTTTGAGTCACTTTAACCAAGAAAAACATTTTAAGATTTATGCACGAAGTAAAATTTAAGTTTCTGCTTTCAGTTATTGTAATTATACGTTTTATAGTGATGTTTGAGATATAGTGATTCAAATGGTTGTCATAACTTGTTTATTCTACAAAAAAAAGTATTAATTTTAGCGATTATCACATACTGCTGGTCAGTAAACACGAAAAAATTGTCTTCAATTTAGAAGTTTTACATTTATATCCAAAAATACTCAGTACAGGAACAAGATCAAACACAAACCAAACATACAACATTTTGTTACGTCACATTATCGCAAGACAAAGAACTGGGGAGAACTAAGAGCTTGAATACATGAGGGAGACAATAGAACTGAGAACAGGTGTAGAACTTATTAGAAACCATGGGAACAAATAATGACCTAGAAATATCTAACTAAAAACAATGAAACTAGAACCAAAGCATAAGCCTGACTACTGTGTGATTCTTTAGTTCATTATTGTTTATGGATTAAACAAGCATCTCTATAAAGACATTATTGGGTTATGCAATGCACTGAAAGCCAAAGTGAGTTTATAGAAAATAAACTTGGAATCACTAACTGCTTATTGTTCTGAACTAATACTTATCTGAGGCACCCTTTGATTTTATTACAGCAGTTTGCAGTTTGTTTGCATAGGAGTCTATCAGATTGGCACATCTCGACTTTCCCACTCATTGTCATGCCGAAAGCTGAAAGTTCTGTTAATTTTCAGCTTTTCTAGCCAACGTCAGAAGGTTCTGTTCCAAAATCGACTGATACTGTACTTGGAGCTATTCATGATTCCTTCCACCTTCACTAAATGCCCAGTCCCAGCTGAAGAAAAGCAGCCTCAAAGCATGATGCTGCACTACCATGCTTTACAATGGGTATGGTGTTCTTTTGCTGATGTGCTGTTGTTTTTGTGCCAAACATTCCTTTTACGAATTTGGCCAAAAAGTTCAATCTTGGTCTGGTCAGACCATAACACATATTTCCACATGCTTTTGGAGACTGGATATATGTTTTTGCAAAGTTTACTATGCTTGGATGTATTGCATCTCAAAGCCCAGACAGATGGAGAAAATGGAAGATCGTTGTCACATGTAGGGTGCAACCAGTACTTGCCAGAAAGAGCTGCAACTTTTTTTACCCTTGTGCATCCTTATGGACATTTTTGTCCTTTTCAGTTTTGTTTTTTTGATAACTTTGGCTGTGTTAATGCTAACTGCATAAAATTTGCCACAGGTGTGTATTTTTATTGGAATTTTAATATTTCACCTTCATTTACTTTAAAAAATTTATTTTGCACTAGGTAAAAAAAATACACCCACTTAGCGCCTTTTGGACAAAAATGTCCCCATTGAAACCCATTAAAACTGCGATTTTTAATCCCAGTGCCATTCAACTATAAAATGATGCAATCTTTCTTAACAGGCTTTCATTCTGTTGGCAAGGCTTCAAAATTTTAATTTTTACTATTTTTTATCAGATGGTGCCATTTTTTCAGGTTTGGCATATAAAGCAAATTATCACTTTATTGTTGTTTTCTGCTGTTTTCGGCTTATGCATATTATAGAGCCAATTAGATAAATTATGAAGCTATAATTGTGTGGGTGTGTTGGTATGGTTGTCAGAGTGTGGTTAGTATGTGTGTACTGAAATTTTTAGGTGTGTGAACATTTTGAAAGAAAGAAATTATATTGTACTGGAAAACACAAATCCCACCCCATGTAAATGAGTCATACCCTTGGCAGAGTCACAGACCCTGCATGTGAAAACTGAAAAGGTCAAAAAGTTACTGAAGTTACTTTTTTCATTCAAACACATTTCTTATTACTTGCTTGCACTTTGTTTTTGTTTTTGTTTTTATTCAAAGGTAAAAAGTGAGCTTGATTTTGATGTAGAAGTTTAGAGGCCCCACAACACCTTGCATAAATCAAAAGTGATTATTTTTTATGTTTTCACCTCGAGAAAATGGTGATTGTTTTGTCTGGTAGATTTTTGTTGACACAAGTGCTCTCACAGCCAAACCTATAAAAATGTGATGCTTGAGGGCCTTGTCATTTCATTGTTTGCAAGATGAAGAGACGTTTCACAGCAAGGGAAGCTCTGGATCTAGTGAACACATGTGAAAGTGAGGATGAAGAGTTGACTTCAGTTCTTGTTCAAAGTGATCTTGTACTTTTGCTTTATTTATAGAGCAAAATAAGGTATATTCTATCAAAAAAGTAAAAACTTTGGAGGATAATAGGAGTAATAAATCAATGATTTGACTTGGGCCTGAGTGACTTGGGCCTGAGTGGTATTTTTTTTTATTTTTTTTTATCTGATACTGCATAAAAATATGAATGCATCAAAATTAATGTTGTTGTTAACCAGTGATATATCCAAGGCTGTAATATTTAAAGAAAAACCTGCTTAGCATTTAGTATATGGAATATTTGTATTATTATTATTATTATTATAATTTTTTATAAAAACAAAAGTGGCATTATGTAAAGAAACCAGCGTTTAAAGGGTTAAAATTCTGAAAATTAATGACTGTTTGGTAATTATGATTAGAGCTGATGCTAGTAAAAAATCTAAGTCAGTGAAAGTGGAAAAAAATATGAATCTTATAATATTTTTATGACACTTTTTTGACATGGACATTTTTGTCCTTTATGGACCTGAGTGGTAATTTTTTTATTTATCTGATACTGCATAAAAAATATTAATGCATCAAAATTAATATTATTGTTAATCATTGACATATCCAAGGCTGTAATATTTAAAGAAAAAAAATTCTGCTTAGAATTTAGTATATAGAAAATTATTATTATTATTAAATTTTTTATAAACATCAACAGTGGCATTATGTAAAGAAACCGGCATTTAAAGGGTTAAAATTCTGAAAATAAATGAATGTTTGGTAATTATGATTAGAACTGATGCTAGTTAAAAATCTAAGTCAGTGAAAGTGGAAAAAAATATTAATCTATCATATTTTTATGACACTTTTTTGACATGGACATTTTTGTCCTTTATGTACCTAAGTGGTAGCTTTTTTTTAAATCTGATACTGCATAAAAAATATTAATGCATCAAAATTAATATTGTTCTTAATCATTGACATATCCAAGGCTGTAATAATCAAAGAAAAAAAAATCTGCTTAGAATTTAGTATATAGAAAATTATTATTATTATTAAATTTTTTATAAACATCAACAGTGGCATTATGTAAAGAAACCGGCATTTAAAGGGTTAAAATTCTGAAAATAAATGAATGTTTGGTAATTATGATTAGAACTGATGCTAGTAAAAAATCTAAGTCAGTGAAAGTGGAAAAAAATATTAATCTATCATATTTTTATGACACGTTTTTGACATGGACATTTTTGTCCTTTATGTACCTAAGTGGTAGCTTTTTTTTAAATCTGATACTGCATAAAAAATATTAATGCATCAAAATTAATATTGTTCTTAATCATTGACATATCCAAGGCTGTAATAATCAAAGAAAAAAAAATCTGCTTGGAATTTAGTAAATTGAAAATAATTACTATTTTTCTTTTTTTCATAAAAAAACAACAGTGGCATTATGTAAACAAACCAGCATTTTAAGGGTTAAAATTCTGAAAATTAATGAATGTTTGGTCATTATGATTAGAGCTGATGCTGGTTAAAAAAATGATGCCAGTGAAAGTGGAAAAAAATATAAATCTATAATATTTTTATGACAGTTTTTGGACACGGACATTTTTGTCCTCTATGTAGCTATGTGTAACTTTTTTAAATTGATGCACAAGGGTTAATGTTGCTGTAGGCGTCCTGACAGCCTCCCTGACCAGTTTTCTCTGTGTTCTCATACATTTTGAAGGGAAAACGTTCTTGACAATTGTCATTGTTTGTCATGCTTAGGGCTGGGTATCGAGTTCGATACTTTTTAGGCACCTACCTAATTGCCTCGATACCATTGAGTATAAAAAAATGTCTCGTCGTTCAGTACCAAATTTCGATACCTAAGGGTTTAATCTCGTCAACATCAGTGAGCTAATTAGCATGCAGCATGATTGGATGTGGCAAGACATCAAGGAAAAAAACGAATTTACAAAAATGTGGCTACGTTTCACCAGGCTCGATGCAAACAGTTCGCAACTTGCAATATTTGCGACAAGATAATTGCTGCCAAGACCAGCAACACAACAAATCTGATGAAGACAGTGCATGAAATAAATTTAAGAGCAGAAAGTTGCTCCATCTTCGACTGCAAGAGGAACTGAAACGCGTCACAATTAAACCGAAACTCAGCGTATAGGCTACTTTCCTCACAGACATGAGAAATAGGCATATAGAAAGCTTGAAATGTCTACTTTTTAAAACTAACCAATTCGAATAAAAAAAATAAAAAAAAATCTCTGATTATGTAATCCAAATGAAAGTTGCATTTCTCTCCTATAGGCGCATTCACTATACTGCAGAGATGGCGAGTCCGCAACGTCAACTTCATCTTTATAGTCAACACTGACTCAGAAAACACGGTTATTAATAAACAATTCAAATATCTCCTTGCTATTTTTTCCCAACTCATTCATAGTCAAAGCTACTTTTGCCTGTGCTTTGCGGCAAGCTTTATGCGTGCGCTTAATGCGTGAGACATAACTGAAAAAAAAAGTAGGTTTTATTAGGTAATATGTAATGTAATCTTGTTAAAACTGATTTCATAAAATTGGTATAGAAAAAAGTATCGTTCAGGAACCGGTATCGAAGTCAAGGTATCGAAATGGGGAAAAAATAACGATACCTCGCTCTAGTCATGCTTTCTCTACTTGTTAATGACTGTTGTCACCGTGTTCTATGGTACATCTAATGCCTTGAAATCATTTTGCAGCCCCTCACTTAAGTGAAACCTTTCTAAATAAGATTCCGTTGATGCTTGTAAGCTAGTGTTGCTTTCGTCAACGAAAATTATGACGAAATATCGTCGTCAACGAACCTTTTTCACGTGACGAAAACGAGACGAGACGCAACGTAAATGCTGGTCATGTGACGATGACTATAATTAATTGTATAATGTAATATCGTATATAATAATATAATAAAAACGAGACTAAATGTGGTTTACAAAATAAAAACTGCTAAAATGTCTCTTCATTTTCGTTGACCAAAACGAGACGAGACGAAATGTTATTTAACGTTATTTCGTCTCGTTTACTTGCGTTATTACCGGTATGCAGCATTTCTGTTTCCTGTGTTTCACTTCAGGCCAGGGGCTGCATCAGATCGCACTGCGCAGACGCAGGCGACATCACATCCTCAAGCCCCATTCGCGGCATTATTTAGAAGATGCAGCTGCGTGAGTTACGGCTGTTTCACACATACTCCGTGTGTAGTGCGTATGCGGTGCGGTGTGTATGCAGGAGCAGCTCGTGCTATTGTGTTTTCACATGTGCTGCGTTTGCAGTACGCAGCTGATCTACGGCTGTAATACCACAATCACAACATTTATTCTCTATTTTTTATTTCAAATCAATATTTCTAGCCTACATCCATTATGTCGCGTTGTTGAGGTAGTCTACTGTGTAGATCTCTGCTCTGCTGTTATGCACGCACCGCTCCCGCGTGCGGTGTGAGCGCTCTAACCTAACATGGGTGCGGGAAAAAATACACACCGCAAACGGAGTAGGCTATGTGTGAAACAGGCGTTAGCATAAACGACAACAAACGCCGTTAAGTCTGACACAGAGAAAGGGATTCGTCTTTGGGAGAAAAAGAAGTAATGACATTTGGAAAAACTTTAATGTCATTGTGTGTAGGCAACATGTTTGGTTGGTAAAATAAATATGTTCTAAATTCATATCAGAGCGTCTTCTGTGTCTGGAATAGCATTCTTGAGTCTATAAGGTAACAATAATATAATAAGATAGATAACAATAATAAGATAAGATTTTTTGAAATGGGTTTGGCTAAAAGAAAATGTTGGTTTCGTCTACTATTAGGTATACATATTGACTGGGTTAAATAGAATTGCATTACTAAAAAGAGACTAAAATACAATTTTCATTGACTAAAACTAGACTGTCTTTCGTCGACTAAAACTAGACTAAAATGTCATCAGTTTTCGTCGACTAAAACTAGACTAAAATGTCATCAGTTTTCGTCGACTAAAACTAGACTAGACTAAAAAGAGTATGAACGTGACTAAAACTAATAAAAACTAAAATGACAGCTTGACACAAAGACTAGACTAAAACTAAAATTAAAACAGGCCGCCAAAAACAACACTATTGTAAGCTCTTTGTGATCAATGGCTCTTGTAGTAGCATCCAACCGAGATGTAAAAAAAAAAATCTTTCTGAACTTCAAATAAATCTCTGCTGTTCTTGTCACTTAAGGTGAATACAGTCATATACTTTTACACGTGAGCATTATTAGGTAATTCCGAAGTTTTAGTTTTTAGTGGCATTGCATAGGTTGTATTTTCACATTAAATGTGCAAAAGTTCAGATTTTTAAAAGTTCGTCACAAAACCAAACTGTTTTAACAGGGGTGTATAGACTTTTTATAACTACTGTACATGATTGAATGTTGTACTGTATTTTTCAATATATGCCCTCTGATGTACATTCAGGCTTTGTTTTGTTGTAACTTGTATTAAAGTGAAGTAATTTTTGCTTACTTACACTCCATGCTGCCATTGACTGAAGCAAATAGCATGATCTATCTCACACACACCTCATTGCTATATTGATACTCTGTGTAATAATGTTGTAAAAAAAAAAAAAACATTTAACAGTATGAATACCTTATGTATATAAATAGTAGTAGTAATAATAATAGTAGTAGTATCAGTAATCTGGTGGATTTTGTAGACATTTGTAGATTTAGATTTTTTTTTAAATGCACTGTTAGAGAATACTCATATTTAAATATTAAATATAGGCCTATCTTTGTAAAAGCTATTTCAATTATAACAGTATGGCAATAGTTTTTTGGGATATTCTAATTAATTAAACAATCATACCATTTATCAGCTCTACCAAACTTGGATGTCCTTTTTGGATGTCCAGTAATAAACAAACATGTTGAGTTGTTTTGATTGATACTGTAAAGCAGCTTTGATACAATCTGTATTGTGAAAGCGCTATATAAATATATTTGACTTGACTTGACTTGACTAGTTTTTGGTAGTTTGTAATATAATACATTAATCTAAAATGATTACATTATGAACATTTATTAAAATAATGTAGTACTATTATATTATGTGCATTTATTACATTGAGTTGCTACATTATTATTAAATAATACAGTAAGGTTTAAACTAAACAAAAATGTGTTATTAATACTAAAATAATTTTGTCTTTTGCATGGGTAATTGCCTTTAGCATTAGCAAAGTAAAAGTTTATTTATAAAGCACTTTTTAAAAACAGCAAGTGTTTATCAAAGTGCTGTACACACATTAATGATTCAAACAATAGCAGTCATAATTGAATTTATCGAATCATGTAGCAGTGTTGTCACTTAAAATGGTACTTTATTTGGTCCATGGTAAAACTTGTTTTCTATTCAGTCATGATTTTTTTATCACCTGGCCACTTTTTAAAAACCAGACATGAGATGCAAATAAACAGCAATGTAGATTCTTCAATAAAACGTTGCTGCTGAAGGAGTGCTTTTTCAGACTCTGATCTGCTGCTTTGTAAGTGGTGATTCAGTCTAAGTGCATTTTTGTTATGCAATTACAGTACTTATTGTCATTTTACTGTCGAGCTATTTAGACAACACAAAGAACACAACGAAATGAATCCAGTCAAATTACTCAGTTAAGAAAACCATAAAATGTCATAAACCAAAAAGAGGCCCAGGCAGTAGAGTGATTTAACAGAGAGACCACACGTTTCAGTAAGAGACATCTTCTATAGAAGACTCAGGCTCATGAGTGATTAGTTATAGATCAGGAGAAAGTTTTAACAACCCTATTCTAATATAGCTTATTACAAGGGTTTTGTGGCTCGATTTAATTCCCAATTTCATTAATTGTTTGGTGTATGGTCTTGACACATTTTCCTGACCTTCAAAGTAACTTAAGTATGACACATCTGCCTGTATATGTCATCTTTATTCGGTAGACTCTTCTGTGCATCTAATTCTCCTCTACTTGCTCAGTACAGCAGCTAAAATCCAATTTGTCTTGGCCAATTAAGCGCCCAGCACCAGAGAGACACAGTGAAGTAAGATGTCCCTAGCAGGCTTCATGCCTAATTGTCAAAAGATGAAAAAAAATCCCTCAGTGTTTTCACTCGCATTTGTTCACCTTCTCAGCGGTGCACCACAGGCTGCCGCTCTCTGAACACAGCCTCGCCTCGGGAAAGACACCGGCACCAGGGGCCTTCAAAACACGCTAGTAAATTGGCGTTGAAGAGCTCCTCAGTGATGTCTGCGATTGTAAGATGTCTGAACAAGAGGGGTGCGATTCATGGCTTCATTAATGCACAATGGTCGCTGCTGACAGCTGAGCTTTTTTTGCAAAGCTGAATTTACCAGCTCCTTACACGATCAAGTACAGAGCATATAGCATTTATGCTAATGCTGCCCATGTCGGACAACTTGAGTCATTATGAAACCAATTCCTCTGTTTGTCTCCTACCCTTAAAAAAGCATTCGACATATGAAACTGAAATGCAATAAACATGAATTTTCCATTTTGACTTAGAAGTGAATAAGCTGAGAATTAATGTGAGCTGAGGTTCAGTTTCTTGACCTTTTTCCACTCATCTGCAATTCCAATGTGCTTTCGGCGTGAACTGCCTCGCGCCTCAGTCAGGTATCTGATTCCCTTTGACGAGCTGCTTTGTTGTAGCCATATTAGTAATGGCTGATGTCGAATTGTGTATTTTGATCCGGCCAAAGTCTCTAGTGGTACAGGAAAAAGGATTTAGCACGTCACTTCAACCAGATATTGTTCTGCATTCAAATATTTTTGTAAACAGACCTAATGTGTGAAACTTTAAGCCTGATAAGTGACATCAGTTTGAGACAAAACGCTCCATTGTTAACGGCTAGTTATAATAAGCAGCTTTTCTGGGCGTTCTGAGTCATATTAAAGTGTTTTTCTGCATCCGTGAGGCGTGCGTGGCTGCTTTTCTGGCAGTATATTTTAGGTTATTTGAGTTCACGCTCATCTGCCTGCTCAATACTTAATGGTTTTCAGATTTCTAGTCCAGCTGTCCAAACTCACCCTATCTGTCACTCTTATAGAGATCCAATCACTGTTAAAGTGTTCAGGCTGTCCTTACACTGGGAAAAATGAGTCGATTGCAATCACATATGATAGTTACCCCACATTGTAACACATGAACTGCCGGAGTAACTAACAAAGTTGCAGCACTACTAACTTCACTGTTTTGCAGTAGTGATTAGTTTAGCTGTTTTCAAATAGTTGTTAGTCCCTTTTCCAGTTTTTTTGTGTCTTGGAAAAGTAGCATTGCTGTTTTTCATGATACATTTTTTTATAGTCAAATAGTTAATTAAATGCTGCTGTTTGACAATAGTTAAATTAGGATGTTTTCTAATTTTATTAGATTTTAGTATTTTTGACTCCAGTTAAGCTTAAATTTGTGTTCACTTGTATTTGGTGTTTTCAATGCTTTAAAACTTGTATTAGCATTTAGTAATAACACTTATACTTAAAACATTATCGTAAGTGTAAAATTGTCTAGCTGAGATTCATACAGATGATTAGCTTGTATTTAGTAGCTTGTAAAGATACATTTCCAAAAGGGCTAACATTTAATGTCTTCTTTCACCCAGCTTCATGAGAGCAGCTATGATGCCGGGAAAGCCCTGCAGCGGTTGGTGAAGAAACCAGTGCCCAAGCTGATTGAGAAGTGCTGGTCAGAAGACGAAGTGGTGAGTGAACGAGTTAACTTTCTTCATTATGTGGAGAGGGAAGGCCGGGTTTCGCTGCATTGCCGGCTCTTTGTCGTCCGCTGAAAAGCACTCAGGATTCCAGCTCCTCCAGCAGAACAGGGCAGCTGCATCCTGTTTATGGCCTGTGGAATAAATCTTCCCTGTGAGGGAGAAGCATAGGAGGGGGAAACAAAGTCTTGGTCAGCTTGTGTTTGAGTCTTAAATTTGATCTGTGTACCTGAAAGCAATTTGTGCTTTCAGTTGTGCTTTATAGTATAAGGAAAAAAGGCGGAAAGAGATCTGTTGTGTCGATAATAGCCTGAAAAGCAATTATACATTTACCTTTAAACAGTCCTTGAAGGGTTTTACATAGGCGTCTAGTGTAGAATCCCAGGAAAAACCTTTTATTTATTAAAAAAAGACCTTATATCATTTTTATAGTCTGCACCCAGTGCCAAAAATCCTTTCATACTAGAGTGACCAGACGTCCCGTTTTCCCTTGGACAGTCCCGTATTTCAGCTCTATTATTAGTGTCCTGACTTATAATGAACATAATTGTTTTGTCCCATATTTCTTCTTTCCTAATGTCTTTGTTTGGTGATCATAAAAGTGAGTAGTCGTCTTCTGTCATGTGAGAATAGCCTAATCAAAGGTCACCAATTTTGTCATAGTATATTTTGGAGAAATCCAATAACAATTTGTTTTCAATTAACTTGCGGTTAGTGAAGGCGGGATATTAGAGAGCGCAGTGTCAGACATAAGGATGTCAAAGAATCATATGTACATTTAATGAGGATCTTCAAAAAGAGTTTATCAACATAGTTTTTCCCACCCAGTAAGTTGTGCGCGATTTAGACGATGACAGTTTTTAGACAGTGCGCGATTCTAAATTGAGTCCTCTTTGCACCTGAATGGTCTAGGGCTGCATCTAACGATTATTTTTGTTGTCGATTAATCTATCGATTATTTCTTCGATTAGTCGACTAATCTAACGATTATTTTTCCCGATTAATCTAATGATTATTTTTTGGATTAACTGATTTATCCATTGGAAAACTTTCCAATATATAGAAGTACAACTTCTACCATTAGTATTTCAAACTTTTATTAATTCATTTTCTGAAAAATACTTAACAATTTCCCACTATAAAAAATAAAGTGGCAGACTGCCGAACACTGTGAAAAAAATACATTAATATGAAGGCATTAAGTAGTTTAAGGGAGCACATAAGTAGTTTAAGTCTAACATAAATACTGCCTAATCTAAACGGTGCAAAAAAAGTTGTTACTAATTTGAATAACTTCACTCAGTTCAAGTAACAGATAAAAAAAAAGGCAGATAATCTAACAAAAATTCTGCATATCAGAATGCTATTGGTAAATCAGACGGCCATGTGGGCCAGTTCGTTTTGATCTCACAAATCTCTGTTATTATTATTAATGAAACTGACTGCACAATGAATCTTTCATAATATATACACTGTGTTTGCTATAATGATTTGCCAGTATGCAGAATTCAGCACTGAACAAAAAGTCCATTTTGAGCGGTGAGGGGATTCTATCTTAAATGCTTCTGATTGGCCATTACGTTCAAGAAATCAACACATATGTCTGTGATTGGTTACATTGTTCAATGGTGCAAACACAGAGACTCTCCTGTAAATCGTTTCTATTTTGTTTTAGTTGTTCTTGTTGCTTTTGTGCAACAGATAAATTACAATTTATTCATTTTAAGATGTTAAATTTATAGATTTATATTTTGCAGGAGTCCCGCGAATCGTTTTATTCTTCCGAAACCAGCACGCACACGAGTGCATTACCGCTCGCGCGCGCGCCCGCACTCGGCCATCAGATCTATATTCCTGTGCCGCACTCGTTGCGTTGGGTCCCGCGGGAGTGCAGGTATTTAGTCTACATGCAGACATCCCAAGTCTCCCGCATATTGATAGCGTCTCTCTGATGCCCGCAAATTAGTTCAAATCTCCCGGAATCTATGCATAACATTATTGCGCGCTCACGCACGCACACAAGGCAGAGATGAGCGAGAGACCTTGCGTGTGTCTCTCACACATGTATGTTTTTTGCGCGCAGTATACCTAGCACACAAGCTGTAGCCGACAGCGTCAGCTCTAAATACCGCAAGTCTTAAAAACCGCAACAACAACTCCAAAACTCACTGTAATAAATAGCATACTAATTCCCAGCTGGCTCGTCGTTTTGAGTTCGCAGAAACAGAGTCACAGGATGTTTCCTTTTAAGATGCTCGTTCATAGCAGTTGTGCCATTTCAGCTTTGCAAATGAACAAAGCACCTTTCTGTTCATCCGTAGTTTAAAGTATTCCCATATTTAATATTATAAAAGATTTATTTAAACGAAAATAATTAATGTGACGCGTCGACGCATTTCATGCGTGTCGACGTATTTTCATAGTCGACGTAATCGATTACGTCGACGCGTCGTTGCGGCCCTAGAATGGTCCCATCATTTGAAGTATCTCACATTAATACAGTAAAAGCATTCGGTCTTAAAGTGACAGCAGCCTAAATTACCTGTGTAATTAATGTTAATCAAACAACAAAAGATAAATAAACATGTAGCTGAAAAACATTGTTTAATTTGTTTATCTTTGTCCTATAATTTGCTTCTTTTTTATATAACAAAAATAAAATAACTAGGCCTTATAAGATGTTTATCTTAATCACAAACTAATTAATATGAAAAATAATTCTGCCTGGTCTTGTATTCCACCGTGAGAAATCTGATCACCCTAATTCTAAACACCCTAAAACTCCATTCATAGTTGTCATCTAATAAGCTAGATGTCTTCTAAACATACTTTTGTCCACACACACATTCAAGAAGTCTCCTAAATGTTTATTAGGTTATTTCCATCCCAACAGGCTTTAGTATGCTGCAGCTTTTTTTTATTAAATCAATACTCATGTTTGTATATGGACATATGTACACACTCAATAAAAGCTACAAGGTTGGGTTTTAAAAGTAGTGGTCATGTTAATGGTGCCAGCAAGGCCATTAAAAAAGATCAATTAGCTGTGTGTATCGATTTGCATCGGCATGTTTAACTGAGTGTGGGCCTGTTTTTTAATGTACGCAGGGACGCACGCGTGTGTGAAGCGAACTGTATAATAGTCTGTCTGAGATGAATAATAGAGATGCTGAATAAATACTGCATGAGCGCAGGCCTCGATTACACCACTGTTGGTATTTTTCTCTGTGGCATGCGCACACCCTCAGGAGGCTGTTTGGGGCAGGCAAGCTGCCCCCTCCTCCCCGTCTGTAACCCAGCCAGGCCACCACTGCACTGTCAAGGACACCGCTCCCCCTGATCTGATTTCAAGTTGTGCTTTTGCAGCCCTGCAGCCTTGAGGGACAGGTGTAAATGTACCCCTGACCTTGGACGCTCGCACCAGCCCCGCTGCTCCTCATTTATTTATTATCCCTCGCTTTCCCTCTCTCTCTCTGCCTGCAGGTCCACGGCCTCATTATTCCTGCTCTTTTTCCATCGCTCCTTTTTGAAATGTGAATAAAAGTGACAGTGACTGTCTCAGAAATGACAGAATCATCCCCTCTTCAGGGTCACTTGTCACCCGTCTCCCTCAGCCGCTCGACCCGGCCCTCGGAGCCTCTCTTCTCAACTAGCCTGCAGCGCTTTCAGCCGTAGAGAGGAAGAGTGTGCCATTTTATTTCTTTTCCCGTGCCACAGTTTATCTGGAGAATTCTTTTAGATCCTGCGGTAATGCTCTAAAATGGCATGTCATATGTAACACCCTTTAATCTTGTAAGCCATTTTAGTAATGCAGTGTAAGAAATATTAGCCCCCTGTGAGTTTTTTTTTTCTTTCTTTTCTTACTCTAATACGCTGAAGTAAATGTATCAACTGGAACAGTAAAGACTTTTTAACACAAAAAAATGTTTTCAAATAAATGCTGAACTTACTATTCAACTTTTTCCAACATTGGTAAGTGTTCTCCAAATCAGCATATTAGAATGATTTCTGAAGGATCATGTACCACTGAAGACTGGAGTAATGCTGGAATTTTAGCTTTGACATCGCAAATTCACTTTTAAAATGTTTTAAATTGTAGTAATATTTCCAAATATTCCTATTTTTACTATTTAATCTGAAAATAATGCAGCCTCGGTAAACATGAGACTAAAGACAGAGACAACAGAGATTTTCAAATATTTAAAAAATCTTAGTGCCCTGAAACTTTTGAATGGTAACATAGAGGGTAGATAGTTAAAAAATAAAAATTCAGTCATGATCTGATCGTCGTAATTTTTACCTCAAGTCGTTCCGAAAAACAAAAAGTCATAAAGGTTTGGAATAACATTAAGGTGAGTAAATGAATGAAATTTTTGAGTGAACTATCCCTTTAAGAGAGGCTGAGCTTGAATGTGCCTGTGATGCAGCTCAGTGTGTTTTGAGAAACAGCCAGAAAAAGAGCACTGAGTGCTGTTTCAGGGTGTCTGATATATGACCACATTGAGGATTGCTATCTGCTGCTCTGCCCTGCTGTGTATTATCTTGAGCTTGACACAAGTTGACAAATGACAGCGTCAAGCTCCAGATTGTTGAAATGCTCTGTGCGACAGCGGGCAACCTGGCAAGATTGTAGCCCCCCAGTGGTGATCTAAGAAGCCTGCACAATTTCTCCAAAAAAAAACACCTCCCTACTATTAATTAATATTAATCTCAGTGCACAGTAATAAAGGGAGGTGAGTCTATGGAGAAGGGGAGAATACCCCTAGTACAGCAGATTATGACTTTTTCCTGCGGGCCACCCACATGGAAGGTTACATGTTTGTTTAGTTCAGTGGTTTTAAACTGGTTTTACTTCAGGACCCAGAATTTACATGGGACATCAAGTGATGACACAACACAGTACAAAATTGAACTAAAATGTCCTTAAAATCCAGCTTTGAAATATACTTGTATGAATAATGTTATACGGAATAAAAGTATAGTGTAGTAAAGTACATATTTTTGTAGTGAAAATAGTAAAAAATAAAACACTAATTGCATGACAATGTGTTTTTAGACTTGAAACAGATCGAAATTGTGAAGCACTATATGCAAAATATATATATATATTATAATTTTATTATTAAAAATAAAATGTATTATGTTATATAATTCAAATAATACTAGAAATATAAACAGACTTTTGACCCACTAGTTGACAACCACTGAGATAGTTCGAGATATTTTCTTTGTCACTGGACTATTTTCGCTATGTGTGAAGTGGAATCACTAGCGCTCAGATTTAAAGACTGTTTTATTGCCACGAGTCTTGCGCAGGCAGGAAGGGTGTGTTGGAGAATTTCCTGTCACCTTTGGTTTTACACAGTACACAAGAAAAGCTGCGGTTAAGCTAAAACTATGCATATTTATAGACTCGAGCTCTAAGCAAAAGCTTAAGTGGCGGCAGCGGCAGCCTGATTTAGAAACTCGTATTAATAGGACTGGTACTACGGCTGGGCCTATGATAGTTTTCCCCCCATGTCTCTTCTTTTCTGTTATGGCTTTGATGTTATGTAAGGTCGAAATGGACAGGATGTGAGCTGGCTCTCATCCCTCTTTGTGGTTGCTTTGTGTGTGAAAATACCATCATCATTGCCGTCATGTCAAGTCAAGTCACATTTGTGTGTTGTGCTATCTGTGACTGTAATTGTATACTCTGCTCATAGCAGGTCAGCCTCAGCGAAAGGCCAAGCACACTGGTTTCATAAGACCCTCGTGTGTTTGTGCCATAGAGCTAAATGTTAGGCATTCCTGGTATTTGAAGAGTGCGTGTGTGTGTTTGTTGGACCCACATAGTGTGTTTTGTATGGAGTGTTCTGACACCATCTGTTTGTACATGCTTGAATGATCTTAACCAGTTTTACAGCTTTTAACAATTATGATTTAGGCAAGATTGCGCACGCATCACAATAGCCTTTTCAGTTGTATTCCCTTCTCACCGCTCTTTTACAATAGAGCACTGTCGAGCCGAAAGAGAGAGAGAGGCAGAAAGCAGAGCCAGCGCACTGGAACAATTTTTGACAGAGAGAAGCCTGTTGTTTCGACAGAGCGGGCTGCTGGTGACTCGGTAGCTCTCGCCTCCCCCTCTCACCCCTCCTCCACTCTCCCCTCGCTCTCTAGCCCCTCCCGTTATCTGCCCTGTTGCCTAGCAACGGCGGGCCGGAGCAATCGTAGCAGAGGCAGAGCAATTCAGGGAGCAGATTGGTGGATGATTTATTAGTTGCGCTCAGAGTGCAGCGAGCCCAGGCAGCTGAAATGGAGCCTTAAAGTGGAGCCGACATGCAGCGAACGAGACAGCCGCGCGCGTAGACTCCTGCCTGCAGTGCACTGTAAATATTACAGTAGTGGAAACATAATTAAGGTGACATAATCAGGCTGCTAACATGTGCCGCTCTGGCAGGTGTAATTGATTTTTGTCCTGCCGGTCAAGATCCGGGACCTCGGATAATGAAGGCGCGCTCGGATCCCTTTAACGCTTAATGTGTTCAACAAAATTAACATGTTCACACCTTAGACCTGTAGTCACCAGGCTGGGGATTGATTAACCAATGAGACTGTTAGATACTCATCAGTGTGAGATTGAAATTGTTGTGGTTAAGTGGTGGTTCTTGCCCATGGTCCCAGTCCCAAATGATGGTCCTGGTCCGGGTCACCAGGGTGTAAACATAGCTAGATAAACATAGACATTGTAGATTTTGATCTAATTTATCTCCTTAACTTTTTTTCTTCCCTGTTCCCTGGTTTATTTTGCTTGCCTCAATGTTAAGCCCTTGAAAACATGGAGTAAATTAAAACTTAATACTTGGAGAGTCTGACATGCCCTAACTCATAACTAGTATACTTTAGTCATAGGGGCATTTAAAGATCATCACATGCTCGTTTTGCACATTGCACCACCTGCTGGTTAATCATCCGCCTCTTTACCACACCAGATGAAAAGTGTCGTCTGTGGTCATTTTGTTTTTTAATGATTTGCGTATCTCGACCCGTTATGGTTGCCCTGACAAGGCTAGATCTACTTTAAAAGGCTTGTAGTTTTAATTTGCAGGATTAGGACTTTCATTATACTCAAACATCTAATTTATTGCAAGTTTTCAGAGCTTTGAGCATAAATCTTCTAAAGAGAAACAAGTAATACTCCCTTCTCACCGCAGATTGTTCTATTAAACGCCATCTGTAAACAGTTCCTGGTTACATAACTAGTATGCATTTCAGAAGTTGACTGAGAATGCCAGAGGAAATCCACGACTGGTTTTGCAAACGACTTGTATCGTTTAACCACATCTAAAACCTCCACAAAGATTGCCTTCGATTTTTCTCACTAGTTTGTGCTTTGTAATACCATATGGTTTTCTTCTAAAAGCCTCTATAAGGGGGTTGGAGTTTGAGTAATGAGAAGCGCAGACGTAGAGGTGATGTACATACGCACACGCACTTAAAAAGAGCTCTCGGAAAATGCATGTGTGACACAACTGCTGCGTTCCACCATGCATCGCATGACTCCGCTCCAGGTTTTCCAGCCAGCCGCAGACCAGAGGCTCTCTAGCAGAAAGATCACATGTAAAGCCTTCCCCTTTGTAGTGGAGGAGCAGAGAGTGACAAGCTATCTCTTGCTCGTAAAAAAAAACGACGTACCTTCGGAGACGCTGTGGATTTGCACCTATATTTTTTTACTGCCTATGAGTGGACATAGAGATTTGGGTCGTGTGCCGAGTGGACTTTTCCCAGGCTTTCCGAACAGTTTGTTTGTTGAGGACCGTTGACTGAGAATACTGTGGAGCGGGGCTCGCCGCTGGAACAAGAAAGTAAATCTGCTGGTTGTCTGGTTCGCTGGTTATGAATGTTTCTGCCTCCGCTTTTTATGGCTCACACAGTCTGTGGCTCTTAAAGGAATAGAAAAGCATACACATTCTACTTTTATATTGCAGCAGTCTGTCAAAACACATTTTATTTTTGAAGTTTCTCTCCGGATTGTGTTGAAAAAGTTGTTTTCTTATTGTTTTATTTAGTGAATGTTTTATTTGATAACTGTACTTGTTTGAAGCTTCAGTCATTTTTCACATTCTCAAACCTGATTATTTTAACACTGTTAGCTTAAGTTCTGTTTGTTTGCAGTAACTGTAAGCAAATGGGTTTGTAATTCTAGTACTTTGCGCAGGACTCAGGCAGCTGTTTGAAGTGTGAGCGTGCAAATTGTAAGATCAGAGAAAAGTGTGTTGTGATTCGTCGCAACTTATTGAAGTTCAGTTTCAGCTTTGAACTTCAGTGTTGTGCGACCCTCATATGCATATCACCTTGCTGAACTTTCACTAAGATTTAGACGGGCTGCCATTGCGTTTCTACTCCGCTGTGGTTTAATCTCAGCTTCTATTCCTGCTTTTGTTGTCATTTCCCCTCTTTTTTTACTGTAGCAAAGCTGTGCTAGCACAAGCAGAGATTTTCAGATTAAGATCACAACATTGTTTTCTTTCCCTTGTGGTTCACAGTGTAATGTATGTGTAGTGCTTCATGTCAATTGTTACGGGTGCTTTAAAAAATCTAATTTTAGTTTTCTCATTTCTTTTCTCGACAGAAACGATTCATAAAGGGTTTAAGGCAGTACGGGAAGAACTTTTTTAGGATTCGGAAAGAATTGCTCCCTAACAAGGAGACGGTAAGTAATTTTTTTTCCTATTGAAAACATTTGTCATTGTTGGACACTAAGTCAAGTCACCTTTATTTATATGGCGCTTTTTACAATACAGATTGTTTTAAAGCAGTTTTACAGAGATAACATACAGAGATCATTTACTAGCTTTACTAAAACAAGTTAACTCCTTTTCACTGTAGTTTTTTATGTTTTGAAATCGAAGCGAACGTCTTAGTGGTTTTGAAAACGGTGAGGTTGAGAAAATGATTGAATGCCATAGTGTACACATGGACTTGAGTGCATGAATATTAGATTTTACAGTGCAAGTTAGGTGCTTGTACAGGGGCCCTGAGACATGTGTTTAGTCAAAACAGAAACATGACTGTTTATATAACATTTAGTTACAGCTCTGTCTGTACAGCTACAAACTTATTTTAAGCACAAAGCATTATTTGTTAAATTCTTGTTTTCTATGCCCAGTGCAAGTAATAAATGCAGAAACATATAATTTTACCTTTTTTTTTAAAAAAAAAAATCGTTTTTTTAACACAACACATTTTTAATTTCATTGGTGAAAATAAAAAAATTAAATGCATGTTACTTTGCATTTTACAGTTTTTAAAGTTTTTGTTGTTTTCATTAAAATGTATTAAGGTCATAGCTGATAGTCTCACCACTGCAAGTTTAGGATTCCTCTGTTTAGATCAACATGACATGAGCTTGTTGACATTAACTTATTTATAAGATATCTAGATTGGTTTTCATTAACTGTTTACCATTAAAAACATGTACTGTAAATAAATTTGACATGTTATTTATTAATTTTGATTTATAAAAAAATATATTTTGTGTGTTTTTTAGGGTTGATAAAAGTTAAACACTACTTTTAACATTCTTGTAGCATACTTAAGTACAGTATCAATTGTGTACCAAACATGTTTTTATCAATGTTTTATCAGGTCAGCTGCTAGCTTTACTGTCATGTCAGGTAGACTAAAACACAATCTCTGGCTAATAGGCTGGTTATCAAGTGCATGTTTTATGGGGTATTGACTTAGCTCAATGATTAGTCAATAAAGAGGATCCCTGCCAGCAGAAGGGAAGCTGTGTAAAGGCCTGTCACCCTTAAAGTACCACAGTCATTGATAGTTTTGCTCTTCATGCTGAACAACACGTATTCCTCAGTTAATTGTATGACCCTGTACATGAAAGAACAAATTAATTTTTTACACTAATTATACAGTGTAAATAACTCAGTGTGTGTGCACTCCCAAATACCTGTTTGGCGAGTGGAACGGTGCACTTTTGTGCTGAAATTTGTTACTCGTTGATTTTTATGTTGACTTGAGACAAGGAAAGAAAACTTGAAGCCTTTAACAATCCTGTAATTCTACATGTAATTGATATAATTTTAGCATTGACCAAATACTAGAATAGTATATTATTTCTTATTTTATTTTATGACTGGCAGTATTGGCAGTAATGGTTTTGCAATTGTCAGCTTTTTATTTTTTGCCTAAAAATTTGTGTTTTTATACAGTTCTAACCCTTGACAGGACTTCTGAAAATTATTTTATTTTATATTTAATTAATATCAATTCCCATTCTAATGGAGACATTTGTTCCATTTATTTAATTGTGTACATGCACACATAAACAAGCCAGCCTCTAAAAACCAGGACAAGATGAAAGAATGATTGAAAAAGAAGACATGGAGGCACAACAGTCTTGCTGAAGGGCAGGGTTGAGGGGTTAGTTCAATACACACTAAGAACAGCGAGTGTTCTCTAAAAGCCCTACTTTGCTTAAGATTGAAGTTGCTTTTGTGCTGAAAGCCAGCTCTATGTGTAAGTGCCAGTCAATACCCTGCGGAAAGCTTGATTTATTTTCTATACAGTTTTTCTCCCTCTCTCCCATTTCTTTTCCCAAATCTTTCTCTTTTTTTGGGACTTTGAGCATATTCTGAAACTCCTTCCTTCATCCATCCAAGATGAAAACCTTTCCTGCTACTCAAATGCCAGCCTTTCTGCTGAAGAATATTTCCTGTGAATTTCTTCCAGGTCATCTGGTTCAGGATTTGATATGACCGTAGCGTGTTTAATGCCCAGGGCCATGGAGGGTGATACAGTGCAGCTTTTCTGCCTCTCCCCATTTTCCCCCTCAGCACTTATGAGCTGGGTTTGTCATAAAGAGCCGGTGCCAAGGCTAAGCACCCACTGCTGTGCAAACACACCAGGCCTGACTAGCTCTTTGGAATGCTTTTATATGAAGTCAAATAAAAGAGGAAGTTGGGGAAGTGGGTGTGTCGTCTTACTGTCTCTGCTCTTTTCGCTGCCACCATTTCCTCCACTTGAAAGACAACGTCATGGAATTATTTGTGTTCTGGTATAAGAAATGTTCCCAAACAAACCCGGCATGAGGTGTCTACAGATCACAGATAACACGGCTTTGCAGTTCTGCCCGTGTGCTGTCCCAGAAAGATTTTTTGTACTTTGTACTCTTCTGGTAGTTTTCTGTAGTGGTTTAGACCTTTTTTTCCCATTATTGCTTACAAATCAAACCAGTAAGCACAGCAACATAAAATTAAGCTGCAAATTATCTAATTCGAAACAAACTATTGCAGATTGTTTTTATGATTGTTTTTAATGCATTTTAAATGCCCAAAAGTGTGTTCCTTTATTTTATTTATTTATTTGTATTTGACAGCTTATTATGTACTGCCTTTTTTATTTGAATTTAAGTAATTATTAATATTTTTATGTAGGGTTTTTTGGAAGATTTCCATATGCTTCTCATATTAAAGGGCACATTGGTCTGTCCCTGGTAAATCTAAAATATTGGTATGATTGCTGCACTTTGCGACAACAGTCTGTGCGCTTTAAATCTTTTGGAAATCTGCCCCTGGCTTTTTAATGCTAGGTAGACCCTTGTTTTAGGAGGGTGCAGACTAACTGGTAACACTCCAAAGCTTGATTAAATTGCACCTGCAGGAAGAAAGAACATTAGGTTGCACAATAGAGACTCTGTAATGTGGGCCGAGATGTATAAGGGACATTTTCCATCATGTTGGAAAATCAGCCGTGCCGTAAAGCAGCCATGGTGTAATCCAGCTGCATTGCTGGCGTTGTAGAATATCCAATTGTGTAAGGAGGCAGCCCTGGCCTTCAGGCCCTGTAATTTTCAAGCTAAGATGGCCAAGATTATAGAACTGTTCTCGGTACAACCTTGTAGCAGATGTTTGCCCTGGTGCAATCTGTATAAATGTCAAATTGAATTCATTGCAAAGATGTTAGCCCTGCAGCCAGTGCCCTAGAGAGGCGCTTGTGTGATTAGAGGTATTGAGGGTTGGGCACTAATTAAAATGGCTAAAACTGGCGGCCTGCTCGATCGCCAGCAGCTGTCCGGTCGTGATAAAATTGTCTGCTTGTTTTGGTAAATGTTGTTTTTGGAAATGTTTTTGATCTTAGTGTACTTGGCCATTTTTTTATGGTTTAGACTTCCTCCAGATAGGCTATACAAATAAATTATAATTATTTCTGTTTAGTGTGTATGAAAAGTGGGCATGCATAGCCTGTGTGCTGTTTGTTGTCTGGCTTTTTTGAACAAAGCTGTGGCTGTACAACTTGATCTTTTGGATTAAAGAGATCGACCCCCATCAAAAAGTCTTGCTGTGGCGTACTTTTGCCTCCATTGGCTGAAAGCGCTTAAAGCAGGGAAACACAACTGCTGATTCCTCTGCTTGTGCCTCGTTGACCTGCAAGCGCACACGGCTTATTATTTCTTTTCCAACAGAAAGCGACAGCACAGCAGGGATTCGCTGTCTATTTAATATCCTTTTATACCCCACTCTATCAGCCAAGGCCATTGTAGTGCACTTTTTTTTTTCTCTCGAATTTTGCTTTATTTAACCAAAAGGTTGGGCAATGGTGTTTAAATGGAGCCTGTTTTTGCAGTGTGCTACATTGCTTTGTTGACTTTGGAGCAAGGTTACAGTAATAGACATCTCCTCTCAATGTGATTTTTCAGGGCTCTTCTCAGACAGTATAACAGCGGCATTTATTTTGACCGTCAATATGAAGTGCCTGGAGTGGGAGTAAAAATTGGTGGCAAGGATCAAATGAAATTTTGATGGTTACAGTAAAATAATACTCTGTAGTAACTTTTTTTTTTAAACAAAAAAGTTGTTTGCGATAATGCTGATATTTTGTCTCATACATGTTATGTAAAACATGTAATACATGTTTAAAATGTATTTATTATTAAATATTGAATATATATAGAAAGAGAAAGAGTGTTAATTTTGAAATTAAAAATTATATTAATTAGTTGCAATGTACTAAATATATGTATATTTAATACATTTCTATATGTATAATTTTTTTAATAGCTTAATAAATTCTCTGGTACAATTTTATTCATATATTTTATGTTTTTTTAAAGTACAAAAAGTTTATTGTACTGTATTAAATTGTTGAAGACAAAATTATAAGAATCCAGTATTTAAAAAGCAATAAAGAACAGTGCCATAATAGTCAAACTTCTTTCAGCTTTTTTTTTTGTGACAGGATTGAATTTGTCATTACCACTTCATGTCTCTCCCTCCTGCATGTACTTGGGCACAGTCGGTTTCATGTAAGAACCAGAAAGAACACCGTCCAACTCAACTAATTAATGTTTACAGCTGCACGTTGCCTGTCTGTACCAAGTGACCAAATGTTCTCGGATCACATTTTTTGTATTGTTTAACCAAGCAAATGCTCTTGAGGATTTTTTCATGCAGGCTTGATTGTCTGTTGCTATCTTCCATTTTCTCTCCCCTCTCGCTGCCCTCCCTTGCATTCTCTGCTGCTCTCCTTCCCCTGTATTTGTCAGCTACAGCCTTAACCGTTTGGCTCACTGTCAAAGCAGGGGCCTTTTGTGGCTTCGTCACAAATCTGCCAGGAAAAACAGAAACCATCTGTTCAAGTCCAGGCCTGAGTGCGGATGAGTGTATAAATACAGGAGTTTAGGCCTCACACCCGTCCTACACACAGACGCACACATGACCAGAAGGTCCAGCTATGGTTTCTCCCGATTGGTCCGCTTCAACGGAAAAAAAAAGTGTAATCTTTTGGAAATTACAGTCTGTGCTTGCATGCTCCCACATCTGTAGTTTTCTCGAGGTGAAATCAGAGTGGAAAAGCATTTCTCTGTGCCGTGATCGGAGGTAAGCTCCTTCCTTGTCAGATAATCCACCCTCCAGAAAAATTCTGCAGATGGAAGCATTCTGAAATGTCTCATAATTCCAAGCTTACGTTGTCAGTATCTCCCGCTCCCTGGCACACACTCTTCTCTTCTTCTTAAAGATTCGGGGCTAATGGAGGAAATTCCACATACACTAATAGCTGTACGCATTTATCCTGGTCTGGGGGGGGGACAAGCTATTCGGGAAAATGTATACATTTTAGTTTGAGTATTTGTGCTGTTTGTTCCACAAATATATAACTAAATAAAAAATAATTTTATAATAAATAAATTTTTTGTTTAATATATTTTGTTACACAGGTGTGGAACAGCATGAAGGCTGTTTATTTTTATTTTATTTTTATGGGTGAGCCGTGTCTTTACAAATATTTTTAGTGGTTTGCTTTTTTTGCCTTGCCACAATGTTTTGCACATTAGTGTATAAAGAAAACAAGGAAATGATTAAATTTGATATTTTGATGCTCACTACAGATAGCAGAGAGAAATCTCACTTTTGCTTCCAACAAACCTACCTTGACACAAGTCCTGGCTTTGTTATTCAAGCTGTCAGTCTTAGCACTTGACACTAACTCACTATGTGCATCCAGCTTCATAGACCTTCACTACAAACTGAAACTCACAGGAGACATTTCCTCCCCCAGATGTCATCTTTTATTTTGCTTCACAGTAGGACATCTCCCTATATTAAATACTAAATAGCTTCTTTGCCTGTCCTATGTTTCTGTGCTGCACCTTGAAAAATATTGCAATATTTTTTTCTGTGTGGCGAACAATCCAGCAACATTTTGTCAGAAAAAATAGCGCTGAAACAAGTGAGAGATGAGAGACAAACCCAGAGCCGTGACTTGGAACAGCCCCTCCATGCTTCAAATGAAATCATATTTCCTCTTCCATCTTCTCTCCTCCATCTTGAAAGGGGATTTTTCTATAGCTCTCCATCGTACAGTTATCACCCGAGGAAATTTGTCATCATCACAGATGATCCTCTCAAAACATTTCATCACTCTTTTCATCCTCGTTCCCCTACTCCTCTACATATTGCTTCAGCAGATTGCATTAAACATCGCTTCGCTATCTTCGCCAGTGCTTGTCAGCTCTTTCCCAACCTTGACACCTGTCTTGATAGCCTATGGACTAAATTACTTTTGAATGACCACAGTGATTCTTTTCATAGTGTTATTACACTGAACCAGAGCACATTTTTTTCGTATGCCTTCCTCTAGGATGTTTAAGAGCTATAAAGTGCTCTGGCAAAATTGTTGAGGGCTAAAATGACCTTTTCTTTTTATCTTCTGTAGCATTAAGTTGAGGTTTCATGCTTCAAAGCTCACATCAAATAGAGGGAGGGAAAATAAAAAGTAAGGGGCAACCATGAGAAAGGGGATGCGGTGCTGAACAGTCATTAGGCTGTGAAGAAAGCCTGCCCGCTGTCCTGCTGAACAGTTTTGATCTGCACATTTCAATTAAATTTCACACCAGGAAGCCTGCCATCCTTTGGCCTGCACCTGCGACCTGACCGACCACGCCAAAAAGCCTTTTGCTCTCAGATGCGGGCCCGGGCCTTAAGCCATTGCACGTTCCACTCATCATATCGGATAAATAACCCACAGGAGCTGGGCTGGGATAATTTAAGTTGAGCTTGTCAGCCTTGTGTTTCTCATTTGGCAAGCATTTGTACCACCCACAAGTAATTGATGTAATTGTGATCATTTATATTCCTCTTGCGTGTGTCCACTGGGCCACTCAAAGATGGGCTACTCTGTGTTTGATGCATGTGGAAACGTTTTGAGAAAATTCTTCAATGGCATATTCAAATCACACCATTGTTTTGGTGTTTATGCTGTACCTTGATTACTTTTTGGGGGGGAACATGTTATATAAGAACATGTAAGTATAAGACTTATCTTGTGTGTTTGCCCATGTCAGACATGGTAGCTTCGGTTGAGGTAGCCTCAGTTTTATAGCCTTTCCATCAGACTGCAGCTTTTTTGTGATTTATGTAAATGTAATTCATATGCTCAAGTGCAGGCATCCGAAGCAAATCTATATGGTTCAGTAAAATTCACTCAAGCAATAAAATAGCCTATGAATAGTCTGATAGGATTCAAAGTACATGTTTTTCCACTTGCTGCCAAGAATAGTTTGAAGTGTTTGCCGTAAAGCTGTTAATGTGTTTGGGAGAGCAGCATTTTAATGACCAATTTATGTCAAGAAGAACAGCCGAAGCAAAGAGGGAAAGCAATCAATACGCATTAAAGACACCCAAGCCCTATTCAGCCTGAGTTTAACAGACCCTGTCAGACCCCATGTCTGTCCTCTTCACTCATTCCTGCAACATTACCACATTTAAAGCATGTTAAAAGCTCAGCCGTTGACATGCAAGCCACTCCAATGCAATGTCTTAAAATTAATATCCAGAATCAGCCAAATTATTCAATTGGAAAGAAACCGAAAGGTACAAGAGAGAAACAAGAGGAACTACCACAGGAAAAATTCGTAATTGCTTTTCCACCAGACAGCGGTTTTAGGGCATGTGTATTATTTTGAATGTGTCCGGAAAACGACAGTTAATTTGTGCAGGCTGCCTAAGCAAAGCGTCTTCTGATCCATGATTGCATGTGTTAATGTTTCAGTAGGGTATTGATTTCCTGGCTGGCTTTTGTGCTCGGGATTTATATGCCTTACTCCCTGGCATGCGCGCCCTCTGAATGTTTGATTAAAGTTCAATTGACTCTTCTAGCGCAGGGGCTTGGAGCCATTTTACTCCCTATTTGTTAGCGCCAAAGCTCTCCCTGACATGTTCCTTTGTTTCCATTCAAACGCCTGCCACCCAGGCAGCCACCAATGTACTGATCCTAATATCCCAGCATTCAGAGAGCTTCACTGCCTAATCCTGGGACAGACACGGCCACAGCACAACAAGCCGGTCTGCTGGCAAACCTGGCATGGATTCTTTGTCCATGACTCTATACCTTCTCCTTTCCTTTCTTTCTACTATCAAAACTAAAAATCAACCAACTCCTGATGTTTTTCAGTGTAGCTGCTTTATCATTTTGACATTTCTTGGTCTATTCTTTCACTTATCAAGCCATATTCACATCACATCCAACAGATGTCTTTTCTTTGTTCAATTTTATACAGCAAGACTGCCTAAATGTTTGTTAAAACCGCTGGCTTATGAGATTGTTTTTGTGTTTGCCATCTCATAGGGGGAGCTGATCACCTTTTACTATTATTGGAAGAAAACCCCAGAGGCTGCTAGTTGCAGAGCCCACCGCAGGCACCGCAGACAACCCGTCTTCCGCCGGATCAAGACCCGAACCGCCTCCACTCCCGTCAACACTCCCTCCCGCCCACCTTCCAGCGAGTTCTGTAAGTGCAATCTGCCTCTCTTCCCCCTAGAGACAGAGAACAGACTCTTGTCACAGCTAAACATGACATCCCTGAAACTCCCAGGACTAATATGGCTTTTCAGAGCACAGATCCCCCTCTGTGATACTTCAAAGTAAACAGCTGAAATCTCATATCCGATAAGAGACGGAACAGGGAGGTATCGCTCTAATTATGTGTACTATCCTTGTCTCCTGAAAAAAGCCACTGATAATGTATTAAGTGTAACAGGCCTCTGTTTTGTCTTAAACATCTTTTGACAACTACAGTCTCTTTATCATCCTATTTTCCAGTGGACTTGAGTTCAGCCAGCGAAGATGACTTTGACAGTGAAGACAGCGAACAGGAACTGAAGGGCTACGCCTGCCGCCACTGTTTCTCTACCAGTGAGTGCAAAATTTATTATCAAATTAAATATCACATCATAATATCATGCTGATATTTAGACCAACAGCATGACTGCGAGTGTGGTGCAGTTTTTACGCAGCAGCTCAATAAGTTAATGTGTAACTTGCATTTTTGAAAGATAAAAAACTTTTTTATATTTATACATAATTTTTTTATCAAATTAAGCAATATCACACACCGTGTTGATATTCAGACCAACATAATGACTGCGAGTGTGATTCTGCTTTAATTCAACAGTTCAATAAACAAGAAGTTCATTTAAATCATTTATGCATTTATTGTTTATTTATTAGGGCTGGGGGAAAAAAATCGATTCACCTAGCTATCGCGTTTATTTTTTTTTTACGATTGGAAAAATCGATATTAATACGATGAAATGTGTCGCTATCTATGAGTGTTGAGTGACGTAATATCCCAAGTGGATGCGTGGAAGAGACGTGAGACTGAAAGCACTGAAAAGCCCTCGCGCTGCTACTCATATGCTGGGAGAGAGATAAGACAATAGAGCTGCACGATTCATCATTAAATCATCTCGATTCAAACACCCACGCAATCTTTAAATTCGTCTGTCTATTCAACTTTGACAAAAACATTTCGCAACATTCAAAGCTGCCGCTGACCTGGAGAGTGTTGTCATGAAACAGCTTCACAAACAGTCTTTTCAACCTCATAGTATCATAATTTCTGTGATGCAATAGTTATCGTAGAAGTACTTGGATAAAGGTTTAAAGTTCAAATATGAACACTGATGTCTATAGCCATGTTTCCATCCACTTGATGTCTATAGCCATGTTTCCATCCACTTGTCAATCGAATTATCTGAAGTTTGGTAAAAAAAAACTCATGCGAATAAAGCAGGTGAAAGTGTGTTTCCATCCAACGGCTTTAAAGCGGATAAAAACCTGTGCGTAATGCGTCACATGCTGTTTTGCGATCAAATTGGTATATCGAATTGATTTGAGACATTTTAAGGCGTTTCCATTCATCCTCACCGAATTGCACAACATTCAAGCCAACATTTGCGAACAAAGTTTTACAAGGCAAAATGGATCACGCCATAATAACGTTTTCATCCGCGTTGATCGCATAAGCCGTATATCGATCAAGATAAAATCCGATGAGACCGATCGTATTTCATTTGAGTCCGATATTCATGAAATTCAATCGAATTTTACTGTTTCCATAAGGCATTTTTCATTCGATATCACTTAATGAGGATAAAAATGTGTGGATGGAAACATAGCTTATGATAGCGATCAAAATCAGCGTTTGATAGAAACTTGGTGCTTAAAATAACGCACTTATCGATTTACATTGTTTCGCCACTAAGTGGCGACAAGTGACTTAAAAAATTTGTTATTGAATCATTTATTTAAGAGAATGTAGTATTTTATGATGCTTCTGAAATAAAAATTTAGAAAGATGTGATTATTTGTTTTTTAAAAATTGACTCATCTTATACATCATGTACAGTCTGTGTATCATTTAACTTTTCCCGATGGTGTAGTGTTAAAAAAATTGCAATATGTTGCAATATCGAATCACAATACTTATAGAATCGCAATTCTTAAAAAAATCGCAATACGATGGTATTGAATCGGGAGATAGGTGTATCGTCCCAGCCCTATTATTTATCTTTTGTCACAAAGTTTATTTAACGTTTGTCATTTTATTTTAAGTTCATGCCATGAATATAATTATCCAATCAAAATGCCTGGCACTAATTGTTGTATAAATGTGCTCATATTCTTTCTGATTTGCCAAGTGACCAAACAGTGTGACAAACTACAAACAATGATTTTTTTCCTTAGTCCTTCAATTTTTCCCAAGGTGAAGTGTTGGAGGTATTAACCTAATATAGTGATACCATGAGACAGGTGACTCTACAGGAGACTATAATAATCTCCTCTGCAGGCCTGTAATTACTCTCAGTTTGAGTGTGTCATTTTTAATTTTATCCTATCTGACAGTTACTCATTTGTTTTTTGTCCCATTAAATGCTCTGACCTGTTGATGCAGTTGGCATTCATAGTGCATTCAAGTCTGATACGAAAACAACTTATTTGACCTTAGCATGTCTATGAAGTGTTTGGCTAGCCTTAGAGCATTTCCTGTTAGTGTAATGTTTAATAAGCAGAGCTCAGCTGAACTGAAATTTGTGTTTACAGCCTCCAAGGACTGGCACCACGGGGGTCGCGAGAACATCCTGCTGTGCACCGACTGCCGGATCCATTTTAAGAAGTACGGCGAACTACCCCCCATCGAGAAGCCTGTAGACCCGCCACCGTTTATGTTCAAACCTGTCAAAGAGGAAGAAGATGGACTCAGTGGGAAGCATAGCATGAGGACTCGACGGAACCGCGGCTCAGTAAGACACCTAACTTTAACACTACCTTTCAGCGCCATTTTAACGAATATATAATGTGTTTTAGCAGCATTAGCCATTTGTTACATCAGTTTTTTTGTTTTTTTTTCTCGGTTCAGATGTCAACGCTACGAAGTGGCCGCAAGAAGCAAACCGCCAGCCCAGATGGCAGAGCCTCACCAACCAATGAGGATCTGCGCTCCAGCGGGCGTACCTCACCCAGTGCAGCCAGCACCTCCAGCACTGACAGCAAGACTGACTCGATGAAGAAACCCAGCAAGGTATGACCCATGAGCACAGACTATTCTTTGAAATCACACTGAGCATCACGGGAATTTGTTTTCAGAGGAAACATGTTTTCATTTTGTCAAAACAGAAAACAAAGGAAGAGGCGCCATCGCCTATGAAGAGTGCCAAACGTCAGAGAGAAAAAGGAGCCTCTGACACAGAGGAGTCTGAGAGGGCAATCGCCAAGAAGTCTAAAACGCAGGTGAGTGAACTCCTACTAAACAAGCATCTAAATACATTTCGAAGAGAACATGAATAGTTTTAATCAGAAATTAGTAGTTCCTACATTTTTAGTCTGTAGGAAATTAAGTTTTAGAAATATCTTTATTAAAAAATAAATTATATTTAAAGTTTTTTTAATATTATTTATACATTAAAATGTTTATAGTCTAGTCTAAAATGCAGGTAAGTGAAGTCCTACTAAACAAGCATCCTATGTAGGTAAAATATTTTGTATACATCTCAAAAAGTATAGGAAATATAACTCTAAACATAAACAGCTTAGATTTGTTTTCTTTTAACCTGTGCTTCATAACAATTTATAGTTCTGCAATTCATGCTGCTGCATTAAAGATGGCAGTTTGATGAATACTGCTAAAGATTAAATGAGTACTGCTAAATGCATTGTTCGCTCTGAATAAAATAGAGTGAAGTCAATAGTGTGCGATAGAGTATTCTTATTATTATTGTCATTCAAGTTGGTTCCTGCTATCTACCTGCACCTAACCAGGCTGTGCATGGACCTTGAGTTGAATTGAAACTAATACTAAAGTTCACTGAGGGGTTTGTGGCAGCTCTATTTGACTCAGTCCAACGAAGACATTAAATTTACTGTTGTATTTTTTTTGCTGTTACCTATGGTAACAATGTGATTACGCGTTAGAGTGATTTCATATCCTTTAAATGTCATTAGTTCATTAGAGTGATATGCAAAGGTTATTTGTTCTTGATCGTAACTGCACCCATTATTCGGTCATCAGGAAATGTCGGTATGGCCAAGTTTATTGACCCGTCCTTCCATCTTCTGCAGGAACTCCGGCCGGACTCGCCCTCGGAATGTGAGGGAGAGGGCGAGGGTGAGGGTGAGGGTGAGAGCTCGGACGGTCGCAGTGTGAATGATGAGGGCAGCAGCGATCCCAAGGATATTGACCAGGACAACCGCAGCTCCTCTCCCAGCATCCCCAGCCCTCGTGACAACGAGAGCGACTCGGACTCCTCAGCGCAGCAACAGATCCTCCAGGGTCAGCACCCTCCAGTCATCCAGTGCCAGACGGGGGCTTTACCCCCGGCCCCTCCTTCCGCAGCTGCAGCCTCCACACCACCCTCCACAGGCACACCTTCGCTATCATCCCAGTCGTCCCCCTCCATCCCCCCTACCTCCATGCCTCCTCTGCAGACACCTTCAGCTGGTCCGCTGTCTCTCATCCAGTCAGGGGCGCAGAGGCTGCCCTCACCCCATTCCCCACTGCAAGGCATAACTCAGCCTCCTCCACCTATTCAGACCGGCCCTCAGTCCCTGCAGCCTCCACTACATTGCCCCATGCCGCCCATGGGCCACCCTCTGCAGGCGGGGCCGTCACACATGCCTCACCCTCATGCTATACCTGCTCAGTCCTTCCCAATTGGTCAGTCTCAGGTACCCCCTTCACCACTCCCAGGTCAATCTCAAGCTGCCTCCCTGTCTCAACAACAGCGACCTCACACCCCTCCATCCCAATCGCAATCCTCCTCACAGAGCGGCAGCCAGCCTCCCAGAGAGCAGCCTCTGCCATCAGCACCATTGCCTATGCCCCACATCAAACCTCCACCTACCACCCCTATCCCACAAATGCCAAACCCTCAGTCACACAAGCATCCCAGCCACCCCCCATTCCCACAGATGCCTTCCAACCTGCCCCCACCACCCGCCTTGAAGCCCCTAAGCTCTCTATCCACGCACCACCCTCCCTCCGCCCATCCGCCGCCCCTTCAGCTCATGCCTCAAAACCAGCAGCTACAGCCTCCACCAGTGCAACCTCCAGTGCTCACCCAGTCCCAAAACCTTCCGGCAACAGGAAGTCAAGCGCCCCCGCCGGCTCCTCCGCTCCCTTCCTCTTCCTCTGCCTCACACTCTGCGCCTTCCCAGCCACCCTTCCCTCCTCATGCCTTCATCCCAGGCAGCTCGCCCGTCCTGTCACCCTCCACCGTCTCTTCCTCTGTGGCGAGCTCAACGACTATGCTACAGCAGCCACCCTCCTCCATATCCATGCCCCTGCCTGCATCGGTCAGTGCGCCCTGCCCAGGACCCTCCACTGTGCCACCTGTACAGATTAAAGAAGAGCCACTGGATGAAGCTGAGGAGCCAGAGAGTCCTCCACCACCACAGAGGAGCCCTTCACCTCCACCCACCATTGTCAACACTCCCAGTCACGCCAGCCAGTCTGCACGGTACATCATTTATTTTTTTATGATCGATAGAATTGTCTAATGTGCCGAATTTATATATAGATATTTTTTTTATTACTTTTTGACAATTACTAAATCACAGTAATAACTACAATACAAACATTAGTTAATATTATATTATACTATTAAAAAAATGATAAAACATACTAAAACAATCTTATAAAAACGATAACGTTTAGTACATTTTTATTTTATTACATTTGTTTGAATGGTTTAAATAGTATTTTTATAATAAGTGTAGTAGATAAATAAAATTGTATTATTAAAATGGTATATTAATATTTGTTATAAACAAATGATTAAAACAAACAAACAAAAATAATAATTTGTCATTTTATTGCATTTATTCAAATGTAATAAAAAGGGGTGTAACAATACATGTATTCGTATTGAACCGTTTCGGTTCGAGGCTTCCGGTTCGGTACGCATACAAACCGAACGATTCCTTGGACCATTTTTCCTGCCGACAAAATCCGCGCTGGCGCGAGCGCGACCACCACAACATTACGCAACTGTACATCACATGGCAAACGTAATGAAAGCGAAACGAAACTGCGCTACTCATTATATTGTGCATCACGGACCGTTTATCAGTTCGGACGAGCAACATAGATCTGTGCAGCACAAGCTCTATGAGCGCGACCTGATCTCGATCAAGCGACACTGTTACTACACAGCGCTAAGATATCCAGTGAAGAAAACATTTGAATTCGCCACTGAAGTAATAACATCGCTGCGAGATCTAGTGAGAAGCGTTCACATGTCTCTGTTATCAATCGTAGATCTCTATTAGATCAAACAGCGCTGACGTGGAAACCAGGAGAAATATTGTGCCGTGAATGAACTAGTAATAACGTTAGGCTTTAAGTCCACAGATCAGCAACATTCACCATAACACTAATTGTAACCAGTTTGGCTGGAATAGTGAAATGCTTTCAAGTACTAAACACATCTTTTTCCAGCACTTCAAAACTCAAATATCATATAAATATTATATAAATAAATATATATTTAAATGTCATTTTTAATGTGATAACCAAAACATTATTTATTAGTCCTTCAAAAATTACCCCCATTTAAACCTGAGTTTCAAGATGTAGGAAAACTCACACTTATATAAAAAATATTTTTTTCTTTTAATAAATAGGAAATTTCTCTGGCATTTCTTTCTTTTTGCTGTATCGAAAACGTACCGAACCGTGACTTTAAAACCGAGGTACGTACCGAACCGTGATTTTTGTGTACCGTTACACCCCTAGTAATAAAGTAAAATTTCATTAAGTTACAATAAGTTTAAAAATTACTTTAAATTTTACTATCAATGTAGCAGTCTAAGTAAACCTGTCTTAGCTTCAGCTCCTCTGCAGTCATCAAGCTTGGACAGGGCACAGATTAATGACTGCATCATAGCGGTGAAAGCCTCCTTCAGAACATGAGCGTGTCTTTGTAGAGCTGCTGTGGCCTTATTGCAGTGAATAGCATTAAGCTCACTAATGCACAGAGAGAGCAGCTCATTATGGCACTGGAGATTAAAAAGATTAATTGAGTAGCTCTAGTATAGTATAAACGAGAGGACATGCCACAGGTTATTTATTTGACACAAAGTAATTGCATTTGTTTTAAACTGACTGCAAAATCAGCCTGTGGAAATATTTATGCCACAGCTTATATCTGTAACTAAAGAAGAAAGGCTTCACACAGCAAAATGACACTGACAGTGGTAACTTCAAAGACTATTCTGATTATTCTATCCATCCTGTTTATAGGTTTTACAAGCATCTGGACAGAGGTTACAACACATGTGCCAGAACAGACTTCTACTTCACACCACTGGCCTCGTCGAAACTGGCAAAAAAGCGGGAGGAGGTGCTGGAGAAAGCCAAGAGGGAAGCAGAGCAGAAAGCACGAGAAGAAAAAGAAAAGGAGAGGGAACGAGAAAAAGAAAGAGAACGGGAACGGGAGAGAGAGAAAGAGGCTGAGAGAGCTGCTGTAAGTTTTTCTCCGTGTTGGATTAAACGCTATTTTTATCTCGGATAATTTCTGCAAAACAATTTTCATTATCGTTTTCTTGTTTCTAAATATCTGCTCTGTCTTTACAGAAAGCTTCCAGTTCTTCTCATGAGGGTCGCATGGGTGATCCCCAGATGGCGGGATCGGCTCATATGCGGACCTCTTTTGATCCACCACCCACCACCATCGCCACTGTGCCCCCTTATATCGGCCCCGACACACCCGCCCTGCGCACGCTCAGCGAATACGCTCGCCCCCACGTCATGTCCCCCACCAACCGCAACCATCCTTTCTTCGTCTCACTCAACCCCGCAGACCCACTCCTGGCCTACCACATGCCCGGCCTGTACAACGCAGATCCCGGCATGCGGGAGCGTGAGCTGCGGGAGCGAGAGATGCGGGAGAGGGAGATTCGAGAGAGGGAGATGAGAATGGAAAGGATGAAGCCGGGCTTCGAGGTCAAACCTCCAGAATTGGACAGCCTGCATCCTTCCGCTAACCCCATGGAGCACTTTGCACGTCACGGGCCTATTGGTCTTCAACACATGGCTGGCCATCATCCGTTCGCCTCCTTCCACCCGGGCCTGAATCCACTGGAGCGGGAACGGCTGGCGCTAGCCGGGCCTCAGCTACGGCCTGAGATGACCTACCCTGAGCGACTGGCCGAGAGGCTACATGTTGAGAGGATGGCTTCTGTAGCTAACGACCCCATCGCACGGCTGCAGATGTTCAACGTGACGCCACACCACCATCAGCACTCGCACATCCATTCACACCTACACCTGCACCAACAGGACCCTCTGCACCAAGGTGAGAGACGGTTCACTCTACTCTTGTGTGCTGGATAGTTGTAGCAGGCCCACACGGAATCTGCGTGCCTAGATCTCATTGACTAACTTCTACACATCCATTGTGTGTTTATGAAGTTTGATTGTGTTTGTCTGCCAATTAGAGTGCAATACTCTCAGCTACGAGAATAAAATGGTTTGAATCCATTTCACAAAATTCCGCCAATGTTCTAGTCCAGAAAATGTGAAAAATGTCCGCAGATTCCATCTGGGCCATCTTTAGAATTGTAGAAATGGCATGGCTTAATTTTTTTTTAATGTAAAAAAAAAAAAAAAGATTCTATGAAATGATGCTGTCTCTGATGTTAAAATTCTGTCCGATAGCAATAAGCCCATAATTATTTTTGCATTATGACCGATAACTGATAAAGGGCCGATTTAAAATAATATTTTGTCTAAATAAATGGAAAAAACGTGCATGTGCTAATAAATATGTAACATTAGCTCATGCCGATGCATTTAAAAAACATCTCCGATATCGGCCAATAACCAATATGAGACCGATTATATCATGCATTCCTGCTATTGAATATTGTTATTTTATGCTTGTCATTTATGCGTGATGTTCATTTTGAATATCAGTGCTGTAAATGTGTGTTTCTGTATTATATTGACTGTGTACCATTACAAAAAGCTTCTGACACGGCGAAGGTGGTGGTGAATGTCTTGTGTGTCCCCCAGGTTCTGGGGCACATCCGCTTGTAGACCCACTGGCCGGCGGACCGCACCTCGCCCGATTCCCCTACCCACCTGGAGCCATCCCCAACCCCCTTCTCGGACAGCCCCCGCATGAACACGAGATGCTCCGGCACCCTATGTTCGGTAAGACACATACACAAGCAAGCAGCATTTCAATCGTTCCAGCTCTTTGTCCAAGCATTAACTCATGAATCTTGCCATGTGATCCCTAGGCGCTCCATACCCCAGAGATCTCCCACCACCCATGTCAGCGGCACACCAGCTGCAGGCCATGCATGCACAGTCTGCAGAGCTACAGAGATTGGCCATGGAGCAGCAGTGGCTACACGGTCATCACCACATGCACGGAGGCCCTCTGCCAGGACAGGAGGACTATTACAGGTCAGTCCCCCTGTCACACCTTTTTCTAGAAAGTATGTGTGCTTCAAACATCTGTGATAATACCATACGTGTCTTTTCTCGCTATGTTTCAGCCGGTTGAAGAAGGAAAGCGACAAACAGCTGTGATCAGCCGAGGGCTCCCAGAGGATCAGCAGGACACAGGAGGTCACAGCAGAACAGTTACACACAGGAACTGGCGTGTTCTAGGAACGTTTTCAGTTCGCCGAAGCGACGAGGATCGTCTGAGGAAACTTCTTTCTGTTGTCAGCTTTCTTCACTATTCCGGACTTTTTTAAGACATTGACTTTTTCGGGGGGTTATATATCGTTCAAGTAGTGACAGCGTCCTCGAGACTGATTGTGACTTTCCTGCATGAACATACTCTGAGAAGCTTCCCTGACGTCTTTTGTAGGTGCTAGAAAACCAGATACTTTGTCACTGTGCTAATTGTGGGGGAAACAGAGGAACAGAACAGTCGGGCCATTATATCTGAAAAGTGCTATCTTAAATTCAATGTTTATTTTAATACATTGTAGGAGGTTTTCATAATGTTAAGAAAAGCTGCAGCATGGCATTTTTTGAGTCTGTAAATAGTATATAAATATATATATATATATACATATATAATTATTACTATTATCATAATAATTATTATTAGGTGTGGATTCCTAACAGATATGTTAGACCTCCGATATAATAATTTTCTGAAGTGCCATCCCTTGTTTCAGAGGGGAAGGAGATGGCACCGTCAGAGCAGGTAACCATCTCAGATGGTTCGGTCCATGTAAACGGAGTTTGCTGGGTAGAATGGTACCGGATTTTAATCCAAACACCTCTAGAGGTCAAAGCTCAGATGACACCATTTTTTATTTTTGTTTGTTCATTTTATTTTATTTTGTTTCATATATGAAAAACACTCATGACATCATGACCATATTTTTAATTTCATTGCTGAACTCATACCGAGTTAGACGTTCAAAACACTTGAAGGAGGAGGTGCGATGCCTCGTGAGTATTGGGGCAAGTAGCCCATTTGGAAAGAAGAATATTGCACTGATTAACCTCAGTTTTTTTTTTTTGTTTTTTTTTTTTTACAATAATTGGCTTTCCAATGACTTGTGTGAGCGAGTGCATTTCGAAAGCCGTTTCGCTCTGTTTTCTGTGTACCAAAGTTGAGCGGCATTCAGTTTTGCAACTGGGTTCATATCTCGGCTAGTTCCTCAGTGCTTAGAGATTGCAAAACATTTTTTAAGTAACAATATGACATCTTGATGCACATTTTTTTTACTTTTAGATTTACACATTTTCAAAGGGTGCTGGAAAAGATAGCAATGCCCCTCCCCCCTTCCCGGTTTGTCTCCTGAAGTCCTCTTATAAGCTACTCGCGCAGTCAGTTTCCCGACCTACTGTACAGATTCATAAAACCATTCTCACTGTGAAGCCAGGGGGAAGATGTTGGCAGAGACGACGTCTAGCTTGGATTGTGTACCTGTGTGTGCATGTGTTCACAGTAGTGGAGATGATGACTGTGCTTGAGCTTCTCTCTGCATTCCTGACACCGCATTACTTATGATGCATGATGCCTCTTTAGTTGCTCTCCATCATGTTCAGGCTGTTTGATAGCAATCATTGACTGTTACATGCAGAATTTATGTTTGTTTTGTTTGTCTTTTCCAGATCCGTCAGAATTAATGCTCATTATTTGAAATGACAAATGCTAAAAAATCAGTTTTTACCTCTGGTCAGATTGTGTATGGGCCTTTTTTGAGCTAAAAGTTCAAAGTACAGTAAAAGCTCATAGTACTGTTTTTAATTCTCCCCTTTTGTTTTTAAAAAAGCCATTGTGCATCCTTTAAAGAGTATGCATAGAAGCCCGTTTTGAGCAGTATACACCCAAAGCTGAACACTTTCTGTAATTGGACTGTCATGTATCTTTTATTCTGTCTCAGATGTATACAGCATTTTATTTTTGTTTTAAGCATTTTCTCCTTTCGTCCCTCTTTTGTGTCTTAAACCTTTGATGTTGAGTGTTGTCAATGGTTTAGCTTCTTGTTTCAAAGCGGCAATAGCAGAATGTACATTCTGACTGCTAAGATTTATATATACTGGTATCTTGAAGCTTATTGTATATATTAGTAGTCGCAATGGGATGACACAGTGTAAACAAAAAGTAGAGATAATTAAGGCAGATTGTGAGTCCTGTGTTCTCCCCATTTGAGTATTTTGTAATTTTTTTGACAAATTTGTGGAATTAAAATAAAACTAAGTTACACCACATGGAAACTTGATTTCTAGTTAATATTACTTTTTGTTATATGACATGGCAAAAGTAAATGTTCATGCTGAAAAATTCTGGGTTAAAGTCTTTGTTTTCTGTCTTTTCCAGGTTCATTCTGATTTTCTACTAAAATGGGTTGATTGACTGATTTATACTAGTGACTATAAAAATGTATGCTCATAGTAAGTGTGTTGTGTCAACCATATCAAAGCAAGCAGTTCTAAAGTAATACTGTTGTCCATCATTTTACAAGCACAATCATTCTGGGAAATGAGCTCATAAAGTGAATTCTGAGAACGGGTCCCAAAGTAGCAATAAATGGCAGACCAAGAAAGATTTCTAATCCACAAGTATTCTGCCCATTCGGTTTCCAAGCACTAAAAACAATTGAACATTTTCAATACAAACTAAAACCAAGACAAAATCAGAACATTACTTTGTGTGGTCATTCTTGTCTTTTTTTCTCCTCAATCCATAAACAGTTTAAATGATATACAAATTAAAAAAATGTATACAATTAACTACATTTAAATTTTCACTAAACAAAAAGAGATTTCTCCACATGCAGGTACAAAAAATGTGTATGAACTTTACAGGTGCTGATTTCACAAGATGTATAATGTAAGTAAAGTGAAGGTTGAGTGCATATGTGGATTTTATCTCAAAGCTCTAATCTAAATCAGTTATAGGGTTATTTAGATGTTTGCTTTTGCTAGCATTTTTCATAAAACATTTAAAGGACAATTTTTATAATATTGTTAGGTTATAATATATATATATATATATAGTTAAACAGTTCATATTTCATTAAATATGCCATGTGTATGTGTGTATATAGTATCTCACAATAGTGAGTACACCCTTCACATTTCAGCAAACATTTTAATACATCTTCTCAAGAGACAATATTATAGAAATTAAACTTGGATATATTTAGTCAATGTGCTGCTTGTAGCAGTATATATTTACTGTCCTCTGAAAATAACTTAACATAAAGCCATTATTGTCAAAAAAGCTGGCAACAAAAGTGAGTACACACTAAGTCAACATGTCAAAACTGTCCAAAGTGTCAATATTTTGTGTGAGCACCTAGTTTTCTAGCATTCCCTTAATCCTCCTGGGCATGGAGTTCACCCGAGCTGCACAGGTTGTTGCTGGGACCCTCTTCCATTCCTCCATAATGACATCACGGGGCTGCTGGATGTTAGACACATGGCGGTTCTCCACCTTCTGCTTGAGGATGCCCCACAGGTACTCAATTGCGTTCAGGTCTGGAGACCTTCACCTTTAGCTTCCTCAGCAAGGCAGTTGTCATCTTGGCGGTGTGTTTGAGGTCGTTATGCCGTTCGGCCCAGTTTCTGAAGGGAGGGCATCATGTTCTGCTTCAGAATGCCACAGTACATGTTGGAATCCATGTTTCCCTCAATGAAGCGCAGTACCAGCAGCACTCATGCAGCCCCAGCCCATGATGCTACCACCACCATGCTTGACTGTAGGCAAGACACAATTTTCTTGGTACTCCTCACCAGGGTGTGGTGGTGGCATCACATGGCAGATGGTGACCATGCTGGACACCATCTGAGCCAAACAAGTTTATCTTAGTCTCATCAGACCACAGGACATGGTTCCAGTAATTCATGCTCTTGGACAGGTTGCTTTCAGCAAACTGTTTGCAGGATTTCTTGTAAGCCAGCTTCAGAAGAGGCTTCCTTCTGGTCCGACAGCCATGCAAACCGACTTGTTGCAGTGTGTGGCGTATGGTCTGAGCACTGACAAGCTGACCTTCTGCAACTAGGGTGGCCATACGTCCGGATTTTGGCCGGACAGTCCGGATTTTAAGCCCCCTGTCCAGCGTCCTGCCCAGCCTCAAGCCGGACACTCATTTGTCCTCCTTTTTGGAGTTGCGCTGAATTGTTGAAAAAAAAATAAAAAGTATTTTTTAAAAAGCCCGCATAATGTTAGCGGCTCTCTGATGCCCGTAAATTAGTTAATCTCTTGGAATCTAGAGCCGCGCATGCGAGACAGAACATACTGTATGTGCAGCGCGCGGGATACTGGTATATGCTGGCTGCACTCATGCGTCTGTTTTGCATCTGCACCTGACGCACAGCAAAAGGACTCAACTTCTTTGATTGACCAATTGATTGACAAACTTAAATGAACTTTTATGAGTATTAGCACTTTCTTTTTCTTTTAAGTTCACAGAACTGATATGTTTTAAGTAAACTGAACTGTTTTGAGTTTTATGAAATTATTTCTTCTTTTGCCGTATATGTATGCCCTATATGACCAGTCATTTACGTCGTCATCATGCGGGTGTGAATTGCGCACGAGTGCAGGTGAGATCTGAACAGCACACGGCATTGCTATCTGTGTTTAAACAACTAATTTAAGCCTTGCCAATTTAAACATTCAAGTGCAAGAAGACGCAAAAGAGAACTCGGGCGAGCTGTAAGAAGATTTGTGTGTGCACTCATCCGAAGCACGCACACAGAAAGCTGTGTATCAGACAGCACGCAAATATTGTATTATCTTTTATTAAGTTTTTCGCTTGAACGGACAAATTCACACAACAATTGTCAACATCCCATCTTGCTGAGTATCCTAGCAAACATAGTAGGTTATGTCTAAAGTGATCGTGAACAGTCGAGAAATACAACGCATGTGTATATCAGTGTACTGGATCTCTGGATTATGACTTTCTGCTATAATATTCCTGCTGCTGAGTTTTTAATGTTCATCAACAACAAAAGACAAGGAAATCACTCATTGGTCTTGACTGAATAGCTTTTGTAACTTTAAAAACGATGAATCTCTATTTAATTTATTTAGTGAAGATTATATGGAATGTTGTTTTACATTTTGATTACTTTATTCAATTTCTGTACTTGCAAACTATAGATATCTGAAAAGTACTGTTTATTTTATTTGTATCTTTGCTCTATTGTATTTATGTGTGCTGTTGCTTGTAGTCTGATTATTCGTTTGGATCTCACTTTATATTAAGTGGCTTTAAGTACTATGTACTTACATCGACAAATAAGTACAATGTACTTATTGTGTTCAAGTTGTATAGTAAAACATTTTGCTGCTATTGAGATGTGGTACTGGTAAGGTTAGGGACAGGTGTGGTGGTATGGGTCGGTTTAAGAGTAGTTTAAGGTGTAAGGGAAGGGTCAACTGTGTAATTACATAAATTAATTACAGCTGTAATTACATGCAGGTATTTTCAAAATATAAGTACAATGTAAAAACATGTATGTACACAATAAGTCCATTGTATCAAATTATTAATTTCAATGCAAGTACATAGTACTTAAAGCCACTTAATATAAAGTAGGACCTTTGTTGGTCATTCTCTTTTTTTAATTTGACAGTAGTACTTTTTTCCCTGAACATAGCAAATACCGTACCGAAACCGTGAAATGAAATTTAATGAAATTTGGACTTTTATATATTCTTATTTGTAAATATGAATTCATATGTGTAAATATACTCATACATTTGAGATCAGTTTGGTCTCATTCATATATATGTGTGTATATATATATACACACACACACACACACACACACACACACACACACACACAGACCTCTGTCATATTATAGGAAGGGAAATGCAACATGAATATATTTTGTGCCTGCCTTTCACAATGCTTTTTCATATTGCATGTCACTTGCAATTTGTATTCACACAGTGCAGTGAATAAACATCCTCACAGTGAACGTAAAGGTCTTGCAGCACAATTTTAAAATCTATCAGTGCGTCTGCAATTTGTTCCTGTTTCTGTCTGGATTGCTTGAGGGGATGAGCGTTTCAGTGAGAAGAGAAAACTTGGAAGGGCTTCCTCTTCAAAGAGGCCATCTTGAAGGATACAGAAACACACAGTAATGATTTCTGTCCTCTCCCTGGGGTTGGCTGGTCCTTATTTTTAGGCTAGTGTGCAGTCGTTCAGTGAGTATTATTAGGCAGCTGTTGTTGTTGTTGTACGTCCCTGTGGTGTTAGTTGCCGTGTGTGGACGAAAGTGCTGCTCCCCCCGCTTAATGATATCCCACTCTCACATTCCTGTCATAGCAGATCTCAATTCCCTCATGTGCTCTGTGGGACTAGATTCACATTTGGCCGGTCCTATGCATTCCACACCCACTCTACGCCAGCCGTGTGCACTTTCTCTCTCTCTTTCCGACATCCTCCCTCTTTTTTCCTGTCTGATCCTCCCTTTTTCTGTCCATGATGCTCTCTGTCTCTTTGCTGGATAACATTGTTATCCTCTGAGATATATGAAATCTCCATTTCACACTTATCCTCTGTGGCAGCTGTCCAGATACTCAAACATTTGCTTTGTGATAGTGTCAGTAATAACTTAAGCCTCTTTGTGCCACCTGCATGCTCTCATATGTACATAATGAACATTGTGATCTTGTGAATTAATAGTAAAAAGATTTTTTATATCTGTTACATTAGGAGTAAATCATTACAGTAATATCAATATATTTGAATATATAAAATTATATTATGCAATACAGAACCAAGTAGCTAATTAAAAGTATTGCTGAGGGGTAATCATTTTTCATTGTTTAATTTTTCTGTCTAAGGTCCACTTCTCAGTTTTTTGTTTTTGTTTCTTTTTTTTGCATAACTAACAATTGCTATTTAAAGCTGCATTCATAACTTTTTGGGTTAAAAATGATCCAAAATAAATTTGAGCAAGTACATAACCAGCCAGTGTGCAAAACTGTCTGCTTGCCTTAGCTCGATTCAAAGCGGTAAGCTTGTAATAATGTTTTTAATTCCACTGGTACTGGTGGATTTCCGCGGGAAATTCAAGCATGTCTTTGCGTCATTACGTCACATCTGTACACATAAAGAAGGTGTCTCGGCTAGTAGGCTATATTGCGTGTGAGGATGATGGAGGTGGAGATTTATAGCCTTTTCTCACAGCACTTGATATAATTAAACTTATCAATTTGATGGCGGATCCAGAAAGGTTCAAACGACAATCACAGTGACAACTGGAGATTCACCCTTTGTAAAATGCAAAAGACTTTCGTTCGGACTTCGGACTGGCTACAAGAAAAAAGAGACCGCAACCGGGCCCATGTGAAAAAAAGGATAATATCATTATCCTAAATAATTAAATGTAACGGGCATTAAATGTAGTCACGCAATGCTGATGTTGTTAACATTAACAATTTGAGAACAAAGTATAATTTGCAAGGTTTGAAGTGATATAAGCAATCGTTAGATTTAATCAGTGCGATTCACTGCAATGCTTTTTTCAGCATTTTTAGTTGGTTAGAACAAAAGTGATAGGACATTTTTTGGTGAAAATTCTTATGTTGGTCATACTTCCAAAAAGTAGAATCTGTGATTCCGAATGACAGTATCCACACCGGCGCGGCGACTGACAGCCACATATTCTCCTCAAAACATTAGATTCATCCGCGCTGTGCCGTGCCGAGGCACAACCCATGTAAAGTTGATTCCATGAATTCCATGAATAACTGCAATTGCAGATTTCGAACAGAGATGGCGACAAAGAGGAAAAACTACTGACTGCAGCTTTAAAGAAAATGTCATCTGAATAAGTAACATCCACTTTTGTTCTGACCAACTAATGGGAAAAAAGCATTGCAGTGAATCGCACTGATTAAAGGGTACCTATTATGGCATTTAAAATGTTCCTAATAATGTTCTGGGAGTCCCCAACAACAGTTTTACATGCATGCAATGACAAAAAAACACTTTTGTTGTCTTATAATATGCATTTATTTTTACCTGATTTGCTCACCGACTCCCTAATGATTCGTTTGACAACTCATTTGTCCAAACCCCTCCTTTGCGTGACGCTAATAACGGTGATTGGTCAGACGACCCAGTCAGTTATATTTTGCGTTAGCCCAAAGCTTAAACATATTGATAAAGCACTGCAGTACTACAATACGCTTCACATAATTTCACATATTTCAAAAAACAAAAAAAATGACATTGGAGACCTAGAAGCTGCTGAGCGTAATTCTCACTCTCACACACACGCACACACGCACGCACGCACACACACACACACATAAAAGCAACAATTATTAATAGTACTTACAGATTGTGATTCGGAGGAGGAAGCTGATAGAAATAAACTTGGTATTGAACCTTCCTATATCAGCCGACTCGCGAATCCACACTTGAAAGCATTTGTGTTTGTGAAGCGATCGTCATTAAAATAACGCGAACACAGCTCAAGGTGGCTATACTTGTGTGGTATAGTTGTAAATATAAACTCTAGCCACTGAGTCTTCACATGCTTGTCCCTGGGCAGTGAAAAAAAAAGTTTGCTTTTGATTCGCACTTCAGAACAGCGTCTCGTCGACATGATGTTGTCAGGTTTCTCTGTCTGCCCAGCGCGCGCACTGAGTGGGCGTGTCGAATTCAAATAACTTGTACAAGTGACGTACGGAAGTTAGAGAAAATGCATCGTTCGTCTATCGATTCATATCAGCGACTCAGAGTCGACTCTTACTTTTGAGAGACAATAACTTTGTATACGGTGAACTTTCATATTTAAAACTTTGCAGGATGTTTTTGTTCACTTAGATCTATGTTACACACTACATGAAAGGTAATTTTCAAAATTCCATGATAGGTAGGCCTACCCTTTAAATCCAACGATCGCTTATATCACTTCAAACCATGCAAATTATACTTTGTTCTCATGACTACATTTAACGCCCTTCCGATATTATCCTTGTTTTCTCATGGGCCCGGTTGTAGTCTCTTTTTTTCTGTAGCCAGTCCGAAGTTCGAACTTTGTCGTTTGAACCTTTCTGGATCCACCATCAAATTGATAAGTTTAATTATATTAAGTGCTGTGAGAAAAGGGAGAAAAGGGCTGCTTGCCATAGCTAGATTCAAAACGGTTAGCTTGTAATAATGATTTTAATTCCAGTGGTACTGGTGGGTTTTCGCGGGAAATTCGAGCATGTCTTTGCGTCATTACGTCACATCCGTACACATAAAGAAGGAGTTTCGGCTAGCCGGCTATACTGCCGTGAGGAGATGTAGAGATAGGCTTTTCTCGCAGCACTTTACATGATTAAACTCATGGCGGATCCAGAAAGATCCAAACAACAATCATCAGTGTCAACTGGAGATTAACCAGTTATAAAACCCAAAAGACTTCGTACTTCGGATTTAAGGTGGAAAGAGAAAGGAACCGTCTCATGCGAACACAAGGATTACACATCGGTGGGGCTTTTGAAAGGTGTGTGAACTCCCGAAGGGATTCGAAATGGAAGAAGAGACAGCTTTTTCTGCTGAACAAGTAAGACATTTCAATAGTTCAATCGTGTAACAGTAGCTACGTTTTCTTAATTCACACAGTTATGGAGTTTCCTTTGTTGTGCCTTTCGTTTAGCTATAATGGAGAATATGAATTCTGAACTAACATTACACAGGTAATCATACAACACATTAAATAACGTTAGTCACGCAATGCTGATGTTGTTAACATGAACAATTTGAGAACAAAGAAGGCTATGATTTGCACGGTTGCTGTAAATCGCGCTGATTAAATCTAACGATCGCTTGTCATGTCGAATGCTTTCCCCCCTGACAAAAATGGATGTTATATACTTGTTCAGAAGACGTTTTCCGGTGAAAATTCTTATGTTGGTCAAACTTTCAAAAAGTGAATCTGTGATTCTGAATGACAGTATCCACACAGCGCGGTGATTGACAGCAGCACTCGCCTCAAAACACTGTGTTCATCCGCGCTGTTTCATGCCGATTTACAACCCACGTAAAGATTATAATTCCGCGAATCACTGCAGTTATAGATTTCTTACAGAGATGGCGACAAAAAGGGAAAATGCTACGGACTGCAGCTTTAAGTATAAAATAGGCTATTTTTGCTGCTGTTCCTTCTGTGAACTTCTATGTAAATGTTCTCTCTTCATGTAACGGGTAATAGTACTTTGCTGCAGGTTTGCTGTCGGTGCATTATACTTTTTGTGCAGCTCCATCCTAAAACAAAAGCCTCTGCAAAGGCTGTTTTACATTGTGAGGATCACAATGCAATCCACACTGAAATGTGCTGCACAAACTGTTCTGATTAGACTTGGCTGCTCTGGCCAATCAATATTTTTCTTTTATCTACGTAACCTATTTATTTGCAACTTTTCCTAGCTCCCCACCTTCCCCAGCACCACCTGCCTAAATCTGCTAGGGGATTCTCCCTTACTTCCTTGCAACAGCTCACTTAATTTATGTGCATGTTTTGGCATTCGCCTTCACTCAAGTAGCACCAGCTGCAGATCTAGTCCGCCAAAATTATTCCTATACATTCCATTCTTATCAATAAACGCTGTTTAATTCTATTCAGAGAGTTGTCATGATTGAAAATAACTTAAAATAGCTGCTCTTTTCATACCTTTTCATAGGGACTGTTCAGAAGAATACACAGAGCTGTAGGTGCATCACATCCATGTTTAGGCCGTGGCTCATCTGTATGGGCCAAAATATTAATCTAAACATAGACCTCTATATGCACTGAATTAATAATACATTATAAATGAGTTCAGCTTTCTGCAACAAATATTTTTTGGATTTTCTAGACTATTTTAAGTCGTGAAGTGAGCAGGATAAATTAAAATGTAGCGCATGGATTTGGCAGGCATGTATTTATGATACTAAGCGGGGCAGCCGGTCTTGGAGCTCTACAGTGCCCCAATGTAAATCTGGGGGAAAATGGAACTGCAGCGCACTCTCATAGAGAGCCCCGCTTATTTTCACGTGACCGTATGTAAACCTTACTCCAGAACAAGATGCTATCAGTCCACTTCAGCTATGTGTCTGCATCAGGTCAACTAGTTGGCATGTCTGTTCTTCCTATGTGGAGTAGCATGTGAATAGCCGTCATATACAGTAGTTCTGTTGTGCTTGTTTTATGTTTGTCCTGAGAATAGACATGACTTTGCTTTCCTCACAGGAATTAAATACAATAAGGCAATTTTAAGATGGCATTCTATGCGTTTGTCATGTGTAGTGTACTAAAGTCTTTCAATCATTAATAGAGCGCCACCCTCAGGCTAAAAGTGTGTCTGATGTGTTCAGCGAATATAATATAAAGCTTACAAGATGTTTATCATAAATTAGCTCTAAGACCCATAATCTGCCCTACCTAAATGTATGGCTAGGAGCTGCTACTGGTAATAAACCCCACAGATGAAATCACGGGGCGGCCCCTAGAATCTTCACCACCTTTCGCCCTGCGACGACCCTAGATAGAAATTATTTTCAGCACTTTCAATTATTGTATTTTATTATGGTTTTTCGACTTTAATATATGAGTAATCTTCCAAAGTGCACTCGTTTCCTGGATATTTTTTAATGGGGTGGCCAGAGGGGTACAGTAAAAAAAGTGGTAACCTGCATTAATTTCAGCATCCATTTACAATTATTCATTTAGCAGACGCTTTTATCCTAAGCGACTTACAAATAAGAACAATAGAAGGAGTTAAACTACCAATATGACAACAATATGCAAGTGCTATGACCCTCCTATAGTTTAATCTTAACACAGTACGTGTACTTTTTTATTATTATTTTTTTTTTTATTATAAAGATAATGGATATAGAATAGAAGATAAAGTGTTAGTATTAATGGATCAAGTGTTGCCAAAAAAGATGCATCTTTATCTGTTTCTTGAAAATGGCGACGGACTCAGCAGCTCTGGTTGAGTTGGGCAGGACATTCCACCAGCATGGAACAGACCAGAAAAAGGTCAGAGAAAGAGATTTTGTGCCTCTTTGAGATGATACTACAAGCCGGCATTCACTTGCAGAGCGCAAGTTTCTGGATGGCATGTAAGTCTGAAGTAATGAGTTTAGGTAGGAGGGAGCAGAGCCAGGGGTTGTTCTGTAGGCAAACGTCAGCGACTTAAATTTGATGGAAGTGGCAACTGGCAACCAGTGCATTTTTGTGAGGAGAGGAGTGACGTGTGCTCTCTTTGCCTCGTTAAAGACCACTCTAGACATCCAGACTTCTTTGTCTAAACATCAAAAACTATTTCTATAAATTAAGCTATACTTACACCCTCCAACCAGTGTCTGAAAAGCTATCCAATCACGGCAATAGATGTTGACCAGCGACAGCCAATGATGTCACTACTACTGCGACCCGTAAGTATAAAAGGGGCACCTAGAGAACATGTCATCCTCTTTTCGTCTTCAGGGATTGTTTTGTTTGTAAGCTTCAACCTGAAAACTTCAAAAGGTTCTCATAAAAACAGAAAAAACTTGTGAAAAACGCTTTATGAAGTGTGTGGATCCTTGTCTAAGATATTGGCACTTGATGAGACGCACAACTTGTGCGTTTACTGTTTGGGCTTAGAGCAAGCACGATCAGTTCTTGAGGGAACTGCTTGTGCCAACTGTGAGTTTTTTCCTTGAGAAAACTTTGCTCTCGTCTGGCCCTGTTCTCGAGGGAAGAGGGACAGGCATCTGTGCCAGGCGATTCAGGTCCTGCTTGTGCTGAGGCAGAGCAGAGACTAGAATCGTGGGGTTTCAGAGGGAGCTCGCCGAGGAGTTTGAGAGAGTTGTTTATCTCTCACGCCCCTCAGAGGGTTGTGAGTTTGAGCTGCCGGATGGGGATGTGTTATCAAACATCCTCTGATTTGACAGCGAGTGCTCTGCTGGCAGCCCAAGAAAGCAGGAGATGGCTGATGAGGGTGAAGAGGATTTACAACCCGAAACCTCATAGGCACACTGCCCTGCATATGAGTTGTGAGTGTTATGGAACGCGCTCAGAGAGGCAATGCTGCCATAGGAGCGCTTGAGGGAAGAGACCGCTCGTGGCAGACTTTACGAACGATTTCTCTCCAGCCATAATGCTCCAGCTCCTGTGAGCCTTCCATTATTTCCTGATCTATACAATGAGATCGAAAAGGCATGGAAGAACCCGTGTTCAGCAAGCAAACTACGCTGATGTTGAGGGGACGCGCGAACACGGGTATGTGTCTCGATGCCTCAATTGGCGAGAGGTTCGCAAACTATCTCGCAGTTGGAGAGGCATCGACACTAGCCGCGTTTCCACTGCGGGGCCAGGGCCGAGCCGTGTTAGTGCGTGCCAGAGCCAGTCGCGTTTCCACTGTCACTTCCGGGGCTTGATCGGGGCTTACTCGGGGCCAACAGCCAGGATTTCTGGCCCGTCGAATACCTTGGGCCAAAGCGGGCCAGCTCGGGCTAGAGGCGTGCTCGAGGTAAAAGGCGGAGTTTATCTGTGTTATGGAACGTTATGATCTGAAGCAAGATGTACATTTCACTTTTTTATATCGCGCAAAATAATCGCTGCTCGAAATGGAGAATCGCCTGTACTGGTCTGTCGAAGATACCAAAGCTCTTCTGAGCATTTGGGCAAAAGAAAGGGTACAACGTCAATTTGACGGCGTGTGAAGAAATGAGGACGTTATAAAATACATCAATGCTGAACTTTCTAAGCTAAGCATTCAGCAAGCAACGCTTCAACTTCAGGAAAAAACAAAAAAGTTGCGGGCGCAGTATTGTACAAGGCGATTAAAACGCACAATGGACAAAGCGGAGCTCAGAGAAGAGGAACTCTCCATGGTTCGACTTGATGGACGGTGTGCTGGGTCACCATCGGTGTGCTGGGTCACCATCCCGCTGTTAGTGGCGACTCGCGAGACAATCGGGACACTATTGCAGCCACGGACGGTGAGTTAATACACATGCTATCTTCCTAACTTAAAAAAATAAATAAATTCATAATACCCGCTGAAATAGGTTGGGTTGTATGACGTTTGATCCAGAAAGGCGTGTTAAGGGAGGGGTTTAGGGCAGAGCTGCGGGGCTACTGGCCCGGCAGTGGAAATGCAAGCCCGGTGCTTGAGGCCCGAGGCCACTGGCTCAGGCTCGGCTCGCTGTTAGCCCTGGCCCGGCCCTAGCCCGGCAGTGGAAACGCGGCTACTAAGTGCTCTGGCCCTGCCTTTTAAACAAACATTGTGCTTAAATGGCAGGGCATATGCAATGGCGGGTCTGGCTGGTAATGCCTTGCACACAATGGCTGTGCTGCAAGCATACCACGCTGATCTGCTGAAAGATTTGGACCAAGGTCGGGGTCTTTCCCCTGACGCAGTGAAAACGAGCTACGCCGCACTACAGATTATCTCTCCGGGCCACCAAACAAACAGCCGCCGCGATCAGATGAACTCTATGTTGGCGACGGTGGTCAGGGATAGGCATCTGTGGTTGAACTTGGATGACATTGGGGAGAAAGAAAGCTTTTCTTGAACTTTTGAAAAGGTAGCCTTCTGAACTTTTCGCCACCTCTGTCGAGAAGGTGATGGGAAAGTTCAGAGAGGTGAAGGCACGCTCGGCTGCATTAAATCTTGCATAACACTGCGGTCCGAATTTGCACACTTCCTTCACCCCAGGTGTTTCTTGTATCAGCCCTGAGGCTGGACCTGTGAAGGCTGGAACCCTTCTGTAGGTCTGGCGTCGGGTTTGGTAGTAAGTGCGCTCTTTCAAGCTCTTTATGGTGATAGGCCTCCATTTTGTGAATGTCGTTTAGGTCATTGCTCTATGGGCAGCAGGTTGAGCTCTGTAGGTCTCCTCCCTTTACGAGAGTTTTTTAGTTAAACAGTAGACCTTGGTTCCCTGTTAGAAAGTATTAAGGGGTGTGTTAGGTAGGGGTTTTAATAGGGCCCTGAAGTTCCCATATATAGGTAGGCTTTGCATACCCTTCCCATAGGCCTCCTCTGATTTAGAGTCATCAGGCTTATATCATGGGTAGTGCCAATCTGTGGAAGTGAACAGGTTGGCCTTATTATATGAAAAACAGACATTTCTGCGTGAGATGGCTTCCTCCCTATCGAGACTTTTTCTACTGAGGTCACCACTCTGTCAAGCTCCAGATAAAACTACAAAACCAAACGTTGGCCCTCGTCAGGCCACCTTGATAGCCACCTTATACTAGAGCAGTAGTTCTCCTCTCAATTTAGACAGTCGTTTTGAGATTATAGCTCTGAACTTCAGACATATGATATTCGTGTGTTGGTCCTCATGTGGCCTCCTCGATATCTGGCTTTAGTACCTTTTGGTGGCGGTCTGCTAAGCATTCTCGCTTTGAGCCTCTCAGTATCTGAGTGTAGGTTCCTTAGACCATCAGGAGATTTTATTTCTGTAACCAGTGATGAACAAACAAATGTAATTGAAATAGCACAACACAACAAATGTTTCAAGCGGTTTCCCCAAATTCAACTGAAAATGCAACTTTTAATGACTTCTGCAGTCTCAAAATTATTCAACCCCCTGATTGAACACAACAGCACAAATCTGCAAAAAAAAGGTGTCGTCTTAAGCACACCAGATGCAACTAATCAAGGGCTTCATTAGTGGCACCAGGTATGCTTGAGCTAGAACACATTAAATATCTGAACTGGCTAGGTTTGTTGAGTGTCACGTTTGACTGCATGTTAGAAATATGGCTATGTCAAAAGAATGGTCCAAAAAGTTAAGAAAAGATATCATCGCCCTTCACAAACAAGGAACAGGATACAAAAAGGTATCGAAGGTAGTGCTTTAGCGGCGCGTCGAATAACGTCGACGCCATATTTTTGCGTCAACCCTTTTTCATTTATTTATTTTTTGCACCGTTTCCGGCAGTATACAGCTCGCCAACACACGTGGGAGACCGAAACATTGCAGAATGGAAGACGAAGACCACTAGAAGTGAATGTGCTTTCCATTAAATGAATCGCACACAGTAAACAAATCCTTAACAAAAAAACCCTTTACAATTTAGACGCGCAAACTGGGTGCCGGTGCGGTGAGACGTACAGCTCGGGCAGATTCGGCTTGCAGTCGTTCATCCGTGGACACGGCGGCTGTTACAAAAGAAGCCGTGCACACAGGCAAGCGAAATGGGGTCTTGCCGATCTTGCGCACCCAACGCGTCATTTTTGCCGCGCGCTCGTGCTGATACGTAACGGAGATGATTACTGGCATACCAGATTTACGTCAAAAGGCACAGCAGATTTGTGCTTTTTGCCGTACATGTTGAAGAATACAGGTTCGAAGTGCGCATGTGTAAAAAAACATTTTCCGCTTGTCGTCTGCATGAATGGACAGTAAAAGCACTGCTTATTCTACCGTTTGTTTTTTATTTGATTATGCGTAACTGCTACATTTATCATCGTAATGTCTAAACAATTGGAATAACACACATACTGCATATATAAATCACAAGAATAAACAGTAAAAATACAAATACAAGTTTATTATTTAATAAACATTTTTATTTTTGAATTTTGGCAGGGTAGGCAGTGCCTAGTTTGCCTACCCAGACCGCACGTCGCTGGCCATTGCTCATACAAGTTTCCTCAGAAATGCTGCCAGAAGCTGGTGTCTGGTTATACATCTCGTTTGCAGCAGGTCGACAGCAAAAGGGTGTTCTACTAAGTACCAAAGATGTTTGCCATGAAGGGGTTGTATAATTTTGAGACTGCAGAAGTCATTAAAAGTTGCATTTTTAGTTGAATTTGGGGAAACCACTTGAAACATTTGTTGTGTTAAGCTATTTCAGTTACTTTTGTTTGATTTGTTCATTGAAAACAGCTGAAAGTCAGAAAATGTGGCTAATAAATATGATTTGTAATACATTGAATACTTTAGATTACAACTATACAGGCTTCCTTACATAATGCCTATAAACACCAAACAGGCATTGCTTCATATAAATGTGATAATGGATTCATCCGTCTTATGCTTTTACAGCTTTTGCACCTTATACAGTATATGCTCTACTTGTACTGGGGAGGGAATTAGGAAAGTTAGAGTAATTGTGGATGTGTTTCTTCTAATTTTCTTGATGAAACAGTAATCTTACTAAAAGCCTGTGTGAATTAGTGCTGGGTCATTATTTCAACTTGAGAGAGACAGTGATTATCTGCTTCCAACAGAACTGATTGCTCTAAGGTGTGCTGAACATGTTGAGATGCACAGCGACACAGCTTGAAAATGAATACGTAAGCTCTTCATGTTCATCATGCCCCTAATGAAAGCACATTCAGATGTTAAACACATACTGTTAAGTAGTTGGCTTGTGGTTGCCCAGAGGGCTTCAGGTGAAACCACATGCAGGAACTAGATGTTCTCTGGGGCCATAGAGACAGGGAGCACCCTGACCTTGTGTGTAATGAGCGTCCTGTGATAGATCGCTGTGCCAATGCGCTCACTCGCCTCTCTGTGGGGCTGTCCGATTTCCCAGACACAGATAGATTGTTCTTTGTTTTTCTTCACACCTCCACAGTGCAATTAATCTTCTCCGAGTCCATCTCCATGTCTGACTCCAGCATAGCAGACACCTCTCGAGCCGGTAGGTGATAAACTCACACGCCAGGGGTAAATGCACTACGGCCTGTTGAAATAAGAAAGAAGATGTTAAAATGCATAGCTCTGTTGGCTTTTTTTTACCTTGTATTCTAGACAAAGCCCAGGGTTTTAATTATCTTTGCTCCATTGAGAAAGGTTAATTTTGGTTTCAAAATATTTCAAAGCTAGAATTTCACCAACAGCAATTTTGCATCATTGATTAAAAAAGGAATGTTGATCTGCTGAATTGCCAATTGCATGTTTTGCATTAACAGTGGTAACACACTGTGGAACTTAAAGGAGTAGTTCACTTTTAAAAAAACTTTTGCTGATAATTTACTCACCCCCATGTCATCCAAGATGTCCATGTCTTTCTTTCTTCAGTCGAAAAGAAATTAAGGTTTTTGATGTGCAGCTTCAAAGGGCTTTAAACGACACCAGACGATGAATAAGGGTCTTATCTAGGACCCTTCGAGTCATGACTCGAAAAAAGATTTGTTAATTTTGATGAACGAGTTCGAACAGGACAGTCATGAACGCTCATCACAGAACAGAGCAAGGCGAGCATTTGTGCTTAAAAAACTTAAACTTTGTTATTTATTTTTTAAATGACCAATGGTTTCGCTAGATAAGACCCTTATTCATCATCTGGTATCGTTTAAAGCCATTTGAAGCTGCACTGAAACTGTCTTTTGGACCTTGAACCGTTTGGCTCCCAATGAAATCCATTATATGGAGAAAATCCTGGAATGTTTTCATCAAAAACCTTCATTTCTTTTCGACTGAAGAAAGAAAGACATGGACATCTTGGATGACATGGGGGTGAGTAAATTATCAGCAAAAGTTTTTTTTAGAAGTGAACTACTCCTTTAAGCCATGATTTCTTGCTCATTTTAAGCCAGTTTAAGCATAAAGCAGTACAAGCAGTGATTCATAAGGCAAGCTTCAGAAAATCAGGATGCAATGGGAGGCTGAGCCTCCTCGAAAATTGACTCTAAATAAACGTAACATCTGAAATGATAAAATTAACTAGTTTTAATCTGACTTTACATGTTCTTAGGACTTTTTTTGTTTGTAGTTTTTTTTTTTTTTCAAAAGGAAATACAATTTAATGTTATTTATATAAGACATCTGATTTGCAAAGAGCTCATCTCTTTTTACGTAGGCTATATGGTATTTTCCTAATAAAATAAATAATTGCATAACGCATTGTATGTCATTTTGAAAATAAAAAAGCACATCAAAGACGGATTTTTGATTTTTGACTGATTACCAAACACCCCATTTCAGTTAATATATTTTTCTAAATACTTTCAAAAATAATTTTGGCTAAATACATAAATTTAAAAATATAGCCTACTTTAATTTTATTTTTTCACTCCAAAATAGACTCTTCTTGAGCATGACGTTGGCTGCAGGGCGGAAAACAAATAAAGCCCACTTCTTTTTTAAATAGGTTGAAACATGACATGGGTATATGCAAAAAAAAAAAACATTAAATTACACAATAAAAGTACAAAAAAAAACATTTTTTATAAGTAGCCTACGGCATATTGCTGGGATCCTGTCGTGTTTTTTAGCCTACCTTTGAGGCCCCAATAGTAAGACGGTCCAGTCTTAATTGCGCTGTCTTGTTTGTTGTTAACACAACAAATGCAGAGAAACTTTCAAACTCCATTCATTTATCAATTTGGGCCGTACTTTAAATTGAATTACATGGAATATTTAAAGTTACTAAGCCTATTGTGCCGATTCAACTGTAAAACATTAGGAAAGGTTGATGTCACATAAGCGTGTAAACTTTGCGGCTGTTTCTTTGAGCGTCATGTCAACCTCCACCTCAACCAATGTCGTGGGATTTTAGGCAGAGCTCCATATTTGTCAAGCAATGGTTGATGGGGAGCGTTTGTAACTCCACAAATTTGTGTTTTTTTAACCTGACATTCGATAAAGCAGAAATAAACTGACTTGAAATAAGTTTTTGTTCAGTCTCAAGAAAAGGTTGTGAAGGCAACACTAAAGAAATTGGTAGAAAATATGTTTTGACCTTGGGGTGGATTTATGCCCATACAATAAGTAGGCTACAGATGTTTTCATGGACATAACTCCTAAGATAAAGCAGAACATACAATTAAGCTCAAGGATATGTTGTTTACTTACAAACTGCCTCAAACAAAATTCTTAAATCTTTCAAAGACCATTGCCATTTTGCCCCTTCCAAAACGTTTAATAAATTTCCAAAACTTTTAATCTTTGCAGTGTATGTAAGATAATCCTTGAAAAGTTTGTATGAAGTGATTACTTTTATTTTTTTGCTTTCTCGTTTGAGTGATGAATGAGTGACATTTCAAGATGTATACACTACAATTCAGGGTTGGTGAGATTTTTTTTATGTTTTAAGAGAAGTTTCTAATGCTCTCCAAGGCTGCTTTTATTTGATCAAAAATACTAAAAATAGTAGAAACAGTAATATTGTGAAATATTATTACAATTTAAAATAAGGTATATGTATACAGTAGGCTATATTAAAATGTATTCTATTTCTGTAATGCAATGCTGATATATCAAGATCATTACTCGTCTTCAGTGTCACGTGATCCTTCTAAATAATTATAATATGCTGATTCGAAAAAACAAATTTCAGTATTCTTTGATGAATAGAATGTTCAAAAGAACAGCATTCATTTTAAATAGATTTTTTTTCAATTTAAATTCTTTAAATAGAAATAGATCTTTCAAAATAAAATACAATTTTTACTGACCCCAAACTTTTGATGATAGTGTACGTTTAGCTATATTTAGCAAACTATTATGTTTTTTTAATCCTAGTCAAGTGTATTTTCTTGCAGAGAGCATGAGCACTGCAACAACACTGCTGTTTGTGGTTTTACTGTATTTTTGTTTTACTGGTTAGCCCTTCTCTTTGATGTCATCACAAATAAATCATCTTTATTATGTGACATACATCGAAAAAAGCCAAAATTATTTGGAGGCATATGTTGTTTACATTGTCCTTTGGCTCCAGATTGATTAATTACACAGCATTCGCAGCTTAGGTGATCGGCTGAAGATCTGAGCATCCATGAACAAAGAAAATGATTCTATGCTAGCAGCTGAATTTGGGATGAATGGGAATTCTAACATAGCTTTCTATAGGTAAGCTATTATAGACCACCTGGGTCACAGATGTGTGTTGGCCTGTCAGTGATGATCTGGTAGATTGATCCAAAGGCCACCAGCTGTCTTCAAGTAAAATCGAAATGGGCGCTGTAAATGCTTAGTGTTATGGAAATATGCAGATTGGAAATATTTATTTATAAGATATGTGTTCACTGTATGCTCAGAGAAGTGCTTCATTTCATTTCATTTCAGAGTAGGTGGTTTTGGCATGTAGCTAATCTCACTCTTTCAGAAATATTATTGGGCCATATCATGTGATATCACCTAACAACACTTAATACTGCAAGTGCTCTCTAATACAAGACAGTATGCAGTTTAAATAACTACATCCTTGGATTAGAGAAGACAGTGTTATAGTGATCAGATGTGATGATGTTTAATCTTTTAGATGAGGGGTTTTTCACTGCCTCAGTATAGCAGATCTGTGGCCGCACCGCACTGAAAACCCCAGAAGACATGCGAGTCAAATCTCCACAGCTTTCCTCTGTCTGAGGAAACGTCTGCTTTTCATATGAACTGAGCTCTGTACAGCCTGCAGAGAATATCATTTCTGACTGCGATGATTCAGATTAAATCCACTCAAGAGCAGATTTCCTATCATGGAGAGACGGCTAATGAGATAACAGAACGGCCACAATAATCACGAATCTGCAGTTCTCCAACCCTCACCAATTCATCAGGGTTTTACTAAAGCAGCCATAACTGTGAAACACATTTGAAACACAAATGTTTTCAGCAGTTTCAGTTTTAGTAAACATGATTAGGCATAGGCCTACCAATAAATCGGTTACATTTTTAAAGGAAAAGTTCACCCCCACCAAAAAAGGTAAAAATTATCATAATTTGCTGCTTTTTTAATTTTTTTTAATTTTTTTTATCGCTACTGAGAAAATGAATGGTGACTGGGACTGTCATTATGCCTGACATCTTTTGTGTTCAAATGAAGACATGAACAGCATGGTTGGTGGGTAAATTATGACAGAATTTTCCTTTCAAATCAATGTCTGGAAAGTTACAGCTTTGGTGTTCGTTTCAAACCATAGACTAAAAAAAAAAGAAAAAAAAAAGAGTTCAAACCATAGAACCCAAGTATTGATTTCAGCGCCCTCTGGAGGCCGCTGGAGGACCTATGTCACGTGTTAAAATTGATCTCTTCCTGTCTAATGCGCTTAACGACTGAGAGGAATGTGAATTGACACTTCTTTTGTCTGTCGAAATATGAGCGCGTACGTACCACACAATACCCCTGACAGAAAACGTAACATTTTAGAGTAGCAGTACTCATTTAATCAACAAAGTGGCATAAACGCTGCCATTTGGTTTATGCCCCCCTTTTTAAATGTAAGAATCAAAAGTCTCCTGTGATGTGTTTGTAACGTGATATGATTCCATTCTTTTAGACACGTCACGTGACTGGATTGAAATCAGGGCTGAGTCCGCCCTCTAGTGGATAACAATACAACTGACATAGATATTATTATGTTGACTGGTTTTGTTTTATCTGGTCACCCAATACAATTTTATTTTATTTTAATTGAGCTATTTTGAATTGTGTTATTTATTTAAATGTAACTTTTTTTCATTTTATTATTTTTTATTATATTATGTTTTATTCAATTTCCATTGATATTTTCTAATCTTACAATTTTAATATTTAAAAATGTATTTTATTTCACTTTTTTTATTGATGTTTTGTTTTATCATCTTATTGCACAGCAGGGATGGTGTAAAGCACTTTCATATATGTGTTTTTGGAAGGACCTGGTTCAGAATGTGCCTTTCAAGATTTTGTGTGGATTGTTAATCCAACTCACTCGCGTTACATCTTTGAAGGCAGGTGTGTCAATATTGAACGAACAGAGAGCTGCAGAGGAATTTGTTTTAGCTGTTTTTTTTTCTCTCTGTACCACAGGATCTGCAGACAATAGTTTTCCACTCAAAAGACTACCAAATTGTTTTCTCTAGTTCTGCAACAAAAAAACAAACACATGTCACTTGCAAACAAAAATACTATGCATTCAAAAACACATTAAACCTCTATAGGAACATAAGATATGAAGCTCATGTTGCTGAATCAGACCGTTTAAAGCTGCTTGTGTAAACACTGATAATGGCTTCTCGGTCGACTAGACCTTGAGCAAACAGAGTGGAGATGTGTGTACTCTGTGGTCAGTCATCATTTACCTCTGCTCAGCACATCTCTATGTGGGAGGTTAAGGGAAATGGTCCTCCATTTTGAATGAGACGCTCTTACCGGAAGAAAAAAAGATGCACATGCACATTTACTCGCTTTCCATAAGGTTCAATATATTTATCTTTGCGTTATACTGTGGTATGATTTTGTTTATGTGCATATCTCTGTGCCACTCTGTGTGTTTACATTGAGTCTCAGCCAGTGAAAAGAAGATAGGACGTGCTTCACATGCTGTATGCAGCCGTGTGTGTGTGTGTGTGTCAGTGGGAGTGTGTGAATGTGTGACGTGAGTGTGTTTTTACTGGGTTATTTCCCTGGGTGGCTGATTTGATTTGATATTGGAGGGTTTGTGCTGTGTGAGCAGAGTGCTTGGGGGAGGATAGGGTTTGTAATGAGAAAGTGGTATGGGTCGGCTCTGTAAAACTGCTCCTGATGGGTCTCTTCAGCACATTTAATGAGGCCTGTGCTCCCTGCGTTCCCTAGACGACACGACTCCCTGCAAAACCTGGAGAGGAGCCGATTCCTGCTGTGCCACAATCTTCCCTGCCTCACTCACTGTCTCTCCGTGTACATTACAGCCCGTTCATCCGTATGTGCTGTGATGATGACTCTAGCTGTGGAGGGACATGGGGTTTATGTTTTTATGGTCGACATACAAGGCTGTTTAATTTAGATTGGGTATATATAGATATGCTGGAGGAGGTTCTGCTTGAGTGTTTTGGGCCTTTGGCTGAAGGGATATTATTTATTTTCAAACTTTTTAATGCCACAGACCCCCAATGATCTGATGAATGATCAATGAAAGAAAATGTGTGTGTGTGTGTGTGTGTGTGTGTGTGTGTGTGTGTGTGTGTGTGTGTGTGTGTGTGTGTGTGTGTGTGTGTGTGTGTGTGTGTGTGTGTGTGTGTGTGTGTGTGTGTGTGTGTTGTGTGTGTGTGTGTGTGTGTGTGTGTGTGTGTGTGTGTGTGTGTGTGTGTGTGAGAGAGAGAGAGAGAGAGAGAGTATAATACAGGATACACCATGCAACTTTTTATTCAAAATTATTTAAATTGAATTAATGAGTAATATATCATCACTCCTTCTTTCAAAACGTTCTATTTTTAATCTTACTCTGCATCACTATGGTACTAATAAGTGTTCATATTATTATATTATGTTTTTTTGGGGAAACGAACAATTGCTTATATACAAATCATAGACTGTAAAAAGGAAAACCATACAAACCCACTACACATACGTCACTCGCCCGCGCGTTTCCCATCATATCCGTAAATAGAGAAAAGTTGCTCCAGCTGCTTTGGCGACGGCGTAGGCTATGTCACACACATAGGTCACACACAACCCCATGCAACGAGCATGAATGGTTGACATTTGTGATGAGCAAAAGAAGGGTCCCCTCATTGTTCCGGTGTGGTGAAGATTCGAAGTACCAAGAGTACAGCAGCCATAAACCCGAGTGCACAGCGCCATTGTTTTATCTATTTTATCAGAGTCATTTTTTAAGCACAAACTAAAGTCTGACAACGCCAAGTGTTCCGTTTTTTCCGTGAATTAATATAATTCACATATTAAAGTGTGGGAATAAATTAAATGTAACAATTATAATACTAATTATTAAAAAAGTTGCTTGATGCAAGTAAATGGTGGTCTAATTATTTTATGGATTCAATGCTGTTTGTATGGCAGAATATATGATCATATAGCATAGGCTTATTTATAAAAATATATATATTTTTTAGTAAATTGACCTCCATGGAAATGGAAATCAAACTTCCAAAAACCTGATGCAAAGTGAAGCATTCACGTGACTGGAAAGAAAGTGAGGCGATTGTTTTTCATTGATCACGTGTTTCTCTGAAAACAATAAACGAAACAGCTTCATGAGAAATTGCGCTCGATATGCGTTTTGAAGCTTCCGTGTCATGTAGGCTAACATCTCTAGTTGACATGGAGCACTCGAAATTTCGAATATTCGGGGAATCACTCGGAAAACAAAACAACGCTGAACAGAGGAGAGTCTACTGGCAAGAAGAGAACACATTCACAGCTCAAAATAAAACGAGAATCAACATCGGCTGAGATAGCGAGAAGGGATTTGAAATATTTTAAAGGCAACGCAGAGATGACGTTTTTATTACTCAATAGGTGAGTAAGATATTTTATTGAACAGAAAAATTGCCATATGTGGGCTTAGCTCTCTAACAGCCTTAAAAGGTTAGTTCACCCAAAAATGAAAACTATGTCATTAATGACTCACCCTACATGCGTCCTTTTATTCGGGTTCAACTAAATATGGCTGGGCAAAAAAATGCAAGTCTTCCTCTGTGTCGAAATCCTTAGACATGTTTGCTAAGATTGTTTTGTTTCAACGCATTCTCATCCTAGGGCGTCATATTTTGACATTTCGTCTACATCCGACGCACATGGCACCCTTTAGCGTCAATATAGATATGGGTAGGTTTGGTCTGGGGTAGGGTTAGGGTTACACCGCTAGGAGGCGCCTTCTGGCCCATATCTATCTGCGTCTCATATTGAGATATTGACGCTAAAGGGTGCCATTTGCGTCGGATATAGACGAAATGTCAAAAGCGTCAGTATATGACTCCTTGGGATGAGAACGGGCTGTTTGTTTACAGCGTGCGTCTCCTTCAGACTGTAAACGAATACATGGACGCACCAGATAACCCGTCAGCAGCGTCACTGGACTCGTGAACGCGGATTGACAGAACCAGAAGAGAATACAATGCTGAATAAAGTCACAGTTTTAGTAATTTTTGGAACAGAATGTATTTTCGATGCTTCAAAAAATTGTAACTAACCCACTGATGTCACACTTTGATGATGTCTTTATTGCCTTTCTGGACAAGGACAGTATACAGTATAGCTACATTTTCAATGGAGGGACAGAAAGCTCTCGGACTAAATCTAAAATATCTTAAACTGTGTTCCGAAGATGAACGGAGGTCTTACGGGCTTGGAACGACATGATGGTGAGTCATTAATGACATAATTTTCATTTTTGGGTAAACTAACCCTTTAAGCCTATTTTAAGCCTATAGTGAATGTTTTATGATGATAATCTGTCTTCTTGAGAAAGAACCATAATCAGCACAGACACAACAAGCCGAAGCACAGCCAAAAAAATGTTCTTCCACAAAATGCATGCAGTTTTGTTTGTTAACCGCTCGAGGGGCAAAAGTTACGTGGTAGTGTATCTTTAACTGTTTGCTTTTGCTGTTGTTTATATAGTTATTATTGTTAATAATATCAATGATAATAATTGTAACTTTTACAATACGAATATATTTTTAAATTGAATATTGTTGCTATTCTAAAGCTAAAACTATTTAAAATATGGCCTGGAAGATAATTTACTTTATAATGAGAGTTTTTTTTCGTAGCTTTTCTATATTTATAAACATTTAAAATAATCATATTTGATTTCTTACTGTTAAAATGGCTCTGAATTGAAAATTATTATGATTTTAATTTCATGATTTGCAACAGGAAATAATGAAAAAAAATATAAAAATATAAAATATAGCAAATGAAACCATTTGTTGTTGTTTTTTTCACCGACCATGCCCAACAAATGAATCACTCAATGTTGTAATACATTTGAGTCGTATTTGGAACATAACTCCCTATCTCAGGTGATTTACATCTAAACTATAGCTGAATAATCTTTTTCATGAGCTAGATCCTCTATTGGCAGATTTTTTTTTTGTGGTTTGTGGATTTGTAGGCCATAGTTTAAAAAAACCCTGAACTTTGGAACTGGAAGACGGAATTTCTACATTTAGTTTCCAATCGCCTTTGTTCATATGATTCTGAATAGAGGTGAATGGAGCGTGGATTTGGATTTCACTTGTATGTACTGTTTATAGTATGAAAAATAAAAGGTTCATCTGTTCATAGCAACTCCCTTTCTCTCTCATAAAGTCATTATTGCTGGTTCTGTGAGTAGGGAGCTGGTTTTGTTTGTCTGTTATGCCCCAGTACGACCACCAGAAGGCATCATATCCAAGGAGTAGCAGAGGAAATATCTGTCAGAGGTGTTCACCTCAGCTCACTTCAGAGACAACTTCTCTTGACCACAAATGTGCTGCTGTCCTCATCTGCACTCTGACCTGCACTCACTCTCCACTTCTCTCACTTTTCTTACCAAGAGTCTAGTGCATTGGAGTACAATATTGTCCCAGTACTTTTTTCTTTATTATTATCAATTATAGGCCTGGTTTAACAGACAGGGCTTAGAGTAAACCAGGATTAGGCTTTAGTTTAATTAGGAAATCTAAGTAGCTTTAATAAATGTACCTTAATAAAAAATATTACTGGTGTGCATCTTGAGACAAAACAATGTCACTGACTGACATATTTTAAGGTATCTCAGTTGATTTCAGTTAAAACAGCTCAAACATGCATTTTTGTCCAGGGCTGGTCTGTGAAACCGGGGGATAGTTTAATAATATTTAATATTTTTAAATGTGACCATTCAGGACACAGTTCTTTTTATTCCAAGTTTAATAAAAATATATATTTGTAGTTATACAAACGTGTTTTTTTTAATGTTACATAATATACTTTTTGTTTTTTTGTGACTTGTTACGTCAGTCAAAGTTGGCCTTTCTTAGCCATAAAATTACTTTAAACGTTTATCGCTAGGTGGTGGTAAAGATGCATGCATTGTCTCCCAGTCTACGAAGAGCTTCATCAATGTGGCATCATTATGAATGACACACATCAATGTCTAAATGATGCTGGCTCTCTTTTCTCTGATTATAACACTTAGTGTTCATTTAACTCATTACTGCTGATAATTTGCCAGACATCAGTACAGTCATGATGGTCCTTGACATTAATTGTTATGTTCATGCAGGAAATGGTTGTAGTAGTGCTGAGGTGAGGACCTTGTGAAGTGTGTTTCCTGGACAACACAAGTGCAGTCCTATGCCATATATCTACAAGATGACAAGGTGTTACCAGTTTGGTTTTGATATACAGTAGTGAACATTTTTACTTACAACAGGTCAATAGTTTTTCTCAAATTGGGGTCTGTGGCAAATTCCTGAATTTTGTGATGGTAAAATGTTACCAAATATTGTTACCAATGTTGATGGTACACTATTAAATTATTGACTGTAAGTCGGTAGTACTACTTCAAGTATAATAATTAATAGGGAAGTATATTAGGAAATATACATAAACTCTATAGGTGAAAATGCTACTACTTTTTTTTAAGTGCAGGAGACACACTCCCGTTTATATTGTCAGGATTCTTCAGGATTATGGGTAGTGAAGTGTTTTATTGTAAAATCCAAAATTTCAATCTATCAAAATACATATTTAATTCTTATATATTATTAGTAATGATATTGATAATATTGTTATTTAAATAAATAATTTATAGATAGATAGATCATTTTTTAATTTACAATAAAATACTACACTACTCATAATCCTATATATATGTAATGTATATGTAGTTTTTAAAATCATGAGCTTAACGGTTAATTGATTAGCCTAAGCTGCAATGGATAAATATTATTTATTTAGGACCACCTGCTCCTGCATTCAGAATTTGTTTGCTTTGATTTTAATGCAACTCAATCACCCAAACATCATATCATTAGTAATAAATGTTATTAATAATAGTTATTAAATGTGTTCTTCTGAATGAATATTTGGACTGTACTAAACTTTAAGTTGAAGTTGATGAAACTAGTCAGCTCTGCAGATGATCTGATTTCCTGAAGTTTACTGTTGAAGGCCTAATGAAGATGAGTAAAAAACACAGGAAGGGAGGACAGAGGTCGGAAAATAAACGAGTGTTTTAGTTGGTGTGTGTGGGAAGGCTGGATAAATGAGGGCTGGAACACAGGTGTGGGGGTGTGATTAGGCTCTCAGGGCAAATTCTCTCTCTCTCTCTCTCTCTTCTCTCTCTCTCTCTCTCTCTCCTCTCTCTCTCTCTCTCCTCTCTCTCTCTCTCTCTCTCTCTCTCTCTCCATCTCTCCTCTCTCCTCTCTCTCTCTCTCTCTCTCTCTCTCTCGAGCAGGCTCATGTTGTTCTTATTTTTGCTTGTGGAAGTTGTGAGGGCACCCTCTGGATTGCCTCACTGCCGGAGCATGCCGGACCCTGTTATCCGGCTATCCATCTGTGCTATTGATTTTTCTTTTTTTCATCTTTCCCCTCCCTGGGCTGGTGTTTGAGCGTCGAGATAGGGAGCTGGAGGAGGTGGGGGGAGATCTGAGCATGTTCGCAGGGGATCGGGGGGCTGAGGCTGGCAAGGTCTGCCTAGCCTGGACCAATCTCTCCGAGCAAATGTGTGTGTGTGTGTTTGTGTGTGTGCGTGTACAGGCCAATGTATGTATCTATTCTCTTTCTCTCTTGCTGTTTCTTACTCCCTCTCCCTCAAGGGATCGCTTCCCCCCCTCGCCTTTCAGAGGCGCCCACACCGCACACGCTTCTGGCGGCGCTTCCCTCCCTCCCTCCCCCCGCCCCTCGCTGTCTCCCGCCCGCCTGCCTGCCGTCTCCTCTCCCGGGGGGCATCAGCAGCGCTGCCGGCTCGCCCCGTGATTTGCAGAGATTTGTCTAAGTGAGAAGCAATTAGTGTGGAAGGCCATTAATGTATGTGCACTCTGGCCGACCTCCGGCTGGCTTGAGGAGAACCGGGGTGGTGTGACCGCAGGGCTCCGTGATCCTCTCCCCTTCATTTCGTTGGCAGGAACATACCGAGACACCGGCGTTCCCCACTGCCACCTGACCGATTTGATTTCTATTCATGAGATAAACGCAGCATCTCGTGCTCTAAACTGTCATGTTTCTTTATGTGTTTGTAGGGGTCTTTTTGTTTAAGCGTTGACTAATTGCTTTGTGCTGTTTTTAATGTGTGTTTCAGGTTTAGGCTACCTGGCACAGTAGTTGAAGGGTTTCCTGCAAGCCCCCACACACTTTCCATTGCAGATGATTATCAGCAGTTTGCAAAAGCATGGAAAAGCAGTAGGTGTGGACTGTGTTTGGGCCGTGGGAGGGTTCCCTCTGAGATTTGCCGTGGTGGGTTTGGGCCAGGGGCATTTTCTCAGAGGAGGCGGTGCTTGTTTCAATACAATACAATAGAACAAGGAATCATCGACAGTGCAAAAATAAAGCAAAACAAATAGCTACTACAAAATATGAGATCAAATATTTTTTTCCTGAAATAACACACTCCAATAGCGAAACCAGTATATAAAGCTTCAAAGGGAGTCTTTTGCCCACATTGAGCTCATTGTTTTCTAAGGTTCTAACTTCTAAGGTGTGGCATGAATGTGAAGGGGGTCAAATAAATACAGGTGAAAGTCACATTAAAGGAGAGACAGTGCCTTCACATCTCTCTGATTGGCTTATTAAACTAAAGTTTTCTTTTAACCAAAAAACAAAACCGAATATAAAGTTTTTTTAAATTACAAATAGGTATATTTGCCAATCAAACTCAGTATGTTGGCCAATCAAACTCACAGGTGATAAACCAGTCATGATGGTTTACAAATTTTGACAAATTTAGCTACTTTAGAAAAATTTTTGGTCATACTGCTGACATGTTTACCTGTTTTAGCTTATGTTGTGTCCAATGCTTACATGGTCAAAATGATGCATCATCAGAGAAGCGTTAACTGTTTCCTGCTCCAAAACGGTTCCGACCAAGTAAACAGTTTTTTTTAGTTTTTGCCTGTTACAGACAAATTTGTCGATATGTCTACATTTTTGTTAATGGTAACCAAAACAGTTTGGCTACCAACATTCTTCAAAATATCTTTTGTGTTTTGAAGAAATTCATACGGGTTTGTAATGTCATGAGCGTAATTCTATTGATGAACCATCCCTTCAAAACATGAAATGAAACTTAAAGGTGGGGTATGTGATTTGGAAAACAACCGGCAGATTTTGAAAATACACAATTCAAATGGTCCTACCTTCTTTCCTCCAACGCTGGCCCTGACTGGGTCACGCGCGCTGGGGGGAGGGGGTAGGTACGACCGTTTGAATTGACAAACTTAATGTCCAATGATTCTAGGTGGTCTAGCAAATGATTGGCTGGAGTTTTTCGAGTCCTGCCCGTTCCACAGATGATTAAATTGCTTCATTTTCATTTCAGTGCTTTTAACTCAGTGGCTGTAAGTGGGTTAGGAATAGGATTTCAAGTTATTTTGAAAAAATGGACAAAAAAGAGAATCATATACCCCACCTTCAAATAAGCAGGGTTTTAGTGACCACACATGGTTAAATAAAATAAAAATATAACCTCTATATCTGTGATATTATTTTATTATTATATTTTAAGCAATGTAAAACAATGTTCACACTTCATGAAGGTTTTGACTTACAGTAGTTTGTAAAAAACAATAGACTTAAAAAATGCAGAGCTTTTCCTCTTCGATTCAGAAGTCCAGTTAGTCTGGTCTTGGTAATTTACCTTAGCAGAATAGAGGCCTGAATGAATACAGAAATAACACACTTTCTATAATATCAGGTGAATTGAAGGCAGGCACTGTATCTGTGAGGAGCCGGCAGCTCCTGGGTGGCTGGGCTGACGTGTTGGTTAATTAAAGATAGGGTAATTAGAGACAGTCCTTACAGCAGCTTTTAGGAGCTTGATAAGAGGCTAATCCTCTGAAGTAAGGCTGAGATCGAACTGGTCCCTGGTGAGCCTGTTCTCCATACGCTCAGCTGGAAGTACCTTCTCTCCTCCAAAAGAGTAGGATTTAGAGAAACGACACCGAGGCAGTCTTTACCAGCCTGAGATAATGTGAGGGTGGCTGGATCCTTCAAGGTTTACTCTGTATTTTTTGTCTGTGTTAACAAGAAGTTTTACACATAATAATTATTACTTTTTAAAAATATGTTTAAAATCATGTACACTCACACGAGATTAAGATTCCAGTCATATCAGCCCCCCCCCCCCAAATAAATAAATAAAATTGTTCGCCATTCCACCATTGTGAATTTATATCACATATTAACTAAATGTAATGTATCTAACAATCTAATTTTATAGATTATCTGTGTCTATATATTCAAAGTCAATGGGATTCTCTGTTGTTGACTTGTGTTGTATGCAAGACACATTCTTAAAAATATATTACTTAGTGTTCTTCAAATGAAAAAGTCATACAGGTCTAGAATGACATGAGGATGAATAATGAATAAATAATGACATGTTTTAATTCATGGCACCCTTATCTTTTTCAAATTAAAGCCTTAACCAGAATATGGACCTTATTTGAAAAATGATGTGCATGTAAACATGATCAGTGAGTTTTCTGTCAATGCCATAACAAGAGGCATTTTGTACCTCTAACACATGGGTGTCTGTTCCCATATGTTTGACTTGGGTCTATCTATAATTTAGTAGTGGCAGATGTCAATGTTAATCATTCATACATGTATGTTGTGTGCCAGTTTTTGTCACCATTTGTTGTTTTTCTGTCACCTACCTGCGGGGGCGCTCATCTGTCAATGACCCCAACTTTGACTGTACATCAAATGTAATTTGATTTGACACCCAGTAGGTTACTACAAAATAATGACTGTTAACATGAATTTAATTGTAATTTTACATCCTAATTGTAGCCCTAAAATTAAATTACAACTTTTCTCACCCCAAATCTGCTCTAGGACAACTTATTTTCCACAAAAAGGCTATTTTTGGTTGTAAAATCTGGGGTAAGGCTTCAAAGTGAACTCAAACACATAACCAGTAGTCTTTATTTCTCTTTTTTTGACAATTTTGTTTACAGCACAAGTGGAAATACAACTTCATGGGTGAGCATAGGCCAAAGCAACACAATGTGGTGCCAGACCCGTAATAAGTTGTAATTGCCCTAGAGGTGTGTATCGCAGGTGGTTCTCGCTGGGGTTTTAAACGCTGCTGTACCTGAAGTTGCTGGGAATGGTGGGGGATGAGACATTCCTCAGCATGCAGATAATGCAGGCACTCCTCACCACCAGTCTGCCCCGGCACCAGCTATAAAGCAGCAGCCGCAACATGACACCTCCGCTGCGAGAGGGATTTAATATAGTCCGCCACACACATGCATACACAGGAGAAACCAGAGATTTAAGTATATGCTGCCAGCGTCTCGCAGTAAGAGCATCTGTGTGTGCCATGCCTGGACATGTTCACTCTTACATGTATCATTTAAGACAAGAAATCATCGCTACAGCGTACACAGTACCAAACACACTACCGTTCCATAGTTTAAGACTTTCAATAAAGACCAAGGCTGGATGTATCAACAAATAGAGTACCCATTACAAAAAGAGAAAGTTCAACCAATGGATTCACTTTGGGGTCTAAGGGGAATAAAATATTGTATAACAAACGACCTTTTGAAGTAAGTCAGTTCACTCGGTGTCGGTGAACATCTGATCAATGCACCTTTGCCGTTTCTTTCTGTTTCTAGTAATGCAAGTGTATCTGTGGGAAAAGCTGGAAATTCTTAAAAAAAAAAGTATTTTAATAAATAATAATTAATTAAATGAAATTATTATTAATAATTAAATTACAGTAACATATCTTACTGTGACAAATCTGAAAGCTATGCTTTCTGATTATGTTTTCAGCATTTATGCAATTATTTCTTGCTTTAGGTTTTCTACGAGTGGACTGTTTCCTCCCTCCCTACACTGTATCTGATTATAACGTCTTATCAGACCATGAAGTGGCTAAATAAACATGATTAAAAGCATTTTAATGAATATGTATTCAGAGAATGCATTAAGCCGTGTCTCTCATACTGTGCTGAAGGTCATGTGCGTGTGGAGCAGGACCTGCAGTGCTGTCCCAGCCAGTGAGGAGGTTAACTGATCCGTTGAGGGGAGGAGAGCCGCCCTGCCACACCGCACGATATTGACAGGTTAGAACCCGAGGGCTCCTGCAGGATATGAACATCGCTGGAGGGGGGTTACTACCTTGTGCCATTCCTGCGTGTGTGTGCGCATGTGTATTTGTCTGAGGAAAAAGAGATAGAGAAGCAGCACCAAGGAAAGTAAGGCTTATGCTGTTAACTTGGTTGACACGTCATATTTGGGTTAGTAGATGTTAATGTGTTGGAGCAGAATGCGTGGCAGAGAGTGGTGGTACTACAGCCGGAGATCAGACAGAGCGCTGTAAGGCTGCAGGTTGGGTGAGGATTGGTGCTATGGAGCTGCTTGCAGCGTTCTGCTTGTTGATGTTCAGATGGGGTTGACCTTTCCCTGACTCACCCCACCAATCAATAACCCCAGCTTAAATTTTCATGGTTCCCTGTTTGGCTGTTTTCTGCCTTCTTACTGGAGAAGGAGGAAAGCAAAAGTGCAGGGAGGCTTGATTTATTTTCATCATTGGAACTGATATGGCAAAAACATGAACAAAAAAAAACTGTTTGTTGATACTTGTACAGCTGCTGTAACTTGTACTACAACAAAAAATGTTTTTGAAACAGTCTCTTGTTGCACTGGCACACAAAAGGTATATTTTTGTGTGAAACGTTTTAATAAATATATATATCGTAAATCTATATATACATTTTCTTCACTACTCTGACATATCCAGTGAAACGGCTTCTCCAACAAGAACAAATATAGGGCGGGGCTTGATTTTGTCCATCGGGAATTGATTGGATCGTTGTGGTTTGCTATTACTCGTGCCAGTAAACACGTCATCAATGAAGAGAAGAGATGTTGCAGCAAGGGGGAAGTTATTTTGATTAAACATTATGAGGGAACATGAATTTAAAATAATATGCACGGATAAATCATTTATAATAAGTACTGCAACATTAAAAATGGTCCATTTTGATTTCATGGTGACTTTAAAATAGAAAATTAATTAATATAATATTGCAATATTACTTTTTTTTTACTGTAGTTTTGATAAAATAAATGCAACCTTTGTGAGTAAAAGAGACTTTACTGTTCAAAAGTCAGTAAGGAGTTTTTTTTTGTCTCCACCTGCAGGTGCTAACTCAATCATGCTAAAATGTAAAAGTTGTCTTTAGAAAAGTTTCTTTTGCTTTACACAACAACATATTCATTTCATCTGAGGGAGTCTATATAAGAGTTTGGATTGCTACTCGATTTGGATTAGGGTCTCTATAAATTATGCTGGTGAGATCAGTCTGACATATATGTGTGCCAATAGTCTGTAGTGTAAGCAGCATAGCAGAATCTACCGGTTGATTAAAATGATATCATGGTTATACCATTTTTCTTATAAAATTGGTAAGTAGGCATAATTGTGTTTATTGCAGTTTCTGGTTGCCAAGATGATGACAACATCACACGGGCCACAGAAAAAAACACGAGGGTCGTATGCGGCCCACGGAGTAAAAAATATTGATTGTGGAAATCATGTGGATCTGTGGGAGGAGTGGTCTGTGTGGCCATTGAGTCATTCCTGAGTGTTTGTATTCTTTGTTTTGTCCTTTACGATGTAGGTGTGGGTTGCAACCTAAATTTCCATGTACCGATGAAGATCTCTGTGTGTATGATAAAACGACTCCTCGCTTCAGCAGCAGGCCTCAGTGAGCTGTGGGGCAGAAAACTGGCTCCTGAGTGATCAAAGCCGAGTGCAGCACATACATGGGGGCGTTTAACGTCGCCACCGACGCAGGCAAGCCCTTCTGTGGTCGGCTCGTGTTCTATATCTACACTCATGACATTTTCACTTTTACGCTCATCGCTCCTCCTCATTCTCACTTTCGTTACCCACAAGCCCCAGTCATGGTGCATGCATGTTTCTTGTGTCTGTAAATGCACCCACTGACTGTAGGGTTTCCCTCCAGAGTGTGTGTAGGCGCAGCACACATTTTGCATTCCACGCCCCACGTACTCGAGGGTCACACTTTTCCATTGCTTATCGCTCGGGTACCTCTTCTTCATACAGAAGCGTGATTGCTCAATGATGACAACTGTAGTTGCAACATCCAGTGCAAATGCACTTGCGAATGCATTCAGATAAGAAGAGGGATGTAAAAAGTGGATTCACATTCACTACTATTTAAACAAAGCCATTTTACTTCAGTAGAAAACATTTGAAATGCTCATAATGTCGTTTTAATGCTCGTATGTAAAATGTAATGCCATAACATAAATGTAAGGAGATTCACTAATATATATATATATATTAAAAATGCAGCTTAAAAATGTTAAATAAAATGCATATATATATATAATTTGATAGAAAATAAATAATAATAATAACAAAAATATGTAAAAATAAAATACATGTTTTTAATATAGACAATACATTTAATGAGAATTAACAAGATGAATCATCACAGGTGGTTCAGGACTTCCACACACATGTAGATAATATTGGAGTAACCGTGCGTGTCTGTTTTTCTCCTCAATCTTCAGAATGGCGTTTGACTTGTGAACCGTGGCCCAGGCGGGCAGGAAACGCGTCATGGTGCTAACTGGAACCAGATGTCAGAGGCTGTTGGGGATTCTCACAATGGAACATGCTCGTCAAAAGGAAACTTTTCTCTCCTCTCTCTCTCTCTCTCGCTCTCTATTTCTTTTCTTTTTTTCTCTGCAAGCATCAAAGACCCTGCTTGTTTGGGTGTTGATTGATCACTAGAAGATGACAGACACTACCACATCGGCAGGAAGGAGAAAGATAAAGCAAGATGGGGTAAGGGAGAATCAAACCAGGAACAGACTGTTTAAGTACCTTAACTTTTTTAACTCGGAAACTAGGGAATGTGCCTGGCTCCTGGTGGACCATGGACACCAAGCACCTGACACTTGATTTTAATTATTTACTTGTATAATTTGTAGACACACCAGGCAGGAGAAGGTGAGAGGGGACAGCAGGAGAAATACATCAGACATGATTTATTATTTTTTAACAGGGACAGAGCAATCATTAAACTCATACAAGTTCATCCACTCAAATTTTTAAAGTGCCCCTATTATAAAGTGCTATTTTAAACTCTCCTAATTTTGTTTTGGAGGTCTCCTACCCTTTACATGCATCAAAGGTCAAAAAACAGTTTCATTTCCTCCTAATATACATTGCACTGCACATCACCACATTTTTCAGTGATACTCAAATGACTTGATGGATGAATCTTTCTGCAAGCAACTCTGCTCTGATTGGCCAGATGGCGCAGTCTGTTGTGATGGCCCAGTCTTACAGCACCTGTCAGAAACAAAATCGGCCATTACCATAATAACTTCAGCTCCGTCCGGAGACTTCCTACAGCTCTGCGATTGTAAACTAAAGACAGTAACGAACGATGACGTTGATTTTACCATATCCGAGTGCGAGTCTGAAGATGAAACATTGGAAGAGCTAGTTATTCAACCCGAACCATTGCAGGGATGATTTGAGCAGGACGTTTCGCAGTGATGCACTACTCAGTTTGAGGTACATTATGAGATATTGCAACTGTGCAAGTGTATGTTCTTTCAACATACCGATGTGTATTTTTCAAATTTATTGAGGTAAACATGCGGGAACTATATCAATAACAGTGCATATGTTAGCTGAGCACTAACGTGAATGACTGATGTAACAAACGTTGGTAAAACAAATCTTGCTTTTTTATTACTCAAAGTAGTAAGAACGACAGACAATCTGCATTAATACACACAGTTTTAGCTAATAGTGGCTCACAGCTGATCAGCAGAAGTATTTCAATTAAACAGTAATAACAAGAGTTAGGCCGTAAACGTACACAATATAAAACACAAAACTATGTATTTTGAACACCCAGTAGAAAATATATACATCAGGGGTTTTCAAAGTGTGAGGCGCGCCTCCCCAGGGGGGTGCCAGAGCATGACTGAGGAGGTGCGGAGAGTGGTAAAAATTGGGGGTGCCATTGGGTAAGTTGTGTCAAAAGGGAGGTTCACTGTCTTAGACTTTGAAAACACCTGATATACATCATTGATTATTGATGTTAAAGGTACAATATTCAGGAATTTTCGCCACCAGGGGTCGCTAACCTCTTACAATAACAAAGGCGTATATTGATGATGTATATTCCGCATTAAGCGGAATTATGGATCTTGTCGTCAAGCTAATGGATCTTTTATGGATGGTTGAATACATTGATGTTTTTAACATGACTGTGGTATGAAGCAGGGCGTGATTGCTAGACGTATACCAGCGCCACATGCAACGCGAGTCCCGCGGATATGAAGGAATAAGGACATTTCATTCTACCGAACTACACCCAAGTGCTGAATTAATACTCAGTTTATTAGACAAATGAAACTTGAGGTAAAGCAGCGCCGTTTCACTTGCTCTAACAGTTACACTATCACACTAAATGGCATTTGAGTGTGTTGAATGTTGTTAGTTAGGTTGTTTGTTGGCTGTATGAGACTAAGTAAGCTAGATCAACATTAGAATAACATACAGATCATATTCTAACATTTCATCATGTTGAAATAAATAATATTGATTATTTTTATGTATATTTGCTCACCTGTCTAATAAAGTAACATGCAACACTTGTGTCTCTGTCAAGTCGAAGTTAGTCGCAGACGTGGAGCTCTCTGCATCTCGAAAGATGTCGATCTTCGTTTTAGCCCTCTTTTTGTCTCAAAGTCTGCTTGCCATGGTCCATAATGTTTGAACAAAACAACAACAGTGTGAGCGTCCTGCTTGGCATAACGGGCATAACCCAGTTGTCAACGTCGGTCGCCATGGTTACTATGGCAGTACGAGGTCAAACCTGGCGGAAACCAGGGGTAACGCGGATATGACGCCATTGACTGGCGACTCCTCACCCCTGCTCACACACCCCGTTTCCTTGGTTAAAACATAGGCGGGCATTATGCAAATGTATCTTCTAGTGACGTAGAACCGTAAAGCAGTGGGATTCGAATTAAAAATTTAGGCGATTCAGAGTTGATTTTTTTCTTTTTTTGGAGACAATAACTTTATTTATCATGCACTTTCGACTTTACAACTTTGCAGAACGTTTACATTTACAAACAGCTATATTACACACTGCATAAATGGGAATATTTGAAAAACCATAATAGGGACACTTTAAGCAGTAATCATTATATTTAATAAGTGTTTTTGTTAGACAGTGAAGAAACTAAATGTAGTACTGTGGGCTATGTCAAACAACATTTTTAGGACCAAGCAGAAGCTTCTTCCAACCTGTCGATAGAATTCAGTTGATAGAATTCTAAACCTTATCAACCTGGCTTATGAATATTAATTAAGGGACGTAGAGTTTGTGTAATCGGCAAACGGTAATCCTAAAATGGCTACACCTACTTACCCATAAATGCTTTTGTGTCCTAATTAATATTCAAGACATGCACTGCTAATTTTATAGTTTGCCCCTCCCCCACTTTTGAGAGTGTTTCTGATTTTTAATGATAATTCAGTTTGCTCAACACTGCCATTTCCTTTTCTTGTCATTTTTGGATGTTTCTACATATTCTTTCAGTTTTAATTTCTCTATTGCTTTCTCTCTCTCTGGGCCTGGCTAGTTGTGCAGTGAATTGGCCTCCTCTCAATGCCCCAAGGCATGGCCTGCCTCCACTCCGCCTGACTGCATGCACAGCCGAGCACAGGCATGCTGCCAACTGTGTCCTTGCTTTCAGCCTCTCCATGCTGCCAACCTCCCTTAGCTTCTCTAATGTCCTGCAATGCAGTTTCTCAGAATTAAGGCCACCAGGAAGCTTTGCATTTCGGCACAGCCATGATTAAATGTTGTAAAAAAAAGGCAATATGTAAAATTCTACTTTAGACAAGAGGCAAGTTTTAATACAATATTACTATACAATCTTAATTTACCATGGTGACCATAGTTACCAGCAAGATAGTATAGTTACTACATTTGTTAAAACAATAAAAACACTGAAAATTTTATTTTTTAATCAGCTTTAAAAAAAAAAGACATTTCAATAAATTTTTTACAGATTAGCAAGTAGCAAATCATGCTTCATGGCTGTGATATAAATATCCTTTTTGCCATTTAAAGAGACATTCATATTTTGTTCCAACTTATTTAGAAATTGTAAAAACAGGACATAAAATGTAATTTCAATGAGGTTTAATTAGCCACCATAAAAATAAAAAACCTTATTGTATTATTTAAGGAAATCCAATATTATATTTAATATATACTGCAATAACTATTTGTATATTTTGTTGTAGAATGTGGTAATTACTTTGTGTGTGTATATATATATATATATATGTCACGTTTTGATGTGTTCTGTTAATCTTTTGTGATCTTGTTTCCCCCTGTCTTTGTGGTTTTTGGTTTAGTCCTGTTAAGTTTTCCCGCTCCTCGTTTGTGTCCAATTTTATGCACCTGTTTTCAGTTAATTATCTTGTTTGGTTCAGTGTATTTAAGCCCTGTGTTTTCCCTCAGTGTTTGTCGATCGTCGTCCATGTGAGGTTGTGTGTTTCTGATTTCCTGGAGTTTTGTTCCTGTTTAAGTTTTGGAAAGTTTTCATTTTGTTATTAAAACATTTATATTGAAGCTTTCGTGTCCTCGTCTTCAGCACCTGCACAAACCCTGACAGAACGATCGACCTTAACAAAAAAAAAAAGGGATGAACTACGAACTTTGTGTCCCACAAGATGGCCGGTCTCTGGAGGAATATGCGGAGATATATCTCCATCTTTTCCGGGACTCTAATTGGGACGAGGAGTCCCTGACACATGAGTTTTGGAGTGGGATGGACGATACCCTCGCTCAGAGACTGTTGTTGGGAGATCTCCACTCCCGTTAGTAAAATTCATTGCCCGTACGCTGTGGGTGTGTGGTTCCTCATTCACCGTGGGAGACATCCAGCCCGATCTCCACGGCCAGCAAGAGCCCATCACCTGCACGCCAACGCCTGAGCCCATTGCATGCACGCCAGAGCCTGACCCGTTTGACGACCTTCCAGAGCTTCTTCCCCCAGAGCCTTCACAGCTGGTCCCGTCCAGCCCAATCAAGCCTTCACCGCTGGTCCCGTCCAGCCCAGAGTTTCCTGATATGCTGGTCCCGTCCAGCCCCGAGTTTCCTGATATGCTGGTCCCGTCCAGCCCCGAGTTTCCTGATATGCTGGTCCCGTCCAGCCCCGAGTTTCCTGATATGCTGGTCCCGTCCAGCCCTGAGTTTCCTGATATGCTGGTCCCGTCCAGCCCCGAGTTTCCTGATATGCTGGTCCAATCCAGCACGGAGCCCGTTGACCCAGAGCCAGAGCCAGAGCCCGTTGACCCAGACCCAGAGCCAGAGCCCGTTGACCCAGAGCCAGAGCCCGTTGACCCAGCGCCAGAGCCCGTTGACCCAGCGCCAGAGCCAGAGCCCGTTGACCCAGCGCCAGAGCCAGAGCCCGTTGACCCAGCGCCAGAGCCAGAGCCCGTTGACCCAGCGCCAGAGCCAGAGCCCGTTGACCCAGCGCCAGAGCCAGAGCCCGTTGACCCAGCGCCAGAGCCAGAGCCCGTTGACCCAGCGCCAGAGCCAGAGCCCGTTGACCCAGCGCCAGAGCCAGAGCCCGTTGACCCAGCGCCAGAGCCAGAGCCCGTTGACCCAGCGCCAGAGCCCGTTGACCCAGCGCTAGAGCCAGAGCCCGTTGACCCAGAGCCAGAGCCCGTTGACCCAGAGCCAGAGCCAGAGCCCGTTGACCCAGACCCAGAGCCCGTTGACCCAGAACCCGTTGACCCAGCGCCCGTTGATGTCAAGTCAGTTCCCGATCATGAGCCTGTCCTCCCCAAGAAAATTTTGGGGGGGCGCCATACGCCTTCGCCGTGGCCGGCCAAAGATCCACGGAGGCCCGAAAAGATAACACCGCCATGGCCACCTGAAGGGTCTGCACCGCCATGGCCACCTGAAGGGTCTGCACCGCCATGGCCACCTGAAGGGTCTGCACCGCCATGGCCACCTGAAGGGTCTGCACCGCCATGGTCACCTGAAGGGTCTGCACCGCCATGGCCACCTGAAGGGTCTTCACCACCACGGCCACCTGAAGTATCTTCACCGCCGTGGCCACCTGAAGAGCCTGCACCGCCTTGGACGCCCGAGGGTCTCACAGTTCCGCCCTGGACGCCCGAGAGTCTCACAGCACCGTCATGGCCACGCCCACAGCCTGCTCCGCCGTGGCCACGCCCACAGCCTGCTCCACCGTGGCCACGCCCACAGCCTGCACCATCGTGGCCACGCCCACAGCCTGCACCGTCGTGGCCACGCCCACAGCCTGCACCGTCGTGGCCACGCCCACAGCCTGCTCCGCCGTGGCCACGCCCACAGCCTGCTCCGCCCTGGAGGCTTCCTGGACCTGCACCATGCCCTCGTCAGCCTCCAGGGCGCCCACCCTCCCACCCCTTTGGATGTTATACGGCGCGAGGACGCGCCTTCGGGGAGGGGGGAGGTACTGTCACGTTTTGATGTGTTCTGTTAATCTTTTGTGATCTTGTTTCCCCCTGTCTTTGTGGTTTTTGGTTTAGTCCTGTTAAGTTTTCCCGCTCCTCGTTTGTGTCCAATTTTATGCACCTGTTTTCAGTTAATTATCTTGTTTGGTTCAGTGTATTTAAGCCCTGTGTTTTCCCTCAGTGTTTGTCGATCGTCGTCCATGTGAGGTTGTGTGTTTCTGATTTCCTGGAGTTTTGTTCCTGTTTAAGTTTTGGAAAGTTTTCATTTTGTTATTAAAACATTTATATTGAAGCTTTCGTGTCCTCGTCTTCAGCACCTGCACAAACCCTGACAATATATATATATATATATATATATATATATATTTTTTTTTTTTATAAATTTAAAAATTATTTTTGCGTTTTATTTTCTAAGGGTTTTCCTAAAGGATTACCCACTATCAAAAAAAAAAGTTTTTATAAACAGTAACTATTTTGTATTTTGGTCTAATATGGTTATTTATTCATTTATAAAAAACATTGATTTCAATATTTTTAATGTATTTCTTTTTAAAAGCATTTCTAAAGACTCCTCTACTGTAAATAATTATACTGACATTTGTGCATTGTGGGTGGTGTGTACAGCTTTACTGTATACTAGTTAGCGTATAGTAAAATTTTGGTCAGTAAGTGGCTAACCCTATAGAGTTTTTTGAGGTGTTAAAAGTTGTGTGTGTGTATGAACTGTGCTCGCTCTAACTCGTGACCTCTATTTCCTCTGCCCAAGGCTGATCTGTGGGCCGCCTGCCCTGTAAACAGTCCCTGGTCCCTCTAGATCGATATTCATCTGCCTACCATGAGCTATGCTTGACCTGTAAGTGACCTTACCGTGTGTTGAAGCTGTATCTATTACTTAGATGGTGGAGAACAGTATTTGTTGGCTGAGGTCAGTGTAAAAATACATGTTTGTGTGGGTAAAAGTGCACTAATTCTGACTGGTGGTGTAGTGTGCTTACCCACAGTACGCTGCATGTTATGGTGCTAAGCCAAACAATTGGGGTGTTTTTCTGGCAGTTGAAGGACATTTGTTAGGAACCGAGCGCCAGTGATGTGAGTGGATGAGTGTTTTGTCATGTTTGTGTATGTGCAATAGGCCTCTCTAGTGTGGTGTGGTGATTTAGACTCGTCCTGTTTCCCGCTACAGGCTCATGGTGCGAGCTGCTGTCACCACTAATTGAACCCCGTAGGTGAAGTAAGGATGGAGGGAGGTAGTCGAAGGAAAGAAAAAGAGGGGGGAAAAGCTCGGTGAGGCTGTAGTGCCCCTGGGGTTTTGGTCCCTGCAAGCTTGATTCCCTTGGTCTAAATACCTGGCTTGATGCTCCGGGGCTTCCCTCCGTCTTATCTGCTGATAATTGGGTGCTGTAGCTACACAGCACACTTATGAAATATAGATTTCTTCTATATCTGTGCAAAAAGTGCACATGAAAACCTCCCAGAACTATTAGTCTGAGGTTTACGTTAGAAAACAAGCACCCCTGCATTATGCACTTTGCTTGTTCATAATTCTGCTTAACAGAAGGGCAAGATTGCAAAACCGAAACAATACAGACTTTATTGTAAAGTAGCGTCAGTGTTTTCTAAGTGGTACAATTAGCTTGTAGCCGATCCCACATTGTGTTCAGCTGTGTGTTCTTCCTGCATGGGCCCCTCCAGCCGAGATATTCCTCTGAGCCTCTCCGTAGACCTGGGAACTGAATCACTACTGGCTCTGTTCGAATTACAGTATGCCAATGTAATGTGCTGGTATTCTGATATCACCATCAGCGAGTCTGTGATTACATTAACTTTTAGTCTGTTGGTAACACTTTACTTGAAGGGGTGTGCATAAGACTAACATGACATCTTCATAATCATGACATGACATATATGTTATGAATATGAAGGAGGGGTTATGCATGTTTATGACACTTGTCATTAAGTGTCATTCGCTAAGTTATGACATTTTTAATGCAAATATGACATTGTTTGAGATGTCTTTGTTATGACCCCTTGACATAAACCATAACATCATAACCTGTCAAGTGTCTTTGTCATGACAACTTGACATTACTAAGACAACACAACCTGTCATAAACATGACATAGCAGATTAATTATCAAACTTAAGAAACCACTTAGCTTTATTGGTTAACATTACATTGAACTGGCATGTGGCTAGTTTTGACATTGGCTGTCATGAAGCCATCATAACTTTTTAATGGCAAATTCAATTTGTACCACTGTAGTTGAGGTCACGAAAAATATTCATGACACAGTTATAATGAACTCATGACAGCCAATGTCAAAACCAACCACATGACAGTCATGACAAAGACACTGACAGGTTATGATGTATTGGTTTATGTCAAGATGTCATAACAAAGACATCTTAAACAATGACATATTTGCATTCAAAATGACATTATTGAGCAAAAGACACTTAATGACAGTTGTCATAAACATGCATAAACCCTACTTCATATTCATGACATATGTCATGTAATGGTTATGAAGGTGTCATGTCAATCTTATGCACACCCCTTCAAGTAAAGTGTTACCAAGAAGGGTACCTGCAAAATTACAGTACGATGAAAAGTTATAGGCACTTAAAATGTAATAGGTGTAAAAATGCTGTAAAGTGAGGATGCTTTCAAAAATAATATCATAAATAGATTTTATTGATCAATTAACTTATATTAACTAAATTAAATAAATATTTGGTGTGACCAACCTTTGCGTTTAAAACAGCTTTTGTCCAGGAACACTTGCACATAGTTTTTCAGGTAGCTTTGCAGGAAGGTTTTGGATGCATGTAAAGCTATTGTGGGATACCTCGAAAACAAAACAAGGAACCTTTTAAATAGCATAATGGGGCACTTTACCATTTCAACATTTAAAAAATTAAGAAAGTATTTGATGAGACTTGGCAAACAAAAAGTTTAAGGCTATTAAATCTACACTAAGTTGAAAAGTTTGGGGTCTGTAAGGTTTCCACAAAAATATTAAGCAGCACAACGTTTTCAATATTGATAATAAGAAATGTTTCTTGATCACCAAATCAACATATTAAAATAAAGGATCATATGACACAGAAGACTGGAGTAATGGCTGCTTTCCCTGCACAGAAAAAAATTACAATTTAAAATGTTCAGATTTTTTTTTATTGTAATTATTATATTGAAAATTATATTGAACAATATTGCTGTTGTTACTGTATTTTGGATCAAATAAATGCAACCTCGTTGAGCATACAGTAAAAGACTAAGAAAATCTTACTGACCCCAAACTTTTGAACAGTTTGTTTTTTATATTTAGTAAAAAAGAATAGCTTACATTTGTAATAGCCATTCTTTTGCGATAAAACTTTTTTTACGTTTCCATTCCAAGGAGGTCACTAAAACAGCTGAATGGTATTTTTCATTGACATCATTCAAGTTCATTTTATTGTAGCTCTTTTCTCATAAATCTACAACATTAGTCACCTATACGATGGCTCAGTAGCATCTGACACGCACACAGGGTTTAGCTTTTCTCCGTTTTCTTATTGGCCTACAGTGATTGTTTCATATAGTGATGTATAGATCTTACAGTGGATACTCTGAATATATTTTCTCAATTTCATTTTCTATGGACCACCAGGGCTTTGGTCAATATCAATTGCAATGCCTGGCTCCGGGCAGACAAATTCATTTCAATTACAATTACCATTGTCGCGACGTTGATTTATAGCGTTGTTTTCTTTCCAGCGCCTTCCCGCTCCCATTAATCACCACTGCCTGCCCGTATGATCTGCAGTTCATCTACCTGCCAAGCGGGATTGCTCCGCCGAGCATTCCTCCGCCTCACCCCCAGTCAGAGACCACAGGGAATATTAGTGTCCTTAATTCACACTCCATCTTTCCACATTTACTCTTAACAATGCTAACTTACAGGAATGCTAACGTGACGTGGTTCTTTGCGTCTCTCCTTACTCACACAGTAGATCTTGTTGAACTCATTCTTATAAATGAGTTAATGACATAGCTATAAGATGATGAAGTAAAGTAATCTTTTAAAAATCTAGTTTAAAACCTGTGTCAAGTTCTTAGTATTGTTTTCATATTGGTTTCATATGGTTACACTTTGAATACATGCGAGTATGCACATTCTAATTTTTTAATTATTTTATAAATATTATCACATGACATTTTAGAAATGGATCTTATCTTGACATTAAAATTTTCAAATTATATGTTAATAAATAGCTTCAAAACAAATGCATTCTTATTGACACAAACAAAATGTATTGCTTCAAATGGTTGGTTGTTACTATTAATTCACAAATGTCTCACTTCATGAGACACACACACACAAAATTCCCATTCCCAATTCAACAGCCATCCAGCAAACAACCTCATTACATATTTATGAGGTTTGGCCATTTTCGTTTCCTCATAAATACTGTATAGATCATGTTATTTTAGAGACACAAGGCTGAAAGTGTTCTGCGAAGTGCTACCCTCTCAATTCACCATTTGGTTACAATCAGTCTGGTAAAAGCTGTATCTATTTTGGATCGTCTGGAAATGTTAAAGACACTCTCTCTCGTTTTGTCAGTGCTTCCTCCTCTGTATTTCAGGGTGAGTCAGAGGCTCAGACGTCGTCTAAATATGTGAAAGGGTGCCATTCCAGGGCAAGCTTAGCTGGGCTGCCGCTGACATGACTGTGTTTGCACAGTTCAGATTTGTCCCCTTGGCTTGGCAGCTGCCGCCGGATCCTGCAGTGCTCTCCCGCGGTCATCCTGTCTCAAACATCACGTGAAGAGTGGAAAATACGTACACATTTGCCGGCACCCCGACAGTTTCCAGAAAAGGCTGTGATTCAGGCCTCCAATAAAACGAGATTCTGTGGTTCAGCCTGGACAGATTGAAAGTCTGTTTGGACAACATTTTGATTGTCCTGTTTTGGGTGTTGTGGGAAACGGATTGAGTTTCTACCAACACTGGAAACTACACATTAAAAGCCTAACTGGAGTAATTTGTCACAGGACAGATTTACTCCGGATAAAGTTATGAGAATCCTTAAAGGTTAATTCTACGTTTGCCTATTCGCAGGCAAGAGAATGAGAAGCTCATTTAATTTATGGTTACAAAGACCTTGGATCATCTTCCAAAATTAAGTTAAATGGTAAATACTCAAAAGAATGTCTTCCTGGAAGGAACTGTTAACTAACTTGCCAAACTGCCTCTTCTTTTCCGATATATTACTTCCTTGTCATCTTAAATCAACAAAATAGATTCCAGTGAACTTTTTTTTTTACGGACACCTGGTTTTTCTTAATCTGGCTAAAGATGATGGAAAATGTACAGTTGGATCAGGTGTCACCTGAGTGACGGGTTTAGAAGTGAATAAGATATGTCTAAATCTGAGCTGAAAGTCTCAAACAATGTTTGTCTTTCTGTAGCCTATGTTATAATGTAAAGATTATTATCCAGTATTTTAGGATGTTATGATCATGTCTCCTTATCCTTGATGACTGTCTCTCTCAGACTCCTGTGCTGTTTTCTTTCACGTAAAAAAACAAATGCAGGGTGAAGATTAGAAGATTTCATGTAAAGATTAAATTTATTTAAGGGTTATTAAATTATAGCAATAAGCTGATAATTCTTTTTCATATTAGTGCCAATAAAAGATAAATGGCAGATATTATAATTATATAATGTTTTGTCTAAATACATTAAAAATAATGCCCAGAGAAACTATAACCAAGTGGTGTAAATGCTACAAATGCATCACAACATTATAATGTACATATAAAAAGTGGATTTTCAATTTGATATTTGTTGAATATTTAAGTGTTTTCAAATTATTAGTATTTAAAGATCAACTAAGCATTGAAAAAATAAAGAAAATGCGCATTCACAATTAAATATTCAATACTGATCAATACTGATCAAATCTGAAAAAATAATACCGTCCGGTAGCCAATATATTACATAAGGAATTATTGACAACGGGCCATTGAAATATTAGAAAAATAATGCACACCTGAGGTGGTAATTATTTTTCAATAATTCAAGGGCCCAGCGTCAATTATTTCACTTATACTACGGTTATGTATTTCACATAACAAAAAAATGTCAGGTTTTTGTCAGGTAATCTCTTGTGCGTAGGACTAATTTGTTATGCATCTCATCCCATGCCTCAGTTGCTAATTCCAAAACGTCTTATTAGAGCTTGTAATGGAGGCTAGAGCCATTGATAGTAGACTAATTCAGTTATTAATGCAGTTATTAGAGAGAGAGAGAGAGAGAGAGAGAGAGAGAGAGAGATTAGGCAGGTGTGAATTACTTGAGTTTGTGCATCTCTCAACAGTGAGTCTCTCAAGCATCTCTACTGTAAGTTTATCTGTTTCAAGAACAGCACCGTTATAACCTCGCTAGTGAGATATGTCATGTAGTGTCATGTCATGTATCATAAACTATTTTATTGATAAAATCGTCAGAGCAGTGCTGACAACATGTTTCTGTGCAAGTGTGTGTCCGTACTGTATGTGTGTGCATTTGACTGGGAGAGAGAGAGAGCGGGAGAAAGAGAATATGTGCTTTTCCATAATAAATAATACACACAATACATAATAACCCGTAATTTTGTGGCAAAAAACATGGAAATAATTTGTCGTTTTTATCCTATTGTTTACTATATTTATTTGCCCGGTCAGTGTCGTCGTGGGTTTAGGTTATTTTGCTGTTGTAAGCTGCAAAGACCTTTGAAATAACTGGAATCATATGGCGAAGTGATATGGAAATGAAAGCGTTAGCGTAAGTTCTACCGGAAAGACTCCACTGCCACGTCATACATTTATAATCTTGTGCAGCCAATCACAGCTTGACATCAAATATAAAAAGACAAATATAGTTTGCTGGCTGTAGGTGTCGTAGCGAAGTTCCCCTCCATCCTTCCCACCACCACCACCAGGATGGCTCCCGTCCACTTGTAGGCTCCGCCCCTGCATCATCAGGCAGGATCTACCAGATAACTTCAAGTCCTGGATGAAGGATGGGGCCTACGCCAACAAAATTTGAGATGGAGCTTGTCATGGGATTGCTTATTTATTCTGTCTGTAAAATAATTTTTCATTCACGAGAATCCTCCCAAGTCTTTTTGGTAGAGCTGTAAGGCGGTCAAGAACTGCCTTGAACTACTTTAGCTGTGCGTTTCCCTGAAAATAATTGCACACCTTAGAATGTTTGTAAACCGATCAGAGTCAACCATTCAATTGCCCCGTACTAGATATATTGTACATTTCTCAGTGATTTGCACAGATTCTCTAACACATGGATCTGTGCTGTTCACGCAGGCAACCCAAGTTCAAATAAGTGACATTTCCTCATTTTGTGCCATTCTCTATCTGCATCTATTAAAGCAGCCAAAAAAACAGACTGCCTCTAATGAGTGGAGTCTGGCGGGCAGCCGCCCTGTCTGTGAGAGATCCGTATGCAGCTCACTCAAGGCTGGATTGGTGTTTCTTCAGGAAGTGCAGCTTCTCCACAATGCTGGTCCGATGAAAGCAGAAGAGCGCTATCGATCGGGTTCTGGGGGGTGGGGGGGTGTGTGTGTGGGGGGGGGGGGGGGGGGTGGAGGATGACCTGCGGTGGAAGTGAGGCTGAGCTGCTGAAGAGTGAGAGGAAAACTGGAGGGGTTCTTAGGACCTCTAAGGGCAGATGAGGAGGGAACTGGGGGGCATCAAACCCCCTCTTCTCTCTCTCTCTCTCTCTCTCTCTCTCTCTCTCTCTCTCTCTCTCTCTCTCTCTCTCTCTCTACCACTGTAGTCTACTTCCACAGGGTTTCAGAGTGTGCAGTGTAGTGTTGCTGATGAGAACTGTTGGAGCGGAGCTTAGCCGCTGAAGGTCAGAGAAACCGCTGACTTTAGGGATGCTGTACCCACATACTCAAAACACACACAAGCTAGAACCCAAGTTGGGTAAAAGTCTTGAAATATGAGTCACTATATTTCACAAGTTCACTGGCAAGACTAGTTAAATGGTCCAAAATTTGTGACGGATCATTGAGCATAAGTTAAAGCTATTATCCAGAAGCTATGGGATAATGTTTGTTATGATGAATTTCACCTCTCTTCACAGGTCAATGATAGAATAGTCTTTAAAGTTAGTATAAATCTTTAGTTTACGTTTAAGACAATAAAGATTGGGTCTCACAATCTTTGACGTTATTTCTTGTACAATTAAGATAAATCGTAAAATCATTGTAAAAACATTATAATATATGAAAAATGGATATTCATTTTGAGAGCTAAACATTAGATTCATGCCAATTTTAATGTAAAAATAAAGGAAATTTATAATTCCATGTATAATTAAATTATTTACTATTATAAATAATGTAAAAAAAAAATATTGTCCAATGACCGATATGTTATATTGTGCATCCCTTAGTTTGCGCAGATGCTCTAACACTTTGAGCATTGCATTAATATGATAGATATTCAGTTATGAAGTCACTATGTGTGATAGACCTTATGTCCAGACGTTACGACTCTGTATTGTGGAGTCTGCTATTCCTCCATTACCCTCTTCAGCAATTTAATTAAAGAGGGAGAAGTGATTGAGTTGACTAGAAACCGAATTACCTCACTGTCATCTGTGTGGCAAGACCAAAACATCTCGTACACATTGTGAGTTTGCACAGGTTTACCTGCATTGCCCTTACTGATATAATAATTTCCCAATATCACGTAACTCTGTGGAACATCTCTCCTGGCGTGACCAGCCTGTGGAGCCAATTTGCCCCGGGGGACAAATCGGCCTGGGCGGACGCTAATTGAAACGTGTCGGCGACTCATTGACGTCTTGGCTCTTGTTTCAGGGCTATTTCAAACCACAATGCTGATTGCTGGTTTCAGATCATGGAGGGAAAAATCAATATGGCCTGAGAGATCAGGAACTACTCTTTGCAGGTTTAACTCTTGCTGTATACAGCATACAGATAGGCTAACCGGCAAAATAATAGTCCTATCTGAACAATACAGAGACTTTTTAGTTCTTCTCGGTTCTTCCTGTTCTGCAGAATATAAATCTTAAATATCATTATAAATCATAATAGTATATACTGTATCATTCCTGATTTAAATGCAATGCTTTTGTGTGTTATAAGAAAACGCTTTTGAAACAGCAGATTTATCTCAAATCTTATTCTACTGGTTATCTCAAAATAATCCTGCACATTTCAGCTGTTGGTGTGGCCTTAACAAATGGCCTATAAATGCAATTTTGTGGAGGGCTAACTGTTAGCTTTCTTTGATGCCCTCCACATATTGTTGGACCTTTTGTAAAATGGATTGCATGATGAGATAACGAATAATTTATGTTCCTTTCACAGCTTGGCATAAACATTATGGCACTGTTGTCAATAACGCAAACTCTTTTTTTCTTTCTATTTACAGGATGATTATATGGCAGGGATCACTGACCTACTAGCTTTGGAATCAAAGTCATGACATTATCTGTGAGTATTTACGGTTTAAATAAGTCACAAGTACAGACCATGTGCATAATGTGATGTCATGCATAGAGGAATGGTAGAATTAGACAATAATAGTCTTAGCGTCCTTGAAAACAAAACTGGTTTTGGTAATGTTACCGTTCAATAGTCAGTAAGATATTTATATTTAAGCAAGGATGTATTAAATTTATTAAAAATTGACAGTAAAGACATTTATAATGCAAAGATTTCTAATTAAAATAAAAGTTTTTCAGGATTCTTTGATAAATAGAAAGTTGAAAGGATCAGCATTTAATCACGATTTCCACAAAAATAAAACTGTTTTCAACATTGATAATAATAACAAATGTTTCTTGAGCAGCAAATCAACATATTACAATGATTTATGAAGAATTTTGTGACACTGAAGAATGGGTCTAAAAATTCAGCTTTTTCATCACAGGAATAAATTACATTTTAAATAGTTATTTTAAATTGTAACAAACTTTTGTTACTGTTTTTACTATATTTTTATCAAATAAATGTAGCATTGGTGAGTACATGGTGAGTACATATTGACTTCTTTTCAAAAATCTTACAGATCCCAATCTTTTGAACTGTAGTGTTTGGATGCATATTCACGTTAGCCATTAGTAATGGTAAAGCGAAGTGTTTAGGGAAGAATAGTGGATGAGGTTTCGTTGCTTCTGATGGCGTTGACAGCCTTTAGACACTGGGCTAAAATCAGTATCCTCCCTGGCCGCCCACCCACTCAGCTAGGAAATAAATCCCATGTGGTAGCTTAGGCTTCCGGTTGGGATCACAGACTGCCTCCATGGCTTCTAGATCTCCAGAGAGCAGCGGAGGGCGCCGACACCACAGCACAAACCTGAGGAGACGCTCAGGGTTTTACATTACACAGCATCACTTTACCGGCGCTGCATGAGCTGGCAACTGTGATCCCGAAAGTCCCTCTGGAGAGTCCATTTAAAATCCAATAGAAGTCTTATGAGAACTGTAAGCAGATGAAGGAAAAACATTAGGCTATGGTATTTTAGTTGACAGAATACTATTTTGACAGATGATATAACTTATAATAATAATAATCTTATGTAAAATGTGTATAACTAATAAAATGTGTAAATAATTAATCATCATAACTCACGTTTAGCTCTTATTTGTCTCCAGTTGTTTCAGACCTTATCCTGACACCTGTTGGCCTGGATGCATGAAATGTATTTAGTAGCTAACTGCTGCTTCACAACAAAGTTTTCTCATCTCATTCTTGATTGATTGATTGATTTGTTGTAGATCAGGCAACTGCATGAAACAGCTATAGTCATGTGATGCAAACATGGCGGTGTCCATGATTGGGAAACCTGCTCCATAAACTTAAAAAAAAAGTATTTAGTCCTCATCTCATGTAAACATCATTTAATTATATTTATCAAAAGCACTGTTATTTATTTATTTGTAAAACATTTTAGAATTACATTAAAGAGTTAACCTTTAATTACTCTCACAGCATTTTTCACTGTTTTAATGTTGATGGGGAAGAGAGACGCTGTTTTTTTTTCTAATTATGGGCAGGCCTATATATTTTTCTGCTCATGTCTGAAAGGCTGGCTCCAAGCATTAGGGGTGGGCTCTAGCTCTCTGATGGTTTTCCAGTGAGTATTTGTCAGGTCAGACTGTGCACCGCCCGGCGGTCTCCGCTCCTCTCCCCGGGTTATTTATTACCTCTCTCCCCCGCCGGCAGCGCTGTGGCTCCGGGGCCGCTGCCAACAACGGCGCGAAGGCGGGGACGACTGCAAGGGGGTTCTCTACATCCGACAAGACTCTGGGCATCGACATACACTGAGAGAATACGGAGAAAACAAAAGTTTAGATTTAATAATAGGCAGACCAACCGAAAAATAAGCATTTTACTGGAAGTAAAATAGCTTTTAATTAGTAAATAATTTCAAATATATATATTTTTAGATATTCACATGTTCATGCTTTATTTTGATTTTTGTTCATGTACCAAATGTCTACTATACTTAAGTTTCAAACAGTGTTAATGTCAGATCTGCATTAAAGATGGACCTACTGTGTGTATGTAGCCTATGTATCTATGTTGTCATTTCTAAAATGTAAAATGATTTGAGGAAGTATTAAAAAATAGTCTTATAGCAGTATTAAGGCCTCCTAAATATAACTTGGAGTTTATAGTTTGAAAAGCTAAAGAAAAGATGAATGGAATAGTTATTAATTACTTGTTTACCAATATTTGTAATATTAACTGGATCAACAACTCCCTCCTTATTCATAACTATAGCTACTTTGAGAATTGTTTACATATCACAATGCACAAAGGCCATAAACATGATATTGTCACAATGATTATTAGATCATTTGTTGTTGAACATCTATTCCTTTTACACTTTTACTTTTTTTCAGCTTGTACATTTTATTTATGTAGCTTTAATTCGATTATGTAGTTATAAGCGTGTGTGAGATTTTATATAAACTTTATATAATAAAAAAGTTGCTTGATGCGTGTTGTGAAATGTGAAACCATTTCATGCACTGTGAGTGGGTGGCACTTTAATTTTGATGAGCAAGAGGAGGACGCCACAGGACTTGTTCTGCTGAACTGTCGATAATGTGGGGGCTGAAAGTTCAGGGGAAGCCGTCCTGAACCCAAACTGTGGGCAGATCGCTACGTTGTCATCTGTAAATTTAGGGGAACCCCTCCTTCATAAATAGTGTACTTTGAGTCCCTCATGAGTCATCAGTGGTTATAATGTAGAAGAGAGTGGGGGTGAGGGGGCAGGGTATCCCCGTGGGGGATCCTCACACTTGGGGTTTCAGGGATCTCCTGAGCTCCTTGAGAACCTTTGACCTTTAATAGTTTCCATTTTCTTGTGATATGTCTTTGTGGGGGCGATAATGATTTTTTAGATCTAAATGCTGTAGAAAGTCTTAAGCATCCCTGGCTGTATAGTCAAACAACAGTGAATCATTTTGTTTGAGAGATTAGACTGCATGGATTTAATATATTTTTTTTAAATTATTTTTAACAGGTTGATGCTGCTAAAGCATTCAGTGGCAGGCAGCTTTGTGACATTATTTATTTTTGTTAAATAAAGACTGCTACAGCATTTGACAGCCATCTGGACTGTATTCGACAACACCTTGAGAATAATTTGATACTTGTACATGTGAACTACTATCTATAACAAATAGGCCAAAATCAAATTAAATTGCAACAAAAAAAAGAAAAGTGTTGCAAATGTATTAATAAACTGAAATGTTATATGTAAGTCAATAACTGTAAGATTAGTCTTTTTGATTTCTGTATGTATATATGTGTGTGTAGGAGTAGGTGTGTGTGTGTGTGTGTGTGTGTGTGTGTGTGTGTGTGTGTGTGTGTGTGTGTGTGTGTGTGTGTGTGTGTGTGTGTGTGTGTGTGTGTGTGTGTGTGTGTGTGTGTACATTTAACAAAAATAAAGTGCCACTGAAAGCTTAATCTACTTATCTCTCAAACAAAATAGAAAACTTCAGCGGCAGTTTATTTTTGTTAAATTTACATTAGAATAAAAATACACTGACTGCTCCAGCAGTTCATTTTACAGCCACCCATGTATTTTTTTCTGTAGAGTTCTGGCAACCACTGCCTCCATTATTTTGCAACAAGGCCTGATGACTTAAAGTTCAAGATTATATCAGATTAAAGACTCAAACTTGGCCTTTCCAGCAACTGTCACCAATAAAAACAAAATGTCACCCAGAGAAAAACAAGTTGACACACAAGACTGAAATAATGCAAACAGTAAATAACATGTAAAACAATACTCCACTGTATACAGACTAAACTGACAACAAAAATAAACAACATTAAAATTATGTTTATTTTAAAATATATTGTATTTTTAAAGTACTTTTTTACTGAATATGTTCAATAACTTAGAGTAATATTTTTTCTGTTGCATATTAACATTATTTTCTGGGTATGTATGGTAGCCTATATTGTAGGCTATTTAGTCAACAAGTCGTTCTTTTGGTTAATCAAAAAATCACCGTAACAGATTAAAGGTAACCACATTACAATGGAAAATAAAACCTAAATCAAATGCTTTCTGTGAACTTTATGCAGTAACTGGAAACTGTGACGCAACCTCGGCCGTCGCGGACCCCCTTCAGTGCGCTCGCGCTCGCGCTGCCTCCGCTGTTTAAATGGGCCAAGTTTGAGAAGCGGCGGAGTGCAAATCTTGTTTGGTCTGGGTCTGTGAACTAAAGCGTGACTTCAGCGACGTATTAGGGGTTAAAAGAAAGAACGAGGGAGAGAGATATAGAAAAAAAACACTAAAGTCCCATTAGCGCCAGGCATCATTTGCAATCGAAAAGGCGCGCATAGATAGCTTAATTATTTCTATCCTCGTCAGAGATGAAAATGCTCCGAGCCAGTCTGGCTCACTACCCACTGTGCATGTACTACTGAACTTTTACGTGATCTGCACTACATATACACGCCTTATAATGCGTTAAAACATCCTATTTGTATGGTGTCCTCATTACTTTCTAAACAAAAATAAACTTAGCACTGGAGTTGATGCAGGAAAAAACATAGCGAAGTTGCCATAGCGTTTTTTTTAAGGAAACGCGGGATAAACAATCATTAGGCATTGAGCACGCTCAGCGTTAATATCTGGCGGAGATGTCAGGCATTAGTCCGATTAGATGTGGTGGGCAGGAGCGCGGGGAGACCCGTCATGCGAGCAGTGCACTGAGGAGAAGAGTGAAGTGGTGAATGGCTGAACTTAAGCGCTCTGCTGTCAGCCAGCGACGCGGGAGTCGTGCGTAAACACACCGGTGCGCCTGGAACTCCACGAAGAGGGACACAAGTTGGGACGCATGAACTGCTAATCACACGTTACCGGCGCTCCGCTTCGGGTAACATGCCTGCCATCAAAAAGGAGAGACTGGATGGAGAAGACATGGCTTTAGCCGCCTTCAACCAGCCCGAATACCTGGCCCCTTTAAATGCCACCGCTATCCCCGTGGTGACCCCTCATCCGCCGCCGTACGATCACATTTTCGCCCATCATCAGCGCGCGTACTTGGGCTTTCGCGACACCGCGCTGCATCAGCAGCACCTTCACCACCACCCGGACGACTTCATGCTAGAGAGCTTCTCGTCTATCCCGGACTTTCAACCGTTTTTCGACAACGGGGAGCCTTGTATCGAAGTGGAATGCGGGGAAAACAAAGCACTACTGTACATTAACAAACTGTGCCAGGGCAGCAAAGGGCCCTCCATCAAATACCGGTCTGAGTGGCTCACCCCAAACGAGTTCCAGTTCGTGAGTGGAAGAGAGACAGCCAAAGACTGGAAACGGAGTATAAGGCATAAAGGTAAGTCAATGGCGTGTGCTGCCGAGTGGATTACTTTTGGAATATGGGTTCATTTAACCTCCATCGTGATCTTGAATTAACAGAACCGCTTTTGGGGGGGATAAAAATATGGGTTACTTAACAGTAGCCTAACTACTTTATTGCACTGAGAAGAGCTCACTGACTGTGCTTTGAGTCGAACGGCTTTGGATTCGCACTTTTGGGAAAAAAGGAGAAAGGTCTTTTTTACGCACGTGGATTGTACAGGTATTGAAGAAATAGATTTTTACTTGAATTTTCAAACTTTCCAAACTGAAGTGCATGTCTACATAAATTAGAGTAGATCAGGATTATGACACCGTGGCACATTATCACACAGTTATGGATTAAGCAAGTTGTTTACTAAGATTTTAACCGGTAGACTTTTCTGAGCTATAACACACCAAACTTAAAGATGTTATATGCAGCCTAACTTACTCTGTACTTATATATACCTGCTCATCTAAAGTGTTTTGGTTCGTTTTTATTTTCATTGTGTCGTAATAACATGTTTATTTCCATCCGTTCAGTTTGCCACGATCATTTGTCATTTCTATTTAGCCTATTTAGATTTTTCAGTGTTTCAACGCAATTTTTCTTTATCAGTTAGTGGTCGAAACGTGCAATGAACAGGTTATCACTGATTTTACTTTACTACTTTAAAGTCTGATTTGAAACTTTTCAGTTTGAATGGGTTGCTCCTATAGTTTTTATTTTACAAGCATTGTTATTTGTTCAGGTAGTGAAGTAGGCTACATGTTGAGTTGTTTGCGGCACATTATTATATGAAAAGTTTATGTTTACAAAGATTTAAAGTAGGATAACACCATATTTTGATATGTTACAGAATGTGGAATAACTTTGTGATGATGTACCTGCTCATCTGAAGTATTTTATATGGTTACTTGAGTTTATTTTCAGAGGTTTCAGGTCTTCTTTCAGACAAGTTTATTTTGGTTAACAGACTAATTTTATACATGTACACTCTTGGTATCACTCTTGGTCACTTACTGTAAATGCAATGAATGTCTTTTAAAGACACTTTTGAGGCACAGTGAGTCGCAAATGAGCTTGACAGATGGATGGCATTTGATACAGTTTGATACAGTGATACGATCCAGGTCCATTTCTGAATGACGATTTAAAAAACACTAAAGTGAGTGAATTGTTTTGTACTCCATGCATGCATATTAATTTTCAGGAATCTAAAAGGTTACTGATGGGGTTTTTATTTTTTAGGGAAAAGTCTGAAGACACTTATGTCCAAAGGAATCTTACAGGTACATCCTCCAATCTGCGACTGCCCTGGCTGTAGAATTTCATCTCCTGTGGTAAGTTTGCAATTCAATTTTTAATGTGTATTTTAAACATATTGATATAACGTCTTATATATATATATATATCAATTTAAAGGTATAGTTCACTCGGAAATTAAAATTCTGTCATTATTTACATTTATTACATTGCCCGCATGTAAAGCATAAAGCAAACGTTATTCAGTGAAATGTTAAGCAGTGGATGACGTTACTGAGGAATTACACAGTTTGATGCATTTTTCTCTGAATTGCATTAGAGATGTTAAGGACAGTGACTTGCTGTTAGTGCTGTCACGGTTGTTTCTCAGAAAGTAAATAAAGACCAAGTACAAGGAAATGTGAAATGGTTGGAATTGATTGTTTTGGTTTGTTGGACTCCGAGCGGCAATTTAAGGTCACAGATTGTCTGTAGCAGATGTTCAAGCAAAATATGCCACACACACTCTTTATTTTCACTGTTCTAGGACGCTTCATCGATCATGTAGACGACAAAACTAGTTCAGTGTCCATGAAGGTCAGAAAGAAATTGGGAGTAGTTGAAAGAATCATCTCTCTAGAAGGCATTTTTACAGATTTTTTTTATTTTTTGCTCTGTTTCTGTGACATGGCAATGTCACGGACAGCTATCATATCCTGAAGTTAATCAGTAATATTAATAGCTGATGTATGGACTTTCATATCTCTTTATTCTCACTCTGTGATATCTCCCACCTCTGTTAGAACAATCAGCTTTGTGCATTGTGTGTGTGTGTGAGTGTGTGTGTGTGTTGTGCATGCACCAAACTGGCTAGTGATTGGCTGCTTGCAGTATTTGTCCACACAGGTGCTGTGTTTTATCTGAACTGAGCGCGTCTGTTGCCGCCTCTAACGGTTAATCTGGAGGGGAAGGGCATAAGAAGCTTACTGAGCTACTGAACGTAGCTACCGGTGATTACTGAGGCAGCGGCACGCAAAGCGAAGGCGCTTCAGATAAGCTGGAGGTGTTTGAGTGATGCAGGTAAACTACTGAGGAGGGCCTGAGCCAGAGCCAGAGGAGATAAAAACTTAATGGCTTAGTTGTTTGGGGGCCTTATATTACCTCTCACTGAGGGCGTTAGAATCTCATGGAGGCTGATTTTGAAGATGAAGTCGAGTAGGCCTGTGACTGGCAATGTCTGATTGTTGTCTTATCATTCCCCAAGTGAAAGGGTTCTGTGGTGCTGTATCATCTGATAGTGTTCAGATGAATCAGACCCTGACTAAAATTGTCTTGTTTTTAATTGGTTTAACCGGGCTTCCATCTGACTGTTTTGAATCACACATATACTTCTTTTGAAGTTTGAACATTTACTTTTACATTTTCTTTTAAGTGATATATGACTTCTTCTGCAGCTTTTTGGATTTTACTACTTTATAGATGACTGTTATACTTTATCTTTGGTGTGCACTATTTACTCAACCTTTTTTGATACACTATGTATGTGATGAAGAACTGTCACGGTTATCTTCAAATCTGATCACCCATTTTTGTATGCCGTTTGTATGAGTAATATCCGGGTTTGCAGTTAATTCATTCATTTAAGGTTGAAGTTGTTAAAATGTTCCATGTCGATTCATTCCTCCAAAGCTACTGCTTTTTGAAGATGTGGACATTCTGTGTATTTGGCCTCTATTCTGTTTTTCCCTTAAAGGTGAAATGTGCAAGTTTAGCACCACTAGTGGCACCAAACAGAACTGCAAAATTCTGTTTAGCTGCACCAAATTCGTTTTGGTGCTATTAGGGGTGCAAAAATTACACACTTCAGCTTATAAGGACAAAGCTTTCCTAAACACTTTACTCGTCTGCCATCGGTCTGTCAAATATCTAGCCATGCCCCGAACTCACCCCACTGGTTGGAGTCAATGCTGCTGTGTTGAATCGCTCAAATAAACAGAACAACATTAAAAGAACCAGAGTATTTACACTTTTCAAGGGAATCAAACTAGATGGCGTAGTAGTTGGGAAATGAGATAGTAGCCAAGACAACTCCTTCACTCTACAACCAGTCAAATAGTGACATAGTACATACACACTTTATCATAAAACACTCACTTTCACACTTGATATAAATCTTCACACATGTTAATGCTTTCATATGAAAGAAATACTAAATGTTGAGAATACAATAACACCTCTACATTAGTTTTGTTCACTCTCGCTTTTGAATGTGCACACACTTTCTCTTTCACTGCACTCAGACTGTCAAGAACTCGTCATGCTTTCTAACAGCAGTTAGATTGCTTATAAAGTGCTCTCAAATGGTTGACCTGCTTATTATATCTTATGTTTCTCATGTTGTTTTTTGATTTTAACAAATAAGTACAATAGTATAATCGTTTTTAGTGTCTTTACATCAGTGTTTGAGATTGTCAACTATATATGGCTTGAGTTGATGGCTTTAAGTTGACAGAAAATAATAAGTTTTGTGAAGTGCATACCTCATGCCATACATATATCAATGATTGATGACATGGCTGCTGTTGCACACATCAACCAAATTTGTTCTCAATTCAGCTGTAAGTAGGGTGGCCATTTCCATAACACCAAAAAGGTGGACACATATATTTTTGTGATCAGTGAGTTTGTTGACGTGGGGGGGGGTTGTGCGCTGAGGGCACGCAAGGTCTCCCGGTCTCTGCCGCGCGCTGCACGGTTTGGAGCACATACAGTTTTGTCTCGCATGCGCGGCTCTAGATTCTAAGAGATTTTAACTAATTTACGGGCATCAGAGAGCCGCTATCATTATGCCGGCTTTTTATAGGTTAATTTTTTTCAACAATTCAGCGCAACTCCAAAAAGGAGGACAAATGAGTGTCCGGCTTGAGGCTGCGCCGGACGCCGGACACGGGGCTTAAAATCCGGACTGTCCGGCCAAAATCTGGACGTATGGCCACCCTAGCTGTAAGCCCTGAAGATGGACAATCACTTTGGTTATAGAATACAGTCACTTTCATAACTGAACTGAGTATGTACCGTATTTAGCACATAAGTGCTTCTGTTTGAAAGAAGCTTTTGTGAATTGGCATCCACAGCTCACGTACGATTAAATGTAAAGACAAGAACATGTACAAAACAACAGGTTCTGTCAAAAACTGGATGCAAATGAATATGGCAACATGCTCTATGCTAACATTCATGGTCTCTGAGGGATGACAGTTTTCTTCATTACATTGTTTTATGACTGATCCTTTGAATCATGGTGGAGTCATTCTAAACAGCTCAGTTCCATTCATTACTTTAATTACTCGGTAACCGCATCTTTAACAGTTTTTTCTACCCTCAATGGCCATATCAGAGGCAAGACCTGCACTACGGTGAAACGTTTTCTCTTTCAAGTTCATAAGTTCATCATAATTAACAGTTAGCCTAGGTGCGAAATGTAGGTCTCAAACCATTGAGTTGTTGTGGTTTATTGTTCTCCTGCTAATAAATTGTATGTAGATTTGTCCTAATGAAGTGTGCTCGCTGACATAGAACCATTGTTTGCATGTTTTTGTGCAGACGGATGAATGGTCACGTGTTGTTGTTGCTTTAAGAGACAGAGTCATTCAGTTGGCCTGGCTGTTGTCTCCCAGGAGAAATGTGCTTCCTTTCCCCTGTTTTGTCAGCGGAACTAGTGGATGCTGGCAGGAAATTACACTCCGCTCCGTCTCGTAAATATCTCTTAGAATCTGGGCTTCTCCCGGCTGCGTCCCGGGTCAAGAAAAAGTTGTCACTGGGGGGTTGGGAACAAGGCTGGTTAAAAAAACATGGAGGATGGTGATGTCGCAGTCTAAACATTTCAGAGTTGGTCCTTCAAAGAGAACAATCTTAGCCGTTATTGATGCATTTATTGCACTCCTAGTACACAGCCTTCCGAGGCAAGAAGTACTGTTGAAGAACATGAAAGTAATAGTCCACCCAAAAATGTAAATTATGTTATTCTGTCATATTTAGGCCGCTTGTTCACCAAAGCTTTTTTAGGCAGCTGAAAACGGTAGGCGCTCTGCAGAAAACGCCTAGCTGAGGGCGCTTGAGAGCGTTTTGGCAGCACAACGTTTTTTTCTGTTGAGACGCTTTGCTTGCTATTATATGGAAAATCCAAGGAAGGGTTACTATTAGCTATCTAATTTTACTGATTGTTTTTTTCTTTATTGTTTCTATATAAAAATGTCGATACAATGTATAGTATTTGCTCTGGCTCTTGTTTTAAATTATTTTGTTCAGTTTTTATGCTTCTTGTTGTTGTCATGTTGACTTTGTACAAGCAGGATGTGGGCGGTTGGTGGGTGTGGTATTTATCCCTCCCCTCCTCCACTGTGATTGGACGGCTGGGTAAAAAGTGACAGTGATGACCGCTGCGTTTTACCCAAAGTTGAACATTCTTCAACTCTCGGTGACCGGAAAAACGCAGAGCGCTCAGCACCTTGTTACGATCCTGGCGTTTTAAAAACGCGTCGCTCCCATTGAAAACAATAGGAAAAATACACTAGCCGCGGGAAAAAAACTCTTTGGTGACACGGCCTAAAAGTGTTATAAACATGTAAATATACATGACTCGTATAGTTTTATGTGAAACTAAACAGACTGAAAAAGACTGAAATTTAAGTCGTTATTCGTGGATAATTTTCCTGTCTGATGAGGCTTGTGTATTAACCTTTTTGTAGTGTTGTACTGAAAAAAACTGCTTGAAGTCGCAATGAAACGAAAGTAGCGACCAACCTTTTCTTCTGCATTGTGACATACAGTACATCTGAGTTGAACAGATTGTCGGAAAAGAAAAAATGTAGGACGGGAACTTGGTTCTATACATCGGTTGTTGATGGGATTGTGAGATGTGGCCTTTGCACTCAAACATGAATACAAGCTTTTAGTTGATTATGGAGGGATGGGGTTTAAGTGGACTAAATGATGGGAGAAATTTGGTATACATCTTTAAAGGGATAGTTTACTCAGAAATTTAAATTCTGTCATCATTTACTCACCCTCATGTCGTTTTTAATGAGTATGACATACATCCCACAAAAGAATGTTGGTAACCGAACAGATTTGGTTACCATTAAAGGGTACCTATTATGGCATTTAAAATGTTCCTAATAATGTTCTGGGAGTCCCCAACAACAGTTTTACATGCATGCAATGACAAAAAACACTTTTGTTGTCTTATAATATGCATTTATTTTTACCTGATTTGCTCACCGACTCCCTAATGATTAACAAATGCCAAATTGCTCCAAACCCCTCCTTTGCGTGACGCTAATCGGCGGTGATTGGTCAGATGATGCAGTCAGTTATATTTTGCGTTAGCCCAAAGCTTAAACATATTGATAAAGCAATGCAGTACTACAATACGCTTCACATAATTTCACATATTTCAAAAAACAAAAAAAATGACATTGGAGACCTAGAAGCTGCTGAGCGTAACTCTCACTCTCTCACACACACACACACGCACGCACGCACGCACGCACGCACGCACGCACGCACGCACACACACACACACACACACACACACACACACACACACACACACACACACACACACCCACACACACACACACACACACACACACACACATAAAAGCAACAATTATTAATAGTACTTACAGGTTGTGATTCGGAGGAGGAAGCTGATCCAAATAAACTTGGTATTGAACGTTCCTTCAGTATCAGGCGACTCGCGAATCCAAAAGCGTTTGTGAAGCGATCGTCATTAAAATAACGCGAACACAGCTCAAGGTGGCTATACTTGTGTGGTATAGTTGTAAATATAAACTCTAGCCACTGAGTCTTCACATGCTTGTCCCTGGGCAGTGAAAAAAAAAGTTTGCTTTTGATTCGCACTTCAGAACAGCGTCTCGTCGACATGTTGTTGTCATAGACAGTATAAGAAAGGTTGTTGTCAGGTTTCTCTGTCTGCTCGGCGCGCGCACTGAGTGGGCGTGTCGAATTCAAATAACTTGTACAAGTGACATACGAAAGTTAGAGAAAATGCATCGTTCGTCTATCGATTCATATCAGCGACTCAGAGTCGACTCTTACTTTTGAGAGACAATAACTTTGTATACGGTGAACTTTCATATTTAAAACTTTGCAGGATGTTTTTGTTCACTTATATCTATGTTACACACTACATGAAGGGTAATTTTCAAAATTCCATGATAGGTACCCTTTAACTTCCATTGTATGTATGAAAAAAATAAAACACTCCATTCCTCAAAATATCCTCTTTTGTGTTTCGTAGAAGAGAAAAAGTCCTACAGGTTTAGAACAGCATGAGAGTGAGTAAATGCCAGGACTGTCCAGTTTTTAGCTAACTATAACCTTTTATTAAAGTTTTGTCCTTCTATTTCATATTTTCCACTCTATTGTTGGATGACGTGGTTAAAACGACTTGTTTACGCAAGTAATTCAGGTGTCCACTGTGCGATTCAAATTCACTAGAGCTGCGTTAACAGCAGCATAATTAGACAGTGATATTTTTGCTGTGAAGCGTGTGGTATTAGGTGAGGTTTGTTAGCGTAGGCCAGCGCTCATTTGGCAGAGGGTTGCTGGAGGGCTGGGTACAGGCAGGAATGGGGGCTGACGCCACACAGTCTCACAACAGCTCCCTCGCTGTGGGGGGTTAGACTCGATGTGTGCGCGTGTCTGTGCGCCGTACGAGGGTTTGTGTAGCGGTGTGTTTGTATCCCTCACATGGAGCCGAGGCTATGCTGCTATGGCAACGGCAGGATCCCTCCTCAGGACAGCAGCGAGCAGCCAGGCAGTCTCTGCAGTGTGATGCATTCATGAATTAAAGCAAATTAGAGCCCACTAGTAAACCGCACCAAACTCACAACAGGCTTTTTCCGTTGATTTTTATTAGCCGTTTTTTGCTTCAAATCGTGATTGTGCTGCCGCAGAGATGAGTGTTTTGAAGCTCACTTACCTCTTTCTCTAGTGACAAACAGGTGAGCATTTAACTAACTGAGTTTGTGCAATCTCAAACTGTCACATAGTTTTTAGATCATTTGAAGATATTATTCAGGAAATGTTGTCACTAAGTCGGTTATAGGAAAACAGTGCAGGAAAGCTTTACAGGCAGGTGGGGGACGCCTGACTGTGTGTACTGGTATCAGAGCTGGGTGTGTCGATGTGGGTGTTGGTGGGGAAGGTACAGGGCTTATCTATCTGCAGCTGATCATTACAAAGCCATTGCGGCTACATATGGACGCACTCCTCCAAATGTCATTTTTACATACGACTGACCCAGTTCTTCTCTCAACTGTTGGAATACAGTTTGATGCCATCCTACATGGTTTTCATAGAAAGTGCAATGCCATGCTAAACTTCATCTAAAACTTCTTTATATTCTTGTCTAATTATTTTTTTATTCTTTATTTATTTATTTGTTTATTGTAAATAATATAAATATATACATTTTATTTAAATTTTATAACTTAATTTTACACAACATTTGGGTACAGTCCTCAAATGTGAATGCCACGCAGCATTTCAAGAGTGCTCATTTCAGGTGATGGGGCTTTTCACTCTTTGCATCACTGTGCTTTGTTTGCGTCATTTTAGGACAATTTTCTTTAGTCTTTAGAGCTGATCCTGCTTTGACATAATTTTGTGTTTTAGTCAGTGCATCATAATTTGTCTAAATGATGTCTAAAATGTAAGTTTCTCAATATTACTTTGCATGCATTAAATTGCTAAAAACATTTATAATGTTACAAAAGATGTTTTAATTGTTCTTTGAACTTTCTATTCATCAAAAATCTAGCACCGGTTCCACAAAAATATTAAGCATCACAACTGTTTACAACATTGGTAATAAGAAATGTTTCTTGAGCAGAAAATCAGCCATTAGAATGATTTCTGAAGGATCATGTGACACTCAAGACTGGAGTAATGATGCTGAAAATTCAGCTTTGCATTACAGGAATAAATTACATGCTATATATAAAAAAAAATAGAAAACAGTTGTTTTAAATTCTAATAATCTTTTACAATATTACTGTTTTACTGTATTTTTGAGAGACTGCTTTCAGTTTTTTTAATTGTACCATCTTACTGACCCCAAACTTTTGAACAGTAGTGCATATATTAAATAATATATGATTTGCCAAAAAAAAAAAATTCAAAAAAATTATGACCACTTACAATTAGTGCTGTAGCGACGCGTCGATGACGTCGACGCTTCGACGTCAAAATTACGTCGACGCCATATTTTTGCGTCGACGCTTCTTCATTTATTTATTTTTTGCACCGTTTCCGGCAGTATAGCTCGCCAACACACGTGGGAGACCGAAACATTGCAGAATGGAGGACGAAGACCACTAGAAGTGAATGTGCTCTCCATTAAATGAATCACACACAGTAAACAAATCCTTAACAAAAAAAAAAAAAACCTTTGCAATTTAGACGCGCAAACTGGGTGCGGTGAGACGTACGGCTCGGGCAGATCCGGCTTGCAGTCGTTCATCCGCGGACGCGGCGCCGCGCGCGCTGTTACAAAAGAAGCCGTGCACGCGATATGGGGTTTTGCCGGTCTTGCGCACCCAACGCGTCATATTTGCCGCACGCTCGTGCGGACGCGTCAAGTATAAACAAGGCTTTGCTCCGTGTCAGCGCGCGCTCTGATCGGTAAAGGGGAACAGACTCTCCTGAATCATCTCCAGCAAGAGCAGAAGCACCACTAACTCCGCCTCCGTTTCCCTCGTAAGCTGATATTAGTATTTAAACATTCTCTATGATAAAAAATGTTTGTACAAAATATTTTAATAACACGGTTTTGGCGGTTATAGAGTTCTAATGACGGTGTTCAAATACATAACAGACTAACGTTAGCCAGCTACAGTATCATTATTCAGTACGCTAGTTCGTATTTATTTGAGATACATTATATGTTTTTTTATTAATCAAGGAGCAGAAAAATAATCTTTATATTAATCGCCCAATTAGTCGTTAGATTAGTCGACTAATCGATAAAATAATCGCCCAACTAATCGTTTAGTTAATAATCGTTTACCCCAGCCCTACTTACAATACAGATGACCACAGCTGCTAAAATGAATACTTTATTTTCACATATATGCATTTAAATGCACCTAAAATCTAAATATTCAAATAATAATAATAGTAATTCATGTCCTGGTAGGGTCACCTACCTAAATATTAGAAAATCAGTGAAGCTGGTCCGGAACAGAATATATGCTATATTGACTGACTGTGTTGTGTTTTTGTTCAGTTTAAATGTAAGCTTTGGCTTGCTTTATCTTAAATGTGGCCCATAAATCTTTCTTCTCCACTTTTCAGTCATATATTCAGTTCCAGCTTCTACATTTTGGTCTCTTGGGAGTGTGTTGAAGTCAGTACCTATCCATAAATGTCTCCTGTGGCTGTCTTTTTTTAAAGGGAGGGGGGATCCAAGCACATGCAGGCAGAGAAATCTTGGCACGCATGGCTGGACTGCCACTGACCTCCCCGTGTCGGCGAACGCTTCACTGGGCTGACACAGCCCGCTCACCCTATGGGTCGGGGGGAGGTTGGCGGGGGTGGTGGGGGGGGGGGATTGGATGGGAAGCACACTGCCCTTCAGCTCTCTCTTACTCGCCATATACTTACTCCCATAAATAAGCTACATTGTAACACTGGCAACAAAGTAAACCAGTGTACATTTGTGAAAACTTTGTAATAAGGTGGCATTTGTTAATATTTGTAAATGCATTAGCTAACATGAACTGACAATGAGCAATATATTTTTAAAGCGTTTTTTAATTTTTTAATCAATTGTTCATTGTTTTTTCATGTTAGTTTACGGTGCACTAACTTTGTAGTAAAATTGTAATGCTGACCAATATTAATAAATGCTGTAGAAGTATTGTTCATTGTTAGTTATGTTAACTAACTAATCTAATTAACTAATGTTAACAAATTAAACCTTATTGTAAAGTGTTAATTTGGGTTTGTGAAAGGAAGTTGTTTGGCATTGTTTTTCAACTATATACTTGAACAAAGTTGATAAGATCTCGTCATGTGGATGAACACTATGGCAAATTTGTGGCAAGGCTCCCACAGAAGTGTGCTTGTAAACTATTTAGCGTTTCTTTCTCTGTGTTAGCGAATGTGCCAATAGATTTAAGTAGGCACATTAAACCCCGCCACACCGACCCACATGCCCCCACCCCCAGCTTGTGCCAAGTCTGCCCAGCGTCCCGCCTCCACACTTACGCTCTGCGTGGTTGCGGCGCACACACACACACACACACACACACACACACACACACACACACACACACACACACACACACACACACACACACACACACACACACACACACACACACACACACACACACACACACACACACACACACACACAGAGGTTAGAGCAGACAGACGCGTGACTCATTAGGCATTCGTCCCCCGGGGACAGTGCTGGGGGAGAGCGCCACAGCTGCAGGAATGTCATGAGCTGCTACTGCTGTGTGCAAATGTGTGTGTGTGTGTACCTTAGCAGAAGGCCAGCGCACCTTTCAGAAAACACAGCATCAAGAAAGCGTCTCTCTGCTTTTCCATATCATTCTTACTGTCTGAGCCAACAATAAAAAATGTGAGGATGCTTTCAGAACTCAGAAGTATACTGAAACACATTATATGCCAGATTATACACCGGATAGATCTGGTCCTGCTGATTCGTCACTACAGCGTTCTGGTTTAAAATGTACAATATGGTACCAGCTATGACGTGAAACACCTGTTCACTATATCACTGCTCTTCACCGTAGAGACCAACTATTAAACATAGTGTACTTGAAAGGGACTGAGTCTTCTAGCAGTTATGAAGTGTTTTAAGAAAATAATGTTTAATGAAAATTTGTTTCTTTTAACATTTTTTTTTATTTAGTAGTAGCACTCGAATCTTATTACGGTCACATTAGATTTTGAGCATGTGAAATTGGATGCAAACAGGGTGAGATGTCCCACTCTTGGCTTCTTTACAAATAAAAAAACAATACAAATAATAATACATTTGTGTTTGTAATGTGAAAACCTAGCATCTACTGAATTTGCCAATAAAATTCGAATTCAGACGGGAGGTCAATCTGTGACATTAGATCCTCTATTGGTCACGCATCTTCTTGCCATATGAATTTGCGGGTCCAAGTTCACTAAACGTTTGTACTGAACGTTTGTATGCAGCAGAACATAAACTTTCTTCTTCGCTTGAGCTTGTGTTTCCTGTCTTCCATATTCAAATGTATATGAATAAAAGTCAGTGGAGCTCAAAGTCTAGTGTGAGACTGCGGGTCTACTGTAGTGAGTTCTTTAGTAAAAAACCTACACTTTCGTTCAAAAGTTTGGGGTCGGTAAGAGTTTGTGTTTTGAAAGAAGTTTCTTATGCTCTCCAAAGCTGCATATATTTGATAATAAATACAGTAAAAATAAATATTGTAAAGTATTATTATAATTTAAAATAACTGTTTTCTATTCTAATATATTTTTAAATAAATTAATTCCTGTGATTGGAAGTCTTCAGTGTCACATGATCCTTCAGAAATCATTCTAATATGCTGATTTGCTGCTCAAGAAACTTTCTTATTATTATCGATGTTGAAAACAGTTGTGCTGCTTAATGTTTTTTCTGGAAACTACTATATTTTTGTCAGAGCTCTGTGATGAATAAAAGTTCAAAAGAACAGAATTTATTTGAAATAGGAATCTTTTGTAACATTGTACAAGACTTTACTGTCACTTTTGATCAATTTAATGCATCCTCGCTGTATAAAAGTATTAATTTATTTCCGAAAAAATCTTAATGACGCCAAACTTTTGAACAGTAATGTACATCTTAAACCAGAGGTCATAGTGTGTGGTGTGTGTGTGTGTGTGTGTGTGTGTTTTGTTTGTGTTAATACAAACTTAATAATACAAACTTTAATACAAACTCATGCTTGTTACTTACAACCCAGCATAACTTTGAGCAAAGTTTTTGTCTGGCTCGTTATGGCTTAAGCTTTACTGGCTGTAATTCTGCTGTTTTCTTACTCCCTGTTGTGAGGTCTTTTCTACGAGGATACGGTGAGAACTTCGAAGCGTCTCAGCTCAAGAGTTTTATGGGGCTTTAGACAGATACATCATCCAAGCTGATTACTCCCTTCAAGTTTACATGTGTGGTTTTATATTTACGTGTGTGTGTGTGTGTGTGTGTGTGTGTGTGTGTGTGTGTGTGTGTGTGTGTGTGTGTGTTTTGTACAAATGTATATATATAGCTTGTGTCATTGAAGGGCAGACATCAAGTGTGGGAGGGCTTATTCATAGAAATGCTGCTTAGAGGAAATTCATATTCAATATTTTTTCCATGCCTGAGTGACAGAGTTTGTGTGAGGGTGTGAATGTGTGTGTATGTACTTGTAGGAGGGAATTGAAGCACAGGTTTTTATGTTTTTGTTTTGAAGCACCCTCCCTGACTCCCTCTGTGCGGAAGTGTTACCGGAAATAGTGTGCAGCCGCCCCCGGTTCTGCGTCAGTTACGCTGAATAAAGCGAGGGGGCTGGACGGGGGCTTTCCGGGAGGACGTTGAGAAGGGTGGGGGTTGGAGAGGAGGAATGGGGGCAGGGAAGTGTGTTTGTGTGTGCGTGTCTCCGCTGAGGCCATGTGGGTAACAGCCGTCTCTCAACGCTAACTTTATCAGATAAAGCATCACTAGTGCTGGCACACTTCATACGCGGCTTCCAGTGGCTGTTAACAGCTCTAAAACGCACTTGCCGCACGAATAGAATGTCACAAAAAAAATAGTGTTTGTTTGTGTGTTCGCGGTTCTGTGTTGATATCATTTCACATGAGTTTATGCAAGATTCGTCTCAGTTTAAACAACTTGGACATTTAAATAAACCTGTTACTTGATGTTGCGTTCAAACTAAATAAATCTAATTTTCTATGTTAAAATAGAAAATATATAGACAAAAATCCGCTTCCTCTGCAAAAAAGAGAGAGAGAAAAAAGAAAAGACAGTCGCTCTGGAAAAAAGTGTGTTCATCTTGCCCATCCTCAGGGATGTTTTCATCTTTTTCAGCTTTTTTTCCCCTCTTCTTTTTAATGTATGCCACTTGAGAGAATCCAGAGGGGCTGCACCTGTTTGCCTCTTGGCTAGTCTCTCCACCTCCTGCCCCGGCCTGCCACTCACGCCTCGGCTCCTGTGGGATGCTCTGCATATGTGTATGTGCACGCGTGCAAGCTTTGGGTGTGGAGGAAGGATAGCTGCAGGGCTCGGCAAAGTTTGACAGAGCCTGAGATGCAAGCATGCTCACACACACACACACACACACACACACACACACACACACACACACACACACACACCACACACACACACACACACACACACACACACACACACACACACACACACACACACACACCACACACACACACACACACACACAACCACACCATTCACGCAAACAGACTTTTCAGTTGAAGTTTTTCAAAGCCGTATTCATTTTTCTGGATCTATGAACAACACTCCTATAGGGGAGATTGGGGTAAGCTGGGCCACTGTTTACTTTTTTCTATGAACTGAAATGAGAAGAAAGTGTCTATAAGATGTAGCCAAATAAACACATCCCATAGGCATCATTTTGGGAAAAGTGCTTCTTTTTTTGAGGAGGCGCTGCCTTCCTTGCCTCCTCGGATGGAGTGTCAATCAACCAATCACATGGCAGTTGCTTCAATGCCTTTAGGGGTGTGGTCCTGGTCAAGACAATCTCCTGAACTCCAAACTGAATGTCAGAATGGGAAAGAAAGGTGATTTAAGCAATTTTGAGAGTGGCATGGTTGTTGGTGCCAGACGGGCCGGTCTGAGTATTTCACAATCTGCTCAGTTACTGTGATTTTCACGCACAACCATTTCTAGGGTTTACAAAGAATGGTGTGAAAAGGGAAAAACATCCAGTATGCGGCCGTCCTGTGGGCGAAAATGCCTTGTTGATGCTAGAGGTCAGAGGAGAATGGGCCGACTGATTCAAGCTGATAGAAGAGCAGCTTTGACTGAAATAACCACTCGTTACAACCGAGGTATGCAGCAAAGCATTTGTGCAAGCCACAACATGCACAACCTTGAGGGATGGGCTACAACAGCAGAAGACCCCACCGGGTACCATCTCCAACACAAATAGGAAAAAGAGGCTACAATTTGCAAGAGCTCACCAAAATTGGACAGTTGAAGACTGGAAAAATGTTGCCTGGTCTGATGAGTCTCGATTTCTGTTGAGACATTCAGATGGTAGTCAGAATTTGGCGTAAACAGAATGAGAACATGGATAATCATGCCTTGTTACCACTGTGCAGGCTGGTGGTGGTGGGTAATGGTGTGGGGATGTTTTCTTGGCACACTTTAGGCCCCTTAGTGCCAATTGGGCATCGTTTAAATGCCACGGTCCCTTTTGAGCCACCATGTACTCATCCTCTGATGGCTACTTCCAGCAGGATAATTCACCATGTCACAAAGCTTGAATCATTTCAAATTGGTTTGCTGAACATGACAAGGAGTTCACTGTACTAAAATGGCCAGTCACCAGATCTCAACCCAATAGAGCATCTCTGGGATGTGGTGGAACGAAAGCTTCGTGCCCTGGATGTGCATCCCACAAATCTCCATCAACTGCAAGATGCTATCCTATCAATATGGGCCAACATTTCTAAAGAATGCTTTCAGCACCTTGTTGAATCAATGCCACGTAGAATTAAGACAGTTCTGAAGGCGAAAGGGGGTCACACACAGTATTAGTATGGTGTTCCTAATAATCCTTTAGGTGAGTGTATATACCATGACAACTCGCAGAATAGATTTAAACAGCATTTATTGATAAGAACGGAATGTACATAGGCTTAGTCTTGGCAGACTAAATCTGCTACGCTGCTGCACGAGTAAAGACTACTGCCAAAACATGCACATAAATACAGATAATAGAATGTAAACTGCTGCGAGGAAAGAAGCGGAGAATCCCCTAGCAGATCTAGTCAGGTGGTGCTGGGGAAGGAGGAGGGCTAGAAAAATTCCCATGCCACGCTGAGTTCAGCCAGTTAGGTATGACAATAAGGGTGTGCTCACACTAGGCACGGTTTCCTTGTACCGTTCCCTGGCGCGGTTAGCGATCATCACACTATATGCGTATCGCGCCCGAACCCAACTGAACCGTGCTCTTGCCCTCCTCATCCAAGCAGGCAAGGGAACTGTTAAACAAACCACGCCCGGGAATGGTACGGAGCGATCACACTAGTCCAGCGAACCAAACTTTAAAGGGTCAAACGTGTTCGGGCACAGTTCACATTGCCTAGTGTGAGTACACCCGCCTAAAATGTTCTATTGCATAAGTTTTATGTCAGTTTTTAGCAATTTTCCAATTTGTTTAGCAAATATGATCACATGGCAAAATTTTTGTATTTTACTTAGATTATTAAGTGACATATTGTACCCCTCTCTTCCATATTGTTTTTGCAACCATCCCTCTTTTTTCCTCTTTCTTCTTCTTCTTCTTCTTCTTTTCTTTTTCCCTTCAAATCCACTCTCTCCTTCTCTGTTCACTCATGGATAGAGATAGAGGCACAGAAATCTGCACTGACCCCTTCAGGTCACATTAAAGGTCGCCCAGCTTCACACACTAAACCCTGAGGGCCTCTCATCCCCTTCATCCTTCGCTGTCTTTAGATGTCTGATGTGGATAGAGGGAAAAGGAAGAGAAGGAATCACTATCACGTGCCATTCACTCACCCATCCTCCATTACTAGTCTCATGGATCAATGGTCTCTCCCTCTGCATGGATCTCTCTGACTGAGTTTTGCTGTTATTTAGGGAGTTCAGCATGTTGTGCATTTCCACCCTTTATTCTGTCATTACCTCTTCATGATTTGTGACCTGTGTTTCTTGATTCATGACCTGTGAGACTGATCTGTGTAGGTCATATTACAGCAGGAGAAATTATAGTGACTATTTGCTGGAATTTAGTGTAAAAATAACTTAAAATGCTACTCATTCTTTACAACTGCATAATCTAAGAAGGTGTTTATATAATTTATCCCAGATTGCTTTAGATAAAAGTGTCAGCTAAATCAGGGGTTTTCAAACTTTTTGATGCCATCAATCCTGGATCCCATAAATGTGATCCCCATTATTGATTTTGAATATTATGATTTAAGATTAAACATTAATAATTTGGTATTTGGTATTTTTATTTATTTATTTGTGTCTTTTGATGCTTGTGTGCTTAAAAATCTTAAATGCATTAACTGCTTGAACACCGCTAAATGCTGCTAGCAGCTTTAATTTAATTTATTTTTTTATTTACTTTTGCTGATTCAAAACCCCTGTGCTAAATGACAAATAGAGTAGTGTATCTGCTGAGGTAAATTGAGAATTCACATTGCTTTATGTCTATGTGTGTACCAACAATTCTAGCCTTTTATGAATCAGTTTTACTGAAACTGATTCACAATGCAAATCCAAAAACATAATGAATACAACAGTAATATATTCAAAATGTAATTTATCAGTCTATAGAGAATTGAAAGTGTGACGGATCAGGAACATTAGCCATTTCTATGTACTGCAGTTCAAGCCAGTAAAATCAGAGAAGGCTGTTCCCTGAGTCTCAGTCTGTCTGTCCCCTCTGTGCTCCTGCAGAACCGTGGGCGACTGGCAGAGAAACGCACCATCCCCTTGCCGCCAACACGCGTGCCCAAAAAGGAGCTGGCCTCCGTTTTCAGCAGTGACGACAGCGAGGGCAGTGAGCGGGCCAGTGGAGATCATGCAGACATCAAACAGGAAGAGCTGCATTACACTATCATGAGAAAGAGGTGAGAATTTGTGTGTGTGTGTGTGTGTGTGTGTGTGTGTGTGTGTGTGTGTGTGTGTGTGTGGTGTGTGTGTGTGTGGTGTGTGTTTGTGTGTGAAAGAGCGTGGGTGGGCAAAAAGTAGAGTGCCAATCCCAGTGCCAGGGATTGATACATCAACCATGATCTGCCGGAAAGGGGTTAGCCATATCAGACATCAGTATACCACCAAAGAGCTTTAAAGAACCCTTAGGTCTTTACCCCCATAGCCCCCTATTTTGACACACACATACCCTCTAACACACACAAATTCACTCATTTACTTTTTTGGCAGATACTACAGACACACAGGATTTGCCAACTCTAAATATCCATGCTTTGGAGCCCACAGGATACATGCACAGAAATAAACATGAGGTCTTCTCATGAACCATATGTAAAGTGATATTGTTGATGAGGTATTTGCAGTCATGTGGCAACTTTCTTAATGCTATAGATCTCAGAATGGTTCGAGAGTTTCCACCTAATGCTTTTCCTGATGCGTGTTAAAGTTAGATTTCTCACCTATATTATTTCAGTATTAGCATTAACCGCATACATAATTGTATTTTGGTCATAGCACTTGCTAAAGAATGTGGGAAGCAAGAGAGTACTTGGTCATCAACAGCTAAAGGGCTGTTCAGATCAAGAACAAAAACTGTAACTATAAAGTTTTAACAATCGTTGTAATTCTATGAGAATAGTACAGTCCACACCACGGCTATATAACAATAACAACAGAGGAACAATATCATTGGAATCACTTTCAGAATCATTTTTTTTATAGCTGATGAACAATAAAAACATTGACAGCCAATCAAAATCCATTCGCCTTGAAAGAGCTACAGTAGTGCATTTAAAGGGGCAGATGACATAATTGCAACGCATGCTCATTGGTTTGGAGCCTGATATAGTTATTGCTATAGTAATCTTTATAGTTAGCATTCCTGGTTTGGTACCACGGCATTTTATGTCAGGTTTTTGCGCATGTGCTATGGTGGGACCATGGAAGTATTTTTGGTTAGTACCTGAAAGTACCATTTAAATGTTGTAGTGATCATTGAGTACCATGGTATATCAAAGTACCTATACATTTTTGTTTGTGATGCCATGCCATTTATGCTATAACAATCTGGCTAGAGCAGTTTAATATTGATAAACTAGATTATTTATTTGAAAGAAGCATAGAAAGGATGAAACCTAGTGAACTACAACTAGTGAGTTACTCCACTTACTCCAAGCGCAAATATTGGGTCAAATTATCTATTTTTAATTACACTAATCATATTTATTGATACTTTTTAGTGTTAAGTTTTTTTTTTTATTGAGGCCATTGCAATACATTTTGGGATTGCGGTCTCTGTGAAGTATTAATGCAATGGTGCTTTAAAATTTGGCCTAAACGAGGCAGCATAATTAAGTTTCCCAGTTTTTAGAACAGTCTTAATTTCTGCTTTCCACAAAAAATTAAAATTCATCTAGTGATGTGCTACAAATTCCACATTTCCGTCTTCAATCAGTGCGAGGGAATTCAGTGTTCATTAAATCTTCATGAGCTGTGTTTGGCCTCCCTCCTCCTTGGCACACAAGCCTGAAGAAGCTTATGAGCCTGCGGTCAGTGCAGCAGTTGAGCTAAGAGCAGTGGCTAAAGCGAACGGTTTTTCCGCCAGTGGTTTCGCTCTGCCTAAATGCATTACAGGTGATAACTAGCCACCAGATGTCAGCCCTGGCAGGTGAGTCTGGGGAACCACATTTTTGTCAGACCATCTCCGCTTGTACTAAAGAACTTGTTGAAAAGCCCGGCCTTGAGGTTCTGATCTATTATTAAGTTTCCTTTAATCACTATAGAGCATGCCTTTCAAAGCTAGCTGTTGCTTTGAGACTGCAGGCTTTCTGGCTTTCGGGGGTCTTTAGGTGATTTTTCACTCATGTTTTTTGAATAGAAGTGTCAGCAGCAGTTTCGATGGTGTTTGCAGTGAGAGTTTGTGTTGGCGGTGTATGTTGCGCTATGCTGGATTGTTAAATCTCCAGGAAGCTTCAGTGCTTCTACTGAGAGGAGTAAGAGAAGACAATATTCCCTTTTTCTCATTAGCCACTTGGCTCTTGCTAAAAATGTCTTCGTTAGCCCTAGCTCCTGTCAGGTTTTCTTAGAACAACCGCCAATGCCTATAGCGATAATTTCACTTATTTAGTTGCCTTAATAGTTGTAGCTGTTCGGTTATATACTTTTTTGCTACAGTAAATGGCGAATGAATTCCAATGGTTGAGTCAGTTGAGTGTAAGAGGCTTGGGTTTATGCCCATTGGTGTTAAGCGGTACATTTGGGTCATTACACAGCACTGTTAGGATATCATTCTCAAGACAGACTATACGTATGTATGAGGACGTGCCCTCTTCCAGCATAGGCAGGTCATAGCTGAATCAGTCCTTTTGTTGAGCCCTACAAGCAAACACAGGATGCTAGATAGCTGTCATGTTCATTAAAAACATAATTGGCCAAAACTGAGTGATGTGAGGGTGCTTATACTGTGCTGTGCATTGAAAACACCACGTGTTTAAGCGTAACTTGAATTTGATTTTGTTGTGGAATAAAGAAGGGCTTCGAGTTCTTACCTTGGAGCGGATCAGCCCTGAATGCCCAGGTACAAATATAAGCCCTCATCTGCAAGAGTTTCTTGGTCACTTCCTTCACTCAACCCCGAGCCGCTGGCTCCTAGCAGCCACTTACCCTGTGACATCGAAGGACGGCACAGGAACCAGAACCGGCCAGCTAAACTCATTACAGTGATCTCCCCCAACACTTCAGATGCCCGCGTGTGAAGATGCTAATGAATTTAAAGAACACTTATGACTAATATCTAGGGCTTTTACCCTGTTAAAGGCGGCGGACTGCAAGGAGCCACGTCTCTCCTCTGTTCCGGGGCCGCTCACCTCACCCCTACTTTACTCAGATGAGGATCTGACCGAAAGAGATAATGGGATGTTCAATCTATGAAATTCAATTTCCATTGATCTGGACTGGGTAAGTGAGTTGTGGAGGGGTCTTAACAAATTGGATTTAGTCAATGGATGGTGAAGGATGGGGAATTCTTTTTTGCGTTTGATCGTATTTACGCCTCATCATTTGCAGTTTATATTAGTGTTGTGGTAGTGTGCATAGCGTTTCTTCAGTCCAAATGTAGGCTATCTGCTTATATATAGTGGAGTCCCAAACACAATACAAATTTTCTCATTTTAATGCAATTTTCTCATTGCAAACTATATTATCATCTTTGAATGAAAAGTAGCATTTAATTTGAGAATGCCTTTGTATTTGTTTTTCTCTTTTGCTTTAATGTCTGCAGCATTTTAGCTGCATGCACTCCACAAGTTTGTCGAACTTGATGATCACGTTCTCTAGCATGATTTGAGATGATCATATTGAGCTTTAGTGGAAGAAGAACATCTCACCATCTGTACAAATTAGTTCACATGATCAGTGTCACACATTTATTTGGGTTGGTGACATATATTATTAATTTTATGTCGTGTTTCTTTGTTTTAATTTCTTTAAATCCTAAAACTTTCTGTTTATTTACAGGTTTAAATAAGATTTTCCCAGATTTTCTATGTGGACTCAGACTTTTGGACCCCATTGTACTTTCTGTCTAATTCTGCCTTAAGGTATTTTAAACCAAAAATTGTGCAATTTCACATGAGGCTGATGAATATACATTTCCGTAATAGTGCGCAGTCAGTTTTCAAGGGATTTCCCGCCACTGCCGTGAGAAAAGCTGTACACTTTGACACCTTAAAGAAGACTCCCTATATCTTTTAACCAGATTAATGTTAATGGCCAGCAGGTTTATAGGTGATTAGTCCTCATTCCTCCTGTATCCTGCAGGGATACAGACCTTTCTTTCTTCGAAAACAAGCAGTGCTTAGCCTGAAGTGTAGCGCCTTAGCTTGGTCTTTTATATTCCTTTATCTTAGTGATTTCGCATGTGGAGGTTGAGGGTCTTCCGGTCATGATGCACTAGAATATCTGTATAAATACCATACTGAATAACAGAATAACAGGCTTGGTTTTATAATCTTTGAAATTTGAGTAAATCAACCGATAAAGACAACGTCATGCATCGACTGGCATCCTATCTGAAAACGATCACTTTCGCAATATGGTTTAGCAATCAAATTTGCAGGTATGATATGTTTGTCATAGTATTAGTCTTCAAGGGCATGCCAATCATTTCCTGAAGCCTACCTGTGCACAGTCAGGTGTGTCAACACCAGGGCTTTGAGAAGTGCTGACTGCTTGTCTGGGTAATTACTGAGTAACCATCATGGATTATATAAGATAGTATACTTAGAGGACAACCTGCTAAGAAAAGCCTCCAAAAAATATTGCCCATCCCATATGATCTATTGTAATATTTCTAATGTAATTATAAAGCCAATTTCTTCTCTTGTGTAAAACTACCTGGCATTTAACTGCTGATTTACATAGGATACCCTCATGATTTTTGTTGATTTTTTTCTTATTTACAACCTATGGAAAAAACTAAGTGCAGAAACATAAGTGGATTAGATGAAGGAGGGGAGGAGGAGGCAGGTTGATTCCAGAATGGTGGACCCTCCCCTTGAGCACGAGGGACAGGGAAAGGAAATAAATCAGACAACTGTTGCACCTGTCTGGATAGAAATTCTGTCTGTCTTCCCCCGGGTTTCTGCGGCCTCTTCAGAGAAGGGCCTGACCTGTCTGTGTTTAGCATTGGAAGCGTTTGTCCAGCAAGGCTTGCCGTCTCTTCCCTGGTGGCTGTCTGGACCTGAATGTAAGCATTTGGCTATCCAGAAGTGGAAATCAGCTGGTCCAAACCTCAGGACTGAAGCCAACCCAAACCGCCGTCTTTAGCGCACTGTAACTGGCCAGGCTCTTAAAATGCTGGTATGTACAGTCAAGGGCATTTTCATCTGACGCTTAAACTGTTTTTTTTTTTTTTTTTTTTTTTATAGCAATATTGTTGAGTGTCTCGACACCAGTGTTTTTGGTATTTTTGGAAATTTTATTCTGATGTACTGTACAGACAAAATACTAGACCCACATGTTATACGAGGAATGGCTAGCCAAGTTGTGAATCAATTTTCCATTAAAGGTTTTGTTGCCCTCGCTGATGATTTTTTTTTTTTTAACAAAAGGGCTATTTTTTTGGTTGGTTGGTTTTAGTACGCTCACACAGGTTTAGTAGAATCGTTCATATTCAGTCATTTGTGTGGTCCAACGGAGGAAATGATGGCTACTCAAAAGTTTACTTTAAATGATGTGACCATGTGCTCCATTCATTCATCTGTTTTGTTAAGGCATTTCTCTGTACAGTTCTGGAGCGTTGCACGACACACTGCTGGGAAGGGGACGTGATGCTGTAGGATTCCTGGAAAGAACCTTCTCTTAAGGCAATAATTAGTGGTTGGGTTCCAGTTCTGGAACTTTAAAATGTCCAGGGCTCTCCTCTTCCCAAGTAACAGCTGTAGGCTTAACGTTCTACAGTTTACTATTTACAGGAAAACTAGTGCCGTTTAAAACCCTGTTGTTATAAATGGACAAATGCATCCCGCTACATACGGTACAACTGTTTTGTTGATATATTGGCAACCTATAAAAAAATAGGGCTGGAATTAAGACCAAATCCAATTTTTTTGCACAAGAAAATGCATCACAAAATGTGTCTCTGTGAATTTGTTTTTTGAAGCTATATTAATATTTTCTTAACTCGTTGCTATCTTTTAAGTAATCTTAGAATAATTTACAGAATTCACATAGACTCTTTTCCCTCAGACTTTTAATACTTTTGGCGTGAAATATATTTGGTGTCTTCATTAGAGTTTGGGTGAACCAAGCTTTTGTTTGCAGTTCCGTTAATTCTGCAAATGTTTTCAGTCATCCAGGTCATTGTAGGATATTAAAACCATAAAACTACTTCGTATGTAACTGTAGACAACTTGTTGCTGTAAAATCCCTCTGCATTGTAAATGATGTTATAAGATATTCAATATTTACGTTCTTACGTCTCTTTACGAAATGATCACGCATACCTACTCACTACGTTTCCCTTGCCTGTCAAGCAAGAGTAAGTAGTTAAAGCAGTGAAGGATGTTTTAATCAGGTGTTTTCCTGTTAGCATCTCCTTTGATTGGTTTTGCTTCAGCCACATCAGTTAATCAATGTCATTAATGTCACATCTAAGGGGAAGCTAGCTGTCTTTAAAAATACGTTGTACCCCATCTCAGAGCTCTTTTAGGCTTTTTCCACTGTTTACTTTTCAAATTATCCAACACCGCAATGTTCAATGTGACGAAATAATGTTTTGTTCTACTTCTACTTTTCTGGGTTCCCGCATGCTTATCGACCTCCCATCAGGTTTTATAAGGCAGGAACAACAGGAAAGCTCAGGAGAACGCACTGCACTCTCATTTATTTATGTATCTGTTTCGATATTTATTTATTGCTCTCCTCGCTAGCTGAGGCCCGGCTGCTTGGTCTGAATGTGAGCAGAATAACAACAGATGTGTTTTTTTTGTTGTTGTAAAAAAAAAAAAAAACAGAGAGAAATATTGATTCCCCCTCCCCCATTCGAGCATTGTATTTTTTTTAAACTGTACTGGTTTCACTGGAGATGGAATGAGTGTTCAGAACAATTGTTTGGGAAAAGTAACCACAACATTTTCAATTTTGTTCAGCTTCTTTTTTTTTTTTACAGTGCTAGTTCATAGTGCAAAATGTCTGTCACTTTCTGTAAAAAGGAGGGATCCTCTCCACATGCCTTGCCACTTTCTGCTTGGCACCGCTTTGTGTGTGTGTGTGTCAGGGTGAGACTATCATCGCTGTGTTCAGTAACGATGTAAGCCCTGGCGTCAGGATGCCCAGTCTGCCAACTCTCTGTGTGACCTCTATATCTGGCGCCAGCTCTCGTCTCCCGTGTCACTGCAGGGGCACTTGCGCTGGCACTATTTCCCTCCCTGACACTCCTGCTGCCATGAGGAACACCACGTCTGTCCAATGGCCTTCCGCTCTGCCTTAAACTCAAGTCAGTTCTTGAATACCTGCCATTCATCAGATGCCTTTTATCCAGATGTTGCCCGTCATATTTGAATACACAGCCATTTGTGAACAAAACAAGCATTTTCTTAGAGGAACAGTTCACTCGCAAATGAAAATTGTGTCCTCATTTACTCACCGTCATGTTGTTCCAAACCTGTATGACTTTGTTTCTTCCCTGGAACAATGTAAAGAATGCTTTTACTTTTCGTCTGTATCACTGATTTGTGAGCAAATTATACTTTGGAGATGCATCTGCTCTATTAATCTGTTCAGTTCACAAAACAATTTTGAATGATTCATTCACTGATCCGGTTCTTGAATGAGTGATTTGGTTGTAGCGGGTTTTGAGCAGAGCTCACTGGAGGGGAAGATTATCAGTGAATAATTTTCATTTCAACTATTCCTTTAAACCCCTTGCCCAGCTATACCTATAGCAAGACTTTATCCATTTAGCAGCATTTGAATCTCAGTTCAGAGTTAAGCAAAGCTATGTGCAGGTGTGCTGCTGGTTTTCTCCAAATTCAACCGCAAACCCTACTCCTAGGCCTAGTGCTCCTATATCAGACGCACGTCAAGAACAGATGGAAGTGCTTTCAGCTCTGCATGAGAGTGCTGTGGTGAGGAAATGTGTCTGCTACCAGCAACAACACAGTTGATGCAAAAACCCATATCTTTCTGGCATCGGAAAGATGTTTTGCTGTTCGTTGCGGTGTCACGGATTTTCATTTTGTTTTAAAGCACTCTGAAACTGCATTGAATGCCTCTGATTTTTTTGGCACCTTCCAAATACAGTATGGTATTTTACTCAAAAACCCTCTTCCATAACATTCGCTTTCCTCATGCACCAGCCAATGGGGGTGAGGAATCTTTCTGAAATTTTATATCATGGTAATGGTACATTTTAAAATGTAGCTGGAAATTCAGCAAAAGAAATGTTATACATAAAAAAAAAAACACATACAATAGTTATTTTGTATGTAAAAGTATTTAAAAGTAATGTATATATTTAAAATATGATTAGAAGAGCCAAGCTCACTGTACATTAGTTGTACAGTGTGCAGTACAGTACATTACTGCACTGTACATGTACATATACAGTACATTGTACAGTACATTAGTTGTACAGTTCTATGTTAATGCTTATTAAGTTAAGAAGTCACAAATTTCGAGGCTGTTATGTCAAAACATACTTTAAATTGTGTCTCAGATATATTGCGGTGTAACAGTATAGCATATTTTCTATTGGTTGACTGTATATCATTATACTGACCAGCCGACCATTTTCTTTGAAGATGTTATAGCTGTCACTATTCTGTTCTGTCTTGTCTGTACCTGTTCTTGTTAGTCCCTGATTAGTTAACCTTCATCCACCTGTGTCTAGTTCCCTCGTTTACCCTGTGTATATATTCTCCCCGTTCTGTTCAGTCCCTTGTCGGTTATTGTTTGTGTGTGTATGTCTTGTGGACACGCTGTTACATTCTGTTAAACCCGCTTGTTTCATTAAAACTTATCTCCGTTGGAAATTGCCTTGATCTGTCTGTTTCGTCTGCCAAGCCGTGACAATAGCTGCTAAATCGGTCACAACATTCAGATTTGTCAACATTTTTTGCAGAAATATAGTTTGCTTCTGTTCAGTAGATCCTTTTATAGTTGTTGCATATACTGTACATGAATTATATTATTAAATTATACTATATTATTAAAATATACTATGTGTCCTAGTTTACAATCTTTTCATGTAGGATCTCACAATTCTTTTATTTTTAAGCCTTTTAACTAAGTAGAGTCATTTGCTGCAGTTTCTTATTCTATATCGTCTTGCCCAGTGCATGTCCTCTCACAGTGGGTCATATCTGGGGCAAAGTGTCTGTGCGGTTGACGGGGAAGTGTAAGAGGTATTGACCAGTTTAGGTGGAGATTATGCTGATCGTCTTCACTGGCCGATAAGCCGTAGCTCATGTCCTAAGCGGAGTTGTCAGGTCCGCCCTGTGCTCCCCTGTGTGGGATCGCTGACTCAGGCGGCCGGGTCTTAGATCCAGTCCTGACGCAGATTATGACCTTGGCTGACAGTCGTGGGAGGCCTCATTAGCGGCACACACCGGGACAGCCCAGAAGAAGTGTGCTAATTAACCTGCTAACAATGTCCTTGCTTAGTGAGCTCACTGCAGAGCCTCCGTCCGAGGATAATAGCCTTCCTTAGCTGCCAGAGCAGGAGCTGGAAGATGGAGCTGTTGTTTGGACTGATGCCCTGTTAAGGGGATGGATGGGGGAACTTGGATGACCTATAGAGAACGGCAGAGTTGTTTCCTAGATAAAGGTTAAATGGATGTTTGCGCTACACAGAGTAGAATAGACCTTATTCAGAGCAGCGCCATGACATGTATGAAAGTGAGGCTGTGAGGGATAGACTTGCCGTGATTCCAATGGCATCCCGCTGTAAAACGCTGTATAAAGCTCCTAGATTATTTACAATTTTCCACAGCTTATATTGTCGGGAGTTTTTTGTCAACTGAAATTTCTCGGAAAGATATTTTTCAGGTGTTTAATGAGCAAAACAATCCAATACACATTAAATAACAGTACAGTCCGTTGGAGAGGTCTCTCACAGCCTCGCTTTCATTCCCATTAAAAATCAAAGATGGCGCTGATGTGAATAAGGTCTATAGTTTCACGCAAGTTTTTAATATGTTATAGCTCTGTTGCCAAATTAGAATAGACAAACATGAAATTTTGAATAATCTTTAAATCTAAACGCTATTTAAAAAGTTTTGGACTAGAGTTTGTTTAAGTTGTTTGGGTGTTTTACTATGCTGTAACTTATATAGATGTAGCATATTGTGTGAAATCACTTTGCAGGGAATTTGTTTCTTTTATTAATTTATTTCATTCATCATTTATCTTTTTATTCATCTGGGAGTTTGCCAGCCTCAAATGAAATATGATTTTTTCTATCATAGGTTTTTATTCTTGTAAATGTACAAGAGTTTGCTCTATTGTGTACTCACTGTAAGGTTTATATTTATGTATAATATAGTATGTATATAATGTATTATATATATATATAGTATTTAATAGTATTTGAATAGTATTTAATTGAAATTGTGACAGTTTTTCTATATTAGTAAAAAGGTTAATATTTATTTATATAATAATATTTTGTTCCATTTTTATATGTATATATGTATGTATTGTTTTAAATGAAATAGTATTTAATTTAAGTAGTATTCATTTTATGTTTAATATTTTTATGTATGCATTATTTGTAATAATTATTTGACTAATTATTTTTAATAATTTACATTTAACAATGCTTTTTTAACTCATGACATTACAATATTGACAGAACATAAGATAAAATCATAATTTGTCCAACAATATACAGCTCTGTGAATGCTGTCATTATATATAAGAATTGTGTATCTGAACTAGTGTCGTACAGTTGACCAATGGCATTTCTGTCAGCCTTTAGGGTTCTCGGAATGACAAGTGAAGTTGCAGCCCAGTTTGGTCATGGAGAATAAATTCCTGTACGTGCTGTGTTGTTTGTAGCCGAACTAAAAGTGTGGCAGGCTGGCATTACTGAAGCCCAGCCTGTAATCTACAGACTGTAAAACTAGCATTTGGACTGCCACACACAGCAGGGCTATGCTCATGCTCAAGCATTTGGACTGCCCCGTGACAGCCCGTAAAAATGTCCTCAGAACTCTCTCTTGATATTAGTGCGCCCCACAGACTGCCAGGCACTGTGAGATATGCATCTGATATTTGCTAAATGCTAATCGGGTATTTTAAATCATTATGCTTTATAATGCGATCACAGCTGTAATCAGATTGCATTAAAATACCTCAGTGACACACTTCTTCTATGACTTTCTATAGAGACAACATGGCCCAAGCAGGACTAAAAAGGGTTAATGAAGGATGAGTGAGGAAAGGATGAGAGTGGGAAGGAGGGAGGAAGGGAGGTTGAGGGAACGGCCTTGTCCAGTCCTAATCTGTAAACCCTTCAGTTGGCCTTGAAGAGACGACCCAGAGAGGAAGACAAGTGTGTGACGTGGACGCCGGTACTGGCCTGAGATCAGTTTATCAGACTGCGAAGAGCTCTGTACTTTAACCCTCTTTTTTCATGTTTAATGTGTGTACATGATTCATGTGTAGAAACATTATTATAAAAGATAATAAAATGTAGTATTGTAAAAAAATATATATATTTACAGGGTGAATATGAATCATGACTAAACAATTATATAAGATAACAAAATATTTAAAAAATATAATATAATTACAAATATAATCTCATGTTTTCCATTCAAATTGTTTTAATATATTCCTCTGACCTAATTAAAACCCATTTAACAGATATTGTTTTTAAATATTAGTTAAATATTAGTAAAATAATATCATTGATTCTTTTTGGGGTCAATTTTATTCTGGCAAAAACTTTGTAATATATAATAAAACCATTCCACATGGCATATATGACCTTATATAGTGTGTATAACTGTGGTCTCTGAGACCCTAAACAAATCATATATTTTTCATAGAGAAAGTTTGGGGTCTCTCAATCTAAGCATTCATCAGTTTCTTCACTTGTCCAAAACAGCTGACAAGATCAGTTCTCTGGTTGCAGTCAAACAATACAAGGCTGCGGATAAGGCCTTTTGACACCGGGGCTTTCTTAAATATCTCCAGAATTACATCCAGATTTTATTATCCATTGTAATTTCTAAATCCACGCACATGTTGAATGCTAAAACCAGCCCCTTTATTTGCCACTTATCGGGTTCCTTTATGAAATGGCAGATCTCTATAGATTACACTCATCCCCGCGCCTCCAGAGACCCAAACGAATTCAGCAGAGCGATCATAAAAACCATAATCACCTGCTTTTAAGCTCATAAACTGCTTATGAGTTGAATGTGTTGATTAGAACATCTTAAGGTTGAAGATGAGTCTGGATGAAACTCAAAATTGCTTGACACAGGAATCTGTCAGCGCTCATTATACGCTTAAAATCCAAAAGACAATGAATGCAGAAGCGAAGCAAAAGAGCCAAAGGCAGAGAGCGTTTAAGCTTCAAGGGACCAGACCGCAGTGCAGCAGGTCGGCTGTGTTTGATTCAGTCGAGGTTGTTTGTGGTGGAATTACATTTGGTTTATTGTTGCTGTTGTATTATTCTTCTTGTGTTCAATTGGTAAGGTTGATCATTCCAGTTTAAATGGACAGAATTGGTATAAGTTTTTTCTTTTAGTACTAATATGCTAAATGTGTGAGTGTGCTGTTTCTTTGCATTACGAGCCTGAGATTAGGAATCTCCAGAGATATTTACCCTCCCTCTAACTTCTTATCTCTCTCCTTTTCTTTCTCCTTCCCCCTGTTTGCTTTTTCAGTCGTGACAGTGACCTCTCAACGATCATCTCCAACCTGCACCACACCCGACAGCACGGCATGCCCGAGGGCCAGCCCTGCTCCGACCTCAGCCTCGCCTCCGCACACTCAGGTAGGACACGCCTAGAGACAGCACACGTGAGACACACTTACACATAATCGGAGATGAATGTTCTGGTAGGTCATGTGTTTATGGCCCTAATGAAGTGGACATGGACATGAATAGGAAGTGGTTTGAATGAAAGCAGTTGAAAAATGATTATGATACACACTCAAATCTGTGATATGTGCAGTATCTGACCTATAGTCTTGGATTATTGCTAAAATTGTTTCTATGGCTCTCTCTGTCTACATTATTCTGTTTTATTGCAGTTTTTTTTTTACAAAGTTTATCCTTTGATTGATGTAGAACAATTACACTGACTGCGTGTTAGTATTTTAATTCGGTTTAATTTGCGTGATTGAGGGCTGTAAGCTCATTACTCGCTCCATTGTGGCCATCTTCATTCCATTACTTAATGCTCTTGTCTTCGCCTCTCTTAGCACACAACTTAAACCACCGTTAAAACTCTCAGTAAATAGCTTTATTTGTCATTAATCTCGGACCAAACAGAAGGACTACCGGACATACTTTGTGTTAATCTCATTGGTCATCTGAACCCCATGTGGTCACTCAAGGGTTAAGTAATTGTGATCAGTAGTCTGGGTTTTGAGTTATGGTTTAATGTATTGTTTGAAGATTTATGTTGCATTTTAATATTTATTTATTTTAATTTTACTATTTGAATGTAACTTATTTTAATAACAATAACTTATTGTATTTTCTAAATTTGATTTAATTATATTTTATATTTATAGTTTTAATTACAATTTATATTACAAGTCTGAACCACATGGTCCCCCACAGGTTAATTAATTTTGACCTATCTTGCTTAAATGTATTGTTTGAAGATTTTTTTGTTGCTTTTTAAATTCATTTATAAAATTGTATATATATGTTATATATATATATATATATATATATATATATATATATTATATATATATAATATATATATATATATATATATATATAAAACATTTATTTGCATTTTTAAAATGGTATTTAATCAATTATCTAAATTACTATGTCTATTTATTTAATTAAATATTTAGATAATTTCATAACAAGCCTGCAAATGACTATTACCAATGAAAAGTGTTTACAGTTATACAGCTTCCGATGTAAACTATTTTCAAAGTTTAGACATTTTCTAATTTGCACTAAAAAGTTTTATTTATTTATAGAAATATCATTGAAATTGTATTTGTTTAGGTTGTAGTTAATACTGCATATTGAGTCATACTATGGAGGATCCTATTATTGGTTTGTGGACAAATGGCCATAATGTGAATATACTGTATGTGGCTAAATCCTATTACAGTGGCATTGGCCAGCATAATACAGTCCCAGTCCTGATCTTATAGCTCTGAAGATGGATCAAATCACCTTTACTGGACTGGAGGTTTATACTAGTGGGTATAAACCAAGGTTTGGGTTAAAAACAAGTCTAGTATAATCTCCCATAACTTAAATGGAAGATGCTCAATTAATCTTAATCTTAATTGAAGAAGACACAAAGTAATAAGAGAGGACGCCACCTGCAGTGTGACTGATGACCAAAATCTGTCAGTTTGAGCATTTAAAAGAGGTTTAACGGGTTTAAGCAGCTAGACTCATGTCTGTAAACAAGTCCAATCCGATCACCCAGCGCATCTAATTCTGTCTGCCAGTGAAATTAGAGAGCCTCCGTCTATGGGCCAGGTTAAGGGTCGAACGGATAGAAAATAACCATTTGGACATGCGTTTTCTTCCCTTTTTGCACGATCAGAATGATGCACATTTATCAAATTTTGCATTTCACCACATGCCATTGCAAAGTAGAGCATGTTGGATGTAGCAGTATGTTAAAGGTTGACCTTAAATAAGATTAAATAAACGCAGACGCAAGTGTCCGTTTTTCCATGTTCAGCTGTGAGACACCAACAGCTTTTTTTTCCCCGTCACACAGTCTCTTTTTCTTCCTTTCAAGTCTGACTTCTTCTGTGGGTATGTGGTTGAGCAAGAGAGAGAGAAGAAAAGGTTGGAAAAGTGCAGAACAAATGAATGAGCAGAGCGTCGTATGGTATCAAGGGAGGGTGGACTGCAGTGTGGAGTCGCGAGACAGGTGGAGGAAGAGGAAGCCGACTGCCGCGTTGGGGTTGCTTTGCACCGGAGAGGCCCGTTAATTAAATCTGAGGGACAGACATGAGAGCTGACCCAGGCGTCAGCCGCAGCCAGTCAGCGACGGAGGAGAGGCGGCTCCTGCTCCCCCACCATCACCCCCTCCGTCCGGCCGGCCGGCCTGCTGGCCCCAGCGAGGGATGGGGGGAGGGCAGGGCGCCGGCAGCTCGTCTGGCTCTCTGTGTAGACTCCTAAACGTGGCTTTGCGGTCAGACCAGAGACTCTTAATAGGCGTATAAGGTGTTTTTGCTTTTTTCCCCCCTCCCTCTCTGCCGCTCTCATGCTTTCCTAAAGGCAGACAAGAGCGTCTGCGGGAGTCTGTTGTGTATCTGGACCAGTGCGTTGACGTAGATTCCCTGAATTTGTATGTTATAATCTTAATCTTCTCTCTGAAGACGCAGCATTTGCATGTTTATACCGCAATTGAAGTGTCCAGTCACTGATGTTTACCTCCTAGAAATCTAGTCTAGCCTACTTATCCTGTGCATAAACATTATTGTACCAACTGTGGCCTTAACCAACTGATACACTGTAAATCACTTGGGAATAACAGTCTAACAAATACAAAAAATGTACATGTATATTACATAAAAATATGAAATAAAATTACTTTTTATTAGTATTTATAATAGTATTATGCAGATTTCTGATATTCTGATTTGGTGTTCAAGAAGCATTTATTATTACTATCAATGTTGAAAACAATCAGTGTTGTTTTTGCTGCTTAATATTTTTGTGGAAACCATGATATATTACCATTCAAAAGTTTTTTTTTTCTTTTAATACTTTTATTCATCAAGGATGAATTCAAATCAATCAAAAGTGACAGTAAATACATTTATAATGTTACAAAATATTTCTATTTCAAATAAATGCTGTTCTTTTGAACTTTCTATTCATCAAAGTATTCTTCAAAAATATAAATTCCCACAGAAATTTTAAGCAGCACAAATGTTTTCAACATTGATAATAAAAAGAAACGTTTCTTGATCACCAAATCAGCATTTTAGTGATTTAATGATTTCTGAAGGATCATGTTACTGAAGATTGGAGTAATGATGCTGAAAGTTCAGCTTTGACATCACAGGAAGAAATTCAGCTACATTTTACAATATATTCAAATAGAAAACAGTTATTTTAAATTTTAATAATATTTCTAAATAGTATGTGTGTGTGTGTGTGCTTATACATATTTATTTAATATAAAATATTGAATAAAATATAAAAATATAATATAAAATTATATGATGTTTATTTTGTTATATAAAATATATATAAAATATAGCAAAATATGTTTTAAATAACTATACATTTTAATTGGAATTATATATAAGTGAAAAAACAGCTTACATTATGTTCCACTTGAGTTAAAAAAAAAGGATTTTGCAAACAGTAAAACAAATTTTATAAAACTGAAAGTCCCAGCTCTAAATTTTGATTAGATGAGCTATATTAGATTAAGCCGTGGTAATGTACTGAATCAATTTAACATCAATTGCGAAAAGTCACATGTAGAGTTTCTAGAGTCTAGTGTCTAACAATCCCTTAATAACAAGTTTTTAAAAAAAATCTAGACCTGTTTGGTCAGAGTTGTCATATTTTTTTATGATTTTTCATCTCTCTTATTCTGTAAAGCAGTCTGGCCTAGTTAATGCTACCGTCAAACGGTGCAGGCATAATTATACTTTTTTTTTTATTTTTTTTTTACCTTTTCTATCTCTGTTGATTTTCTGCCCGTTCTCTGGCTGTCTTTTCTGCATCTTCCTGCATTTTCCTTAACCACCTTTTGTCTCCCCGTCTTTATTTTTCCCTCAATTGCTGCATTTTTTTCTGCTTTGTTCTGTTTTCTCGTTCTCTTTCCCATGATTTTGATCTCTCTTTTTTTCTCTGCTCGTTTCCCTCCCTCATTTTCTGTCTCTCTCTCTTTCTGTCTGTCTCTCCCCTAAGGGTCTCAGTGGGGGAGCAGCAGTAGAGGAGGACGGTTCTGAATCCTCTGGGCTGGCGGAAGCGCCGTGCTGCTCCAACCACCCCCCCCCATAGCCAATCAATGCCATCCTTTCAGTTCTGGCCGAGCCCCGCAAACAGGGGGATCAATAAGTTATTAGCACCATTCTGTCAGCTGTAATGTGGAGATTGATTGGAGGTTGGGGCTCCGCCGCGCCGCCCGCCACTTCCCCTGCCTGATAAAGATGACAGATTAAGGGAATAAGAAAAGGGAATTAAGGAGTGTGGCCTGTCCAACTTGTCAGTAGCTGGAGAGAGAAGGAAGGAGCAAAGGGAGAAGGAGGAGAAAACCAAGAAAACCAAACCCTCTCTCCCTCTCATTTAGTCGTTTTGCTATTTCTCCATCCATCTAGCCTTCTCTTTTCTCCTTTCCTCCCTTTATTAAAGTTCTTCCGTTGTTTTGGCCCAGCTTTGCACCGCTCTGGCTGGAGTTTAAAGGAATTAGAAGCAGTGCTGGCGACAGGAGCCGTTCCGTGAGTTGGGTAACATGGCTGAGGCACGAGGCAGCTCCGAGCCTCACTGTTTGGTGTTAAATGTGAGCATCACAGCTTTAAGAGGCAACATTTAATTGGTATTAAAGGCTTTCCGCCTTAAAATCTCTGACCCTGAGGCAGACAGGCGCTGCTGAAACCCTGCCTCTCCCTTGAGTGCACTGAGAGACAGAGAGAGTGCAGTATTCTTGCTGCTGCTGTGGATTTTTCAATCTTTTTGAATCCTTTTTTTTTGCATTTATTTTGAGCAATTTCAGGGTAGAGAAGTATATCAAGTGTGAATATGATATTTTTACTAAAAAGTTTTAATAAAAAGACTAAAGTTTCATTTGGAGACTAGCATACTACTAGCATACTATTACTATTTCTGCCTTATGAGTAGTATGCCAATTTGCTATTCCAAATTCAGCTTAAAGCTATGTGTGGAAAAGCAACAGAAAATGCAGTTCCTTTAACTTAGCATTCTGTTTCGCGTAAAACATTTTACCCAAAATTGTGTCAAAAATGCAAAATTACCTTTTATTTTCGGACTATTGCTGGATTGGATGCACAACCTACTCAAGTCATATGACAGGGAGGCAAAAATATTCTAAATGTAAAATTTTTAATATGCATACTATATTTTATGTCATGCAGTGTAGACAGCATAAAAAACTAAAGTAACCAGTAGTAGTCCGAATGAAGTATATACTCTGCACTATGTATGCTAGTATAAAGTATATATATATATATATACCAAAAAAAAAATAATTTGAGTAAAAATATAACAAATAATAACACAAAAAAGAGAACAATAAATGAACAGGAGCAGAAGAGCAGTGGGTGAACAGTTAACATGGAGGTTTATAAGGAGAAAAGAAGCTATGAGTGAGTCAGTGTCGCTTCCCGCCTCCAGCTCCTCCTTTGCAGAATAACGGCTTCCTCCTCATGGTCCCGAACTCTTTTCTTTTGTTGAGCGGCTTACTTCAGCTAGAGACCAAAGTGCTCAGAGCGGTCCAGAGCCAGGTTTCCTCTCCGCCTGAGACAACGTCATGGGCACACTGCCCTGCTCAAAAACTTTTCCCCTCTCACTTACAAAAGCATTTCTACTGCAAATCACTGTGTCCCGCACTGTCAAATCACATCATGAAGTTTAAAGGTTTTAAAAGTTGTGTTTAATCACTTGGGGAGGTTTGATTTGGGGGACAGAGTGCTGTGGGAGTTTGAGCTGTAGGTCTGAGTGACAGTTCAGGACTGTTGATTGAGAGATGGAGATGGAGGTTAAGATGGAGAGGAACTGGACTCAGCCCAGGGCTTTGGGAGTCTTGGCAGGCAGGAGGTTGCCTGATAAGACACGATGGAGCTTGGAGAACAGGCTGGGCTGGAGATAGCAGCACTAGGGTGGCTGAGCCCTGTGGGAAAGACACAACTAAGAGATTAGGGTCAAAGAGAGACGTACAGGGAGGAAGAGAGAGCAGATCAACATAGCTGGTACAGGTTCCTGTGGTTTGTAATAAGTGTTTCCCAACCCTTTTTGTCTTGGGTACCTTCACAACTCCATTTGTAAGTACTCGTTTATCTACATCAAACCAGAAATGTGCTAATTTGAACTCATATTATATCATAAACACCTTTTACTGAGGTTTTTGCATATTGCTTTTGAGCTCTTTTGGCTCAAAAGCCAAAGAGACAGGAGCAGCCAATTGCTATAGTTTTACACTTATGCAGTGATCGTATCAGTTCTACGTGAAGATAGAGAGCGGAAAATAATTGAATACGCCAAGGGAGATTCTTCACCTCAAAGGCCGACTAAGGGAGAAGTGGAGTGAGAAACAGACGGAGGGAGTGTTGTTGTTGTCTTTGGGTGGAGGTTAGGAGAGGATATGGGGGCCCATTAGAGAGGCCCCTTTTCTCTTTGGAGTGGGATAGACAGCCTTCCCCCCCTGATGAGAAGACATCAAACAGCGTCATTAGTAAAGCTCGCTCCCCACAAAGAATTCCAGACCGAGCTCTGCCACTCCAAAAGTCCTTTCAAGCGCAGGCTTGCTTTTCTTTCCCGCTCTGTGTCTCTCTCCAGTACTCTTATCTGAGAGAGGGATGAACAGTACGCTTGGTGTCGAGAGGCAGGGGTGTGAGAGAGTAGTTTGTACTTTTGTGTCAGACATATACAGAGGTGCAGCCTCTCTCGGTTTTGTTGCCATGTAAGAATCTCCCCCTTCACTCTTCTTTGATGTGTAGAGCTTTATTCATGGATTACACGTAAGGGTCATCTGTAATAGTGGCTTCCTTTAAAGACCCTGTGAAAAAAAAGAGAGTTTTGTGGGTTTTTAGTTTATATCTGTTAGCTATGAGGCTAATGCTACTACACTCCTTAACTTTAACAAAATATTTATGCATTTAATATTTACAGACTTTCTCCTCCATTGAAATGGAGTGAAGGTATTGTTGACATCAACCTGCACTACGCAGATTTTTCTTCAATCAAAGAATAGAATGTGAATGTTCCACACCTAATAGAGTGCAACAGTGTCTTAAATTTTTCAGCTTTGGTTCCAGATGTCCCCCCCCCCCCCCATTTTTAAAAAGTCTTATTTAAGTGTTTTAAGCCATGAACCAAACCAACCAGCTACAAGCTAAATAACAACATTACAAAGTTTGATTTGATTATATAGAAACAACATGTTGTAATTTTTTTGCGAGATTCTTCACCTCAAAGCCTGACAAATATTTAAGTTGTTTGAGAGCGTAGGGAGACTCTATTGGCGCTTTGGTACGGCTCTGGTACTGCTCGACTCGGCGCTGCACGGCACGGCTCGGCTCGCTTTGCTTTTCCACTGCGTGGTACGATTCGGCTCGGCTCACTTTGGCTCGGTTTAGTACCGCTTAATAGTGGGTGGGATTATAGACTGGTCATTAAAGTTGCTGAAAAACTTTTTAATTCCTGGGCGCAATATCCAGCTTTCGCTGGATCCGCTTCTCGACCACCAACGAGAGAGGAATGTCTGCACCTCGTCTACTGACCAGTCACCACGATTCAGCAAAGTTTCTTTTTTTCTTTTTTTAAAGCAAGTCGTTTAATAAAAATTGAGCGAACAAATAATACTGCAGTGGCTGTTGCTGGCTATTTAAATCTAGCGGGTTTGTTGTCTCTTGTTGCAAATCCAATGCCGCTGGTAGTGACGATTCAGTGATCTGTGGTGTTTTCACGTCACATTTTAGTATCGGTGCGTAACGCTTGGAACCTCAACAGAGGTGGTACAATTGAAAGCGAGCCGTACCATGCAGTGGAAAAGCCCCAAACTGAGAGTTTTTTTATTTTGTTTAATTTGCATGATTCCATTTTCTGATTGGTGGAGATCAATGTTGTTTTTTTTACCAGGAATTCTGCTGTTAAACATGATTATTTAAAAATAAAGTTGAAATAATGCAGACGGATGGCTTCATCAAAAGCATGTACCATCAATTAACAACATCGGAGCTCACAGCAGGTCTGTCTTTAGTTTAACTCTTTTTATTGATGTTTTTCCAATCAGAGAGAAAATAAAAGACAGACAGTACAGTGTTTGTTTTGACATATAGATCAAGGAATGCAGATGAAATTAAGCAGAAGTATTTCTTACTCTCTGATTCAAAAAAAAAAAAAAAAAGAAAAAAAAAAAACCCAAACAAACGAAAAAAAAAGGGGTTGTAAATAGTGCTTCCAAACATGCTAGTATATTACAAAATAGTACAAGAAAGAATAATATTATTGTATTATGCATGTACAATGTGGTATCAGTATAAATATAATACAGCAAAAAACTGTAAATATTACTAAAAAGAAATAGAAAAAAAAAAAAACCACAAAGAACAAACTTTGCACCTTTTTAAGCAGGTCTGTCTTTAAAGGGTAACTTTTTTTAGTTAATGATCTGTAAGACTGGGGCTTTATTAAGACTGTTCATTGATTCGAGTCAATTTTTTGACATTTGGTTATAAAGTGTTTTACTTCTAGAATATATGGTGTAAAAACATCCGTGAGTGCTTCCCTCTTTAGGTTTAGGCTACTGCAGTTGAATTTTGATGTTGTAGTACTGCGTTACGTAAGCAGGCACCAGCTCACCACGCCCTTGCCTACAGAGAGGTAAAGCCCCCCCCACCCCTCAGCTTGGCTTTGCCCACTTTTCCAGCATTTTTCAAATATTGCCAGTGGGTGGAGTCAGGCTCTGACCAGGGGTTGAGTTACCCTTTAAAGGTTTATAAGTTAAAAATCAATTTCCCAATGGATAAAATGAACATGATATTACTTCCGTAACCCAACTGTTGCATTTTATACCATTTATATCATCAATGCAACAAATCATATTGGCTGTTTAAAAAGAAATCAGACTATATGTCAATATGCTGCATTCAAATGTCTGTTTCAATAGAAAATACGTCAGCATAAGAAAGAAAAATGCACTTGTCGAGCAATATTATGTGGTCTTTAAAATGATGCACCCACAGGGCACAATAAATGTTTTTAAAATAACTTTTTATGATATTTATAGACAATAAAACACAATAAATACAATAAACGTTCAAATACAAGCAACATGCATAATCTATTTAAATTGAGACAAAATCTATTTTGTCTCAATTCATTGCACAATCCTATTAGATAAAGAATCAGACAGCAACAAAAGACAAAAGGAAAAGCATAACTCTGTGGCTTTGACTTTTTTACTTCATGTGGCGCTTGAGGACAGAGAGAGAGAGAGAGAGGAGAGAGAGGAGAGAGAGAGAGGGGAGAGAGAGAGAGAGAGAGAGAGAGAGAGAGAGGAGAGAGAGAGAGAGAGGGAGAGGAGAGTGCAATGACAAACGGTCTCTTCCTTCCTGCATGCATGCACCACCATGCTCTCAGCAGCACCCCTCCCAGCATGATTAGCAGGATATTGATTTGAGATGTGTTTGGGGGGAGGAGGGTGCTGTAATCGTACACTAGACACCAGCGGCTCACTAGAGCGCTGCATTAGGCTTGTGCAGACAGCCTCCACTTTTCTAGAGAGAGAGAGAGAGAGAGAGAGGGAGAGATAAAGAGAAAAGGGGGAGGGAGAGAAAGAGTGATAGAAAGGAAGGAAGAGATTAGCAAAAGGTGTGTGAGCTCTATATTCACTGAAAACAGAGAGTGAGAGTGAGTGAAAAAAGCAAAAAGGCATAATAGCACGACAACAGGAGTTTGATAGAAGCCAAGACCGCTTACTTTTTTCAAATTTTTTTTCTCTCGCTCGTCTTTTCATTTCTTGTCATTTTACTCCGTATTAGGCCGGTGTGAAGACCAAGAGCGTTTATATGCACAGATAGAGAGATAGATAGTCAAGACAAGAAACAACGGTAGCGAGCGAGGGTGAGTGCAAAAGAGAGGGAGCGTGTTTGTTAGAGATAGGAGAAAGAGAGAGAGCGGGTGAAAGAATCTCTCGTTTGGCTGAGTAAGAACCAGATCTGTCATTCACGCTGGCGCAGGGCCCTCTCATCTCTTCGTATCTTTAGTCGCTCTCCCAGCTCCATCATGTATGCAGGTACAGAGCCAGGTGGTGAGCTGCATGCCGAGGGGTTTAGGGGCCGTCTGACCGCATCTGAACCCCCCTAACCTCTTTCTCTATCTTTTTTTTTCCACAGATGACATTCTAGGCAAGAGGAGAGCCTACTCCCCCAACAGCAGCAGCGAGTGTCCATCTGACAGCAAGAAGTCCCGCAGCGTGTCACCTAAAGGTAGGGGCCCCTCTCGTGCATGTGTGTGCATGTGCTGGAGATGAAAATGCGCCACAATCAGGGCTGTTTAACCTTAGTGCGTAAGATGGAGTAGGTGGGAATTGATGGGGCGAGATTGAGCGAGAGTGGAGAGAAGGGGTGGACAGATAGTAAGAGGAGGGAGGAGAGAACAATGTTCAGTGGAAGAAAGACTTCTCCTCCCCCTCCTGTTAACTTTTTGCGCACACTCTGTGTGGCGGGTTCTCAAGTGCAACGTTGCTAATTTGGGATATAAATAGAGAGTTTGGTTCTGAAAAGTTTAGTGAAATGTTAATTTTAAATTGAGAAATTGACATAAATCTAAATGTCTTAGCACTTCAATGGAAGAAAGAACTGTCTGTACAAAGAGTTACATGATCAGTGTCACAAATATGATTGATTAGGGACCTAGAATACCTGAAATATTGATTAACATTTAGAATATTGATTTCTTTATTTCAAATTTATAAAACTTCTAAAATGTATTCTCACAAATGTATTTCCAAATTTAAATTAGATTTTGAATCCCAGACTTCAATGTGTTTTCAGACTTTCAGCCGTTTATAGCAGAATCTAGGATTCTCTCTTTTTTCTCTATTTCCTGCCCTTCTCACTAACACACCTCCATGTTTGGGTGCCGATGCTCAGAAAGGGAGAGTTTTTAGTGTTGAGCGGGTGTTGTAGGAGTTGGAAATCAATAAAGTAAGAGTGTTTGCTGAAGCTGGATTCCCTGTTTTGCATGAATGTGTGCTGGATCATTGAGGCTCATTAACCAAACACACTCACCTTCGCCTAGAGCCGCTAAAAGAGTCTTGTGGTCGTAGGGTCAAAGCAGCAGGGATCTAGATCTAGTAGAGGTGAATGGGATAAGTTCTGTATGAACTCTATGGTCTGATTGCTAATAGTGCTTGTAAAGACAACACAGGATCTGATTTAAAGTTGTGACACGCTGAAATTTAGGTTATTAATGTTGAAGTCATTGAGTTCAGCTCCAACCCTAATCAAACACACCTAAACAAGCTAATCAATTTCTTCAGGATTACAAGGAAGCTACTGGAGTTTTTATCAGGGTTGGAGCTAAACTCTGCAGGACAGCGGCCCTCCAGGACCGAAGTTGCCCATCCCTTCTCTATTGTAACACAGGCTCTCACAGGTTCTTCTTTGGGGTGGTGTCCCATACTGACACCCGCCATGACTCAACTAGGTATTAAAAAAAGGCTAATATATTTTGCAGTGGTCTGTTGAAGAGAAAATTAGCAAGTGAGTTAGGGACACAGTAAGGAGAATTGGGTGATGTTTGACTTCCTCCTCCTGCTAGAAAAAGATTGTGGTTTCTTTTTCCTTTCATTTCATGTGTTTGACTCTGTGCGATGCCCATGATTTTGAGGTTACTGTGTTTTTGGACATCATTTGTCACTTTTTTGTTTAGTTGGGTGAAGTAATCAAGTCTAAAATTGAGCTCAAATTCAATATCTTCATGCTAACATTTAAATCTTAAGATTTAGCTAAAATGCAAATCGGTGAGGCTCCTGGGTATTGTCAACAGGCTGAGCTAATGAGGTGTAACAGCGTAACAGGCAAGCAGCAGAAACATCAGGCAGACTCAGTGACACCAAGTCAAATATAATCAAGCTGCATCTAGCAGGAAGAGTTGAGCAAGCAGTAATCTGGATCTGTTCCTCAGACCAGTAAGGTGACCAGTCCTCAAATCTACATAACATTATTATCTATTTTATATATTTCTATTATTATCTGCGACAGTGAGATCTGTAATAATTGTTCTAAATACTGTATATAAAAAAATAAGCTATCACTCTGCAAATCCAATTTTACCTTTTCTTACCCATTCTTTAGTTTCGCCTGTGGTTTGCTCACTGGTGGTATTAACACTGTGTGCTTAACAAGTGTGACAAAGTTTTAAAAAATAATATCCAAATCACAGCCAATCAGAAGATATTTTATGTGACAGTATTTTGGGCCAGTGAGAGTTGACTGTGGGCAGAGTACCCCAGTATGCAAATAAACTAGAAGATTTTCCCCACTTTGTGTGATATCTGGTTAGGGCACAGTGTTTTTGATAATCTTGTAGCTAATAGCTATATATTTTAATAATGCTATACAATAACTCATACTCTCATGTATGTTATAAAAAGTTCAATATGCTAAAACAATTCTCATAGAAGTGACATTCTAAAATACAAATAATAATGATGGTCATTATTAAATTCAATATTATATTTTCAGTATTCTAATAATAAAGTTTTCACATAACTGCATCTAATATGTGACATCTGTATATTGTGTCGCAACACTTTCCACACCCAATAATCAGTGGTCTGAGATCTCTTGTGTTTAGATAGTGTTTTATTTTGAGGCATTACCTGCTTTTTGTCACCGTGTAGCCAATCAGCACGGCTGCTGCAGTGAGAATGATAAATGGGTGTTATGTGTGTTTTAGTCCTGTGAATTACAGTTGGCTTGCGTCGGTTACCCGCTGTGGATTAGCATGGCTTTGGAATGCCGCTGATCTAATGTCTTGTGTCTGCGTGTCTGTGATCCATCACCACACCCAAACAACATAGCATGTTGCATGTGTATGCTTTTGTGTGAACATGTGTGTGTAGTTTGAGAGCATAGCAGCTGTTGTGTCTAAGGTCCTACCTCACACACACACACACACACACACACACACACACACACACACACACACACACACACACACACACACACACACACACACACACACACACACACACACACACACCACACACACACACACACAGCTGGATATATATATATATATATATATATATATATATATATATATATATTCAGCATTATTCTGCATGGATGCATTAAATTGATTTAAAAAAAGGGTAACACTTTACTTGAAAGGGTGTGCATAAGACTAACATGACACCTTCAGAATCATGACATGACATATGTTATGAATATGAAGGAAGTTTTATGCATGTTTGTGACAACTGTCATTAAGTGCCATTCACTCAATTATGACATTTTTAATGCAAATATGACATTGTTTGAGATGTCTTTGTTATGACTCCTTGACATAAACCATAACATCATAACCTGTCAGTGTCTTTGTCATGACAACTTGACATTACTAAGACAACACAACCTGTTCTAAACATGACATAGCAGATTAATTATCAAACTTAAGAAACCACTTAGCTTTATTGGTTAACATTACATTAAACTGTCAGGTGGCTGATTTTGACATTGGCTGTCATGAAGCCATTATAACTTTTTAATGACAAATTCAATTTGTACCACTGTAGTTGAGGTCACGAAAAATATTAATGACACAGTTATAATGGCCTCATGACAGCCAATGTCAAAACCAATCACATGACAGTTTAACTTAATTTAATGTCAAGTTGTCATGACAAAGACACTGACAGGTTATGATGTATTGGTTTATGTCAAGATGTTATAACAAAGACATCTCAAACAATGTAATATTTGCATTCAAAATGTAATTATTAAGCAAAAGACACTTAATGGCAGTTGTCATAAACATGCATAAACCCTACTTAATATTCATGACATATGTCATGTCATGGTTATGAAGGTGTCATGTCAGTCTTATGCACACCCCTTCAAGTAAAGTGTTACCAAAAAAAGTGATAGTAAGAACTTTTATGTTCCAAAAGATTTCTATTTCAAATGCTTAATATAAACTTTCTATTCATCAAATCATCCTGAAAAAAATAATATTCAAGTATTGTTTCTCAAAAATATTAACAGTGAATGTTTTCAACATTGATAATAATAAATGTTTCTTGATCACCAAATCAGCATATAAAAATGATATCCGAAGGATCATGTGACTGAATTTTCAGCAGCCATTAATCAAGTCTGCAGTTGTAACTATAAGTTGTAATAATATTTCATATAACTGTTTTTATTGTATTTTTTTAAATAGATTTTGATACTATATATATACACAGTTGTGGTCAGAATTAATGGCACCCCTGGTAAATATGATTAAAAATGGCTCTAAAAATATTATCTGCATTGTTTATTCTTTTGATCTTTCATTCAAAAATTTTGCAAAAATCTAACCTTTCATTGAAGTAAAATAATTGAAAGTGAGGGGGAACTCACGTTATGAAATAAATATTTTTTCTCCCCAAAAAACTCAAACAACACCTACATCACCACATGTTGTTTGGGAGGGTTTCAAGAAAAATCCAAAAACAAACTCCAGCAAATTCAGTTGTCAGACACGACTGGAACTTCAAATGGCACAGGGTTCTGTGGTCAGATGAATCTAAAAAAAGAGCTTCTAGGCAGCAAACATGCTAGATGGGTTTGGTGCACACAAGGATAAAAAATGTCCAATTTAATATACTGTTGGATCTTTAATGTTGTGGGCATATTTTTCTGCTGGAGGTCCTGGACTTCTTGTTCATATACATGGCATCGTGAATTCTATCAAATATTAACAGATGAAAAAAATCAAAACTTTACGGCTTCTGCTAGAAATCTTATAATGGGCCATGGTTGGACCTTCCATCAGGACAATGACCCAAAACAAACTCAAAATCCATTAATTCTGACCACAATTGTATATATGCCCCCACACTCACATACACACGCACAACACACACACCCATATAGCAGAACTGTTCATACTCACAATGCCTCAAAACATCATCCACATGAGCACGCTCACACATACACATACACACACACACACACCTGAAGCCTCTCGGGTGGATTATCTAGCGCTTGGCAGAACACACTCCCCCAAGTCCTGTGCGCTGGGCTGCATTGCTTCTGTTCGCCTGCCCGGGGCCAAGCTCCTGTTTCAATGAGGAGGGTAAAATATCCCCCCTTCCACCACTCTTCCTCCTCCCCATCACTCCCCCAAGAGTCTCTCCCCATGCACTGGCTTGAGTTACTGCCGCCCAGCGTACCGAGGAGAACCACACATAGGCTTCTCCTTTAGTCAAACATTCAAACATCTCACATATGATCACATAGTTTGGAACAGCTGATTAAATTTAGCTTCTTCTCATCCCACAGAGAACTCTCACACTCCTGCGCTGGAGCCAGGCAGTCACATGACCCCCGAGGAGCACTACAGGCGCATGATGTCAGCTCTGAACGAGCATGGCTCTTATGAGGAGCAGCAGCAGCGCCTGTATCAGTTGGCGAACAACATGGGCGTCCCAAGTCACGGTGAGTGTGCGTCACCTGTGTATGTGTGTGTGTGTGTGTGTGTGAGCTTGTCTCTATATCCGCTCTAATTACCCATGTAGTCTTATTCCTGGATACCACACAAACAGCTAGAGCTTGACTGCGGAGATTACTGACAATTCTATTTGCGGTCTCAGCCCACCCAACGGTAGGATGTCAGAGTGGGTGATCTGTGACTACTGCCACACACAGTAGTAAATAACACTGCCATTGGGCCCTGAGGTCGACTGGATCGATTTGGCCCTTTGATTGGCTGCAAGCCAACCCTCTAAATTACCAACACCATGAAAACGGCTCCTTTGCTCTTTTTTTTCTCATGCCTTTTCAAATTTACGATCACTGACGAGGTACCAGGGTTAACGGATGTGGATTTCTAAGATTTGTAAACTGAAATTTAGTGAGCATCATTTTGTTTTATTTGTTTGGTTATGTCTTAACTGCGCTTTAGAGCCTTGTTGATGTTTTTCTCTGAGAAACCGTTAATTGCCTCCAGCTTTTATGACCTTTTTTCGGTAGCATAAATTCAATCAATCTCACATTCTTGCTAAATCTGAGAGCATACGACTTTAAATTTTATTTGATCAGTAATGATTCTTAATTACTGCTTGCAATTCTAAAGGGGGGGGTAGGGGACGCTATAAAGGGTTTAATTGCCCCTCTCATACATCTGTAAGAAATTAGTGCCACTATATGTGCCGTTCGTGTCTAGGATTTTATGACAGAGGTGCTGCGCTCACCTGTCACCTCAATCTAAAAGTTCCTCTGTTTTTCTACCATCGCACCGAGGCACGTTGTGGACAAATTCACACACAATTCCCTTCACGATTCTGTCAATTCTTCTTTCCTTGCTTTCACTTTCCGAACTCAACTTTCTTCTGTTCTCCATCTCTACTCCTCTCATCCACCGCAACCAACTAAAAAAGGTGTGGTTACTTGTAGAAAGGAATCTGAATACGAGAAGAAAAGGCAGGGCGTTTACCCGTCTGTGGGAAATCCAGTGAGAGAAAGCAGCCGTGTGATTTGCGGGGTCATCGTCGGTCCCTCCCCTAGATATCTGGAAAAATGTCAGGTGTATGGTTTCATAATGGTTGCCATTGAAAACAGACTCACCAGGCCAAGACGCTGTTCCTCCCCTGAGGAATGCGAGCGTGCTGGCTTGCCCCTGCATGCTGAGCTCATAAGCCTATGATAAGGCCGTGCCAGTCAACCACTGCCAACATGCCTGGCTGCCAAGACTTTGATGATTGAGATACCCATTTTCACCTTTTCACCTAATAATCTACTGTATACATCTATGATGTTTCTTCAGTTTCTTCAGTTATTCGTTCACCCAAAATGTAAATTCCGTCATCATTTACTCATCCACATGTCGTTCCAGATCTGTATGATGCAAAATAGTTTAAAAAAGAACCTCATGCAAGTCATTTGCGTAGTTGTGCTTCAGGTGACCTGAGATTGACGGTCTCGCAGACCTTTCCTGATCCCGTCCCCCATCTCTTTCCCAATTTTGTTTCCTGTCTTGACTATACTATCCTATCTCAGTAAAGGCAAAAGGCAAAATTTGGTCCTTGGGTTCAACTCATTGACTCAATCTTAACAGCTCGCTAAGTGGAAGATTATCAGTAAATATTAACTTCAATTTTGGTGTATTTCTTTGTTGTGTGGCTTAAAAAATCTTTGAATATATTGCACAAGTATATTATGATGGTTTTATGGTGCATTTGCGTCTTTTTAAAGTCAGAACAACCATTTTATTGTAACTGCACTAACCATTTATTGCAGTCCATATATTTCTCCTTTTGTTGTAACTACACAAAGGTGAATCAATTATGAATTTGTTTGGGGGCCAGAGCACCGATGCTATGAGGACCCTCTTTGAATTGCTCTGTTTATTAATGTTTAGATTTGCACTTGTGACAAATTTGATTCTTTTAGCTGGCTGTCTGTCCCAAACATTCCCATTCCATCCCTTCACATTTTACTCGGTTTTCCCCCTTTGTCCTCAAGTCGCTTTTAATTTATTTTCTTGTTTTTGTTTTGTTTTGTTGTTTCTTCAGCGCCATAGCTCACACTGAGCTGCTTTTGACTTTTCTGGAGTGAGTTTTCAGAGAAACCTCTCTGGCACAGGGAAGCGTCAACCCCAGCTGTGTTTCTGTGTGTTTTCTCCTCTCTTCTTTACCTCCACGTGCCTCCATCTCCCTGCTCTCTCCTTTGAGATGCCTTCTTTCTATCTGGCTCCTTTTCTTTCTTCATATCTCTGCACCTTCCTTATGGCTTCGTCTTTATACCCCTCGACTCAACCCACCCCTCGTGTGTGCCTCTGAAGTGTGTCGGAAAGTGTTGATGCAGTGCTGGGTTTTATACAGTAGGCTCCAAAGACCTCTTGACATAGGCAGAGAGTAGGGCCAGGCCCTTCTGACCATTCCCCCCCAGACAAACGCACACACTCCCCAAGAACTCTCTACACACAGCCCTGCTTTTATATTCTCTCTTTCTTTTCTCCCTCGTTCATTCTCGCCTGGATCCCCACAGAGCATCCTTTCATGTGTTTGAAGTGGAGGCCCTGAAATGAAAGGCCATGAAGGAGGCACGGATAGGTTTGTGTGAGTGTGTGCATTTGAGGGGGTGGGGGTATACTGATACACCTTTAGCTTGGGCTATGATGAGGTTGCTATAGGTCCTCGTTGTGATCATTCAAATTAATGGTGCCCATCATTTTGAATGCATAATATCTCTTTGATAATTTAACTGGTTGATATCTATCTGTTTTTCTTTTAATAGACACATATATACAATATAATATAAACACACACTTTTTTATACACATGCTACCATTGGAAAGTTTGAAGTCAGTAAGAGAAAAAGGCCTGGGCTGCTCTCAGTTGCCTTTGGATCTGTCGTCCCCCTGAAAGAATTCCCGATGAGTGCTGTGTCTGTCAGCTGCTTCTGGCAATACAGAAGCTCTCAAAGGCTTGCCAGTGCTTTGCCACGGGAGCTCTTTGTGTACGTGGGGCAGAGGAAACCAGATCTCGATAGGTAAAGATTCCACAGTAAGTGACTCAGATGATGCAAATTTGGGGTGTGACAGAGGGCGCAGAGTGAATGTGAGTGGGAGATGGTTGCATGGGTGTCAGGATGTCACTGTTTGGATGAGTGGTGTGCTTGTACATGCAGCCCCTGCTGACCCTGTGCTAACTCTGTTGCGGGTTAAAGGGAATAATTCATCGCTGGGCAACCGAGGAAAAGGGCTTCCGAGGGACTTTTGAGTTTTAGTGGATTTTGGGGCTGTTTTACCATGCTGGAAAGCTGATAGATGTGTATTGGAAAATGGTTGCAGCAGCAGCTGGTTATTAGAAGGTTTGTTGCCAGTCCGAGACGGTCTACGAGCATTAATGATGTGCTGGGAACCAGTTGCCATTTTCCAAAACACATCAACAAGCTTTAGCCAGATTTTTCCAGCTGGTAATAATGTGTGTGGACAGACTACTAATTATTTTGATCATCTGGAATGAGTGTGTGACCAAATGACAGGCATTGCTGCTTTTCCTTGAAAGTAGATTCTTCTGGGTTTTTTTTTTTTCATTCTCTTTTATTCCCTCTCACGGGCTGTTGGAGGTTTGTCCGCTGTCAGTCTGGGCCCCCGCGGGCAGTGCAATAAACAGATCAATACAACGGGCCTGTGCACATTAATATCTGTCGTGGTGCCTCCGACCCGATCACTCAGGCCCACACGCCAGCCTCGGAAATGGCCGCCAGCTCCCGAGGGAACCGTCTAATTAAAAAAGGGCCAGAGGAGAGAGGGAGCGAGAGAGGAGAGCGAGGGAGAGGAAGAGAGGGAGGCATGCAGGATGGATTTTCTATTTAACACTCTTTCATTAGAGAGTGCGCTTCCTGTTGTGACCCTGTTAGTTTGGTAATGTTGGGAGATGGGTCTGGGATGGTCTAACATCGCAGATTCAGGAGGGAGACCAGCAGCTCAATTACATTTCAGTCATGTCATCTCAAACAGTTTAAAGGGATAGTTCACCCAAAAATGAAAATTCTGTCATCATTTCCTCACCCTCGACTCGTTCTGCTGAACACAAAGGAAGATATTTTAAAGAAAGTTTGTTACCAAACTGTTGTTGGGCACCATTGACTTCTATAGTATTTTTTCCATACTATGGAAGTCAATGGTGCCCCACAACTGTTTGTTAACAAACTTTCTTTAAAATATCTTCCTTTGTGTTCAGCAGAAGAAAGAAATTAATGCAGGTTTGGAACAACTTGAGGGCAAGTAAATGATGACAGAATTTTCATTTTTGGGTGAACTATCCCTTTAAGTCATATTTATTCATATGTATTTGTTTTATGTTATTGACTTTTGTTAATGGTGTTTGTTAAAGTAACACTAAGTAGTTTTTCAACCTTCATAATATATTTCCAAGACCCTTGTGATGGTACATCGACTTAAAATAAGTTAAATGGCACGTCTGCCATAGCCTGACGTGGTCTGTATCGCTTTTACTGGCACTATGTAACTTCGGGTTTCGGGTAGGAACCCTTGCACAAAAAGAACTACAGAATTCGACTGCTTTACGTCAAGCGCTACAATAGTCATTATTTCGTTTTTCTTCGTTTCTGATGTCGCAATACATCATCCTTTCATGAAATCATGTAACATACTCTACCTTGTCTGTGGACATCGTTCATTCTAAAGCCGGTGCTGGATAAACAGCGAGCGTGCGTGCGACGGTAGGCTAGATTATTTACGACAGCGGCAATGGACAATTTCGTTTCCAACCAGTAGGGCGACCGAAGAGGAAAATTTACTTGGTGTTACTTTAAGGATTAGCTCTATGAACTAATTCCTAATCTTAAGCATTACATTTCAGCACATCCCGCACCGTTTAATGATACGGACATGAATGATACATGAATCGAATGGCTTGTCAAGGTGCGGAATTACTTTTATAAGCAACCAAACTAATTATTTTTGCTTGGTGAATGATAAACAACAACAACAACAAATCAACACAAATTGTTTTAGTGTATTATTATGGATGTTTTCCATATTATAATTTTTTGACTGTTAGGGGGCTGCAAGCGGCTGCTGTGGGTAAAATAAATATAAAATTTGACATTACTACTGTTTCATTCTGCTTCCTAAAGACTTATCAGAAATCATGAGATTAATTAATCATTTTTTTTATTCTATTGACAGTCCTCATTTTATTTTTCCTCAAGGTTTATTGGTTTTAATGATGGGTAGAATTATTATTTTTTTTATTAATAAACAATATGCTTCTTCGGCAATTACACTCATAATGCTTAGCGATTCATTGGGAGCCCATGTTAAACAGTGAAGAAGTGACTCTGCAGTAGATCACCTGTGTTTTTCTTTAACTGATTAAAAGGATTAATTTGTGGGGAGGAGTGTGAAGTCTTACCTGTGTGGCATATGACATATTCTGCTCTGGGACTCTTGGACTAAATCTTACTGTGTTGGTTCAGATTTGGCACTGACAACATAGACCGGACGAGTTTCTCGATTTAACTGGACTGTTCATTCCATTAACAGAGCTGCTGCGTGTGCGTCAGGAAGCCATGGCTGCCGTTAGAAACGCAGGAGGAATGGAAGCCCACGTCCCCTCTGGAGGCAGCTCTTCCAGCCAGCGGCGCAAACAGGGCCTTCCCCAGCACAGAGACGCACAGTTCCCTGAGCGGTAATACACATGCACAACATACTTTCTGGATTATCTCTTTTGCACACTTTTTCAGCACACTTCTAAATTGTTAGATTTTAGACTAAATGTATGTTCAGTCTTTCACATTAGTCTCTCTACCTCTTGCTCTGTGATGGGCAAACGTATTACAGCCTGACGTGGCGTTCAAACCAGACAAGATGCGACAAGCAATCTATCACTATCACAACTAATAAGAGGATATTTGATGTTTACTGTACAATTATGTGGCAAAGGTTTTGGGCTAATGAGAATTCACAGTTCTACCAAAAAAATATCCTATCTCATGGTGTCATCTCATTTAGGAAAAACTTATATTTTCCACAAAAGAGATCACTTTAGTAAGTGGCATCTGGTTAGGACAGTGGCTGAAACCACACATATGCTTTCTTGACTCTATATCGTTGTGTAAAAGTGGATGAGCTGTATATGTGCATGTGAGTGCGCGTTTGGTTGATAAATGCCCTCTGCTGAGTGGAAACCTCTGAGGCGCACTTTAAGAACACGGATACAGGAAAAAATGCTAAGCTTTAAAATAACATGAATATTTTACATTAATAATGAAGCCAACATCCGACTCTAATGAATACTGCATGCATGTTGGAGTGGGTGACTGCCTGCCGAAGAGAAAAGAGAGAAAAATTTAATTATGCACCAAAGTAACGGAAGAGGGAAAAATGGAAGTTGGCGTTAAGGCCACGGAAAGAATAGAAAATCCACTTAATGGGATGTGCCAGTGGGTATGATCTCTGCGATGACCTCTTTGCAACCCTGTTCGATTTGATCTTGTCAGGAGGCATTTATAGGGCTCAGGACCGAACGGGTCGCTAGGACAACACACGCCGTTCTCCTTCCTGCAATGACCCCCCCCTCAACCGAATTGCTCTCCTCCTCCCTCTCTCCTCATCTCAGCAAGGCCACTGTGCTCGCGGCACTCCCCTCCGCCTCCAAACAAAGCCCAGGCAGCGGGAGTAGGCAGGTAATTGCTTGTCGATTATTTATGTGGCGCGGGAAGCTGGAGGATCGATAATGGGCCAGCGAGGCGAGGCGGTAGGGAGGAAGTGAATTGGGAGGGGTCACCCAGCGTGGGTGGGGGAACTCTGTTCGGTTCCTGGCCCAGCGCAGCATCATGTCAGGAGCTCAGCGTGCAGCTTTGACCAGCCAGCCGCCGCAGCTCCGCCAGCTCACGGTAATTAGCCACACAGGACCGCTGATGTTAACGAGGCCTGCACACTTCCTAGGTTGTGGGTGAAAGGAGGGAGGGAGGAAAGTGTTTTTTCTCGCTCCTACACACTCATTTTTTTGTTCATTGGTTGTTTAACCCTTTGTTTAGCCGTTTAGTTAGAGCTCAGAACATTTTTAAACTGTTAAAATGCACATTTATGGGTTAAATAACCCAAAATGACAATTCTGTCATCATTTACTCACCCTCATGTTGATACAAACACATATAACTTTCTTTCTTTTGCGGAACACATTAGGGGAAATTGTTTTCTTTTTTGTCCATGCAAGCTTCAAAAATCATTTAACGCACAATAAACGTATAATAAAAGTGGTCTATATGACTTGGCACGTCCTTAAGAGTTCATGAGAATGAATCATTTGATTTGATTCACAAAATCAGTCTGAATGATTAATTCACGGAGAAACACTTTTGGATACTTAATTGGGGGTTTTATGTCCTATTTGAAGCTTTAAAGCTTCAGTCTCATTAAAATTGTATGTAAAAGAGGGACCAGTGCAGTCTTCCAGATTTCTCCATTTGTTCTCCACGTCATGTGAATATGACGGTGGAAAAATGATGACTAAATACTGGCCTGTATGTTTGGGTGGGCTACAAGCTTTTAGCACAGATTGTGTGACATTGCTAACCCCTCTAAAGTATCGACAGAGAGTCCGCCAGGCTAAAACAGTGCGCCGGAAGCCATTCCTCAAGCTCACCTTTCTATCGACTCTCCATAATTGATTATCTGACGCCCATTAGTGGCTATTGTTAAAAACAAATCATTACCAAGATCAATAGTCCTGCAGCCATGGCTGGCCATTTGTCTGGGTTTAAATGGCAGATTGCATTTAGGGAATCTGCAAGGCAAATCCTAATGTGTTTGGCATGTGGGGCAGCACAAGCAACAGACAGTGGTCAGGGTTTGGGGGGGTTGGGTGAGCGAGAGCCTTATGCATTTTAATGTGCTTCCTGTGCAAATGTGTTCCCGCCTCGAGTCAAGGCGAGGCGGGCACGGTGTGGCGAGCGGCTAATCCCCCGCGCTCCTCTCATTAAGGGCCATCCTGTCAGCTCTGCTCCACTTTTCTCTCTCTCCCTCTCTTATTCTCGTCTGGCCAGTTTGGTGCTTTGCCTCTGCCTTGCACACACACACACACACACACACACACACACACACACACACACACACACACACACACACACACACACACACACACACACACACACACACACACACACACACACACACACACACACACACACACACACACACACACACACACACACAAGACAACATTCCACACTGCCGTTGCTTTCAGCCAGGGAGCGACGACGCTGCCACTCTGACAGGTCGTCACACATGAGCGAACACAAGTGGCGTCTACTTGCCCTACCGCTAGCTAGGATGCGAGAGAGCTAGAGAGATCGACAGATAGAGAAAAGGAGAGATGTGGCAGGGTGGAGGAACGGAGGCGGTCCTCAAAAGATGTAGAGGTAATTAAGCCTGTAAACTGAACTGCAGTCAGTGTAACAATGAATGTAACACATTTTTAAAGCTTCCATTTGCAACTTTTTTAAATGTTTAAATACTTGCATCTCTATTTAAAGGGATAGTTCACTCAAAAATTAAAATAATCATTTACTCTCATGTCTTTCTAAACCTATTTTTTGTTTTTAAATCTGTAAAACACAAAAGAAGATGTTCTGAAGAATGTTTCAGTTGCTTTTGTCCATACAATTCCCATCCAGGAATTGATCCCACTTACTTTCATTGTATGGATTAAAAAAACTTCTTGTCTCAGTCGACACAATGTTCATATCTCTTTAAAGCACTGAGAAAACTAACATGCCAACTGGAAACCTTTGGAAATATTCATTATTTTTGCAATTTCGTCTGGTGTAGCTAGTGGAGCACAAATTAAACAATGCAGCTTTAAAATGTTTACATTTTGAGGATTTTGTGAGAATACACGTTAAAACAGAGTCATAATCCCTGCCCTCCAACATATCGCCCTGTTTTTTTCTTGTTCTCTTTCAACCCCATTTTTATTTTTCTGTCGGCCAAAGACCCAGAGTGAAATGGTTAACGCTTGCCTCATTCCAAAATTGCTTCCTATAAAAGGAGAAGCACGTCTGCCGGGCACGTCTCCCCATGATTACAGCTAATTACTATCGAGCGGACGCCTCGCGGCCCCAGTCATGCAGCTTTAATTGACCGTTATTCATCTGTGGGCCGCGCAGGGCGGCGCAGAGTTTGGCAGGCCTGGCCAGCGCCACCCGGGCTAATTGTGAGGCCTGAGGGATTAGGCCAGGTGATTACACACTTCACAGTGTAATTACATAAGCATGGCTGGGCTGCCGGCCCGACTCCCGGCCCCAAGGTCACGCGTTGCCTTCTTCCAGATTAATTGGAGCTGCCACAGAAGTCCGAGGCACCGGCGGAAAGCGGTTATACGATTAGCATTAACATTTCAACAGCCGCACAATCGATCGATGATTTCCCTCCTTTGTGTCTCTCCACACCTTCCTCAACCCGCTCTATTTACACACATGCTTGTTCCGCTTGTACCTGTGTTTGTAGTTTTTTTTTTTTTTGCTCAAGGAAGACATGCAAGGGCTATTTAGCTAAGAAATTGCGTAAAACTTAAGTAGAGGATAGCAAAATATGGCTTCTTCCCTCATTTCAGATGGGTTTTTGTTTTAGTTTTTGTTTTCCGTCTCTTCTGTTTGGATGTTTATGTGTTTGTGTTGCACTGCATTGCTCAGTCTCTCTCCCCCTGGAGCAAGAGTTGCTCAGTCACAAGTACAAAGCAACTGCGCTGTTCTTTCGCTTGCTTTAGGTGTGTTGGGTTTCATTTATATTTATGCATGTGTGAGCGCATGTGTTGGGGGGGCTCAGTGAAGAGTTGCAGTAAATGGAGGGGCTTCCATTGGCAGAGGAGCAGTAAATAGCTTTAAAAAGACACCGCAGGATTTGCCTGGATTTCAACACCTCGCCACTAGTACACTTCTTCATATTTTTCCTCTCCCTCCTTTTCTCTCCTTACCCCTCCTCTCATTTTCCTTCTTCCCTGCCAGGGCTCTATAAAGGCGGCTGCTGTATTGTATATGAACAGCCTGTGTTCTCCACCTGTACAAAAGGAGAAAAAATTAATTGAGGCTACGCGACACGCCATCTTTTTATTGGCTGAATACGGCGGAGGGAGACAGAAAGAGGAGGGGGATGTGTGCGTGTGTGTTGGGGTGGAAGAGGAAGAACTGTGTTAATTAGTGGGTGCTTCAGCCTGTAGCCCGGGCGAGGCTGGGGGGCCGCCCCAGCTGTCGGAGTATGACATGCTCTTATTGTGCATTCAGGCCTCATTACCAGAGTGGCAGGGCCACAGAGCGCAGCAGAGCAAGAGGGAGGGAGCGAGAGCGAGGAGATGATGGAGGTTGTGTGGTGGGGTGGGGTGGGGTGGGGGGGGCAAGGATACAAACAGTGCCGCTGTCCGCAGCGTGACAGGACTGATGAGGGGCTACGGTCGCTCGTGTGCACCGGAGGGAGTGATAAAAATAACCGATGGAAGAGAACGCAGCATTACCATAACACCACACAGCTATATTGTATTCGACTTTGGAAACCTGTATTGTAAGGATACCACCACACAGAAGTAACAGATTGTTGACAACCTGTTCATTACCATAGCACCGTACAACTGTACCAGACTCCGTAAAAAACCTGAATCATTACCACAATGGCACACAGCCATATTAGACTGTTGGAAATCTATAAAGTTAGCTTTCCAAAACACAGCCATAACAGACTGTTGAAAATCTGTATCATTACCATAATGCTGTAAAACTGAACCAGACTGTTGATGAACCTGTATCATTACCATACCACCACACAGTCATATCAGACTGTTGCAAGCCTACCTGTTTTAATGCCATAACACCACACAATTAAGAAAGTGCATGTATTATATAAGTAACAATTTTGTGAAGTCAAATATTACATATTTACAGACCCCAAGATAGACTCTATTTACTTCATACATGTTTATATTTTGTACATTCAATTTTTTTATTTTTGAATATCCCATTTATGAAAAATGTATATAAAATATATCAAATAAAATGGGTCATAAATGTTGTTTCGTATTGACTTCAAGCAGGTTGTGAAAGACTTGTACACACTAGAAAAACAGTAGCAGTTTGTTAATGATGGTGTGTTTTATTTTTTGTGCACAGAGACATATCGCACCCTCCGTTGCTGTCCCCACAGAATGCTCCTCACATTGCTCTGGGGCCTCACCTGCGTCCCCCGTTCCTGGGCATGCCTTCTGCCCTCTGCCAAGCCCCAGGTGAGCATTACCTCTGCCAGATGTCACACACACTCACATTTACTCCGATCTCATTTGACCTGGGAGTTTTTTTGATGTGGAATTGCTTATATATACAGTTATATATAAAATAGCATTTATTTTAAATTAATATAGCACAAGACAAGTGAACTTTTCAAACAAAAGATTAGGTTTGAAAATACAACAATAGATCAACATTAAGGCGAAATTATTTAGACACTTTATGATGCTCAAACATAGGAGTAACATCCATAGTTAATGTGATGAATTACACTTGTGTTACTCTGCTAGGACACCTGTGTAAACTTGAGGAGAACTGACTTCATACATCCACTTAATGACCTTGAGATCAGTTGGTTAAAAAATTATATACTGTATATATCACTATGTTGAATGTGTATAATCTGAACACTTGGTGTATATTGTACACAAACAGATGTATAACTTATTTATTTTTATTAATGATAGCTGTACAATGGGATGAATATGTTTCCCTTCCCTGTAAAATTGATGTTCTCTTGCTGTTGTTCTGTAGGTTATGGTTTCCTGCAGCCTGCTCAGGCAGAGATGTTCGCTCGTCAGCAGGAGATCCTTCGTAAACAGAACCTTGCTAGGTAATGTTATAGAGATGCACAGATCAATGTCTCAATCAACTAATACTTGATGTTTGAGCAACTGTTTGTACTATACCAAAAGATACATTTAATTGATGACGCACACAAATACTGTGGGAATTTTATATTATGTAAGTTACAATCTTTTTCTCAGGAAATGTTCATTTCCATGTTGCGTGTGCCTTTCTGATTGTGGAATGTTCCTCCAGGTTGGAAATGTCTGCTGAGTTGTTGAGACAGAAGGAGTTAGAGAACCTCCACAGGCAACGACTGCTGGCGGACCCACTGGGCCTGCATCCCGGGCTTCCTGCAGAACACCCTGCCTTGCGCAGCCTGCACGAAATCCCAGAGGGCCACCCACTCCGAGAGGAGCTCAATCGCCGCAATGCCATGCTGGTTTTGCGGCACAACAACACCCCATTACTCTCCCTCAACCACCAGGGGGCAGCAGTAGGCACTTCCTCTAAAGACCTCAGCAACAGGAAGAGCTTGAGGAAAGGAGGACCACTCCGAGGGGACCAACAAGGGGGGTTGTCTGAGACTAAAGAGATGCTCAGTGAGGGTTGTGAGCGGGATGGAGAAACAGAGGGACAAGATGAAGACATGAAAGACTCTGAGATTGATGCAGAGGTTGGGGAAGATAGGCCTGAGAGGATTTCCAAAGTGGACGGACATAGTCTCGGTTCGGAGGTGTGTCAAGGCAAGGATGTGACCAAGTCTAGCAAAACAGTGAAAGAGCTGGGGGGGGGTCAGGACGGCTCAGTGCCCCTTGTAGCTCCATTGGCCAAGAGTCACCAACCCACCACCTCTTCACATCAGGACTGAGCAAGAGTGAGGCCAAATACCTGCCACCAGGAATCCCACCCTTAACCACTTTGCCTGGACAAACGCTTCCCTTTACCTTTCCATACACCAGCCCTTACTTTCACACCGGTGAGTTCACAGCTGTTTAGAATTCAGATAACAAAATCTAATCACATTCTATGAGAGATATTGTATCTTATGCTACTTTCAGACTGCAAGTAAATCTGGCCCAAATCAATTTTTTTTGCTCACATGTGACTCTGATGACAGTGTGAGCAGTGCAAACCCCATGAAATTAGATTTTTTTTTTATTCCGATTTTTGCCACTTCCATATGAGGTTCTAAATCCAATACAGATCAGATGTTTTGCAATGCGACCACAGTCTGAATAGTCATATCGGAATTTATGTGACTTTTACGTCACTTTAGAGCAAAATTTGTCACAATTCTGCACTCATGTGAGTCACTTCAAAGATTTTACATACCCAAAGTTATCATGATAGTTGCGAAAGGTAGCTAGTCAGTGAGGGACAGTTGATGTGTCAGAACTCATAAGTATTACAGTGACAGCTCATTCAAGCAAAACACGAGGGCTTGTATCATAAATGTTTAAAAATTCTTTTTTTCTTTTTCATAAATTGCCTGCACATAAATTCACTGGCTTCCAAGGCAGGTCACACTATAAATAAACGAGTAATCCTTTACTTTAATGTTCTCTGTGTTTATTTGCATATTGCAGTGTGCTGTGTGACGTCTTTTTATCATTGTTTTGCACATGCTGGTTAGTTCAGGACCATGATCTGTTCGCTCTCTAATCTGATATTGGCCACATTTAAAACAACAATTTGAACATCTATACAAAAAAATCGGATCTGAGAAATAAATCGGAATTGAGCACTAAGGCTTGCAGTGTGAACGTACCCATGGAGACATACATTTCCATATTCCAAAATTCTAAAGCACTCCTCATTTAAAATGAACATATACAGAACACTAGTGTTAGTGACATCATATGCCTGCTCCTCAACTATAAAAATCTGGAGTTCACATAGGATTCCTTGTCCTCAAAGAGACAGAAAGAGAGTTAGAGAGAAACTTAGAAATTGAGCCCAGAGTGCAAGCAAGCCCAGAGCAAGTTTTAATGGAAAATGAGTCTCCTAATGAGGAAGTGACCAATTCAGAGAGAGGCTGAGCCAATCTACCTCAGGCATTCTAGCAAATACTGAGCATGCAACATACAAAAAGATTTTGTATACAAAAATGCACTAGTATACTAACATACAAACAAGTCTCATCTTACCAGTGATATGATGCGACAGAGAGAGAAAAAATAATAGTTTAAAAAAAGTTTCAGTTATTGCTTAATGCCATAATGCTTAATGCAGGTTTCTCTTGTCTCTATAAATGTATGGCAATCGCAGCTGTCAAGCTCCAACCCAGACAGCAACATAGTGTCGGCCTAGATCCGGCCCACATCTGGGCCGTGTGGAATCACTTGTACCAGATGTGGGCAGGATCTTGGCCGGCACTATGTTGCTGTCTGGAAAAAAAAAAAAAAAAAAAAAACGTATAAAATACCATGAAAAGTCAGGTACTTTTTTAAATGTACTTTCACTGGTAAATTTTGGAGCTTGACAGCCACAATTATCATCCATTTTTGTTGTATGGAAAAGAGTAGCCTGGACAATTTGCTTGTGTTCCAAAAAAAAAAGAAGGATTTTGAATAACACGAGGGTGTACAAATGATAGAATTATGTGGTGAAATATTCTTATCCACATAACAACGGAGCAAACAAGGTTTAACCCCACATTAATATCTAGTTAAAGATGAGTAGCTCAAGTGTTTCTCCCCATCTAACTGAATGAGTGCAGAGCAACCTCAGTCATCTGAAATGCATTACCTGCTCCAGCTGAGAGACCTCCCCCAGGAAGGGGCCCTGCCGCTGACCTTTACTAAACTCTGTAATAGGCAGGGTCAATAACAGAGCGCTGTGTAGGTGCAAGTGAGTGTGTAAGGGGACAGGGGGCCTTCTGTCTCTAATGATTTCTGCTTCCTCTCGGCCCGTCGGGCTCACAGGCGCAATGGGAGGTCTTTTTGTGGACGGAGAAGAGGCGGGAGCAGTCGAGGACATCAGCAAGTGGAGTGTGGAGGAGGTGTGCAGCTTCATCAGCAGCCTAGCAGGCTGTGGGGAGTACACACAGGTGAGGACAAGAGCAGGAGCAGAGCGTTGGATTTCTCCTCTCCTGCCCCTGCCTTTAACAGGGGCTACTGGAGACATACAGTACAGCACAGAAGGAAGATCACGTGCTGCAATTTGTAGACAAGAACATTAGACCAGAATAGCTTGATTAAGTAGTTTCTTGGGTGTTCTTTAAAAAGTTAGAAGGCCGCTCTGCGCTGCTCTTATCTTTCTCACTCACAGCTCTGTCTCACACATCTCACCACACCGAATGTCAATCTGTCGCATGCTCAACGCATCAACAAAACCCCACCGTTGACCACAGCGCACCACATTTCACTGCAGATGCCGAGTGTGCATGAGCTTCCCCGTGGAATGAGTCATTTTAATTGTGTGCATGTTGAGTGAAATGGTCAATGTTCATCCATGTCAGCTGAAGATAGGTCATCTATTTCAGGTCTTCAGAGAGCAGGCCATTGATGGCGAGACTCTGCCACTGCTAACTGAGGACCACTTGCTCAACAACATGGGATTGAAACTGGGGCCTGCCCTCAAGATCCGCTCTCAGGTAAAGAGTAGACCTGCTGTACCAGGGGTGTCAAATCCGGCTCCTGGAGGGCCAACATCCTGCAGAGTTTTATGCAGACCTTACTCCAACACACATGCCTGTAATTATTTCACAAGTTTACATGTACATGAAATCAAATATAGTAATTTGCCGTTCTGTCCGGGGGAGGGCTCAGAGCTCGGAATTTGGCCCGAACCCAGAGTACTCCCCCTCCTTGACTGGGATAGAAACCAGCCAAGAGTGAGGTGATGGGGTGGTAGAGGGATGCTGTAAAACTGTCGCATGACAGAGGTGAGAGACGGCTTTACCGGCTTCCACTTGCGCTCCTCCCGAACTTTGTTAAATAAAACTTCATTAAGTATTCTTGATTATTTGATTCAGGTATTTAATGGGGTTATAGCTAAACTCTGCAGGAAGATAGCTCTCCATGTCAAGAAGCTGCAATAATAGTGGACAGATATACAATAGGGAAAGTGTGGGCAACTGTCCCAACTGTCCTGCAGAATTTCTTTTAATCAGGGTTGGAGCTAAACTCTGCATTACAGTGGACTTAGAGGGCCATAGAGCAAAGGTGGTCCATACTACATGAACATACCAGAAGATATTTGTAATTTTTATTGATTTATTGTTTTATGATCTTGCCCAGGGTATAGATAGGCCCAGTTTTTTGTCTTGTGGCATGTGTTATCACATTTATTCGTTCATTATTCTGAGCAGACACGAATGCAATCATCTTGTATCACTGGTACTGCACATCCTTATGCACTTCCTGTTGGGTGTATGGTGTGAGAAATAACGCTGGCATGTGGCTGCTTTCCTTAGGTGGCGCGACGTATTGGCAGAATATTCTACATGACCAGCTTCCCGCTGGCCCTCCCGCTGCCGCCATCTGTTCTGCGCCCCACAGACAGAGACCCCCTGCCCGCCGAGACCCGTCCTCCTTCTACCGGCAGCACTTCCTCCCCATTCAGCGTGCCCCCTCCCGCCTGCCGCGCCTCCCCTAAACAGGAGAACGGAAACCCCTCCTCAGCGGGAGCCTACGACTCCACTAAACCTCCCTCGTAGAATTGGCCATTAAAACTCTTGACTGCTTCTCCATATGGCAGAGGCAGTGCTTCAGGGAGGAGGTAAAGACGGAAAGAGGGCATGAAGGGGGCCCTCTTTGAACTATTCTTTCCTTCCTCTTACCCCCTCTACCCCCCTCCTGAAATAAAAAGCAAACTTGAGGACCTTTATGCAGAGGCACTTAATCTTTTTAGGAAAAGTGTGGAGAAATGTGCAGAAAGAAGAGAGACACTGAAGAAATGATGCAGGCTGAAACAGCTCCACCCTTCACAGCGGCTGTGAGGAAGCCAAAATCCAAAGATGTGCAAATAGGGACTTGGGGACGAGACAGGAAGGGTTAGAGTGTGCGAGAGATGAACGTGAGCAGACAGCTGCTCCTAAACAGCATGCCAGAAGGAAGAGAGATGCATCGAGCGAGCGCTCAAGGTACACATGCAACATTCTTTTGTGTCAGACTTTGTAGGAAAGCATCATTCGCGGCAATGAACTCTTGTGGTAACCAACATTCTCGGGGAGCGGTAAACTTCGAAAAAGACACTTTTTTTCCCCTCGCGTTTACGCCACCTCCTCCTCCAACTTCCAGCCATTTTTAAACTCTCTGGAGTTGGTTTAGCTTCGAAAGACTAAATCCTCCAAAGAGGAGTAAATATAAGAATGGGATGGAACTCATTTGCAGACTTGACCAGTGCAACTATGCATTCCACAGTCCAAAACCAAAGATGGATGGATGTGGAATTTTCAAACGAGATTTAGTGTTGATCTCTCCGGTGATGAAACAAGGTACACATACAGGGCCATACTGAAGGAAAAGAAACTTTAAAAGAAAGATGTGTAAAGCACTTAAGACTTCCTGTGACCAAAAGCCAACAGCCAAAGCAATGGCCCACCCTCTCACCCGACAAACATCTGGGCCCGTTTTAGTTTCACGACCCCGTGGAAAAAGGGCATTAGGGAAGGATGTACGTCCATCCCTATGCCAGTCCATAGATGGATTAATGCTATTGTGAGGTCACAATTACTGCTGTGGGAAAGACATGTTATCCTGAATTGTATAGAAACATGCTCAAGATGAGAATATACTGAAGATGAAATAAGTGGTACGTTTTGTTAAATGTAGTTGCACGAGTTAAAAATCTTCTTTATTACTGAACAAAATGTGACTGGGTGACTCGGTGTTACTTTTGTTCTTCTTTTTCTGTTTGCTGTGTATTCCAGTTGTAATAATCATGAGCCCTAATCTTAAATGCCACTTCAGCATATAAATGAGGAAAAAAATATTTATAGAAATTTGTTTGCTGTAGTTAGAGCAACGAGATATTAAATTGTCCTTAAATTGATCCCAAAGAACAATACTTTTCTCTTTGTTGCAGGGAAATGGACGGCACAAAGCTCTTTATGCAAATCTTTGAAATTGTTTTTTCTTTTTAAATATGTAAGCAATTAATTAAAATCGTCACTAGATTTCCCATCAATGTTTTGTCTTCATCCTATTTTTCTATTCTCCGCTGGGTGAAATAAATCCTATTGAAAACATAAAGATGCTTGTTTCTCTTTTTTTTTCTCTCCGAGTGATGTTTATTTCCAAACTCCTCCACAGTCATGCAGGGAGTGGCGGCCCCAGTGGATGGCAGTGGATGGTAAATCCCCTGGTTAGGGGAGTGTGTGCGTGTGTGTGTGTGTGTGTGTGTAGGGTTCAGGTCAACAACAGCTGTCAGAGCATCAGGTTCAGTCACAGGCCAAGGCCCCTGTGGTCCCCGCCTAACCCAAAGAACAAATGACTCTCAGGGACGTCCACCATCCGCCTCTAAAAAAATCTTTTTACTGCAACCGTGACTGTCAGCACCAGGTGCTGCTTGTGATACTGTGCTTTGAGGAGTAAACCTGTTACCCAGACTCAGGCAAACATGAGTGCTGGTGCTCTAGTGAAAACTCAATGGAGCCCAGCTGAAGTTTAGTCATGGTGACCTGAATTTAATGTTGCCTGACGTTCTGAACAGCACCTTAAAGGAGTGGTATAATGCCCCTTTTAACAATATGTAAAATAAGTCTCTGATGTCCCCAGTTTGAGTCTGAGTGTGTATGTGAAGTTTTAGCTCAAAATACCCAACAGATCATTTTTTATAGCATGTTAAAATTGTCAATTTTTCAGTGTGAGCAAAAACATATTTTTGTGTACCTTTAAATGTAAATGAGCTGCTGCTCCCAAAGGCGGAGCTTCAACAGCTCTGTGTTAGCAGCTTGCAGAAGTGCACTAAAATGTCAGAAACTGTTCTGCCTTTTATGTTCAAACCAAAGTTGGACAACGATAGAGAGATTCAAGAAGAAGGGACAACATGTAGAATGCAACAGGACGTTTCTGAATGGTTAATTGATGAATTCATGTAGCTGATGTGGAATTAACTATCTTCAAGTCATTGACAAGCATATTTTTTCATGATAATCTATAAATCGCTAGTGTAGGAACTATTGTAAGATGCCTACAGACTGACATGCTATTGCATTTTGTGTAACGACAGCTTGAGGAGACTGCCAAATGTTCTCTGCTGAAATCATAATCAACCAATGGAAAGAACAGAACAAAAATATATGCGCAAACTTTCATTATGCAACAAGAAAGATGCTTCAGCCACAACAGCGGTCACATCCAGTTGTGAGCATAACAGAGGATGATTATTAGGCCAAAACATATTTTGTCTCATACAGCTCACTAAACATCTCTATCTGCTAGCTGCCGGTCCCCTGAAGACACTGTAAAAAAACACGCTTTCTGTAGACAGCCCAGGCTCCACAAACAGCAACAAAAACAAACTGGTCCAACCTGGACCCAGAAACATAACAAACAGTTACAGCCAATAACCGACAAGAATGATTTGGGGGTGGGGGTTGGGGGTTAGTGCGTGTGCAACCAATATTATCTGTCTGCAGTCCCGGTGGTGATATTTTTTTCACAGGATGGTAGGGGAAGACTCATGAATATAAATTAGGGAACTCATGTCTGATTGGTCTGATGACCTACCCCCTACCACCGCCCCTAAACCTACCCGTCACTGGGGTCAGATGACCTACCCCTAACCCCGCCCCTAAACCTACCAGTCAATGGGGTTAAGACCAATCAGGGATGAGTTCCCTAATGAATATTCATGAGTCTTCCCCTACCATCCTGTGAAAAAAAAATATCGCGTCCCGGAGGCTGCATTTTCAGGACCCCACTTCTAGGACCCTAGTTTTTTGTGAAAGCGCCACCTACCGAGTCTGAGAACCGCAGTCCCAGGAACGCATTTCCAGGACCCTAGGTTTGGAGGACCGAAAAAAGTGCCACCAAGGCAGTATTTCCATAGCCTGGTTCCACCAGACTCTCGTACATTTCATTTGTACAGAGAGTCTGGCACCGCTCCATTGACAAACGTTAACTTCCTTGTAGGCGGGAACTCTATTGAAGTCTAAAACTATTGGATCTGCCCAGAGTCACTCTATCTGCCATAACCAATCGCTAACGTTTGGTCGTGACATATGTTTTTTTGCGAACCCCGTGGGAGGATGGCCATAAACACAAAACTAAGCAAAGATTGTTGTTTCTCCGGCTTTAACTTCTTGATATTCGGCAGCGTTGCCACAACGGACCGAATGGCTTCGCTCGCATCTTTCTTATTTTGAACTACAACTCAAAATAACGCACGAGTCGACATCAACGTCATCGTTCTCAGCCACTCCCTCTGTTCGCTGATTGGTCCTACAAAAAAATGATTTCTGGAAACCGAAGTCTACAGCACAATCCCAGACGTAGTACTGAAGGAAAATGAAATTGAGCGGAAGTGCGTAGGAGGGCGGAGCCAGGCTAGTATTTCCACCCAGTTTTAACTAAATTAGAGTTTTTTTTTTCAAGTTTTATTACACCCAAATACTACTTTCTTTATGGCAATTAAACCAGGTTCCTAGGAATTTTGAGAAATTATTGGGTCTAAGAAGTAGCATACTATAATAACTCAAGTAAAATAAACAAGGAATCATAGTCTTTTCAGTCACTAGATGGACCACATTTTCAAGTACAGAGGGAAGACAAGGATGACTCTGGGGGTAGATTTAAGATTGTGTATTTTACAAAATAATATATAACACCTGAACTTGAACACACAAAATAATATATAACAACTGAAATTGAACACACAAAATATTTTACAAAATAATAGGCTATATAACAACTGAACTTGAACACACACAAAAACAAATTTGATCATGACGTGAACCACATAGACAGAACTTCAATGGATGGACAAACACATGGACAACATCATCACTGACTCCTAAGAGAGAGAGAAAGAAGTGAATTAAATAAGGAACATTTAGTTGAACATTTTTAAATTAATTTCAGATAAATAAATAGACATAAATTAGGCCTAAGCCTAGTACTTAACCAATTTATTTATTTATCTTTTGTCATACTATTGCATACCTTGAGCTGTGTCCTTGATAGCACTTCATGTAGAGTACAGTATACAGTAAATGACACAATCTAACACGTGGGATTAACTTTCCAATGAAATGCATCACAATTGTTTTTAAAGTTATAAACATTGATTCGCATTTGATACTCACACTCTGAATGTCATCATCTTCGCTGGTCCTCTAATTCGGTAGGTGGTGGCGTTGTCACTAAAAACCTAGGGTCCAAGAAGTGGGGTCCTGAAAATGCAGCCTCCCGTTTTTGCAGGGACGGGATGAGGAAGGAGGGTCGAGCTAGCCTCCGTTTTGTTCGACAATACTTAGAACGTCAATTTCTGTATTACTTGCTGTTGTTAAAAAAAAAAAAATACTTAGAACTTCAACAAGTGACATCACCCAACATCCCTTAGAGTACCTTTTATTAAAGGAATAAAATGTTATGGTTTACTGACCCCTAAATCGTTCCAATCCAATGTGACTTTTATCTTCACCTTAGGTTTAAAACTAGCCATCAGTGCATAATCTACTACCTCACCCGACAGAACTGCTTAAAGCTGCTACCAGCTGATAGTTAACTACTCAAGTACTAAATCCAATTCCTAAACTAGATAGTTAACTACTCAAGTACTAAATCCAATTCCTAAACTAATCACTAACAAACTGGATAAGACAACTCTTTAAATTGCACTCGCAAAATTATTTAACAAATAATCTAAATAAGTATGATTTAAACAATTTTTGGGTTGCAATATTCTAGTAGTTAACGTTTCTATTAACCAATTTCCTACAGCACTGCTGCTGCTTAAAAACATTTAGAAAAAAACAAGTGTTTTCAGAAAGTGATGTGAAAGCACTGAAGGGGAGAGATGTTTTGGCGAGAGAACAGGCTGCTCTCTGTTTTCTTCTCTTCCTCTCTCCCCACCTGGGCAGCACAGCCTGGCAGTGGATGATACGAGCGTTTGGCAGCCTGGTGCGCAGGGCTGACCCCGTGCCTCCACCTCCGCCTCTGGTTTACCCATTCACCACCCCTAAACACAAGCAGTGCTCTCACACAACAATGCAACATATCTTAAGTACACTGAAGAAGAAAAAAAGACACCTTTATGTGGTTTTAAAACAAAGTTCAGACCACCTTTAATTTGACAACATTATGAAGTGTTAGATGAAAAAGAAGTCCATCTGTTTTGTTGTACACTTTATAAAATACAATGGTGCAAAAAAAGAAATGTAATCACAACAACGGGGGCTGTACATGGCACTTAAAGGAACAGTTCACCCCTAAATGATTCATGCCTTCGTGAGCTTTTCATTTAATAACATAATTGTATCAATCATGTTTGGATGTGAAATAGAAATGTTCCTCTGATGTAATACTTTAAATTCAGTCCTGATCAGAGAGCTCTAGGTCCTCAACCTGATCTTCCTCTCCCTCAGCAACCTCCTTTAGCTCTGTGCTCAACATCTTCTTTGGTGCTTTGCCTTTAGAAGACGATGGCTTTTTCTGGTCACCATCTGGAGAATAGAGAACAGATAAATGGTATGTTACATACAGGTAAGATGGTTGAAAAATAAGAGGGGGATCCTGAAGTGAATATATTGAATATCTAGCCCTAAACAGAGCCAACCGTAGCTTATTACAGAAACATAAATCACCAGAATCATCCTCCAAGTCATCTACATCCTCTTCATTGCTCTGGTCTAAAAGGTCCTCTAGTCCTTCGTCAACCTCATCAGAGTCACCCTGTTCATCTGCAAAGAAAATTAGAAAATATCTTCAGAACAATAATCATTTACATTTATTCATTCATTCAGTACAATTTCTAATCCAAATGGACTTCCTGACAGGCAGATTAAATTTGCATTTTAAGGTTAACATCAAATCAAAGAAGACCGTTCCTGATTGTTCGGTGAATGTCACTTTAAAGGGTAACTAAACCCCTGGTCAGAGCCTGACTCCACCCACTGGCAATATTTGAAAATGCTGGAAAAGTGGGCGGAGCCTAGCGGAGATAGAGGGGATGAACTGAGGGCAGTTAAATACTCTATCCTGATCGTTTTCAATACTTTCAATTCCAACTCCTGACTAACTACAGTGGTTTTGACGAAACAAGATGGTTTTTACACTGCCAAGGGCGTTGTAGCTCATACCAAGAGCATGGTTAGCTGGAACCTGCTTACATCAGCTCTCACCGCTTACGTCATGAACTACCGCAAACATCCAATAGGAAAATTCAACTGCAGTAGCCACTGTTCAACCTGAAGAGGGCAGCACTCAGACGTTTTTACACCATATATTGTAGAATTAAAACACTTTATACCCAAATGTCAAAAAAGTTACTTGAATCAATGATCAGCACTAATAAAGCCCCAGTCTTACAGACCACTAACTAAAAAAAGTTGGTTTAGTGTTTAGTTACTCTTTAAAAAAAAAAAAAAAATAGGAATCAAAGAAATCTTCATAACTTTTATCAGAAGTAGTATGATGCACTGAAACTTTGTCGACTGAAAATATTCAACCAAAACACTGAAAAACATTTGGCTAAAATCATTGCCCAAACCGGTGGTTTAATTTACATTTATCTCAGAAATGCTATTCAATATCAATAAGCTTGTTAGTCAGCTAGAAAACAGTTACTATATAATATAACATATACATATATATATATCCCTCTTGTTATCTTCGGGGTCTTTTTAACCCGCAAATGACTTTTGGTCTAATTAAAAAAAATGTTCTCTTTGTTCAAATGGTATGAAACTTTCTACAGCTCTCAACTCTTTCTAGATCTACAAAAAAATAAAATAATTTGGAATGATATCTGTTATTATGTTGGCGTGAAAAAAATAGTCACACTTGTTGTCTTCGGGGTCCCTGGAGACCCCGCATAGTAAACATACAATATTCATCATCAAAATCAGAAACAACGCAGATCACATGGACAGAAATGAAATGGCACACTTCTAACAATGTAAAAAACATCCACAATGCAAAATGATCATGCTCGCCACACACACACACACACACACACACACACACACACACACACACACACACACACACACACACACACACACACACACACACACACACACACACACACATACAACCACACATACACAAAGGAATACATATGTGTAAGGCTATAAAAAAAGTCTTATAATTTGTCAAATAAAATGCAGAACCACCACAAATATAAATTGGTGACACTGACACAACAAAAATACACACACACACACACCACACACACACACACACACACACACACACACACACATTTGTACGGCTATAAAAAAAAGTCTTATAATTTGTCAAATAAAGTTCAAAACCACCACAAATATAAATTGGTGACACTGACACAACTAAAATGCACACACACACAATCTTTAAATCTAATCTGATTTAATCTAAAATCTAAAGACTCCAACATATCTCTTTGTAACATCTTGTTCAGGTTTGATTCTAATCATAAAGTAACATTATTGAAAAACGTTTTTCAATACAAAATATGCTAAACTTTGACCAAAAGTATATAATTCTTTTTTATAATTTTGATTTTAAAATATTTATATATGAATCCAACTCAATCCAACTGAATCCAACTTGTGAAAAGATGTATTTTGGTTAATCAAACAGCAAATAGCATATAATGGAGCTCTTTGGCCATCTAGTGGTTAAAGTGAATTTTTTTTATTTTAAAACTGCATTTTCCAAAAAAAGGGCAAAAATCTTACATTAAATTATGTACAATTATCCATGTTATCCCCATAAATGAAAGTTAAAAATCTGGGTCTTTTATAAAGTGAATTTTACATAAAATGCTGTTTTTGTAAAAAAATCTATTTAAATATTTATTTATTTATTTTTAGGAATTTAAAAGATATAAAAAATCCTCCAAAAACTGCACAAATGTTGAGTAAAAACATTAATAAACAGTAAAATTACATTTGTAAAAAAAAAAAATTATTATACTTTTACAAAATGCAATGTTATTGTCTGGGGTCCCTGGAGACATAGGCGCCGATTTATGTTTTACTCCGTGGGTGCTCATGGGCGCTGGCCCTTTAAAAAAAAAAAAAAAAAAAAAAAAGTAGGTCTAGTCAAAAAATGTTTGCATTTCAGAACCTTACTCTTATCAGTTCTACTGCTGCAAGTGAATTTCGTTTTGTATAAATTGTATCTTCATTTTAATAAATTTTTTATCAACAAATTGCCTGGATTAATAAATAAGCAAGCAAATATAGACAATGCGCCGCGTCACAACTCGAGCCTCGAGGTATCGCACACCGAACGCGCAGGTACACGAGCAATATTGTAATGTTATGTTTAAGGATATTATGGAATTCAGATAATGTCTGTACTATGTTATGTTATGATTGTAATGTACAATTAAATACAACCCTTGCTGTCTGCAGTCTTAACACTTTACAGTCCGTTAACTGAATGAGAATATCACCTGAAAATTCGTTAACATCAGCAATTTTCATTCAACCAGCTGATTTATTTAGTTTTAACATTTAGTTTTCTGTAAATGAATGTAAAACTAAATGTATATTGCAGCACAGGGTGAAGTCAGTATAAATTAATGACGATTTGAGACAAATAAATGTAAATTTAATATAAAACTATGTAAATCGCGCTCTGTGGCACGGCAGGATTTTGAACAAGGTCCTGAGCCGTTGCTGGACGCCGCGGATAGACGATGAATGGCGCCGCCGGTGTGTGTAAATTACACTCATTGAGAATATGTGTTCATGCGACCCCTTTTAGGAAATGGACAGCGGTCGACACGAACACACACACCTATTTACTTGATTATAAAGCCATAAAGTAGGCTCTCTTTCAACTCAGGACAGCACCACTTCTCACAAATACAGTCAGGATTGGAGATCAAAAGTGTAACTGACACATAACCGCGATCAGAGGCGCTTTCATCCGAGAAACGCTGTGATTGGTGGATAGGATATGGAGCAGGCGAGACTGACATCGACATAACCAATCACAGTGACAGATGCTTCACATAGCACCAACTGCAATGTTTAATTTTAAATGAATGTAGCCTACTGGCAGTCTAGCACGTGGGTGCTCGGTATTTTCCGTGGGTGCTCAGTATTTTCCGTGGGTGCTCGAGCCCCGGAGCACCCACGGTATCGGCGCCTATGCCTGGAGACCCCAAAGATAACAAGTGTATATCCTAAATGAAGATAATCAGAGGGATATATTAGTTAACTTACGGTATATAAATACATTTTAAACATATAGAATATGTTGAACATTTTTCTAAACATATGCATTATTACATAATCATTATATTTTTACTTCACCTGTAAGAGATGTCTATTTAATATATAGGTATGCATGAATCTGTCATGAAAACAGCTTTGTTATAACGTCCACCTTTTAAATGTATTTTAACAACGAATTGGTGTAGAAACAATTATATCATTACAAATTTGATATAAAACGTACAATTTAAATGTTTGCATACAATGTATATGTAAACATATTATACAATTTTAATTTGATTAATTATAAATGTTATTTTCAGTTATGGTTTGTGGATAAATTTAAACTTTAACTTAAAGTACCGTATAATCTTTTTTACATCACTTATCAAAGTAGGTAATGACTTGGTCTGCCTTAAAAAATTTTTTTTTTGACTGACTTCAGAAATCCCTTTCACTTTTTGCTCTGCTAATGAATACTAAGTGTTATAATATAACAACATTTAACATTTTCAAGAAACTTCTGCACTTGTGGATTCCCATTAAACACTCAACGAAGCTTATCATTTTAGTGTAAGCCAGGCACGGCGCCAGGATTCCAGGTTTGGATGGGCCAGACCAATTGTGGGTGGGCCTTAAATTAAAAACGTTATCCAGTCACTGTTTAACCTAATAAAAATGACTGACTAATATATCTGTACGTAGGCTATACATAATATAGATTTTAATAGCGTAAAGCTCTTTAAATATTTTGTTGCATTGTTAAAAAGTTTCGGTGCATGGAGTCAGGACGGACCTATCCGCGATCGCTCTCCTTGGTTCTGACCAAAGAAGAGCGCTTTGGAATCTCCATGACGCATCATACCTGGGCAGCGTTTCCCGATAAAAGAAAAAGAGGTGTTCTTTATAAAAGAAGCACTTCAGAAATAGTTGAAATTGCATTTATTAGGACTCATATAGGCAGAGGCGGTGGCGCCGTCCTAGCAACAGCGCTGGTCGTCCTAGCTGCGATAGTCGCACTTTAGCGGGTGGCAGAGACGAAGATGTGTGATGTTGATCTCAGCTCTCCTTCATCTGGTTGCAGCGATGACTCAGATACTGTACGTGCGCGTTTAAGGTACCTAAACAACGACTGTTGCAATATTGTCCTTTACTGGAAATTATTTTCACACTTTCACATGCTAATGATAAGCGCTGAAGCTCCAATATTTCTGGAGACGAGTTTTGTTTTGTAGAAAGACTTTTTTTTTTTTTTTTTTAAGATTTTCGTTTTGTATAAATTGTATCTGAATTTTGATCAATGTTTTTCCACAGAATTGCATGTTTATATCTCGCAATTCTGACTTTATAATACGCAATTGGGATATATAAAGGCAGCATTGCATGATATAAAGTCGCAATTGCGTGTTACAAAGTCAGAATTGAATTGTGAGATATAAACTATTCTGGGGTAAAATAAATAAATAAATAAAAGAAGCAATTGCACCTTTATTTCACTCAATTCTGACTTTACAACACGCAATCGCGGCTTTATTTCACGCAATTCTGATTTTATATCAGAATTGGGAAAGGGAAAGCCCCCTATACTGCGAACGGCACATAAGGAGTTTCTGGGTGTTTCTCCCTCATTTCTGCTCCGAGGTCTTGATTGTGGCATTTCGTTGAGGTTTAGAATCCAGTATTCCTGTAATTATTGTTTTTTTTTATGAATTTAATAAAGATCTCTGTCTCGTATTATGTTAAAATGGTCAGTGTACATTTGTGTCCATTTGTTTTTCCTTATTTAACCGTAATCGCAAAACGAAAAATGAACGCTGGTTGTTTTTTATTTAAAACGCAAAGTTGAACACCATTTTTTTAAAAAAATTGAACTGTACACAAATGCTGCGCAAAAAAATAGGCTAAATATCGACAAAATTTCAGATTTTTGTTTATAACTTTTTGCCCCTTTATTAAACATTTAAAATATTCACAAATTAATACGAAAAAATATGGAGATTTAAATGGTTTTCTAAGGCCAAATTAGAACCTGGAAATGATATTTTTCCCGCAGTGCTGAATGAGAAGAGCCATAGAAGAACCACAGCATACAGAAAGGTGATTTAGGGGAGTTATAGGCTAATGATAAAGAAAAAATAATGAGGCATTTTAATTGTTTATTAATAAACTGTTTTCTAAATTAGTGTCGGCTAAAAACATCTCCATCTCCGCTGTAAGGCTGATGCACCATTAGAGAGAAATGCACCTTTCCTACGGATTACATAAGCAGAAGGTATTAACTTTCGATTCGAATTTGTTCGTTTTAAAGTGGACATGTCAAGCTTTAGCCTATAGGCTATACTTTGTTTCAGTTCTCGCGCTCCAGTTCATGGAGATCATGAAACCGCCTGATTGTTTTATTTTATTTTACAAAAGCACAACGTTTTCTTGTTATTGTGAGTTTACACAAACAAAAATAGTTGCGAATAATATATTATTATTTTCTGTATGAACAGAAATTATAGAGTATTTTTTGTTGATAGGAAAACGCAAGTGTTTGTGCCCCCGCGCCTCCGTGCCATGCAGTGCGCGCTCACACTCGCGCATTTAGACTATTTTAGCACAAATTATGAGCTTATTGGCGATTTTTTAATAATTCTTGACAAAACATTTTTGAAGAAATGTTTTGGGTGGGCCTGTTGAAAAGTGGGTACGCCGTGCCTGGTGTAAGCATTCATCTAGAGACAAGACTACACCACTGACCTACCATGCTGATCACGCACAAGTCACCCTTTACATGACAAAAATAAAGGCTAGCTTCTGACGGCAATTTAGCCTCGCTAAACCAGAGGTGTGTGTGGGAGTGTCTCGTGCTCTCTGAAGATGCAAGGTTGAAATCCCTGAGCTTTGAAGTGGGATTTGATACGATGCTGCCTGGAGGTGAATGGCAACATAGACACCCTCCACTCTAATTACCCAGAACACACTGGAGCCAGCCAGAGGGGGAGCCGAGCTCAACACCATGAGAACACCTCGCTGCTGAGAGCGGGCTCATGCATCTTAATATAACCGGTGGACGGCTGACCGTAGAGTTCAGAGAGGGTACAGAAAGTCCACCAGGAGCACGAGGCAAAGACTTTAACGACTGCCTGTGGAGCTGATCAATACAGTGATGATGGGAGGAGGGGGAAACAAATCAAAGACACAATCTACATGTTGCTCTCAGCACTGAAAACAGCCTCGACACAGGAACACTGAAGATCAGTGTGTTTACAAAATGAGCAAACACACATTAAGATGGAAGAACCTCGAGCCAAGTCTTTGAGAAAGTTGACAGCATTAAATGGCCTGGCACACTGCAGCGACATCAAAATAACAAACTAACACAACTTAAGAACATTAACAGGGTAAAAGTAGACAAACCTGCACATCAAAACTTCATAGACAAACAAACCAAAAATAGAGTTTAGAGAAGAGAACCATAACAAGCGTGCATTTACAAAAATAAAAAAGTTCTTATGAACCGTTTGAAAAATGTTTCTCTTTTCAATTGTGTTGGATGAATTAGTTATTTTAAATTGTAATAATAATAATAATTCATATTAATAATTGTTTTTTTTGTAATATATTTAAAAATGTAATTTATTCTTGTGATGGTAAATCTAAATTTTCAGCATCATTAATCCAGTCTTCAGTCACATGATCCTTCAGAAATCAGTCTAATATGCTGAATGGTTAAACTTTTCTTGTGTTGAAAACAGATTTACTGCTTAGTATATTTGTGGAAAATATTTCTTAGGACTCTTTGATCAAGAAAAGAAATGTCAAAAGAACAGTTTAAAATAAATGTAATTACTGTTACCTTTGATCAATTTAATGCGTGTACTTTAAAACATGCATGATTCATAAAAATCGCTAGAATTTTTTTGTAATTAAATGCGCATGGGGGTTTATAAAACTGACCTGCAGGATATTAAAATTTTACTGATGGGGATAATATTACAACAACAAAAAACACCTAAATTATAAATGGACATTCTGTTTTCATGTCTTAAAGTAAATGTTGTAAACATCAAGCCAACTGTCAGTACATTGTATTAGCCTAGCATCCGGAGTATGGCCACGTTATAGCATACAAATTAAAAAATATAATAATATAATATAATGTTAATTTACATTATAAATAGTCTCTTCTTCCTTCCACCTCCACTCTTGTCTTTTCCAGCCCTCTTCTACTTCTACAGCCACTTACACTGAAACTGCCATGTGACTGCCATGCAACTCTGTCATGTGACTGCCATAAAACAAACTGCAGAAGTAAAAATGTCTTAATCAAAAGTGTGAAAAAGTGAAATATATTTGTTGGTTTGGTAAAAGAGTAGAACAGAACAACAAATCAACAACAAAAAAGGGCCTTTTGTTTGACAATATGCAACCGAGACCACAAATTAATATATTAGAGGTCATGTGACTCTGTTCTGCGGGTCTAAGCGCTGGAGGTATGGGGCCGGTTAAGCCGTGTGGTGAAGGAGCGGCCACTAACATCTTTCCAAGCAAATGTTTTGAATTACAAACCCCCACTGGGATCCAAGTATGCAAAAAAAAGCTTCCTGTAAGAGAGAACAGAGTAAGAGAGTGAGAGACCGACAGAATGAGAGAGAGAGAGATTTGTAAGGACTCCACACAATGAGCACCAGATGTATAAAAAAAAGAAAAGAATAAAACAAAAACTTCCTCTTGCCTCCCACCTCCATGGGACTTTTTTTGCGGCTGTCAGCTCATGGGCGGGAGGAGTGGGAGAGTGTGGCATGTGTCCGACACATGACCCAGCACACAACTCCAGATATAGAGTTAAAGAGGAGAGGCAAGTGCACGTCTGACAGCTGACCTGCCCTCCACTGAGATCCATTCACACACACAGAGAGAAAGAGAGACCGAGAGAGAGAGGAGATATATATGTATATATATATATATATATATATATATATATATATATATATATATATATACCAGGGTTTCTGCAGGTTTCAGTAAGTCAAATTTAAGACCTTTTTAAGACATTTTAAGACCATTAAGATCGAAATTTAAGACCTACACGACGCATTATCCAAGTTAGATAGATAGTTACCTCGGGATCATTAGAGTATTTATCTATCTATCTATCTATCTATCTATCTATCTATCTATCTATCTATCTATCTATCTATCTATCTATCTATCTATTGATTATCTCTCTCTGTGTGTGTGTGTGTGTGTGTGTGTGTATGTGTGTGTGTGTGTGTGTATGTGTGTGTGTGTGTGTGTGTGTGTGTGTGTGTGTGTGTGTGTGTGTGTGTGTGTGTGTGTGTGTGTGTGTGTGTGTGTGAGGAGAGGTAGATTTTTTTTTAATAGAAAATTGTACTTTTGCATATTATACTGTAAAAACACAATTATTGTTGAATTTAGTTGATCAAAAACTGTTCAAAAAGTACTAATACTACAGAATGAAGTCAATTCAACAAGTTTTATGTCGAAAAACAGCAAATAACAAATTGATTAGCATCAATATGCACTTTTTGTTTACATAAACATTAAAATACCATTAAAAATGATGGCTAAATTTTAAAAGAGTGTCTTGCAACATGTCATCTACTAACATGTACAAGTTCAAATAAAGTTTTGACAAAAAAGGTTTTATACAAAGATAAACCTCATATTTCAACCTTTAAATATTTTTTTTTATAAAAAGAATGAGTCAAAAAAGATAAATTACTGACATTTACACATTAGCTTATACTTAGTAGTGTTTGGGTGAACCCCCCATCCTTCATGTTGACGGAGCTTTCAATGTTGTTATGGAAAGGGGTGATTGGTTGGTTCCTGTCACATGACCTGCGGTGCGTGCATTTGCGGCATTCTGAAAGGTTTAGATTTTTTCCATCTCGTTGCGCCTGGTAAAAAAAACTTAACGCGTCACTTCAATTATGAGCGCGCTTGCTGCGCGCCTACATTTGAACAAACTTGAGCACGGAAAAGACGCGATATGTGAACGGCCTTTGGCAAGCTAGCTCATATCAAGCCACGAGCTACTGGAGCACGCGAGTGACGTGTTGGAGACCCCTGCTCTAGAGCTCCGCTTTGTCGGCTACAACTCGATACATTTTTGCTACTTTGTAATAACTTTCTGCGGCCAGCGTTTCTGGAAAAGACACTTTTTTAGACCTGACTAAATGAAATTTAAGACCTAGGATGAAAATCTGGCCGTTTTTAAGACTTTTTAAGGCCTTAAATTTAAAGTCCAGAATTTTTAGACTTTTTAAGACCCCGCGGAAACCCTGATATACACATACACACACGCACACACCACACTGGGCTCATACAAATAAATTAGCACAGATATATAATACATATATATTTTTTATTATTATTTTTTAATTATATATAATAAATTATATTATTGTAAATTGTATTTAAATTATGTAATACATTCTTGTTTCCTACTGGATTTCTAAAAATAAATATTCAATATCAAATGTAAAGATTAATAATCAACTTTTCAAAGCCAAAATTTAATCAAAATAGAGTTTGATTTCTTAATATACATTCCTTATCTTTTTGTGCATGATTCATCTGCACATATTCAAAAATAGAAAGAAAATGTATCTTTACAATCTTTTGTTATACAAATGTATAAAGCTTGCTCCACCTCTAAAACAACTTTCCCCTTCAGCTGACAGCTTCCCCTCTAATCCTGTCATTTAGAGACCACGTTTCACAACCAGTAATGAAGAAAATCAAGACCCATCCAGAAATGCTGCTATAGAGAAGTATAATGGGGTGAGAAGAATATTTAATCAGAGTTCAAATAAAGTTCAATAGATCTGTTAGGTAAAATGGACTCCTTTACTACTTAAATACATTTTGTATTTCTCATCTCTGATAAGAGAATCTTCTGACAGCGCAGTGCAATGGACAACAGCCTCCCAGTGACAAAGAAAGGTATTACAGGAAAACCATTGCACATATTAGTAAGGTATATACATTAGTTGCAATGTGGGAACAGAGTAGTATATAACATGAAGACTTACCTTTGGATTTGAAAAGTTTGTCGTCGTCATCATCGTCACTATCTGAATCAAAGAGACCCTTGAACTCCTTTTTGTCATCAGCCTTCTTGCGCTTGATTTCAGGGAGATTCAAATCCTCCATCTAAATTAAAAAGCGATGAGAAAGAAAAAAAATATCTTTGAATACTATCATTAATCAAAACTGAACAAAAGCAGCAGATATGACGTTAATGAGAAGATAATGCTTCTGGGTTTTTTTTTTGGTTTTGTTTCAGATTTAGTTTAAGATCAAATCTGGTTGAGACATCTACAATTGTTTATGAAAAGAAAAAAAAAATTCTACAATGAGCTATTCTGTGAGTTTCCTTCCATCTCATTAACATCAGATGTCACAAAATGAGCAACACAAAATTTTACTTCTTGTATCTATAGATATCTTACTAATACAAATGATTTAAATTTATATTATAATTATATACTAGTAGTGAGACATTTTTAAAGAAAAAGGTAATAAATGTATATTCTCCCCTAAAACCATAATAGGATATAAGTATGTGTGTGTGTGTGTGTATTGATGGAGGAAGTGGCAGAGGCAGTAGAGGCAGGAGGGAGAGGTAATCAGATCTGAGCGTGGGGACTCGTGGATCAAAGCCTGAGCGCTATAATACTCTTCCTGTAGCACTAGCCCTGCCGCCTCCTCCGCCAATCTGCCGCTTCCTAGACGCCAACACTCCGCCTGGTGTCATCTCCATTATCTCCCTATGGACATGCTCCAGCTCCACACACATACATACAAGAACACACACAGTAGGTGCTTTCACAGAACCAGCACTACAGTTTTCATAAAGATGATCACAACTGTGTGTTTAATATAAGACTAGCATTAAAATAGCACCGGGATAAACAGTCGTCTCGATATATATACATATATAATCAAAATGATTTGATTGTACTGCAGCTCCCACTGGTGAAAGATGAGTGTACAGCCCCGATCTGTCTAAATCCAGCTTACGATAAGAGGTGTGTTTTGGATTATTTTGGTCTAATGGTAATAGTTGCTGTGGATTTGGCATTTTTACCCTTTCTTTCCCAGAGATCTCGAGCTGAATCTCCTTTTCACGTAGTTTCTTCCACTGGCTGTAATATTTAGTGATGGGAGTGCCTTCCTCTGCTACTTGCTTCTCCCAGGCTGCCTGTAAACACACCAAAATAAAAACACACAACAAATGTTATTGCATGTTCACCCATAGGAGAGCTAAACAAAAGGGATCTGAATACACATTCAAAACAAAAAGCCATAAAGTTACTCAAAGACTACAACTGTAAGACATGACGAGTACCCACAGGCCTCTTCTGTTATATTTTGGATCAATATAACCCCCTAAAAAACAGACAGGCCTGTATCATCTAAGAAAACGGAAAGTTTGTAGGGTCTATCACTACACCCTAAAGTAATATTAATAAAGATTCAAGCCAATCGTAGCAATTTTCAAAAACTGAAGTGGACCACGCTCTGAAAAAGTAAAAAATAAGTGGCTCACAGAAGGATAAAGGGGCAGGGGTATAAGCGAGTGAATCTCTTTCCTTAAAGGTCTTTGTGCATGATATTGATCAGGTAAAATGAGATTAGTTGACCTCCAAATCCAATATACCGTAATAAATCTCAACTTCAGTCCACAGTTAGCTAAACTTATTTAGAACAATTTGCAGCAGTTTGTAGAATAGTGAAAATGATCAAAGCTATAAAAAGGCGCAATATGATACAACAGACCCTAACAGATGTGTACATGACCAGTGAGGCTAAGCTCTCTGGCAAACTGGGGGCTTCATCTTTTGAAGCATCTGTTCAATAACTGCTGTGCACATTCTGGAATCCTGATTGGATCACTTGGTGCACTACGGTACTGAGGCTAAAAAACTGAGGCTATGTATCATGACAGATAGATGAAAAAAAAAAAGGAAATGTAAATAAATATAAATTAAAACTATTTAGAAATAAATGTTAAAAAAAGACAAAAGCACATTATAAAATCACTAAAAACTAAATTAAAACTAAAAATCTAAAAAATATTTATATTCAAAATATTAATAAAAAACTTATAGGGATGGGATATAAATAATACTAACATAGGTGGGTAGGTATTATATTGGTATAATATAGGTAGGTAGATATTTAAACTCTGTGTGAAGTGTGTCATAGTGTGGTGGCATTAGAGCTGTTGAAGGCACTGACACGACCCACAGAGACAGATATTTGTTTGTTGGACTGATCCATGGGGCAAACGGCTTTATGCAGCTGTGCTGGCGGCAGTGCAGGGTGAGAAGTTTGCCATGCCACCCTCGTTACTAAAGGACATCTTTCCTGCTGGCCGGAGCCCGGCGACAGACGCACCCCGGCGTGGTGCCATGCTGTCTGCATGCTCTGCCCTACTGCATCTCTCCCTACAGCTCAACATTACACAGAGGAGAGAAAAACCCGACCCCTCCTTCATTTCAGTCTTAAATGCCCTTAAATATTTATCAGAAGCATGAGTCGTTCCAGAGACAGCAAGGGGCGGGGAGGAGAGATGAACGGGCTGTGCATCGGCAGGGGTGACAAATGAGAGCGGAGATGGAGATGAATGGAGCAGAGATCTCGCCCCAGAGAGGAAGCAACTTCTCACCTTCTCTCCCAACCTTCACCCCTGCCGTCCCCTCATTTTTTTTTATCCCCACCAACTTTTTCATTATCCCAGTCAGCACCAGGGTTTTTATTGTTAACCGAAACTGTTAGACAAAAAATACACACAAAAAAAACAAAACAGAAAGAAAGAAAAAAATGTGCACAACAAAATGAAGAAAAACTAAATAGAATTACAAAGAAAATTTGGTACTTTCCTGTTATCCGGACCCCACCTCAAAGCAAAATGTAGATCTACATCTGGGGAGCGATCTTTTTTTCCCAGTGACGGGTAGGTTTAGGGACGGGGTTGGGGTAGGTCATATATTTATACAGTAATGTAACGTTAAGTCCACGGCGTTCATAATCACGCTGAAAAGCGATGGTGGGGTCCGGATAACAGGAAAGTACCGAAAAGTTATTTATATTGTCAATTTAATTTATATTTTTAATTCCAATCAATGTCAGATGGTCTGATCTAGTTTATTGTGCCAAAAATAGATGCAAAATCAAACTGGCATCTGATTGACATATATATATAAACAAAATGTAATTGTAACCTGTACTTGTATTTCAGCTGTGAACTTCTATTAATTACTGCACTTATTTTTGTGAGAAGAGTAAAGAAAGAGCATCTGTTGCATAAATCATTGTCTGTCTGGTGTCTATTTTTATTTTCCTTTTGTCTAACACAGTGTCCTAACTGCACGCGACGCGCGATAAAAGCTATCTTTTCCATGTTAATCAGAATTTTTGTCCTAACTAGCCGCGTCGGTGACACGTGACGATACGGTTTCTATTTTTCTGCGACGTTGCAGATGGAACAAACCCCATGTGTGGCAATGATAATCTCAGGTACTGTTTATGTGCTTTATTTAATGTTAAAAGCATGCAATGTGACTTTGAATATCATTTAGTGTTTACTAAGGGTGCTCCGATTGATCGGTCGCCGATCATGATCGGCCGATAATTGCTTTGGGATGTGTGATCGGCGGTCTCCATAAAGGCCGATCCAGAAAAGCCGATCAGATGACGCAAAACTCGCGAGACAATTTTTTTACACCCTGTTAAAAATGGCTTCACCGGTCTGGCAATTCTACAAGGTGTGTGAAAAAGACGATTCATTAGCAATCTGCAATGCGTGTAGCCTACCATGCTGCGGCCGCTTGTCAAACTGTGCAGCCTCTCTGCTCAACATGTAAAAAAATCCATCGATCCGCAACGTAGCCTGCGTTTGAATTCTTCAGTGGTCTCGTGGGAGATCGTTTGCCGAGCGTGTCAGAGGTTACTGGTTCTAATCCGCACGCATTCATATTTTTTCTCTCATCAAAACTGAATATGTTCATCAGTGTTCATCAGTGGTAACAGTCTATCAAGCAGGGACACGTTTGTGTTTTATTTCGTGATTTCACCGGAATGAATAGAGTCCGCAACGGCGGTAGATTGAAGCGTGCGTCCGAGTGAAGACTGCGCGAGGCACAGAGAACACTGTATCCATGACACTGATCGCCACGGCAACAAGCGCGCAGCTTGTGTTCAAAAACACATTTTAGCGCAAGATTTCTTATTTAAGAGCGAACTAAATGAATGCTCTGCTAGTTAACTGGAGATATTTTATTTATTTATATTAAGTACATGGTGAGACCAACTTCACTGGATCTAAACAAATCAATCTAACCATATAGATGTGTGTGACCAGTAGTGGTGGCTTTTTAAATCTGAAGGGTTCTTGCAAAAAAAAAAATTATAATAATTACCAAGAAATTGAGAGAAATTAATATAATAATCTCTATCCCCACTCACTCATTCTCTGCCTCTCTCTTCCTCTCTAAATGCCCACAAAATCTGACTAATCATCCCATAAAAAAGCAAAGTTACAGATATGAAAGTTGTTAGTTATTTGTAGTTTTTGTTGCTGTGCACTTTACTACCTGTGGCCTTAAGTGTATTAGAAAAACTGATGGCTGACTGACTCAAAACATTATTTTGGCTATAGCCTTTTTTGTTGTAGTTTTTAGTTTAAAGTAGTCTAAAGCTAAATTTAAAGACTCAGATGTTCTGTCTTTTATTTATTTTATTTTATATTCTACAGGAAAGTTGTATTTGTCAAGCCCTAAGCTGCTCCCAATAACCAAGCACAGGCTGCTAAGTTAATATGCTGGACATGTTGCTTGCAAATAAATACACAGGTGTCAATTCATGATACGTTGTCTTCTCTTACATGTAATACTTAATGTACATTGTTGTTAAATATAGTTTAATAATTAATGAAATATTATAAATAGAAGTCTTCAAATAGACCCTGTGATCGGTGATCGGTATCGGGTGATACAGCTTCCAGTATCGGGAGATCGGTGAGCGGCCCCAAAAATCCTGATCGGAGCACCCCTAGTGTTTACAGGATATGTTATGCAAACAACTCTCTAATCAAGGCTATTCATGTTGTAAGCTTTCATTTGAGTAGTCTGTTCTCAGGGAAGCACAAAACATATTTCGGATCCAGGTAGGCTACAGGTTTGTATGGGTATAATCTTTTTAAGATTTTTTTTAAACTTGTGTCAGTTAAAATGTTACACAACAAGTGCATGTTTACTAATATTTTTGAGAAATAAAATATTTCTTCATGGGTGTGGATTCGTAGATAACTGATGGGTCTGTATAATATGATTTACCTTGTTTTTACACAAATTCCAATCGGTTTCCAAAACAAATTAGCCTAAGGCTCACAAACTTAAAGTAACACCAAGTAACTTTTCCTCTTCGGTCGCCCTACTAGTTGGAAACGAAATTGTCCATTGCCGCTGTCGTAAATAATTTAGCCTACCGTCGACGCACGCTCGCTGTTTATCCAGCACCGGCTTTAGAATGAACGATGTCCACAGACAATGTAGAGTATGTTACAGGATTTCATGAAAGGATGATGTATTGCGACATCAGAAACGAAGAAAAACGAAATAATGACTATTGTAGCGCTTGACGTAAAGCAGTCGAATTTTGTAATTCTTTTTGTGCACGGGTTCCTACCCGAAACCCGAAGTTACATAGTGCCAGTAAAAGCGATACAGACCACGTCAGGCTATGGCAGACGTGTCATTTCACTTATTTTAAGTCGATGTACCATCACAAGGGTCTTGGAAATATATTATGAAGGTTGAAAAACTACATAGTGTTACTTTAAGAGTGCTTGAAAACTTATATTAAACACTGTTCCTGAACATTATAATCCGAATGTGTATCAGTGCACTGCACATTTTATGGTGAACAGCTTGTTTTCTGTAGCTTTTGTAAGCTCTTGCTTTTGTAAGACTGTTCACCGCTCCTTTGGAAAATTATGGTTTTGTGATCAATTACTGTTTGTATTACCTTAGTTTACCTTGTACAACATTGTATCTATAATGTATACAAAAATGATACTCTGAAATGTCCTATGAAATCCGTGCTTGCAAAGTATGTGCATGATATCTGTTCTGCACATCTCATTCTGCTCTTGTTCATTAACATTGTCAGGGTCTGAATTAGGCTTGAATTGGTTTGAAATTGATGCCATCCTTAATATTTACACTAGAGAAGAACTCGCAGTTATGGAAGGGTGGGACATATCCCGAACACACGCTAAGCGCTGCCAATCACAACACACTGGGCCAGTTAACCAATCACAGCACATTTCGTATTTCGGAAAGAGGGGCTTCCTCGAAATCAGCGTGTTCAAGCCAGACCAGTGAGAGAGGTACAATAATGTGAAATATGAGAAAAATGATGTGTTTTTTGAACAATCAACCATGAAAACATTCTAGTACACCCCAAAAACAAAATCAAGGCTTCGTAAATGTGGCATACTTCACCTGACTTTCTCCATTGTCATTCTCCAGCTCTCTGCATTAGCGTCAGGTGAAACTAGAAGTGCCTATGCACACACTCGCTAGATCAGAATTACACCATGGTAGCCATATGCAACTAGCCTATTAATATCTGAAACTAAAATTAATTAAAAAAAATGTATATGTGATTTATGCACAACGAGAACTAACTAAAAGCTAAAATTGAAATAAAAAAATAAATAGACACTCAAAACTACAATAATCCTAAACAGCTAGCACAAAGTCTGCTCCAATCTGCTACTGGATTGACGTTACCAGACGCTCAAAAACAAAGCACTTAATGTCTGCTCGTCCTCCTCAGAGTCTCTCCTGAGAGAAATGGCATTAGAAAGCTTTCCACTCCATTACTTTCATCTGCTCTCATATCCACCACCGACCCAGCATCAGGCTACGGTCATAATAGTACTCTGTGCCACGGTGGCCGCGTGTGTCTGTCTGAGGACCTGTGACTGCACTTCCTGACCTGCAGGTGGTGTGGTCAACTGGGCCTCAGGCCAACCACCATATGCTGTTTTCAACTGGCCACAGCAACACACACACACACACACACACAATTCAGATGTGTTCACACGTAAACACGCAGGGCTCTGAACACGCGAACACAGACGAAGACTGTGGGTGACCATCAGTTACCTGCGAGGGGACGGAAGGCAGGGTGGTGTTTGAGGTGGGTGGAAAGAGGAGGAACTGCAGTGATAACAGTCTGCTTTTACAACTAAAATAAACATCTGACTGCCATGTCTGGTCCCAAAGCTCACAAATGTCTGACTAGAAGTGCTGTTACGGTCACCGTATAATTGGAAAAAAACATAGAAAGGAGAAAAAAAAAACTTCCTTGGCTTGAAGGAATTTGTCAAAACAAATGGATAAAAAAAATTCAATGACTGCTTAAGTAGTTAGAGGGTTAATAGTTCAATCAAAAATGAAAATTCTGTCATCATTTATTCACCCTCCAGTTGTTCCAATGTTTTGCTGAACACAGAAGAAGATATTTTGAAGAACCTGGGTAACCAAGCAGTTGACGGTAGCAACTGAGTTCCATTGTATAGAAAAAAATACTACGGAAGTCAATCGCTACATCAACATTTTTCAAAATAGCTTCTGTGTTCAGAAGAAAGAAACACATACAGGTTTGGAACAACTAAATGAAAACAGAATAAAAATGTTGGGTGAACTATCCCTTACATCACTTGCCCACCGCTGCACCACCCTCCACAATTTTTATAGTAATAAAAATAATTTAGTTCAGTTAGAGAACAGACACTACAATTAAAAACTGAATGTGTCTGCTCAATGCAGCGTGAGCCAAACGAGAGTCGCAGCACAGATCAACAGCAGGAGTCAGATTTCATTTATCACAAGAGTGAGGAGCGGACTGACAAGATGATGGCGGAAGATTTGGTGTCAAAGCGAAATGTAAAAGCAAATTTTGGCAATATTTTGGATTTAAACACAACCTGCAAAGGATTATATGTGTTTTTCATGAAGAAAAATAGTGAACCCATCAATCAAGCAATTGCCACTCCCGAATTGCAGCTAATTCAAAAGCGAAAGTAAAATGCTTGTGACATTAATAACGGTGCGTGTCCACTGGCACACAGTGATTTCAGTTCAGTTAATTAATTGCGTTTTAAAAGTGAGGTGAAAAGAGGGAAAAACAACCCACGCCGATTAAACGTTGGGAAAATTTCATCACCGTCACAATTAGAGGTCGACCGATTCATCGGTTTTGCCGATTAATCGGCACCGATAGTTGATTGGTGAAACTATCGTTATCGGCAAAAATCCACACCGATAGTTTTTCCGGGTTGCATCTGTTGCTGGAGCGGCTGAGAAGTGCGCGCGGTCATTACACAGCACTAGCGCGCTGAAGAGACTGCTGGCATTATACAGAGCGAGAGCGGCCTCTAGAGGACAAATAATAAACTATCACTGGCTGAGTTGTTTACATTAACACGTGAGGCGCGTGCAGCACGGACCACGGAGAGAACACGCAGCAGAGAGAGCGCCGCTGACACTTCAGACTCGCATTTAAAACAGTCAGCGAAACGGTATGAATACATAACACTAAAGTACATATTGCAGTGTTTCCCCTACCATTGTTTTGGGGGGGCGGCCCGCCCCCTCAAAACTGCCCCCCGCCCCCCCTGAATGAAAAATTCCCCGAGAAAAAAAAAAAACTGGACGCAAGAGCTCCATGTAGTAACTTTAGCGGCTATGCTTTTCGCGATAGAGCAGTTTAGTACACTTGAAATCAAATCACGATAGACTAGTGTGTGAATATTAAACGGCTAAAATACTATTTAAATATGAATCACTGTGTGAATGAATGAACTGCACAAGACGCGCAGTTTCATTTCTCACACACAACACACACACACACACGCTCGAGCTGGTGCAGACGACGCGCAGTTTCATTTCACACACACATACACACACGCACGCGTGACGATCGCCCTGTTGTTTTCATAGACAGTAAAAGGTTGTTTTTGCCTATATGAGGACACAAATGCATGAACTTCCTCTCCAGACTCTAGGTCCGCTCTTAAAGTAACTCCGTGAGCATTTAACCGCTTCATTTGAGAAATCTATCGTCATGTCATAAACAGAAACTCAAAGGTCTTCACGGCAACCCGTCAAAATAAAAGTTCGGTTTAACTTGACAGAAATATATTACTGTTGTACAGTAGAATTTAGATGCATCTCAATGTAATAATAATACTAACACTAATACAAATAAATTATGATCTCAACTTTATTTTTAAAGGAATAATAAATTATTCTTCCATGTTTTAATTTTAACAGTAAAGCTCATTGTGCAGCACGTTGTTTGACAAAAAAAGTTTGTTCAATTTCATATGATTAAAAGAAATGTAATTAATGTTTTGTCTTCATTTGGTTACCAGAAAAAACAACAGAATTTGTGTGGGAAAAAAAACATTTAATAGATTTAAAAAAAAAAAAGATTGTATAAGTTTAATAATTGTTTATAATAAAAGTTTTATGATTTCAATTAATTAGACATGATTTTTGATTACATAAAAATGTACACCAAGTATCCGTAACACGCCCGCTCCGCGACACTAGTTTCGGGGGATCGACCCCCCCCCCCCCCTGAAAAAAATCCTAGGGGAAACACTGTATTGCCATATCATTATAAAGTAATTCTTATATTGACTAGATGCTGCATCAGCAGAGAAAGAACAGTAGTTTGCCGTCGAGGCTGTGAGGACTCTATCCTTACCTCAGTCAAGCGGTTTAAACAATGTGACAAAAACACACGCAGGCGGCAGACCTGACCCAAATGTTTTATGGCGCAATTGTTATCATCTATTTGCATTATTTTATATCCGGCTGGTCACTTTTATGCATTCATTAGCCGACGAAGTTGCATATTTAAAACTAGTGACGTGATTGCTTTCTCAACATTGATATGTTCATGCAGCCGACAGAAACATAAACAAATCATAAACGTGTTCAATTTAAGATCGTTTTAATCACTACAATACATCTTGTTATTTTGATTAGATAATTATCAAGTGTTCTAAAATAGAAGCAAATAAAATGAGAGACTAAATAGGCTAAATTACGTATACATTATACAGGTCTTTATTACATTTTAATGGCTAAGCACGACTCTTTGGAATTATATGAAATGGTAGCACTTTACAATAAGATTCCATTTTTAGCATTAACTAAGATTAATACAAGTTGTAGAAGAATTATTCATTGTTAGTTTATTTCAATTTATTTTATTTACTAATGCATTTGAAATGGAGTTTTAATTCTTATTTTATTTGTTATTACCTTAATGTACTATGAACTAACATGAATGATAAAGTTATAATTGTATTGCTCATATTAATACATGCAGTAAAAACGTATATTGCATAGTGCATAGTTCATGAAAGCTAGCTAATACATCCTTGTTTACAAATGGGACTTGCAACGTGTTACTTATGAAATGTTTCTAGGTTATAGCTTTGAAATCTGTAATATTTTAATGTTTAAATTATTTTCTGTATAAAGTTTTTATATATTAATATTTATATATTTATTTAATTTAGCACATTTCAGTTCAGCACTGTTTTATTGTGAGTATTATGTTTGTTTTTAATCCAGCATCCATTTAAAAAAATATCGGTTGAATTATCGGTTATCGGCATGTACGGTCAAACCTAAATATCGTTATCGGTAAAATCCACTATCGGTCGACCTCTAGTCACAATCCAGCAAATGTACAAAAATTACTAATGCAGAAGCAAATGTATACTTTATTTTAACGTGATGTAGTTACACGTTACTTACTACATGTACTTACTATAGTAATAACAGTAAATTCTGCTTAATTACAAGAAACCAGCCCTAAACCAAACCCTAACTTTAATTTTTTTATAGTAAGTACATGTAGTCAACTAATATTAGTTAGTACTTATTTGAGTAAGTACAATGTAACTACATCACCTTAAAATGAATTAACCGATTAAAGTTTTAAATATGAAAATGATTATTTGAATTAGGGCTGGGCGATAAATCGATTAACTCGAATGTGTAGTTTACGCCGATTTTTTTAAATGAAAATCGGTTTTCTCTTTAACAACCGCCGACGCTCCCATCTGGGCTCCCGTAGTTCCGACCGGGCTCAGTCAGCGCTTGCCATGATAGAGATACAACAACAACATGGCAAATGAACAAGACTGCGGCAGCAGAAGCACACCCGCCAAAAACATTTACAAACTGAATATGCAGGGCTGCCAACTCTCACGAGTTCAATGTGAGAGATGCAATTGTCACTTTTTACACGCTCTCACGCACACATCCATTTTCTCACGCAGAGAAAAATCGCGAAGCAAAGAGGACACTGACACCGACAGACTAGACAGAGAAGGTTACTATTGATATGAAACAGATTCTCAGCTCTCAGATTATGTAAATTTTATTACGAAATTTAAACAATACCAAAACACCGTTTTGGCCCTTGTAAATGTGACGTGAAAGATCGCTGACAGATCTCGGTTTAAGCGGCACATGAGCCGATCATCTGTTACTCTTTACTACTAACTTACCGAGATGTAGCTAATAAAATCGATCGATCAGTGTTTTGCAACCGCGGAAAGAGGTCCATAAAACAGCTGGAGAACAACATATGTCACGTAACGTTAATTTTACCTCAGGAATGCCTTTTAATGACCCATAGCACGCATGTTAGTTGGACTTAAAATAAGAGTATTTTGCTTAATATGATAACTATATTACACATTTATTATATTTTTACCTATATCATTAAAATATTATTACTTTGTTATTATAAAAAACGCATTATTTATCAATTTACTATTAAAAATACTATTTAATTTGAGTTAGTTTTAACCTTTAATAAATACCAGCTGACAGGGCTCTCTGTATGTTTACATCATTAGGTGATTTTTTTTGGAGAATAATTAACATAACACATTAACGTATCTACTGTACCTAATATTTATCCAAAGGAAATATTGAATCAATATCAGAATCAAATCACAAGAATTGAATTGAAATTGTGAAATTTGTGGCAAGCAATAATAAAAACAGTAGCATACCAGTCATTGTACATGGTTAATAAACTTAATAAAATTATGTTTAGTTACCAAAAAATTTAACAATCACAATAAACTTATTGTGATGCAAGTTTTTTTTTTTTTTTTTACACATTCCCCCAATCCACCCATTTTATGCTGTTACATTACACTATTTACAATGACAGGGCCTGCCCTCTTGTCTTTTTGGCTTGTTGTTTCTGATTGCACTTTAATCCAGATCAAATCCCAGAAGGGAATATCGAAACAAAATAAAGTTAAAACTTGTTTTGAACAATTTCTTTGTCATCTGCAGATTGATTTTAAGTAGGGAGAGAAAAAAAATCGATTTAAATCGTAAATCAGATTTTTTGTAAATAAATCTGGGATTTTATTTTTAGGCCATATCGCCCAGCCCTAATTTGAATCAAAATAATTTTTATTATTGGAAAATAAAACTATACATCAATTAAATATTTTTATATAATTATTATATTATAGTCTGGGTATTATATAGTATAATTTATGAATACAGATAATTCTATTTGTATATATTATGTCTATGCAAAGTTTTAGGCTAAGACACAAAACACTCATCTACAGTGATGGGATGAAGTTTCAAGTGAAAAAAAAAATTATGCGAAAAATAATGTAGGGCATGACTTAATTGTATCAATTAGGATTTTACTAGTTTCTGATTGTTCAACATTAATATTAATGGATAAATAACGTATTTTTTTTAATCGTATTCAATAGGGTTGCCGCGGTGAGGAAAATTTTCCACCGGTTAATCGACGTGTGACAACACCGGTAATCCCGGTGTCACCGTGGGGGGCGGGGCGGGGGAGTTAAATAGCTTTTAAATGCGTGCGCGTTTAGGCTACTTTCACTTTCGAAATAAGTGTCAATTGGCAATTCAGCGTCAATTGCTTGAATGGACAAAAAAAAAAAAAAAAAAAAAAAACTCGCTGACAATAAAACTGTATTTATAGACAGAACTTTTATTAGCATAACGAATGAATAAAAATACCCCCATGCATAGGCTGAAAAAAGTGAAAATCGGCAAACTGTGGGCCCAAACTAATAAGAACCATAAAACGTTTTTTTAACGAATAAGAAAATAAAATAGGCCTAAATAAATTACACAAAGTTTAAATAAGATAAAACCAAATAAATAAGAGACGAATATAAAATAAAAACTTCAAAAAGGACCTTAGCCTACATAAATGACAGCACTCTAAAACACACTATAAATTGGCATTTATTAACATTGCTTGTAGTCTAGAGTCAAAGAACATGACAGTTGAGACAAAGACAGACTTCATGACAAAGACAGTCTTGCAGTCAAGAACATGTAGACTGAGTAAAAACTATTGCGAAATGACGGCGTTTCCATTAACCGATGTTATGCGACTAAAACGTCCTTTTTTTCCTCTTGCGAACGGCATATAGCCAGGAGTTTCTGGGTGTTTCTCCCTCATTTCTGCTCCGATGTCTTGATTGTGGCATTTCTTTGAGGTTTAGGTAGGCTATTCCTGTAATTATTGTTTCTTTTTTATGAATTTAATAAATAACTATGTCTCGCATTCTGTCCAAACGGTCATTGTAGGCCTACTTTTGTGTCCATTCGTTTTTCCTTTTTTAACCGTAATTTTGCAAAACAAAAAATTAACGGTTGTTGTATTTGCAAAGTTGAACACCAAAATTTAAATTAGAACTGTACACACCAAATGCTGCGCAATATATATATAGCCTATATTAACGGATTTTTGTTTATGACTTTTACCCCTTTATTAAACATTTAAAATATTCACAAATTAATATGATTTTTTTTTTAGATTTGACTGGTTTTCTAAGGCCAAATTAGAACCTGGAAATGATATTTTTCCCGCAGTGCTGAATGACAGCACTGCGGGAAAAATATCATTTCCAGGTTCTAATTTGATATAATAAAAAAAATATAGGCCTATGTCTCTGGAACCACAGCATAAGCTACAGAAAGGTGATTTATAGGCTAATAATAAATGTGTCTGAAAAAATAACGAGGCATTTTAATTGTTTATTAATAAACTAGTGTTTTCTAAACCAGTGTCGGTTAAACATATCTCCATCTCCGCTGTAACGGATGCATCTTTAGAGAGAAATGCATCTTTCATTCGGATTAGCCTACATCATCAGAAGGTATTAGCTTTCGATTCGAATTTGTTCGTTTTAAAGCGGACATTTCAAGCTTTAGCCTAGGCTGGATATTTTGTTTCAGTTCTCACGCTCCAGTTCACGGAGACCATGAAACCGCGCCTGATTGTTTTATTTTATTTTACAAAAGCAAAACGTTGTCTTGTTATTTTGAGTTTGAGACCAATAGAAGTAGTTGCGACTAATGTATTATTATTTTCTGTATGGCCAGAAATGATAGAGTATTTTAAGTTGTTTCCATGTTGATAGGAAAATGCAAGTGTTCACGCCAGCGCCTCCCTGCCATGCAGTGCGCGCTCCACACTCCGCATAGCAATATACGTTCTTTGGCAGTAGCCTACTAATTGATTGTTGTACCTGTGTGTCTGGCTTCTGCGGTCGATGTTTCACTGCAGTGCCCAGTTACTGTAGTTTGACTCGTTCTCATCTCCACACGTGCTAAATGGAATTTGACTCCTGATGCTTGCTGATCTGTGACGTGATGGCTCTTGGCACGCACTGCGCAGTACAGTTTTTAATTATAATGTATGCTCTCTTCTGAACTAAATAATTGATCATTATTATTTATATTTATAATTAATTCAAATAAATATTTTAGCAAAAACGAATAGCCTACTTTAAAAAAGTCAAGACATCGCGGTGTCACGGTGGGAAAGTGATGTCACCGGTGATGGGGCTTAAAACCGGTAACACCGTCAACACCGTCTATCGCGGCAAGCCTAGTATTCAATCGTATTTTTTTCGTATGGTATATCTGATACAAAACCTACATGTTACTAATGGAATATCTGATAGTTGTAGATTAAATCATAGCTTTATCTTGCAAGACCAGGTACATGTAATAAAAAAGTAAATTAATCAATTTTGAATTTGTTGACTTCAATGTTCCTGGTATAAAAATGATACACTTGTACTCACCACAGCTGTGACATCAGCCACGCCAAACGCAGCTTTCTGCCTTCGTCCTGTGATGTGGCTGCAGTTCTCCTGTATCTTCTCCAGCAGCTGGCGCATCGGCTTGCAGTAATTGGCCACTTTGCATTCCTTCAAAAACGCTTTCAGCTGAGGAGACCAACAAGAGAGAGACAGAGGGAGTAAGAGCAAACAAATGAAATATCATAAAAATTATGTGAATATGGAGCCACATGCAGATAGAATTTTTAACTATCCTCAAACAATTCATATAGTTCTAATAACTATCTGTATACATTAAATTGTTCAAAGTTTAGTTTAAATCTGGAATTGACTGGGCCAAAAAGAATAAATAATCAAAACTGGATTTTTAAACAGCAGTGAGGAGAGCTCGGTTTTGGCCAGAGCAGAGGATGTGGCCAGAGTGTGTGTGTGTGTGTGTGAGAGTGTGAGTGTGTGTGAGAGAGAGAGAGAGAGAGAGAGAGAGAGAGAGAGAGGGCTGAAAGAAGTAATGGTGAAAGAAGTGTTTGTGTGTGCTGTGTTGCTAGTGAAAGTATTGGGATGTGTATGTTGGGGTGTGAGGACTGAAGAAGCTGGACTACAGCCTGTGAATAAGTTTGTATGTGTGATCTGTGAGAATGAGAACCATCACATACAACTGGTGTAACAAGCTCCATAAATTTAACTTATTTTGACTTGTTGCTGATGTGGTAACTGTTAGAAAAAAAGTAAAAGAGTGAAAGCATTTGTGCAGAACAGTACCTGAACGATGGCAGGCAGAGCGAGCTCAGGAAAGCCAATGGCGCAGGCCTGTGTGTGGAAGTACTCCAAAATGAGGTCATACAACTGGTCCACTAGACCATCCTGGAACAGCGAAAACACATAGACATTCAAAACTCAGCAAATGAGATGCATTCTCAGGCCAGAAACATATCACGCAAACAGAAAGCGATAGTTACCATTAAATGTCTATACCATTAAACAAAACCAGATATCGTCGCTGTCGGGTGGATTAGTTTCATGTTTGAGATGGTAGGGAACAGAGGTGGTTTTAAAATGCGTTTTTGGTTAAAACTGCAGTTTTAAGGAGAAAATGGTGTTGAGTGATGAATTTGTACATGGCTTGTCTTAAAGCATATTAAAAACACCACATAGACGTAAACATTGAAAACAAATATATATTTTTTTTTTGAATCTCTTTTTTTTCCATCTTGTGAAAAGTTTTTTCAAAGAGTTTTTGGAGATACAAGGTATCTGTCGCCGCCCGACAGCGACGAAATCCTAATGTGTAACGCAGGGTTGCTACTGACATCTTTTTTTTGGATTCTTTGATGAATAGAAAGTTCAAAGTAACAGCATTAATTTGAAAAATCTTTTGAGACGTCATTACTGACACTTGATCAATTTAATACGTCCTTGCTGAATAAAAAAAAAATCTTACTGTCCCTAAACTTTTGAATGGTAGTGTAAATGTAACTATTTTAATAGTTTAACTTAAAAATGTGACGTCAAAATTAGGAAAAAAGCCCCAAAATTTAAATTGTCACAGTAGCAGTAGCCTACACAAAAATGGCAGCCCCCCACAAAGTATTCACACCTCTACTCAACACCTGGCATAAAAGCATTCACACTAATCCTGACCCGTTTTAGGGCAGGGATCGAACATAAATCCCTTGCCCTACCTAAAATTTACAGCCACAGCCCTCACAGACACATTCCTCGCAATGGAATCGGGAAAGCCCTGCTCGTAACTGCCCTTACTAGTTGGGAAATATTTAAGATTTAGTAAGTCAGACAGAGATCCCAGACAGCAAGGGTGGAGCGGCGTCTCGGGGGGGCCTGTGGCTGCGGTGTCTTGGCCTGGGTGTATGTACTGGAAAGCTTCCCCGTGCTAACCAGGAGAGCAGGATAATCCCTGCAGCTTGTGTGGCAATCCTCTTGGCAGCGGCACGGCGCGCGGCGCTTTAGCCTGTGTAGCAGCGTGTTCGGGCTTTCATCTCCTAACCTCAATCCAGTTACAGCCAGTCAGCATGAACACATGACAGGAGGAGGGGCCATCTTTATCCAGTCCTTTATCTGATGCATTTTTGTCGTTGTTTTTTAGTTTTTTAATAGTGTTTTTTAGTGTTATTTTAATATGTCTTTATGGCTCATTATTTTGGATTTATTGTACTGTTAGGGCTAGGTACCGATTTTTACAGTAGAAATTAATATTTTAATTCAGAAATGTGGTAAATTGATCAAAAGTGACAGTAAAGACATTTAAAATGTTACAAAAGATTCCTATTTAAAATAAATGCTTTTCTTTGAACTTCTATTCATCAATGAATCCTGAAAAAAATGCATCACTGTTTCCACAAAAATATTACGCATTTAAAGGGGTACTTTACTACTGGCTAAATGACCTTTCAATACAACATGGCTGCCTTTACAGTAGAAAGGCTGAAAAAAAAAACTGTTGTCTTCCCTTTTGCCAAATAAGTAGAAAAACACCCATACTGCACTGGGCATGTTGCCACCTAAGGCCACTCCCAGTCTGCTATGGTTACGCTTACCAGAGTCAAATACTGCCTGGCTTTAGTAGGAAAAACTTCTTGGCAAACTTTTAGTCATAATGGTGCCAACTTGTATTGTTCCCGGATGCAAGAGTTCAAATAGTAAACATTTAGCAGGAATAAGTTCCTTTCAGTTTCCAGTGAAGGATCCAGCACGTATGAATATGGTTGGTATGAATGAAATTCATACTACATACTACATACACCATGTTGTTACTGTCATGTGACTAACCAGCGTCAGTTGAGTCGCTTTACTTGTGTGAAAATGTAATTGTAATATATAGGGGTGTCCATGGTTAACCGATTAACCGTTAAAAATTGCGTAACCGAGTGAAACATTTTGCTCGGTTAAGTGGCGTCAATGGCGTGAATTGTTGCATCACCAGAGACCGCCAGAGCTCTCACAGACATGTGAAATGTCCACAAGAAGTTCACTTTTCATAATTTTAAGGCCGTAAATAGGCTTTCATTTCTCAAATAGTGTAATGTCTTAATTTTAATTTGAATTAAGGAAAGACGAGGCAGTGGTAGTCGTGGTAGTCTATTCACCTTGCTGAGGGGGATGTGATCAAAGCCTGGAGTGGAGCAAAAGCACGTTCCTCTCTCCACTCTAAGCATTCTGTAATCACTTCGCTCATAGTCCACTCCTGGTTTTCAATTCCCGCTCATGGAAAAACTAACAAGACCGCTAAAAAGACCGCTAAAAGTAAATTTTTTTAAAATCGTTGGTTCGGATGAGTAGCCTAACTGAGTAGCCTATTTAATTGGAATATCAAATAGGTTGTGCGATTATTAAAAAAAATCATGTTTTCGATGCTGACGCGTTCAATGTAGCCTGGGTGGCGCTGCCAATAACCTAAAAGCTGTCAAAAAGAACAGGCAAAAGTAATGATTATGAATATGTCAAATATAGCAAGGAGACATTTAAATTGTTTATTAATAAATAAGTGTTTTCTGTCAGTGTCGGCTCACTCGGCTGGAAAGATGAAGTTGACGATGCTTACTCGCGATCTTCACAGTAGTGAACGCGCCAGAGAGAAATGCACTTTTCATACGGATTACAAGAGCAGTCTGTTTTCTTTCGTTTTGAATTGTTCTGTTTAAAAGTAGACATTTCAATATAGATATATTTCTCAGGTATGTTAAGTAGTCTACCTTATACGCGGAGTTTCGCTTTCGGTTTGTTAATGAGACGCACTCAGTTCACGCACTGGCGGCTCCGTGTTGTGATTATCTAACGTCTGCTATATTTACTTCTATTTATTCAGTCCAGGTAATTGGTTGATTAAACATTGATTAAAATTAAGATACAATTAATACAAAACGAAATTCACTTTAAAGAAAGGCTTTGTGCTTTCTGTTTGAGGTCTCTGGAAGTTTTTGTGCCGCTTCAAGAACTATCACGTCCCATTGTTTGTTCCATATAAATGCGAACACGAAAAATAAAATAAAATGAATATTTTATGTTCTGGGAAGAACTAACCCTTCTTCATTCGGCAGTAGCCTAGTACTTTTGGTTTGTGCAGTGTAATTCACAGAATTAGGTAGCCTAAAACAATTTTTTGCCACCTAAAAGTTAAAGATGTTTTGTGCAGTTATTAAAGGTGTTAAAAACGAACTACCCCTTTCACGTGTGTCTGTATCTCGGGGTTGCGGCGCGCACATTATGGTTAACCGAGTATTAACCGATAAGGGCATCGGTTAACGGTTAATGAAAAACTTGAAAACGTGCAACCCTAGTAATATATAATGGAATGATTTTACTTAATTTTGATTAAAAAAAAAAATGCAGCCTTTGTGAGCATAACATACTTCTCTCAAAATGAGATCAACAAAAAAAAACCAAAATTTGAAAACCCCCAAGGAATATGCATTTATTTTTAACTTATACAGTGAAAATGTTCACTATGGATGTATAAATATCTGAAACTCAAATATGTACAGGATGTGTCACCTTATAAGCCTTTTCTTGGAGATTGGTCTTGCTGAGTTTGAGGATCACTGCAAAATTGATGGGCTTTACACTCATGCGGCCTGGTTTCTTATTGAAGTCTTCCTGCTGGAGGATCTGAGGGGAAGAGTGAACAAACAGATACATCAGAGTGCTCCATCACAGACACACGTGCACAGAAACACAAGAACACTACAGCAGTAACCCACTGATTATTCAGACAAACACAAACTAGAGAATTACTCAAGGGCTAGGTCTTATAGTAATTTTAGGTGTACAGACGAGTGTTGGAGAAGCTACTCTAATACAAACTGCAGAATCCCAAGCAACAAGTTACTCAAAGTAATTAAACCCCTTGCAACCTTTGCCAACCAAACAATTCATACTAGAGATGCACCGATTACAATTTTCTAGGCCGCTTCGCATTTCCGATTTTTCATTGAGTTTGACCTGCCGATACCGATTTCATTTTTTTCTAACCACTTTACAGCACACACAAATATTTATTTTGTCTCTTTTCTTTAGTAGAACATTTTGCATAGAACATTAGAACAGTAATCGCTATAAAATAGAACTATATAAATTACTCCTGGTGTGGGAAATTCACATACATCTAAAGTGCAGTGTCAGGGTTTCCTGCAGCACTTTGAAACTAAGGCAGCCGCCTAAGCAACACACGCCTGCCGCCTTAACTACGTCGTAAAAAAAAAATTATATGAGCGATATCAGCTGTGTTACTCTGTCCTGTTTTCTCCCTTTCAATCTTTAAATATGTGATAAGCATTCGTGTTCGCTTCAGTCTTGTTATCAGCGCGTTCTTCGGCAGCGGCGCGAAAGCGTGCGCACCGTTACTATCGTTAGGCAATTGAGTTACAGAACAAGATAGTAGCCAAGCGTAGTTTGTCGTCTGAAATAGGAAAGTTTCAGTTTAATCCACTGTGGCCACAAATGCCAGAATTCAATAATTTAAACCCCAAATCAGAGCTTTTCTGTTAAAAGAACATGTTGATCTGAAAACACAGACAAGCTGGAGTTCAGCAATCTTCATTTGAGATTTTTAACTTAAATTGAAGTGTCATTTAGTCGGTCTGTGTTCTGTCACGAGCCGCTTGCGCTGTTTGTGCGAACAAAATGCAGGCTGATATCCAGCAGTGTTTTTAATGTTGATGCCATGTTTCCCGAATATCCACACGATTTCAAATGTGACAATGTTACCCTTTTGTTTTTTAACTGTTGTATAAAATCAATAAGTGATTTACTACATTTAAAACAGTATAGTCAGGTTTATTGCTCTATTTTGCAACGAAATCTGTGGCTTTGAACGAATCATGAGATTCAATGAATGACTCGCACATTAAGACAATGAGTTACCGCCATCTACTGGCGATTTTAATATAATATTTTTATTAATATTAAAACGATTTTTAACATTGCCTATTTATTGAACATTGTTTTATTTAAGACATTATTTTTTTAAAGGTATTAAAATAAAATGGTAAAAAAATTCAAATTAAAATAATTAATTAAATTAATAATTAATTAAATTAATTAAAATAAAGGTAAAAAATAAAATGGAAGAATTGATTAAAAGGGGCAAATATTGTCCCTTAATGGAAAAGGTGTGACTGCAGTCTAAGTGGAGGAGAGAGGGGGGTTTCAGGGGTTACGGCACTCTAAAAAATTGGAGAACCAGGGAACTAAGGAAAAGGGATTTGTAGAATTGCACAAGTGCTACTGCTAAAGAGTGCAATGTCAATCATTTCTCATAATCTTAATTAAATTGGCCTAGATAGAATAATTATTATGACATTTTCTCTTTTAAGACTACATATAAAAAAGCTACCAAAAGTCAAGTAACTGAAGTTTGGCTAAAAGTAATGACTAAAAGTTGACGAAAAATGCAAAGACTTTTTGTCAACTAACTTACTATTAGATGTAATGTTATTACCTCGACAAACTAATAATTAAAAAGATAAGACTCAAGTTTCAGTATATGTCTTAAAAAATTTGTTTACTTTTAGAGGATTAGTTCGCCTTGCTCCGTTCTGTGATGCGCGTTCATGTGACGTCGCGTAATACGCAATACGCAGGTCACGCCTGACGAAAAGGCAGGGCGAAAAACTCCATCTCATCTTCTCCTCGAAGTTAAAAATCGTCCGACATCATTGTTTTACCTTTTAACTTCCTTTTTTTGTAAACAGCATTTGACTTTGTTTGCACATTCAACTTGTCTCGGTAGGTACTTCCGCCTACTTGACCTTTTCAACGTAATTGCGTATTACGTGGCGTCACGAACGCGCATCACAGAACAGAGCAAGGCGAGTATTTGTGCTTATAAAACTTAAACTTTTTTATTTATTTTTGAAATGACTGTTTCGCTAGATAAGACCCTTATTCATCGTCTGGTGTCGTTTAAAGCTGCACTGAAACTGTCATTTGAACCTTGAACCGTTTGGGTCCCATTGAAGTCCATTATATGGAGAAAAATCCTGGAATGTTTTCATCAAAAACCTTAATTTCTTTTCGACTGAAGAAAGACATGGACATCTTGGATGACATAAGGGTTAGTAACTTATCAGCAAAAGTTTTTTTTTTAAAGTGAACTAATCCTTTAATTTGTGTCAGGTGTTATGCAATTCTTAACAATGTTAAAAGAAGTTCACGATAAATGAATTTCCACTGAACAAAACTAAGTGCACCCTGTGAGAACTGCAAGAACTCAATATTTTAAATTTACACCACCATTGCACTATTTTTTTTTAAATAAATAAATAATTCTATTAAGCAAGGATTGCAATTTATTTATCAAAAGTCACAGTTAAGACTTTTATAACTATCACCGTTTTCACAAACATTTCAAGCATCACAACTGTTTTCAACATTGATAATAATAAATACATATTGAGTAGCAAATCAGATTATTAGAAAGATTTCTGAAGGATTATGTGACACTGAAGACTGGAGATAAATATGCTATTATAGAAAACAATTAAAAAATATATTTCACAATATTACTATATTTTTGAAAAAAATAAATGCAGACTTGGTGTGCATAAGACTTATATTGTTATTGTATATACTTATTGTTATACAACAAAAACTTTTGATTTTGAACAGTAGTGTACATGAACTGATTCATTAAAATGTATTCGATTTACCAATTTTATTTATTAAATGAATAAAGCTCATAAAGCTGGAAGCGCAAAAAATCAAAAGCTGCAATTTAGTATAAGTAACTTGTTGGCTTTTAATTATTATAAGATTATTTCCAATATTCATTTGCAAGCAACAAAATAGAATTTATAATTTGCCATACTTTTTCCACAACTAATGACTGTTACGCCTGCAAACAGTGAGGCCGCATAGTTTGGTACATGGTTGTGACTTCTCGCATGACTATCTCTGTGCTTCCGCGTTTGAGAGCAGTTGAAAGTACTTGACGAGGTCATCTAGAACCAGCTAGGTGTGTGTATATGCTCGTGGACAAACGACGGATGTGGTGTCGCCTGCGGGACACAGGAGGAAGTGGTGGCACATGGTCCCAACCTGATACGCTCAGGGGCTTCTGCAACAGGAAGCTCAAAATCATAGAGCTCTGATAAAACGAGAGAGAGAGAAAGAGCGGGAAAGGTGAAAAATAAAGAGAGATGCCCTACTCTAAATCGCTGTACGCATACTTTTACCATGGGTGCGAAAACAGGAAGTGGACTGCATCACAAATAAACACAGGGAGCAAGAAGGGGGTCGGTGGGAGTCGCCACACTGACAGAGGATGTGGTCTGCGCAACACATTTGAGAGCTGAGTGAGAACCACAGACCTCCCTCATGCACACACACACACACACACACACACACACACACAATACTCTCTTCCCCCCCAGGCTTTATCGCAGTATGGTCAGGACTGGTGGGAGATCGCAGCCAAGCAGTGACCACCCCCCATCCCCCCTTCCGTTGGTCTCGGCTGCTGTCGCCTCCACGCTTCTATTCTCACAACAGCTGTCACCGCAGGGGCCCACGCCAGCCACACACAAACACACGTTTTGTCACCCGCCTCACACTATGGAAAATGTTGACAGTTTGTGACCTCTACTTCTCCCAAAAACGAAGACGTGCAGCGTTCGCACACATTAGGATGCGCGTTCATGCAGACCGCACACTCTGATCTCTGCTGTCTTGTCTTTTAGGCTTTAATTGAAAGGTTGTCGACCGTTTAGTTAGCTTGTCTTGTCTTACTACTTGGTTTTTCAATAGTACTAGTCGCTGGGTCTTTTGAATAATTAGGCTTCAGCAGAGTCCAACCAGATGCAACATTAGGGAGTTTCCATATTGCACAGCTATTTGTGTTTAAAAATCAAATAAATTCCATTTTCTGTTAACAACCCACTATAGTTCTGTAATTTGACAGATTTAGAAGTTTGAGGCTGGACTTGGTTTATCCATCAGGAATTGTTATAAACAGCTACAATACCATTTTTAATGCTCAACAAGTGTGCATTCATTTGATTAAATGGTATTAAAGTGACATTATTAAAAAGCAAAAAAAAAAATCAACAGGCAAATTTTCAGCATCATTACGCCAGTCTTCAGTGTCACATGATCCTTCAGAAATAATTCTAATATGTTGATTTGCTGCTCAATAAACATGTCTTATTATCTTTTAATGTGAAAAAATTCTGTGGAAATCTGGATTTTTTTTCAGGATTCTTTGATGAATAGAAAGTTCAAAAGAACAGAACTTGTTTGAAATAGAAACCTTGTAAGATTATAAATATATAATACTCTTTACTGTGACTTTAGATCAATTTAATAAGTCCTTGCCAAATAAAAGCATTAATTCCTTGTTAAAAAATCTTACTGAACCTACACTTCTAAATGTTAGTGTCATTTCCTATTGGTTAATGTTATTTAATAATGTTATATAATATTACTTAATAGTGACATCAGTGGAAAAGAAAAATAGTCTCAAATTGTCTTACTTTGTTTAAAATGGTGGATTTGATACAAAAAAACTACTTTGATGGCAGTGAAGTGAAAGGGATGAATTTAGGCAGTTTTTAGTGCTCAGTCCATCAGCAAGCTTAACCACATCACATTATTAGCATGGTAAAACCATCTCTGAAACATTGCATCTCTTAATTAATCTGCTTTAAAAGCAACCAGATTACCGATAAAGCTAGTTGACATCACAGCAATTGACTCTTTAATTGGCAGTTTCTTCATATGAAGAATTCTTGTTATTGTACTTCAGATGTGATGAAAGGTCAGAGACAAGAGTATGGCAAATTTTTGATGACAAACGCTGTGTGTTCAGTTCTCATGGCCAAACCACGTCCACCCACACACAAACCCGTTTATTCAAGGCAGCCTGGGAGATGCTAGGGAGATACCGGAATAGTTATGATGGTATGATATGCCAGTCTCACCTCCAGCAGGAAGGGCATGGCGGGCACAAATGTCTTGGTGTTGCCAGACAGCAGGATGATCGCTCTGACACAATGCAGTCGCAGAGGGTAATACCGGGAGATGGGCACAAGCCTAAAGACACATCATAGAGCCATTATTGACCTGATAGAGTTTAACTGAATTTCTGTTTGTAAACAAGTAATGTGGATTTTTTTTTAATATACGATATCTTTTATTAAATCTTCACATTTGCAGGCAAAAAAGTAATGTAGTATTCAAAGCTCAAGTTGACACACTGAAAGTTGTAAACTTAAATATGGTAAATGTCGCCACCTGCTGGTAAAGTGTGTAACTAACTAACAAAGTCATTTAAAGGAGTATTAGTTCACCCAAAAATTTACATTGTCATCGTTTACTGGCCTTCAAATCGTTCAAACATTAATAAATACATTTCTTCCTGAATTTCAAGCTCCACAAATGACAAATAAGCACCATAAAATTGGTTGACTTGACTCTTGCACTTTGTAAGAGCCATTTTATCTTTATTTAAACCTTGTTATAAGTGTGTGTCCAGTAGGAGTCTCTCTTTGAGTACCGGTAACTGGTTACTGAATATAGGTGGGAACCTTCCTTCAGGTGACAGGTGTTGCTGGTGGGAAGGTGCACACAGTTTTTTGACTGCTACGCTAAGTTATGCTATGCCACGCTGTACAGTAGCAAAGAGTATAGAAGCACAAGAGGCGAAACTCTGATGCTTTTCTGGTAACAGCCACTAGATGGCGCTTCGGGAGCGCGGCCGCCATTTTGGGATGAAGATTCCAACGGGAGTTACTGGACAACAGCACAGATAACAGTTTTTTGAGGTAGTTTTTTCTTGCATTATAGAATATTTCCATTTTATGCAACTTTACACATTTACTACTATTATTAGTTACCAACTCCACTTGGCCTGAAATATATTTTGTACGTTTTAATCCCCTGGATCATGCTACAAACATGATGATCTTATGGAACATTATGCATTGCTGTGTCCGTTATCCTATAATTGCCACAATTTTGTACAGTGGCTGTGTTTTTGTTTACATAGTCTTGCTTTAACGGTCATTAATATACGATATAAGAAGTTTACTGTAAAGCTGTTTCTATTGCTGTTGTATAGGCCTAATAGTTGTACAAATAGAGAGTTTGTAGGCCTACTACTGTATACGTGTTGTTGTAGCCATTAAATAAGCGCATTTAGTTTCATATTTGTTCAAATATTATAATGTTTTTCCCCATATTGATTATGAAAAGTGAACAGCATGAGTATGATATCGGGAGACATTAAGTGGCTCATACATGATTTTGACTCATTAGCCTACGCTGTGTTTTGTAGAAAGCCTTTCTTTAAAATTAATTTCGTTTTGTATAAATTGTATCTTATTTTTTTATTTTTATTTATTTAATCGGCTGGATTTAATAAATGGCAAATATAGCAGACATAATCATGACATCCGGCGCCGGCGCTCGTCGTGAACTTGAGCGAATCTCATCATAACCGAAATATGCCTCAGACAGACATGAGAAATATAGAAAGCTTGCAACTAAATATTTAAACGAAACTATTCCAAACGAAAAGAAATAGGCTACTCTCTGATTATGTTGCAGACTCACATATGTTGAAATAACGAGATATTATGTTGAAATAACATTATAAATAATACATCTTTAAATATATTTGATTGAATGCTGAATGTTGTGCTTATTCAATTTAGTAAAATTAAAACTTTAGTTTTGATAATTAAAATTATTGAATATTAAATATCGAAGTTTTGCTCATTTAATAATAGTATACAATATAGGCTATAAGTGCGCAGCTCCCCCTGTCAATGATCTAGCACCCCCTCGGCACCTGCGTTAAAAAATCTGGTGCTGCCTCCTCTTTTTACATAATTATTTCAACCTAAAAATGACCTCTGCACTGGGCTAAATATATGTATAATATATGACTGCCGAGTGGCTTTCACCCCAAAATGGCGGAAGCACAGCGCTGCTGCTGGGCGCTGGTGTTGCAATGGAACGTTCTATTGGCTTTCACTTCTTGTAAATATACGTTCTTTGACAGTAGGAAATCAGTACTGGTGAAGGACTTGGAACTGTGGATTTATTGACTGTTTGTTGGACTCTTGCTTACTTGAAATGAAGACCAGTCACGGTAAAATAAATCTACTACGTAAGCATATTAACTTGTGTTTGGACATTGCAGTGAATGACAACCCAAGTGTGCGTGTCCATTAACAAGCACCGTCCAGCAGCCTTCAGCTGCTTCAAGTAATAGACTTGGCTGCTTACACATTATTCAAAGTCTTCTGAAGTAATACAAAAGCTTTGTGTGAGGAACAGAACACATTTTTTATGGGGCAATACTTAGGGGCACATAGTTCTACTTTGACTATTTTTGTCTCATGTTTGGAGCTTGGCAAAATATGGCCATATTCACTTTTTCATTTGTGGGTGAAATAGCTCTGTAAAGAAAATGAAAAACAAATAAAAGGCAAAAAAAAATCAATCATACTTGATGCAGCCGATGATGACTTGACACAGAGGGTAGATCAATGGCTCCAAAACCTCACTGGGGTAAATGGTGCTCAACACACGACACCACAGATACAGACAGTGCACATACTGCCAGTTATACACAGACTGAAATGTCTCCTGAAGAAAATGCACAAAACAGAAAAATACCGATCAGCTGCAAATCAGAATGTGAATGAGAGTTTGCTAGAACAACACCTAACAAAGCTAAAAAGCTACTTAAAAAAGTGTCAGCAGAAAAGGAGAAAATAATCTTTGGAATAACAAGCGTGATGAATCACTCGCAATAAAATCAAGACTGAGAAGATAAATATGGTCCATTTTAATGTAATTGTTAACTTTAAATAGTCGTTTTTTTTTCCACATAGAAGAAAAGCCGTCAAGACTTCTAACTACCTTCTTCTTCAGATTCATGGCGTTCCTGAGGTGGATGGCCAGCTGACGGATGTAAATAAAGGCGTGCTGGTAGGACACCTGTGTGTCCAGTGAGTACATCTCAGAGAGAGTCCGCTGCATGAAACTAATCATGGGAAGAGTGTTGGGTGACGTGAACTTGCAGTTCTTTACGTAGGCGATGTACATTTGCTGCAAACAGAAACCTCACCATTAATAATGAACCATGGCATCTTCACAAGTATTTCATCTTTTTGAATGTACCAATGTATAAACTGATAAACTTCCCCCTCTATTATACACTACTGTTTAAAGTTTGGGGTCAGTACAATTTTTTGTAAAGAAATTATTTTATTCAGCAAGGACACATTCAACTAATCAAAAGTAAAGATTTATATTTTGAGTAAATGTTGATCTTTGCTCTTCTTTCTATTCACATATATATATATATTAAAAATAAATAAAAAACAGAAAAATTGTATCATGTTTTCCACAAACATTTTAAGCAGCATAACAGTTTTCAACATTTATGATAAAAAATATTTCTAGCCCCAAATCAGCATATAAGAATGATCTTTGAAAGATCATGTGACAATGAAGACTGGAGTAATGATGCTGAAAATTCAGCTTTAACATCAAAGGAATTCATTCAATGTTTAAACTTATTAAAACAGTAAAGTTCTTTTAAAATAAAATTTGTAATAATGTTTTACTGAATAACTATTTTAAATGCAGCCTTGATGAGCACAGCTTCCTTTCAAAAACATTTTTAAAAATGTTACCGACCCCAAATTTTAACGGTTGTGGATGTAATTCGTGGTAGATTTATGACAGCTAACGTCAACCAATATATCAGTTTGTCATTTAAGACATTGGTCAATAGTTCTAATGTCATTCTTTTTAACTGCTTTTTAGTTTTTTAAAGAAAAAAAATAAACAGCACCAGTGTAATGCACATTATGGTCATGGACATGGACATTTAGTGCAAAATAAAATCTCAAAACTTGTGAAATAAACGTACACTGTGCTGTAAAACTGACCTTAAGAACAGAGTCTAGGAAGATTTCCTGTTTGTGCCGGCAGATTTTGTTGAGCGCTAGAAAGGCCAGGACCCTCACGGTCTCCTCTCCTGTGCTCCAATGTTTGATCAGGCTCTAGTATCACAAATGAAAAGATGCTGAATTTTATTGTTTGATTACAAACATCCATCTCAGTGCACTGAGCACGATTTTGTTCTTTAGGTTAGTGTCATCTATTAGTAGCGCTTACTTTGAGAAGGAGCCTGCACTGTTTTGGCAGACTCAGGTAGTACGGCACCATCTGGTTGGCGTGACGGAGAACTGCAGCTATGACTGTGGCCTGGGTTAAACTGGAGAGAAGCTGAGGAGGGGGAAAAACAACCACATCACTTCATGTTAGCACTGAGATTCAAGCACTGAAATGTTGTGGGTGAAAACTGAAAAAGAAATCTACCTGAACAACACCAGCGACATACATCTTAATATCAGTCTGATTTTTCTGCCACCTGGGACTTGAGGATGGGAGTATTAATCTGAAAATACAGATGAACACAATGTAGAAATCTGACAGATTCAAACGACCATCTATACAGCAGGAGGAACAGGGCTGTTACTTCTTCTGGTCTTTCTCTGGAGCTTTGAGCTTCAGCATTTTGTGCAGAGCCGCATACATGTCCTTTATACAGAACAGGACGAGGGAATTGAACACTGTAAATGGGAATCAGAAAGGCTGTCAGTGAGCACATTAAACATATTCGTTCTGTAAGCGAGTATCCTAAATAAGCTGGTTAGTTACCAGTGCTGTCTGAGATGGTATATCGACACAACTCCTCAGAGTCACCCTTCGTTGTAGCCACAGCAGCTTTGAAGGCTTGTGTGATGTCCCTAATCAAATTCGGTGTGGGCTCTTTCTGGAAAGAAAATAACAAAAAAAGAGCCATAAATCAAACCAGCTTACAGATGAACAACATTACAGACTCTGATTTGAAAAAAAAAAAAAAAAAGAAAAGAATATACACAACACGCACACTATCCTTCAAAGGATTTTTTAAAGAAGAGTCTATGCTCACCAAGGCTACATTTATTTGAACAAACACAGTAATATATTGTGAAATATTGTTACAATTTAAAATAACTGTTTTCTATTTGAATTTTTTATTTATTTAATTTATTCTTGTGATGCAAAGCTGAAATTTCAGCATCGTTACTCCAGTCTTCAGTGTCACATGATCCTTCAGAAATCATTCTAATATCATTCTTAATGCGAAAACGGTAATATATTATACTTATATTTTTGTGGAAAATGTGATAGAATCTTTTTTATGATTATTTGATGAATAGAAAAAAGAACAGTATTTATTTGAAATAGAAATCTTTCGTAACAAATGTATTTTCCGTTTTTGGTAATTACATCTTTGCTGAATTAAAAAACAACACCACTTTTGAATGGTAGTGATGGGGTCTCTGCTCTGCCCCAACTTTCATTTCACTGATTGGTGATTCACCAGAAATAACAATTGCTCCCCCTTGTGTGAGTTCCAAAATATACAGCTAGCAATATTTTTATGCAATTAAATTCAGGAACTCTCAGATGTCCCATTTGCTATAACCAAAAATATTTTCAATTTATCAACTTTGAGCAGTGGAAAAAAAACAAGAAAACTTAAACCACTCTGGTCATCCACTACAGTTGAGCATCCTCTTTTGACAATGAATGAGAGCTCTTACAGAATTATCTGACGCTCCTAAAAGAAAACAGTGAATAAAGGATGAGATAAAAATGTTACCCTGAGTCCATTTCTCCATTTCTCAATCATTGCTTCTGTGACTTTGGTAGATTCTTTAGAAGATTTTAATGGTTTCGCAACCTTTTTTTCCGATTCATCCTCCTCCTCCTCATCATCATCATCATCAGCTTCCTAGTGTCACATAAACATAAAACACACACTTTATATATTAAAGAAATACATACACACACACACACACACACACACACACAATTCACAGCAAATTGTGATTTTTTTTATTTATAAATTAAAAAGTAATTAATAATTTGTTGCATAAGAAGAACTAAATGGCTGACCTCCAGTTGAGAAGGGAGTTTGTGGTACATCCTTTCCTCTTCATCTTCATCCTCCTCCTCATCCTCAAGACTATCAGAGTCATCAAAATTCAGGAGCTCCTGGTCATTTTGTTCTAAGTACTTATAGAACTCTGGGTCTTTGCTCTTGAGGGCTGATAGCTGGTCCTTGTGCTCAGATGCCTTGCCCTGCTTGTTGACAGACCTGTGACATCATTGATCAGAGTTAGACCACTGAGACTAGGTTTTCTAACTAGGTACCTCCCATTCTGACAATAGCGTACCCTCTGCAAACATTTCTAGCATGTAACAGAGAATGGAAATAAAAGCCGAGACACTTGAATTATCACTAAAATGTGAAGGCCACACTTACATCTTCTGAGGTGTAGGTTTCTTCTTTTCTCCTTTCTGTTGTGTTGATTCCTCATCCTCACAATCATCTTCCTCATCAGAATCGAACCCAGATAACATGAACTCATCCACACTGAGATCCTCCAACTTCCTGCATAAATGTAGATAGAACATCACTAACGCATTCAGTAAGCTTTTGTTTGCAGTACGTTCAGCTAGTTGATAATATAATAATAAATACAATTTAATTTAAATCAAATTAAATAAAAATACATTGAGTTAAATAAAACAATGTTTTTTACAGTAAAATAAAACGTAATACATTAAATTTAACGAATGTATTAAAATAAATACAATTTGACAGCAACAAGACTGACATGTCCTGAGACTTAAACCTGGCTTTAATATTCCTCAAAAGAGCTGGTCATTTCTTAATGCGTTTAGCATCGTTTAGACTAGTTCCTTACAGAAAAGTGAAAACGTCAAAAAGGTGAATAAAGTGTAAAGTTATCAAAAAGTTCGTGTATACTGAAGTTACAATGTATATTTTTATTTGTAACAGTATTTGTTTGTACAGTAATTCTTATGAAAATAATTATTTTCAAAAGATTAACCATGTTCAACCAACTTTTTAGCAAGCACATGTAGCCTTAGTACACTAGAAAATGACGATTCCCTAACAGATTTTGTAGCTAATTATATATGTGGATTTTTAAAAAATCTATTCAGAATTAACTATTGTGTATTTAATGTCAACACAATCATGTTCTGATCTACTGATTAATGCTGATGAGTTTTAGTACATCATCTGTGGCTAAAACTGGCTAGCTATCTTCAAATAATATCATCAGATACGTGTCTTATGAAGTTAATTGAGTTCTGACAACACCATCTACAGTTTAGTTGACTGTACCTGAACCAAAGCAAGAATATGCGATTATATATACGAGGTTAAAAAGCTAAGAATGGGACATACCTCTTGTTTTTCCCTGCCATGCTGGATAAGAAACGTGCACAGCGACGCAAATACCCACAATGCACCGCTTTCGGGAGCTCAGCTGAGTTGATCTTTAGTTTAACGTTGTGTTAAATGCAAAACAAAAAGTCTACATTTCTGCTTGCTTGTGTTTTTGGTAGTCTTATTATAAACAGATTATTTAATCTGTCACCTCTACATCATTTGTTGGAATTGTTTTTCCCCAAATGTAGAATGTTTCCAGACACGAGTTTAACAGTAGCTTTATTTTTTATTTATTTAAATACATAAAATAACCACAAATATGAAATCCACCGAGACATGTGTCCAACCACAGAGGCTGTTAGGCAAAGCAAAAAAAAGCACAAACCTCCATTTGGGACCGTGATTAAAACAAAGCACAGTCAAATTTGTGGTGGGCGTGACATGTTCAACACAATATATATATATATATATATATATATTTTTTTGTAATGCAGATCAGAGCTAAGAGACAGACGTCTGTTTTGAAGCGACATGTGATGTAGCATGTCAACTCTCCACACACAGCTAAATAAATCACCACATGCATCCAAATTAATCATAATACAAGGACAAAACTGGAGAGAGCGCTACACAGAAAGAAACGAGTATTGTCAATCAGACACAGACGACGGCAGGTGAGCTTAGATTCGATCTCATCCAGACAGAATTGCAACTCATCTGACAATGAAAGCAACATGTATTTACGTCTTACTTCATTTTTAGCTTATACAAAAATACAGGATGTGCAAACGCATGCTCACCGTCCCAGAGCTGCAGTGTTATGAAATAGCTTTATCGCATTGATTGATGTGCTCTTTGTTCTGACAGACATTTGTCAATTGGTCCAGGTTAAAGTATGTGCATTGAGCATTTCTTTGAATCTGATGCTGTCGTTTAAAGCGTTTGAAATATGTTATGAGGACTGACTGATGTGTTCCGTCTTTTAGCTGTCAGTGCTACTGCCTGTAAGTTACTGTAAAATCCCATATGAACAAAGGCAATATGATATCAGCCACCTAGCGAATACTTTTAAATAAAGGCAACATATTCTTCTGTTGTATGGTTTCATTTGTTGTTATGGTATGTACATGGTCAGCAGAAAAATATTTCTCAAACATCTACAATGATTTTCTATTTCCAATTCTTGAACGAATCGTTCGTTTGAGTCGGTTCTTTTCAATGAATTGATTTTCAATGATTTGAATGTTTCACTGGGAATTTCGATAAATTTTTATTGATGTTGTTTGGATGTAAGCCGTTTCATCGGAGCCTCGATTAAGAACTAAACAAATTGTAAAGCAAACATCCGGCGCGACCTTAAAATGTGACGTCAGCGACCAGCACTCATGCGGCTTTCATTTACGTCAACAACACACAAGCTCCCAAACTGAGGCTTTATGCATTTTTCATATGGACTGTGATGATGCTCAGCCGCTGCACTCTAGGATCCAATCCAAAACATTCTCCATAAAGCAGACAAGCGAAACAAAAGGAAAAGGCGACATCCATCAGTTCAGGTAGTGCTGGTTATACTCAGTGTTATTCTGCTGGATGACTTGAATGGATCAGAGGAGGAGGGGTGAGAGATGCTCTGTCTGGATGGGACACGGTGTGCTGAGTCAGATTTAATGATACTGGGGATGTTTGTAGGGATTGTCTTTAGATGTATAACTCTGAATCAGCCTGTCTAGTATGCAAGAGGAAAAATTATATTTGTATAATCCGGTCCTCACATTTCTGCTATATACCAGTATTACAGCTATTGCTACTACTGTACAATCCTAAAAATGAATACATTTTTGGTTACCAACACCGTAAGAAGCTTTCAGAAACTTTTTATCAGATTAATATATTATATTTTTATTATTATTTAATTTGATTTGAGCAAGTTACTATAATATATTGTACATAATGGGCACCATTCATGACACACAAGGACACCTTACAAGCATCAAAAAGCATGTATTAGCATAAAATATAAAGGCCCTCAGTATGGCCTAAAAACACATACATACAGTAAGATGGGTTCATAAATACAATCACATTAAAGCCTGTCTAAATCGAACCCATGGAAGTCATGCGGATGTCGACAGAACAAGAGCGAGTGCAGAAGAAGATCTAAGAGTACGAGTAGGAGTTTATGAGAAGAAACTGAACAAAGATGGGGTGAAATTATTGAGAGCCTTATGGGTAAGCAGCAAAACCTTAGGCAATACTGTATTTAACCAGATACAAGGGAGATGTGTCCAGTTGAATGAGTTCTGGAAATAATACACACAGCTAAGTTCAGCACTAATGAAGTTTTTGAAGAAAAAAACATCATAATACAACTTTTATTAAGCAGTAATTGCTGGAGTTTTTTCAGTTTGTTTTGAGGGGCCACACAGAGGCAGGCATCTACAGAAACTCTATCCTGAGTGCCTACCATACTACAAATAACTATTGTCAACAGTTTAATCTATTCTGCATTTTTAAACAGTCAGTGACCTCAGGTTTCAGACCGCATGGTTTGCTGTGTATAACTAAAGGATTTATACATCTGAAACCCCTATAGCCATTTTGTGGGCAGCCACACCATTGCTGAGCCTATGACTCTTTTCATGCTCTTTCACCTGTCGTCTGTTATTTGGAGTAACATGAGTAATGCTTTAGAGTTGGAACCATATTGTTAGGAAAACAACAAAACATCCCATTGCTTAAGGCTTTAGTTTATTTGATTTAAAACACTGTACACCTCAACATCTAATAGAAGAGGTGCCGTCAACTGGATTGCTATTTATCATCCTCCTTTAAATTGTCTCTCACTGCTCCATCCAATCTTCCCACTCAAAGTGAAGTGTATGACAGATACCAGCACATGTTACCGTGGGCACAGCACAGTGGTTTCTATAGTGATGCTTTTGGAGAATTGAATGTGTGCAGCTGGCTGGCAAACTCGTCACGACGTGTCCTGGTTCAACCGTTTTATACCATTCGTTCTTTCATCTGGAACACAGTTTCATTATTAAAATCAACCAGCCGGTTTATTCAGTGAGTTTGAGTCTTTATGTGTTGTGAGAGACCAAATTTAAATAGCTTTTGAGGCCTCAGGCCAGTGAGAAAAGGCCACCGAGTATTGAGGAGCAAACCATATGTAGCTATAAGCTATATAATGGGTGGGAATTTGTAATGTGAAGTGATAATTTTCATGATATTTAAGGCTTGAGTGCTTCGGTCTGGCTCGCTTCTCTCATTATGATTCTGTACTCGTTGTTCAAAATGCCTTGAAGCAACCATTATGCTGTATGGAAAGGAAATGTGAACCAAGAAGGCACAAATTAAAATGGATTTACTGCCTGGCAAATAACTCAAAGATTGTTAGAGGTAATGCACAGATGTTAAGCATTAAACATGACATTAATTATTAATTATCAATTAGCATTTGAATGAGAGTTCTTAAAGACCCTCATAAACTTCATCATAGCTTGTTGTCTATTTACCACAATTGTTTTATATTTATTGATTTATTTTTATTTGATTACAGTTGTGGTCTGAATTATTGGCACCCCTGGTAAATATGATCAAAGATGGCTGTAAAAATAAATCTGCATTGTTTATCCTTTTGATCTTTTATCCAAAAAATGTGCAAAAATCTAACCTTTCATTGAAGTAAAATAAATGAAAGTGTGGAAAAAAAATCATGTTGGCCACAATTATTGGCACCCTTTAATTAAAGGGCACCTATTATGGCATATAAAATGTTCCTAATATTGTTCTGGGAGTCCCCAACAACAGTTGTACGTGCATGCAATGACAAAAAGCACTTTTGTACTACAGGTATTGCTCTATTCTTTATGACAACTCCAATAACAACGACAAACATTTTACATATTTAAAAAAAAAATGACATCGGAGACCTAGAAGCTGCACTGAGCGTAACTTACACAACACACACACATGCTTATTGAACATGCTACAAAACACATAAAAGCAACAATTTTTGATAATACTTACAGGTTGTGATTCGGAGGAGGAAGCTGATCCAAATAAACTTGGTACTGAACCTTCAGTATCAGCCGGCTCGCGAATCCACACTTGAAAGCATTTATGTTTGTAAAGCGATCTTCATTAAAATGACGCGAACACAGCTCAAGGTTGGGCTATACTTGTGTGGTATAGTTGTAAATATAAACTCTAGCCATTTAATTCTTCACATGCTCGTCCCTGGACAGTGAAAAAAAAGGTCGCTTTTGATTCGCACTTCTGAACACAGCGTCTCGTTGTCGACATGTTTTCAAGTTTACCCTGGCGTCTGCGCGTGCAATAAGTGGGCGTATCTTATTCAAATAACTTGTCAAGTTGACGTCATCTAGACAGAGATAAAGCATTGTTCGTCTATCGATTCATATCAGCGACTCAGAGTCGACTCTTACTTTTGAGAGACAATAACTTTGTATACGGTGAACTTTCATATTTAAAACTTTGCAGGATGTTTTTGTTAACTTAGATCTATGTTACACACCACACGAAAGGTAATTTTCAAAATTCCATAATATGTGCCCTTTAAATACTTTTTGCAACTTCCTTTTGCCAAGATAACAGCTCTGAGTTTTCTTCTATAATGTCTGATGAGTTTGGAGAACACCTGACAAGAGATCAGAGACAATTCATCCATACAGAATCTCTCCAGATCCTTCAGATTCCCAGATCCATGTTTAGTTGGTGCTTTTTCTCCTTAGTTCAGCACAATCATCTTATAGGGTTCAGGTCAGCGTCTAATGGTCATGGCAGAAGCTTCATTTTGTGCTCAGTGACACATTTTTGATGTTTTTGATGTTTGTTTTGTATCGTTGTCCTGATGGAAGATCCAAACATGGCCCATTATAAGATTTCTAGGAGAGGGCGTCAGGTTTTGATTTGTTATCTGTAGTATTTGCTAGAATCCATGATGTCATGTATCTGAACAAGATGTCCAGGACCTCCAGCAAAAAAACAGACCCACAACATTAAAGATCCAACGGTATATTTAACCTCAGGCATGGAGTACTTTTTATCCCTGTTTCCACCAAACCCATCGTGTGGCTTTGCTACCAAAAAGCTCTTTTTTTAGTTTAATCTGATCTAACCATAGAAGCCGGTCCTTTTTGAATTTCCAGTCGTGTCTGATAACTGAATACTCGTGTCTGAAAACTCGTCAATCTTCAGATTTTAATCTTCTTAAATTTCTCACTTGTAGAGGTCAATACTCAATATGATTTAGGGGTATTAAATTATGGAATGGTTTATCCCATCTAGCAAGAAAATGTTCTTCTTTAATATGTTATAAAAGATGCATAAAGGATCATTTTATTGCTGTCTTGTAACTGTTTTCTTTTTTCTTATTATTATTTTATACATTTTATATATGTTATTGTAATCTAGCTCTTTCTTTAATTTCATAGTTTCTGTTTTTCTTTGTTGTTTAGGTGGAGGCTTTAAATAAGACCATTTGGATTTTCTGCCTCTCCCAGCACAGTATTTGGATTGTATTTTCTTGTTTTTATTGTAGGCCTAAAAGTTTATATTTGTGCAAATAAACTAAACTAAAATATGCTGGAGTTTGTTTTTGGATGAGCGAGGAGGACTTTTCTTGGAACCCTCCCAAACAACATGTGGTGATGTAGGTGCTGTTTGATGACCCTAATACTCAACGAATCTCTGCAATTCTCCATATGTGATCCTTGGAGAGTCTTTGGCCACTTAAACTTTCCTCCTTGCTTTGCATTAAAGCAATGTAGAGACACGTCCTGGCAGATTCTTAACATCTTTAGTTGATTGAAACTTCTTCATTTTTGTCCTGATTGTAGAAATGGGATTTTTTAATACTTTAGCTCAGTGGTCTCAAACTCGCGGCCCGCGGGATGATATTTTGTGGCCCCCTACTTGACATTAAAGTTTAATATTAGTGCGGCCCGTAGTTGCGTGTGCCGCGTTTTAAAAATATATTTTTTTTTATCCCTTATGGGCTACCATAGATAGTCTCGTGACAACTTACGGTGGGTTTGTTGTCAATAGTTGTCATAGACAACCGCGAAGTACAAACATACTGCGCGCGTCGCTTCAATTATGAGCGCGCTTGCCGCGCGCCTACATTTGAAATAACGAACTTGAGCGCGCAAAATATGTGAGCGCGATATGTGAACAGGCAGGACCCTTGGCGACGCGAGCAACGTGTTGGAGAGAGAACCTGCTCTAAAACAATGTGAGAATAATCATTTTGAGCTTGTAATATGTGTCCAACAGGTTGATAAGAAGGTTTGCTTTGATTTGTGCAAAGTCAGTAATTTGAGACACTATACATGTGTAGAAAGAATTCAATAAGACGGGCAGACATGACTGCAAATATTTGTATTTCAAAAGCAATAATTGTTTTTCTAAGTATAATAAAAGGAAATGTGGCTTCCAAAAAAATTTCAATATCATTAATGTGTTGTATAAAGAAAATAAAAAGGACACAAGCAAATATAAATATCACAAATATGTTTTATTAAAAGACAAAGAAAGTTTGTAAAATGAACTTCAACTGTCGGCTCATGGACGGCTCATGACGAACCAATCATGTACAGAAAGGAATGTTCAAATTCAGAGGAACAGTTCAGAAGAAACGTTAATAATTATTTATAATTATAAATTATATATAATATACTATTTTTTGTGGAATACTTGATGCGGCCCAGCCTGACCCAGACTCTACCTCCAGCGGCCCCCAGTTAAGTTGAGTTTGAGACCCCTGCTTTAGCTATTATCTTACAGCCTTTATTTTGTGAAGCTCAACAATCTTTTGCTGCAAATCAGAACTATATTATTTGGTTTTACTCATTGTGATGGATGATTAAGGGAATTTGGCCTTTGTGTTTCCACATATTTAAACTCCTGTGAAACAAGAAGTCAATCTAGACAATTGTCCATGGGTGCACGGTCCCACATGTTCATAGTCACCCTGGTGTGCTAAAAATTAATGGGAATATACTTCAGAGATATTATACTCAAAAAAAAAATTTTTTTTGAATGAAAGATCAAAGGGATAAACAATGCAAATTTATTTTTTGAGCCATCTTTGATAATATTTACCAGGGGTGCCATTAATTCTGAACACAATTGTATATCATTCACAATCCTTCATGAGACTGTAGTTCTTTCCCTAATTGAAGTTAAGTACATTCTTGTACCTTTGTCAGCTTTTTAATACTTTTATCTTCAAATTATTTAATATTACTAAATGTTTGTTGGTTGGTTTGGTTCATGGCTCATATCTCTTAAAGAAGACTTAAAAAAAATTCTTATGGGAAAAAATACTTCCAGAACCATGCCGTACCGAACCGAACCGTACCGCACCATGCAGTGGAAAAGCGCCACAAGATTATTGAAAAAGAGGGTCAGCACTGTTGCACTCTATTAGTAGGAGGGACATTCTTATTTTAGACAGCATTTGATTTGACAAAAAATCTGTAGTGCAGAATGAGTTTGGACTTTTTTCTAAAGAGGAAGAGTGTAGATTTGAAGTGTATATATCAGTTAAATGGTATTTTGACATGAACTAAAAGCCACAAAACCCAATTTTTGACATCATATGTGTTTCTCTCTTCCTGTAGTGTCCTAGAGTGAGGCCCAGGCTCCAGCAGGCCTTGGAGAGCACCGGCATGATGGAGGGGGGTATGCAGCTGCTGAACCGGGATGGCCACAGCATCTCACACAACTCCAAACGCCACTACCATGACTCCTTCGTGTCCATGAACCGCATGCGGCAGCGTGGCCTGCTCTGCGACATCGTGCTCCATGTGGCCAACAAGGAGATCAAGGCACACAAGGTGGTGCTGGCCTCCTGTAGTCCATACTTCCACGCCATGTTTACAAGTAGGTCTTATTCTACATTGCTATTTTAGAAATGAAAATGGTTCTGGACAATAAGTCTTAAATTTATATATGTCTTATAAAAAAAAGAAAAAAGAAAAAGAAATATCCTAAAGTAATTTGCCTGTCTCAGATAACCCAATCATAGACAGTAATGTTGGGCATTGCCGTTTGAACTGATGCTGAAGAGTTTATGAACACTGGTAAACTAAAGCGCTTTGCTAGCAGGTTTATAAACTCAACCAACTCAACCAAATTCAGATATATAGGCTACTAATAAAATTCATATTACGAATTACATCTGCACGTGAACTTGACCGTGCTTGTCTGAATGTGTAACTCCTGTTGTGGATGCGCTCTTCCTGTACCAGCACTGAAACACGGACAACTACTAAAGCACAAATAATTTACAACATTCTATTATAATAGTGTTCAAATTATAATATTATGTATATGGCAGATTGGTGCTGCACATCTTGCGCCTAACTGTATTTTCATGATACAAAGTGATTCCGGCATCACTGCGCACTTTAAAATCCACAGTTTTACTTTATTTCTCCGGTCTTTATGTTGTCCTAACACTAACCAATCAGACCTCAGGTACCCCACAAATTGCCACAATAACCAATCAGAAAAAACTCCAAACGCCACTACCATGACTCCTTCGTGTCCATGAACCGCATGCGGCAGCGTGGCCTGCTCTGCGACATTGTGCTCCATGTGGCCAACAAGGAGATCAAGGCACACAAGGTGGTGCGGGCCTCCTGCAGTCCATACTTCCACGCCATGTTTACAAGTAGGTCTTATTCTACATTGCTATTTTAGAAATGAAAATGGTTCTGGACAATAAGTCTTAAATTTATATATGTCTTATGGTATCAGATGTTTTTTTCTTTTTTTTTTCGCACTCCATAATGCTCATATCGCCCTATTTGGGGTAAAAATATAAAAAAATACTGCTCTCTCTAAAAATATTAGTAATTAGTAAAATATAAGTAAACATACGATAATCCATAAGTTTTGGTAACCAGCTGCAATACCGCCACCCACTGTACTTTGGGATGTCAACCTGATACTGGCGCTGGATTATTTACGTGCCATATTATCATACATACGTGTCCTATTCATTTGAAAAAATACCGTTATCGCCAATACCGTATATCGCGACACCTCCAATTAACACGATAACAATATATATATTTTTTAATATCACGCTCATCGTTAAAGGTGCATAACGCAGGTCTCTGAGTTTTTGCAGAACTACACCCCCTCTGGCGACAAGCGAAACTGCAACCAGAGGTGTGCACGCTCATGGAGCACACGCACACGCACGCTTGCACGAGCACGAGCTGTTCATAACCAAAGGAGCATCAGCCGCACAAATCTTTTGTTTACAGTCATAATGTCTTCAGATGTTATAAAGTTATAAATCTGCAAGTCATTTTACATATATGAAAGGAAAGGCATTTGAGTAAATTACACACTTATGTGTGAGGGGAAAACGGGGGTAGAAGAAAACTTCAGTTTTTGTTTCCATCTATCTCCATGTTGAACTGTTTTATGCGTTTACTGTATCCACTTATGATTGTATTATTATGGAAACACGTTCATGAACAATTAAGTTATTAATTTGTAAAAGCTTAAAATAATAATCATACCATACACAGTGGGTCAACAAAGTACACTCAAATGTCTCAAGGTAATAAACAATCAAATGGCACTATATCCGCTTTCAAAACAAGTAGTTATAGGAACTTAGTTATAGGAACTGTCCACTTCTAAACAGTTCTAAGAACTACTCTCCCCCAAACTCGGTTGCTGTTTGCGGTCGCACTGGCCAGTGGCCAGAAGCGAGTGACGCGAGCACGGCGGCGGCGGCACATACAACAACAACAAACCAGCATGGAGGAGGCTATCGCAATGTTCCCGTTCTGCCTACCGGGACCTTAATAACGGAGTACGAACGGCGGCGTTTAAAGACTATGGTGGAAAGTCTAAAGTAATATGATGGAAGAAGATAGAAGAGCAGAGCGCAGGCAAAGGACGTTAGCAAAGAACACAAGGCTACCGGTAGGCCATACACAAAAACATAGTTAGCATCTTTTATGGGACATGTTTTATGTTTCATGTTGTACTATTCTTCCGAAGACAATTCCTAGTTTAAGAACCTGTTCACTGACAATGGTAACGTTAGTCAAATCAATTCTGATTGTACATTTATCTAGCTTAGGCTAAAGCATTACACATTTTACGTATCGTCTTTTGTTGTCATAGATTTGCCGCATCAGACATTAGAGACTGGGGTATATCTTACCGTTTTATCAAGAAAACAGCCAACTGAGGATCCAGTTTGAGCCCTAGAGCAGACCGGAGATCTATCCATTTGTTGAAAGCCTTCCCGATGCTGACTCTCGTCTCGTCTTATTCCGACGCCTGACTCCAATTTGGCCCTTTTGGTCAATAACTAGACAAAAGTTTTCTTTTCTTTGTCTTACGTGGAGTTTGCGTTGGGGTTTGGAATGAACTACAAGCCAGTCTCTTGAATCCATCTTCTACTTTTGTCGAAAGTTGACTAAAGTTTTGTCGCTCGAGTTGTCTTTGCTGATACGGAGAATGGCGGCTAACAATAACAAACCTGCGAGACATCGCCTGGTGAGCGTGAACGCGCATGACGTCACGCCCAGTCTCAGATTCGAGCCCGAATCCCTCTTATATATTTTACTGTACAGGACTATAGAGGCAATCTCAGTGATCAGAGAAGGGCTCATTCAGCCCATCAGGCAATTGTTTACGCATGTATGGGTTAAAAAACTGGTATTTTTAACATGAAATGTTGCGCAATGCACCTTTAATACCGGTATATTGCGACACCTCTAGTCTCAAAGATAACTTTTTTTTTTGCCTAGTAATGTTAGGGATGGGCATTTTTGTTAATTTTTCATTTCGAGTACTGATAGGTCTCAAAAACGAGTAATCAAGTATTTCGGGGGTGGGGCTTGTCCATCATGGTGATAATGAAAATATTTCAATTAAAACACTGTTACAAAAATAAATGTTGACAAATAAAAATATCACATGAAAATATTTCTATAAATAATACAACTAGAAAAATAACTTGCTAGATTATCAATAATGCACCAATGTTTTCGAAAAAAGAAACTTCTAAAAGGAATAGCTGCATGGAGTCAAGCTAAAGAGTGAAGGAGCACCAGTAAACTGAAGCCCGTTGTAAATAACACATCCTACATGAGATCAATCAGAAATCCTAGATACACAACATAGATGTAACATTACAACTTGTTTCTGCACAAAAAGACGCAAATGCAAGTGTACTTGAACTAAGTTACGTGCTAGGCAGAAAGTGTTAACGTGCTAGGCAGAAAGTGTTACTCCCGTTGTGGATACGCTCTTCCTCGTAACAACGTGCTGAAACATGGGCTACTAAAGCACAAAGACTTCACAACATTCTATAGTGTTCTCATTATAATGTTATGGTGCTGCACAGCTTCCTCCTAACTGTATTTTCACATGCTGTCAAGTAATTCCAGACATCCCTGCATGTTTTCGAAGCTATGTCGAGAAACAATTTTAATTAGAACATATGCCTACTGTTGAAAAAAATATGACTAGAAAAAATAACACTGCTGGATTATTAATAACATCATCAATGTTTCTGAAAAAGAAATATCCTAAAGTAATTTGCCTGTCTCAGATAACCCAATCATAGACAGTAATGTTGGGCATTGCCGTTTGAACTGATGCTGAAGAGTTTATGAACACTGGTAAACTAAAGCGCTTTGCTAGCAGGTTTATAAACTCAACCAACTCAACCAAATTCAGATATATAGGCTACTAATAAAATTCATATTACGACTTACATCTGCACGTGAACTTGAATTGCTTGTCTGAATGTGTAACTCCTGTTGTGGATGCGCTCTTCCTGTACCAGCACTGAAACACGGACAACTACTAAAGCACAAATAATTTACAACATTCTATTATAATAGTGTTCAAATTATAATATTATGTATATGGCAGATTGGTGCTGCACATCTTGCGCCTAACTGTATTTTCATGATACAAAGTGATTCCGGCATCACTGCGCACTTTAAAATCCACAGTTTTACTTTATTTCTCCGGTCTTTATGTTGTCTTAACACTAACCAATCAGACCTCAGGTACCCCACAAATTGCCACAATAACCAATCAGAAAAAAATAAATATATCTTTTAAAGTCATTCATACTCATTGTGCACATTCCTAGGTAATGCATTTTATTTTTACAAGTTTAATATCTGCGATTATTTAAGTTTTTAAATCAGGAGTACGCTATCATACAGATAGTTCCAAAGCTAACACATGAACTAGAAGGTGAAAAAAAACAATTTTGACTTCACATGGTCTTTAAAGTGAACATGTATTGTGTATTGTGTTGTGTAGTGTTTATTTCCTATGTACATTACCTCAGCTTCTGTTTCAAGCCTTTCCTTCCTTCCTTCCTTCCTTCCTGCCTTTTGTCATCTCCTAATGTTTTTCCATGCTTTATTCTCTTCCCTGTCTTGGACTCAGATCAGCAGGTGCCTGGTTTTTCCTATTGCTCAACAGTCTCGCTGCACCTCAGACTAGAGTGTGATGGTATGAGTCAGGGCGATGTGGGCTCTTCAGAGCCATGACTATTCTGAACTTACCATACACTAGATCTACTTACAATGCATGATTTAAACTCCATTATACATATCAAAACTTGCTTAACTTACAACAAATAATCTTCTTAAGTCTAGACTAATTTGCACGAACACTGAGTGTGCTGCATTTCTCTTATAGGTAATTCTAATTTCGGTTTCATATTCTAAAATAGGTTTCACAGACAAGGCTTAAGCTAGTCCCAGACTAAAATGCATGTTTGAGCTTTTTTAACTAAAAGCAACTTGCACTGACATATCTTTAAATATGTCAGTGCCATTGTTTTGTCTCAAGATGCACAGCATTAATGTTTTTTCTAAGGCACGTTTATAAAAGCTACTTAAATGTCCTAATTGAACGAAGGCCTAATCATGGCTTAATATAAGACCTGTCTGTGAAACCAGGCCTAAATATCTGCTGACAGTATGATGACAAATAATATCCGAATCATAACTGATTACGATTATATAGATGTAAAAACACAAAAGAAGAAATTTCTTCCCTTTTATAAAATGACATTATGTTTCAAATTTGTCTACAAAGTTAGAACATTTTATTTAAATGTGTTCATTTTTGTGTGGAATGTTAATTTAACTGTTCACGTCTCAAGCAGTATTATTTTATTTATTTTTTAATATTTTTATTATTATATTTAGTATAAATACTATTATAGTATTTATTATTATTTTGAGTTTGCTTTTATTTTTTTTATATATATATATATTATTTATTATTATTAATATTCTTTTTTAATTAACTAATTTTTATTTTATTTCAACTTTATTTTAATTAACGAGAACTATTTTTAATAGTTTTAGTTGAGAATAACAACACCAGTCTCAAGGGTCGTTCATTCATAAAGTGATTTCCAGTTTCATGAATGTCACTGAACAACATTGACAATGCAACAAAATCAAACCGAGTTCTGCAAATTTTATGCAGATTTCATGCAAATATAGTACAGACAGTTAACCACTGTCTGATACATTTAAATATAGCAGTCATGTAGGAACGTCTGCTAGCATCCAACAGCACAGATACTCTGTGAACGTAGAGCAGATGATCATCCCATTTCTGAACAGATTTTCAAAAGCTATTGCCAGGGGAGCAGCACCAATAACGTTCTAATGGGAACATCCACTTCGACAAACAGTACAACCACCAGTATGTGTGAACGGGACATCAGTATCAAACCACTGGGAAACTGCCTAAATCTACCAGTGTTCTTCAAAAGCATCTATTGCACAGCTGTGTGTGTTGTGACTGTGCAGATGAGATGTCAGAGAGCCGTCAGACCCACGTGACCCTGCATGACATTGACCCTCAGGCTCTGGAGCAGCTGGTGCAGTACGCCTACACTGCAGAAATCGTAGTAGGAGAAGGAAATGTGCAGGTACGTCGACTTTAGTGTCTTTTGAAGAGCATACTGTTTTTTTCATACGCACAATTACCAGGATGTAATCTACTGAGGTGCTTAACAAGGTGGTGTGTTCAGATGGTTTGTGCAAACTTACAATTTGCATCTTTGCAAATACAGGCCTTCTATTTGGACGGTTTCAAATGAACAAATGCATATGTGGCAGCTAATTTACAAGAATTTGTCGCATGATTAGACTAGAGGTGCAATCACATCAGTGAAACTTTAGTGTATTTCCAGCAAAACGTTGCATGCATAAATGGTCCATTATCTATTGACACTAGTGTAGGCTCACACAGAAGTCACTTTCAAACCAAGCAGCTTTCTCTTGGTTATTGTTACAAACTTGAACATGAATGAGATCTGCTTGAGGGACTTTTTTGGACTCATGCGAAACTTGTTATTGTTCGGTTTGCTGTTGAAATGGGCAAAAAAAAGGTTAGAGCAAAATCCAGTAAATATGACCGCACCTTAAGATGATGTCAAAGATGAATTTCTGAAAATGACTACTTCTTAATTCTTACTTCTACTGCTTTACTCGAGCAGACCTTGTTGCCAGCAGCTAGTCTCCTGCAGCTCAACGGAGTGAGAGATGCCTGCTGTAAATTCCTCCTCAGCCAGCTGGACCCCTCAAACTGCCTGGGCATCCGTGGCTTTGCAGACACTCACTCCTGCAGCGACCTTCTCAAGTCAGCCCATAAGTACGTCCTGCAGCACTTCGTAGAGGTCTCGAAGACTGAGGAGTTTATGCTGCTACCTCTCAAACAGGTGAGTGATCTGCTTTGTAGTTAATGTAGTAGAATACTATTAGATATAGTTAAAGGATATAGTTTACTATATTTGTAGTAGTTTAGTGCTTTAGTACTTAAACGTATTAATTTCAGTTAGTTGCCACAGCAACATTTCTCTCTGCTTTCTTCTGTGAATTTTTTTATTTTTTTTAATGTAAAACATAAATGTGAATGAGAACTGGGGTTGTTAGGGATCACAATGACGCCATAAAAGTACATATGATAGCTTTGTGTGAGGAACAGATTGAATCGCCCAGGGTCATAAAAAATTCAAACTGTAAGAAACTCTGATGCAAGAGAGGTTTTAAGAATAGATTTATTCAGGATGTAAAAAGAAGGGTGTAAAGTGTACCCGTTAAATGATGCATGGGGAGTGCTCGGGAGTTGAGCCATAGCAATCCTTCAGGGAAAAATGGTTTTGGCCACGGATGTCTAATTATATATATTTGTCACTGACACCAATTCCTGTCACATTGGCGTTGAGCTTTTTAAAAACACAATCCCTTCACTTGATCCGGCCTCTCCTCCTCTCTGTCGTCTGGGAAGTCTTGATTCTTTTGACTATAATAACTGCTCTATTTCGACCTTCGCTGCAGGAATGCAGCGAAGGTCGACCTTCGCGCCCCCCCCCCCCCCCCCCCCCCCCCCCCCCCCCTCATCCTACTCACAGAAAAACTCTCCCAAGGTCTGGAGAAAGCTATCCATTAGCATTCCCATTAATCTCAATGGCCATTTTCAGCTGACGCAGAGTTTCACAGAAGTGTGTGGTTCAAATTCTGACATCTTTGCTCATAGGCATTATGGGAACTGAAGTTTTGAATCACCAGAGCTGTAAAAAGCAACTATCTTAAACTGTGTCAAAGGAAGCAAGCAGGGAGACATATGTCAATTTATGTTTTTAAAATCCCTCTAAAAATATATATTTTCAACATTTTTATTTATATATATATATATATATATATATATATATATATATATATATATATATATATATAACAAATATATAATATACTACTAAATATGCTAATTTAAAGGTACAATTGGTTTGAATCCAATGTCAAAAAAACTTACATTTTCTCATAATATACATTACCCATAACCTCATTTCTCAAAGAGTCTGAAAACGTTTTCTTTGAAGACTCAGTCTCTTTAAACCCCTCTTTTCCGAAAGCCTACTCTGCACTGATTGGTCAGATGGCCTAGTCTATTGTGATTAGTCTACCGCTTACAGTGCGTGTCGGAAACAAAACACCCATAACCATATCTGAATTTCGGCTCCTGAGGCTTCCTCAGCACCTCATATACAGTGATACGAACAGGAACGATGGAGTCGGTTTTTCCATATAATTGCCAGCGTGAGTTCTCATCCTTTTGACAACACGAACCAAACTCTTCCAGGCCTCAGCTGGTAGAAAGTAGACTTGGGTCAAAGAAGACATTATTCGCGTGCAGCCAATTTAGACCGGCTAGCATTATGCATTGTTACATAGGTATGTAACAAGAAGTGAGATTGGAATTGCTGACGACTCGTTTCGGCAGTTTTTAATCGATTTTTTATTTTTGGAGACAGTAACTTTATTTGTCTTGCACTTTGATCTTCAAAACTTTGCAGACCTTTTACATTAACAAAAAGACACTTTAAAGAAATAAAATTTATTTTATTAAGCAAATATGCATTAAAGGATTAGTTCACTTTAAAAAAAAAACTTTTGCTGATAATTTACTCACCCCCATGTCATCCAAGATGTCCATGTCTTTCTTTCTTCAGTCGAAAAAGAAATTAAGGTTTTTTAAAGAAAACATTCTAGGATTTTTCTCCATATAATGGACTTCAATGGGACCCAAACGGTTCAAGGTCCAAATGACAGTTTCAGTGCAGCTTCAAAGGGCTTTAAACGATACCAGACAATGAATAAGGGTCTTATCTAGCGAAACGATCGGTCATTTCAAAAATAAATAAAAAAGTTTACGTTTTATAAGCACAAATGCTCGCCTTGCTTAATTTCTTTTCGACTGAAGAAAGAAAGACATGGACATCTTGGATGACATGGGGGTGAGTAAATTATCAGCAAAAGTTTTTTTAAAAGTGAGCTAATCCTTTAAATTGATCAAAAGTGACAAAAAGGATATTTATAAACGTTAGAAAATATTTATTTCAAATAAATGCTGTTTTTTTGAACATTCCATTCATCAAAGAATGAAAAAAACGTATTTAGTAAGCAGCACAGCCGTTATGAAACATTAATAATAAGAAGAAAATTGTCTTGCATTAATCAGCATATTAAATGATTTCTGTTGAAACATGTGACACTGAAGACAGTAGTAATGGGTGCTGAAAATTCTACTTTGCCATCACAGGAATGCATAACATTTTAAAATATACAAAAATAGAAAACTTGTTTTAAATTGTAATAATATTTTGTGATATTTCTGTTTTTACTGTATTTTGTCAAATAAAATCATTGGCAAGCATTTGCCAGTCTTCTTTATAAAAAATTAAAAAAAAATCCTACCAACCCGAAACTTTGAATGCTAGTGTAGTGTACTTAATATATATTTTATACATTATTATATATCCCCAAAAATATAATTGCAATATTCGCATTTTATATATTGCTTGGTAAAAAGTATTCTGTCAGAATACACAGAAACGTTTGAATGGCTGTGAATTAAGAGAGCTGTTTTTTTTTTTTTTGGCCCCAGATGATATAGTTACAGCTAACTGGACCATTCCAATCAGCCAAACTTTGAACTCTTCTTCGACTCACCAAAGCAAAAATGTCAGCATGCATTACACCGCAGTGACACTGATAAGTGCTCTCTGCATCAGCACTTCAATACACTGTCAATCATCCTGCTCGAATATGTGGTGACAACTGCACGTCAATGAGAAGCTGAGACAGCTAATCAGCAGAAAGCAGCCCCTGCTCTCATACAACACTAATTTCATCAGCTCTAATCCGCTCTCTTCATAGAAGAGCGTTCTTTTGAATAATCGGAGGAGTGCTGCTTGTATTAGTGTTACTGTGTTTTGAAAAGTTACATGATTCCATGAAATCCCCCTGCTGTTCAGACACTGATTACAGAGGACCATTAGGGCTTGCTGATGACATAGACTGCTGTTGCCTCTGTCTGTGATTCTCTCTTAACAGCTGTTGCAGGCTAGAGGCTTCCACTGGCCCCATATTTAACCCACAAGACCTAGGAAATGCTTGTAGTCATGTTAACTGTGCCCTTTGCCCCAAATAAACAAACAATCTGTTACAGGAATTCTGCAAAGGCTGTTGTAGTGATGGTATTACATTTGTCCTGAGCAGCTGTGATGCTGGTCATTTGGGTTGTAATCCTTAAAACCTCTGTCCATGTCCAGGAGCTGGTCTCGGGCATCGGCTGACGTCTCTTAAATCCATATTACAAAAATAATAATAATTATGAAGTAATTTTTGCAATTTCTTCATCACTAACAGCAGCAAATGAAATTGCAAAATAATGGTATGTTTTCCCAAACACTTATCACTTCTTCCACCCCTACCTCCCCTTCTGCCATTGTTCAATCTGAAACTCACTCAGCGTTATTGGTTGACCCAGAAGTTGACATGTTGGCAAACAAAGCAATGTTTTGAAAGTAAGTCAATTATAACTATGCTTTTTTAATTTGTTTAATGCCGGTTTGAAAAAATAAAACCTGCAGAATGGATTTGAACAAGGTAAGATGTGTTAAAATGGATTAGTATATTATTTTGGGTCACCAAAAAAATTGCCAAAACACAACTAATAATGTGAAGAACTTTGGAACATAAAATGGAAGTAAAATTCAATTATATTAATAAATCAATATTTTATTTTCACATTACCATTTTGGGGTCAGTAAGACAAAATGACAAAATTGTTTTCTACTTTAATAATTAGGAAATGTTAAATGTTGAGCTCCAATTCAGCATATTGGAATGATTTTTGAAGGATTGTGTAACACTGAAAACGGAAGAAATATTTAATTTCACAATATTACTGTTGTGATTGTATTTTTGATCAAATAAATACATCATTGGTGAGCATTAGAGACTTCTTTTAAAATCATTTGAAAAAATCCCAATTGTAATTATACAGTAATTAGACTGTCGATTAATGTAATACTGACTTTCAAACAAACTTTTTCAAACAGATTTTGATTTTATATTATAATGTGTCAAACTGAGCACATCTGTCTCGTTTAATATATTGCACAATTTTGTTGTGTCAGTATCTCAACAAGTGCATTTAAATGCGCTTCATTCACACTAAAACACAAATTTGTCTTCCAAAAATGTTAATTAAAGACTTTAGTCTGACTGGAATCATAATCCTTTAGTTTTAAGATCAGTTATGAACCATTTCTTGTGATTTCTGCAGGTGCTGGATCTGATCTCCAGTGATAACCTAAATGTACCATCAGAAGAGGAGGTGTACAGGGCTGTGCTGAGCTGGGTCAAGCATGACATTGATGGGCGGAGGCAACATGTGCCCCGGGTTGGTGTGATTCTTCCTGTCAAACTGCGCTTTTAGCAACATCACAGTAAATCACAGGTTTAGTGCTTAATAAAGGTCTCTGCAACTCGATACTTGTTTCTCTATTCCCTTCCTTTGTATTCTCTGATCCTTTTTACACACACACACACACACATCTTACCTCTCACTCTCCGTCCATTTCTCTGTTCAGCTGATGAAGTGTGTGCGTCTGCCCCTGCTGACACGAGACTTCCTGATGAGTAATGTGGATACAGAGCTGCTGGTGCGGCACCACTCCGAGTGCAAAGACCTGCTGATCGAGGCACTGAAGTATCACTTGATGCCCGAGCAGAGGGGCGTGCTCAGTAACAGTCGCACCCGACCGCGTCGATGCGAGGGAGCCAGTCCGGTCCTCTTCGCCGTAGGTCTGTAAACCAGCATGTAAAAACACACATGCACAAATGTCTGTATGTTGTTGGATTGATTTAAATGCGTGTCTTTCAGGTGGGGGCAGTCTTTTTGCTATTCATGGAGACTGTGAGGCCTATGACACCAGGACTGACCGCTGGCACATGGTTGCGTCTATGTCAACACGGCGGGCACGAGTCGGAGTGGCTGCTATCGGAAACAGGCTCTATGCTGTGGGCGGGTACGCAGATCCTAAAGCCTCATCTTTTTCAGAGAATCAACTGCTTTTTCCTTTTTAATAACACCAATCTTAAGTGACAGAGACCCTTGTGTTTTGTGCACCTTTTGAAAATTCAGAGTTATCCACATAAGTGTGAGCTGCTTTATGGCTAAAATGGCTTTCCATAGAAACTATTTTTTTTAACTAGCCAATACACTCAAAAACATCCTGACAGGTTGAAAGTTAAACAGTCTTAAACTCGATGCAGCATATTAAAAATACGGCGTCCATGATGCGAGATGCTGAAAAAACAGCAAGATGTGATTACAAAGACACATATAAATGTAAAAACATATGAAAAGAATGAAAAATAGCACATATTTGATTTATTACATTACAAAGGGAACAGAATGTGCAGAAAGCTATGTTATTTCCTTCAGATTTCCCTGCTGAGGCAATCAAGAAGTTACTTAAGGTAGGTTAGGAAATGTGTCAGGTGTTGACTTAATGAAATTCTATGAATGATGACAGTCTTGTCTTTACTTGCATGATAAAGATGCAATTTATACAAAGACGCATGAAATCTATTGTTCCTCTCTGTCTTTTCTTAAAACAGGTATGATGGCACCTCTGATTTGGCTACTGTAGAGTCGTATGACCCAGTAACAAATGTGTGGCAACCTGAAGTGTCTATGGGAACAAGGAGGAGCTGTTTAGGTGTGGCGGTCCTGCATGGGTTGTTGTATGCAGCGGGAGGATATGATGGTGCTTCCTGTCTCAACAGGTATGCTATTCAGTCAAATAAATGTGAAAAGCCTAAACATAATGATCATGACAGCATTTATTGTTAATCTAAGATCAGTTAAAGCTCTAGAAATGTATGTGAAATTATCTATAATATTTAAAAAGTAATATTATAAACACTTTTTTTAATATAAATGTATTAATAATATTTGATTGGAAATCAAGATGATATGCAAGGAAAATGTCAATTTTTTTTATTACGTAATTGTCATATAATGACATTTCTCTCTCTCTCTTTGATTTTGTCTTTAGTGCGGAGAGGTATGATCCTTTGACCAGTACCTGGACCTCCATTGCTGCCATGAGCACCAGAAGAAGATATGTTAGAGTGGCCACATTAGGTAAAAAATATAAAATGCTCAGGGCTTGACATTAACTTTTTTGCTCACCAGCCACTGCGGCTAGTGCTTTTCCAAAGTTACTAGCCACTCAGCATTTTCATTGGCCACAATTTTAACATCGATACCATGGGGAAAAAATGCCATATAGATAATTTTAATATCATCTCATAATTTGCCAGCAGGTTTATTAGGCTGCTGTCACTTTAAGACCTGACACACGGATCCATTATACTGTTACACATGTTTTCTTTCTCAACTGTTTACGTTCACTTAAAACATAACTGACTGTGTTTACGAGAATACTTGTCAAGATCGGCATTTTGACATTATTTTATGTGTATTTGACTGTTTAAGCGCAGTAAGCAGCAAAAACAAACTCAATTTAATACTGAGAGGCGGTTTTATGTGCACACACTTTGGGAATGAGTAAAATGATGCGCAATCCCACGCTGAAATTTAAGCTCTGTAACACCAACAATATTCATCCGAAGCAAATGAAACCAGTAAGTGAGGGGATTTGTGTGTCAACTCGCTGTCAGAGAGATGTTCGTGAGAAAGGGCAGCTGTTACAGTGTATTCTGCGGAAAATGAGCATTGAAAGTGTTTCAGATATTTCAGTATCGATATCGATATGTATCGAAAAATCTATGTTTGATAACACTACATTGCACTTAGTTTATTATTTCAGATGCCTTTTTTTAAAAGACTGCAATTGTAAAAATGTTTTATATTTTATATAAAATTCAACCTGCCAAAGCGGCTAGTAGGAGTGACAGTACAGCTGCAAGCTTTACCTATATCTTTGCCTGTTGAAATGGTTGAAATGTCCTCTGTGTTTGCTCTAAATTGCAAACATTAACCTGTTTCACATATTTCTTCTGTTAGATGGCAGTTTGTACGCGGTCGGTGGGTATGACAGCTCCTCACACTTAGCCACAGTTGAAAAATACGACCCTCAGGTATGTGACATTTCTCTCTGATGTTAAAAATGTCTCCAGGGTGTGTTTTATGTTTTCTCTCCATGGATAAATAAATGACTAAAGACGTTATTATATTTTTCAGAGTAATGTCTGGACTGCCATTGCCAACATGCTGAGCAGGAGGAGCAGTGCAGGGGTGGCTGTGCTGGAGGGCATGCTTTATGTTGCAGGGGGCAATGACGGTACCAGCTGCCTAAATTCAGTGGAACGGTACAATCCAAAAACCAACACCTGGGAGGGAGTGGCCCCCATGAACATCCGCAGGTTCGAAAGTGAAAGGGATAGGTCACCTGAAAAAATAATTAATTTACTCACCAAGCCTATATGCTTTATTCCAAGCCTATATGCATCTCTCCCCTCTGCAGATCACAAAAGAAATTATTTTGGAAAGTGTTTTTTTTTTTTTTTTGAAAGTCATTGGGGTCCTTTGGGCTTTTTTTGGGCCCCATTGACTTTAATTAGATATGTTTCCATCCAAAATTGTGCATTTAACATGCTTAAAATGGGAATAAAACACAATCATGTATTAGCATGAGTTTTTTTAGAATTCATGCGCATCTTTGCTTTTCCATCCAGTGTTTTCCCAATATGCACATACAAATAAGTGGATGGAAACCAAGCTATTGTATTAAAAAAAACAGCTGAAACATTATTCAAAATGTTTTCTTTTGTGTTTTACAGAAGAAAGTCATACAGGTTTGGAATGACACACTGTTTTTTTTTTTTTTTTAAGTTCCTAATGGACATTTTCTTCTCTTGTTCTTCAGGAGCACCCATGACCTGGTCGCCATGGATGGCTGGTTATACGCGGTTGGAGGCAATGATGGCAGCTCTAGTCTCAATTCCATAGAAAAATACAACCCTCGTAGCAACAAGTGGGTGGCGGCGTCATGCATGTTCACGCGCCGTAGCAGCGTGGGAGTCGCTGTCCTGGAGCTCCTCAACTTTCCTCCTCCGTCCTCTCCCACTCTTTCTGTCTCCTCCACAAGTCTTTGACAAAGGGTAAAAACCCGGCTTAGCTCCAGCGGCCTGCCCTGCGTGGCAAAGAGGCGCAACTGCTCGGTTTGAGCACCGGACGAGGAGTGTTTCGTGGGCAACAGCGGCCTCCCTCTGCCTGGAGGAATACTGCAGCATTCCAATAGATCACAAGGGTACAAAAGGATGAAAAGAATAATCCCACACTCTCACAACTCTCACCCTATAAACCCAGTGCTTGAAAGTGCAAAATAATGTTGCTCTGCCATTTTGCGGTCACTTTGTGTATGATGTATATCTAAATGTATATTTAATTTATGTTTACGATTCTTTTTTGAAATATTAAGAAATAATATATTAAACAGAAAAAAAAGTATGAACAACTTTAGGAATGTAGCTCTTGACAGGTTCTGCCACGCATGTTTACAGAAATTTCGTCTTGGCAGAACACAATAATGTAGTGCTGCTGTGCCACACTAGGTGGCAGTAATGTGTAATGCTGCCCTGTCTCACCACAGATGCGCATGGACATTTACAAGCAGAAAATTCTCACAAAAGCGGGGGCTGGACTACACTACATACTGCTCAGATCATGTTGATAACATAATATATGTTTTTATGTATTTTCCCATTTATTTATCAAATGTAATATAAACATATGACACTATTTCAGAGATGTTTGAAGGACCACCTCTGACTCAAGAGGGGAGATATAGTTTTAACGTACTTATTGCATATCAGAGAAGCACTGGTGTTTGGTATGAAATGTAATTGTGTTATGGAGAACAGTTATTTCGTGTTTTATCCAACGGACATCTTCGGTTTGGTTTCTACAGTCACGCATTACAAGCTTTTGAGAGTTTGGGCTCTACATGAGTACAAACTCTTCTAATATGACACGTCTATTTCACAAACCAGGAGAAATGTCTTTCTAATAAAGACTATAGCCATACCTAAAAACTAGCTGTGACATTAAAGCTGCACTTTCTCATGTTTTTCGATAGGGTGATCGGTGCTCAGAACTAATTCTGATTAACTTACGGGTAATCGGTAATACTGACACTTCAATATCAAGCCCTTCAATGTGAGTAACCCGGCTATTATAAGCTCCTATATGTTGTATGTCACATTTTTGTCATTAGTTGATAACATTGAACCATGTCATTGTATACTGTATTTTCTAAATTTTGCTTAGGGTTGTCAGCTTCGGCAGCTTGATCGGATCTAGACAGTATGTATGTGTTGTGCTGTGATGTCATTGGTAACAGCCACTACCAATGCATCTTACCTCAGATGGGCAGATGAGTGAACAGTGGGTTTTGTGATTAGTTTAACTGATGAGAGCACAGAATCACCCCAAAACAAGGGATAGTTTCTCCAAAATTGAAAATGTATCCACCAAAATGTTGCTCCAAACCTGTATGACATTTTTGATACGTATAACAAAAACAAAGGAGATATTTAGAAGAATGTCTAAGCTGTTTTTTTTTGTTTAGGTTTGTCTGTACAATGAAAGTAAATGTGAACAAGGGACAGTCGGATGAAAGAAGAGCAGTTTGGACAAAATGGAAAAAAGCAGCTTGGACATTCTGTAAATATTTTCTTTTATGTTCCACAGAAGAAAGAAATGCATACGGTGTGGAACGACATAAGGGTAAGAGTAAATGATTAACAATTATGTGTGAACTATCCTTTAAGTAAATTCTACTCTCTGCCATTTTATGTAGGTTTGAAAATGTAGCGTATTATATGATTTCAAAACTTCTGAGAAGTTAGGATTTTATTTCCTTTTTTAAGGACTTTAATTTGAGAAACATGTTTAAGGTCAGTATTTTATTTGTGTCCAGGGGGATTAGAGTGCTGCGTGTGTGCATTTCTTCTGTAGAGGTGAAGCATCCTGCACTTTGACAATACATAACACTACAGGACCACGAGCCCACAGAAAGGAATTACAGTATGTATATAACCAAATATCCTGAAACTTTGTGCAATGTCAACGTAACTGGCTGTCTTTTCTTTTGTCTTTTTTTTTTATTGTAATGTTGTTGAATGTGTTATGTTGTGCCGGTTATGTTTTGCTATTTAAAGAACAAACATGAATTTTTTGCACTAATGTAAAATGGAGCAATATACTGCTGTATAAAACACTTCTGTAAATGATATAAAGCTGTTTTCAGGTGGAACGAGAGTTTAATCTCATTTGAACAAATAGATTGACACTTTAAAGGGATGTTCACCCAAAAATATGCCTTTTACTCACAAACCTGTTTCAAACCTGTATGATGTGCTTTCTTCTCCGGAACACAAAAGATATGTGAAGAATGTTGATGACCAAACAGTTGTGCCCATTGACTTCCACTGTATGGACAATAAAATAAAGAAACTCTCAAGAAACATCTTTCATGTTCCACAGATGAAAAAAGTCACACGGTTTGGAACAATGAGTGAGTTATTGATGACAGTCTTCATTTTTGGGTGAACTTATCCTTTTAATATGAGGACAGAACTGTTACTGGGTTTATAGTTTATCATTTGTGAAAAATACATGTTAAAATACTTAAAGTAATGGCACAAAAGTGTCTTTCTTAAGAAGAACACAGATGGATTCACAGACGCTGTACAATGAAAGTGAATGGTGACCAAAGCTGTCAATCGAGATTTGATGTGAAACCTCAGTTTGTTCCCATCCACTTACACTGTATAGAAAAAGCAGCTTGGACACTTTACTAATTTTCTCTTCTTTTGAGCTTCAACATCATACATGTTTAGAATGATGTGAGGGTGAGTAAATAAAGACAGAGTTGAAATTTAGTCGATCTGTCCCTTAAATAAACCAAATGATTTTTAGGATTAAAGGAGCGACCTTTAAAGCTCAGCCCATTAGAGTATCATTAGATGTGTTGCTCTCTGACTGATGTAAGCAGACAGCTGAGCACTCTCTCTTTACCCACCATGACCTCAGCTTCACGACACGAACACCTGTGCTGTGCGCTTACGCACACGTATACAGACACATTTGGGCAGTACATCTGATACGAGCAGGATGTACGTTAGCGTTTGCTTTAAGGAGAAGACTCATTTCAGCACTATGCAGTATTGTCCCTGTTATTCTAGCATCGGTGTGTTTGCGTAATACCCCTTGTAGCCGTCTGTCGTAGGCAGCTCTTTTAATGAGGGTAGGGGACTGGGGGGTTCTGTCACATTCCACTGCGCATGTCTCTAGCCCTGTGGCATACTGATATGAGGGCCTATGATGAGTTTACGGTCTGGAAAGGCAGCTGCAGGCATAGCTGTACAGCGGAGTGGAGACACTAACACGGCCCGGCCCGTCTCTGTTCAGTGGATCACCGTAAACAAACCTCAGCTTTATTCACCTGAGCTGTCTACATAAATCCAAGCTCGTAAATATCCATTTGCAGTTTTGTATTGTGTTAGATGTAGCTAGATAGAAAGACTGTTTACCTAGTTTGGGGTCAGTAAGAATTTTTAGTTTATTTTTTTAAAGAAATTAATACTGTTATTTAGCAAGGATGCATTACATTGTCCAAAAGTAACAGTACAGACATTTCTGATGTTACAAAGGATTTCTATTTTAAATAAATGCTTTTTCTTTTTAAAAATGGTCTACTCGACGAATTAATGGAATGCTTTGTGGAAACAGTTTTTTCTCTCGTAATCTTTTGATGAATATAAAGTTCAAAAGAACAGAAATCTTTTGTGAATATAAAAAAAAGTTTTTACTATCATTTTTGAACTATTTAATACATAAAAGTGTTAATTTCCTTAAAAAGGAATTCTTCTCTAGAATTCTAATATATTGAATAACAAAGAAATCGGATATTTGCACAATCCCTTGGAAGTGGATTATTCCGTGCCTGCATGTATTCCTGGAAACAAGGAATGATTTGGTTTCTTGCGAGTTCTACTTTCTCCATCACCGAATATTTAATTTGACATTTACAACATCCTTATCTTCATCTCTGTCAGCCATTTCTGTTGAACAAGTTAAAAAAAAATCCACAAAGGCATTCTACAAAAAAAGAAGTCACCTGTTTGATGTATCTCTTCAAAGCCTGGTTTATTCCACCTCTTACACCATGTTTTTTTTGTTCTGTGAGAGCTCTGACACCCGTGGTTCTCTCTTGCACACGTGGTCCATTGAAAATATCCAGAGGTGTGAAGTTAGCACCCCTAACACACCCGGCGAGTCTGAAAAAACATTGCAGAGGGACTTCCCAGACAGGGCCGTGCCGATAGCCTTGCTTAATCCACAGCACTGATACGTGTGTGTGAAATTCTGAATGAAGTATTCGTGACTCTGAAAGAACATTGGGAACTAAAATCTGATTGGTCTTATAATACTTGGGATCTTTTTAACTTTCCCTGTACACTTCTTTTACATCTTTATTTCAAATAGCGGTCTACTTGAATTTATGTACTAGATACAGTCATAGTTGATTATGTGTCTAAGGCGCTGGTCAAAGTATGGACTATTAGGGATATGAATCATAAGTGAATGGTGACTGAGAGTTACATATTTTTCCACCATTTGTTTACAGGAATAGTCCATTAACAGGCTAGGCATTTAGCCCCATCGGATCCAAACAAATACATATCTTTCACATGAGGAAGCCAGTCATTGTTTTGAGTAAGAAAAAGCTGCTCACATAAAATTGTTGTGGGCGGTCAGATACACTGTTGTGTTTGGCTTGATTTTCCACTTCCTTCCGTATCCTTTCCTTTTCCTTTGTGACATCTTAAAACCATTTTCTATGGCCAGAATACTGTTGTTGTTGTTGTTACTAGACAATAATTATTCTACAACATTAATGAATTTCTTCATAGTATACAACTACTATTTAAGCTACCAGAAAAAATAACCCTTGATAATTAGGTGTACAGGCGGGTTTCTTTTGTGAAAAATGTTGGGCCAATAAAGGTTTTATTTTAATGTTTTTGAAAGAAGTCTCTTTCGCTTGATTGTATTTATTTGATCAAAAATGAAGTAAAAACATTAATATTGGGAAATTGACATTTTAATAGAACTGTATATATATATATATATATATATATATATATATATATATATATATATATATATCACTATAAAAAAAGTTGCTGCCTTAAATTTTTAAGTACAATCAACTTAAGTTTGCATTCAACTTAAATTACATTAAACTTAACTTGCTTTAATGTTTTTGCTGAATCTTGTATAACTTACATATATATATTTTAAATTTTTGCTTAACTTTTAAGCAATTAAGTTAAAGCAATGTAAAAGCATATGTTGTCATAATGAGAAGAAAGGCTTGCTGCACTTTCTGTAATTCCCAAACAATCCGGTGCAACCAGGGCAGGACAAGACAAAGCAGAAAAGGAAAATCGTCGGTGCAACACATAAATCTTCTTAGGAATCCATTTAGAGGTACATAACAGTGACTAACGTTTCGATGTAAAGTTAACTTTACATCGAAACGTTAGTCACTGTTATGTACCTCAAATAAATGGATTCCTAAGAAGATTTAAATGTTGTCATAACTTAGTGATTGTATAATTTTTTAACAGTGTGTGTGTGTGTATATATATATATATATATATATATAATATATATATATATATATATATATATATGGTGTAGGGCCTCCTTTTGCGGCCAATACAGCGTCAATTCGTCTTGGGAATGACATATACAAGTCCTGCACAGTGGTCAGAGGGATTTTAAGCCATTTTCTTGCAGGATAGTGGCCAGGTCACGACGTGATGCTGGTGGAGGAAAATGTTTCCTGACTCGCTCCTCCAAAACACCCCAAAGTGGCTCAATAATATTTAGATCTGGTGACTGTGCAGGCCATGGGAGACGTTCAACTTCACTTTCATGTTCATCAAACCAATCTTTCACCAGTCTTGCTGTGTGTATTGGTGCATTGTCATCCTGATACACGGCACACAAACTGTGCTCTTACCCTGCTAATTGGACCTTCACAGTCTGCTCTTATTGGTTCAATGTGCAATTAATGAAGATTGGCCACCAGGCTGGTCCAATTTAGCCAGGAAACCTCCCACACTAAAATGAGAGGTGTTTCAGTTTCATTGTCCAACCCCTAGTTATATATATATATATATATATATATATATATAATGTAACACGATCCTACAGAAATCATTCTAATAATGATGATTTGGTGTTCAAGAAACTTATTATTATCAATGTTGAAAACCATTGTGCTGCTTAATATTTTTGTGGAAACTAATAATAAAAAACCTATTAAAGGGGTTTATTTTGTCAAAAGTTTGGGGTCAGAAAGATTTGCTGTGTACAATTGTCTGACACTGACAGAACATTTTAAAACAAAACGTGTTCAAATACAATGGTGTTTCGCTCACCAGAACTGCATTTATTTGATCAAAAATGCTATAAAAACATTATATATTATATATAATAATAATGACATTATATATAATATTATATATATCTATTTTTATAATAAATAAAATCTTATTTTATTAATATATTGGGGGTCTCTTGGTTGGCCAAAAAGTCTGAATAGAGGGGTCCAGTGTTTGTAAAGATGGAAAATCCTGATATTACCATTCCATTACACCTGCATATGTGAGGGATGATCTGACCTGTATTCCAAAGTAATCGAAACTTTGCACCAGGAGCAGACAGAAACCCGTATGACTGGAAGTGAGATTTTCCCAGACTATGTCAGATGTTTCCCTGCTTTTTCCCCCGCTGTAATTCCATATAAGAACTCCGAGCTCAGAGCTTGATACACAGTGAACAGCTTGTGACTCATGCGTAGTTCTGTGCTCAGAGTGAGAACAGGGGAATGATAAATCATCTCTGTTTTTCCATGACAGATATGCTGATACAATGAAAGAGCTCTTTCAAGAATATATTTCTTTTATCACCCACTGCCTTTGCCAAATAATTATTTATAAAAAATAGATAGAGGACCTATGAGAGTTAATAAAACAGGCTTTGTTTTTATTGCTTCCAACTTAAGCTATTAGTCTGAACAGGCACTTCTCAACAAGCAGGTAGAATTCTTGATAAGTGGAAGGTGCTGTAGCTTAATTCAGTAAATTTAGGAATGTATGAGTTGGAATGTGACAGTTTGTTGCCTCCGGCATGGCCTCACTTACATTTCCTGGTTCTACTGGTTTGAATCAGCAGCCGCCCACACTAGAACAATAACCTCTTAAATCCAATTTCTGAGGGTTTGTTTGAAAATATGCTCCGGGAATGAAACAATAAATAGTAAGAGCTGAAATGCGTGGAGTTTACGTACCCATACATTCACACATCATTAGACCTGAAGAACCATTCAGAGAATGTATTCAAACACAGAATTCCTCATGCAATGGCTAATCATCATTAAGACATACAAACAAAGAGGGAGGCTAGAACTTGAAATTGCATTTGTTATAATGTAATATTCTTGAGGCAATCTGCATGTCTGACAGCTGGAAGACTGGGATATCAGAGAACCCTCACAGGACGAGATTACATTCACTTGTGCTTTCTTGATTACATACAGGGAGTGTTGCTCTTTTAATTTGATTAGATCATATCTCACACCTTTGCAAACTATACAGTCACACTTGACAGGTTCCCAGCAAATACAAAGAGTGTAATGTTGCTCCATGCTCAGAAATACCTTATGGTCTTTACATATATTTATGTTCCTAAATTATACCACATTTTTATGGAAGATTTTGTAATGTTGTTTAATTGTACATGCTAGTATTACTTTTATAATTATTGTTTTATTATTTTTAGCCATGAATGTAGATTTTTATGCTGATATAAAAAAAATAACATTTGTAAATTCTTCATCAGGCGACTTCATCAGGCCACATTTACCCCACAAAATTTTCATACACCATTATTATTATTATAATTTTTTTTTTAAAATGAACACAAAAAATCCAATCAAAATAAAAACATGTTTTCCCCACGTTTGTGATCGTCTTTTTTACTGTTATAGAACTTTTTAATTACACAGACATTAATTTACAGACATCTTAAGTGTATTAATTACTTAAGTAAGTGAGTGAATAATATAATCAGCCAGTAGTTTTCAGAGCATGTCATGTCCAGACATGTTTGGCCTGACCTCTTAAGGGACACCAGTAGGCTCCATTCAGACTTTAATGCTCTTTCATCATATAGTGTCCAAACATTCAAATCAGTGCCATTTGTCCACTATAAGGTGCGAAAAATGACACGTTCCCCTTTGTCATTTAGGCTTTACTTAGTGAGGGGATCTCACGCAGAAGGTGTGAACTTCATTGCTCTGGTCCCCTGTCCTCATCTCCCTCCCTCCCTCCTCTTCTTTGCTTACACACACACCTCACTTTATCTCCACCCACTGACACACTCCCTCTCTCTCATACATTCCCCTCTCGCCTGTCTGCTGCTTCAGTATCAGTCTCGTCTCTCTGGTGAACAGACACTCACTCACTCACTTACTCCAGGGAGGCTGGATTACAACGGGGATCACTGAATTATTAGTCTAGCAGAGAGATATACCAACACTCTTTCATCGAGGAGATACACACACTATCCAGGATCAACATGGGGAGTAGTATGTCATGCGTCCCTCAACACAACTTCAGGTTCTCCAGCAAGAGTTTCATACGCAGGAACAGGTATGAGAAACTACCTTAAAACTATGATGTTTTGGAAGTATGAAGGCATGTCATTCAAACTAGAGGGGAGTCATGTAAATTATCTAATGTTTAATGTGATTTCATGAGTTTGATGTTGAATTTATATGCCAGGAGTTGCAGGAGTCTGGAAAATAACAATATTACTGTTCAAACACTGCAAAAAATATGTGAAAATGTCTTTTAAAAACAAGAAACATTGACTTGAAAAGCAAACAATGATAATAATCTTGTGTAGGCCTATAAGAAATTAATGAGTAAGATTTTCTTACCCCATTGACTAACATTTTTTACTTAACTAAATTGTATATGAATATAACATAATATAATAATGACTTGGTATATTTTGCCATTTTACTTCTTAAATAAAATGTTTAGTATTTGAGACAAAATACTGTAATATAGACCTACTGTAGCTCATCAGATGAACACGGATTGTCAGTTTGAATTTAGCGGTGTAATGATGCTGTCTGCAAACCTCATTAGCTCAGTGTCAGGATCTCGCTTCACACTGACTGATACACTCATCTGCTAATAGAATTCACTAGTGTAATGAAGTTAGATCTATTTCTGTTTCCAGAGTAGCCTTCAGGGCAGGGAAGAGTTCTCAGGTTTCGTGGGTTTTTCAGTGAATCGGGTTCATCTTGCACAGAAAGTAATACTATTGTGCTTGCACTGCTAGTGACAGTGATCCGAATAATTTACTGCTGTCAAATTTGGACAATTTGTCTGACTATCAGCCAGTAAAATAGGCAGTGAGGTCTACTTAAATCAGAGTGTTTGTCCGTTGTGTCTGGTTTGCATGTGCTCTGAATGTATATCGGTGGGTTCAGTTAAGGTTCAGAGTCCTAGATCATAAAAAAGCCTTTGTATCACAGCAAACATATCAGATCAGAGTTCAGTGTAGCGGGACGCGGCCCCTTTTAAACCCAGGACCCCTATCAGATTTAAAAATAAGTCCAATGAATGATGGTATTTTTAATGAAAACAATAGGTGAAAAGGTAATGTTACAAAGTCACAAACCTGTCAAACTTTCATCACTTTTACGAGCATGTTCTGTGTTACAAACTGCCTACAACCTGCATTCTTCAATGGAATGAGTTCTCCGGATGCCAAACACGTCCATCACTGAGCCCTGGTAAATCACAGATACTTCCCATTATTGTCTGGGTGAATGAGCCCAGTGTTGTTATGCTAATTGCATTCAAAGCAGAGACAGATTGACAAAGAGAGAAAAGAAAAACACGGGAGTCTCTGAGGACGTCTCTCTCACCGAGGATGACTTCCTCGCTGACACTGACTTCCTTAGCTTATCGTTGGGAAGGAAGAAGTTCATTATACAGATCTGACACTAATGATTATAAATGGGGGTCATGGGTAACAAAAGGCATTTCATGAGCGGGGCATTGTGGCTTGTAACATAAGCTTTATTGTTTTTTTTTCTCTTTAAATGGTGCAGACAGAGATGTCAAACTGATATGTTGACTAGTGCAAGAGAAGGAAGAATGGACGTGTAATGGTGATGTAATCTTTTGTGTGGGACACTGAGCACTGAATCTTTACAGAGAGCTTTACTCAGACTTGGTGTGATTAACTGATCATCCCGAGTCAAGATAACTCCTATGTGGGGTCACGTTCATCTTTTCTTTTCCCACAACCCCGTACATGACTAACTAGGGTCTCTTGTTTTCTGAGCAGCAGCCGTTTGTTCCGGAAAAAGTATCCACAGGAGGGACAGGAGAAGTCCAACAGCATCATCAACATTCTCTGCACCGTCACCCCAAGAAAGGTGAGGAACTTCCCTGCTTTCCTAACATTCCCATTCATTTATGAAAACGTTATTTCCGTTTTGTTTGTAACTTCAAGAAAACCTTTGCAGAGCATTAGCCACAAGAGTTGTGAGCACGTTCCCTATTAGGGCTTTCACATAAAAGGAGTGCATATCTGATATTATTGCGAAAAATAATTCACTTTTATCACTGCGTTGACAGGAAATGTCACACAAAGATCTCCAGACGATTGAGAACATCAAATGGGACCCTCCGTTCCCCTACGACCCGGCTAGTGGATGGAAGAAAAGCAGCATTAATGTGAAGAACTATGGCAGAATGATCCACAGCTCCAAAGTCCGCTTCCGCTTCGTGCACTGCCAGGTAAGACACACCGACTCACTTTCAAAACATATCCAAACAAACCACACGCAAAAACAATGTTGCCAAGAATAATCATTCCATAAACGCTCAAAACAGACTCTCATAAGATGATTATGGTGGTCTGAGCACAAATGACATGTGTCTTACTCACTCTCTATGATCTAAGTAACACACAACACACAGGTGGAAGATACAAGATGTCACATAGTGGTTGAATGAAGCGCAGTGGGAATGACGTACATGCGTTTGCTGATTGATTGAAGCAACTTGGTTTGAGGAGTTTAGGCCATGTCGGAACACGCAGGGATGTGAGGTGTTGTGAAATGGTGCAGTGTTGCAGAGATTACAGAGCGCACTGATCAAACCACTGATATATTACACATTGCTCTAAAGCGTGGGAATCACTGATTAACATGTAGTCATTCTGGGAAAAGAAATGAGTGTGAAGGTGAAGGAAAGAAAATAACCCAACACAGGATGAGGTCAGAGGAGGACATACTGTACAGTGGTGATATTACAGTTGAAAGGAAATGTTACCTAACAGTATTTGTGATAATGGCATATTCTGTAACGTGGTAAAGTACAGGCACCCCATCAGATGAAAGGAAATGAGCTGTCTCTGATAAATCAATGTCAGTGGCTTTACACTAGTCTTTAGAGCAAACAAACACCTCTCAGAAAGTTTTCACAAAGACACTTGATTTACACAGGAGTATTTATACCAGGGATTGTGAATATGATTGCTGCACTTAACTTAGCTCATATTAATGCGGTCTCTGGGTGAAATGCTGCATCTTGTTTTGAGTTTGCTTTCAACGTGACCTTTGAAAATCTTGCTATTAAGGCTAAGATTAAAAAAAAAAAATTAATCCACCAATGTTGTTGAATTCAAGCCTTTAAAGCAGCATTACCCAGAATGATCCCTCTGATTGTGTTGATCCTGAGCTGATGAAATTGTCTGTTCTTTTAGGATGTGCATGACTGCTACCTGGACCTGTTCCAAACCCATCTCCATTTTGTCTCCAACAACACAACTGGACTCACATACCAGGTAAAAGATGCACCTATTCATGTTTTTTTTTTTTTTTTTTTACAATGCATGAATGTAAAGCAGCTCCATTTATGGCCATGCTTCTGTCATTGCCTAAGACACTAACCATTGTTTGAGTCACATGGTAACTAAGACGGAAATGACAGGATTTATGAGCTTTATGATGATGTAAAATGTGTCACCTCTCCATGCCAAAAATATCACACAAAGATGTGTAATTCATCATAAAATCTGTCTCTTGTCTATTGTCACCTGCTTTAATCGGGTTTTATTATGTCTGTATTCATTAAGCTGAGTCACTGGGAGGAGACAGCTTTGTAATAAATGTTTATTATCAATGAAAAAATTTGTGCATACTGATGTGTCAGTGACAATCTCAAATATGAATAATTAATATATAACAACATAATAACATTTCTTTGTTTTACTTTTTTTTATCTTAAAAATGTCTATTCATTCGCAGGTTTAATTTATTATATATTATAAAATATTGTTTTTTTAAAAAAAAAAATGCTATATAAAATTATTTTTTATTTTCCAATAGAAAAAAATATTTATTTTTATTTTTTTATTATTTTATGATTTTTTTTGTTTAAATAATAAATTAAATGTATATAAAAATAATTTTGAATCCCAGTTTTTCAATGTAGATTTTTTTTGATGGCTGTGTATATAAAAATGATCATCTAAATCACTATAAAGGCAGACTACTAACATTTTTTCCCATGTATTTTTGTTATTCAGGGAACACTTCCTCTCAAAGAGCTCACAATTTGCAAGGTGCAGAACAGGAACAGCTTTGGTGATCTGCAGGAATTTGCATTCCAGATAAACGGTGAGTGTTCTTGATAATCCAGGGTTGAACAAACAGGAAAAAGTAGACAAGAAACACAAGATAAAACAACAGGGAGAGACAGTTACATAGATATAAAGATTTCTATTACTACAATCCTACAGTTTTTTTTCTTTTCAAAACCCATTTTTTCTCAGTGTTATTTGAGGACGGAATTTGTGACTCTCGACTAACCGTAAAACAAAAGATTGTTGAGGCATTCGTCGTAAAGCCACACTATGTAGGCCCAAAACCACTTCCCATGTTCGGACATTCCAGAGGTTCAAAAGCACTAAGACTAACTGAACCCTCCTCCATTTGCCAATAGTCAGAAGAGAGATAAATTGTCCTTCAAGGCCCCCCTTGTTATACGACAGGTGCGCCTGAACTCGCTCAGCTGCGGAGCTACGAAGACCCTTTCCCTCTTCACCTCTCCGACACAGTTAAAGTACTCCACATTCCAGAGCGCTGGACCTGAACACACAAGTTTGCTTATAAAATGTTTATGAGAATTTACCACATAGGAAAACATTGTTTTTATTGCTTTGTCACCCTGAGCAAAACGATTTTATCTACGTGTAATGTTCTCGGAAGATGAGTCCATATGGCCGTGATTGAATGAAAAATAATTAAAGCTTAACCGTTATGTGCTGTTAAGTCCCATTCTCCAAATTACTGAATAAATCTCCTCATTTGCCACAACATCATATCAGATGGGACTCACTGTTTAAGAAAAGACAATTTGGGAATTTTCAGTCCTGACTAAAAAAAAAAATATGTCTTGCACATGAACACATGCCTTTGCTAAAAAGACATCGCACTTTCCTGGAAATGACTGTACTGGGCAGGTCAGAGTTGCTGATATCTGCGCTGATAAAGGCTGGAATGCGAGTCTGATAAAATGGAGATTCCAGGTTTGATGCTTTCTTTCAGGATAGCTGAAGGGACAACTGGTTTACTGCAAATGCAGGGCATGTTGTAATGACAAGAGCTCTTGAAACAGATTGTTTGCTCTCAGGGTCAGAAGTGTCAACATTGACATTTTGACATGAAACAGAGCAACAGTATCCAGACAAATGCATCTATACTTAAAAACAAGTGATTTACCAAAATATTCAGCAACCTGTTGCCGGCTTAAAGAGATCCAGATGGACATCTGACCTAACCTCTGACCCTTGTCTTTGACCTTTGTAGGGGTCAGCCTGAACCCTATCATCGTGTACTGCTCGACAGAGGAGGAGATGAACAATTGGTTTGGGCTTTTGAAAGAACAAATCGAGGCTAATGGCGGCAATGCAATCGAACCGGAGACATACACAAGATTTAAGGTACGGCATCAGAATTACGTGTATTTGCTGGATGCCAAATGAAAGCATATTTCTGTAATGAACATGTAAAAAAGGTGTTAATTCAGGTCAGAATGACTAATGTTGGCCATTATCCTCTGGGATTTCATCAAGGAGTGGTTTATTTTGTGGTCACATTGACTGGATTGGACAAAGACATGTTGTCTTTTCTCTTCTGACACAAGCTATTGCGGCAAGTGAAGTCATTGAGCAAAACATCTGCATCCCATAATTAGCAAAGCAATGGATTTCTCTGAAATTCCAGATACTGATGACACTCTATCTCTCTATTGTTTCTTTTGAACATTGATTTAAAGCCAATATTGCCTCCAAAGGTACAGTGCTCAGAAGAGACCACAGTGGGAAAGGAGGAGTTGAGGAACTCCATCAGTAAAGAGCCCATCTATAGATGGGAGGGCTCGCAACGAGAGAGTCTAGGGCCCATCACTTACGTCACGAAAGTCAAGCTGCAACACATGCCATGTCAGGTAAGAGCTCTCCAGGATTTATTAATTATACAACCTAAAAAAGATTAAAAAAAAAAATGAATATATCTGCATGAATATAATAGCATAAAAACAATAACATAATAATAACTACATCAATTTATAGATGTTCACTCTGAAAAGCCATTGAATGAATTGTTTGGTCTTAGCATGAGGAGGGTCTAAATTCACTTCCATGTTTTCTTGAGAGGAGCAAAGCAAGCTCAGTTTACACTCAGGGCATGGCCACTTTCATTAGTCAATGTCTGCCTGGTATCATGAATTCTGCTTGAACAGACAGCATACAAACACACGGGCATCGTTCATACTATGGGACTGTAGTGTGTGTAACCAAATATCCGGTGTACGTGTGGCCAAATATCTAAACCTTTTTTCCGGACAGCGAGGGAGGGTGAGCAACTGATAGTCCTTCTTAAGTGTACTGTGAGAGCAGAGAGGGTTTGCTTGTGAAAAGGGTGTGTAAACCAGTTGCTTGCCTCACGCACCTCACTTGACTCACCCAACAGCTGTCTTTGAACACACCCCGAGGAGCCGAGCTAAAACACACACTCGTGGTTGCTACAAGACCTATACAGTGCTTTATACACTGCTGTGCAAAGTGATGGTCAAAACACACACACACACACACACACACACACACACACACACACACACACACACACACACACACACACACACACACACACACACACACACACACACACCCCACACACACACACACACACACACACACACACACACACACACACACACACACACACACACACACACACACACACACACACACACACAACACACACCACACACACACACACACACAATGTCTGGTTCGCTATCTTTGTGATGACTCTTCATAGGCGTAATGACTTTTATACTGACAAACAATAGCAAAAGTCCCCGTTAACTGACCCTATCCTAAACTATCATCAAAATGACATTTGCATTTTTATTTTTGTAAACACACAAATTTTTTATGGTAAGCTATTTGAAATCTGGGACTTGATGCCTTAGATGAAGAAATGTGTGTATATAAAACAATTTGTGCAATCATTGACCTTTGACCCTATATTTCCCGATACAGTAACTCTGCACTAATTACCTAAAAAAATAACGATCTGCAACAAGCACAAACGGCACAATCACACGACATATGCGTACTCTTCAAAAACATGAATGTTAATTATCAGAGATATTACTCATCAACACACAACGTTTTGTGTCAACCATTTTCGCCTGTTTTGCTGCAAGCAAAAGTTAAGTTTTCTTAGATTACGCAATGATAATAATCAAGATCGTCAAACTTGATATGCACAGAACGACATGGCTAAGTATTTTGTGTGCACTAATAAAAATGCAGATATTAGACTTTAATAATGTGTCAAGATAAGTTACTTCTAAATTGGTGTTAAGCAAATAATTGATAATATGTCTGTTCGCCTACCTTGTGCCTTTGCCCGACTCCTTATTTTTGAGTATGTATTAATACAAGGCAATCGATATCTGCCAAATGAATACAGCAGGCAACTTGCATAAAGATTTTTTATTAAAAATCGCATTTTCTTCATGCAGGGCAAACTTCCTCTCAATTCATTGTCTACCTTAAACATCTTGCCAGGACAAAACAAAAACTTTAAAGTCATTTAGGTCAGTTTGACCTCAGTCATTAAATGCCGTATGCCTTTGTACTGGCACAGATCTGATAACTGGCACTTTTGGTCGAAAATGATAAAAAGCAAAAAATAAATCTGCATGTTACCTTTTGCCATAAGTTGCTTTATTTTTGGGAGTTATAAGTGAAACACAAACCATTATTTTTTTGAAAAAACACGTCATTGGCTACAGTTATTATCCCTATTATTAAAGGACGTTTTAATATCCCCAAAAATGACATTAATCATTTTTCACCAAAAATGAGTTCTGCCCTTGGCTTTGTAGGGCAGTATATCTCGACAAACTCTAATCTTCATATTCCAATCCTATACTGCCTCTCTTCATTAACCTACTCATCTATATGCAGGTCAGGAACGACGTCTGCAAAATTTAATTTTTTAAAACACATTATTTTTGATGTTTTTTAAGTATTTGAAATCATGCGAGGATTCATGCAAGTCCTTATTATAAGTGTATTGTAAACCAGTGTAATTGATTATTATACTGAATTTGATAGTCCACATATTATCACAAAAACAAGATCGCAAAACAAACCCACAACATAAAGACCAACGTATATACACTACACAAACACCTTGGACACCAACCCACTAGCGGCGCAAAACTCTAGTAACTACACAAACACCACTGCCTAAGATCCACCGGCGACACACGATATGCAAGACAGACGAGACATTTCTAAACCCCAACACAACAGTTTTGGACGTTGTGCGTTTTTTTTGTTTCGACCCAAATTAAATTGAATTCATCTTATTGAAGGAGTCAATGGACTCAATATTTCATACCATCGTCCTTAAAAAACTCTATTCATCGCAGAGACGCACAATCTTTGGAAATATTTTTTTTGGTGGAACTTAGTCAAAAAGGATTTTTGCAATTGTGTTAGATATTTCTCATCACTTTAGCTTTTTGTGATGTAAAAGATATTAGATGCGATCAAAATTTCTCTGTTGGTCTCACAGGAGTATGTAGGACCTTGTGCTTCGTAGTTGTAAAACCCAACACCATAATTCTGCTGGACAATTCATGTTTGGTCACCCTGGTGTTAAAAAGGTAAACTGATAATTTGAATTCACTAATAGAATACAGCAAAATCTGCATAATATAATTTAGTGGCCACTGTTTTGGAAAATAATCTTATTTTATAATTGAATTCAGTTCAAATTTTCTTCAATGATCAATTTTACAACTCCCTGAATGACATAAATCAAAGTTAACGATTGAGTTGAGTTATACTCATTTTTTAATACCAGGTGTACATTTATCTGGCACCCTCTGTATGTCTTATAAAGATTAGTGTAAACTTTGTGCCCTGAATCTGATGCATATCTGACTAAACTCTTGTGGATTTCGTTGTTAGGGAAGTTGATAAACCCCATCATCGTGTCCTGTCTGGACAAGAGCGAGTTCCATGACTGGATCCAGTTTTTCAAAAATGCTGACGTCCCCATCCTCAGCCCTCCTCCCCCTGTGTATGACATCATTTACACTCCAACACAGAAACAGGTGAGCGATTGCTTCCAGCTTGAACATGGTGTTGAATATCTTAGATATTGCGAGTAAATGCTGTGAGATATTCACTTTCTCTGTTATTCTCAGGCTCTGGAGTTTGACAGGTGGAGCGGCAGCAGCCCCGCCGCTACTGACCCATTAAGGCAGTCTCAGGACAAACGCAGATCCCATGAGCTCCAGCTGCCTACTGATGACAACCCCATGTCCCCCGGTTATGCTGAGCCTCTCTGCGTAAGTGTCTATCCAAACATCCTAACCCTAACAGCCCAAACCTATTAACATCAAGTTAATGATGAAACATGATATTTGTCCAGCTTCAATGTGTTATAGGGAAGTCTTCCTAGGTGAACTGCTCTTAGAATTTTACACAGTTTGATTTCATATCTTGTGTGAAATTTGGGTTAGGCTGGCGGTTATCTACAGATCTAAAATATGGGGCATTATTCATCAGAATGACTTGCATGTTTATTTTGGAGGAGCAGCACATGTAGTTGTGAAAAAAGATCAGCAGTGTTTCAGTTGATCTGTTAATAATTAACTGTGTGCAATCAATTTCTGGTGTGTTACCACCTACAATACACTTGTGGATTAGTACACTAATTTACACAGTATCCAGTCAAAAACTTTAGATCTTAATTCTATTAGTTCAAATGTTCAACTCTTAATATGTTCATGTTTGAGATTTAATCCTACATAGCCACAATATTCCATGGTGTTATGACATTTTTATCTCTAATTAATTTAAGTCAACATGAACTGCCATTCACAAGACATTTTACTTCTGTAATGCAGCATATTTGTGATTGAAACACACTTAGATATTCAAGCCAAAATCTAGGACAAAGACTGCATTTTATCCACTAGAATTGATTGAATATATCAGAACAGAGGCAGACTATGCAAATTTGTTAATCACCATTTGGTTATTGGTTAACGTTATCCAAAAGCTTGCATCAGCCTCAGTTACAACAAAATGAAAAGGAAAATAGTTTTAGATAAAGTCAATTTTTATGAAATATTATGATGCTTTTTTCCCTTCAAAATAACATGCACTGATGATGAATCACGAAACACAGGCTACTTTGAAAATAATAACCTAAAAATGTTTCTGTGGGCAGTGTCATGTTAATATTATTTATACTATTATAATATTTATCAATTTCTTGAATGGGTTTTTATTAGCATATTTTTAGTATCCATTTTAAATGTACTTTTTAGTAATTTAATTGTGTGCCTTTGTCATTTTTATTAGTTTTTCGTATATATTTCTTATATTTATTTTAAAATTTAAATTTAGTTTGACTTATTTTACTGCTACTTAAACTTGTTTTATTTCAGTTAGATGCCAAGACAACATTTCTATATTTTATCATTTGTTTTTCGTAATCATAAAGTTAGTTGTAACCTGGTAAATGAATGTGAGTACAGTCCAGTTAATCAGTTTTGTGTGTTGTGTGTGTTGGTACAGTTCATTTCCAGCAGGCCGACCTCCTCAGACACTCAGTACTCAGCTCACCTGGGCAGCAGGAGCAGCAGCTTCTCCTCTCGTGTCAGACCCGTCCCCGAACACCACCCCATTTCTCACCACTACTCGTCCCCGCCACAGTCATCCTATCTCGCCTCTGAAGGACCCATGTCACCGGTTTACAACATGCCCTACAGTTCTGTGCACCGCAACGGCCCTGTTCAACGAATCGAGAAGGCACCACTAGTCAAGGTAACCGAACATTTATGTTTAGTTCTATTTTGTTCTTCAAAAACCAGTGCAGATATTTGCATTGCAGATTACTATTTGAATTATTTGCTTACAATTTCAGAAAAGGAATGCATAGTAACTTTTTCATGTCTTTGTTCAGTCAAACAGCTGGAGCACGCCCCAGACAAACGTCAAACACCAGCTCTTTGTTCCTCATCGCCACTCGGACTTGGTCTCCCACCGCAAGCCTCTCTCGCCCCTTTATGACGACCCCAGCACCCCCAGTATGTACCCTCTGGAGGAGAGCTCTGCACAAGCGTCGGTAAGTGGGTCAGGTTATCAGATCCGCTCTCTCACTTGACACCGCTGCCTTCGGTGACCAAACACCCAGAGTCGTTGATTTGACGAGCTAAAGCCATGGAAAGTCCCCATAGCACATTACTAATTGATCCATTCAGATGCATAATGGAAAAGGCTGCTGAGCGAACAAGACAAAGTGTTATCCTTCGAAAGATGCACGTTTGAGACAATATTTCTACATAGAATACAGGTTTACACTTGTCGGGTTTCTTTCAACACAGGTTTAGGTCTAAATCCTTTAATCAGCTGACTACATCAGGTTTAATTCACTATGCTATCATCTAAATCTCATAAAGTGCATGTTTTTCTGCTACGCAGCACTCTTCTCGGGGCTCTGTTGAGCAGTCGTACCCTCCTCTCCTCCCTCCCTCCTTCCGGTTGTGCACACCTCCTCTTGGGCGGAAAAACAGACATGGCCAGGCCCCGGAGCCGGAGGTGGTCAGCAGCCAGTGGTCGGATGAGCTGCGAGCCCAGGCCGTTTCCAGACTGAAGATGCTGCCCGCTCCAAACCGACAGCCACAACACAACCACATCTCTCAGGTAATGGGACAGTAGTAGTTTTCCTTTCAAGACTTTCATTCTTTTAATGAGGCTTTTTTTTCTTGTTTTTTTTACCCTGACATTTTGGACTTAATGCTCCCCCCCAAAAATACAAATCATTTTAGTTATGTCATTGTATGTATGAATTGCATTTTTCAATTTACACTACCGTTGGAGTCGGTAAGATGGGTGGATTCATTTGATCAAATACACAAAATGACTTCATAAATCATTTTATGCTGATTTGGTTCTCAAGAAACATTTCTAATTATTATCAATGTTAAAAACAGTTGTGCTGCCTAATATTTGTGTGGAAACTGTGATACAATTTTTCAGGATTCTTTGATAATTATGGTAGAACGTTCAAAAGAACAGCATTTATTTGAAATATATATATTTTTGTAACATTATAAATGTCTTTAGTATCACTTTCTGTCAATTTTGTGTCCTTGCTGAATAAAAGTATTAATTTCTTTCCCAAAAAAGAAAAATTTATGTAGCCTCAAAATGGAATGAAAATGATCTCCTATTCTTTGCTTTTTTACAGAGAGGTTTCTCAGGTCACACTGTCATGGAAGCGCAACAGATATCTTACTGTTACTCACCAGGTAAGAATTTTTGGCATGCAAAACTTATGAGGCAGTTACAGTACCACAATAGTGCACTGATAGGCATGTTTCACAGACGTATATACGTATCTAGATATGCAAGATATGCACAGCAATTTGCATCACCAGTTTTGTGACAAGTTTTATTTAGCGTGTGAAATGTTGACCTAGATCATAAGTATTTTTTATAGGCTGTTTAAAATAATCCAAATAAATTTGGTTTAATCGTTTCATGAGGTCACACCATATACACTCTCACTTGTCAGGATTAAACACACCATAGGGAGGAAATAATCCATGGTGACACGTGCATACAGTATACCAGACTCTCACGGCACAGCTAATAGGATGGTTTTAGAATGACCTTTATCAGCACACACACACACACGCACGCACGCACGCACGCACGGCACGCACACACCACACACACACACACACACACACACACACACACACGTTTGATGGGGTGTGGTGGTCCAGGCAGAACATGGCAGTGGAAACAAGAGTGCAGATGAAGGGGCGTGTGTGTGTGTGTGTGTGTGTGTGTGTAATATGGCTCAGGGTATTTTAAATGACAGCACTGCAGGTGGCACATGAAGGAAAGACCAGCGAAAGGACAGAATTACCACCGAGAGTGATTTAAAGCTCACAAGTGGGAGATCCTTCAAGACATCTCAGAGCCTCTCTGTGAAAAGAACACAACAAACGACACGTTAGATCTTAAATTAGGGCATGACGTATTTAGATGGCTCAGTTTACTGACTTCTAAACCTTGGCATGTGGATTTTGATTTAAATACAAAATTTTTTACATATTGCAACGACATCTCTTCTATTCTCGCAAACTCGCGTGATATGAGATCACCGTTTTTCAATAGCAAACTACAATGATCCAATCAATTCCTGATTAACAAAATCTGTCCCGACCTACATTTTTCTTGTTCGAGAAGCCATTTCACTGGGATATACATCACAATAGGGAAGAAAAGACTATTGCAACTTTCATGCCGACTTTGAAGTTGTGATATACACTTAAAATAAAATAAAATCATGGAAAAATCTTTGATATTTCTATATTTCTATAATGGCTACTTTTCTTGCTATGCTGATGCTCAGTTCTAAATTATTTTATTGGCTAGAAATTGCAGTTTGTAATCTATTTTCCTAAATTGCGGGAACTCGTATTCATTCAAATATTTTAAGATTTGAAAAAACAAATCATGGTTTTTGTCTTGTCACAGATGACTCTTACCTTCAGCCAGTGGAGCCAGATGACCAGGAAATGGACTATGATAACATATGGGAGTTTGACCGGGATAATAGGATGATTCAGGCCCTGCCTGGAACTTCACCACACCGGACACTGGCTTACTTTGGAGCTCAAGGCCTGGGCGCTATGACAACACAGCAGAGATAGTCATAAAAGAGAACAATGGGCTTATGCCCGTCCGGACTTGCACACATAGCAGACTAATCAAAGCCACACATGCACAATGGGCATGTCTTTACCAGGGGCCGGCATGCCCGAGTATCAGGATATTCACAGTTTGTTTATTCAATGCCTCAATGACATATTTTTGCACATGTAATATCCTTTAATTCTGTGGTGATAGTTTCACACTGCTGTATGCATTCGGTACGAACAAGTGTGATGCGTTTATGTATATATTAATATAAGAAAAAATACTACACCTTTTCAAAGTTAGTGTTTATGTATATATGAATATAAGAAAAAAATACTTTTTTTTTCAAAGGTAGCATTTGTGAGTTTTTGCATTTAGTTTAGTCAGTATCCTTTGTGAGGCCTACAAACCACAGGAAATTGTTGGTATATGGACATTTTTAAATACCAAATGTAAATATATTCCTTTTTCTATTTAAGTAAATTTAAGTTTTTATTATTATTGATTGTTATTATTATATTTATACTTCTTTTTTTATGGCTTTCTACTATCTGTTCAAAATATCTATTTGTTGTGTGGAGGTCAAAAGGTATTCATTTAAAAAGTTTTGTACTTTTTCATTGTTTATGACAAATAAACAGTGATACATAAAGCTGTAACACTGCTTTAGCTGTCCACTTTAAATATGAACGTGTGGTTTATTTTTATTTTTTTACATTTTTGAGTGATTTAAATTCAAAAATGTTAAATTTTAAAATAAAACAAGTTCTCTGAACTCCTTTACTCTGTCATGTTGTGTAGTACATTTAATGTAGTATGGCTAAACAGTGACACGTGTTTGAAAAACGTCATTTTACAGTGTGTAGGAAATGATTCATTTTAATTATGAATAGGTCTTTGTTAGCATGGCCTATATTGTGACCTCAAAGACTATGGGAAGGGACTTTGGTGACCTTTAGGGTTCTGGTGCCATCTGCTGGTAACATCTAGAAGTATAACCTAAATGTCTCAATCTTACAAATTTTCGTAACTTTCTCCAGAACTGATTGAACACATTTCAGTTTCTATTGCACAAAACTGTAATGCATTCCCTCAGTTATAACAAATTTAACATTTATCAGGTTTTCTGGCACAATCATAGTACAATTGTTTGTTCATTCCCCTCTTGTGGCCAAAATAAGTATTACTAGTAATATATAAGTGTGCTGACAATGCTTTAAAATAAACATATTTATTTTAGGTACAACAGACAGAAAATACATTTCCTACATTACATTTAAAATGGGGAGCACCATATAAATGACATTTGAACAAATCAAACTTTTCAGATCTAAAGTGACATCCTCACATGGGCATATGATTTAATTTTTATATGGTCTATAAATACACCAAAATAATTTGGCACAGCAAAAATTCTAGTATCTCAGTCAGTAGTATCAAACTACATTAACTGATTGTCCTCAGACATTCGCTCTTCCATTGAAAACTCTCCACTGGTACACTTAATTAGACACACGTCTATCTTCAACACTTCCATAAGCATCTCTCAATATCAATATTACAGTTTTTCTCCATTGGTTTGGCTCATTTCTTGAAACAGAAATTACATTCTCAAAACTACATGGACAAACCTCCAAACCACTTGGCAATTTTTCACAACAGAATTGAATTTCTCATTCAGTTCATCAAATTGCAAATGCCTAAGTACATGTCTCAAAGTCTCAGTACATCTTTGCAAATGATTAAGTACAGGTAGCCTACATTTAGCACAATTTCCAAGTGAAAAGATCTTGTTGATCTAAACTGATTGTTGATTCTCAGTCTAATGGTTTTTCGCTCCAAAACCTGTCAGCGTCATATCATTGTATAAGTCATCACATGCACAATAGTCTGTTCAATTGTCAAAATTAGTCAAGAACATAATACCATGAATACCATATATGAATCACTTGGAACATTTGATAAATTTATTACAGCAATTGACAGTGAAAATGACAAAAAGAAAAGGGATCAAAGAGCTGCAATTAGTGCCTCCCATGTATATCTATCTAATACTGTTGGTTTTACTGTAACAGTTAGTCTAGTCAGTTCAGTAAGTCTAGTTATTGATGATTTCCCCCTCCCTTTTCTGTCAAATACCCCCTACCTGCATAGGGGTACATGTACCCCAGGTTTGGATAATAATGGCATTGGAAGGAAACGAGACCCATCTCATCCTCGTGTTTGTGGATGAAGCTATCTTCAACCTGGCCAAGGGCCGAAGACATGGCCGTAATATTATTGGCAACCGGGCCACGGTGGATGATGGTTGGGCCGCCATCATTTTTATTTGATCCCTGAAAATGAGAGAGGTCTTGTAGGTGCTCCTACCACAATCACTACTCATCCAAGTATGGTCATGTTGTTCCTACCACCTTACTCTTCTTTCCTCAATCCTATTGAGGAGTATTTCTCCGCTTGGAGGTGGAGAGTGTATGAGCATCAGGCTCAAGCTCAGAGGTCCCTGCTCCATGCAATGAACAAGTGTGAGGATATTACAGGAGATCAGTGTAGGGGATGGTTGCGACATGCACGCTGTTTCTTCCCTCGTTGCATCGTAAGGGAGAATATGCACTGTGATGTGGATGATAATCTGTGGTCAGACAGACAGCAGCGTGTGGATGGCCAGGAGAGGGTGAGGATGGTGGCCAGGAGAGGGAGGGTGAGGACAGCGACCAGTGAAGAACTTAGTTGTGAAACTCCAGCTTTATTTACAACACTGTAGGCTGCATATAATTTCATTGTTTTTTTGTTTGTGTGTCTATATTACAGTATATTATGCTGTATGCATTTTACTTTTACTCTGATGTATGGAAGTTACTTTATGTGTGTGAATGATAATGGTTACAATTTCCTTGGCAGTATGAGTGCAATGTGTGATGTCAAACCTTGGAGGCTACTCTTACCCTAAAATCCTATTTCTTTTTTTTTTTTTCAGTTTTATACACAATTGTATTCTGTTAGCTAGACAAAAAAACAGTACAGTAACCATTGTCAATGAAGGACTGGGCTAAGACTGAAAGGTGGATATGAGGGATATTTCAATGGTCCTCTGCCATAGTGACAAAACATCTAAACATTTTGGCTTGCAGTGCTTACACAATGCCAAAGAGATGAAGCATTTTGGGGGCACTGACTGGTTAAATGAGAAGGAAATTTAGTTTTGACAAATGAGTGAACTGTTTTGGGAGATGTATGAGCTTTTGCAGGTGAACCATGGTGTTGTGCCGAACCATCCACGTTATTTTGGCAAAAGCACCAAGAGTGTTGAGAACGTCCGGTCTGTTTCAAGAAATGAGCCAAAGCAATTGAGAAGGATCTTTGCCATTTTGGTGGCACTGACTCTTTATATGAGAAAGGAATTTAGTTTTGAAGCATGAGTGAACAGTTTTGGGATAGTAATGAGCTTTTGCAAGTGAGCTATAGTGTTGTGCTGAACTGTAAGACTGTTTTGCCAAATGATCTTAGAGTTTTGAGAATGTAATTTCTGTTTCAAGAAATGAGCCAAACCAATAGAGAAAAACTGTAATCAATATATACCACTGCTCTCATCACAACAGCATTCACTGCAAACAGTGAATCCACAATATTTCTGAAAAAGGGATTTGGTCATTTCATTAACAATCAACATTCCTTTTTTTAATTTCTTTTTTAAATAATGGATATGCAGATTACTGTTCATACACTAAATATATTATAAACACTACTGGCACTGGTCTGAAGTCACAGTCATCTGTGTAAGCTTATCAACTGAGTTCATCAGCAATAAAGGCACACGAGAGTTTTGATCATAATAATATGTACTGAGAATGATGGAAAATGCCCTGCATGCACGTTTGACATTCATCATCACCCTTTTGGATTACATGGAAAAAGGGTGATGTGACTGAAATCAGATCTGGAGGCCATCAGCTATGGAGTTATGCTGGCTCTAACTGACGCAAAGGAGTTTTTCCAGACACCTCCTCCCTCTTGTGTCTGCGCAAGTATCGTATGGCAGAGAGTGCACTGACATTCGCAAGAAGAGCTGAACATAAAAAAAAAAACAGATATGGGTCATTATGGATAATTATGAATCACATTCCTTAATTCTTTCTTATTTGTGATGCAGAGCTTTGTACTTTTGTTAAGCAAAAGGCTTAACTTTTTCTCTGTAAAAGCATAACATTCTAAGTAAAAAACAGTCAAAACACGCCTGACTAAAATAATGGCTTACTTGAAACACCATATAGGAAAGACTATGAGATTTAAAGCAATTTATAAATGTCAAAGTAATATTCATTCATTGTTATTCAACGAAGTATATTCATGAAACAAATATAAATACCAGCTTTCCAGGTGTCTGCTCCTGAGCCTGTCGATTTCAGCACCCACGAGGCAAAAGCAATACAAACCAAGCACATGTCTGCCTGTTTAAGAGGCAAGAATGGGGCGTCCAACCCTAGAAAAGAGGCATTCAAATTCAGAACAACAGTGCAGCATCACTTAATAATCATCCAAAATAAAGAAATAAATCTACACAATTTTATTCAATAACAAACTGGCTTTTAAATAAAAGGATTTATATAAATTTGTTTCATTATGACTAAAACAAATTCACTATGAGTTATACGTTTAAAAGTTTGGTAAGAATTTTTTAATGTCTCTTTATTTGATCATATAAATACAGTATAAACAGTAATATTGTTAAATAAAAACTTAAAATAACGGTATTCTATTTTAATATATTTTGATATACATATCATATCATGTCATATATAGCTGAATATTTTTTTGTGGAAATTTATGTGGAAAATTTTGTAATATTTTTTTTTCAGTTTCCCTTTGGATTTCTTTGAATCCTGTAACAATGTAAAAGTCCTACTTTTGATCAATTCAATGCATCCTTGCGAAGTATCCTTATATATATATATATATATATATATATATATATATATATATATAATATATATATATATATATATATAACCACAGTATATCAGTGAGGCAGGCAGGTAGTAAATTGACATTGAACAATAATCAATATCACAAGACATTATAAGTGGCCTAGTGTTCCTGGAGTTTTCTCTATTTTTACTTTCACTTCAAGTGAAACATGTTCATAAATTCTGGCCCACTGCAGATTTGAGAAGCTGCCCAGCATGAGTGTAGACCGATTTGCACGTACAACCATTCCTACGCATCGGGCAAGGCTCGACATGTGACTATACTCTCAGTCAGCAGATATTGACTTAAAAGGGATGAGAGATGACTAACATATGACTAACAGAAACTATTTCCGAATAATTCGTATGCTATACTCTCATTTTAGTGTCTCTTATGTCTGATAAAGTTTAAAGGGAACAAATAAATCCTTTGAGAAAGTGTTCAGTTTCAGTGTGTGCAGATTAACATGTGGTAGAAGTTCTTACTTGGATCAGCCACTACTGTCTGTATCTCCATACACTTCTTCTGTCGCACAGCCAGCTGCTGGAAGATGCAGTTCTCCAGGTTGAGGAGCAAGGAATCTGAGAAAGGGCTCCCATCAGGGCCCAAAGCATTAATTGGTTGATTGATTCCTTTGGGAAATGTCTTTACAGGGACGAGTTCCCCAGAACATGTCTTCTCTTCAGGGATGGTAAAATCTGTGTGTCGAACTCTTCTAAATGAAAAAGGGTTCCTCCAGAGGAAGTCGCTCTGATCATCAGAAAAGAAGTGCTCATACATGTCAACAGGATCATGGTTGGGAGACTTATGGTCATACTGTGTCACTACCTTGATAACTGTGTCCTCATTCTCATCATCTTCGTCCGAATTCCCTGGGGAATCTGGGAAGAAATAGTCATATGCCTCTGGAAACTGAAGGTTTCTGTTAGCCGAGCGGGAGCAGGAGAAAATGGGAACCATTTTATCTCCACCTGACTCTTCTACAATTGGACAAACAAAGCTTCCAGCATCAAACTCTGAGAAGAAATGGTCATACGTCTCAGGCACAGAAGTGCCCGTTGCATCCAGGTACGAAGCAGCTATGTTGTCTGCACGAGACGCACAGCGCTCAGGTTCATCCTCACCGAAGAAATACTGCATTATTTCAGAAAACGTGATACCACTGGTTTCTACTTCCTCTTCATCATCAGACAAGCTCTTTGAGCCTGAAGTGTTCACATGGTAAAAAGGATCTATAAAATCATCTACCTCTGAATGGATCGAATGCATAGAGGCGTTTCTCAGTATTTGCCTGATTGGTTGAGCATCTAAAGCTTGCAGGTTCTGCACGCTAATGTTCTTATACATTCTCCTGAAACACTGTTGAGCATTAGCCGTGTAGAGATGTTCAGGAAGAGTGGTTTCCGAACTTATGAACACCATTTCTTCACCCACAACCACTGGATCTGGATCATTCTCCCACATCACATCACAAGAGCTAAGGAACTCGCACGACTCGTCCTCTTGCTTGGAAGAAAATGGGTTTTGAAGCTTTGCAAGGTCTTCGTCTAGATCAGATATGTAAGACATGTCTCCACTTAAGCGGTCCGGCTTAGAGTCGTCAGGTAGTGTAAAGTAACCAGAGTCTCCAGCATCTGTAGTGTCCGCAATGCTACCATCCTCCGCCTGGGTTAAAATACTGGTGTGCTGGGTGTTACCAATTTGCCGTATACGCAATATGTCATTGATGGTTAGCTTCTCCATTTCATTCCAGAAGGATGATATAGCATACACAGGGCATGGAAGGTGATCTGGAGCATCAAGAGAAACACTTTCCAGATCTTTGGCTACACTTTTCAACTCTGAGGAAGTGTACTTCATTTCAGCAGGTGTGTTATGAGGCAACTCTGAAACATCTTGTGTAGGACCACTTATGTGTTCACTAGATCTGGTAGACTTGCCACAAAATAGTTGTTCACCACTGGCTGAAACAGGAACCTCATTAGCACTGATGTCTCTCTTATTGTCTGATTCATCTGAATTCTCTGGCTTTATGGGTGAGGGATTCACATTTAATGCCTTACTAGTCTTAGTTCTGCTTTGGATCTGACTTTCATCTGTTCTATGATCAGTATTAGCAGACATATGTCTCTCAGTCTTTGCATCTGTCTCACTTACAGGTATATTCATGTTTATTTCAACGGTTTGAGAGGCCGAATGGCTTTGATATTCTGAAATGTTAACTTGAATACATGCTTTCTGTTTTTGAGGAGTATCCTGTGAACAAGTAAATGTTTCTGGACCATTTCCATCCGAACAAGATTCTACTCCATCTATGTTTTCAGTTAAAGACAACAAGCTTTCTTTGTCTGAAATGTCTACCATATTCCTTTTGCTTGACATGGTTTGTTCATTTTTAAATACTGAACAGTCAGTATCATTTCCTAAACGGGATAAATCTTTGTCCTCAGTCAATTTAAAAGAGACTATGGAGGAAGGAGGCTTTGTTGAATCAGCAGCAATGACAATTTTAGGAGATAATAAGGATTTCCTCTGACATCCTGCACCAGAATTATCACTTAGAGGTGCTGATAAGGTCTCTCTAATACCACTCCAGCTCTCTAAGTGTACAGCAGGATCAAATTTAAGCATATTTAATCCACCCTCTTGTAAATTCAGAACTTTATTTATCTGGGGTAATGGAGGAATATCTGCTTTCAATGACCCATTGTTTACAAGAGACACGTTATGCATGCTTTTGGAAATAGTGTTAAAGCTTGTGTTTACAACTTCAGGCTTTGAAGGTACGTGCCTAAATTACTGATAAAAGCTACTGGCAAGCTTTTTGAAGACTTCAAATCAGCTGAAGCCTCTAAGTCAAACATGTCTCTAGGCTTTAATAGATCAGTGTTTTGTGTTGTTTTAATTCTTTGAAGTGATATGTGCTCTGTCTTCCAGACATTTGCAGGAAGGCTATTCATCTCTTCTCTCTGAATGAATCTCTCTTCCTCTGATTCACTTTGATGGATGTGGATCTGAGCCTCATATCCTGGTTCTACTTGCTCGACACTCATTCTCTTCTTCTTTCTCCTCTTTCTCCTGAGATAGGAAGGTGACACTGGGATCTGATTGATTGCACAATCTTTTGAGTCAGAACTGTTTCTGGTATCCAGCTGAGCAATATTTTGTCTTGCTGGGATTTGTTCTGTCATATCTTTCCTATTTACCATTAACATTTTCTCTTTGTTAGGTGGCTTTGTTTCAGGTTTCAGCTCTAAGTCTTTGCTAAGACCACATCTTCCCTGTTGCTCCTGTTTCATTCTTACTGTAATTAGGGGAGTTGACAATGACTTCCCTCCAATGAGTAGCTCAGTGTTAGACTTTGATGCATATTCTTGTGCATAAGCGGGTGCAGCTATATCACCCCAGGTATTATCCACACCCTGCTTAGTGATTTCACCGATAAGACTGGCCTCATTTCTGCCAGATGGACCAGTATCTAAAGACAGAATATCCTTTTTATCAATCAAACCCTCCAGATGGCCTGTCTCCTCACTTCCCCAATTAACAACATGGCTTTGTTCCAAGGGCTGTTCATTTTCTGTGACACTTTTTAACTGCTCAAAGAACAGATTGACAGTCTGAAGGTGCAAGTCTTCCTCACTGCCAGAGAGAACCTGCTCTGGACTACGTATTCCGTACTTGCTGAGGTAATTATTCACAGGCGAGCCCTCACAGTCTGGCGGGCCATCAATCTGAAGGTCTGGATCAGGCTCTGTGTCTACAACCGGGATCCTGTTTAGAAAGTGGCAGCCCATCTCATCAATGTCACTCATTCCAGAGTCCTCTCGACTGGCAAGCACTGGAGAAAGCAGGTCACAGCCCTCGCACTCCTGAAAAAAACAGTCCAGTCTCGGTCGGAGATGTGCACACTGTATTCAAAGTCATCCATCGTGAATGAATGATACACAGACGGTTCTGAATCTACAATTTAAATGAATTAATCAGTCAGTGGCATGAATAAATAGTATGGCAAAGCAATTGCACAAAAATAGGGACATATTTGAAAATGCAAAAAGTTGATGTTTTTATTGCCATCATAAGAATGACACAACCAGTATCAACCAAAAGGTAATTAATATAAACATCTATGCTTATCTTTTTATAAAGTAGGGCTATATGCGGCAACCATATACAGTGGTGCTCAGAATTAATGGTACCCCTGGTAAAAATGATAAAAAATGGCTATAAAAAATAAATCTGCATCGTTTATCCTTTTGATCTTTCATTAAAAAAATTGGCAAAATCCTAACCTTTCATTGAAGTAAAAGATTTGAAAGTGGGGGGGGGGGGGAAATCACATTATAAAATAAATGTTTTTCTCCAAAACATGTTGGCCACAATTATTCATACCCTTTTATTAAATACCTTTTTGCAATCTCCTTTTGCCAAGATAACAGCTCTGAGTCTTCTCATATAATGCCTGATGAGTTTGGAGAACACCTGACAAGAGATCAGAGACCATTCCTCCATACAGAGTCTCTCCAGATCCTGCAGATTCCCAGATCCATGTTGGTGCTTCTTCTCTTCAGTTCACCCCACTCATTTTCTATATGGTTCAGGTCAGGGAACTGGGACGGTCATGGCAGAAGCTTCATTTTGTGTCCCTAACACATTTTGTGTTGATTTTGATGTTTGTTTTGGATCACTGTCCTGATGGAAGATTCAACCACGGCCCATTATAAGATTTCTAGCAGAAGGCGTCAGGTTTTGATTTTTTATCATGTTGATATTTGATAGAATCCACAATGCCATGTATCTGAATAAGAAGTCCAGGACCTCCAGCAGAAAATATGCCCACAACATTAAAGATCCAACGTATATTAAATTGTACACATGGGATACTTTTTATCCTTGTGTGCACCAAACCCATCTAGCGTGTTTGCTGCCAAAAAGCTCTTTTTTTAGTTTCATCTGACCACAGAAGCCTGTGCCGTTTGAAGATCCAGTCGTTCTGACCACTGAATTGTGGAGTTTTGTATTTGGATGAGCGAGGAGCTATTTTCTTAAACCCTCCAAACAACATTGGTGGTGATGTAGGGTTGTTTGATTTTTTTTAATAGGCTTTCTGACCCCCAAAACTCAACTAATTCTTGCAATTCTCCATATGATCCTTGAAGAGTCTTTGGCCACTCAAACTTTCCTCCTCACCGTCCAATAAAAATATAGACACACCCTCTTCCTTGCAGAATCGTAACATCTTTAGTTGATTATAACTCTTAATTATTGCCCTGATGGTCAAAATGGATTTTTCAATTCTCTTAGCTATTTTCTTACATCCACTTTCTTCAGGTTTGTGATGCTCACACTTTTAGATGCATCAATCAGAACCATGTTCTGGTGGTTTTATTCATTGTGATGTATGATTAAGGGAATTTGGCCTTTGTGCTTCCTCATATTTAAACTCCTGTAAACAAGAAGTCTAGCTGGACAATTTCATGTTCCTGGTCACCCTGGTGTGCTAAAAAAGGTAAATATTAATGGGAATATACTTCATAGATATTTTATTCATAAAAAATTCAAAGGGGTATGAATAATTGTGGCCAACGTGTTTTGGAGAAAAATATTTATTTTAATGTGATTTATCCCCCACTTTAAATTCTTTTTCTTCAATGAAAGGTTAGAATTTTAACCATTTTTTTGAATGAAAGATCAAAAGGATAACAATGCAGATTTATTTTTTATAGCCATTTTTTATCAATTTTTACCAGGGGTACCATTAATTCTGAGCACCACTGTATATATGCGGCACCAATAAATAGCATACATTCAAAATGGTACAGCAAGGTACGAGGTAAAACCTATTTTTTGTATTATGATTATTTCATTAAGTTTTTTACTCTTATAACTATTTTTTTTATATATAATCTAGTAATATATATTTGTAAGTTGCATAATGCATTAAATAATCTGCATAGGTTTAAAATCAGGTAAAAACTACATATCATTATAGTAAGATGAAAGGAAATTTAATCTGTTATATTGCCATCAGAGAATATCAGAATCAGTAACATTGTATTGGAAAATACAATTGCAAACAAAGGAAAATTTAGAAAAACTATTGTGGTAAGTAAATGTTAATTAATCACAATTAATTATCAAATCAAAAAAAAAATGCTTTTGAATTATTCTTTATTCTATTATTGTTAAAAATGAATGGGGAACAAAGTACACTGCATTCCTTCACATTTGAGATTCTTCTTTGGTGTGCACACTATTATCAAACTAATACTAAATTCAAAGCAGAAATGTGTACAATACCTGTTCAATGGTGAAAGTGCAGAAGTCCCAGAGCAGTTAGCCTTTCACACCACCTCAGTCGTTTTAGGCATAGTGAATGCCCTTTGAGTGTCCTTCCAAGTAAGACTGGTACACCACAGGCCCTATGATTTATTATAAATAGAACGGTGTTACACATCACGTAATACACGCAGTACTCTCTCTCTCTCTCTCTCTCTCTCTCTCTCTCTCTCTCTCTCTCTCTCTCTCTCTCTCTCTCTCTCTCTCTCTCTCTCTCTCTCTCTCTCGTGTTTATTTATTTTGCAAAATAGTCTTTTGTGTTATCTTACCTATCATCCACACATGCAAAGTTGCTTGATAACATAACTGCAATCAAGTAATAGCCTAGTTACAATTACTTGTTTACATAGTATTTTATGTAATTTTATATTATTTAAACATCTAGAACCCTATCAGTATAACACAATTGTCTAATCGTCTACAAAGTGCCGGAAGCCAAACTTTACTTAACATTTTCCTATATTTAAATTGTTTATTTCCTACTCCTTAACAGTTCACCAAGGCTCTTAATGATGTTTGGCTGTCATCTCATAATATTTGAAGGCTTTTATAATCATCATTAGAATACAACACATTTTACACATGGGGAAAACCAACTGTTTGGTCAATAACTCATTAGGGTCCAGACTTTAAAGCTCTTGATTCCAACTTGTACGTGCCCTTATGAAAATATACCATAGTTATTGTAATCGTTTAACTGTAGCTTTTGTTACAATAAAGCTATAATTACAGGTAAGACCATTCATGACTCATTACCATGCATTGGCCAATGTTTACTTTTGTTTTCATTGACCTATAGCATTTGAAAAATAGCAACCAACACATTTAGAAACTATAGATAGGTTACAACATGCCAGTTGTAATATAAATCTATAGTGAAAAAATATATTTTCTTAACATATTAAAATTCTACAAGATAGTCAACATTTACCAAAATGAAATACATTAAATTTTGAAACATTCTATGTGTATACAATCTTTCCTTTCATTTTACAGTGACATATCAGCCTTTCACAATACAAATGATATTGTACAATACCAAATTGTACGCTTTTGGTGCAGGTTTAAAAGGATTGCATTGCCCGAAGTCAAAAAGGTTTAATCAGCTGACACTGTGGAGGACTCTCAAACTGGATGTCATATGATTGTGTCTGTTGCCAGCTTTCTGCTGTGATATCATGTGTGTATGCAGGATCTTCTTTCCAACTGCTTAGAAACAAGTCTTGGCAAATGCCACTCAAGGTATTAATGTCAAAGTCAGAGAACACATTCACATTTTGATCATTTGACCCAGCCATGATGGTCTGACTCCTCACCAGTGCTTAAAATGTGTGCTGCATATTATGCAAGGGCAGTACAGAAAAAGACACTAGGAAACAAGATCACACTTTTGCCACAAATCCACCCAGTAGTAACATTTTACAATGATTTCTATTGGAGCAAATAACATGAATATATGCATAATTTGTACAAAATTGCTCATGTTGGCTCCTGTCCAGTCCAAGGCTGTATGGCAAATGGGGTCCGATGTCATGTTTAGAGACATCAAGATTATAAATGTAGACAGTAGGATTAAATAATCTGCAATTTTGCAAAGTGCTATTAAGTCATTATGATATTAACATAACACATGCCATTATCTACACAGATCTAATCGGTGTCTCATGCCTTCTGCTCTTCCTTCATTCACAAAAGTCTGCATACTCCATAGAGAATGAGGACGAACTGTAGCACAGTCGTATATGTTATATTGCAAAAATGAAATGTGAGAACCAAAGATCTCTGCATCAAGTCGGTGAAGCCCCTTATCTTTCACAGAAGGAATGTTATTTGAGTCTTTCTGAAGTGAGAAGTTTGCTTGACATTGAGACCAACAAAACCCACTTTGCATTCACTCTTTTTAATTATTCATGACCTTTGTACATTTGATTCTGGCTTCTGTGGGAAAACATTCCCCCCACCAATTAACCAACCACAGACCGCGCGCGCTGCCCAATGAGGTCCTACACTATCAATTCATCAGAGCTTTACTGAGACAGAGGGGCGAAAGCCTTGTCTTGTGAGTTTACTGCACCTGGGGCGGTGGGCTGTCTGAACGCTGTTTTCATCAACAGGATTAAGCCCAATAAATCCGTTTCTGGAATTAAGATTGGGATCTGTTTGGACTACTTAGCGGTGGCTAATACAGTGGTGTTTCTTCTCTAATTGTTCTGCTGTTTCAGCTGCAACTATTCATCGCCTGACTTTTCAATCCCTTGTAAATAGAAACACCCAGGTCAAGTGACAGTTTATCAACAAAGCATGGGATGGCATCCATCTCCTCTTCAGTTACGCATGACAAAAGACAGTGTTATGGTGTTTCTTTTAAAAAAGAAGAAGAACATTTAAATCATGCTTGTCTATTCTGGAAGAATTGTCAATTGTGGCATAGTTGCTACATTCTCTAAGTGAGTTTAATTTCATTCGCTTTTGGGGAACTTGGTCTGTGTCTCCGATAGGCTATCTAGTTTACTAAAAAACGACATATCCTTGTCTGGGATTTCACAAGAAGAACTGAAGCTGTATTGGCTGCAAAAGGAGGCCCTTCACCATACTAATCAATTATTTTGGTCTAAAACCATGGGTTAAAAACACAATTTTACCCATTAAAATTAACCTTTTGTCCCACCTGCCAAAAGCATAGACAGTATAAGAAGTGGACAGAGCCATCTCATTGGAACTCAGTTGAGACAGTTTAGCGATTTTTGAGCACTCCCGTTCCTGACGCGCAGACTCAAACCGACTCAAACTAAGCTTGATGACGTGAGCAACCTGTCTGACAGACGTAAATCTTCTAGTAGCTGTGCGTGAAAATTGACAACGTTAATCTTGCAGAGACGGGGAACTTGAGCAAAGAGTTCCTTTCGTGAACTAGAGGTATCCGTGCGACGCTTTATGGACTCCATTACTATGGCTTCCTGACTAGAATACCGCATCTCCTCTTGTGCGTTTGTGCGTGAAGGACGTGGTTTGACGCATCTTGCCTATTTGTACAAATGCACTCGGGCCATCACATAGAAGTACAAGCTTTATTTGTCTATTCAGAAAAGTAATGGCATGTCTTAAACCTCAGATTGAAATTATTCGGTAAGTTGACGCCTAATTGTGCAATAATGTAGCAAGTGAAGTTCTCCATGGGCCCCCGATTCAACTCCGGCGTGGTTACACCACTGGCAAGTGTGTACAATGTATGGATAACCGCAGTCATCTTATCAAACGTACCCTCGATGCATGCCTGATTGCGGCCACTGTTAAACTCTACCATTACATATATGCTGCACCCCCCCGCCTGCCCATTAATTATATTATTCACATAGCGCCTCAGCGGTCATCAGTTGTCCCGAATTTGTATGAGGGCAAAAGGCGGGGTCTACAATCTGCAGTGGTCACAGAGAGAAGCATTTAAGGAGTTTCGGAACGTGGCGAGGCACTTCGATTTCCCGAAGTGCGATTCCTTTATCACCTTCGGGAGCCGGGGCCAACGGATTTTTCACCGTTCGGATGTATAACCGTGTTGCAGATTCTGAATTCGAGAAATATGAAGTGCAAATGGGTAGGATAAATTCTTGCACTGGATAGCCAAGACATAACCAATGCATAAGAGATCGTACTGGATGGTGGTGCTGCCTGAGGGCCAAGGCCGCGTACGTTTAAAGTAGCCTTGCTAGAACAGAGAAACAATCAGGATTCATCGCAATGACGAGCAGCCTATAAGTGCATATACGGTTTCATAAATGTGCGTCTTGAGATTTTTGTAATGACAATATTTTTAAAGGCTCGATGCATAAAGATCCAAGTACAGTCACGTGTTTTGACACTGTTTAAAAAATCTATTTTGCTGTTGCTTGTACTGAGTACTAACGGCATGAAAAGATCAGCTTCCAAAGATATGCTGTGTTCATTGATAATAAAATAAAAAAAAAAAAATCATTAAAATTAACCAAGATAAACTGGTGCAATTGTCGTGAATTCAGCCTTATCGCAGGAATAATTGACTTTACTATGACATAGAAAAGAAGCCATTTTAATTGTAATAATACCGTTTTCACTGTTTGTTAATGTCAAAAGCAGCGTAATTAAAAACTACAGACCACAACTTGAACTAGATAATAATACTGTTTATTATTAGCCCCTGAGGGTGCTGGCTGTGTTCATTGAGAAATATCCTGACGCGTACAGCCGTGCGCTGTCAGTTGTTTCAGTCTCGCGCCTGTTGACTTTCTTCTCGAGGGATGAAAGCCAAATTATAACGGCTCGAATCTCGCGCTTGCCGAGGCAGCGTGTAGGTTATGAGATCGTATAATTAAATATAAAACGGTATTCTGGTGTTTATGGCTGCATTTATTTCCTACAGCCTACCATTCAGACCGTGTTTCACTTATCCAGTGTTATGGCTGCATTTAATTCCTAGGAGTTAAAGTAATTAAATATTAATTCAGCCTACCATCTGAAGGAGAGTATCGCTTTGAGGTCCCCCTCAAAAAAAAAAAAAAAAAAAAACTGACTGAGCTTGGGACTTTAGGCGGTGCTCTTACCCAGAGCCTCCTGAGAAGACGGATCTGAGGACCGTCCTTCAGTCCAGGAAGGCTAAGGGAAAGAGGTCCTAATTTTTACAAGACCTCCAAGGGCCCGCCCCCGAGAGACAGCGATTGCGGTCCCCTCTCTCGCTGGGCCCTCGGGAAGCTGGCGTCAGTATCCCCCGCCGTCTCTGACATTTCGGGACACGCTAGCTTCCAGCGAGCACACACTGGTCTGTCTGCCCCAAAGGCTTGCAGTCAGTCAGTGTTCAGGTTCGCACACTGTGACTCGTTGTCGGTCTTCCCCTGCCGGTCCTCCGCTTCAGGGTGCCGTCAAGGACTCGCACAAAACACCGGACACCAGCCCGGAAGGGCTGGTTCCCTTGGCGAATTTTGCAGAGGCATGGCAAAACCTCGCGAATATTTCTCCATGGGTCCTGCGCACTGTAGAAATCGGGTACAGACTGCAGTTCCAGGTCCGCCCACCAAGGTAAGTATCAACGGGGTGGTCTGGACTTCAGTTCACCCAGAGCAGAGTCTGGTGTTGGAACAGGAAGTTCACTCGCTGCTGGAAAAAGGGGCCATAGAGCATGTTCCCCCACCAGTCAGGGAGTCCCGGGTTCTACAGCCGGTACTTCATAGTTCCCAAGAAGGATGGAGGGCTGCGTCCATTTTTAGATCTTTGGCATCTGAACCGGTCTCTGAGGAGGTTCAGGTTCAAGATGCTCACTATTTATATTATCGTGAGTCAAAACCAATCCGAGGATTGGTTTGTCATGATAGATCTAAAAGACGCCTATTTTCACGTCTCCATCCTTCCATCTCACAGGAGGTTCCTGAGGTTTGCTTCCGGGGGCGAAGCTTACCAATATCGGGTTCTTCCATTCGGCCTAGCACTCTCCCCTCGTACTTTTACCAAGTGTATGGATGCAGCTCTAGCATCCCTGAGGCTCGAGGCATCAGGGTGCTCAATTACATCGACGACTGGCTAATATTGGCCCAGTCGAGAGAGCTGGCGATTCGGCATCGAGATGTCGTCCTCGCCCACATCCAGAGCCTGGGTTGAGACTCAACACGAAGAAGAGCGTGTTGACACCAGCCCAGAGAACCACGTTCCTGGGAGTGGTGTGGGACTCAGTCACGGTGCAGGCACCTTTTTCTCCTGCTCGGATCGAGTCCATCCTGACCACAGTGTCCGGATAAAGCTAGGCCAAGCCATCACTGTCAAACACTTTCAGAGAGTGTTGGGTCTCATGGCAGCAGCGTCCAGTGTGATACCTTCTGGCCTGCTACACATGAGAGCTCTACAGTGGTGGTTAGGAGCCAAGGGGTTTTCCCCGAGGGAAAATCCATTCCGCTTGATAAGGGTTACGCGCAGATGCCTTCGTTCCCTATCAATTTGGAAGAAGCCTTGGTTCTTGTCCCAGGGTCCCAGGCTGGGAGCGTCATGTCGCCGGATATCTATTTCGACAGACGCCTCCCTCTCTGGCAGGGGCGCGGTCATGGACGGCCACTTTACGAGAGGTCTCTGGCAGGACCATCATTCCTCTTGGCACATAAATTGCCTAGAGATGTTGGCGGTGTTCCGAGCTCTGAGGAGCTTTCTGCCAGACCTCCATGGTCGCCATGTCCTAGTAAGATCCGACAACATGTCGGTGGTTTCTTACTTAAACCGTCAGGGGGTCTGAGGTCGCGCCCTCTGTGCAGACTGGCGCATCAGATCCTCCTGTGGTCCCAGCGGAGACTGTCGTCTCTCAGGGCGATGTATGTCCCGGGGGACCAGAACCAGGGAGCAGACATGCTGTCGAGGCAGGGGCTGAGGCCCGGGGAATGGAGACTCCACCCCGAGGTGGTGGAGTTAATATGCGAGAGGTTTGGCCCAGTGGAAGTGGACCTATTCGCGTCCCGAGAGACGACACACTGTCCACTGTGGTTCTCCCTCACATCCAGCCCCGCTGGGGTTGGATGCCATCGTGCAGACGTGGCCGAGGCTGCGTCTGTATGCCTTTCCCCCCAATTGCTCTGCTCCCAGCAGTTCTGGAAAGGGTCCGTCAGGACGGGGTCAGCCTACTATTAGTAGCCCCGTTTTGGCCGGCCCGAGTATGGTTTTTGAACATCATCCTGCTCCTGGCAGGCCCGCCATGGCAGATCCCTCTGAGGAGGGACCTGTTGTCTCAGGCAGGGGGCTCAGTTCTCCACCCTCGGCCCGAGCTGTGGGAACTGTGGGTCTGGCCCCTGAGGGGGCACAGTACCTAGAAGCCGGCCTGTCAGCAGAAGTGGTTGAAACCATACTCACTTCCAGAGCTCCCCTCCACGAGGAAGTTATACGGCCTTAAGTGGAATGTGTTTTCCACTTGGTGCAGAGAGCGTGATCTGGACCCAGTTCACTGCCCAGTGGCTTCAGTGCTGGAGTTTCTCCAAGACCGCTTTTCTGCCGGGCTTACCCCGTCCACACTCAAGGTTTATGTGGCTGCCATTGCGGCTTTCCACGCTCCTCTGAGTGATGGTCCTCTGGGGAGGCATCACCTGGTCGTACGTTTCCTCCGTGGAGCCTGGAGGATGAGACCTGTGACTCGCACCAGGGTTCCCTCTTGGGACCTGGCGGTGGTTCTCGAAGGGCTGGCCGAGGCCCCCTTCAAACCATTGGAGTCGGCTGAGGCCAAGAACCTTTCGTTTAAGGTGGTCTTTTTGTTGGCCATTACTTCTCTGGAGAGGGTAGGAGATCTTCAGGCGCTCTCTATTTCCTATGGGTGCTTGGAGTTTGCTCCCGGCAACATTAAGGCCATCTTGCATCCCATGCCCAGCTATTTGCCCAAGGTGCCATCTAATTGTGGCACGGCCTGTGGTTCTGCAGGCCTTTCATCCTCCACCTCATGTGACGGCGGATGAGGAGAGACTTCACCTGCTCTGCCCTGTCAGAGCACTGCGATGTTATATCCAGAGGTCCTCCTCATGGCGGAAGTCGGACCAGTTGCTGGTGTGTTTTGGGTCGCCCAAGTAGGGGCTTCCCGCCTTTAAGCAGACCATCAGCAACTGGATCGTTCAGACTATTTCCCTGGCCCATCAGGTGCGCAATTTGCCTTCACCTATGGCCGTGAGGGCTCACTCCACCAGAGGCATGGCGTCCTCTAGAGCCCTCCTTTCAGGGGTTTCTATCCATGACATATGTGAGGCGGCTGGCTGGGCCACTCTGCACACATTCATGAGGTTTTACAGTCTGGACCTTCCCTCTACACCCGGTGCACGAGTGCTTCGTCCTAGGTTGTGCCTGAAGACAGTTTCACACCAGGATGAGCGGGGTTCGTTGTGGTATAGTGGGTATCTCGTTCCCCTAGCGTCGTCACCGATGCAGTTCGAGTTCCTCGAAAGGGAACGTCTCGGGTTACGTATGTAACCCTTGTTCCCTGAGAAGGGAACGAGACACTGCATCGGTTCGCCACACCTCACCCCGCCTGGAGCACTTGCTTCATAGCAAAAGCTGACATCTCATGTGTGCCGGCGTGCTTTGTACACATCCGCATATGCCGTCACACCCTACGTCATCACGCAACGCCAATAGGATTGGATTCGGTTTCATTCATAAATTCAGACGCGCTACGCTGAAGGGCGTTCCCCTAGCGTCGTCACCGATGCAGTGTCTCGTTCCCTTCTCAGGAACAAGGGTTACATACGTAACCCGAGACGTTCTTTGGCGTGAGTGAGCAGGAGTATTTTATTCCGTTGCTTTTATGGACTCATTATCTATGGGCTTCTCCCTTGACGGGACGTCCCCCCCCGATTGCCTGCGAGCTTCTCCTCTTGTCTGTACGGTCATTTCTGTACAGCGCGACAGAGAGTCGAGTGGTTATGACGCAGTCGTTAGCCTATTTTTACAAAAACTTTCCTACTGGGCCATAATGTAACATAGAAGGTAATGGAGCCCTTTATACATTGTCGTGTTTCTTTAGAAATAAATAATGGACAAATGGAGTCTTAAAACGCCTCAGATGTAAAGTTATTCGCCGTCAAAGTGACGCCAAAATGAATGGGAGTCAATGGAAATGCTAACGCAAGTGAAGTTCTGCTACAAGATGGCGGCACCCCGGCCGACTTCAACTTCCGGTCGATGGATTACCCCCTTGGCCAAAAGTGATAGAACTGTAATGATTAAATACCGATCAGTCTAATTTTAATAATAAAAGAAACGTAACTTTTGTCTCGATGACAATAGAAATGCCACATTGAATTTAGCGGTTCACCATGTATAAACTCTACACATTGTGCACATATATCCCACCCTGCAACCCCCCCCCCCCCCCCCCCCCCCCCCCCCCAATTAAATTATAAATTAATTCGCATAAGCCACCTATGGGTTCATTCAATAGTGTTTGTGCACCGAATGTGTTGTAGTTGAGTGTGACAAAAAAAGGCGAGGGTCTCCAAACAATCTGCAAGTGGTCACAGAAGAAGCATTTGAACCGTGTGTTACGCTGTAACGTAGGGGTGGGCGGATCGATCCTGAAGTATCGATTCTTTAGATACTAACGTGGTATCGAAAAGGATGTCAAATGTGTATTTTTTTCACCAGTTATTTTTTTATTAATTTAGCAGATTCTAAGTGGAAAAATAAGTGAAAGTTAGCGAATAATTGTGTAGGATATTAGTATTTCTCGTAGTCATCTGGATACAAGACGAAACCAATCAATCACAGAGAGCGTTGGATGGTGGTGCTGCACTGAGCTCACAGGCCCACAGTACGTTTGGAAAACGAAGCCTTGCTTAGATGACAGAGAAACAATCAGGAGTTATTTCGCAATAAACAAACTAAAAGTGTACATATACGGGTTCAAAATGTTGACGTCAGTTAGATTTTTTTAATGAAATTAATTTTATTCAACAAGGATCGATGCATTAAATTGATCAAAAGTGACAGTCAAGGGTTTTACACTGTTTAAAAAAATCTATTTATGCTGTTCTTTCAACTGAGTTCATCAAATAATTCTGCATAAAATGTATCATGGCTTCCACAAAAATATGAAACTGTTTTCAACATTGATAATAATAATAAAAAAAATTGAGCAGCAAATCAATATATTAAAATTAATTATCATCATGAAGGATGATGAAGACTGGAGCAATGATGCTGAAAATTCAGCTTTGATCGCAGGAATAAATTACAGTTTACTATGACATAGAAAACAGATAGCCTATGTTAAATTGTAATAATATTACCGTTTTCACTGTATTTTTGAATTTGATCAAATAAATGCAGAACGTAACTTAAAAATCTTACAGACCCCAAACTTTTGAACAGTAGGCTATAGTGTACAATAGTGAATTTACTAGAGGGTAGTTTGGTAAAAGTCATTGACTAATTACAGGCGAGTTGAGAGCACAAATCACAAAATATTTAGCTTAGCGGTCATGAAAACGTATTCAGATTTAGCATATTAATAATGCATTCACCTCATAAATCATGACACACTGCTCTAGAACAGGAAAGTGCATGTAAGTTCAAGTGCATGCTTTTAAAATGAAAAAGTATTGGTGATGTAACGTATGCGTCTTCTTGGCTAACCACTTGTGATCGGTTCACCAAAATACCACGTGGAAACAGGGTTCCTCTCTTGCTTGATTGGCTGCATTTAACAAGTGATAGTCACATGACAAATATTCCAGGAACTAAGCAACCACATAAAGGAAAGATGGCAGATGTTGGGCAGCTGCACTTCCTCCAGTTATAAGCAAAAATGTTGCAGTTCCTAGTAAAGTCACCAAAGAGCAAACAACTTGCTTGCCAAAAACAAATATTTCTGCATGCATAGTGTAGGCCTATGTCTTGAAATACAATTGTTTGTGTGAGTAAATCTTATCTTACACAATCAACAAGAAGAAATAAGAGAAGTTACCTCAGGTGGGCCTGCTCGTCATTCCCTGTTAGCTGACCTAAAAACGTTAGCGATGTCGACAGATTCTGTCAACATAGGTACTGTATTGTGAGAATGTGGCCCACTTTGTCCTGTCGTTATCTTTACCTGTGAGCCCGAGGCACTAGAAAGCATTTACTGACTGTAGACAATGAGGGAATTTGACGGACCGGTGCTCGGAACTCATCCATGCACGCGGGAGCAGATGACAACAAATGCGCATTGTCTCGTGAAAGCACCTGGGCTCGCTGTGATAGCGGTCACCAGGCACACTGAATACTACCTCAGCCGTGCTTTACTGATTTACAGACGGTTGAATGCCCTTTAAGGAGGATAGAAACTGCACATTTCAGCTTCTCAGTTATAGGTTTATTTGTTGATTGACTGGATTTGCGAGTGTCAGGTTCCGACTAGCGCGCACAGGCCTACTCAACCTAAAATTACTTAATAATAAAAGATTATAACAATCTTATAAATAATTATTTATTGAATATTAATATTCGTGTTTGTGTTCGTATTTTTCTTTATTTTTATGTTATTGGAGCAAAAAAGAAAAGAAAAAAAGAACACTTTGTAGCCTACATTTTTTTTTTGTTGTGTGTGGAGAATTCATCTTTCCCCTGACTATATACATTTTTAATGCTTTCATAAATGGGTAACACTTTACAACAAGGTTTTCATTAGTTAACTAATTACTAATTAACTGTAGCCTAATTCTACAGCATTTATTAATCTTTGTAAATGTTATTTTCAACATCTAGCCTACTAATACATTATTAAAATCAAAAGTTGTATTTGTTAACATTAGTTAATGTACTGTGAAGTAACATGAACAAATAATGAACAGCTGTATTTTTAATAATGGCAACTGTAACAAATTGCTCATAGTTAGGTTGTGTTAGTTAATACATTAATTAATGTTAACAAATGAACCCTTTTTTGTAAAGTGTTACCAATAAATGTAACCTTAATTCCCATTTTCCAATTGGCCTTATCTTGTTCTATTGCCCGGTAAATAGGCCTACTGTTCACTGTTGGCCACAAGGTGGCAGTCGAGAATAATCTTACACCAGAGGCATATTTGCCTTCTGTTCAGAAACATTTTATGTAATTATTTGTAATGCGTTTAAATTAATAGCCACGTTACACATTTTGATTCTAACTTTATTATGCTATTTTCACAGTAATGCATTTATGTAGGAATTTATGCATTTGTTATTAACTTTTTATATTACACTGAATTTGCATTATTTAATTTTTTTTTACATATAAAATAGACTAATTGTATGTTTTATTATCACTCCGGTAGGACAGTAAGGCAACATTCTGCAAGACACATATAGCTATCATTAATGTTTTTACACAAAGCTCTATATCTTTACATTAAGTAGATTAGATCAGCCTTTATTTGTCTCACAAGTGAGAAATTTCAACATTACAGCAGAAAGTGGATAGTATAGAATAGAGTATAATAATACGTTACATTAAAATATATGCATAAGACATGCGTTCCTTAAACTTAAAACAGATAAAAACAAAACAAGTTCCCATTTAACGACACAAAGAGACATTGTGCATTGATTTATAGCGTAGTAGTTTCTGTATAATGCTTAAAGGGATAGTTCACCTCGAAAACAATCCTCCATACTTCCTGGATGCCCTTGAGGTAAGCTAAAACATATCAAAAACCAATTTCAAAGTGAACCATCCCCTCAACAGTACTGATTATAAAGTCTCACAGCCGCTGGCAGAAAGGATCTTCTGAATCTTTCCTTCACACAGCGTGGATGTATCAATCTGCCAGAAAAAGAGCTTCTCAGTGATGTGAGCATCCCATAAAGGGGGTGGGACGAGGTCTCCAACATGGATGAGAGCTTAGCTCTCACCCTTCTCTCTCCCACCACCTCAACTGGCTCAAGTGAGCAACCCAGGACAGAACTGGCCTTTTTAATCAGTTTGTTCAGCCTCATCCTGTCTACCGTTTTAATGCAGCTACTCCAACATAGTACAGAATACAAAAGATGAATGCAGACGACTTTCTCTGACTCATAAGTCTGGCTGTGGTCCACAATGAGTAGTATCTCACTCAGCAGAGGGCAGGCATGTGCTCCCCTCTTCCAGGCCTGAGGGAGGCTTCAAGGAAGGGTCTCAGACCACAGCCTTCCTCTTCGTGATGAGTCATTTCTGAAGCATTAAAGGTCATACAGGCAGGAATAGGATGAGTGTTATTTTTAGTTTAATAACCCACCTCCATTGTCCTATCCTGTTACAAAGATTTTGGATGACTGTGTGTAATATTCCCTTTATTCTTATCAGGGACTGTATCTTTTAGTACGCATTATTCTTTTGGATAAAGTAGGAACATTTCACAGCAGTTAGGCTAAGAGTGTCAATTAATACTAAATTATGTCTGACTGAAAGATCATCTCTCTTTTTTTGCTAGTCATTGGGCTTACACATCAGTTCAGTCACTTATCAGCTTTTCAGACAGACATGTGGCCTCCATATGTCACAAGACGTAGGGAATCTGGCCAATTAGCAACACACACTACACTGGAATATGCAATTGTTTCCTTAAAGATCCATTTCTATTTGATTTAACCGTTCAAATTACTTTGATGTAAAGTTAGGTTTGATAATATTGTTTTAGCCTAAATAAAACCATTTAATGTAAATGTTATTGCATGAAGAGAACTGACAAATCATTTACATTTTACATTTATTCATTAAGCAGACGATTTTATAACAAGTGATTCATCTTAAAAGAGCAGTAAACAAGTGCTAGTAATACAAAGTTTCAAACATCGTTCAGAATAGTTGAAGCTAACGGGAAGGGGTTAAGGAATATCGAGAACATAGACAAAAATAGTGAAAGCACAGACGAAGAGTTATTATCATAGAAAGATACGGATGCATTAATATCAGGCAAGCACAGGTGTGTGTGTCTGTGTGTGTGTGTGTGTGGGGGGGGGGGGGTCTGACAGGAAATGTGATTAAAATCCTTCCAGACTGACGCACTGCATCCTCTCAACCTTCTGCACGGCCTGTGTGTTTGCTCTGAGTTAAACATACCAGGACTGATCACAGATCCATTCTCCACTGGTGGAAGTGTTTGTTAATGAGTGATCTGATGACAAAGGTCTGACAGGCCCTTCTACCACACACAGACTGATGGCTCAACCTGCTTCCCTGAGGTCGCCTGGGTTATCAGCACCCACAAAACAATAGGAACCGGCGGGGCAAGGCTCTGGCCAGCTCTAGAATTGACGTGCTGCATGCCTACAGACCTACAAACCAGCGCTGGACACACAACCCTCTTCACTCACCCCGTCACTCATCATGGCTGATAACAAGAGCAGGGCTGTCACTACTCATTCATTTAGCCACGATGTGAATGGACTGAGAGTTGCCCTCTGACCTCTCAGGTCTGCAGCTATTACTCCTCACAACCCAATCAGCCCTGGACAGAGAAACAATGACCTCTGTGAGTGTTGAATAGCACTGATGAAAGATATTGCTTGGTATACAAATAGCAGAAATAAATTCAAGATTGGTAAAGCATGTACTTGTTATCAGGCCCAGATTTTTTTTGGCATTTTCTGCACATATTTTAGTGGAAAGATTGTTGAATTATGCAGAATCAATTTATACTGATCATTCATCACCTCACAGCCTCATAAGCTGAAGCTGCAGTCTGGACCGGAAACAGAAATGATTAGTTTACCTCTCGAGGTTTCTGGTCCAAGTTGTTCGTTCATCACGAGTTATGGAAAAGTTACGACAGAAATTCAGATCCATCTTGCATTGCATCACTGGTTCAGGCTGCTGCTGGTGCTGTAATGGTGTGGGGGATATTTTCTTGCAACACTTTGGGCCCCTTAATACCAATTGAGCGTCATTTAAACGTCGCAGCCTACCTGAGTATTGTTGCTGATCATGTCCATCCCTTTATGACCACATGTACCCATCTTCTGATGGCTACTTACAGCAGGATAACGCAAATCATCTCAAACTGGTTTCTTAAAATGAGTTCACTATACTCAAATGGTCTCTACAGTCACCAGATCTCAATCCAATAGAGAGTGGAATGGGAGATTTGCATCACGGATGTGCAACCGACAAATCTGCAGAAACTCTGTGATGCTATCATGTCAATATGTACGAAAATCTCTGAGGAATGTTTCCAGCACATTGTTAAATCTGTGCCATGTAGAATTAAGGCAGTGATATTTTACTCAGAACTCTGCGACACAGCTTTGCAGATTGATGTGCATACAAAATCACTGATGTGTTTCCCTGTTGTTGAGATGAAATGTTTAAAGCAGGGCTTTGATTGTGCTTTCACACAGTTATAAGCCATAATACTTTGAATGACATCATCTGTGATGCTCTTTCAAATAACCATTCGGCTGCACACACACACACACACACACACACACACACACACACACACACACACACACACACACACACACACACACACACACACACACACACACACACAACACACACACACACACACACACACACACACACACACACACACACACACACACACACACACACACACACACACACACACACACACACCACACTTAAATCCCATTCTTAGACTAATCTGGGTGTGTCTTCAGCCCACGCTCCATGGCTCGTACACTGCCTCTTCTGTTCTCTCCAGCCCACTGAGCGTGTACAGTAGAGCTGAGTCCTGGCAGAGCAGCCAGGCGAGCAGAATGTTGAGACATTACTGCTTTGGGAGTGTTCGTGCGCCTGTGTGCTCGGCTCTGCAGGGTTGAGAGGGATGACGTCAAGGCTGGACTGCAGTCAGGATCAGACAGTAAATCACAGGGCATCGCTCTCTCACAGCAAACACACCTAGCTCGGCCTGGGGAGGACACGTCTGGATTCACTCCTTTTCCCTCTCTCGGTATACACTCCCTTACTATGTGGCTCACGGATTGGCTGGACAGACAGAGTAATAGGTTGCTGCTGAGAGGAGTGAGGTCTGGTGTTTTCCCTGGACTTCCCCTTCAGTATGCCAGGCTTCAGCTGGGGCTGATAGCAACTGAGATGGTGTTTGTTCTTGTGGGCTTCAATAAATCATACTAGACACGCCTTTTATCATTTATATAGTTTGAAATATTTTTGGCGACTGATGCTGTTTGAAAAATGCCTTTGCTGGAGCCTGACCAAAGGGACAAGTTAGAGGGTAAAACTTTCCTAACTTGTAATTGCTATGACGGGATCATTACAGAAGGTTGAGTGTTTAACATCTAATTAAATCGCTGAATTACCAGCACTCACTCTCCTCACTTCAGTCCTTAGAATGGGACCTACAGGAGTGCAGTGTCTCGGAGGAGTTGGGGCTAAATCTTATCTTATTTGTTAGGTAAATGGCCCCAGAGCATACAAACGTTTCCTTCTCCAGAGGAGTGTGTTTGTGTCCTCCTGATTTGGATCAGTAATGCTCTCTCATTTAGGTAACCATCACTAATCAGTCACTGGTGACATCAGCCTAACCCAGTGAACATTTTTATTGAGTTCTCAGTTATGTTTCATTGGATTATTGACTTGTTTTCCCTTGAATTCCATTAGAGAAATAAAAAATACAAATATGACAATTGTTGAGCATACGAGTATTTTCAACCTGATCTCACGACCAATTCGTATGAATTTGTACGAGTGGTTAATTCGTAACAATTCATACGACCTGACTTCCGAGATTTGTAGGATTTTTGCTAAATCGTACATATTTTACGAATTCCAAATTCGTATGAATTCATACGAATGACCTACCACCCCTGACCCCGCCCCTAAACCTACCCATCACGTGGGTTTAAACAAATCGTACGAATCCGTACGAATAAGGTCGTATGAATTCGTACGAATTAGCCACCTTTTAATCATTCGTACAAATTCGTACGAATTGGTCGTGAGATAGCGTTGGTATTTTAGGGTATTTATATGGATAACATGATTTATTTGGTCATGGAAAAATTGACAAACAAATTGGCTTAAAAAGTTTAGTTGACCATTTACTTGCAGTTACTTTTGTGTGTTTTGGTGAAGGGATGTTTTAGTAGATTACAGTAATTTATGTTATATGAACTTTCTAGTTGTATAAATTAGTTCTTATTTGATGCTCTCACTTTAGCAAATCTGCATTAGTACCACATAAACATCACATTATTGTTGTTAATAAATTTATCTGTTTAGAAAGGTAACATTGGCTTTCCAATCTGACCTCACTAAACAACAACCAACATTAGTTTTGTAAAATATAGATAAAAAAAGAAGACTATTCTGTTGTGATTGTGTGTTTTTAAGTACATAGTTTAAGTACATATTTTCAAATTTAGACATAACCACGCACGGTTTAGTCAGTTGTAAGCCCAGTAACGGCTCTGGATGATTGGCTGACTGACTCATTTATCATTTATATAAAATAATTGATAAATACTGCAATATTCCAAGAATGGTCAATTTTGATTTCATGGAGACCCTGATATTCTTGCATGTAACTATTTTCAAAATACCCTCCGTACACTTTACATGTTCTATTAGCTGTAATTTGTTTCAATTGTGAGTTTGTTTGTACGTGTAAATGGAGTTTTTGAAGAGTCCTGAAGCTTAGTTCACTTGTTGAATGGCAACATTCTTCACCAGTGCTGTCAAATTACTCAGAGCTAAATGAGACCAGCGAGGCTGTAGATAAGATTTGGAGGTGAAAACAACTACATTAACATAACCAATGAGTCAGTTCATTCTTTCTCATTAAGAGCATAGAAGAATTTGTGTCCAGGCAGCCCTATTCTCTGGACAATAAGGTGGATTCCAAGCAAATGCTGCTGACGGGACCCCTTTCTGGAGAAGTGCTGCTCTCTGAAGGGTAATAGCCCTTATGTATGACGACACGCTCTGAGGCAAGAGGTTGGAGCTTATTTGCTTGAATGTTGCCATAACAGTAGGATAACAAGTAGTTGCAACTGATGTGTTGCCTTGTTTAATGAGGCATGAGGAAAGGGGATAGGTCAAAGGTCAGACAGGGCTTTAAGCATTTTTTAGCCCTTTAAAGGCCACTAACATCACACTGATCGAAAGAGACTTAAATATACTTCAATACATGTCCCGAAACTTCTCAAGGTTATCACACTGGGGTGTTCCAGACTTATGATGGTGAATAAAAGCCGACACAGCCCTCCGAGCCGCTAATCTATGGTGTACCTTGCCAACAAGAGACAAGAACTTTTTTATACCTCTCCGCAGGAGCTCCCTGCCCCTCTCTCCCACAGCTCAATGTTGAGCTGCCCTGCTCTTTGAAGTGATATTTACACTCTCATTCATCGCATGAGAAGAAAAAAAAAGGTAAAATAAAGAGAAAGAAACACCTGCCAGACAGTAAACAGCTCCCAAGGTCCACAGCTCCTCAACAGCGATCCCCATGATGTCATTGCATTCACATTGCAAACACTGCAAGTTCTCAGCCTCTGCTTTGTGATTGGCAGGCGCATTTAGAGCAGTGTGGCCTTTGTGTAAAAACATCCAACGGCTGTTTGCAGCTCTCAGAAGTTCTCTTCGGACAGTCATTTTTTTTACGTCTTAAGGATCAGAGGTGCCAATAATGATTTTTGTAGAGGTACAAACCTACTTTTCATCGTCCAGACCTTCTCAGTTCAGACTATCTTGGATTTCTGACTATTGATTTTGATCTTTTCAGATGCAGCATGATCAAAAAAAGTCATGCGCTGATATAAAACGTGAAAAATATGACTTTGCTTAAGCTTCAAAGAGATGAGAGCGACAGTCGGTTGAAAACACAAGCTGTTAGCTTTCCATGATAGTCTCAGTTTTAATCAAACAGGGTGAGCTGCATGCTGGGAATGAAGTTTCACTCTTAGCCACCAAGAACAACACGGGCCTGCCTAAACAATGGGAAACTCAAAATAAACCTCGGCTCCTTCACTCCCTCTCCAAGCTCCCACTGAGGCCAATATGATAAGAGAGGCAGGAGCAGGACTTCAAGACATTTAGGCCTTTAATGTATTATGAGGTTCACACAGCGAAATCACATTAAATACTTTAATTCTTACTGTTGGGGTGGGGTTGCTGAGGTGAACACTTAGAGGGGGGGTTGGTTCCTTCGTGCACTCCATTTGATTAAAAAACCCCTTCATGTGCTATACTTTTATTACTCTCCGGCAGCACTTCATAGCCGCCCGCTCCGGTCTGGTGTCCATGAACCGGTTTTGTGGTGTGATGCCCCACAATATTTATTTATCACACTGAAAATGAGTCTTTTCAAAGGCTTATGCTAGGTTTTTTGTTGTTATTTCCGAGATGATGAGAATGATATGAGATACACCTGTGGTGAATACAAAAGAATCGGTTGTACACACATCCACTTTGAGGACAACAGAGAATTTTGCATACTGAATGATGTTACTTATTTAATAAAGATAAAGATTTTATAGGACAAGTGTTTTGGAAAATGAATGGATGGTACAGTATATTGTTTTACTGTTTAGTGACTGACTACAAATTGAACTCTAGCTACTTACTACTGTATTAGCTGTTGTTTTTGTTGTGTGGTGGTCTCTCATCTCAAGAGCTCATCTTTTTACGTTTATCATGGTTTCACGAGTTCACACTTACATACAATTAAGGGAATAGAGTATAATGCGTATTTGGCGTGCTGTCCGGGGGGAGGGCTCCGAGCTCGGAATTCGGCCCGAACCCAGAGTACTCCCCCCCCTTGTATGTAAAGAGGTTTAGGACTAGAGAGTGGAGAAGGGGTGGTGGAGGGACGCTGCTAAACTGTCAGAGAAATGAGGTGAGACTGCTGAGTCTTTATATACACGTTTTAATCATGATTGCTGAGTGCTCTCCACCCGTGTTAATTATCTGAACGTGCTTCTCCCGAACTTTGTTAATAAAACATCATTTATTGATCGCCTCCGCTATTGAGATCAACGTGATCAATCTTATTGTTACAAGATGTTCTTTCTTTTAGAGGTAAATAAATCAAAATGTTCTGACTCTGTAAGACATAAATAGTAACACGCTGCATATTGATACTAAGAATATTTAAATACTGCTTTGAATATGGTTAATTATTCACTGATGTGCTCTATGAGTTCTGGTGCTCATGCAGTAGAGGTCTGGCTCGAAAAAGCCCGCTGGTGGACTGCACCGATTTTTAGTACCTCTTCTGTAAAATTCTGTCAGTGCCAATGGACATCAGACTTATCAGATTACATCTTGTTGCATTTGTTGCTGAAGCCAAAATTGAGGTGATTTCCCTTGCTGCCAAATATAATAGTAAAACATTGAGAATATCCAACCCTGCGCCTGTTAGCCATCTTGTTTGTTGCTCAAACTTTCTGTAGCCTATAAAATACATTTAGTTTAAGATATTTATATTTTGCGGGAACCCCCCGAGTGCACTCTGTTGTGTTGGGTCCCGCAGATCTTTTGCATGCTTCATGCAGCCGTTTGAGTCTTTCCTGATCTCAATCCCTCATCATTTCCTGCCATCTTTTCAGTGAGTGTATTTACATGTACAACAATGACCTGATAACTATCAAACTCATTAATCAGCTCATTATAATAACCTGACAATGTAAGAAAACGGAAACATATTTCAGTTAAAATTGAGATTTTTATGATGCGATTTTGATCTTTTTTTTCCAGTTTTGATGTCATAATGTGAACATGAATGCACAAACTGAATAAGTTGTCAGAATACCAGTACAAGTTGTCTTATAGCAAAATTATCTGTTAGTTATGCATGCACTCTAAAGGTGGAGTTTGTCCATATTTGACACAAATGTGTTGATACAACCCAGCATTTTTATAGTGTGTATAACCTTTCGTTGTAATGGTGGGTTAAGCATAATCTGTGTGAGGTAAATGTAAACACACTCATCAAAACAAGATGTCCCTCCCCCTCAGATGTGGAGGACCTTGCGATTTGAGATCCCTCCTGTGCAGTCCTACTGTGGGGGCCCCGGGGCCACGTTACCCCTAAATACACAACACTCTCTCTGTCGGACCCCCTCCGAGCTCAGACCTGTTGAAACGGCTGCTGGCTATGTATGTAAATGTTGTAAACTTGTGGCCTCGAGGCTCTCTGCTTGCTCTCTTCCCATTACCCATGTGTCACCTCGATGCCTGTGACATCTAGTACATTCATCCAGAGCTGTGTTAAATGAATGGATTTTATTGAGTGGGATTTGCTCCTTTTGTTCTCCTTACCATTAGTGTCTTCTCCATTTAGAGGAGAGAGTCTACATGTTTGTGTGCTTTCCTGAGCAGAAGCAGACACCTCCACACACGCCACACTTCCCCGCCGTGTTACTCTTCAAGTCGAAGCTATTTCTGAGCGTATTGATGCGTTATCCAGCTGTGCCGCTGAGATTCTGCTAAATACTGACTCTAAGCCACAGGTTACAAGTCCAAATCCTGCTCATTAGGGCCCTAATTGATTGTAATGTGGCCTTTGAGAAGCACTCCCTGCTACGGGGTGGTACTACACTTACGGGTTCCCCCGCTGTCCCTTTCCTGTTGTCTGCATCGGGCACCAGCGGGGTCTGCGGTTCGGCTACAATCGGCCTTCGCAGACGGAATCATTAAACTGGGGGGGTGGCACGAAGCCTTTCATTGTGGCTGTTTCTGTGTACCAGCTTGAGCCCAGGACAGTGTCCACTCTGCTTTCCCAGCAGGAGAACCCCATCCTGGGCAGGACATTGTTGGGCTCTCCCCTTGACTTGCTGCCTGCTGCTTGAGATACATAGGTTTGATTTTAATGCCAAGTCCTTGGACTAAAGCCCACCTTGCAGGGGAGCTAGGTCAATATTGGTTTTGAGAGCATGTGGAAAAATGTCAAAATGTTAAGTTCCATTCACTTTCCCCAGCGCTGTTTGTTTCTGCAGTGAAAGGCCTAGTGGGTCATTAGTGTAAATAACGCTTTGTCTCAGCTCAGTCTCCAGCAGGAGGGGACAGAACAAAACATAGATATAGAGATTAAAGTTTGGCCTTAAAATGGCGAAACAGCAGGACTTACAGAGACCTTAAAATGACAAAAAAAAAAAAGGTGAGATAAAGAAAACAAACTGTAATCATCCTGCTGTCAGGAGAATGAATGTAATGTACCTTTAGAATCATTCTCCTTGTCTGAGGTCGGAGAGCATTAGGGTCTGAAAATGGAGGAAAAGTGAAGAGCTTTGTTTGAAATGCAGGATACATACATTTATCACATTAGAGACAAAGTTGGTATTTTAACTTGGCACTTTTGAACCTGAGGGGAAAAAACCCCTTTGAAAATGCACTTTTGACACTCTCACAGGTTTATTTCATTTGTCCACTAAAAATGTCCAACAGTGGATATACATACATTACAGGAGAATTGTCAAATGTGGTGTATTTTTAAATAATATTTACATTTTTAATAAATGTATTTGTTTTATTTATTAATGTTTTATATACATATTTACACCACATTTCAAATGAAGTATTTTGGATTTCACGTTGTTTAACCACACTGAGTGGTACTCATTACAATGATATAAATTACATTTTAAACATTTTATTTATCCTATAAATACACAAACATAAATTATATTTGGACACATTTTGCATATAAGTTGACAGCGGTATTTACCTTGATACTTTTTTTCTTCTTCTATACATTCTACAGTAACTGTCACTCATAAATAGGTGGATGTAATTTACAATGATTTTTTTATTTTTTAAAATGGATTTTCATTTTTTAATATTGAAAGTCTGGGGCTGGGCCAAAGATTTAAAAAAAGGTTTCCAAGACCCATGTACTGTATGTCTAATAAGGTTTCTGTGGGAAAGTCATTCAGTGGACGGAAGAGATTCCAGACACAACAGTCTGGAGTTCATTTAAATCTTGATGTGAAGGACAAGCACTTGAATTACTAATTTCGTGACAGCGAAAGTCCAATGGACTAAAATGAACAAGACTGCCGACTAATATTTAGGCAAGTTATGGTTAAGACATTACAGAGACTGTAAATAATGCAAACCACAATGTTGCATATTCAATGTAATTTAAGGTGCAGTGATTTATTATATTCGGATACTCTTCCCACATACTGAATGGACAAATGACCAAATGGTGCCACCAGCACTTCTTCAAAGTGACAGCCATGTTTTAAACATTAAATTTACTTCCATTCAATCCAAATGACATGTTTAACTACAAAAAATCCAACTTAAACAACAACTTGCCAGAGTTGCCATTTATCACTTTATTTCACTAATTTATTCATCTTCTTCTTCAAAAGAGGTATTTTAACGTATTTAAACAGCTTCAATCTATTTATGATAAGTGTTGGATTGGCAGAAGGATCCTATTTTCCATGATTTGGTAAAAACCTTCCAGGGTCCATTTGAAATAAAAATTGTTTTAAGGAACATTAACCATTTGTGGTGTGATGTATGTTTATCTGCACATCTGCTTGTCTTTAAAATCAACTAGTGTTTACTTGGACATCATGGCTGAAAAATGCCCAACAGACCCCTTTATTACCATGAAAATCTGACTCTACAATATAACTTTCTACTGGAAATGGATGACATTGTGAAAAAGCAGCTGTTTTACAGCAGTCCAGCCCCTTCCTCTCGCTTTGAGCTGTCCTTTCTCCTCATGACCCCGAGGGAACGTGCCACTCTCCCATCAATGACTTCAATTAAACACGCAGCAGTAAAACTGTTCCCGCTCCACCTCCTCCTTTATTTGCTTTCACCACATTCTGCTCTTTTATTTGTCTGCTCTGCTCTTTTATGGCACAGGTAGCCTTTGTCACATCTAGAAGACTTTTTCTTAAAGAGAGGAAGAAAAATAGTTTAAATTTGTGAGAAGTGAGATTGAAAAAAACTGTGTTTTCCCCCCTTTTAGATCTTGATATACAAAGGACTCAAAATCTCTTTGGCTCTCAGGCACATATCCTAAAAATGTATTGAGACCAACTTAATTTTCATTCCTTTTTGTGTGTCTGTTTACATATTTCCTATTAAAACAGTCTGTGACAGACAGCCATGATTTGCTAGTTTGTCGCAAGTGGTTCCAGGGGGCGTGGCATTCTAATCCTGAGAGCATTTGATTGGACAAAATTATGTGTAGTGCAGGATGAGTCATCAATGTTTTGGTTTCAAATTGAAATATCTGGAGTTTTGTTGTTGTTTTTCCTTCATTATCAATATTAATATTACATAAAAGAGATCTCACTGCTTTTATTTATAACATAATTTGTTACATCTCTATAAATAAAGTGTTCAATTTTATTTAAAATATCTGCTAAAAGTAGATTGTGTCAGTATTTTGAAGTAGCCTACACTAACATTTACTTAGACTTGCAGCTAAGCGTCTTTTAGTTATTCTGTCTTTTGAATAAAAAAAATGCATTTGGAAACAGCAGTTGTTTTACAATGATCTGTATTAGCAGGTTGTAGACAGACATTAACTTTTTCAATCTATTTGATTGAAGATTCCCCCTCTTCCATGTAAAGCGCTTTGAGGTCCCAGAAAAAGCGCTATATAAATGTAACGAATTATTAACTTAACCAAATACAACATTAGCTGCCTCCATGTTCACAGCTGCTAATGGGATAATTGAGGACCCTCGCACCTTGAGGAAACATCTAAGACTCTGTTTACATGTTGTTGTTATTTATGGCTGTGTGCAATTAGGTCTCCCACACTTCAGGTGTTGGGCAAGGACCTCTGTATAAACTGCACCTTACATTACCATTACAAGATTTACTCACACTGGCCTCCACAAACAAATAACATTTACACGGGCAGCCGTTCCACTGAGGTCATCTTAACTGTACATACTCCCTTCAGTGGTCTGTGCAGATTCTTAAAGCAACATCTTTGCATCTGTTTAGGTCAGGATATTGGGGAGAATAAAGGTTATGAGCAGGAGAGAGACAGAGTTGAGTTATACATATCAAATTCACGTAACATTTAGCATGTTATTTTATCCAAATCTTATAGTTTTGTTATCTTGTTTTTTAACAATGACTGGAGAAAATCTGATTTTATCTTAATGTCTGAGGTCACTCACTGTCCAGGACCATCATTGTTATTTGCAAAAGTTAATTTTAACGGACGGAACCAGATTGACCGACTCGTACACGCTCACTTAATGGATGAAATGTGAAATGTACAAAACATGTACATATGAAATGAATTTCATCTTACATCTTTCTTACCAGGTTCTTCAAAAAGTCTAGTCACAATCAAACACAACAATGTAGGCTATACAATCATAGATGATTCACAAATAATCACAATAGTTTAGAAATCATTATGCGATCAAATTTAAAATTGGAGCCTGTACTCCGTCGATTCTTGCACCCAACACGATGACATTTCATTATAATAATAATATTTTAAGCTCCTTATTATGTAGACGAATCAGTGCTGATTTGAATTGGCTGCCTCCAGTTCTCTTACGAGAGTATCTCTCGTACTGCGTAATATCTTACGCTATGGGGAAAACTCTTTTCCACGAGATATTGAAGCCAAAAATTATCCTTAATTTTTTATTAATGTAAAACGCTTTGCGGCAGCAAGCAGACATAGGCGAGACAGCTCGCGCGCCTATTGGCTGCCCTGCGGCAACAGCAGCAGCCTATCGAGAGTGGCTCTGCGTGACGTCACGACGAATGGGGGCCTTTCGCGCCCATATAGTCACGTCCCGCCAGAAAGGGCGTGGTCTCGCCCTATAACCAGGCTCGATAGCTGCTCTTACGTTGATTTTCATCTCTTCAGCGAAGCCTCACGCATCGCTGGATCCAGAGTGAGAAGCCGCGCCGTCGACCTGTAGCCTTCAGCGGGACGTGCCATTGAGCCTGGAGTCGCTGGCCTCGCCGCCTTCAGCCGCCGTACCTGCTGTGCTTTCCGGCGTTATATCCTTTCCTCTGCATAGAGTGTGTGTGTGTGCTTGCATATCTGCTTTTTTCCACCCCCTCTAAAAGAGCGGCGTCTTTTTAAAGATGCCTTCCTGCGGTTCTTGCCGAGCCCCACTCAGCGACGAGGACCGACATGTCATCTGCGTGTCCTGCCTGGGTGAGGATCACGCGGACATCGCGCTCGCTGACGGCGGATGCCATCATTGTGAACGCTTGCCTATGGTGACTCTGCGGACTCGCCTAGCTTCGTTCTCCGAGCCCGCATCCCAGCCCGCCGTGATGCCGCGCCGCAAGAAGCGCCGCGCCCAGCGCGCGCCCGAGCTATTTCCAGCCCGCCAAAGCTCGCCGGTTCGCCCGCCAGCTTCGCCGGCTTCGCTCGAGTCGCTCCCAGACGGACAGCGGCCGCCGTCTGCCGCCGCGTCCGCACTTGAGCTCGACGAACTTACCGGAGACGGCATTGAAACTGAGCCGATGCGTCCGCTCTCTCAAGCCGTGGATTACATCGGCCTCGACTGAAAGGCGCTCGCGCAACTAACGCGCAGTAGGCTGGACGGACGCTTTCTCGGGAAAGACGAAGCTCCGTCACAGTCGAGACCCGCGCCTTTCCCCCCCGAATGGTGAGAGACATTTGTGGTTAACGCTATCCGAGATGACGGAAGCCGAGCGCTCCGTGTTCCTCGACGTTCTCGCTCTGCTGGACGCCGCCCCCCTCAGCGCGGGCCCCGGCCGAGGATTGAGATAAAGCCCGAGGTCTCAAGGCCTTCCTAGTCTCTCTAGGAAAGCGACGGTGTTCAGTTCCCGCTGCGGCCGGATTTACACCAAAACTTCTCGCTCGTTCAGTTCCAAGCAATGTGACTGTTCCAGTGTATTTCGCAGTGAGCAAGCTGGTTCCACAGCCCGCTTGCCTGCGCACAAAGGCCGTCGTTTCGGCTAACTAGCAGCGCCGCCAGGCCCGAGATCAAACACCGCGCTCTCGCTCTGCTGGACGCCGCCCCCCTCAGCGCGGGCCCCGGCCGAGGATTGAGGTAAAGCCCGAGGTCTCAAGGCCTTCCTAGTCTCTCTAGGAAAGTGACGGTGTTCAGATCCCGCTGCGGCCGGATTTCCACCAAAACTTCTCGCTCGTTCAGTTCCATGCGTTGTGACTGTCCCAGTGTATTTCGCAGTGAAGCAGCCGGTGTCTCAGCCCGCTTGCCTGCGCACAAAAGCCGTTTCTATGGCTACCCAGATAAATCCAATAAAGAGTGCATTTTCTGGTGTTCCGGCCACGGCCGATGGTGTTATGAGTGTTGTAAGAATGCCCACGTCCCAGTGCCCATTCCCACACCCAGACACAGCCCGCCACGGTGCAGGGCTAGCACAAATAAAACCAACTCATGTTGGTTGTGCAGAAAATGTAGTGAACGCGCCCATACATGCCCGCTTACACTACACTATGCGTGTCCCTTGGTTTCTGTAAAAACGAAACTAACACACATTTAGTCGGCGCGAGCCGACAGTGTTCTCAGTGCAGTAAATGTGCCCGCTGTCCCGCATTTCCTCACTGACACGCCGAATCCCACGGGATTCACCCCCGCTCGCTTTCTATGCACAACCCGTCACAGAGAAGCTGAGCGCGGCCAGGCTGCCCGCTGTGATTAGCGCGCACCTCGCACGCTGTGAACACAGCGTTGATTCAGTCGGCGCGAGCCGAGTGTTCTCCGTGCAGAAAATGTGCCCGCTGTCTCGCGCCAGCATTTCTCACAGACACTCCGAATCTCACGGGATTCGCCCCCGCTCGTTTTCTCTGCACAACCCGTCACAGAGAAGCTGAGCGCGGCCAGGCTGCCAGCTGTGATCAGCGCGCGCCTCGCACGCTGTAAACACAGCAGTGATTTAGTCGGCGCGAGCTGACAGTATTCTCAGTGTAGTAAATGTGCCCGCATTTAGTAAATGTGCCCACATTCCCTCACACGCGCCGAATCCCACAGGATTCGCCCCGCTCGCTTTCTCTGCGCGTCCCGCCATAGAGAAGCTGAGCGCGGCCATGCTGCCCGCTGTGATCAGCGCGCCCCCCGCCTCGAACGCTGTAAACACGGTGTTGTGTTCCCAGTACACAGGGGCTCTCGAGCCGCCGTCCTGCCGCGGCCAGAGCCCAGATTTCATTCTACCCCTAGCTATTCACGCAGATGCGTGGTCAAGGCTTCCCGGGGTATCAGAATGGGTGTTGAACACTATAACGAGAGGCTGTTCGCTACAGTTCGCTCGACGCCCCCGCCGTTATACGGCGCGAGTCGAAACTACGGTGTAAAGCGAAGTGTTTCATCTACTTCGAGCCGAGATAGCGAAACTACTGAGAAAAGGGGCTATAGAACCTCTATCTCAGGGCGAAGGGGGCTTATACAGCAGATATTTTCTGGTACCGGAAAAAGATGGTGGGCTCAGACCCATTCTAGATCTGCGACTGCTGAACAGAACGCTCGTGAAGCGCCAGTTCAGAATGCTTACGACCAGGAAATCCTCGCGCAAGTGCGCCAAGGAGACTGGTTCATGTCAATAGATCTGAAAGACGCCTATTTTCAAATACAAATAGCGTCCCATCACAGGCGATTCTTGAGATTCGCCTTCGAGGGCCAGGCATATCAATACACAGTCCTGCCGTTCGGCCTGTCCATAGCACCCCGTACGTTCACGTAGTGCATGGACGCGGCCCTCGCCCCCCTGAGACTTCGGGGCATGCGAGTTTTGAACTACTTGGACGATTGGCTGATTCTAGCTCGTTCACGAACGGAGCTCATAGAACACAGGGCCGCATTACTCGAGCACCTCGAGGAGCTGGGCCTTACAGTCAATTGGGCGAAAAGCTCACTGCTCCCCAGTCGGAGAATTTCCTTTCTGGGAACAGTGTTAGACTCGCTATCCATGACAGCACGCCTGTCACCGGAGCGCGGATTGAATATTCAGCACGTCGCGAGATCCTTCCGCCACGGCTCTATAGTCCCGCTCAGAAGGTTTCAGAAAATGCTGGGTCTGATGGCCACAGCAGCCTCCGTACTCCAGTTGGGCCTGCTCCGCATGCGCCCACTGCAGCTATGGCTAAAAGCACGAGTTCCCCCCAGGGCGTGGACCGCAGGTCTATTTCGCCTCAGGGTCGACCTTCAGTGCATTTCGGCTCTGAAACCATGGAAAGCAACCGACTGGTATCAGTCAGGTGTGAGTCTGGGGATCCCCTCGAGTGTGAAGGTGGTGTCTACGGACACCTCCACTTCGGGGTGGGGAGCGCTGCTCGAGGGCAGACCGCTAGCTGGCCTATGGTCAGCGCGGGAGAAGCTCCTTCACATAAACTGCTTGGAATTAATAGCAGTCGACAAAGCGCTAAGGCGCTTCTGTCCCCAGATAATAGGCCACCACGTATTGGTCCGGTCGGACAACATGTCAGTGGTGGCGTACATAAATCGCCAGGGCGGCGTCAGGTCCCGAAACCTTTACAGGCTGACGGAACGCCTCCTGGTCTGGGCTCAGCACAACCTGCTCTCGCTGAGAGCGGCGCATGTGCCTGGTCACCTAAATGTGGGGCCAGACAGGCTGTCCAGAAATAACGTCCCAGCAGGAGAATGGTCTCTGCACACGCAGACGATCCAGCTGCTGTGGGAAACGTTTGGCAAAGCGCAGGTGGACCTGTTCGCGTCCCAAGAAAACGCTCACTGCCCGAGATTCTTCTCGAAAAGCCGGGACGCGCTGGCCCATGTTTGGCCCCGCCGCCCCCTATATGCTTTTCCCCCTGTCTCACTCCTGCCTCAGGTGTTGGAGCGAATCAGGAGGGAGGGATGCCCAGTGCTACTCATAGCTCCGCTCTGGACAAACCAGTCGTGGTTCCCTGTCCTGATGCAGCTGACCAGCGCTGCCCCATGGCCTTTACCGTTGAGGAGAGACCTCCTCTCTCAGGCGGAAGGCTCGATTTGGCATCCTCGCCCGGATTTGTGGTCCCTGCACGCATGGGCCATCAACGGGTACCCGCTGACCTCCCAGAGGGAGTGTTAAACACGATCGCGCAGGCTAGAGCCCCGTCTACCAGACGGCTCTACTCCTCGAAGTGGTCTGTGTTCTCTGCTTGGTGTCAAGCGCAGGGCTTTTCACCTGTAGACTGCGGGGTTACGGAAGTGCTTTCCTTCCTTCAGGAGCTACTGGATAAGGGCAGGTCCCCTTCCACGCTCAAAGTATACGTGGCGGCCATAGCAACGTTTGCAAAACCGGTGTCTGGCCAGTCACTAGGAAAGAGCGACTTAGTCGTGCGTTTCCTTAGAGGAGCTCGGAGGCTAAACCCTCCCAGGCCCCCTTCAGTCCCGACATGGGACCTTTCCACGGTCTTGGAGGCCATGAAAGGTGCCCCATTCGAGCCAATCCAGTCGTCAGACATGAGACACTTGTCTTTCAAGACAGCGTTTCTTATGGCTCTCGCTTCAGTGAAGCGCGTAGGGGACTTGCAAGCGCTCTCAGTAAGCGCGTCATGCATGGAGTTTGGACCTAATGACTCAAAGGTCATACTCAAACCGAAGCACGGCTATGTGCCGAAATCCCTCAACACACCGTTCAGGGCCCAGGTGATTTCCCTGTCTGCCCTTCCGGTTCTCAATGAGGAGAAGGACGCGAGTCTCCTTTGCCCTGTCAGGGCACTAAGGGCTTATGTGTCCCGCTCGTCTGGTTTCAGACAGACTGAGCAGCTTTTCGTTTCGTTTGGCGGCCGTGCTAAGGGACTTGCCGCTTCGAAACAGAGCCTATCCAGATGGATAGTCGGTGCCATAGCGCTGGCTTACACTTCTAAGGGCCTACAGTGCCCTTTGGGTGTTAGAGCGCACTCCACAGAGGCATGGCCTCCTCGTGGGCATGGTCTAGCGGGGTTACCCTGCAAGATATTTGTATGGCCGCGGGCTGGGCCTCGCCGTCTACATTTATGAAATACTATAACTTGGAGGTTCCCGCCTTACAAGCTAAGCTTTTGGCGGTATAAAATTCAGTGCTATCTGCCCGCTGTGCGGCTCGGATACTGAGTTTGACCTGCGTATTGCTCACTGACCGGTACAGCAGCTCATTAAAATGTTGACACACTTGTGGCCACCCAGTTCAGGCTGAATGTTCACCCTGACGGTATGGTCTATTTGTCACATGATTAGCTCCTTTCGGATGCTATTTACAGGGAATGATGCTTCTAGCCTCTCTTCCCTCACTCTCTGTGAGTGTATGGTGATTATGCACTATATGCGCCCCGGGCTTCGGCCCCTGGGACTTTGGTGTTGGATCCCTACCAGCACGGCGTGTTGCATTGTGTTCCCCATAGCGTAAGATATTACGCAGTACGAGAGATACTCTCGTAAGAGAACGTACTCGGTTACTAACGTAACCTCGGTTCTCTCTAGAGAGGGAACGAGTACTGCGTATCTTGCCGTGCTTGGAATACGCTCTGGTTCGCTTCGGCGATGAAAACCAACGTAAGAGCAGCTATCGAGCCTGGTTATAGGGCGAGACCACGCCCTTTCTGGCGGGACGTGACTATATGGGCGCGAAAGGCCCCCATTCGTCGTGACGTCACGCAGAGCCACTCTCGATAGGCTGCTGCTGTTGCCGCAGGGCAGCCAATAGGCGCGCGAGCTGTCTCGCCTATGTCTGCTTGCTGCCGCAAAGCGTTTTACATTAATAAAAAATTAAGGATAATTTTTGGCTTCAATATCTCGTGGAAAAGAGTTTTCCCCATAGCGTAAGATATTACGCAGTACTCGTTCCCTCTCTAGAGAGAACCGAGGTTACGTTAGTAACCGAGTACGTTTTCCCTTTGTTTTGCCTCCAGCTAACGCTGTGACGTAATTGTGACATCGGCGCAAAAGGGGTCTATAAGACTAACTGTCTTGAGCAGTATAATGGTTTTCTGTCGATACATGTATCCAAACAGTTGATCACCAGTTGCTCACATCTATCTATCTATCTATCTATCTATCTATCTATCTATCTATCTATCTATCTATCTATCTATCTATCTATCTATCTATCTATCTATCTATCTATCTATCTATCTATCTATCTATCTATCTATCTATGCTACAAATCTACCTTTCTTTGTGACAAATCTACCTACCTACCTATCTATCTGTCTGTCTTTTGGACCCTGGTCCTTTTTTGGAGCCTTTTTCGTTCAAACTACAATGACATCAAACACTGTATTGCAAATCAGAGACATACAGAACACTAAAGCATACATTACTTTGATCTCTGCTGCTCTGGCTACAGGTTTGGGTTCAGTAACCTCAGACACAGAGTCGGGTTTGGCACCACCTGCTCTCTCACGTCGGTTCTGCTCTCTCCTTGCCTTCCTCTCTCACCTTTGTCCATGGTTCATGGGAAATAAGGCCTCACAATGGGAAGCAGGGCCTGTGTCTCATGTTGGTTTTGTGTGTGCTGTAGAAGCGATCAGATTACGTTGCAGACGGTGGACAATAACAGCATGTAAATGAGTCTGGAAGGAGAGAGAACAGGGCTGTCCAGCGGCGTGGAGAGAACAGATCCGTATTGGTGGAATTGATCCTGTGTTGCACTCTGGGGACGGGGCTCAGTGACTGGACACTGTTCATTCAGCTCTGCTCTGGTTTCCCACCCTGGTCAAAAATGACAAATTTTGGTAACTAACGTGTATTTGAGAGAAAGTCCCGATCATGACGTGTCATGAGGGTTTGTCTCCATTTAGTAGCTGAACAGTGCAAGACTGTGACTGATTGCTGCTGTGCTGACTGGACAATTTGCTCTGCTACTGAATTCGTCCAGCGTAAGTGTCTTTGAAAAATGTCTTTGAAATGGAAGCTTTAGCGTTAAGTTCTGCCATGAAGACTTAACGTCACTTATTACCTTCTCATCTATCCAATCGCGTCTAATACTTGCGAGATCGGTACTTACACATGTTTGAGTTTGCAGATGCTGACGCTTTCATTTACCTCCATCCTCCCCTCCATCCTCCCCACCACCACCAGGATGGTCCCTTCCTATACCTCCCGGGGGTCGGCTGCGCCCCTGCCTTCGTCTTCAGGCAGGAAATGCAGAGTCGGGACCCTCGGATTGCGAGCTATGGACGGGGCCTACGCCAAAGAACTTTATTGCTTGCTGGGCTATCAATAAATGTATTTATTGTTACAGTATTTATTCTCCCGAGTCTTTCTGGTAGAACTATCGTCGTAAGATTACATCACTGTCATTTTTTCCATTAGCATGTCTGTCTAAGGTAGACACGCCTTTGTGTAGTACTTTTTAAGAGAAACTTACAAGTGACATGAGTCAGCCAAATCCAGTTTGGCAAGTGTCTGGGTGTTCTTAGAGTGACCACACAAAGATTTGAGCTTGTCAGTCAACTGCACTTATATGTTTAAGTGCCCAGTAATAATCCACCCATAGCAGGTTTTTGCATAATTTCCATCTCTCTCTTTTCAGCATCATTACTACAGTCTTCAGTGTCACACACGATCCTTCAGAAATCATTCTAATATGCTGATTTGGTGCTTAAGAAACATTTTCTTATTATTATCAATGTTGAAAATGGTTGTGCTGCAGCCTGCTTAACGGGGTAATATTATGTCCTTTTACGAAGTCTTGATTTTGTTTTTGGGGTCACTAGAATATTGATTGTTCAAAAAATGTCCAGTGTGTTGTGATTGGCAGCGCATAGCGAGTATTCAGGAAAGGTCATGCCCCTTCATAACCGCAAGCTAGTAGCTCATAACTCATAACGGCTAGTAGGCTATATTGCGTGTGAGGATGTTAAAGGTGTAGATTTATAGCCTTTTCTCACAGCACTTGATATAATTAAACTTATCAATTTGATGGCGGATCCAGAAAGGTTCAAACGACAATCACCAGTGACAACTGGAGATTCATCCATTGTAAAATGCAAAAGACTTCGGAGTGGCTACAGAAAAAAAAGAGACTGCAACCGGACCCATGTGAAATCAAGGATAAATATCGGAAGGGCATTAAATGTAGTCACGCAATGCTGATGTTGTTTGCTTGATTGTTATATTTAATCAGCGCGATTTACTGCAATGATTTTTTCCCTTAGTTGGTAAGAACCAAAAACTTGTGAAAAACTTTTTATGTCAAACTTTTCCGAACAACATCAGGGCCACCAACAAAACTAAGCAAAGATTGTTCTTGCTCCGGCTTTAACTTCTTGATATTCAGCAGCGTTGCCACAACGGACCGAATGGCTTCGCTCAAATCTGTTCTTCTGCCATTACTGAACTACAACTCAAAATAATGCACAACATCAATGTCATCGTTCTCAGCCACTCCCTCTCTTCGCTGATTGGCCCGGTAAAAAATTGATCAGAGAAAACCAAAGACTACAGCACAATTCCAGACGTAGTACTGAAGGAAAATGAAAATTAGGCGGAAGTACGTAGGAGGGCGGAGCCAGGCTACTTTAATAGTTCACCCAAAAATGAAAATTCTTTCAGTAATTACTCACCCTCATGTTGTTCCAACTCCATAAGACCTTCGTTCGTCTTCGGAACACAAATTAAGATATTTTTGATTAAATCTGAGAGCTGGGTCACTCCTGCATAGGCTTCTAAGGGATTGAAAATTTACACTTGAACTTGATGCACAACGTAATGGCGACTGCGGTTTCGGGCCCAGCGCTGTATGTTTGAAATTTGAACCGCGAGAGGCGTCAATTGCATAGGTCAATTGCCGTCATTACGTTGTTCGTCAAGTTCAAGGGTTACTCTTTTGGCGTAAATCGATGCGTCGATAAAGTTTTAAATATGGATATTTTTCTTACACCCCGCAGATCCGTGTCGAGCAATCACAACTGCATGCGCTTTAATGGACTTCCAAAGTCAAACAGCATTCACTCTCATTATCAAACTTGGAAGAGCCAGATTGTCATACACCTAGAAAGGTGTCAGGGTGAGTAAATCATGGGCTAATTTTCATTTTTGGGTGAACTAGCCCTTTAACACTAAAGCACAACACAATGCAATGCATCATTCATCCGCGGGGTAAAACCCCTGTGAAAAATCAATATGGAATATTGCTTTATTATAACGCAGTATAATATGTGATATATAATGTCTATCTATATGCTTTGCATTTAAACACCTTTACCCATGTGCACATGTTTATGGTTTGACGTCAAACCAGAGAAAAACAGCAGTAATTTCAAATCTCCGGTCCGGTTTTCTTGCATTGTCAGTTCTTTTATGAACTGTTTTTTGATGGTTATCAGTGCATTGTTTCGCATGTAAACGCTCACCATGTTTCACTGAGTCTCTCAACAGCACTTTCGTCCACACCTCCAGCCTTCCTGCTCTTCATCAACTGCCAGCACAACACACTCTACACATTCCTAACAATTTTTCAGTGACTATATGTGATGCATCAATGCATACACAGATCACAGTCAGGAAGCATGATGAGGTTTGTTTGAAAAGTATGAAAAATATTAAAAGTATCAAAACTTAAAAACATTTTAAGCCTAAAAAGTAAAAGTAAAAGTAAAAAAAAAAAAAAACTGACATGGCTCCTTGACATTTAAGACCAAGAGAAAGCCTCCTCGAACAAAGCCCTGCTTTAGTGTAGACAATTTAAAAGTAGTAGGCTACAATGTCCGGCCTCTCCATATTTATAGGCAGTGAGATACATGTGGGCAATAGAGAGAAAGAGAAGTGTTGTAAAATGTATAGTCAATGAGGAGCAATTTTCACACTAAGGTGTCATGTATAGCCTATATACTTGCCATTTCCATTCATTCTCAACCCAAGCCAGTGTGTACACACTTACACACACACATAAGTTTCCAACTGCATGCACACCAGACATGCATGACGGCATGATTTATTTTTCACATTATGTGCAATGTCTGTTTTTACTATACGCTACCGGGTCTATTAATTATGTTTGTCATGTGTCTATCAGTAACAATTAGCTTTGAGACATTTCAGAGGTCACTTAGGACACACCCAGCAAACGGATGAAAATGTAATGGGTTTTGTGGTCTAAGAGGATCAAACATTACCATATATCATAATACTTTCTATGACCTAAGGGTGGCAGTGTTGGATCTACCCCAGTGATTGAGGGAATTCAGTTCTTGCAGTGCAGATGAATGAAGCTCTAACCATTCTGTGATGCCTTGAGAAAACAAAATGTGAAATTTAGACTTTGCAAATAAATAAGAAACAAATTAGATACTATTAAACTAAAAATATTTAATGTTTAATGGCCTGATCAATGAATTTAGTGATTTTAGATTTTAGTGATGTCATACTCCATATAACCTCAATAAATTACCATGCTGGAATCAACATTACATTTGCGACAAGTGTGTCTGTCTGTCTTTCTGTCTGTCTGTCTATCTTTTTAATCAGTATTGACTGATTATAATAAGTATGACTCCTTAAGAAAGCAAGAAATCATTTTTAAGAAAGCCTGGACTCAGTTACATATAAATTAACATGAGAAATGTAGAATAGCCTATGCCACAATATTGTGTGTGCTGATCTGCCACAGGTGCACTCCAACCAGCATTTACAGGGTTAACAACAATGAAACCACTCAGACTGGAATAAAGGAGGGAGGAAAAGTTCCCACACTTTGGCTCTATTTTGTTCCTCTCTTTCTTTTCTTTCTTTTCTGAATAGTGCCAAGATGGGCTGATGTAAAGCCCAATGCCATGAATGAAATAAGGAGAAGGAAAAAAAAAGGAGTAAATTGAACACACTTGACTTCTGTAACTCACCTGTTGGTAAAAGGTTTTGTTTTGTATTCATTAGTTTGCTGGCCCCTCCCTTAACTTGTGTGAGTTTCCCAGGTAAGGCCGTGTAAAGCCGTCACAGTGAAGATAGAGGAAGAGAGCGAGAGAAAGAGAAAGAAGGGAGGAGAGTTCCCACCACCTTCGTTCGTCGTTCTCACAGGAGCCGATTGGCCAGATCTTGCCTCATCGTTGTAACCTGACCTCCCCAGCAATGTAGGCAGGTGTCTGCAGCCCGGAGACAAGAGGAGCAGCGTACATGTATAGACCGTGAGGTGGGAAAGTTAAAACAAGTTTCACCTTTTATTGTTCCTTCTGTCACTCTACAACAAACATTACATGACCCAGGAAATGGATATAATGCAACTAAGCACACAATACTATAATGGTAACACAATAACTATGTTAGTATGTGTTCTTCAGATCTTCAGTTATGACCTTCTTTTATATAGTGATTTGGCCAGTCATCTGATTCAATTCATAATATGATGTTGAATTTGAAACCGCTTTTATAGTCTTCTATCACCTTTGCTCCAGCCGGCAGCGTGACATTCATCCTGTCCCGAGCCATCAGACACCACAAGCTTCCTGCTTTGGGTTTCGATCAGACATGTTTCTCATGCTCAACAAAAAGTTGCACGTATGGAATAGCTGCCATGATGCCATGAAGTAGACAAATATTTAACCATTTGAAGACTCCTTTGAACTGCAATACTGTGACTCTATTGACTGTGGCTATCTTTGCAAGTTATGGACTTTGATCTGAGGTGGTGACCATCTGAAGCCCTCAGATGTGGTAACATTGACGTATTCATGGTAAAATGGGGGGTATGAGGAAACCAGTTAATATCTATCTATTCAATATTAATAATCAGTATCATCCTTAAATACCATAAGGATAAACAGTTTCTCTAGTTTTAAGCATAAATAGAAGTTAGAGAAAGATTTGTCTGTCTATCTTACTCCAATGACAATTAGTTTCTATCCACTATCAAGCCATACAAAAAAAGAAAGAAGGGATTATCTTTGGTTTGTTTCTGTTTTGGGTAAATTTGTCATGTGTTTTAGTTTTGTGTTCTAGTTTCCAGTTAGTTTCTATGGTTTTTCATTTTTTGACTATGCGCACCTGTCATTCATTTCGTTTATTGGTTTGCTGCAACGCATTCTCACCCCAAGGCGTCATCTAACTGACAATTTTGACCATGCTTCAATATTCGACGGGCGTCATCTAACTGACGCTAAGGGTAACGCGTCAGTTAGATGACGCGGGTAGGTTTAGGTCTGGGTAGAAGGGCGTCATCTAACTGACGCTAAGGGTAACGCGTCAGTTAGATGACGCCCTGGGATCGCGTCAACTAACTGACGCTAAAGGGTACCTTTAGCGTCGAATATTGAAGCATGGTCAAACTGATTCCCAAGGCGTCAGTTAGATGACGCCTTGGGGTGAGAATGGGCTGTTTGTTCTGTGTATTTAAGCTCTGTTTCTTTCAGTTCATTGTCAGTTTACGTCATCATGATTTGTTCTGTTCGTGTTTTGCTTTGAGTTTTTATTAGTAAATCTGATACTGCTGCATTTAGATCCGTTTCGTCGCCTGTTTGCAACCAAATGTTGACAACAAGACACATTTACTCAAGTAGCAAAATTGCAGTTTTATTAAAGTTTTTATTTCTTATTGAACTAAAGCTCATTACATTTAATGAGCTTTATGCTTTAAAAAATCTATTCACCAATTGGGTAATCTATGCATCCATTACAGAGATATCTGGTTTAAAATGTTTTTTTTGTCCACAGTCAAACACACACATAGTATCATACAAACACTCATGAGATGCTTAGTGGACACTCCTGCTCTGGCAGAGAGTGTTTACTGCAGTCTGAAGAGCTTTATCACCATTCACTGTCAGCTGCTGTGTCCCAACCACACCCATCCCACTATATACCTCACACAAAACACAATGCGCTGGGCCATTAACTAAATGACAGGGAGCAATGGATGCGCAGCATTCAATCCTATAATAATATCTCCTTAATATGACCTCGCCATGACATAAGCTGGAGTGGGTGAAAAATAGCCGAAATCTCAAACCCTCGAATTTGTCCATGATCATACGATTTGCATGTATTGTATGTGAATTGTTAACCAATCCAGATGGTTACAGAAAAGTGCATTGTAAAAAAAATGTCAGCATGACTATCTTTGAAGAATGAGAGAGGCAAAAACACTGGGTCTTTGTATTTGAGTGTGGGCTGCGTGTTTTTAAGTGTGTGTGTTGGTCTGTGGGTGCCTGGGGCTTCCTCATCTGACTGTTAAAGTGTATCAGCGCGAGAGCAAGGCGGAAAGCTTGCCTGTGTGCCGCTGGAAGCGTGTGTGCGTGTGCTTATGGGTGTGTGTGTGTGTGTATGCGTAAGGCTGCTGACGGGACTTGTCACTATCAGTCTCACAAATCTCTGGCACCGGGTATGTTGACACTCTGCCCGAGGGGGAAGGAGCCGGCAGAGGTTGAGGAGAGCAGCGGTTTCCCACGGCTGAAGCTCGCCCGCCTCGGCCCTGCCTCTGCATTCCTAGGCTGCCAGCACTCTGTAAATGTTTGGACAGCCTTGAACAAATAACACACCTTGAAAGGCTCAAGTACAGGCTCTTTTTCCCTTTTCTTATTCTGTCTCACACGCTCCCTCTCTCCCACCTCTCCCTCGCTTACTGTTTAACTCTCCTCTGACCACCTCCCGACCGCAGACGCTGCCTCCTGCCTCTCTTTAAACTTGTCTGTCAAAGATATGACGTGCAAACATGAATCCAGAATTCGGGTGCACGTAAGCATTGCTAAGCTTGCTGCACATCACATACTGTCTTACTATATCTCTCACATACACCAACACACAATCTGTTTGCACATAAAGTGCTTTTTCACCCCAAAATGAAATTTCAATCATCATTATATGAAATAAGATAATAAAAACAGTAGAAAAAAAATGTAAAAGAATACAGCCTGAAATAGTTCATTAAAAAGTGAAACTTCTGTCATAATTTACTCACCCTCATGTCATTCCAAACCCATAAGATGTTTGTTCATCTTTGGAACACACAAAAAAAATATATTTTAATGAAATCTGAGAGCGTTCTGTCCCTCCATTGACAGTGACCAACTAAGTGGTAGTTGCGTAGGCTGTCAATAGAGGGACAGAAAGCTCTCATTAAAAAGATTGCCATTTGTGTTCCGAAGATGAACGTTTGGAACGACATGAGGGTGAGTAATTAATGACAGAATTTTTCATTTTTGCGTGAACTCCCTTTAAGGCTGCAAGCAAAAATATTGTTTTCTCATGCGCTGGTCAGTTTTGAGATTTTGGGCTTTTTTGATTTTCATAACGTGTTGTTTCAGACTAATGGAAAGAAAACACCCAATACCATTTTAAGTGTTTATTTTATTGCACTTTATCTATTTAAAGGTGCTCTAAGCGATGTCACGTATTTTTTAGGTCCAAACAATTTTTGTCACACACAGCAAACATCTCCTCACTATCCGCTAGCTGCCTGTCCCCTGAACACACTGTAAAAAGACGCGGTCTCTGCAGACACCCCAGGCTCCAAAAACAAACTGTAGCAACCTGCGTCACGAAACATAACAAACTGTTCCAGCCAATAACCGACAAGAAGGATTTGGGGGCGGGTTTGGGGGGTGCGCAGATGAGGAGGCGGGAGGGTCTAGATAGCCTCCGTTTTGTTTGACAATACTTTAAACGTCAACAAGAAGTGACGTCACCCGACATCGCTTAAGAGCACCTTTAAGTCTATAGATTTTAATTACAATATATAATTTAAAGGCCATTTTCTCATAATAATATGTTTATTTCTCATAATGAAGAATATTTTTTTTCTGGCTGTTGTCAGTATTTTCAGATTTATAAAAAATGATATCAAAATTCCCAACTGTAAAAACGCTAATATGACTCAAATATGTCAATAAAATGAAACAAGAACCTGGAAATGTATGCAAATTATTACATATGTAATTGGATAATGCCTCATTTGCATATTTAAATATGACGTTTCAGTAAACGTGTAGTACTAAAATTGTTTGCAATTCTTAATGTAGTCAATCAACCGGAGGCGTATGGTGATATCTATTAGCTCATTTTTCATTAACCCTATTTACTAGGATGTCTTCCCTTAAAACAACATTATAGTTATAGCAACCATTAAAAAAAGCTATTAACCTGGTACATTTGTATCATTTTGATGGTTATTCTTCATCATCATCCTGCTGTTTTGTGTTTGTTTAATTCAGGTTTTGTTTTCAGTCACAACTAATAGCTCTCTGGTTAAAAAGTACATAAATAAGAAGAAATTTGAAGCTGGCATGACCTAAGCATAATGTGCGCAATTCAAAGTCAGACCCCTATGGGGAAAATGCAAAGCACTGAGTATGACAATCTGATCATTTGTAAGTTGGAAGGTAGCCCAAAACACAACTAAGCATGTTTGATAGGAGCGGGCGTGAAATTGGTTATATGGGCTAACAGGAAAAGCAACTGATAACTATTTATTCATGGTTTAGGCTTGTTCTGGGGAGGTGGTGGAATGGGGGGAGAGACTTAGCTTTAAAATGTCATGTATTTATTTTAACATGCAAGGACAATTTGAAAAACCATGGAATTATTCTGATTTAAGACAAGAAATATGAATCATGTTGTGAAATTTCAAATTGAATTGCATGAAAAATAAGTAGCACAAGGAGCGTGTGTAATGCCTCTGTGATGGGTTTGCTATGAGAAAAAAGTGGGACATGAAATAAAATAAAATATTCAATTACAAAATAGGGCCTGCAGCAATTACCTGAAAGAAGGAGAAAGGATGTGCTGTAGTTTTTGACTGTATACAAGCATAAAAATACCATATGTTTACAGATATGTTAGAAACATGCTGAGTTCACATACTCGTTTCTCTGAAAAACAACCCTAGAGCCAGTTATTTTACTTTGAAATGTACCTTCTGTGTAGGAATGTCTGTTTTTGTTTTGGTCTGTGTGAAACCACAACTGCAACCGAAACTGTTGTAAGATGCTTACAAAGTGACATGCTATTGCATTTGTGTAATGTACTGTATTGCATGTGAAAAGATGGATCCGATAGCTTGAGCAGACTCACATATGTGCTCTACTACAACATCTCTTCCTCTTCTCAACATGGACTATGTGTTCCCGGGGGCGGGGTTTATGTAAATTTTAGGGTTGGTGATGTCACTAACCCGGGAGGAATGTCATGTAACCCTACCAGCCATTTGTTGTAGTCCTTAAAAAACGATTTCTTTAAAAGCAAATATCTTCTTTTGCTTTGAACTTTGAGCGTTGTAACTTTGCAGGTGTTGTTTATGCTCAAACAGTAACATTACACACTAACTAAAGTTAGAAAAGTGAAATCATAATCAACCACCCCTTTAACAATTGAGTAACCTGGCTGCAAATGTTGCCACTGTCACTCATTAGGAGCTAGCTAGTTTATAGCTTTAATTATGCCTATAATTATTAGATTTTTTTCTTCTCAGGTTCAGCTTTGGGAGAAAAGAACCCTATCGGCACAAACACACCCACGCACAAGCGGGTTGATGTCAGACGGCAGCTGTGGAATCCTGGAGCTTCTTGCACACAGTAAATCTCACGTCACTGATCGGAGGACACGTTACACTACCGCTCTCTGGCAGCGTCCAGTCAAACGCCGCTCTGTTTTCACTGTCGGGAGGCCTCCGGCTGCATATTTCTGTAATTAGGCTTTTATGCTCAGCAGTTCTGCAGCTGTGCTGACATTTGGGTGTCGCCCCCCTGTTTCTCACGGTCCCTCTGCCAATGCTGCTCGGCCGCTGGTCACCGGCCAACACTGAGGTCCATGTGTCAGAATGAAGGTGCTTTTTCAAAATATATTCCCTTTCCGTTTAGTGGAAGTTAAATGTGATGCCATGTCAAGGTCACCTCACAAAACCGCAGCTTGCTGAGGTGCTTTTAAAGAGACATGCTTGTACTGTACAGTATGTGTAGAAGTCCATGTAAAACTAGATGTAAAACAGACTGCGCAAAACTCAACACCAGTTTGTACAAAGTCCAATTACCCCATTTCTATGTTTTCACAATGTTCTGGTGGCTTTGGCTTTTGTTGTGGTTTTGCTAGGGTGCTATGAGTAGTTGCTAGGGTGTTTCTAGGGTGTAATTACATGGTTGCTTATTGGCCCAAATCAGAGAGCGCCTTTTCAATGTAAACACCATGTCCTAAACAAACGCAATGCGACAAATTTTCAGTGACAAGCAATTTGTTGGATCAAACTGAATGTGAAACTGCTGCTCAAATTGATACAATGTTCATCAGGAGCAGAATCTTATGGTCATTCTTATGGACATTCGTCACAATTCTGAGTTCATGGGAGTCACTTCAAAGATTTTATCAAGACAGTTGTGAAAGGTAGTCAGTGAAGGACCATGATCTGTTCACACTGGAATTGGATATTGGCCACATTTACAGAAATGAATGTGAAAAGCTATACAAAAAAATCGGATCTAAGCAATTAATCAGAATTGAGCACTAATACTCAGTGTGAACTTAACCCCAGTTAATTCATTAACTAACGGTAACTAATGGGACCCATTGTAAAGTGTTACCATTTTTTCTTTCATTTACAATCAAACTAGTCAAGTTGCATTTAGTATTGTAAAATGATGATAGAATATATAATGATTCTGTTCACAGCACCTTCATAAATGGAACAAAAACAAAAGCAAAAACGTATCATCTGCACATTTTTTATTTTTCATTTAGAAGTAGTTAAAGTAACACCAGGTAACTTTTAACTTTTGCTCTCGGGGTCCCCCCCTACAGTTGGGAAACAGTATTGTCCTCTACTACTGTCGTAAACTGTCATCCTACATGCAAGCGCATTTGTAGGAGGCATTTGTGAACACTGTAGGAGGAGGTCACATGCAGCTGTTCTGCTTGCGTCGCGTGTGAAATGTCTTCATCCCAGGTACAGTGGCATATATTTCAGCATGTCATACGAATAAAATTTCATGGGTTTTATTTATTTTTTTCTAACGACAAATGATCGCGATGCTCAAGTTTACAAGCCAGCGTCATTATAGTATAGTCAGTTTTTATTTCAGGAATACACGGCCTCTCGGTCCATAGTTTCAAAGTCACAATAGCATGACAGATGCTCTTTTTTTCATTCCATGATAAAATATACAATGCCAATCTCCATGCATGCTTCGACTCACAAACTTGTGACACATCAACACCAACATCACCCACAAGTGTGAGATCACTCAGATATTTCTTACGCAGATCAGCATACAAAGAACAATCATATAAGAAATGTTTCTCATCTTCAATCAATATTATGTATCAGGTATTTGTTAATTTACAATAATTACAAATTCTCTCTGTCATAGGTATATTGTTCCATCTACCCGTTTCTATGGCTAAACAGTGCCCTGAGCATCTGAACAATAACAGAGATCGTACCAACTGTATGTTATGTATAGATGCAATGTAGCTCTCCCGTACCACCATTGACTTGCATTGTACGTATATATTCAACTTTTTATTATCTTGAACTGATGCACTGTAAAAAATATTTTAGCAATTTAGTTATTTCAACTTATTTTTTTAACTAGATTGTCCAGACAACAAGAAGCTTTAAGTTTTCTTGTCCTCAACTTATCGAAATAAGTTAGTTAAACTAAAAAAAACACCATGCAAAAAGATAACTCAAAATAATGAGTTAACTTTTTTTACAGTGTGTGTACCATGCATTTTGTGCTTTTTCTCTCAATCGTTGGTTCAGAATAGATGTAAATATTCTTATATCACCTACACTTTGAGCCTCCCAAGCACTAGATAAACCGTTGAGATACAATAGAACTCGAATGCAAGACACCCAAGAATTTCTACCTACTTCATCTAACTGAAAAAGCATATTATAACATTTTCTTGGATACCGGTAATTAGGCATGGACACTAATTTTATCCAGTACATAATGCATCTTTTCATGTAAGTCATTTTAGTAGCCTAGTCTATGGTTACCGTTTTACTGAATCTATATGATACTTCAATGCAATGTCTGAGTGGTAGATAATAACCATATATCGTCAATATTATAATATCAAGCTATATTATTATATCAATAATGCGCGCGCGTGCATATTAATGCGTAGGCTACACGCAAGGTCTCTCGCACTCTCCTTCTCTCTGTCGTGCGCGCGTGTAATTAATGCGTACTCTAGCACACACACGCAAGGTCTCTTGCTCTCTCTCCCTCTCTGTCGTGCGCGTATAACGAAACCTATAATATATAAATATATATATACATATATATATTAACGATGAAATACGGGACAAAACATGATTTTTTCATAATAAGTCGGGACACTAAAATTAGAGTTGAAATACGGGACTGTCCCGGGAAAAACGGGACGTCTGGCCAGGTCACCCTAGCTAGTATGCAAGCAATATACTTACTAGTACAAAAGCTTGACAGACAAGTCCGCATCAGTCGGGCACCCCTCCTCCTCCTTCAGCTCACGCCAGAGAGAAAACGCTGGCCCAATGTTGATCCTTGTACTGCCTTTAACGCGATCACTTTCTCTTTTTCTCTTTTTGCTTTGCTCCGATAAAACCTTTGCTTTCTTGTTTTTCTTTGCTGCTTCGGCCAGGACTATAACATTTGGCTCGCACGTCCGATGTTAAGGAAGTGGGGGTGGTGGTGGAAGTGACGTATATGCCGTAAAGCAGTCGAATTTTGTAGTTCTCTTTGTTCGCCGGTTACTACCCGAAACCCGAAGTTTAAAAGTACGATTAAAAACGCTACAGACCCCGTCAGGCTATGGCAGACGTGTCATTCAACCTATTGTAAGTCGATGTACCATCACAAGAGACTTGGAAATATATTATGAAGGTTGAAAAGTTACCTGGTGCTGCTTTAAAAAATCTTTCTGTATTTTTGAATGAAAAAAATAATTTGAACATATCTGATGACATAATTACTTTTATTGCTTGTATTTTTATGGCATTGCGTCTGGTTATGATAAAATTGAAGATTGTGCTATAATTTGATTTTCCATTCATGTGCACAGCTCAACGTTTCAAAAGTTTTTGGTTGAAGAAGAACAAGAGTGATAAGAAACAATAATAGTTTGCAAATAAAAATTAGCAAACACTGCTAACAATAACTGTCTCGTTCCAAACTTCACTTCTCATAATTATAGGCTATATGTTTATAGTAGCAAAAAGGACTATTTAAGTAATACAAACACCCCTCCTCTTTAGCTGCATGCCGACAGCTTTCCGAAATGTCCTAATAAGCCATCTCCATTGAGAGTTTACTCATTAGAGTGTAATCGCAGGACTTTAGCTGAATGACCTTTTGTGTCCCCAGAGAGCTGTTAAGCAGCAAAGCAGCACGTTGAAATGTGTGTTCAGTGCTCTGTAATAGCACCATATGTTGCTACTTTGGGACCTGACAAAAGAGTTAAAAACACGGCTTCCAAAAGAAGGCAGTTCATAAGCCAAGAAAATATGCTTTCATATCTAAAATTATGTATTATAGTGAATGTAATAGCATGCAATTATAAGACAGGGTGTTATGGGTATGAGACAAAGTGCAATGTATTGCAAAACTTGGATGAGAGACACAGTCAGTAGAGAGGTCGGGAAGGTCGGGGTGTCCCTCTGTGTCCGCCAGTGCTCAGCTGTCCTCCCGGAAACCCCGGTCCAGCTGCTGCCCATTACAGCAGGAATGTATCCTTGGGTCGGATGCCAGCAGTGTAGTAGCATATTATTAATGTGGTGACCACCAGGATCGGTCACTTGTGAGATGTTAACATTTCACACACAGATCCTTCCCACGAATCTACCCTTCGCTAAATATCAGAACCACTCGCAGCAACTGCTGTGCATCTCAAACTCCACCAGGGGCTTTATAGACAGAGAACAGAAAGTGTCAACAAGCAGGATTTACTATGGAGATAGAAGACTATATGTGTCCTGGAATATTTCTGTGCAGTTGGGTGTTTCCTGGATTCTGGGCACTTTTTTCTCAGAGGTGACAAAAGTTTTTTCTTTTATTTATAACATTGTGATAGAGACCTGAGCGGTCACAAGGAGAATCACACCAGGCATCCGTTTAAAGGTCGTTCCAAAAGAAGTTTAATACTTTAAAGGCAAGGAAGCACAAAAGGTCCATACAACAGTGGAACTAGCACCAACTTCTCTAACTAACTGTTGGAGACTCAAGTTTCTCATTCTCAAGAAGCATTAACAACCTTTGCATTAAGCTCCGAACCACTCTCTGCCCCCCCCCTGCCTGAACACCCTTAAATGGACAATTTTCCCGCCTTTAGTAAATTGGAACATACCATTTTCTCTCATGTCTCTCTATACATTTCAGCAAGTTCCCTCAATGATAGTTAAGACAATGAGTTTAAAGACAATCAATAAATACAACATACAGGCAAGAGAAAAACAAATATTGTCATTTGCACAAGTGCTATTTTTTAAATTAGATAAAATGAGCATTTCCCCACCTCCCAGGGTGCGCACATACAGAGGTTAGACCCACTTTTCTGTTCCTAGGAAATAAAACAGTAAAACAGTACCCACATAAACAATTATAACATGCATGATATAAAGAACAATACGGGTAAGATTTTGAGGGATGGAGAAGCAACACTGGCTCTCCATCACAAACATTTCAACAACAAGCATCATTTATTAATTTAAATGCAAAACATATTTTGCATATAAAAAACACCAATTAATTTTTTGTGTGAAAAAATAATTTATTTAAAAATATTTAAATTGAATAAATATGACTGCTCCTCAGCTGTAGTTTTCCCGCCACATTGAACAGTTTGGCCCCTAATAAAATTCAAAAGATATGAACATTTTCAAAAGGTTGTGAAACAACAGTGTCAGTGAAGAGCTTGAGATGAAATACAATGCATGTAATGTGTGAAGTAAACAAAGAAAACTCAAGGTAAACATCTGCCCGCATTGTTTGTAATTTCTAAGCAAGTTATAATTTGGAAACTATGCAAGAAGTGTGAAAATAAATATGTGTATTTTACAAAAATTGGCTAATAATAGCCAAAGAAAGAGGAAGGATTCTGCCATTTTGTTCCAAAAACGTTAAAGATGTCATTTTCAACACAAAATGCTTAATTTTATAATTTGAGATGTGGTGGAAATGACACTGCATGGGGATATTCATAAAAAAACAGACATTCTCCTGTGGTGCATGCATGACCATTTTGGGACATTTTTAGCAAAGAAATTCAACTAATACGAGTGTGAAAATGATGCTTTATGTGTGTTTTCTAGAAGTCCAAAGGTCCAAAAATACCCATAGTTAAAGAAATATTCCGATGTTTAGACATACAAATGTACAGTGCTGAATCAAACCTTCAGGTAACTCTATTTGAACATGTGGATGTTCTTTGATTCAGATAAAGAGATTGAATATAACAAAAAATTGGAAAGATAAGAGACCATGTCAAACAAAAAGGCATGTGTTTTTGTATGGTCTCTTGCACACACCAGGAATTACAGAATTGAAGGTCTGTTCCCTTTAAACTATTTTCTACTTCTTTAGAAATCATTATATAGCTAGACCTATACATATAACAAGGCAAAACAACACACTAACTATACAAACGCTGAGCAATACACAGTTCCGCTTTAAACAATCTCCTCTATTATACTAAGCCATAGAGCACCTGGGCAGACCATGTCATTTGGCCTAATGATACATTAAACAAGAAAATTAATCTAGTAGGTTAAATATTTTAAAGCTGCCTCCTAATTACAGCGAATGAAAAGCAAAATCAAAACGCTCAGTCCAGTAATTGGGCTCTTTTCTTTGATGCTTCTATAGATGCCATTGAATAGGGAACAAGCCAAACAAAACCAGTGCTTTCATTGACCCAAAGTTTTCCCCTAATTACAGCAGCTTTGTAATACAGCTGTGCTCCCCTTCCCTTTAGGGTCGCATCTACACACTCCCAAATGAGGAGCGTTTCAAAGCCTTTCTCCAGACGCACAGGAAGGTAGTTTGCACACAGCGGACTGTCAGATATGACCTGATTAAATAGAGTGGCCGATATCTGAGCAAGGCCATTCTCTGGTCACAAACGAGGAACAGATTTTGCTTGTGCAATGTATAAAGTTGCAACAATTATTTAGTGTTGGGTATGTTTGATTACAATGAGTTTGTTGTGCTTTTTAGGTGCAGAGGTCTATGGGGTGAGGAGGACTGTGGGATGCATGCCCTCCAGTGAAAGTTAGTGTGCTTGTTCACACTTGTTCTACAGACCAGATTGCAGACATGTGCCAGAATGATTCCCAGCCTCACAGGCGACTGCACAGACAGAACACATCACTCTGCTGGGATCTAGCAGTGAGGAGCCATACTATATATTTATGATATTGTCAAACCATTATTTTATATCCTTTTACTCTTACAATTTTCACATGATTGCATCGAAACCATACTTTACTTTCTTTTATTTTAGAATAAGGTTTTAAGACATTGTATTTTTAATTTTGTTTTGGCCACATCCACATTCAGCATGCCACTTCCTTTTAGAAAAAAGAGGAAATGGTTTAACAATCTAGTGCAGTGGCTGCTCAGTGCTGTGTATACACTTTCATTATGAGGAGTTCATAGTTTCATTGTTTTTTAGTCACATGAGTGGCACCGAGATCTGGAGGGTGAAACATCCATAGAATTCCTGTTTACTGAAATTCAAATGACACAGTGCACTTTTAAAGGTAAGATGAATGTCGAACATGATAGATGATAGATTGAATGATTCCATTATCTACAATGCATTTACGAAGTACAGAAATGCACCCACTCTCCAGAGCGCACAGAGCGGGCGCACGTGCATCAGCCGAACTGCCTCTGTGAATAGGGCCGTTCTGTTGAAAGGCATTTGCAGGCAGAGAAGTGGAGCAAATGTGCTGGTGTGTGAAGACGGCCGAGAGGCCTTGCTGAATGTGGCTCTGCCAAGCCTCTCTCAGAGGCCACGCACGGCCCCTTTCAGAGCCGGCCCAATCGCCTCTAATCTCTGACCCCATCAATAAGATGTATTCAGACTCCATCAAACAGCCGAGCTGCTGTGCAGGCGGGCAGAAACCGCTGGGGGAGAACCATGGGAAACACTCCTTTAATTGTCCCTCGACCTTTTTAAAGAATATTAAGCTGCATTAGTTGTCTATGAGCCTTTCTTTCCTGGCCTTTCTTTTGGAGAGGGCTACAGCAGCCCACTCAGCCAACAGGCCATTAAACGTGACAGGTCTTTGTGGAGAGAGGGGAAACACACGGCGGAGATGAGGCTCGGCCGCTGTGCATGAGGAGGGCAGTGAGAGGTTCTGGTTTACATCAATCCTCTCAGCCCACACGGAGTCCTCCATATCTACCATGAATAATTCTCTGTCTGCTACAGGCTCTGCTCAGCTGCCGCCAGCTCTGTGCTTCTACTCGTATCCCGAACGAGACGGACACTAAAGAGCGTAATTGCTGGATAATGGTTACATTTCCCAGTCACATTCTCTGTGGTGAGCGTTATCGTCATTATGAATATTGCACGAAACCTATACAGCCCACTCCAGTTATTCCCCAGCGGGAGATAGGACTGTTTCAGAGAGGAATGTGATGAAGTCGGGTTTTGATAAGTTGCAGTCAACCCTGTATCACATGAAATACGTTCTGAGGAAACTATTTTGCAAATCGAAATTACGTTACATGCCAACATATAAGCAGTGCTATTACGTTGGTCCTTAACGTAATATAGCATTATTGATTACGTTGGTCCTTAACCTAATATAGCAGCCTGGTCTCATTGTTAATATGTAGGTATTAATACGTTATTTTCAAAGACAGAAAACCTAAACATATCCATTTTATACAGAATATAAAAAGGATAAAACAATTGGACAGAGATGTACGTAAATGGCAGTTTTATTAACAATATCATTATATTTTGAGCCACTAACCTGCTCCTACCCCTAAACCTACCCATAACCATTCCTTAAAACTACGTAGGCTAACACAATTAAGAAGAAAAAAAAAATAACAGAGACAAGTTATACATTTCACAATATTTTATTTATTGCGAAAATGTCAAAACCGGTAACGTTAACATTACCAAAAGTCCACATGATGCGTTGCAGTCGCAGTCCTCTCTGGCAGTATTATACACTCTCAAAAAGGATGTGTTAATTAATAACACATTTTTTGTGTTATGGCTATTTTAACACATTTTGTGTCATTTTAAGTTGATCATGTGTAAAATAAAATAAAAAAGAGAGAGAGAAACAACACAGTGTGTCCAACACAATATGTGTTAACTATCATCCAATCACATTGCTGCAACGTCACTCACGCCTCAAGAAGCAAGTTCGCGCCTCTTTTTCCATCAATGGATGACTTGGATGCACACGTCAGGTAGGCTATTTCGATTTATTTTTTATTAGAAATTGACAAATATAAATTGTTAAATGTATTTTATTATTGTTATTTTTTTAGACGGTCAAATGTGGATTTAGTTAGCGACCTCTTCTGTGTACGGGTATTTCCCGTTGACGCGAGAGGCAGTGTTGAACCAAGCAGCAACCGCATCTGATAGTTACCGTTAGCTGCTAGTCCTTCACAAATTATTTTTATGTCTCTCCTCATATACTTTGGTAACGTTAGGTTTGTCCCTCACTTTCTAGAGAGAACTCATTTTTAACGAGTTTTGTTTTTCTTTGTTTGATTTGTTGCAAATGGCATGATGTCTGATAAAACGCTGTTTGACAAAGTGACCGTTACCACTTTAATTCCTATCTGTCGCCTCTCTTTCATTAAACAACAGAATGTATTGATGTTTTGTTAAATCCCTTTAATAATAACATGATTTATCAAGGTGACGGTAAACATTTGATTGACGTTGACAATCTAGTACTTCTCCCATCTCAAAAAGGATGTGTTAATTTTAATATTTTAACACAGTTTGCGCATTTCGGTTACGTAATTGACACAAATTGTGTAATAATAACACATTGGTGTGTAGAAAATTAGCAGGAATAACACATTGTTGCGTTAAAAGTAACACAAATTGTGTTGTCCTCAACAAGTTGTGTTGTTTTCAACATCCTTTTAAGAGTGCATTGTAATACGAGACAAAGATCAAAAGATACATGTGTTGTATATCTTGAAGTTTATCATGCTAGCTTGATATTTTCGTAAATAAATAGATATTGTTCATTCTTACACTGCTTGTTAACTAAGTTACTCTTTTAAATGATGAATGTGAATACTGCTTAATCAGTATATGTAGCATTATATATAACAGATTGGTGTTTTTGTGTGCCCTTTTGCAGCTTCAAATGGAGGACACTTCGAAAACACTAGTGGCTGTACTAGTGAAAGATTTTTGAATATCCTCGATTTGTACATGGTAAGGACTTGTGTTTTGCTTGGCTTTTCCTTATAGATATAATTAGTCTTGTCAGCAAATGGACATGGCAAGTAGATAGTCCACATGTATTTAATATGTTTTTTTTTTTTTTTACTTTGTAGCACACAATATGGTGAAAAATGAATCTATGCAAATCTTTTAACCACTCCCCTCCAACAATCAGTCTGCTGCAAGCTAGAGATGCACTAAAATCAAGCCCCAGCTCTTATTTTTCTTCATTCAGTTTAATTAAAATCATAATACTGCTGTATATATATATATATATTTTTTTTTTTTTTTTTTTTTTTCATAACCTGGAATGGCCCACAATGCCTCTCTGAAGTTAAGATTGCATAAACTTGACTCGAAAAGACTCAATATTTTGTGAACATAATGAGGAAACACAGTTTTGTAATAGTGTATTCTATCCTGTGTTGTAGCTTGACACTGAGTTTGGAAAAATGTGTCCTGGGAAGGCTGACCTCTTTCTTCGAAAATGGGAAGGAAATATTGTTCCAAAATTGCAAAAGATGCCATAGTGAAAAAAATCCTCTGCTCATGCCAACTGACGAGAATGAAGGTAGGCTACTTTGCTCGTTCTATCAACATTTTGTTTTTCTTTCAGTGGACACCATTGGTTTTAGTAGTTCAAAGAGTTTAAAGTCAGCCATTATACCAGCCATGAACAATGTCATTATATTTTGTGTTTTTCTATCATACTACAGATTCATCTTACAGAGGTCTTCAAATTCTTATTACATTGCTTCGCCCTACTGAGTCAGGAAGGAGCAAAGGGTGGGCCAAATGCAGTACAAAGTCAGCCCTTGCTTATCTCTTGGACATTAAGCAGGTAAGCAACTTAATTGTCCTTTTATGTTAGCTTTATTTTTGTTTGTCAGTTTTGCAACTTAAAGGGATAGTTCACCCCAAAATGTAAGTTCTGTCAGTAATTACTCTCCCTCATGATGTTCAACCCCGTAAGACTTTCGTTCATCTTCGGAACACAAATGAAGATATTTGTGATTAAATCTGAGAGCTGGGTCACTCCTCCATAGGCTTCTGAGGGACTGAAACTTGCCAGCCCCGAAAAGTTATTAAAGAAATCGTTAAAATATTCCAAGTGACGACAGTGACTCAATCTTAAGTTTATCAAGCGACGAGAATACTTTTTGTGCGCAAAAAAACAAACAAAAAGAATGACTTTATTCAAGTATTCGTTTAGTTCTCTGTTGGCCTGGAGCTAGTTCACGTAGTGTAACAGCGCAGCGCTTCTGTGTTGTACGTCACAAATAGGCTCACTATTGGCCGACACTGGTCATGTGTGTGATGCGTGTGACGTATCACAGAAGCGCTGCGCTGTTAGACTACGTGAACTTTCTCCAGGCCAACAGAGAAGGAAATGAATACTTGAATAAAGTCGTTATTTTTGTTCTGAAAATCTGAATGTCAGAACTTGTAATTTTAACATTCGTATTTGTAAGTTGAAATTTACACTTACAGCTCTGATGTGAAAAGCTGAATCCTTCCATTTGCACACACAGACAATGATCAAAACATCCGTGTTTTGAATTGTAAGTTGAAGATTAATAGTCACAAATGTGTTAAATGACATTCACAGAAAGAAAATGACATACACAAATGTTTATGACATTTACTTTTGCACTTTACTTCAGTTTCGCTGCACAATGTCAAGTCGGCACATACAACCTCTCAGATCTAGCAGTACAAGTTAAAATCCTAGCGCTCTGACTTTTGCTACTCCTTTTGTGGTATTCCTGTTGCAAAAAAATGGATTTTATAACATTTATTTTTATTTTTACAGGCTGGAACCAGCATCTCCAGCCTCCTGGATAATTCCCAGACAACGGTGGAAAGCCATCAACCCCACAGTGTCTGTTTAGGAGCCCCAAGTTCTACAGAGCAATACATCATTGTGGCCGAGAATGACAAAGTCACCATTCCACTATCCCAAATGTTTTTCCAGTCATGGTTGGAAAAAAGTGTTCTGTTTGTTGAAAACATGAGAGACTTTGGCTATGAACTTGACATGTAGCCCTGTTCATTTTTCTCAGTCTGTTGGTGTGTTCGGTCAGACATTTCAAACTGGTTGTGTACTTGCTTTAAACTGTGACTAGGAGCGTCTCTTTGGTGAAGTTTTACACATTTTCTCAATTCGAAAAAGAAATTGTTTTAGTTTTTCTTAAAGTTCTATCACTGTACTTTCACCCACACTTGTATGCTTTTTCAGTCCAAAGAACAAATTAATACAAAGTGATTAATTTGAGCAATGCTGCTGATATAAAACCTGTAAATCCAACATATAAAATTGTTTAAAAATGTCTTTATGAAATTCAAATGACATGAAAATGTAGCCGTAAAGTTTTAATAAATATATTTTTTTTTTAAATGCTTTTTTTGTTTTGCGTTTATTTTAACTGGTCAAAAATAACACATCTTTGACACAAATTGTGTGATTTATGACACATTAGTGTGTTAAATATTTTAACACACTCCCTGTGTTAAGAACAATAACACACTGGTTGAGTTAAAAGTAACACAAAATGTGTTGTCCTTAACTAGACACACAGGTGTGTTAAGATATAACACAGGTTGTGTTGTTTTTAACACATCCGTTTTAAGAGTGTAGTAGTTGTGTATGATATGAGGTACAGATCAGAATTTAAGTTATTAACGTTAATCCATGAAAATCTTAACCCGATTTCGGTTCGCTCTCTGAAGACGCGCGCGCTTCTCCATTTCAAATGTACTACACCGACTGAAACACGGCATGTCGCAATCTTTGAGGAAGCAGGCGAGAGCCAATGAGCGTTTGATATCACGGCCGTAAAACATGTCGTAACGCTTCTTGAAGGCGCAATTTTTGAATTTGAATTCATCACCAGCGCCGGATAGATTTGACGTTTGCGGTCGCTGCTGAGAAATGAAGATGAAGATCGCTGGATAAAAGGCTGAATTTGGATCTGTTTCTTGCAAACAACGTATGGATTCTATGATTTGGATTACATCAAGCTAATAAAATGTATGTCTTTTGTGAATGTATCAGTAGTAGTATGTTGTGTTTTATTGGAGAAAATGCTTTTTGTGTAAATACACTATAAATACTACAAAATTGTTAAACGATTAAACAAGGTATTTTTAAGGTTAAAAGTGTATTCCTTTTTAACCACGCAGGCTAGTCCTCCGAAACGAGTTTGCTGCAGAAGGCACAGAGCGAAATGTTAATATTTATAAGTAACGTAGGCCTATTATATTAATAAATGCGAATGAAAACTTAATTGATAAGACAGTTGGATGCAATATAGTCAAAACATTAATACCACGATTATGCATTTAATAATACGTATAAATTTCTACGTCGGTAGATTTCTTCATACGTAAATAAATTACGTTGTGCTGCTACGTGTGAAAAGAAACCTGCTTTGGATGTATTATGTTCAGGACAAACGTAATAGCACTGCAATAGATTAGGTTAAGGACCAACGTAATAGCACTGCTTATATGTTGGCATGTAACGTAATTGCGATTTGCAAAATAGTTTCCTCAGAACGTATTTCATGTGATACACGGTTGGTTGCAGTGTATCTAACCTGTGGAATGCAAGCTTTTTAAGAGACTAGAGCCTTAGCACACATCACTAATTAATACTTGAACAGTATTCAAGATTCTGCTTCAACAAGGTTTTTGAATGAAAAGCAATAGTGCTTTATATAGAAGCCCATTTCTGCCCATTTCTCAACAAAAAAGCCCTTTCTCATAATTGCAACTTAAATGCTTAAACTCTCACACTTGTAACATTAAAATTACAATGCAACTTTATCTCTCTCAATTGCAATTTTATATAGATTTCGCTTACAACTTTCTTTCTCATAATTGTGACTTTATATTTCACAATATGAATGTCTCTGAACATCTGATACATTTCTCGTAATTGCAACGAAATATCTCACAATTTATTATTTCAATCGCAACTTTATATATTTCACAAGATCACATCTGTGATTTTCAATGTTAAATCTCACAATTGCAACTTTATCGTTCATAATTGTGACTCTATGGGCCCTATTTTAACGATAAGAGCATGGTCTAAAGCGCATGGCGGAAGTGCACTGTCCGAATCCACTTTTGCTAGTTTAACAACAGGAAAAATTGTGAAAAAGGTGAGGTGTGTTCAGGCGCATTGCTATTTTGAGGCAACTGAAATAGATAAAAAAAATATTGCGCCATTGACCAACTAAAACCTGGTCTAAAGTCAATGGCACAATCTTTTTTTTAATCTATTTCAGTTGCCTCAAAAAAGAAATGTGCCTGCCCTGAACACACCTCATTTTCAGACCAGCACACCCATGGGTGCACAAATGGGTGCAAATGCATTTGCTATTTAAACAACGTGGCGCAGGACGTGAAAATTATATCTGTGTCGGTCTGAAACTAGCAAAAAACACTTGCGTCATGGTTGGCGCTGCATTGTGCCGGGTGTAGGACCCTAAATCTCACAGTTGCAACTTTATATAACAATTGCAATTTTAGATCTCACAATAAAAAATCTTTATTTCAATGGCAACTTTATATATCTTACAAGATCACATTTCTGATTTTCAGAGTTAAATCTCATAAATGCAACATTGTATTGCACAATTTGTGATTATATCTCATAAATGCACACTTTGTTTCTCATAATTGTTTATTTCAGGTGCAGCTACATTGTACCTCTCCATTTCCATATTACATCTCACATTTGCAAGTTTATATTAGTTGAGACTTTATATCTCAACATTTTCAACTTAAATTTCTTACAATTGTTACTTTATGACTTTCTGTCTCACTGTACACGGTATTGAAGCAGAAAAAGCTTCCATAGCTTAGTTTAGCTCTCTTTGTCACAAAACTTGCTTTGATTTTTTCAATGCACATTGCTCTTTTCTGTATAATTGCTGCAAAGCTTGCAATGATAAAAGGATAATTTAATCGAAAGAACAGCAAACTCATGGGCAGATGCACCTGACAGGCATTTGGAGAGGTTAAAATGATGTTTTGCAACCTTTTTTAGTTTGGGGGGAAATTGTTATTGAGAGCTTAAACCACCCCATGAATAGTTGCATTCTGAGTAAATTATGCATCACCTCCTTTTCACGTGTAGTGTGTTAAAAAGCTTGCCTTGACCTTGTGACACCAAGCATAGAAATTCAACATAAAGCTCTTATAGAATCCCAAAATGGCATATGTTCTATTGAATAGAGGGTCCATTAATCAACAACCATTAAGCCCTAAATAGGCAGATTGTGAAGGGGGACATGGCAAGACTCGCCTTTAAACTCTTCTGCTTATCTAAAGTGTTCATATAATCCAAAAAAAAGTAGGGATTCATCACCTTGTCATCCTTTAAATGACCACAGATATCGAGGAGGAGAAAAGAACGATGCCAGAGATGGACAGAAAGAGGAGGGAATGAGCGAGGGTTTTTGGTAAGGTTGGGTGGGGCACTATTTTACCCATGACACAAAGGCGTTGCTGTGCAATCAGCTCTGTGTAAAATTGGTGCTCTGTGCCGGGCACAATGGGGCACAAAAGCAGGGGGCTGGTGGCCCAGTCGGGAACGCAAGGACACAGCTGTGAACAGAGCCTGCACAGCCCCGCTCAATATGGGCCCTCATCACATCTGTAGTGGTCCAGCCGCGGCTTCCGCAAAGTCCGCCGCACAATGAGAGCCCTCAGCAAATCCTTTGTTGTGACTTTCAAGGCCCTTTTTAGCCAAAATCTTAAATATTTCATTAGGCCCCCTTCGTCCGCTCCCATTCTTCTGGTCTATTATGAAGAGACGAATTGCGCTTTACCCTGAAATCCATTCCTCTGAGGGTCAACAAAAGACTCCTCCAAATCTGTTTGAGTTCTTGATGCAGTCCTGTTGGTCCTCAAACACGCCAATCTTTAAGTTTCAAACTGTGAAAAAAGGGGCTAAACTTACTTGTATCTCTGTTGTATGTTCACATCGTCCCTTCATATTGCGAATATATGTGGATGGATCGTAATCAATCTGTGGCTTAAAGTTGATTATCAGAATTTTTTTTGCAATTTGAGATCCAAAATTGATTTTGATCATTATTTGTGCTCACAATGAGTCTTATTGTTAATATAACTTTTGGATTAAATTGGATACATTTTTGGATTTTGGCATAATTATTTAGATTTAGATTTAAGATTCAAAATAATTTTTTTCACCATTATTTTTGCAAGCAAGCAATACATAAATAAATACATATCTTTGCATAATTTGTCATTAATCATTTGAATTATTCTGAATAGACAACTTGAGAGACTTAGTTTTAATGATTCATTTCTTAAATGACCAAAATATTGTTTCTACTAAATCATATTTTCAATTGCTCTGTTTTCAAAAAAAATGTATGCCTTGTGGATGCTCATCTAATAAGTTGTATTTGTTGATAGTTATCATTCGACCGCTTTGTTGAAACACACTCATAGACTACCAGCAGCAGATGATAAACCACTCCCATACAAATATTAAACACTTGTTAATAACTTTTGCCTCTGTGGCACAAAGAGCTCTGTCAGCCTCGCTAAACAGGTCTGAAAAGGATTTGCCTTTATGTGAGGCCTTAAACTGCCGTGCTGATTTGGCCGATAACAATGAGTTGGATTTTGTCGGGGTTGAGGGGGCCTTGATTTATCCAACACTTTAAGCAGCCCTAATGAATAATTCAATGTTATCATTCAACTTGCCGCTCAGTTATTATGATTTGATTCTTTTTTTTCCACATGTGAGGGAACCGGCAGGACGGGGTATCGTGCAGGGGCACCTAGGGGGAAATAATGCACAGCATGGGACAAAACAAGAAAGGCCCCGGCGCAGGACTCTGGCTGTCAGCTTGATAAATATAATGTGTCACCAATTAAAAACTCATTGCCATTCTCTAATTCAGCCAGCGCCTTGTTAACCGCTGCCTGGCAGGGAGGCTCCCACTCTGTCCCGGCCCCTGCTACCAGCACCCTCCATAATAGAGGCCCTGCTTTTCCCATCCTTTAAAACCACATCCCCTTTCCATTGGCATGTAAATAAGACATTCATTCAGCACCACTTTTTCCATCCGAGGCAAAAAAAAATGACCATCAATGTCTTTGATTCAAATCTTTTTTTCTCCACAAAACAAAGAATTCTATAGTTTCAGATTTTTTTTACGCCGAAAAAACTTTTCTTGCCTTTCTTTTGGGGCATTCTCATGTTAATTGTGTTGACACAACTTTGGGCAGCGTGGGTATACAACGCATATGAACCCTAGCAGGAGTCCATTACAGAAATGCCATTTAGCAAGCTGTTTCTGTGAGAAAGTCAAACGTTTAAGAGGCTTTTTTAAAAGAGCCTGAGAATCAGTGCTTCACAGAAACAGCGGGGGGCCTTTTCGGAGAGTTTTTCTGAAACTAAAGGCTGTCCAGGTCCCTGATTGTTTGCTAACCAGAGTCAAAAGTGCCGGAATGCATAAGAATGCTGTTTATTCTTAAGCGATGTGTAATGTTTTGTCCTCTAGGACTTTTGCACTCAAGCACTCGTTCCTTTTATCACTTAGTATTTATTCAAAGTATTTCTTTGGTCTCTGTTTTGGCCTTGAAGATTTATAGTTTTTTTTGTTTATTTATTCATTAATTTGTTTATTTATTGCTATAAAAATTATGCTAAAGAGTTCCCATCTCCAACATACAAATTAGAGCAGTGAGGTGTTAAAGGTCAGAGGACTAATCGCAGTGATGGATCAGTTGAGTCAACGAGGTGTCAGTGCGTCATCATCACTGTCTTAGTCAAGTCAAGTCAAGTCACCTTTATTTATATAGCGCTTTTTACAATAAAGATTGTTTCAAAGCAGGAAAATAATGTTGAAATAATATTGTTAAATATAAAATTAAATGTCCCCAACTAAGCAAGCCAAAAGCCAATTGGGACAAAGTCGAAGAAAGGTGAAAAAGACAACAGTGGCAAGGAACCAAAACTCCATCAAGTGACAGAATGGTGAAAAAAAACCAGGCTCAGTCAGGGGGCCAGTTCTCCTCTGGCCAACGAACGAGCAGTGTATGATTATGATTCAGGCAGCATTAAGGGTCAGAGGTCAGATTGGATCGGAACATTATATTATGCAGTTCATCTGTTTGAAGACCGGAGTCATCACGTGCATATTGAGACAAGTTTGTTGAGGATCAGTGCCGATGGCTGTCGTGTCAATGAGGCCTTACAGGGAAGAGTCTAGTTGACACAATCTCTTCTGAACTTCAGAAATGCGTTGTGGTGGTGTCCAGATGCAAGTCCCCCATCTGATCTGGATATGGCCCGAGTAGCGAGTACATCAGCTTGTTATAGGAAGTGTTCCCGTTTCCGGCTGACCTTATTTATGCAGCCTAATAATCATTTAACTGATGTGAATAATAGGAATGTATAGTATTCTATGTGTATGCCAGGTTAAAGAGATGTCAGGAAGACTGTTCCAAAGTTTAGGTGCTAAATAGGAAAAGGATCTACCGCCAGCAGTCGATTTTGATATTCTAGGTATTATCAATTGGCCGGAATTCTGAGATCGGAATAGACGTGAAGGACTATATGCATTAGAAGCTCGCTCAAGTACTGCGGAGCTAAACCATTTAGTGCTTTGTAAGTAATCAGCAATATTTGAACATTATGTTTAATAGGGAGCCAATGCAGTTTTGACAGAACCGGGCTAATATGGTCATACTTCCTGGTTCTGAACTCTAGCTGCTGCGTTTTGGACCAGCTGTAGTTTGTTTATTAAGCGTGCAGGGCAACCACCCAGTAGAGCATTACAATAATCTAGCCTTGAGGTCATGAATGCATTAACTAATTGTTCTGCATTTGTCATTGAGAGCATATGACGTAATTTAGATATATTTTTAAGATGGAAAAATGTGGTTTTACAGATACTAGACACGTGACTTTCAAATGAAAGATTGGTATCAAAGAGCACACCCAGGTTCCTAACCGACGATGAAGACTTGACAGAGCAGCCATCAAGTGTTAGACAGTATTCTAGGTTATTATGTGAGGACATTTTTTTGTTCAGTAATTAGAGTCTCTAATTATTGAGTAATTAATCAAGAATTAGAATCTAATTTTTTTCATAATTAAGTAGTAGGAAATTACTAGTCATCCAGTTTTTTATATTAGCTATGCATTCCGTTAATTTTGTGAATTGGTAAGTTTCGTCAGGGCGTGAAGAAATATAGAGCTGAGTATCATCAGCATAACAATGAAAACTAACGCCATGCTTCCTAATGGTATCGGTAGCATATGATAAGGGTAGCATGTACAGAGTGAACAGCAACAGTCCTAGTACTGAGCCTTGTGGTACTCCATACTGAACTTGTGATCGATAAGGAATCTCTTCATTTACTGCTACAACGTCAGATAAGTATGATTTAAATCATGCTAATGCAATTCCACTAATGCCATATGCCAACATAATTTTCGAGTCTATTTAAAAGAATGTTGTGGTCAATAGCATAAAATGCAGCATTAAGACAGAGAAACACTAATAGAGAGATACAACCACGATCGGATGATAAGAGCAAATCATTTGTGACTCTAATGAGAGCTGTCTCAGTACTATGGTACGGAAAATCCTCGCAGATGCCATTTGTTTCTAGAAAGAAACATAGTTGTGAGGATACTGCCTTTTCTAGTATATTTTACAGAAAAGGTAGATTCGAGATTGGCCTGTAATTGACTACTTCTGCAGGATCAACCTGCGTTTTTTTAACAAGCGGTTTAATCATAGTCAGCTTAAAAGTTTTTGGTACGTATCCTAATGACAAAGATGAATTAATGATTTTAAGAAGAGGATCTATGACCTCTGGAAGCATCTCTTTCAATAACTTAGTTGGTATAGGGTCTAGCATACATGTTGTCGATTTAAATGATTTAACAAGTTTGGAAAATTCTTCCTCTCCTATAGGAATGAATGAATCACATTTTTCCTCAAAGGAGACTCCAATGCACTGTCTGATGAGATACTGTTGTACGGTTGCATAGTAATAATTTTCTCCCTGATATTATCAATCTTGTAAGTAAAGAAGTGCACAAAATCATTACTGCTGTGCTGCTTGGAAACGTCTGGGATTGAAGCTTCATATTTAATTAATTTAGCCACTATTTCAAATAAATACCTAGGGTTTTGTTTATTTTATTCTTGAAAAATAAAAAGATCTAGCAGCTTTTAAGTCCTCTCTGTACGCAATCGTGCTCTCTTTCCATGATTTGCACAAAACAAAAGAGAGGAAGAAAGTCTGGCATGGGATTTTACACATTCAGACAAACCAGTGAACAAAATTGGTTGTAGTAATCTTTTGAAAAAAGATATCATATTATGACATCCTGATATCATATTTGACACATCATGCTTTTATGGCTCATATAGTATAATATAGGTGAATATGGAGCTCACATTCAAGGGGGAAAAAACACCTCAATTTTATTCAGTGGCTGAAACTGAAAAATATGCAATTTGGCATTTATGATAAAACGTATGATGACATTCTGATTTCTTGTAATGTAAATCAATGAGATCTTTATAACAGTATAGCAGACTACTCACATAAAATGCAACTTTCAGCTGTCACTCAATATCTCCCGATAATGTCTTAGCCTAAAGGAAGATTATATTTTAATGGTTAGTTTTCAAATCTCTGTTTTAATTGTGGGGGGCAAAAAATATAATGCAATGCAATACAGTAATGTTTGAGAAATAAAGGTTTCTCAAAAGCCTGATGCATCATATTTGATAGACAATTGTGTATCAAACATGATACAGTATGGCTTTATAGGGCACTTTTTTTTTGCCACTGATATTTTGTCCAGGGTATTCTTTAATGATAATAATAAACAATTAAAATAATCAATAATCATAATCAACATGTTGCCCCATGTGAAGTCAAAATTGTCTGTGCTAATCAACAACATGCCACAAATGCTCTCAAAAGAGCTTAAATGGGTATTTTCCCAGATTATTTCTTTAATAAAATCTTCAAAAGTATTCCGAAGTGATCCAGGCTCTGACCTAACAGAAATGCACATAAGAGTCTTCTCCATTGATGTGTCTTCAATGAAACTTTCATAGATTATGAACCACTGTTTTTCACATCCGCTCTGAATCAACGTGACCCCTGGCATGCAAAGATGAGGGGCAAGCTGTGTTTGTGCCACGCAGTAGAAAGAAAGAGAGAGAGAATCAGTCGAACACCCAGTGTAATATATAATGCCTGCTTGTGTCTCTTCTCAAGCCTCTCTCATACAGTCGTACAGGAATGCAGAATATTCTATTTAAAAGGGTCTAAATAAGTGTTTCCAAGCTGTTTTCAGCATTTCAAAGACTGTCTGCCAGAAGCCTTGAATTAAAGAGAGCGTGCCCCCACCCCAACCGAAGCCCTCCCCACCTACACCACCTCCCGCCCCACCAGCAGGACGGCTCAAAGCCCAGGCTCATTACTACTGTCACACCGGCAGTGGAGAGGCTTGGCACAGCCTCGTGCACTTAATTGAATTAGACATACCCGCTTGTTTAGGCATTGTGCGATGGCATGAGAATCCCGCAGCCTTTTTCCATGATAAAAACGAGAGGCCTCGGCAACACTTGTCAGCAGATCTAAGCGTTCCGAACGGAGCGTGAAACTGTAGAGCCAAAGGAAAGGTGGCACAGTGGGAGAAGACACACAGGAGCATCTTTTCACAACCTGAAGAGGAATTCTGGGAACAGTGTGTTAGGCCGCTGTATTTGTGCTCTGTAATCAAACAGTAATCGGTGTCTAACTAAGATATGACCACATGTTAAGGGTCTGGGTCACTAATAATTATGTGTGGAGTCTGTTGCCAAAGCATTTTTCTTATTGCAGCATTTTCTATAGAGATAATACAGTTTTAGAAGATAGATTTTCAGGAATTTTGTAGGAATGCAATGATATTAATTATTTTGGATGATACCAATAAGCCAATTATTATTTTTATGCAATGACTTATAAATGATAAATGGCACCAGTTAAAATGATATCTTATTTTGTAAATTAATAAATTAAACAAAACAAAACAACAACAGAAAATCAATCTATCAATTAAATGATTTTTAAATAATAATAAAAAGTTTTCAAGAAATTGCTACTACTGTTCAAAATTTTGGGGTCAGTGAGATTTTTTTTTTTCAGTGAGATTTTTTTTTTTTAAGAAGTCTCTTATCCTTACAAAGACTGTGTTTATTTGATCAAAAATACTACTACAAATAAAAAAAAACATTAATAATGTAAACTATTTTTAAAATGTAAAATAACTCTTTTCTATATTAAAATGTAATTTAATCCTGTGAGTTTTCAGCATCATTACTCCAGTCTTCAGAGTCACATGATTATTCAGAATTCTGAAAATATTTCAGAAAATACATTTCTTATTATTATAGAATCTGAAAACAGTTGTGCTGCTTAATATTTTTGTGGAAACGTGATAAAAAATATTCAGGATTCTTTGATGAATAGAAAGTTCAAAAGAACAGCATTTATTTGAAATAGAAATCTTTTGTAACATTGTAAAAGTCTTTAATGTTACTCTTTCTGAAATCTTAATGACCCCAAACGTTTGAACGGTATATATACCCCGATATGGCATATCATAGATATCATATTTTTGATATCATAGATCCCAAAAATGTTCATTTCTTAAAGGGATACTCCACTTTTTTTCCCCTCAGAGTTAAACAGTTGGGTTTTACCGTTTCCGAATCCATTCAGCCGATTTTCTGATATTTAGAAGAATATCAGTTACCAGACAGTTTATGGTCCCATTGACTTCCATAGTAGGGGAGAGCTGGGACGATTGAAACGCGGGACGGATGAAACATTGAGATTTCCTTGAAAACCACTCACGTCATGTACGTCAAATTTCGTCAGCACGTACAGCACGCAATTGCCTACCAGACTCCTGAAAACATTTCTTCTTTATGTCATGCCGTTTAAAAGTTAGAGCCGGAAAGCTGTTTTTGAGTGCGGTTAGTGAATTCTTTCGTGCGGTACTTTTTTTTGACTGACAAGTTGTAGTTATAGTTTCATGTGCCATTATAATGATAATACTGAAGGTGTATTAGTACTACAACATACCCTTAAGTGTGTAATATCAGAGTCTTTTAGTTTAAGGGCAAAACAGGTTTAACTGTCAGGAGGCGCTGTCGGGACGGTTGAAACCAGTGTTCAATCTTCAATAAATTTAATTTATCGTCTTCTGGTAGACAATTTTCTTCATAATAACAGGCTATCCAACTAGCAAACACTCAATATGACTCAAGGAAGAAATTTAAGAAAACGTATTTGTCTTTATCCGTCAAAATATCCTATTAGAAAGATTATGCAAATGCGCATATATTGCCTATTGTTTATTGGGCGACAGAAAAATGTTTTTAATATGAACCTTTAAATTAAAATAAATGACAAAATATGTTTGTAACAATATGTATATAAGTTACTTGTCAGGTATTGTTCATAAAAACAAGCATTAGATAAATAGTTACTGTTTAAACTGTTTCATCCGTCCCACCCCTGTGTTGCAATCGTCCCGCTCAGGCGGGGTGATTGAAACAAAGCACTACTACCGTTCAAAGTAAATTTGTACTTAAATCGTTCTATATTTGTACCGAATAACACATGATGCTAAGAGAACACATATGTGAGTTGTTGATCACACACACAAAAAAAAATCTATCTGTAACCTTATCTTAGAAAACTACGTTTATCTGAAAAGTGTTTCAACTGTCCCGGCTCTCCCCTATATATTTTTTCCTACTATGGGACCAGAAACTGTCTGGTTACTGATATTCTTCTGAATATCAGAAAATCGGCTGAATGGATTCGAAAACGGTAAAACCCAACTGTTTAACTCTGGGGGAGTTGTACAATTAGCCTATTTCCAAAAAAAGTGGAGTATCCCTTTAAAGGAAAAACACAGTTTTTTTTCTCCTATTTGTATAAATTCACAATTGAGAATGGACAAAAACATCACTACTAGATGACATCAGAAGCAAAAGCTCGGCCCCATGACCCACATCTCTTAACCTAAAAGACAACAGCCTGTATGCACTTTAGGATTTTGGAGTTTTGCTTTAAAATTCAGGGCGAAAGAGCATAAGAGTCAGAAAGATAGTGAAAGAACTGCCTAATGTGATTGCCCTCTGCATTTATCCAGCGAGCTTTGAAGACAGCTAAGAGGGGATGCCTCAGTGCTGTCACTACATAATGTCACCTCACTAACCTCTGAGGTCAGGCCCAGACTAACACCCTAACCCGGGGCCCTGATCCGCCTCCAGCCCCTTTAGTGGTGCACCCAGCTGTCAGTAATGCAGCCCAAACTTTATTCAATTCGAGATCAGTCAACGTGAAAGGATAATCTCTGAATAATTGGAGCCTATGGACCCTGGAGAATCTTATGCCTTTTCTTAACTTTCCCTCAATACCCCTGACTTATTTTCCAAGAGGACACCCTTGTTACCCTCAATGAACAACCAGATGGGCAATTATAATTTTGCAATAATTGTTGAGAGGGTTTTCACTGGCCGTGGAGGGTTGTCAGTCAGGCTGAGTGGGTGGAAAAATGGCTTCTTCTGGGCCACCAGCCCTCTACAAGTGAATGAACAGCGAAACACCAGACATGCCAACAGTCTACCATCCAAATCCATTTCTCTTTCCTCTTCACACGAATAAAACGCAGACAATTAAATGACTGAGACGGTCACATTCCTTCACATTAGCATTGAAGAGTCATGACATTCCTGAGATGTTTCCCATTATGACCTACGGACTGTAGAGCTTTTGAAATGTCACGGACAATGCACAACTTTTTGATGAACACTTCTTCACAAACATCTAATCGCAATAAATCTTCATTTCACTTGCTCTCTGGGAAATCTGTCACAGAGATGATTTATAACGCTACAAAACCATCTGAAGCCATTGCGTGATTTCGCTATGTTATCATAAACCATTTACAGAAAGAGTGTAAACAATATTTCACCGAGAATCAATGCTACATTTACATCCTAACAACAGTAACATCAACCAATGAATCAGATCAAAACAGAATGATAAAGCAATACTGTTTTCACTTGAAAAGTGACCTTTCCATCAACTAAATCACACAGAGCATGAATGGATGACATGGAGAGAGCAAGCGAGCATCGGATCCTCTGTGCCGCTGTGCTTTACGTGTCTGACTCTCTGCGGTACGGATGATCTGCTAATGGAAGCCTCTGTCACACTGGGAGGGCTGATGCTGAACACAATAAGATATGAAAATTAGCGTCGCTGGTGCTGCTGCTACTATAATCAGTCATCTGACTGTCAAATTCACATCAGTGAGCTCCATCTGGGACAGGCCGAGGTGGAGGGATTCCAGTGGAGATGGCAACCGTCCAGACCCCACCTGTGAGAGCTTTCCAAACATGTTTTTAGCCACATGAAGTTCAAGTTTCTAGATTTGACAGGTTGCATTTATTTATTTATTTTCAGGTTTATTTAACAGGGACATTGCATACTAATAATACATAAACTAATGTATAGTGTGCCAGAATTAGCCAAAAGGCTATTTTACACTTGCTGATCTTAATATGTCACACCTAAGAAAAACAAAAAGATTAAAATAGTACATACAAGTTAATATCAACTAAAACCAACATATAAACAATATAGTCATATATATATATATATATATATAATATATATATATATATATATATATATATATAAATATTATAATATATATAAACACTAACACACACAAGCCAAAATGTAAGTCCATATAACTGACTTTTTTTAAAAAAAAAATGTTTATTTTTTTTATTTACTTATTAGATTACATTTTTACAATACATTTACATTTTAAATTGACAGGTTTACAGTTATCTAAAGTGACATCTAAAGTATATAACAGTGTACTCAAGCTATTATGTTTGTGAGGGTTTATAATAAAAATAAAGTTATGTCATTAAACTCTAGATGGTGCAGGCTAATAATTCAATCTGATTGGTTCCTGCTGTATCAGTAGCCAATGAGCTTGCATACTCAACCTTCAAATACTTGCATTTGCCTTAGCAGTGCAGCACTTTCAGAAACCCTCCACCTTCCCCAGCTCCACATGTATGATACGGGTTATTCACGTACACTATATTGTACAGCAGCAGCATGTCTTACTTGCTCACAGCAGAGTGTTGTTTAAGTCCTGTTCTTGATCTGCAGCAGCAATAATCAACAACAGCAATAACCAAAAAACATATCAACATTGTCCAACGCATTCTCACCCCAAGGCGTCATTTAATTGACACTTTTGACCATGCGTCAACTAACTGACGCTAAAGGGTGCCTTTAGCATCAGTTAGATGACGCTTCCGTTATGGGTAGGTTTAGGTATGGGGTAGGGTAGGCGTGTCTCATATTGACGCTAAAGGGTGCCATGTGCGTCGGATGTAGACGCATAATCAAAAGCGTCAGTTAGATGACGCCTGAGGATGAGCGTCATCTAACTGACACTAAAGGCACCCTTTAGCGTCAGTTAGTTGACGCATGGTTAAAAGTCTCAATTAAATGACGCCTTGGGATGAGAACGGGCTGCATTGTCATATCCATGACAAGCCAAACACTCCAAGAGCTGTCCTTACATAAATACATTTTAAAATATAGGTATTCCTGTTGCTCAAACAGTAGATAATTACGCTAGCAATGCCAGGGTCATGGGTTCGATTCCAAGGGAATGCGTAAACTGATAAAATGGATACCTTGAATGCAATGTGAGTTGCTTTGGATAAAAGCGTCTGCCAAATGCATGCATGAATAAAAAATGTTTAAATGAAAACCAGAACTGCCAGAAAATTGAAAGTAAAAATGTGTTGAATAAAACTGATGTTGATTTTGATGTTGAGCCAGATCAGATATAATGAACTAATGCCATCCTGTGAGCTGAGGCAACACCAGCGACCTCATCTCATCACAGCATAAACCTTCTTGTTTAATGACATTAATGATTATAATAACAGGAGGAAAGAGAAAGTGCACACAACCCAAGACAAACAGACACACTGTACAGCCTGCCGTACTTGAGCAAATCTCCCGCCAACGGGTCAAGCTAAATATTTTCTCTGCTCAATCAGAATGGCACATCACTTCCTGGCAGCCACCAGTGGCTCAAAACTGCTCGTTTTCCATGCCACAACTTCCTGACTGCCATCCAGCTTCTGAGAAAAAAAATCCACAAAAGGGGAAACAGAAAACAGAAAAGCTGCTCATTGTGAGAGTGATCTCAGGGCCATCAGGGGATCGGAACAATCTCTTTAGCAACATAAGAGAAACAAGCACACAGACGGCTGTAAAATAAGTCCGTTGAAAGTAGAAAAAAAATGCCGCCCAGACCAGAACTCATTAACAAGACACTGAAAAGATCTGGATTTATGGTCTGCTACAGAAGCACAAGAAGCACTAGAAATATGTGTCAAACTAAACACAATTCTAACACACACAGATGAGATCTTGAATTACAAAGGTTGGAGTAAGTGCATGATTTCACACTTCACACTCATAAAGTCATTTTTGCATTGAAAAAAAGTAATATTATAATGAGTCCAAAAGTCTCAGATAACATTTTCTCTTTAAAGCTAAACAATTGTTTTAGGATTTAGGAGAGATATAAAATTTTAATATTACTTTAATTGTAAAATTGAAATAAAAAATATTTAAATATTTCTTATTTTTTATTAAGATAAGTAGAAAAAATAAATCTAGCTATGTCAGCGATTTTTGTTTTCCCAAAAATCTTGACATTTATGTCACGATTATATTCAGCCTCAGAAATGTAAGTGTATCTATAAATGACACGTAGCTGAATGAAAGGCTCTGTTTCCACCTCTAATCCTCTTTAATTACCCTGTTATTGTGAAAGGCCTTGTGAACAGACCTCTTAAGTGGCTAGATATTATAAATCAATGACGGTTTGTTATTCTGTTCATTCAAACAAAGGGGAGACGCATAAAAAGCCATTAAAATGACACGTGAATTGGCAAACAAACTGTTTAATTTGTGTCTGCGCTGCGGAGGGGGCTACAAGACAGTGACTTCAGGGCAAAGGAAATTTACATCTGATTCGAGTTTAATGGGCCGTAGAGGGCCAGCCGCCTAGTCTCCATGGAAACCAATCTTTTCTCAAGATTTTCAACAGGCCAAAATGTTCCTTTTTTGTTAATTTCAAATGTGTCATGTGATCTCAATGGGGCCGGAGCTTGTATGTATCAATTTGTTTCTATTGCGGGGCCTGCAATAGCCCAGCAATGAATATATGGGCTATTGAGTCCAGCCACACAATGGCCACAGCTGATGCGGTTGCCACAGAGACACGCCCACACAAAGCCCAGGAATGATGACATATGGTCCCAACCTGCCTGGTCAGAAGACCCCAATAGCCCTGACTGCATTGGATGACAAAACCCTCAAGCAGGCCATTTATCTGTGCCTACTCATTTCATGCTAAAATAAACTTTTTATAAAGTTTCTACAGCCTGTGCACAAGGAGTAAAACAGAGGCCCCAAAGGCACCATGTAAAGTGAAGAATTCATCATTAAGTGATTAACAAAGGCTTCTTTACCACCTGCTCCTACATTTATACGGACATTACTGACAGCTTGCCTCTATTCGAGTATAAAGCGACGGCAAAGTAGCAATGCTAGAAGTGTGATCTTTTTTTTTCTTTGTTTAATAGCCTACATCTTTCACAGTCATATGACCAAAACTGTGACCACGCATAAGAAAATATTTACTAAATTTAGCAGATTCCTGAACATGTCGTCTTCTAGTCTTCGGAAGATCATTCCAAGTTATGCCAGTCTTTCCCATGGAATGATAAGACAATTGCTCAGAGACCATTAAATGCAGTGGGTGCCAAGCATCTGAATTCTTGGGATGGTTAAAGTGGAATGGTTTACCCCCTGGAGTTTGTGCGGACACTCAATACTTTAATGGTCACAGAGAGAGTGTGAACAGCCACTTGTAATGGGAAACAAGAGCATAACAACAACTATAATTAGAAAATATGTGGATGTGGTTTGATTGAATTACAGAAATCTATATATAAATTACTTAATAAATATTAAGCCATAATTTAAGCCAGGGCTCCTGGCACAACCCGATCTCACGGCAATTCGCACGAATTGTACGAGGTGGCTAATTCGTAACAATGCGCACGACCTCACTCGTACGAATTAGTAAGATTTGTTCCAAATCGTACATATTTTACGAGTTGCCCAATTCGTATGAATTCGTACGAATGACCTACCCCTGACCCCGCCCCTAAACCTACCCATCACGTGGGTTTAGACAAATCGTACAAATTCCTACATAAGAAGTCGTACGAATTCTTACAAATTTTAACACTTGTACAAATTCGCACGAATTGGTCGTGAGATTGCGTTGCCTGGCTAGCCTGGCATGCCAGACCTACATCAAGATGTTAGGTCTGGGAACTCTCCATTGACATACCTCAATCCGAGGGGCGGGATAAACGGTTGTCTTTCAAAATCCCTCTGCACGCAATAGGATAGCGCTACAACCAACCAGAGCAACGAACGGCTGTGGCTGAGTGAGTCCCGTGCGTTTTCCCACTAGCTGAGCTAGTTGATATATTAAACTTTTGCCGTATCCGGTCGTCAAAACTCCGAACACATCTTCCTTTTCTAAGAATGACTTAAGTGGCGTTCTCTTAACTCCAAGTCCTCCAGAGTCGCGGCCAAAGCCGATTCGAAAGACCGCTGCATCTTCATTGTTTTCAAGTAGCAGGGAAATCACCTATGGAAATCACGCGGAACGTCATGAACTGTGCCGTCATTGTGTTAAGCCCGCCCGCCGACTCTATACACGATGTGATTGGCCTGACCCGAAATTGGTTTTTCCAACTAAAAAGTCTATTGAGAGTTGCTAGACCACACTGGCAGCGAAATGATTTTCGCGGCCGCTAGGGTGCGTCTAGATTTCTAGGCTATTGCCTGGCACCACCAAAACACTGTTCTCTCCAGAGAACAACTGTTAGCTGAATCATGAAATGCTATTTTTACCATACCTTCACTGAAATATAATATAATATAATATAATATATATATATATTATATATATATAATATATATATATATAATATATATATATATATATATATATATATATATATATATATATATATATATATATATATAATTATACTACAGGGCTGTTGAATGCTTGATTGTAATTAGTTGACAGGGAAACGCACGGCTAAAGTAGTTCCAGGCAGGTCTTGACCGCATTAGATCCATATCACTAAGCCAAAGATTCCAGGAATTTCAAAGGTCTTTGCAGCCGACAACAGCAAAAGAACCAAAAGCCACAATGACACTGACCAAGCAAATAAATACAGTAAACACTAGGATAAATATTATTACAAAGACAAATTATTTCCATGTTTTTTTGTTGTTGTAAAAAAAAAACTCATCCACTCTATCCCTCGTCACTAAAACGCACACATACAGTCACCCACTCAAAATGTTGTCAGTGCTATTCTGACGATTTTATCAGTAAAATAGTTGAGCAACTTAAAAGCTACATGATATTTCTCACTAGCGAGGTAATACAACGCTGTTTTTGAAGCAGATAAACTTACAGTAGATACACTGCTGCCAAACACTGTTGAGAGATGCACAAACCCAAGTAATTCACACACTAATCTCTCTCTCTCTCTCTCTCTCTCTCTCTCTCTCTCTCTCTCTCTCTCTCTCTCTCTCTCTCTCTCTCTCTCTCTCTCTCTCTCTCTCTCTCTCTCTCTCTCTCTCTCTAATAACTGCATTAGTCTGCTATCAATAGCTTAAGCCTCCGTTATTAGCTATAAAAAAAAAAAAATTTGTAATTAGCAACAGAGGCGTGGGATGATATGCGTAAGAAATTAGCTTAGCAAGAATTTTAAGGACAAAAACCTGACAAATGTCTTGAAATACAACATCGTCTTGAGGCATGTTAACCATAGGCAGAATAATTTACTCCGGTTCGATGAATTATTAGAAAATAATGCACATTTGACTTCACGTCGTAGCTGCATTACCACCTCGGGTGAGCATAATTTTCTGACAATTCAACAGCCTGTCATCAATAATTCCTTATAACTATAGTTATATAACTATAATTATAGTTCCTTATAACTAAACACTGATCACTTTAGCAACTCGAGCAGTAACTAAATAAACGGAAGAAAACCAAAAGGATTAAAAGCTGTTTAAATATACTTTTTATTACTTAAATTATTAATTTTACAATTACATTTTATTTTATTTTAATATCGTATGTGTCTGGTGATCCCCAAATCAGAGAGCAAATTTTTTTGTAAGCAAAAGTCTGGACTATTACTTTTACTTTCAATATATTTTCAAAAGCATGAGAATATTTCATATTACTTTTTACTTTCATATTACTTAAAATATGCTTTCATTCTAAAATAATATTTTCAAAGGGTCGTATTAAGTGTGAAACAACAAATCATACCGATTATTTATATAATTAGTATTTTTATTTTCTCTTTTTGGAATGAGGTTCTGTGATGGATTTTTAATAGATAAAATAGTAAACTATCTTTTAAACTAACCATGATTCTAACATCTAAACCTTACTTCACTTTTAGGACTAACACTCGAACACTTGGACAAAATGTACCAAATTGTTTGCTTTTACACAAATTGAACCAATCATATTGAAAGAAGGTTAAGTGAGTAAGTCACATTGATCGTATTGTTGTGTCTGTCTTTACCCTATAAAACCTGATGTATTCTTTTTTTGAGAGATTCTCTGAGAAATGCTCGAGAACTCTCCCGGCTGTAATTAAAGCATTTAGAGGACATTTACTGAAGTCTGTTTATTATTACTGCACAGCAAACTGAAAAGTTAGAGTTAGGGGACTCGGCTGAATTCGATGAGTACTCGCTGGAGTATAAATATTATAGGCAAAATAAGAAAAGATCTACAACAGTTCATACCACTAATACTTCCTACTCTTTTTCGGTATTGTCAATTTACTCAGCAGCCTCTTCCCTTATTAAACTTTATTTTTCTGTGAACTGCTCCTTTAAGAGCTCACGTGTGGCATTAAGTTTGATTAGCATAATTAATCCTCTGAATTGGACAAGCAAATCAATGAGTGACAAGGTAACTGTGGTTGCACACTGACCAAGAGCTGAATGTGAAAAAAACAATGAGCGAATAAATTAGCTGGCTCAAAGACAAACAGCAAAAAAAGCGGATGCAGTTAATAGTTATTGACGAAAAACTTATTTGCATTTCACAACATTTTCCCCCCAAAAATACAAGCAGCAACTAGAGAGAAACACATATGAAAGGAAGAAAAAGGATGGAAATAAAGAAGAAAAAGTAAATGTATTGTGAGGAAGTGGCACAGTTTCGCTACTAACTGGATTTGCAGAGATAATCTGAGTTTGAATAAGACATCTCATGAGCTGTCCATGAGGATTACTCATTGAGAAAACTAGGTGATGTCATCACAGACTTTTGTCTCATGGGGGGCTGGGAGTGAACACTGAATAGGGATAAGAGCCCTCTTCTTAAACTCCACATGACACAATGGATAAAAAATGAAGGAATGAAAAGAAAAGAAAAAAACAACATTTTTACTCTCTTCTTAAACACCAAATTACCACATATTCATAGCGAACTGCACAACTGGTAATAAAAATAACCGACCAATAAATGAAATCACATTTTATAACAGCTATGAATGTAAGTTTGCCGTTTGTATCAAATGTGATGCACCATCTTTCTGTTGTTGCCCTCGTGGGTTGCAACAACCATGACCAGTGTAGTCAGATTCACAAACGAATGACTCTTATGATCCGATTCTTTAAAATGATTCAAAACATATAAGCTGTGTCCCAATGTGCATACTATGTCCTAAATAGTATTGACAATTACTAATGTCACTTTTTGGATGGATAGTATGCACATTGGGACGCAGCTATAGTGTGATCAATGTTGTCCGATTCACAAATAAATTACTTTCATCAACTGATTCTTTTTAATGAATCAAAAACACAGCACGACCAGTGTAGTCTGGTTTCTAAACGAATGACTCAAATAAATCATTATTTCAGTGAATCAAAAACATACAAAGCAAGTTATTTTTATGCTTTTTAAGAGGTTTAGAGAAAGTATTTTAACACACCTTTATGCTGGAGAATGCGGATGTGGTTGTACATACAGTAAATAAGTGGTAATTTGGTTTCACTTTATTTTAATGGTCCCTTTAACACATTCTGGTGACTATAAGTAACGTTACACCTACATGTCTACTAACTCTAATTAGAGTGTTAGAGTAGACTGGTTAGACATGTACTTGCAAAGTAAGGGTAACGCGTCAGTTAGATGACGCCCTGGGATCGCGTCAACTAACTGACGCTAAAGGGTACCTTTAACGTCGAATATTGAAGCATGGTCAAACTGATTCCCAAGGCGTCAGTTAGATGACGCCTTGGGGTGAGAATGGGCTGGCTGAAGTTATAGTCAACAGAATGTTCAAAACGGACCATCAAAATGAAGAGTTATCGGCAATTTTATCGTTTTTTGAACATCACACATTGGCGCGGCATAAATAAACTAAGGGAAAGGTCTGGTCAAAAGCAGCAGTGTATTGCGGGTTTAGGACACACAGTGCATGTAAACGTGAACACTGTTCTATAGTGTCTTAAACAGCTTTCTTGTAAACGCCCGATTTCTGAACAAATGAGTCGGTTCTTTTAATGAATGAAGAGGAGTTACTGGTTTGAGTCTGAATGAACTGAATCATTCAATCGTTTCCCATAAGCATCCTTAGCAAGCATCTTAGAGATCTTGAACAGGTTAATTAACCCTTTAATGCGCAAGCTATGGAAACCCCTTCTAATGCACAACATGGGTCTAAAAAGACCCGTATTCATTTCCTATGTTATTTCATGCATGGCTGAGTGTTTCTTTGCTGAATCTTTAAAATATATCTATTTTATCATTTGTTATTCCAGGTATTCATTAAATATCTTGTTTTTGATTTCCGCAAATCATTGTTTCCTTTCTTACTTTATAAACAAACACAGTTTTTGTATTTTTACATTTTTTTTACATACATGGGTCTAAAAAGACCCGTATTCATTTTCTATGTTATTTTATGCATGGCTGAGTGTTTCTTTGCTGAATCTTTAAAATATATCTATTTTATCATTTGTTACTCCAGGTATTCATTAAATATCTTGTTTTTTTCTTTTGAGATCACATTTAATATTCCATGATCTATAAATTCCATTATAAATATTAAAAATTTCTTGTTTTCAATTTAAAAAAAAAATATTATTTTATTTATTTCTAGGTTGTGTGTTACTATATCGAATTTACTTATCAAGCATGATAAAACAAAATAATAAAGACAACATTTTGTCAAATTAATCATTTTAGCAGTCATTTAGACAAACACTTATTTGCCACTTTGTCTCACATAGCATTCACATATCATCACAGATAACTGATAACACTGAAATTGTAACTGTATTGAATTGAATTGAATGTGATCAAATAAAATAAAATAAAATACAAAAATCAAAATAAAATCACACTGGTACAGCGGCATCTGTACTGTTAGGCCTTCTACATGTAAATAAGCTTTAAAATACAATCTTTTTTTTAGCTAACATTAGCTAGCTAGAATATGTCACCAGCTAGCTTTAGCTAATAGTGTTGGACATGTTTCTCCTTCTCACAAGTAATTTCTCTCTAGGATTACAAGGTCAAGGTAACCATAGCCTAATATTCAAATATTATGTCCATCTTTTACAAAATATAAAATATTTTCTGTGGTTAAAATAAAATAAGACTTGCATCAAATATACAAAAGCAGCCGTGTTGAGTTGTGAAATGTGTGGCAGGTGAATAGTATTCTGCAGTAAATGTTCCTACTTGCAACAATGTGCAAATATCAAAGGTTTCTATATGGGTCATTTTTGACCCATGTATGTAAAATTGATGTAGAAATAAAAAAACAACAACAATGGTGTTTTTTTATAAAGAAAGAAAGGAAACATTAACATAATGATTTGTGGAAATCAAAAACAAAATATATTAATGAAAACCTGGAATGAAAAAATAATAATAATAAAAAAAAAAACGGTTTCACTTTATTTTGATGGTCCCTTTAACACATTCTGTTGACTATAAGTAACGGTGCACCTACATGTCTCCAAACTCTCAGTAGAGTATTAATAAACTGGTAGGGTTAGGGTTAGAATAAGTTGACATTTAAGTGCATAGATACTTATGTAATGAGAGTTAGTTGACATGTAGTTGCAAAGTTACTTAAAAGTAATGAGAGTTAGTTGACATGTAGTTGCAAAGTTACAATCAACAGAATATTCAAAAGGGACCATCAAAATAAAGTGTTACCAAAAAAACATGTCTTTTAAAGATTCAGCAAAGAAACACTCAGCCATCACTGAAATAACATGAAATGAATACGGGTCTTTTCAGACCCATGTATGTAAAAAAAAAAAAAAAATGAAGAAATACAAAAACTGTGTTTGTTTATAAAGTAAGAAAGGAAACAATGATTTGCGGAAATCAAAAACAAGATATTTAATGAATACCTGGAATAAAAAAATGATAAAATAGATATATTTTAAAGATTCAGCAAAGAAACACAGCCATGCATGAAATAACATAGGAAATGAATACGGGTCTTTTTAGACCCATGTATGTAAAAAAAATGTAGAAATACAAAAACTGTGTTTGTTTATAAAGTAAGAAAGGAAACATAAACATAATGATTTGTGGAAATAAAAAACAATATATTTAATGAATATCTGGAATAACAAATTATAAAATAGATATATTTTAAAGATTCAGCAAAGAAACACCCAGCCATGCATGAAATAACATAGGAAATGAATACGGGTCTTTTTAGACCCATGTTGCGCATTAGAAGGGTTGCGATACAAAAGCGATTTTTATTCGAAAAGTAAGAAATGAAAAATTTCAATTAGGATTTTTAATGATCTAAAACAAGTTAATTGAAGAATACCTGGAATACTGAATGATGAAATTAATTTCTTGCAAAGATATAGAAAATGAAAACTCAGTCGGGTCTTTTTAGACCCATGTTGTGCATCAAAGGGTTAAAAGAAATGATTACTCCTCCACCTGCGTGTGACGTTATTAAAGACAGTCCTATATTGTTGATCCAATGTGGTTCAAACGGCAGAGGTGTGACCATGTTACTAGTTCCGGGAAACAGTTGTTACAAGTTAATCAGTGAGTAACATCATTGTATGGGAGACAGAGACACACATTAGAGCAGTTACTGAATCATCATCCGACTCACTTGCTCAACTGCAAATGTTCATTGTTTTCAGACATACCCTTATTCTGGGGTTAAATTGGGATTTATTAAGTGGGGGTGTTCTTTCCCTAGGGGGGTCCGGGGGCATGCCCCCCCGGGATTTTTTTTTTTTTTTTGAAAAATAAACCATTAAATAGCACTTTCTGGAGAGTTTTGTGCAAAGAAATGGAGAAATTGAGTATTACATGATATGTGAAAAACTGCAAGGTTAAGAGCATTTACTTTGCAACAGGTATTAGGACATTTACATTACTGTTAATCAGTCATCACTTGATTACACGTTGTATTACCTTGTTATGATATAGTGACCCATACAATGTGCTAAACATAATGTGCCACATGGAGAGACAGTGCAGCATATGACAGTAGCAACAGCTGAGAAGGTTTGGGTCTGTGGTGACCAGGTCCACCTCATACAAACTTCCTTCTCCCATTCTCTCTCTTTACTACGACAACACACACACACACACACACACACACACACACACACACACACACACACACACACACACACACACACACACACACACACACACACACACACACACACACACACACACACACACACACACACACACACACACACACACACACACACACACACACATAAAAAGGCAAAGTTTTGATTTCTGGCTCCAGTGGTTGCCTCATTACACAACCCACGTAAAGTTGATAATTCCGCGAATAACTGCAATTGCAGATTTCGAACAGAGATGGCGAAAACTGCGGACTGCAGCTTTAAGATATAAAAATGATGATAACACTGGTTAGTTTTACAATCAACATTTGAATTTATTTGTGTTTTACCTTTGTAATTTAATTTTGATTTTACATTTAATTTCATACACATTCTTAAAAACAGTACAGAGAACACACATCTATAACTCATCACTCATCTATAACTTCATTACTTCCCACAATGGCTGGTATGCAAACACCTCAGTATTAGTCTGCCTTTTCTTACACGCCAGGTGCTCTGTAACTTTAACATTAATAGAATGTTGATATGATATCATCATGTGATATCAGAATGTTGATAAATCATCTGGTAAGTCTGCTGAGTACATCACTGTAAAGTCTGCTGCCAACTAGGGATGAGATCATTGCCGGTGTAACGGTAAAAATTATGTTAATTATTACAGAGCAAATTAATGTAATTCTTAGTATTGTTTCTTGTATGCTGGTGGCTATAATATTTAGTACTGGTAAATAATTTTCATAGTAAGTCAGATGCTTATTATTGTGCATTATTATTTGTTTATATTTTAGAACCACAACCAACTTCACATGTAACCTCAAATACAACTTCATAGTTGACTTCACGTTGGAGTTGTAAATAAATCTTCCTGGATCTCAGCCAGACATATCTGGTTCAAGTTCTTTCACAGTGTTTCAGACCGTTTTCAATAGTTTTTACAAGCATATTGCCTATATTTTTGTAATATATTAAGCACTGTTACACTTTTTGAAACTAGTTCAGCTTGTGTAGGCCTGTCACTGACAGGCTGTCAGTGCTTTCTGAACATATTGAACACACTTTTAAAAATACCGCAATAATACCGAACACTGTGATAATTTTGATCATTTTCATACTGTCCCATCTCTACTGCCAACATGTTACAGAGCTAGTCATGCTAAAAATGTCTGGAATATCACCCCACCTTTTGAAGAAGTAAGTCAGTTTCCTCTTCTTGGGTGGATATGCTCCACTCATTTCAATTTATCTCTGAAAGTTGGAGAATAAATGGTTGATTTAATTTTCATTAACCACAGAGCTTGGTAGCTAAAAGTAACTTAGGTCTAGCAAGTCTTATATTTCTGTAATTCACACAGATCAAATACAAATATGCTGACTGAATAGATTGCTAGTTTATTTTAAGTAGCCAGCTAACGTTAAATTAGCAGTTCTCTTGGCAGTTTGCTGATAATCCGGTATCTGAAGTAAAATCCTCAAAACATCTCCTGACAAAAATCACATGGTCAACCTAGTCCTGGTTATTTAATTTTGATTTAGTCTTATTTTCCTTACCTTGTCATTCAAGGCCAGGGCACTTTTTTTGACATTTCTGGAACATCCACATCCCGCGCAACCACGGTCTCCCAGGAACATTCATTATTGCTGCGTACATTTATCCGTGTCAGATGCGCATGCGCGAGCGGTGCGCGATACTTGGTCGACTGACAACGAGATTAAGCAGCTGAACAAAATTACGGCCGTGTTCCGATTCTCATCTCAGCTCCGCCGAGACAAAATAGACATGCCATTTCAAAAATCTTTCATTTATTGTCAGAAATATGTTTTCAAAAGCATCACTTTCATCAAATTGTATGTGACATAATTTCTAGTAGGCAACTGACTGCAAACGAGCAGGCTTATGTGCCGGGGCTGAGCCCCGGAGAGCCCCGGCCCAATTTAACCACTGCCCTTATTGAATTTAAGCAAATTTTATGTCAGAAAGGTAGAAAGCCTTTAATAAAGCTCTTTCATTTGTAAAACTTCATTGGTTTTCTCTAAAAAAAACCAGACCTGTAAGAGTAGCAAATCTTCAACAGACGACAGAACGGAAAATTGAGGTGAAGCAGAATGGAGGTGTGTGTGTGTGTGTGTGTGTGTGTGGGGGGGGGGGGGTCTCTTCTGCTTTTTCACACACATTCTTTATTGTCTATCCCCAGATGTTTCCTCTGCTGGACAGAAAGTCAAAGTTTCTCTAGGTTTCATGGTGTAAGGCTGAAAGTTTCTTCCAAGAATTTTTTTTCTTCTGTCCATTCATTCACCAGAAATGACAATACTCCCTAAATATGTCTTGTTAACCCTGTTCCATCACTTTATTTATCAGTGCTCCTGTCTACTGGATGGTCGCCTCCATTGATGGCTTCTCCTAGTCCTAGTCGACTCTCAACCATCCTAAAGAAGGGTCAGGGACCCCAGAATGCCCCCTCTGTCCCCTTGCCAGACACCCCACTGGGAGCAAACAGTCCCTCAGGAAGTGACCCAATGCAGGCGTCTGACAGTTTATGTATTGATTTGTCATAAAATGTCATGGAAGACAAAAGGCTGTTCAGACATGTTTTTTTTTGTCTGCTTCTGAATTACAGCTTATTCGCATAAAATATGTGCATCCAAGACTGTCTTGAATTTAATGTCCGGTCTAAAATTATTCCACAGGAAGTGTGACATTCCAGAATGATAGGCCCAGCGGTACAAAGCAGCATGCGAACAATAAACGTTCCCTACATCGGAATCACCTCAGACAATATAGGAAATGAGAGGCTGCTGAGGGTTGTCTTCCTCTGCAAACTGTTGTGTCTAAGCTTGCTTGGAGCTGGCCATGGAAACATGGAGGCCATGGCAAGTGGCCACATCAAAAGAATAGGATGTTAAATGTGATAAACAGATACTGGTGTGCTGGACCCGTGAAAGATATAACAAGTGCTGATGTCAATGGACGGAAGACATAGATCTACCAAACAGGAGTGCAGCCAGGCAGACACTGGTCCACCTCCAAAACAGCACTTAGAGGAAGTAATCTCACATTGAAACCCAAGATTGGATCAGATGCTTTAGTTTAAAGAGAGTCAAATCAACTTTACGCTGATAAGACCCCTAAATCTGGTCCGCCTGTGAACAATGAGTGTGTCTACATGCAATGCAAGTGTCAAATGAGGAAAAGGCGAAGTCACCTTCAGTTTGACTGACAGCAGTACAAAAAAGCGTTTGACCTGAGTGATTTGTCAATGGACAGAGATGGACACAAAGAGGTATTGATTGGCTGTGGAGAAAAGGGAAAACACAATGCGGTAGGCTGCGGGATAGGTGAAACGATCAATACGGTGGTTCTGCTCCAGGGATCCTCTTCACCAGCACACAGTGAGGCAGGAACCAACGAGCAGCAAACAAACACTGACACTGGGAACGGAAACCCCGGGCGGTATCTCTCATTCGCATACCCACATCCATTCCAATGTACGCAAACAAACTGTCTCCTAACCACAAACGCAAACAAGCTTTCGCACAAGCCCACTAGAATCAAAGAGTACTATCGTACCTGAAATCTCACATTTTCACTTGTGTTTCATCATCTGATTTGGTGCTTTTCTCGGTTATGACTAATACCATGTGTGGTTCGTGCCCTTGGGTGAAGAAACTGACTGCAAGTGAAAATGATAAATGAATGGATGGATGGATGGAATACCACCCCACGCCCCCAAACATTTTTTTAATAAAAAAATTAAAATAAACAATTGTGAATAAAGCAAAATTTCATCTCATGCATTCAAGAGAACAAAAATGTTACGTGTATTAAGTGCATGTATTAAGTTTTATTTTGGTGTTTTCATCCAACATTCTTATGTAATTTGCATAAAATATATGTGAATGAGAAAATTTTATTCTATTATTATTAATTATTATTTTTTTATTATTATTTAAAAAAAAAAAGATACTTGAGAGCTGAATCAACATTCACTTGCTCACTAGTAAGGATTAATTCACCAAGGAAACATGATGTGGAGAGTATCACCCTGTATTGTTTGCGTGTGTGTGTGCCCAGCTGTGCTCTCATTGCACCCTGCCATTCACAAGCTGCTTTTGTTTGGAGTGAAGCCTTTCTCTTATTGACACTTGACTTGACTGTTCCATGCATGAGAATCAACACCATAAAATCTCCAAGTGGAGGGCACACTGCTCTGCATTTACCATAAGAAGTGAAAGACAAATAAGACGAGTAAACTTTACCTTCCCGTCAGAAGAAAAGAGAGGACAGAGATCAAGAAAAGGAGACAAGCACTCATAACTGTGGCCAACCCCATCTGAACAGAGACCTGTCACAGTCTTGAGAGTCAAGAGCCTTTAAAAAGGCAGATCCACATGAGGCTGCATGATAAAGAGAGGAAGAAAAACAATTTGATCTTTTGACAAGATGAGGGAGGGAAAGTGCAAGACGAGAAAGCTCCCAGGCACCTTTTCAAAAGCTGGTAACATCTGGTGAGGGGATTTGTCTTGTAGTTTCTTCTTTACTTTTCTTTGTCCATTGCACCCTGACAACTCTGCGCCTGATAGTGCCCTGCTAGATACCAGGACATCCTGTATGAGGACAATGAATGAGCACACGACTGCATAACTGGAGAGATTAGACTGCTTTTTTTTTAGCAATCTAACATATACACATCTAATCATTGTGATCTGAACATAAGGACATCAACAGATACGTCTTTAAAGGTGAAGTGTGTCATTTTTTGTGCCACTATAGTGGCAAAACATGGAATTGTGAACCAAACATCACCTTTTACAGCATCACCTTTTCAGCAAACGAACATACACACATCTAATCAATGTGATCTGATCACAAGGACATCAACAGATAGGTCTTTAAAAGTGAAGTGTGTCCTTTTTTGTGCCACTAGTGGAAAAACATGTAATTGTTAAACAGACATCACCTTTTACATATTAATTTTACATATTATTAAATATAATAATAATCATCATTAAAGAAAATATATATTAATACTAAAAAAGTATGCCTGTTTTCAATGTCTGCCCCCCCCCCCCCCTAAAAAAAGTTACTTATTTATTTATAAAAATGTTTATGTCCCAACAAATAATACACGTCACAATTGAAAGAAAATAATAAAAAGTTACAAAACTACCTTTTCTCAAAAGTATTTCAAAAATATTTGTATATAATCAAAAAGACAAATCAATGGATACATCACCTTTAAAAGAAAATATAAAAAATGTTGTTTTTTTCAAAATGTCTCCCTAAATAAATAAATAATTGTACATATACATGTCCCACCAAAAAACAATAATAATACATGCAATGAAATATGAAAGAAAGATTACTTATATATATATATTTACGCATCACCTTTAAACGGGGAAAAAAAGAATAGAAGATTCTGATGTTGCACCAAGGTTTCAAGGTTACATCATCAAAATCACCCAACGGAAGAGAACCATGCTATTTGTGTTAATGTACTGTTCTGCCTTTTGTTGTTTTGTTTCTTTGCTGTGCAGTAAAAGGCCAGTGAAGATCCTGTGTTTGACATGAGCACACCACACACACACATTCTCACAGATGGTTTGAAAGGAGTGAAATGAGTCAGAGCAGTGAGCAGTTACTCTCAGGTGTCTATCTAGGGCATGTCTGGGCTTGTGGTAAGACAGTGGCTGGTTCACCACCCATGCAGGGGGCAAGTTTCCCACTCCCACTAACTGCCCTCACAGTGACCCTTATGTGCACCTTGCCAATAGTAAAAAACATAAGAACCGCATTTTCTTTAAATATTAAGAGGATGTGATACTGTATGGCAACATCCCAAATGTCAACAACTTTCAGTTACAACTGAGCTGAATCTAAAATGCTGTTCATTGCAAAACAAGCCAAATGAAAAAAACAGTCCTACCAGTCTTTCATAAATTCCACAGGGCACCCTGGTTACCTTTTGGCACATAAACACCTAAACGTGACTCACTAGACTTCCTGAAAGCCAACTGCACTGAGGAGTTTGCCTTAATGTATTACAGAGTTCAGCGAGCAAGGGAAATGCCATGCTGAGAGGACTGCTTTCACTACCTCAGAACTTCATCCCACAGACATGCAAGACTTCAGTGCACTCATTGCGAGAGAACCCACAGATTGTGCCCTCTGTTTGACTTTTCAGTTAACCACTTGTCATCCATAAGCGTGTAGAAAGTACGAAAATAATGTATAGTTATGTGCCAAAATAAAATAAAAGCAAAAACATGTAAACAAACATGTTAAATGAAGTTTTATGTAACAAAGTTCGGGAGGAGCATGTTCAGGTAATCATCCAATCAGCACAAGAAGAAGCCAGTATAAATAAAGCCTTCCCTTACCTCCTGTCTCATGACTTCTTCTCAGCATCCCACCACCACCCCTTCACCCCACATTCGGCGGGGTCCGCTCATAGATACCTATGACCTCTAAGGTTAGGGGGGAGTACTCTGGGGTCGGGCCGAATTCTGAGCTCAGAGCCCTCCCCCCGGACAGCAAGCCAAATACGCATTATAATATTATATCAGATTACATTAACATGTAAACTCGTGAAATGTCTTAAGCATTGAAAAAGTACACTTATTTTCATGTTGAAACCAGTATCCTCAAACCCTTTACCTGCACTGTAAAAAAATCATTTATATTTAAAATCAATGATTTATTTCATTGTTATAGTTGTTTGACACTGTAATGTTGTTAACTGTAGAGTCATCACCAACCAAATATATTTAAAATCTCTTCTATGAAGTCTGTCCGTAATAAGATCATCCCTTAAAATAGCCCAACAGCTGATCAGTCAGATCCACATAAATAAATGGATCTCAAGATGTGTAAAAACATAAATAAAAAGTGTGTCCAAATTTAAAGCCGATCTTCTTCAAGGCCACCAAGGAGATGGGATTATAAATACTTGGAAAGACCTCCTGACTGTCAGGGGTGGTGGTGGTGGTGGTCCTTAACTTTCTCCCATGGAATCTATACTATTTGTGAAGGCTTCAAAGACTGCCAAGACACCATGACTTGAAACCATAGATTGTGCTGAAAAGCAAAACCTGGACAGAAATATGTCCTGCAGACAAGTGACAAGGATCTGCGGACCTTGCGGCTCCTTGAGCTGTGATATCTGATAAGGGTCGGCGGTGCGTCCCTGTGTGTCTCATCCCTCCCCTACCACACGACTCCTGCTACTAGGGAGAGATGGGCTGCTTTGCTATTAATATCAGAGGAACAACAGATAATCCTGGTAAAAAAATAAAACAATTTTTAAAAAATTGACAATTTTTGATCCACATATCAGTATGGATTCTTAAAGGGAGAATTCACCCAAAAGTTGTTCTAAACCTCATGTTGTTCCAAACCTGTATGACTGACTTTCTTCTGCAGAACACGTTTCATTAACTTTCATAATGTAAAAAAAGAAAAATTCAAAATATTTTCTTTTGTGTTCTACCAAAGTAAGTCATGCCGGTTTGTAATGACATGATGAGGTTGAGTAAATAATGACAGATTTATCATTTTCATCAAAACTGTTCCTTTAAAGTCTGCCTAAATTAGTTCACTTGTGGGGATGTTCTGAGGTGAGGAACTAAAGGTCTCCTACATAATTTTGCTGATGACTGTGTCATGACTTCTTGGGCAACAGGTGCTGAAGGAGAAAGAAGGAGTGTTAGCCTCATTTGGTTCTTTTCTGGACCACATAGCCCCTTTCCCCCCACCTTTCTCTCACAGCGTCCATATCCAAGCATGCAGAGCATTTCCCCTTGTGTGACTTTGAACTGGAATAAATTTAGACAGGGTTACGGCTGATTTGTTTGTGAAGGCAGCAGGGTAAAATGGTATTATACTCACATATACATGCATACAAGTAGATAGATATGTATATATTCACATGGATTAAAAATGCATGTGCTCCATGTGATCCTAAATCAGCTGGTCTCTTGATAAATGGTTTTGTTCCTCCTTGTGGTCAAAATTGATACTACATTTGACCCTCATAAAGATAATAACCAATAGTTGGTGATTAGGAAGATCAAACAAAAATCACATTAGCTGCTCCATTCATGGAAAGTTTGAACAAAAACCAAGAACGATGAAAAGTGAATAACACTGATTTAGAAACTCCCAACACTTGTTGTAAGCTTAAACTTGACATAAACTCTAATCTTGTCCCTCGAATCTGATGGGTGATTGGAATGTTGTTCCATGATCAACAAAGATGTTGATCCAGGAACATGTTGTACTTGGTGAAATCACGTTCACCGTAGAGTTTATACGGTCACCGACTTTCTGCTCTTTTATGTGCACAAACTGTCCAGTTTGAGTTTAAACCCTGAAATAATAAGAGCTGATCATATCTCCAAGGGTAAGCTGATTAAAAAGAGGGGGATCTGTTTATTGTTATTTCTTTTAGATTGGTATTTTATCTTGAGACCCAAGGAAGAAGCTAATCTTCAACTCTCAGCTCTGTGACAAATATGCGTGTACAGTTTTGACAGATCCAAACTTAGAATATTAGGCTACATAAAAAAATACATTAAAAATATATTATAAATAATATAGACAAATATAAATAATCATCCTAAAAAACCATCAAACATGTCCCCAATTAGAAATACAAATCATGTTTTTGCTTCAAATGGCATATCAGCAGGTTTATGAATTCGTAAGTGACCTTTTTTGTAGCCTATAAAAACCATTTCATCAATGAGAGGTCCTCACTGTTGCTTCAAAAGTCCGTGTGTGTTGGATCTGGCCAGTGGCTCTTGTAATTATTATACTCTGGCTCAAAACTCACATCTTGGCGGCCACGCGTGTGCGCCTCTTCACCTCCAGAGAGGCTGTGCGGCCAAAGCACGACCCGGCCTGCCAGCGGGGATTTACGGATTGGCGCTCTGCCCGGCCGCAGGCAGTCTAGTTCGCTCGGTTCTCACGACCTCAGCACCACAACGGCATCTCTGAACTATTAACTCAGACACGCAGGCAGATAGAGAAGCCACGGAGCCCACACACTGCCAACTAGTGTTTCAGCAATGCACATGTGCGAAAACAAGCTTTTCTATGCGATTTAGATTAGCCCCGAGGGTTTTGAGTAGAGGACGAATCTTTCAATGTCTTTCAGGGGGGTCTACTTTTTTTCTTCTTCCTGTGAGCATTTCTTTCATTAATTTTGTGTTTAGATTTAAACACACCGTAAAGATTTTATGTGCTATAGCCCTATTTCTGATGTGTAAATCCATAATAATGTGATAAATAATGCTTTTCAAATTGTTTCAAACGAAATGTGCTCAGTATACAGCTGTTGCTGTGGTTACCTTCTGGGCGAAAGGACTTCAGTTCATAGTTATTTTTTACTTAAATCTCTTTTAAACCAGTAGATGGCACACAAATTCAGCGCAGCACTTTTCTTAACCGCTTTTAATGATAGGCCTACGTGGAAATTTAGATCCGATCCTTGACTTGATCGCATAGCTTAGGCTACTACAGCAATGCAAAGTTCTGTGTTAATTAATTTGATTTAATATTTAAGTTAAATGCTGTAGATTTATGTAGCAAATGAGAATCGATAACATTATTGACTATATTTGGAGACAGACTTTTCTCAACAGTTTATCAATAAATGAAAGAATAGCCTAGACGGGGCAAAAAATGCACCCCTGATATTGGCGCTAAAGGCACAATTATTAATATGATAATAAAAAAGCTGGCTGACTTTTCCATTTGTTGACATGACAAGGTTCAGATGGTGAATAGGGTATAATTTCAAGTTGGGTGTCCACCTTAGAGATACTCACTTAAATTCTTTCGATGATGAAAACGTCATAGTCTATTTAAAAATATGATATTTATCATAGGCTATCATAAAATAAATACCATATTTGTAACTATGTAACGCTATAGGCTATTACATTATTATGGGATCTCTCAATCAGTGCTTTCAGAATCTTTAATTTTTTTCTGGCTATTTTTAAAATGAACATTTTAATGACAGGCCTATATTTATTAAACTAAATGAATTAGGCATATTTTATTTGTCAAAATAGTACAAACTTTGCTTAAGAGATTGTTTTGAACAAGTATTAACTTGTACATTATTATTGTACATGCATTGTAAAAAAAAAAGAATTATTTCCTAGCCTACCACAATTTTTTTTTTTTTTTTTTTTTTACGTTTTCAGAAGCCCCCAAACTCACATAATTTGTGGTTCTGAAATTAGCCTAAGTTTTGCACTTCAGGGAGAAAATGATGACCACTCTATGAATTAAGTAGCCTATATCACATAAAATAAAGCAGTAAAATAATATTCTATTACAATAACCTATGGAAATTAGGCTAGGCCTAGTGATGTGTTAATATAGCCTAACTTTAAAAAGCCCGACCATCTCAGCACTGGGTTTAACACGACTGAGTTGTTAAGTGGCAAACCCTGTAGCGGCCGGTCACCATGGGTGTGTGTAACCTAATCCGAAAGAGAAGAGGACCGCTGACTGCAAGTGGCAGACACACGGCAAACGCCATGCCGACAGCCCGCGCAACACGTCTCCCAGTTCCGGAGCTCACGCGCAAAGGGAAGATAAGTTTACACCCTCACATGGATAACATAAACGACTGAGAGAGGCCTGCATGTCAAGCTGTAATAATGAAATATGTTTTTTAATAACATCTGAATCCTATAATATTTTAATTAAGAAAGAGATTTGGTGTTGAGGAGGTAACTCATCAACAGTTTAGCCAGAAAAGGGGCACGAAAGCACCCAAGCTATTCAGGTGCTATAACTAAAGCAACTGGTACACAAAAGGAGGAGAGGATTCTTCCATATTCTCTTTTCACTGAGACAATCTGTTAGTGACATTAACCCAAAGCGTATTTCCCAGACCAATGAATGGGGGTTTAGGAGTTCTTAAAGATCCCGCTGCATACAGGATGAGACCCTTTTGAGATGTTTAATTACCTTTTTGCAAAAGAAAAGAAAGAAACCCTCTCATTGCCTTTGTCATTTCAACCTGTGACACTTTAGGGTGATCTCTTCCCGCCAGAAGTAGAAACTATAAGAGCAATATTGGGTTATCCAGGAAACCTAACTGAGCATTAAAGTTTAAAGGCATTTCTGCCATTAAAATGTGTTGTTTTAAATGTGTACATTGGTTTAAGAAAACTTGCGTAAAAACCGTCAATCTTCGTGTGTAGCCTTAAAAAAGTCACAATAATTGTCAAAATATTTTTAAAGATAGAATCAAGTAATAGCAAAAAAAAAAAAAAAAAAAAAAAATCCTTTAACTTACTCCAGTTTGGATATTAGATTTGCCTACAAAAACTACAGATCTTGATATAAAAAGGCTTCAACACGATACATTTTCGTAATTTTGATTTATTCAGCATCAAACATAAACACTTATCATGAAAGAAACAAGAAAGCTTTGGCATGATATAATCTTTTACAAACTTTGTACAAAACTAAATTCTTTCATTTACAAAAAGTACTTTATAAACATTAAGTGTTATTCTGCTGAATTAACAACAAAATATTCATTAACAACATCCAAATATTGGAATCAGCTAATAAACATAATATGCGCCTTGTTTAACAGAAGGTCAACAAAGTCCCTTATAACGGAACTAAACGTATTTTCTTCATCATGAAAAACTGTTTTAGAAGTTCGTATAGGATGAGCAAGTCTACCAAGGTCTCCACACCGGTTCATTGCTTTCTGCTCCGGCACTAACACCAACGGGACTGACGGCCTGTGAAACGCCGGCGAAGGAGGTCATTCCATGCACGGGAGAGGCCGCCGTGGGAGCGGAGCTGGCCTGGACGGGACTGGCGTTGACAGCCACTGGAACACCGGCGTTTGCGTACAAGGGAATGACTGGTGTTGTAGCAGATGCGAAAGCTGGGTTGGGGATAAGAAAAGCAAACTGTCCGTCGGTGGCTGGCACCAGCTGGAATCCTCCAAAGACTTTGGGTGAGACCGCTTCTGAAGGACTGAGTTTGGAGCCCATTGAGGCGCCGTTGATGGGCAAAGTTGAAGGAAGCTGCACGTGAAGAGGCTGAGCCAAATGAGCCTGCTGAGATGGGGCAGGTTGACCGTAGTTCATGGCCATCATCTGTCCCAAACAACCAGACAGGTGGTTGAGAAGTCGCGACCTAACCTCCGTATTCACCCCCTCGCAGGTAGAGAGGAACCGAGTCACCTCGTTCATGCACTCGTTGAATCCTGCGCGGTATTTGCCGAGGACGTTTGTGTCAGCTGACAGGGCCGCTAGAAAGCAAAGATACAGTTTATTAGGAGTGGGCATTTAGGAAACACAGATACGTTTTAAAATTAGGCTAAATGTTTAAAATCCCACATTTGAATGAATTGGGCTTGTAACTTACCGGTCATCTGAACACGCTGCAAATTGCGCAGGTGCTTGACTGTCATCTCAAGGATATCAGCTTTCTCCAATTTAGAGTGTCTGGAGCTCTGTGAATGGGAAGAACCGATTAGAAATTTTGTTTGAAAATTAAGATTTTGGTGTTAGTGACACGTGAACGGAGCAAACAGATCTGTGGCCAGAACTTACATCTTTTTTAAGAGCATCGAGTATCAGGGTCTTCAGCTGCCCCAGGCTCTCGTTAATTCGCGCTCTGCGGCGTTTCTCCATGATTGGCTTTGAAGACTGAGGATGAAATGCAACGCTCATTAATTTACATTATAAAGACTCTAATATATTTATTTCAGATTGACTGAAATGGCAATTCTGACATTCTTCTAAAGCAAAATACACTCGCAAAAAAGTGCAACACTAAATTATATTTACCTTTCTGTGCTCGCTGGCATTCTTTGGTTTGTCCGGAGTGTGAGATCCACTGGCAGGGGCACCAGCAATAGGTGATGCGGTCTGCTTCTCCATATTATCGGCTGGCATTATCAAAACCAAGGTTGGGTCCGGTATAAGCCAAAAAAGTGTTTATATTCCGTGTGTGTGTTTTTCTTAAACACAGAGACGGGCTCTTAGGATTAAATGCGGAGCGTAGCCAAGATCTCGGGATGGTCACGAGAGAGAGTGTGAGTCCCTCTTATCAGCAATATGACTTATAGTCGGCAGGCTGTCATATGAGGACACGAGCGTGAGTGGCGTAGCGCTTCAGAGGGCAAGTCGAATCTCCCACTGCCACACGCCAGCGGTATTTATAGATAGATCGCATGCTCCCAGTTCGTGTGAAACCCTCTCTGCATTCTTTCCCACACTCGCTTCAGCCAATAGGCGCGCGGACTCACCCATTGGGCGCGGGCAGACTGCTGATTGGACAACACCCCCGCGGGCTGTCAGTCACGCGCTGCTCAATCAGCCCTGGAGGGACAAACAACAAAGAGGCGAGTGCAGTCGGCCTGGCTGTGAAGTGATAAGGGGAATTGGGGGAATACTCTTGCTGTTTGCCACCAACGTTTCTTCATAGCTGAATCACGTATTTCTGCATTCACACACAGCGTGAACAACATTCCTGTACACTTGAGTGTACAGTGTCAGTGTGGTTAAACGGATAAATAGTGTAATTGTATCAACGTAAAAACTTCATTCTTTTTTTTATATTGGTAAAATTATGTATTTCACTAGAACGTCACATACTCACATAACCATAATATTATCACCAACAATATTAATACAACCATATTGTAAATTATCATTGTTATTGTATTTAATTGCACCGGATTTCACGTGAAAGTTGCTTTGGGCAGTATTTATTATTTATTTAATAAAAAAATGTCCAATGCAAATTTGCTGACATGCATTCTATATGCATAACTCTTCTTCCAACTATATAACTAATAAAATAATAATAGCTATATCTGACATATATATATATATATATATATATATATATATATATATATATATATATATATATATTATATATATATATATATATATATATATATATATATATATATATATAATGCACAATCATTAGATACAATATTTAACTGAATTTGTACCACAGTTTAACATTGTGTACAAATACAAATTAATAGTGTCAGTATAGTATATTTATTTGTTTAACTACACGTTGCAGAATGTGCGTATTATAGCAGAAATGCGCGGATTCGGTCGTTGTAGAAACAAAAAAATTTGAGGATCTAGTTGCGCTTCAAAGAAGAAAACAGCTGTATAGGCACGCGAGGCGGTTCGAAGCAGCACGCAGGAAACCAATAGGAAGCTGGCGGCTTTATGCAAATAGAGCGGAGTTTCGTCTTATTGGCTGGGTGAACATCTTACGCGTCAATCATTCCAGCAGTGCAGAAGGCCGAGAGCGCGCGGGGGAGGTGTTGCTACATCTGTCCGCGTGCCAGCCAGTCTGCGCGCTCGCTCACTGCACCGCTGCGTCCCCTGAGCACGTGCCGTTGCTAAACTCGCAGGCTGCGGGGTTTAGAGAACAAGTTTCGCGGCTGCTTTTATTGCTGCTGAGTTATGAACTCATGTTTTTTTCTTTCCGGGTTGACTTTAAACTTGTATGGTCTTGTTCATGTTTGTTGGTGCGTTGCAAGACGATTAAGAAAATGTAATAAATAATTTTTTTTTTTACACTTGCATACAGCCTAATATAAACAAATGTATGCAATGCATGGTCTATAAGTAATGCAATGAATTAAATACATGGAACTCCAAATACACGTCTGTGTTTTGCATCTCCTAGAAAATAACCTTTTTTGCGGGTTCTCCACTACTTTTATTTTCTGACATTTAAAGGACGGTAAAGGGAAATTAAAAACGTATTAGCCGATAATCTATACGCTGTTAATTACAAACACTTTTACAATCAAAACGAATTAGCTAAGTAGGCTAGCTGTTGAAATCCTTTTACAGGAACGAAGTTGTTCTGAGGGTGTTTTTGCCTTGGAGAGACTGAGTGGGAAAATTAATTTATAGGTGTCGCGCGCCATCTATCGAAAGTTTACCTAGAAGTTTAAACAGTCAAGCGGTACCATATCTGACCACTAGGTGGAGCACAGCAGTGACACAATCAACGCCTCACGACCCTCACGACACAAGGTTTAGAATTACAGCAAATCATTTGCAAAGGAGTCACATAAAACAGTGATTTTTAAATCAGTTTGGATAATCAATATACTGAGAGAGAGAGAGAGAGAGAAAACTTTGTATTAGAATAAATACAAAAGTGTCAGGGCTTTGCATACCCACACTTTATTTATGAGTATAGGCTAATACAAATTTGCAATGATACAGTGAGTTTTAGGACAGAATTATGATAATAATAATAATCATCAGATCACCACTGATATATTTTAAAATAATGTGAAATAGGAATGCTTTAATATATATATATATATATATATATTATATGTAACACTGCTAAAACTTAATCTAGTTAAAGTCTATCTTGTACTTATTATGTATCTAAAAAGGTAGAGAAATCCCATAGCAATGGGAATTTATGAAGTCTTGTGTTTAGCTGCTTGTTGACCATTGTTGAGGGACTCTTGTCATTTGTTGCCGAGACTATAGCTGGGGCATGCTGGAAGCCTGTTTGCCCAGGATCCTGAGGTCTGGGGCCAGCTGTGCGCTCACCCCTTCACATTTGCCCTATTTGCTCTGGGATTGAAGTATATTATGTAGCCTTTAATCCTACTTTTTTATGTGCTATACCTCCATAATACCTCTTTTACAGAACTTGAGATCATTATTGAGATGGCCAAGACACTGTCTTTTTTTATCTTTTTATCTAATTGTGTCTTTCTCCAAATATTTCTCATATATATATATGAATAACATAAGCAATTGTAGGCTTTATGGGATTGAAGTATATTATGTAGTCATTAATCCTGTTTTCTGTATGTGCTATGTATATAATTAAGGTTAATTGGGACACTTTTGTCATCGCAGTGGTGAATCATGCACATTTGTTCTAATTTCTGTGTACATGATGATAAACTTTTAGTCAGCAAAGGAAAAGGAGATGAAAAAGATCAAGGCATTGTGTGTTTTGTAATTAGACTTAACTCTGACCAGCACACTGTTGTCCGAGATCAGAGCGTGCACAGTTGTTTCTTTGCACTGAAGGAAAGTTCATTTGTTGTTGGGTAATGAGTCTCGGTCCCTATCCAAATCTGTTCACAGAACGCCGAAAACACAGTCAATTATGTCTGCATTAGCTGCTGTTGTCGGGACAATCCCTTTACACGCTCTTTGATCACATTGCACATTGGCTTGATTCTGCTCTTGAGTTTTGCAGTGATTTCTAAAAATACAGAATGGAAGATTGTATATACTTTTGATGCAAATGATAACCCTGAATATTGTCATGCGTATGATGATGAAAACAGTGTGAGAAGATTGTTAAGTTACATGTGGTTAGCATTTAAAGCATGAAAACAATTCAGCATTTGACTTGAGTATTTTGTTATACAATTTTAACTTATTTTAACTTCTTTAAACCCTATGAGCTAAGAAATCAGTCACACATGACCTCAATGGATGTTTTTCCTGTGATGAATTCCTTCATTATCTGACATGCTCAAAAAATAAAGATGTTGAGAACAACAGGATGACCACAGAGACTTACTGTCTTTGGTCTTTTTTTTTATTATTGCCTTCAACTGACTAAATCAAGAAAAAGAGATTTAAAAATCTTACAGAAATACAGAAGCGTTACAAAATCAGACTTACAATAAATTCTATTGAAGACAGATAATGAATCCACGTACAGACAATAAATCAAATTCATCTCACGGCTTCTTGCTTCCTGTTGTCCTTCTGGAGGAGCTTTGTATCTGTTTCTGCATTTAAAAGTATATGTCGTAATTACTAAATATCAACAAAACATTCAGGCAACAATCTCACATTATAGCTACACCATACAGGCGTTGTGCTAAACAATGACAGACCCTGTTTTCATGCAGAAACTGATTTGAGTACTCGACACAGAACACGATTATGTGCATTAATTATTTGCTGCTAGGTTTCAGAACTTGTCCATGAGGTACTTTAGTTGATCATATCCTGAATAAGAGAAAATCTTGGCAAAAGATCTAAAGAGCAAGTCTTGGCAGGGGAAGATATCTTAAACACACTGTTGCTACGGATTTCTGTAAACCAAACATTGTTGTATTAAAATGCTCTAATACATCTATGTGTCGGATAATGTTGTGTTTACTTGTCCAAGTCTTTCATCTTTATTACTGGCCCTGTGGGGAGCTGTGAGGTGGAATCCCACATTAATTAATTAAAATATGCATGGAGATATTTCTTCCGGAGTATTTGAGGTTTGCTGCATTTAGTCCTCAGGGCTTCAAAGTTCAATTTAAGCAATGGAGTGATATAAAGTGTAGATTTTTTAAGACTTTTCGCTTCAATTCAGTTTCATTGTTCTTATACCTGCAAAAACCTTGGATCAGTTCTGTTTGCTTCGCCATTCAAAAGGGTTGTTGTCATTTTACCATCTGCGGACCAGCATGTTCATTACAATGTGTGGTATTCACTGAGACTCTTTGGTGCTCTTAGAGCAAGAGAGAGCATCCCCCATCTGACCAATTCATGGCTTTCTTCTCTTTTTTAAGAGGCCGTTGATGAGGTTAGCCTAATCAGATTAAGTCAACTCACATTTGTCGGTATAGTTTGTTTTCCCTCAGAGAGCCTGCTGATATCTCCAAATACTTTTTCTTTGAGAACTTTTCATCGTGGCTTCCCCCGCAAAAATCTTTTGAGAGGGATTTCCAATAGACTCTTTTATAAACCTCAGTTCCAGACTGATATGGGTTACTTGGAATGGGTCACTTCACTGCAATGCCGGGACCAAATGGGTAAAAGCTGTGCAAGATCATTCTTACTGACATCTGTGTAAAAGGGCGGATCGAGACAGATTGTGGGAACACAAAACGACAAATTGAATTCTGAGAATCGCTGGAACCCCTAATTTAATTCCTAAATAAATGTTTGTAGGAGCTTACAGGGACTACAACGCTAATGCAATCTTCTCTCATTTTAAAACAATGACACGGCATCAACGCCTTTATGGTTGCTTGTAGCTCAGTTCGGCTACAATCAAGAGGCTAATGTTGTGTTTAACAGTGAGATGTTAATTGTAAGCTCATTTAGGGTGATTAGAATTGTAAAATTGTTAATTGCTGACAAAAGACTTACAAGTAATGCTTTAAAAGGTCCCTTAGATAAACAGGTTGTTGGTGGATAATGTTTTTAGGTTTAATATTCCGCTCAAAAGTTTGAGTTTGAGTTTTTTAAGGAAATTAATACTTTTATTTGGCAAGGATGCATAACATCAAGAGCAACATTAAAGACTTTTACATGGTTAAAAAAAAATCTGATAAGTGCCATGCAATTCAAATGCACAAACAAAAACTCCAAACTTTTGAATGGTATAACTGCTATATATATATATTATTTTCACAACATGAAGGCATAATTTTAGGACATTTGAGATGAGCTCACTCTACCACTCTACCCTAAAAGAAGTTAGGAGCATGAAAGCCTATAGCCCTCTTGGATCTGCTCCTTCTGTTAAGAACTGATCTGAGATAAATACTGGTGTAACCCGTCACACCCAAAAAACATAATTATTCACTTTAACAGGACTGTCATTTTGGTGCCATTAAACAAGCTCAAGAAAATTGTCTTTAGAAGAAGCTTATAATTATATCTCATTTTAAGATCGTCTGGATGCAACTCACACCCCTCACAGTCCTACTGTCTCCCGCCACTGCGTCCATCCAAGCATACAGTAATGAAAGGTATATCCTATTAAGAACAGATCTTACACCTGTAAGTTCTCTGATGTCCTCATCAGCAGCTCAACATCATTCGACTCCCTGCACTAATAACAGGCTTTAGAGACAATGAGCACAATGAGTGAAGAACAGCCCTTTTCATAAGGTTTTAAGAGGCCTCCCTTCAGATAAGGAGGCATGCTGCTTAAATGGGGACAGCAGGGACAAGGCAAGCTCATATATATTGGGACCTGACATTTAATTACATTATGAGGAATCAGCAGTGATTTGGGTCCCACACACCAAGCTTTGACAACACTGGTACACTTCTTTCACATCACATCTTTAAACTGCAAATGTGTGCTGACAGAGACCTTCCCCACTGCTGAGGAACATGCCACCACTGTACGGACCCTCCCCATCTCATCTGCAAACTCCTGGAAGACTTGGAGTGACGCAGTTAAAAGAATACATCAAAGAAGATGGGTTTACAGATGCAAGATCTAAATATTTCGAAGGTAGGTGTGCAGTGTTGTGCATTGTGTGGATAGTTCCCCTAAAAATTAAAATTACCCCGTGATCATCCTAGGTGTATATGACATTCTTCTTTCAGATGAATACAATCGAAATTATATTAAAAAATGTCCTGGCTCTTCCAAGCTTCTGTATATTTTCTGAAGTCCATCAAAGTGCATCCATCCATGATAAAAGTGCTCCACATGGCTCATGGGGGTTTATAAAGGCCTTCTGAAGTGAAGTGATGCATTCGTGTAAGACAAATATCCATATTTAAAACTTTATCGACTACAATAACTAGCTTCTGGCATACAGCCTACACAAGTCGACTTTAAGTCAACGCATTTTGGCACGCGTCGCCAAAAGAGTAACACTTGATGATGTGTGGATTGCTTTTATCATGGATGGATACACTTTTACGGACTTCAAAACTTAAATGGCCATTCACTGCCATTATAAAGCTTCGAAGAGCCAGAACATTTTTTAATATAAAACATATGTTTAATATAACGATTGTATTTGTCTGAAAGAAGAATGTCATACACCTAAGATGGCTTGAGGGTGAGTTAATCATGGGGTAATTTTCATTTATGGGAGAACTATGCTTAAATACTGACTAGGGAGAAGATGAGACAGTTCGCTGTTTTAAAGTGTATTGGCTGAAAACACACATAGAAAAAAAGAATAGACACCGTCTGCAAGACTGAAAAAGAGTGGTATTTAAAGATTTAGGTAATATTATAGGTTTGTTAGCTTTGGTTCTGTGTAAATGAAATGCGATTGTGATCACAGGTCTAGCTAAAACATTTCAATTACATTTAATTAAAAACAATTGTTTTTACTCTTATTTTATTTTAATTAAATAAAAAATTTAAACAATACTTTTACTATAAACTAAGCTGATTCTTAACCTCCCTTTAGAGATATATTTAGAGAAATATATATATGTTTTTATTGTATTTGTGCAATTAGTCAAACAAATATACTGAATGTTGTGCATTCTGTTATAGAACTGATAAATAAAGTAATCAAGCGCAAATGATTCATGTCAGCGAATAAGGAAGAATTTGTTTAAACCATTTTGCATTTACACAAAACAAGCAAGACAAATCTTTGAAACACTTTGGTTAATGCGCTTGGAAGAGTTAAAAGCTGAAAATGAACCAGAAAAAAATTGCATTTGTCACTGGGCAACATTCTGAATGCTATCATCAATCCTGTGATTTAACCGAAATTGTGCATTGTGAACGTAACAAACGGAATTATTTAAATTAATTTGGTTTTCTCTTGTGTGTTAAAGCGCATGCATTTCTCTGAAGGAATTGGTGCAAACTTTGGACACGAACAATGCGTAGAATTCACAAAACCAATATTGTTCAAAGGGAGCGTTTCCAGGTTTTGGTCATTGATAACCATGCTAAAAGTGCCATTGATCTTTTTGTTCCATTTGGTTGGTTGGAGAAAATGGTCTGCATTCTGCTTCTTGAGTCCATAAAATGACTCTCTTTGTCATGAAGCAAAATCAATGCAAATTAATCTTTTATCCATTTCCCTGTGAATAATTAAACGTCTTTCTACTTTTGTCTGTGCCTACTTGCCAAAACAAAATAAAAAAGGTAGAGAATGTGGGCATTTATTGGCTGGCTGGAGGAGTGAGTTGACCCTTCTCTCCAGTCACAAAGAAGCCTTTATGGAGGCAGCACATTGTATGGAGTGAGTTTATTCCCTTTTGACTGACCAGCACTGCGGGACACCCACCACGTGCTATCTGTGCCTCAGCCAAACCGGGACTATTTACCCCGATGAAAAGCCAACTAAAAACACCACGAAATCCATGGCCATGACCCGTTCTCCTCTGGTGCTCTCTGGGACATGATGACAGACAAGATAGCAGGAGATACTGAAGTTGGGAAGCCATTATTAAGGGAATAAACATTTATATCATCCATTGAAAGTACCTGACTTTGGTAGTCCTAAAGCCTTTTATCTTATTTTGGGCCAAACAGTGGTGGAGGAGATGGGCTGTTTCTCTCAAAACACCATGAACTCATACAATAAAATAAACTCCTATAAGATCAGAGCAACAAAGGCCCGGCTGGATAGAAGAGACAAACACTTCTATTAGTCGTCTCTCTCTCTCTCTCTCTCTCTCTCTCTCTCTCTCTCTCTCTCTCTCTCTCTCTCTCTCTCCTCTCTCTCTCTCTCTCTCTCTCTCTCTCTCTCCTCTCTCTCTCTCTCTCTCTCTCTCTCTCTCTCTCTCTCTCTCTCTTCTGTCCTTTTGAGGGGCTTCAGCACAGAGATCACTGCTGTAATGTTTACACTCGGAATATTGTGGGATTGTAAAGTCTGAGGGGTGGGGGTGACAACGTGAAGACAATTCAACACATCAGACAATTACCATTGGAGAATTGATAGATGGAAAATTTGCTAAATTATCCTTTTTACTGACAAATAGTTATCCTCAATATACGGCCTTAAGCCCAAAGTATACTTTGGTTTTTACACAAACGCTATAGGGTATGTTTACAATGTGCATGATAGGGAGGTTAAGCCCAAAAAAATAGGCCTTTGACTTCAAGTCATGATGCAAAGGTCACCTTTGGATCATGACACAAGTGAGATCACACTTTGTATCAGAAATAAACATGGTTTTTTTTTCTTCAAAAATGGCCGCCAATGCGCCCAAATATTTGCTTCTGTTATCGCTATAATGACAAATTTGGTGTCAAAGTGTACATTTTTGGGGTCAAGGAATCCAATAAAATTGGTTTCAAGTTAGAAAAAAAATAAATTTCCCCATACCATGACAATTGGGGGTAAATATGCACATTTCACATAAAAATTGTGTCATCAGAGTGACTTAACTTATCTTTTCGTTCAAAAACTTTAATTTTGTATTTAAGCAGTGCAGCCACTTCTGTACATTACATTTGTCCTAAGTAGCATGATATTTTGACCAGTCAGGAGTAGCCTATCATCCTGATACCCCTCACATTGACTTGTGTCCACTGTAGTGGACCCTTTGTTTTCATGAATGTTCCTTGAATTTTTTTATCTACTCTATCAATTCCTGCTGTACTGCACAGAGGACACCCTGGGCTTTCTATTGATTTGTGATTTGGAGAGCGGTATGTATGTACAATTTTTACTATTATTATCATCATCATCACCAGGACCATCTAAATGTACTTAATGACTCCATGTTGTAGGAGACAGAACTGAAGCAGAGAGTATTCTTTATAAGATAGTTGAGGGAGATTCAAACTTAGACCTGTCAGATGAGGAGAGAGATGAGGATGAATTTGAACATGACGTGTGGTATCATGAAATATGCAAATTGGCTGACCAATGCAAAGTTCCCTTTATCGAAAAAGGGAACTTCGAGATGCGTCGAACGACACGGTGGGAACGCCTCTTGCGTGATTGCGTCTGAAGCATCTATGCCAACTAGTCCAATGGAATGAGAGAATGAGCGTCACGGGCGGGTGACGTCATGAACCAGGAAAGGATAAGAGCACTTCCGCTGCTCGCCGGCATTTAGCTTCTGTTGCCTCAGCAAGCGATCTGTGTCAAAACTGTCTCTGTCTATTTATTGTTGTCTGTTGCAATATTGTATGGAAACGTTATGGCGAAACAAATTACAAACAGTGTGTTTCTCCCTGCCCGCGTTTATTTAAACGGGTGGGGACACACACGAGTTTTGTTTAATTTGTTTGGGGTAGAGCATACTTCTCAGCCCTTGAAAGAAAAAAAGGTGGGGGCTGAGTTCCAACTCTGTGAAATAGTATGCTCTGCTCTCGCCTGTCACTCTGTATGATAGTGACAGGCTTGCGATTCCCAGGACCCGCGTTTGCCGAGGCAGCGTGAGGAATGCATTCCTGGGGATCGCAGATGGATCTTTTGGAGGGGTTTGAAACGGGTCCGTGGGCCTTTTTTCCTTCCTTACCCGGAAGATCCAGCTCTATCTCCCCGGTGTCGGAAGCACGCTCTGCGGTTTCTTCCGCTCGGGGAGAGAGAGCCCTTTTTCCTTCATATTCTCCTCCGAGGAGGTTAAATGTTTTAGAATATTGAAAGTGAAAGCAAGCACACACACTGTTGAATTAGATTCGCCATCTATTTCCCCAGTATATGATGAACTGGTGGAGGTTTTGTCCCGTGCTGTTAATAAATTAAATATTTAATGGCCAGCTGAGATTAGGGACACTCCTAAAAACTTATCGAGCGTCTCCTACATCTATCACATTATCTCCACCACGAGGCTTCCCTTTTCCCTGATTTACACACTGAATATTTAAATTGTGGGATAAACCGTATTTTATTACTACTTTCAGCCCTCGTGTTAAAGATTTATTCAAGGGTTGAAAGATTACGGTTATGATATAATGCCCCAGGCTGAAAAAAAAAAATAGAAAAATGCTGTTTTCACCTGGTCCAGCATCGTCATTTAAAGCCTCTGCTTTGCTCAATAAACCTATCACTAAAGAATCTCGCGTTTGCCGAGGCAGCGCGTAGGTTCAATGTTGTAATCAGAATCTAGCTCGGATCTCGCGTTTGCCGAGGCACCGCTTAGATTTCGAGTGTACTTTGCAAAATAAGATTCTGTGGCTGGGATCTCGCGTTTGCCGAGGCAGCGCGTAGGTTTAATTATAGCTACTTTGGTTTTATGGGTAAAGCTTATACGGCAGCAGGTCAGCTGGAGAATGTTTATAGAAAACTATAGTATAATGCTCCAGGCTTATCAGGCCGATCTGCTGGGGTTCTGGATATAGTGAAATTTGAGCCTTCGCGTCTCTTCGGCGACGCATTCCATGCGTTCGTTGTTAGGTGATGCATTATATATATATATATATATATATATATAAAAAATATATATAATAAGGTTTCTCCCTCGCTGTGTCCAGCCCCCTGGGGCTGCTGGGCGTGAGCAGCTCCAGCCGTCTAGTTCATCATATTATGTGCACAGAAAGTGAGGACAGCCCCGACCGAAGTGGAGTGGTGTACACCTCATTACACGGTGCCCGTTCCATTTCGGGGTCCTCACGAGACCCTCCTGCCAACCCTGCCACCTCCGGTGCTTCAGGGCGCAGCGGTCTCCAGCGAGTCGCTGATGCTATGCTGCGGCACAGCATTGGTTTCGCGCCCTCTGAGGGGGGCTTTTGAGTAGTCAGGTCAGGTAGTTCCTGCCATTATGTTTCAGGCTCCAGATTTGGCTCTCTCAGTAACACCAGAGGCCAGCCTCGAGAGGCTGGTTCCCTTAGTAAATTTTTTGGCAGCGTGGAAGCTTCTGCCGAATATTTCTCATTGGGTCCTGCAGATTGTAGAGAGAGGATACAGAATCCAGTTTGGCTCTCGTCCTCCTCATTACAGCGGGGTGCTGCCCACAGTGGTGCATCCCGAGCAGGCTCTGGTAATGGAACAAGAAGTAAAGGCCCTGTTAGCAAAAGAAGCTATAGAACAGGTGTACTCACCCGTCAGAGAGTCGGGTTTTTACAGCCATTATTTTATTGTTCCAAAAAAGGATGGAGGGTTGCGTTCCTTTTTAGATCTTCGCCTGTTAATTCGGTCAGTTCGGAAACTAAAGTTCAAGATAGCTGACCCTCAAACAGATCGTGACCCAAATCAGATCCGAGGACTGGTTTGTCACGATAGATCTAAAGGATGCATACTTCCATATCTCCATCCTCCCTCAGCACAGGAAGTTCCTATGGTTTTCTTTCAGGGGCAAAGAATACCAATATCGGGTTCTTCCTTTCGGCCTAGCTTTGTCACCCGTTCGCATTCTGAATTATATCGACGACTGGCTGATTCTAGCGGAATCAGAGCAGTTGGCGGTTCGGCACCGAGGTGTCGTTCTCGCTCATATGCAGATGTTGGGGTTGAGGCTCAATACCAAGAAGAGTGTGCTTTCTCCAGTATTGAGAACCACTTTCCTTGGTGTGGTACGGGATTTAGTATCCTAACAGCCACAGAAGAGCTGAGGCTAGGCCAGTCACGCACTGTAAAACAGTTCAAGAGACTGTCGGGTCTTGTTGCAGCAGCGTCCAACGGAATTCCTTTTGGCATGCTGTACATGAGACCTTTACAGCGCTGGCTCAGGACCAGAGGGTTTCTCCCGAGGGGAAACCCACTTTGCATATCAAGGTCACGCGGCGATGCTTTCGTGCCTTAGTTATATGTAGTAAACACTGGTTCTTAACCCAAAACCAGTCACGCATTGTAAACAGTTCGAGAGACTGTTGGGTCTACTGGCAGCAGTGTCCAACGGAATTCTTTTTGGCATGCTGTATATGAGACCTTTACAGTGCTGGCTCAGGACCAGAGGGTTCTCCCCGAGGGGAAACCCACTTGCATATCAAGGTCACGCGGCGATGCTTTCGTGCCTTAGTTATATGTAGTAAACACTGGTTCTTAACCCAGGGTCCGGTGTTGGGAGCTCTTTGCCATCGAGTTGTGATCTCGACAGATGCTTCCCTCACCGGCTGGGGAGCGGTAATGGAAGGCCGCTCGGTTCAGGGTCTGTGGAAAAGCCATCATCTTTCTTGGCACATAAATTGCCTGGAGATGATGGCTGTCTTCAATGCGTTGAGACATTTCCTTCCGGACCTAAGAGGCCATCATGTGCTCGTTCGAACAGACAACACATCAGTGGTCTCTTATCTGAACCGCCAGGGGGGTCTGCGCTCGCGTCCGCTTTGCAAACTGGCGCACCAGATCCTTCTGTGGTCTCTGGGGAAGGTACTCTCCCTGAGGGCAGTGTATATTCCTGGGGACCAGAATATAGGAGCAGACATCCTGTCGAGGCAGGAGCTGAGGCCAGGGGATTGGAGACTCCACCCCGAGGCGGTGGAGAAAATCTGGGAGGCATATGGTCAGGCAGAGGTGGATCTGTTCGCGTCTCAGAACACGACGCACTGTCCGCTCTGGTATTCTCTGACGCACCCAGCCCCCCTGGGGCTGGATGCCATGGTGCAGACGTGGCCGAGGCTACGTCTGTACGCCTTTCCCCCTGTTGCTCTGCTCCCAGGAGTTCTGGAGAGGGTCCGTCGGTATGGAATAAGCCTACTGCTAGTAGCACCACGCTGGCCAAGTCGGATCTGGTTTGCGGACCTGATCCTTCTTCTAGACGGGCCTCCATTGGAGATCCCTTTGAGGAGGGACCTTCTGTCTCAGGCCGGGGGCACAATATTTCACCCTCGGCTTTCACCCTCGGATTTGGAATCTTTGGGTTTGGCCTCTGAGGGGGCCCAACTTATAGATAGTGGTCTTTCAGCTGAGGCTGCTGAGACCATCCTAAGCTCCAGAGCTCCGGCTACGAGGAAACTTTATGCGCTTAAATGGAGAGTTTTCTCCTTATGGTGTCACCGACACCAGTGGGATCCAGTTAACTGTTCTGTCAACACAGTACTCGAGTTCCTGCAGGAGCGCTTTGTGTCAGGTCTTTGTCCTTCCACACTAAAAGTTTACGTGGCAGCCATTGCGGCTTATCATACTATGGTGGGAGGTATATCTTTGGGTCGAGACCCCCTGATTACACGTTTCCTTCGTGGCACCTTGAGGCTGAGGCCTGCAATCCGCACTAAGGTGCCAGCTTGGGATTTGACTATAGTTCTAGAAGGCCTGTCTAGGGCCCCATTCGAGCCCTTAGATTCGGTCTCAGAAAAGTTCCTGACTTTCAAGACTATCTTTCTGCTAGCTATTTCGTCCCTAAAGAGAGTTGGCGACCTTCAGGCTCTTTCGGTCTCCCCCACCTGCCTTGAATTTGCACCGGGGATGGTCAAGGCGTTCCTATACCCAAAACAGGGATACGTCCCTAAGGTTCCAACCTTGACTCCGAGGCCTATTGTGCTGCAGGCTTTCTGTCCTCCTCCATTTGCAACTGCGGACCAGGAAAGACTGCACCTGTTGTGTCCAGTGCGAGCATTGGACACATATGTACATCGGACATCCTCATTCAGAAAGTCCGACCAATTACTGATTTGCTTTGGATCACCTAAGAAAGGTCTTCCTGCTTCAAAACAGACAGTCAGTAAGTGGATAGTCGAGGCTATTTCACTGGCATACGAGTACTCGGGCCAGCCTTGTCCTTTGGTGGTCCGAGCCCACTCGACCAGGAGTATGGCGGCTTCTAAAGCCATATTGCAGGGGGTATCTCTTCAAGATGTTTGTGATGCGGCGGGCTGGTCCTCTCCGCTCACATTCGTGAGATTTTACAGTCTGGACCTGGATGCTGCCCCAGGTTCTCAGGTGCTGAGTGCTTAGATCAACAAGAAAGAAAGACTGACACTCAGGTACTTGTAATTATGGCGGGTTGGGTATTCTCGTTCCCACCGTGTCGTTCGACGCATCTCGAAGTTCCCTTTTTCGATAAAGGGAACGTCTCAGGTTACTATTGTAACCATAGTTCCCTGAGAAACAGGGAACGAGACGATGCGTCCCCCTGCCATACTTCCTGCGTCCCTGCGATCGGCTTGCTTCGGCAACTGTCGAAGCTAAATGCCGGCGAGCAGCGGAAGTGCTCTTATCCTTTCCTGGTTCATGACGTCACCCGCCCGTGACGCTCATTCTCTCATTCCATTGGACTAGTTGGCATAGATGCTTCAGACGCAATCACGCAAGAGGCGTTCCCACCGTGTCGTTCGACGCATCGTCTCGTTCCCTGTTTCTCAGGGAACTATGGTTACAATAGTAACCTGAGACGTTTTTTACTTACGAGTAGTCAATAGGAGACCATATCACATCCATAACACTGAGATTCAAATATATGTGTTAGAGGTTTAATTATTATTCCTATTAACTTTTATTTATTGTGTTCCCATCATAATACAGGTGCAATAATGTTGTCCTTACCAGGATAATTGGAGGTGAAGTATGCAATGTTTTATTAAAAAACTCATGCCAAACACACAGTCCATTCACAACTTAATGATAATTTAATAAATAACAATTTAAAGTGTTGAATATGTGTATTATGGGTGCAAAGGAACTGATTAGTTAGACAACAAGTTCATAACTATGTTCACAGTTTTTAAGTAGGCAATGCCATACCTACAATATTCTAGTGATAAAGACTAATAGTTTAGTGTAAATGCATCACTAAGATGATTTTCTATTTAGATGTCTGCACCACTGTGGGAACATGAGCCACGACATCCACAAAGAGGCATGCAAGGCAGCCTCAATGAAATTTGCATATTATATTCATTCATTACACACAGACTGATATATTTCAAGTGTTCATTCCTTTTAATTGTGATGATTATAACTGACAACTAATGAAAACCCCAAAATCAGTATCTCAGAAAATTAGAATATTGTGAAAAGGTTCAATATTGAAGACACCTGGTGCCACACTCTATTCAGCTAATTAACTCAAAACACCTGCAAAGGCCTTTAAATGGTCTCTGAGGCTACGTTTACACATAGCCGGGTATTTAGAGAAACGAATATTTTCCTCCCCTCCGTTTTCAATAATAACATCGTGCACACACCCGCATAAATACGCCGCGAGCGCCATCATTATTACTATGCCAAACCGATGGGCGGCAGTGTAGGGAGAAGGATAAAGCCAATCAGAATCCTCAGAATCGACACGAGAGAACCTAAAACCCCGTTTCTCCCAGTTGACACGGCAACACATAACCGGCGTTTTCAGAAATCTCCACTTTGGCCGGAGTTTTTAGAAATAATCGTTTTCTGTGATAAAAACGGGGTTTTCGTGTAAACGAGAGGCCAAAACGCAGGGAAATATCTGCGTTTTCCCTTCGTGTAAACGGGGCCTCAGTCTAGTTCTGTTGGCTACACAATCATGGGGAAGACTGCTGACTTGACAGATGTCCAAAAGATGACCATTGACATCTTGCACAAGGAGGGCAAGACACAAAAGGTCATTGCTAAAGAGGCTGGCTGTTCACAGAGCTCTGTGTCCAAGCACATTTATAGAGAGGCGAAGGTAAGGAAAAGATGTGGTAGAAAAAAGTGAACAAGCAATAAGGATAACCGCACCCTGGAGAGGATTGTGAAACAAAACCCATTCAAAAATGTGGGGGAGATTCACAAAGAGTGGACAGCAGCTGGAGTCAGTGCTTCAAGAACCACCACGCACAGACGTATGAAAGATATACTTTCAGCTGTCCCATTCCTTGTGTCAAGCCACTCTGGAACAAGACACAGCGTCAGAAGCGTCTCGCCTGGGCTAAAGACAAAAAGGACTGGACTGCTGCTGAGTGGTCAAAAGTTATGTTCTCTGATGAAAGTAAATTTTGCATTTCCTTTGGAAATCAAGGTCCCAGAGTCAGGAGGAAGAGAGGAGAAGCACAGAATCCACGTTGCTTGATGTCCAGTTTAAAGGTTCCATAGTCAGTGATGGTTTGGGGTGCCATGTCATCTGCTGGTGTTGGTCCACTGATGTTTTCTGAGGTCCAAGGTCAACGCAGTCGTATACCAGGAAGTTTTAGAGCACTTCCTGCTTCCTGCTGCTGACCAACTGTATGGAGATGCAGATTTAATTTTCCAACAGGACTTGGCACCTGCACACAGTGCCAAAGCTACCAGTACCCGGTTTAAGGACCATGGTATCCCTGTTCTTAATTGGCCAGCAAACTCGCCTGACCTAAACCCTATAGACAATCTACGGGGTATTGGTGAAGAGGAAGAAGCGATACGTCAGACCCAACAATGCAGAAGAGCTGAAGGCCACTATCAGAGCAACCTGGGCTCTCATAACACCTGAGCAGTGCCACAGACTGATCAACTCCATGCCACGCCGCATTGCTGCAGTAATTCAGGCAAAAGGAGCCCCAACTAAGTATTGAGTGCTGTACATGCTCATACTTTTCATGTTCATAATTTTCAGTTGGCCAACATTTCTAAAAATCCTTTTTTTGTGGTCTTAAGTAATATTCTAATTTTCGGAGATACTGAATTTGGAATTTTCATTAGTTGTCAGTTTTAATCATCACAATTAAATGAAATAAACATTTGAAATATATCAGTCTGTGTGTAATGAATGAATATAATATAATTATAAACTGTGAACATAGTTATGAACTTGTTGTCTCACTAATCAGTTCCTTTGCACCCATAATACACATATTCAACACTTTAAGTTGTTATTTATTAAATTATTATTAAGTTGTGAATGGACTTTGTGTTTGGCATGCGTTTTTTAATAAAACACTGCATACTTCATCTCCAATTATCCTGGTAAGGACAACATTATTGTTTTTTAGTCTTGGAACCTATTTTATTGGACTCCTTGACCACAAAAATGTACACGTTGATACCAAATTTGTCATTATAGCTATAACAGAAGCAAAGATATGGGCCTCTCAAGTATGGTCGATACAAAATGTGATCTCACTTGTGACTTAGGATAAATTTATTTCTATGGCCCTAAGGTACTTCCATACCAAAGGGGACCTTTGCATCATGACTTGGAGTCAAAAGTCACTTAACCTCCCTACTGATGCGATTTTTGTCATCAGGACAGTACATGCCTGATTTTTCAAACAATGTGTAGCTTGCACATGCACTTTGATTTATTTTGCACATATTATTTCGCTATCTTTGTTTGCAACACTGGCCCAGGCCGTAGTTTCACAATTGGATAAGAAATGAGGAGACAGGACAAAAACCACAAAAAAACATCTGAAGACGGCAACAACAATAGATGTCTACATTGACGAGTGCTTGTTTGAGGAGGTTAAGAGATACATTGAACAAATTCAAATGAGTACAAAATGATTTGTATTCCTCAATGTTTGGAGAAAAATACCACTGGACATTGATTAATCTTTCTAGAGCACATCTGTTGAGCACCTTTGTTCATATACACACTATCTAATGAAGAATAATTAGAATAAAGGCTGCTGTTTTACTGTTTAAAAAAAACTAGTATACTTTGGGCTTTACAGTCCACATCCTAAATCTAAATGAACTCTGTCATCTATGCTGGCTCAAGCCCCCTGCAATGGCTGACCCTGCACCCCTCGGCCTCTGGCCCCTCCTGCCCAGGGAGGCTGCAGTCGAGCTGGGGCCTTGGCTCATTAGTGTGCCCACCTGGAGGCCAGTGGGCAGCCTACAGGGACCAAGCCCTTGATCTGTGGGCTATAAGCAACATTGTGACAAGGTCTGTTTGGAGCCCGCAGACCAGCCAAGACAACACAACAGAATGGACGCCCTCCGTAGCGCAGCCCCAGCCAATTACTTTAATGATCCCTGGGATGCTTTTTCCTCTCTAATTCTTCCCTGTTCTGAGGTGAACTCATTAACAGTTTCAACTTTTGTATTTGTTTCCAGTTGAAGTGTCCCACATCATGTCAAACTCCATAACCTTCGAGCGGACTTTCTTGGTTTTGATGGTACTACAGTTATCAGGGTCCTTGAAATTTTATATTGAGGGAATTTCCACAAAGGTCAGATTCTGCTGATATGGATCAGTCCCTTATGCAGTATCTTTTGAGACCTGTAACTTTAAAGAACCAAAAATGCATGCATTGTAAATTAAACTTTAACTGTTTCTATAAAAGAGAAAAGGGTGGACTGGATTGGATAATTTTTGGATACTGGATTGGTGGACTGGATATTTTTTGAGTATGCTCTGCTCAAACTCGGACACTTACACTTTATTAATTATAACATAGGGACAATAAAATACATGCCACACCAGGAATGACCCATATCTGCAGATCTACATATCCTATCCAAATTCTAGTTTAGGTCATAAAAATGTGTGACCAATCTGAAACATTGCAAATAGTGCATACGCAAACAGCAGCACACTGAAGTAACAGAGACAATTTGTTACTTAAAAGTTCCCATGCAACTTTACATGTTCTGTACTGTTCACATATTTATCAACTTCTTACATAACGTACTCGGTTCCCTGAGAGTAAGGGAACGAGTACTGTGTAGCTATACGCTATGGGAAACTCATTTTCTCGAGAATTTTGAAGTCTTTATTTTAAAATGGAGTGCAGCTGCACAGCCAGCACAACACAGAGCTGTCTAGCTCGCTGATTGGCTGGGCTGCGGGAACTGCATGAACTCATGGAACCATATCTGGGTCCGTCAGAGAGGGGCTATTATGAGGACTGCACACTTGTTCTCCCTGATCCACTCGATGACCTGAGGGAGCATCGAGACCCGAGGGAGTGTGTAAAGGGGAAGGTTGGGCCATTCGTGGGCCAGCACATCCCTGTTCTTTGAAAAGAATATTGGGCAATGAGAGTTGTCTTCTGAGGCGAAGAGGTCTACCTGGACCCTGCTGAAGACACTCCAGATCAGATGAACCGTCTAAGGGTGGAGAGACCATTCCCCGGGGGGGAGATAGCATGTCTGCACCCTGGTTCAGTATGCCCGGTATATGCGCTGCCCAGGTTGGCGTATTTCCATAAAAGGAGCTGTTTGGTCATGGTGTACAGGTTGTATGACCTGAGGCCGCCCTGACGATTTATATATGACACCAATGCCATGTTGTCCGTCTGGACCAAGATGGGGCGGCCTGAAGCCGAACTGGAACGCTTCAGTAGGAAGTGTGACATTGCCTGCGACGACTTCTGTGCAGGTCCCTAAAGGGCTCGGGGTCCGGTCCAGACTCGTCCATGGAGCGGAGGAGTTTCAGCTGGAACACTTGGAGGACCGCCATAGTGTGCAGGGCTGATGCAGCCTGACCAGCGGAAGTATAGGCTCGGCCAGCGAGAGCTGAGATAGACCTGCATGGTTTGGATGGCTGCATGACACACAGTCGGAGCGCAGCATTTGAAACAACGGCGAGAAATTTGCTCTTTTTATTGTATGTGCCGAAGCAAGCTTTTCAAAAGGATATCAGTTGCCGGATAGCCACAGGTAAACCGCGTCGAGAAAAACAGGATGCCGCCGTCCGATGAACTGCTTTGCTGCATCGTCGCTCGTTCCGCTGCTTGGCTCGTTCAACGGCAAAGGCTTCTTGGCAGGAGAATCAGCAAAGATGCGTCGTTCGCTGAAGGAGATTAAATCTGATTCCAATGGCGAAGTGGGCTGCTTATGTAGTCAGCAGCCATGTCCATTCTGGCGCGCATCGGCGCGCATGGCGGGAAGTGTCCTGATAGGATTGTGCGTCCTCGCTGCTTCGCCATAGGTTCTTACTGTGTTGTGCTGGCTGTGCAGCTGCACTGCGTTTTAAAATAAAGGCTTCTATTTTCTTCAGAAAAGGAGTTTTCCCATAGCGTATAGCTACCCAATACGAAGTGAACGTTTTCGAAAGGGAACTACTGAGATACTTTATACAAGCAGTGCATATTTATTTTGTCTACTGCACATCAGTGCTCACTATCTGGTTTACCCTAGTTAACGTCTCCAGAACAGCAAAGCCAATTTAATGAACAGATGCTAACAGTAGCTCTGCACTCTCTCTTCTTTATTAACTGCATGATGACAGATTTGAATTGAAAGTAACAGCGGGGAGGAGACAATGGTGCATTTAGAAGAGCTCATCAAGCTCTCCGGGCTGTTTGATGACTAAGCACAGCCTCAGGTGAAGCTCCCCATCGACACCTCTGGGCCGTGTGCTCTCTTAGCCTCTCCCACTGAGACAGGAGCACAGCGGCTAGCTAACACCGATTAGCAAGAAGTAATCCTTCAAAGCATAGCCTAGACCTGCACGGATAGAAGTGTAACTTTCTAAAGGTATTTAATCAACATGTAAAGAGAATAAAAGCAATGTGTTTTGATTTGCAATATAACTATTTAATGTGATCAGAGTTTTGAGCAGAAAAGCTATGCTAATCAAAATTATAATGAGAGGAAAGCCCTCTTATTCAGCTAAGCCAATGGTTCAAAGGAATTTAGCCAAATTTACCTTCAGGCACCTGCCACAGCCCAGCAGGCGATAAAGTGCTCCATCAAAAATCCCACTGACATCGCTCATTTACATACACACACATGCTATGTCACAATCTGAGACAGAAGTGCTGGTATTTTTTAGCTTTTAAAAAAATTTGGATCAATAGATCTTAAGGCTCAATGGCTCTCTCTCTCTCAATGGGTCATCTCTAGTTCAGTGAATTCCTCCATTGTTTTAAAATGACTGAATAAGCCTTCGGGGTGATTGAACCTTCATGCTCCTTTTGCTAGATTACAGCTAATAATCTTTAAATAACGAGAATTTCCCGTCTGCTTATGAGTTTGCTGAAGCCAAATGTGTTTATTATTATTTTGTATTGTCATCACTTTTTTTTACTGTGCCCATAAAATATAGGCTAAAAAGTGCCTATTATTACTATTAAATAAAATGTTATTTTTATATTTTTTGTGCATATAGAAGATGCAAAAAGTGCCTTGTTTTCATTATTATTTATTTGGGGTTTATTTTGATTTTTTTGCAGTTCTTTTGGCAACACAAGGAACATTTAACAAGCAATCTGACAGTGTTGTAGTTTTAATCTCATGTAGGGTGGCTGTGCTGGCCTTGCTGATTTTGTTGGTACAAGTATCTAATGTCTGAATTGATATAGGCCTAACAGTGTGTGTTTGGACAGCAGTTCCAGAGCACAGCAGGTTTTCAGGCTTCAACCGGCTCCACTCCTAATTGCGCACAGTCAAAGGTCTGACTAAGCCTAAATCATCCTGGGTAATCATTTCCTTTGGTACACAGGGCCAAGAGAATGGTTGTTTCTCATACATACTGAATTTAAAGGGCAAGCAACACAAAAACAAACTGTCGGAACTATGATTCGGAAAACTTGTGAATTTTTTTGTGGCTCATAAAAGAAGGACGACAACTCAAAATCTCCCAGCAGTTGGGTTCTGAAAACACAAACGCAGAGAAATACACTGAATAAAAAAGGTGCAAAGGTCTTCACTATCAGCGTGGGCATATTTAATTAAAAAGAAGAGAGTTACACTACTGTGGCGGGCTTAGGTCCTGTTGTCGAGTATATTAAAGTAAAGGGTAGGAGACATGCCTACCTTCCTGGGAAAGAGTGCAAACCAATAATGTGCTGCTTACCTCCTGCTGCATGAGTGATTTGGGAGATTCCTGTGCTAGAGTGAAGTCCCTAGCGTGCTTTGATGGCTTTTGGTTATTTTGTAACACAATGCACACATACTTTCATATATACCGTTGTGTCATTTCATTTGTTTCAGGGCTGAAGTGGTTGTGATAGTAGGTAGTTCCAATAGTGAAGGATGTGACTTTGAGAGAGATTTTGGCACTTCTGACATGTTGTGAGGGCTAGCTGAAGATCTGATGAGATGTATCATAAACCTTTGGTGATGCTGGGGGATGCCAGAGGTGATCTCATGGTTAGAGTTTGTAACATCCAAATACAATAAAAGCATGTATCAAATGACTGTTTTGTCCTGTAACCTCAAAGATCAACAGTTAAGTCAGTATAACACGTTAAAAGTTAAATAAAAGTCCACATTCAAAGGTATTTAAATTATGTTTTGATGCCACTCCCTGCTCCTTCCACTTGATCACAAAATGCACAATTCTCAACATGACAGATACTAATGTGGTTGAATATTTATAATTAGAGTAATGTCAGCTAAAATGCCTGGATCTTTCTAAATCATTTTCAGCTCAATCCATTGAGTTTTCTACACCATTAGCCAGAAAATCTCACAGTGTTGAACAAATAACCATAATTAATTAAATCACACATGGTTCAAATGATAGATAGATAGATAGATAGATAGATAGATAGATAGATAGATAGATAGATAGATAGATGATAGATAGATAGATAGATAGATAGATAGATAGATAGATAGATAGATAGATAGATAGATAGATGATAGATAGATAGATAGATAGATAGATAGATAGATAGATAGATAGATAGATAGATAGATAGATAGATAGATAGATAGATAGATAGATAGATAGATAGATAGATAGATAGATAGATAGATAGATAGTAGATGGGGTATAGACCCCATCTTAAGAATCATGATTCTGTTGCTTTAACACTTGTATTTTTTCGTGTGTACGGGTGTTTATAAATGTATTCCATCGTCTGCCAGAACACATGGATACACTCACACATTTACTGGCAGACTACTGTTAATACATCCCTTTTCAATGTCAGGCTATAAACCGAGTGGACGTCCAAAAATGTCCACAGCACATCTGATTATCTTTTAAATGTTCTGTATTATGCATAATGCACATTGTTTTTAGATTATCCCTGATGTTGGTGCACATGAACACACTATCAAGACAGCTAACAACTATTAGATAACTACATGTGCAATGAATCACACCAATACTCCCCGGTTATGTGTGTGTGTGGGAAAAAGAGGAAGAGAAAGAGAGACTGTTAGAGAGTGTGTGAGGAAAGGCTGTTCTCACCGTGACCCTATAGGGCATCAGAACACTGTGAGTAGAATTCACACCAGCTAAACAGCAAACACAGGCTGTGAGAACCTATATCTCACTGTACAGGATGAATTCTTCACCTGCAGAATATACCCGCCATGACAAGCAGCTGTCAATTGAAACGTTGCCCTTACATTCCTCTCACAATGTTTACACCATACTAGCAACAGTATTTACTGGATTCGTGAAAAACTGAGAAAGGGTAAATCCGTGCATGCACCTTTCTGAGCAATTTTTTACAGAAACACGTTATAACAGACATTTTGGATGTTATTTAAAAATATCACTAAAGGAACAGGTCAGGAAAAACAATGACATTCCTCTGAAGGTCACAGATTTGTTTTTACGCCAGGAGATACAGCCCAACACAATCAGTGATGAGTACACCAGTCCTCCATGCCTGATGCAGCACAGACGACTGGAAATGCCAGGAATGCTAGACTCCAGCCCCATGGGAGACCATGTTCCACTTATTGGCTACCAGTGTCTACATACACAGGAACAATGTCCGAGATGAGTTCCCACACAATAGGAAACAGGGCATTTATGATGCCGATACGGTGGAAAAATAAAAGAGGTCTCATTCCCGGGCCATAGAGCTCCCGTATCTTCGCCTGACACCCCGGGATCGGGCTGCTCCGACAGACACCTCCACATTTTTGTAAGGTGGACATGGAGAAAGTTTAAAGGAAGACTCCTCCTGTCCCATTTGGCTGATTTAAATGGTATGTTATTAGCTTTCCCAGGCATTGTCTCAGATGTGGCCACTTTCTCTGCATGAGTTCTGGCATCATTACTGACTAGCCTGAATGAAACAAGGGTTCCTATGTGGTAATAAAGCAGCAGTTCCTCAAGTGACAGACTGAAGATATTGCATATCATATTTTGAAACGTTTGATATTTAGTAATAAATAGGGCTGCGTTTCCCAAAAGCATTAAAGAGACCATTGGTAGTGATTGTTCTACGATCAACTGGCTTGCAATGCTTTTGGAAAACGCAGCCCAGGCTGTCTATAGACAATGGTATGAAACTGTTGATTGATAAGCTTTAAAAAAAGTTTCTTCACTGTAAATTGTAAAAAACACCTGCTGCCTTATTTTTTTTAGTACACTCAACTTGGATGTTGTAATGTAAATTAATGTTGTAATGTAAATTACATTAAAGTGACTTAAAAAGTAGTAGAATCTTGTATAACTTGCAATGTAATGTAAAAGCAATGTAAAACATGTTGTCATATCTTATTGATCATATCATTTTTTTTTATGAGAGCAATGCAAACTAAAACTTAATTTCTGGGTAATTTAACACAAACATGCATTAGCATTTAGTTTAAAGGCATAGTTAAATAATAATTTAAATTATGTCATTATTTATTCACCCACCCTAATGTTGTTCCAAATCTTTATGGCTTTCTTTTTTTCTGTGAAAAACAAAATAGTTTTTTTTTTCCTGTTGTTGTTTCGCTGATTCTTGTAAGCACAGAAGTATCACATTGCATTGCATCATCTTAATCAACAGACAAAATTAAAAAATAAAAACACAAAATTAGCCCACATTTGTAGAGAATATAGACTTTTTGTCTAAAGACAAATCAGTCTACCAACCCTGCAATGAAACCAATTATGTTTAGAAAAAAAAAAAAAGATTGTTTAATACTATGATTAATTCAATTAATAGACCTAAATTAGCTTGTTTTGTTTTAAATTATTGATTTGTGTGGTGCCAAGTAAACAAAAAATGTCACTTAGCATCATGGCCATTGTAATATAAACTGATATACTTTGTCACTAAAACAGATTTATTAAACAAGTAAAACTAAGTCCAACATTTTGATAATGTTCTTACATAATTGAATTATTTTTAGATTTGCATTTAGGGTTTTCTTTTTCCATGCATTTTTATGTTATTATCAAGAATCATTACATTTAATGTTGTACTATTTTTTTTTTTAAGTTTAACAAAAACAAAATCGTTTCAAGTATTCCCTGGAACCCATCCATAAGTACACACTACCATAGATGATCTGTTTACACCAATCTTTATTTGGTCTAGATCGCCACCTTCTGGCAGCTGATGATAAGTGCTGCAGTGAGAGAAACACAGATGCCAATGCATTGCACAGTCCAAAGCACACATGCCAATGCATGAAGTACTCAAACACCAGGAAAATGGCTTAAAATATGCAGAAATGAACTAACTGAGGAACACAACGATACATTAAATGGTGATTTAGTCTCATAATATTTGTGTAATTTCTGGAACTAACAGGAAACGAAGCACACTCTATTTGTAATCCGCTTGAACTGTTATTTTAGCCTTGATTTTGTTAGGCGATGATCCCTGCTAATTAAGTTATGCGCTGTTTTTCCTTTTAGACATCCTTTGATGCTCTTCATTCATTCTGGCCGCTAGTTAGTGCCGGCAACTCCAATCAGCTGAATATATCTGTCCTCTTGGCATAGCCTTTGTGCTTGAACCCCACATTCTAATTAGAACCATCTTCCACTTCTCTTTGGAGTTTTCTTTAAATAACGAGGGGGAAAACAGCCATTTAACAAGTGTGCAGCATTCTCCAGATCTCTGGAAGTTTACCCACATCTGCATCGCTCCCTAACCCTCGCAATAGAGCGGGTCAACCAGAGGGTTAGGGGTCAGCACTTATCCCATTGTGCGCCAGAGCCAACATGAACCTCAGTCCGACACCGTAAGAGAGGGGTGGTTCAGGTTCAGGAATGAGAAATGAACAAGAGCGCTTCTTCGACACGGTTTGTCGCTCGAGACGCTGAAAGGAGGAATTCTAATTAGGAGGAAAACGCATAGTCACGAGGCTTTGTCGGCCTTTTATGCGTTATCAATGACAGGGAACAAAACAAGAAAACAAGCAGAGACCGGGACTTTGCAGGTGCGCAAAGACCAATGCGAGACCGGATGAAAGGTATGCCGGGGATCGCCAGCAGGAAGAGGTCCTCTTAAGAACGGATCTGTTGGGAACATCACAACGGGGCTGGTTAAACAAGGAGCGGGTCAGGCCAAGGGTCCGCTCGATTATCTTAAAACGCCTCTCTCCTACTTGCGCTCATCAGCGAACGCCCCGGCCTCTCTAATTAACCTGATTCCCACAATCCACTGCCCTGTGACCACCCTTGCTGCTGAAAAATGGGCAGCATAGGTGACAGAACACTGCCCGAGCTAAAGGAGTGCCAAAGAATGTATTCTTCTAATGGCTCTGAATAGCAGCAAAACAGGCAGATCAGCATAATGGTCATGCACCCCTCCCACATATTCAGTCACACACTCCCTCCCCTCCTCCTCCTCCTCCTCCTCATCCAAACCTTGATTAACCTCCTCTTTCCCTCCCATGCACATTCACACAGGCACAATGTGCCTCAGAGGCCCTGACAGATGGGGCCAGGGCTGTTTCATGGGGTTTCTCTGTGCAAACGGCAGCCTGGTTTGGTACTGTGTTGTCAGGCCAATGAATTGATTCCGACCACTATAGAAGATTCTCTCTGCCAGAGTGTCACAATGGCGACGAGTGTGGGGAGCTGGGAGCAAGCTTGTGGAGGCATGGAGCCCTCACTCATGAATGATAGCCCTGCGAATGGTGCTCCTTTTATTGGCATTCATACCTACTTCGCTCTCATGCCGCTCATCTTATAACATGGAGAGCAATGTCTGAAACACTGCAGCGAAAGCAGATCTTCCTTGAAACGTTTTATTGTACATTTGAACACTTTCTAGCTCAACCGTTCCTAAACACATGACAGGCTTCGTTTTGGTGTCAGCTTATAAATCAAAGGCCGTTTTGGTGATTTTTCTCCATCCCCATCCTTAAATTAATCTGGGCCTTACGCCCACAGTGACCTCTGAGCTGACCTCAGACAACTGAGCCGGAGCTGAGGACAATCCTTCCTCAGACCGGACGACAGGACCATCACACTCCCTGTCTCATTCCATCAGTGTCAGCCACCACAACCTGGTTAATGTTTCACCAGCCCCCATTTTGTTCCCTCGCCCAGGAAAAGAAAAGAAGAGGAGAGCAGGGGAGGGTTGGTTAATCACAGGGAAAATGGAAGGCAATCGATCGACAAACAAACAGGCTGCAGGGACAATAGAGAGAGACTGAGGAGATTCTTTCCTCTGTGTATCTGCAGCACATTAATTTATCACAGTCCATTAGAACTGCAGCAAAGCATGAGGCCACTGGTGAACTTGCTCAGATGTTTGGAGTTAAATCATCTGTGGACAAACTGCTTTTGAGGAAATTAATTATGGAATAGTTATTCCAAAGTGGACATTGAGTCATCGCTCATCCTTATGTTCATTCAAACCTAACACCAAATAGAGAATTACTGAATTGCGTTCTGGTCCTCTTTTCCATTAATTGAACTGAAAGCTTCAAAAAGTAAGCAACACCAACATAAAAGTGTTCCTAATGACTGAAACATCACATTTTAAGTTTTTTTGAATTGATATGATAGCTTTGTGTGATGAACAGTCCTAATTCAATGCTAAGAGTCTGAGTTGATTCAAGTTCTGCATTTAGACCAATTTTGTGAACGAGATAAACTGATTCACTGGGGGAATAAAACAATCGTTCAAAAGAATGATGTAAAGTTTATTACTCCTCTCATGAAGATCTTCATTTGAGATTTCTAGCAAATTTCCTCACAGAATTTTGACAAATATGACAAGAAATATAATGCACAAGTCTTTGATAATACATTTATGGTGCTTTTTTTCCATTTTGAAGCTTGATGACCCCAGTCCTTATTCACTTTTATTATATTGACAAAAATGTATTTTTAAATACTTTTTTTCGTACTCTGGAAGTAAGAAAGTCAGTTTTAGTACAACATAAATTAAGACAATTAAACATTTTCTTTGAACTATCCCTTTAAGATTTCTCATCCATGTTGGCAAAACCTTTGGCACATCATGAGAAGACAAAAAGGCCTCACAAGGAACTTTTGTAAAAGAAGCTTCTGCTCTATTGGTGCAAAACCGTAATTTAAATCCTTTATACTTGGCAACATTCGACAATGTGACTGCAAATGATTCATAGACATAACGGAATTTGTTTTTGTTTCACTGTTCTCCATATTAAGTGGTCCCATCAGGACACCATGGACTGCACATTATGACCAAAGACCAACCCACAGAGTTTCACATTCTGTCACCCAGTACTATACTCCTCACAGCGTGTTAGCATAGACAAAAGGGAATCTGAAGAACCTACAGGTAGGGCATTGCTAACCAAAGGGCGACACACATACATAACCAAATGACAAGACGCTGTATTTGCTCGGCTCGCTTTCTTTTGTATCTCTGGAGTCTGCATAGCAATAGCAAGTACATTTCCATGCTTTAGAATGCATTGGGGAGAAGGCTGCGGTGTGTATTGTTGAGTGGCCAGGTCCAAAAAGAAAGAGCACACGGTGGAGAAAACAGGGAGCTGACAAGAGACTTGAATGAGAATCAATTAATTTTCATTTAGCGCAACAATCAAAGGACTGGCATTAGCATGTGTGAGGCTCATTTGATGGTGGCAGGAGGCAAGGCGGGAGATCCCAGGCCCACATTAAGGTAATGACAGGGTCAGGCCTGCCCGGCCTCTCTTCCATTAGCACCCCAGTGTTCTCAAGCGTAATCACAAAACCACAGTGTGGCAGGGCAGATGATTAACCATTAGCAGATTCCAGTGCCACTGAAGTCATTGTGTATATTACAGGGAAAATTAATATATGGGTACGATAGGAAGGGATTTGAGTGTTTGAGGTATGTATTTGAGCATTTTGAAATCCAGTGGGTTCTTCTTGCCATGGGATAAAGTGGTTTATGCAATGCAATGTTAATGCAATGACTATTAAAGTTGTACATTACATGTGATCAGATTAGATTTTGTTTTCTCTTCAGACTGCAGTCGCTTTTGCTTTAATCAATGCTGTTTCACCATTGAGGACAGTATCCAGTCTAAACATATTTATATCACAGCATAAAATTCATTCAACAGCATAAAAAACAATAATTACATGTTCCTCTCCTTTTCCCCCCCCAAAATTCATAATAAATTCGATTTCAAACCACCTACACTGTTAAATTAGTGGCTGCCTTAAATTGTTTAAGTACAATGAACTTGGATGTTTAAGTCATTTCAACTTAAATTACACTAAACTAACTTACAAAAAAAGTTTTAAAAAATTGCTTAAATCGAGCACAGCGTTAGTTCAGACAGGCCACGTAGGCCGCGGGTTAAAAATTTGTAAATATTCAAGAAAATGGTTGAATCATTTAATGTTTTATAATAATTTGAGTAAGAGATGCTTTGTTTGAAGCAGAGACAATAGTATACAATAGATATGCATTTCCTTTAATCTAGCAAATCAGATAATATAACCCATAAATCTAAAAACAAAGAAAACCTGGAGGTCTTAAGGGTCGACTACTGTGTGGCAATGGGTGCACTTATCCATGTGTGTGTGGCGAAAGGGTGTGTCACAGACAGGTAAAATGGGGCGGAAAGTATTCGTGAAGAAAAGAGTGTTAAAGAACAGTGTGGTTACGATAGCAGACAGGGTCACATCTGTGACACTCCAGACACAGAACTATAAAGAAGTAAAAGTGTGCAGACATGCCATATTGTGAAAAGCAGCCAGCCAGCTGTTTTGGATATCTGTCAATTAAATTGGAATGTATTTCACTCCTCATAGGGGCAGAGACAGCTTTATAGGCCCAACTAGTCAGGAAGCTTTAAGGGGATGGGTCACCACACGTTCAGCTGTAAATCAGTGTCCTTATAATATTTGTAATCTTTCCAAAGAGCTGACCTCTAAGTAATATAATGACAAGATTGGGATGTGTAGTCCTTTGTCTATTTAAAATGCAAATGAAAACAGTTCAGGCGTAAAGAATGCTTCTTTATGAATCTTTATGTCTGAACTATCAGCATTGCTTTGTGTATCAAAAAGGAGAAGGTGAAATGTGTTTTAGCAGTTTTGGTCATCACAAATTGTGGCAAATTGAATGAATTAAATGCGCACTCAGTAATTTGCACTGCAAAAGCAAAAGTTTTCAGTTAGCGAAACCACTAGTACTGGACTATTAACAGTCACTTGCGATTAAGTTATTTCATGAGTGAAAGTGTTTTTAAAAATAGTAAAAACTTATAGTGAATCTATAAACATTTGATAGATATTGATGGAACATCAATGGGTACATGGGTATTGATATGGATTTCCTGATTCGATTTAGGTTCATAGTTCCTAATTTGTTTCTGATTCATTTTGGCGTATTTCAGAAATAATGTCCAATTTGTTTATGAAAGAAACTTTCACTTGGCTAATGCTGTAAATTGTAAATGTAAGCTTCTAAAATTAACAAAAGGGCTAAAACTGAAGTTCAGTTGATATGTATTTAAGAAACACCATATTTAATGAAACAAAATCATTATATTAAACCTTTTAATAGCCCTAATGAAATCCATGGCTTTTTGCAGACATCTCATCCTAGAGTAGGTATTTATCCTTGGTAGACCACAATTCCTAAAGACAAAAGCTATTTTAGGCTCCATAACTGGTAAAGAGGCTGTAGGGCTAAGATTTGCTATCTGTGGGACTATCCCACAACTTTACAGACACATGGCTAAGACAAAGCAGACATGGAAATCAGTTCACTTAGTTCCTCTCTGGTCATCAGTCAAGAGAACATTTCAAACTGGACAAAAAGGCCAAAAGGAAGCAGAGAGGTGATTTGACGAGAAAGAATGGGTTAAAAGAGAAGCACTAAAACACCAGCTGAGCAAAAGAAAGTGAGAGAGAAGGCAGAAGAGGGTCTCTTTTCATGTGTGTCCACACACTAAAGACAGGCAGCACTTGACAATACTGTACAATGCTGTTTTGCACTATTAAGTGGTGTGGAGGGCAGGGCCGAACACAAAGCCTCCCGTGGTCCCTGGAGCTTTTAGCCCCAGTGGGTCTTCTCTTTCAGCCCATTATGTTTCTGCCTACTCACAGACCGTTCACAGGCCTCTCTCAGCCTGGTTCTGCAGTACAGCCTCATGCTCAGCATCTGGACATGCGAGAGAACAGCACTCTGGTCACCTCGACGACCAGCCCTCCTGGGGTGGAGGGTGGGCATCGTCTTTGGAAACTGTTCTGAATAAAATAAAATAAATGAGATTCTGCACTATGTATAGGTCACTAATAACTAGTTTATGTAGCTTGTGTGCTGTTGTCATTAAATTGAAAGGAATTCAAAAATTCGAATAAATGTACTTAATTTGAGTGAAAAGACAATTAAATTGTTATGCTAATAATATAACTTGTGAAGAAAATATATTAAATCAGCAAAAAGAAAAAGAATAAGAATTTCCAGTAGTGCTCTCAGACTTGGACCCTATTGGATATCTCTTCCAATGCACTTTTTGTGCCTCATGTCAGTGACAAATCCAGCTGTATTCAGAGTTAACTCAAAATTGTGATTCCTTACAACAACATTTCTGAAATTATTTTCTCATCAACATCTTGTGCATTAACACTGATTTATTGTATTTGATCTGTTTTGAGCAGTGCAAGACAACAGCTCTGGCAGTTTCCTAGTCATACATACATACATTTACTAAGTATGTGTGTTCTGTGATGGATGGACATTGTGTTTGTGATGGACTGTCAGGATGCTGCCAGAAGAGAGGACCTGCCTTAACTTTAACACATGGACACAAAAGAACCAAGGACACAGAAAGAGGAGAGAGAAAAGGGAGATGGGGGGCTGCTAGGATGAAGGAGAAGAAGAATCACTTCTTAACAAGTGTTTACTCTCATTCTGTTCCTGAGCTGCAGAGCAGTGACCAACCATAGAGAAAGCCAGCTCCTGATCCAGGAAGAAATCTTAAAGCCCTTGAGGTCAGGGGTCACTAACTCTGCCATTGTTCCTGACAGGGCAAGCACACTCCAGCTTTTCTCCAGCTTTCAAAGGCCTGGGCTGGGGGAGGAAAGATATGCCAGGAACAACTGGGTCAGGACCAGGGGCTTTGTGGCTACTAGGGAAGAAAGAACCAGTCAGAAAAGGTTAAATGAAGAGCGAAAGGACCCTTCTGTCCAATTATGGAGGGACAAACGCTCTCTGTGACCCAACAGGGTCAAAGTTCACTACAGCCTTTGGCAGTGGCACACTCATGTCCTTTGTAGCTCAGATAAGATGAACCTCCACTGTGTTTATTTATGTCACTCACTGCCTGTTTTTGGGGGATATAAATATTCCAAACATGAAAGCTGCCACTTAGCAGTATCATTTTATTGGACACCAAAGTGGGTTGGTCAAGGCAGCCATCTTAGAAGACATAGCCAACATCACTTAAAACACTCTGCAGCAGATCCCTTTTTAATTTGATGGCTTACTGGACGAAAAGTGAACAAGGGCATCTTGACTCTCAAACAGTTCTTCCTAACTTGAGCAAATCTTGCTGTGGGAGAATGGGCTTCATTGACAATCAGAACAGCAAATAGTCTGACTGCTTAGATTCAGATGTTGTCCGATATAAAGGGAAACAAAGGCCACTCTGAGGCCCAGACTCTTTCATGTACACTCCGAGCTGATAGAAAATGCAAGCCTAGCAAATAAAAAAAGAAGAAACCCTTGATGAGAGTGGCCTCCTTCCACCCCTCCCTCTCAGCTCTGGGGTCTTTGAGATAGGCCTCCACTTGAGCCTATAACTATTGCAGGCCAGACCCACACTTGTTGGCTAATACCTGTCCAGCACAAAGGGCCTTGCTGAGTAGCACAGTGAGTGTCTTGGGCCAAGCCTGGGTGGATTAGGCCACCGGAGGTATTTCCTCCTGACTTGGGTATCACAAGATTAGCTCCTAGAATTAATCACCTGCTTGTTAGGTTAAGAAGCAAGGTGCAATCATGTTACTGCGCTTGGCCCTGCCTCCCCTCAACTCTCTCCAGGGCTCTTGACTCTGAAAACACCTGCAAAGTTACTGCAAAGTTGAGCTGGCCAGGCTGTCTGAGTACCATGCACTCTTGTCATTATCTTGATAGTGATGAGGACAGGCTGAGCTGGTGGCTGTTTATGAAGCTCTGTGATGGATTTAATCACTCTCTGGATCAAGGCAATGGATTTGAAGTCACATTCCAAAGGCTCTTTAAAGTTCTCAGACAGTGCATGCTTGAAGTTCATCAAAAAATTCAGGATTAGACATGGAGATGGGGTGCCACTTAGACTGGCTCTTGAGAACTTGCATTAATATTCTACACCCAAATCTCAGACTTCAATGCATTGAAAGAGTGTTCCAGTATTCTGGACTGATATACCCTACATTCCTAGTCATGTTAGCTCACATTAAAGGTATTCCTATAATTTGCTTTTGGAAAAATAGCTTGGTACACTGACACATTCATTTCCAAAAGTCAAATATGTTGTGTAAGATAACCTTTAATGTGGAGGGCAGGAACTTAAAACAGAAATCCTTGAGAAATCCATTTTCTATGCATGTGGCATGAGTTCCTTGCGTTGGAGCCCGGGAGCAAACCAGGCGTGGTGGGGAGGTGAGGGCTGACAGAAGGGGTGGTAGTGGTGGATTTTCCTCTCCCTTGGACTCCTCTCCACAGGCATCCTCCATCCCTCATGAGTCGCTCTAAGCCTGTTGGACACACATCAGGGTTAGTGTGAGCAGGCTCAGCTGGAGCATGCCAGGCTCAGCTTTTCTTACGGATGACCTTTAATCATGGGATCAGAGGCCATTCCTGCAGCTGGACACATCCAGGGTCTTGATAACACCCAAGGTCACACTTTCATAGTCGGGTCCTGTCAAATGGGGCCAGGTCTGGCTCACATGATGGTGTGAACTGCACAGTCAGAGTCCCACGTCTGTTACAAGATTGTGCTATGTTAAACCCATGCAAGGAGTTGTCATCAATGTCACTGTGGTTTAAGCATATCAGTCTTTATATTGCATAATACTCAGCTACTCCTTTCAGCTCTGTTTTACCTCACAGAATCTCATTTGCATGACTACCAACAATTCACAATGTGAGACCTTGGCAGGTCTGCAAGATTTGCTTTGATGTCTGTTGTTTTATCAATGAAACTCTGTCTTGCTTGGGAACAGGTGCAACAAGTGTGAAGGTTACTTCACTGTTATGCCTATTTAAGAGTACGGCATTATAGAGGGGCCTCGCTGTGTGGTAAATAAACAGTTGATCTAACAAACACTTGAAAAGATCAAAAAGGTGCTCAGTGCTCTTCAGCATCTTGAGATTCCCAGCATGGTGTCCGTACAGCGCACAAACGACTGATTAGCACAGCGGCATCTATCTTGCGGACTGTTTTAAGCTGCGGTGTGGGCTGACACCGGACTATGCGGAGCTCCCAGGGTGCGAATGGGGGATTTCTCTGAGGTGCTGTCAGCAGTGCTGAAAGGCCTCTCTGTCAGCCAGAGGCAGCAGGGAGCCCAAATGAGTTAGCCGAATCATTGCTCAGCCCCATGGCCTCACTCTGAACAGCAGTTTGTCTTGTGCTGGCACGGACTGGCTTTCTCAGTACATGGATTCCGCATCTCCCCTGGGATAAGGGACAACCCTCAACCTCTGCCTTTTCAGCACACAACTTACACAAACTTTCGAATGTTCTTGCTTGCATTCTCCCTTACATTTTCCTTCTTATTTCTCATCCACCACCTCCCAAACCCTCCCTTACTCATACCACCAGCAAGGAGTGCCCTCGTTTCTGCTTCCCACTCTTGGGCAGAAGAGGAGGAGGATGAAGAGCCAGGGTCTTTTCATCAGGAACAATCTGCCAGGGAGCTGGAAAATGAGCGGGCACTCAATTAAGAGCTGCCCATTGAGGCGGTGGAGTGAGTTTGAATGAGGGCCCCTCCAAAGGAATGAAGTCCAATGAATAGATTGTGGAGCTTCATGAAATATTAAAGAGTGGACGGATTTCCCACAATATTTGTACACCTCTCTTTGTGGGGATTTCTCCCTCCATTGAGCCTGAAACTGTTAACACATCCGCTCAGAAACACGGTTCAGCCACTGTGCTAAAGGGCCTGGGGGCCCAGCATCAAACACTACCCTGCTCTCTGCAGTACTGCTCATGCATAGCTTTCCTCACAGTGAGAGAAACCGTGATCTATTCATGAAAGGGATTACAGCAGTTTTAATGACCACCTGGCCTTTCTGCTGCTCTGCATTGAGAGAGTGTAAAACTCTCAACCGGGTTCCCACTTCCTAGAGTGCTTTGCTGACTGCACATGTGGGTCATGTTTTCCAAGCATGAAACAAGAGTTACTGTAGTCCCATAATTACAAACATACATGCAGCATTCATACCGACCACCAGTTTATTTATCATTCACAAAGGCAAAGTAAAGAAACTTGCATGTGCCTGTGCTTTGACAATAACGTTTCACACACTCTACTTTTTGTTGCCTCGCTCTCTTGTTCTTTCTTTCTCTTTTATTCGCCTCACCTCCCTGTTCTCATTTTCTTCGCTCGCTTTTCCCAGCAGATCAAGTTGAACAGAGGCTCAGACACTGAGGATAAGGAGCTGGTTAAATCTGCCATTAGCATTAGAATGGCTGCATATTCCTGCAGTGAACCAACATTAGTTAATGTCAAAGCTGAAGGGCTGAGGGCAGGCCAAGAAGCACAGCTCTCCTGAGTAAAGTGTGCTTGGTTGTACAGATTGCACCTCTTGTGTTGGGACGGCGTGTGTGGCCCGTTTTTGTGGAGCCATTAACCAAAGCATTACAGTTACAGTGAAATTCTTCAAAGGGACACTTGAAGATAGTTTAGAGACAGCTGTTGACTGCAATTACACAAAAGGCATTTAGAGTGATACTAGATCCTGGCTGGACCCCACTTCATCTCACCCCCTGGTTTCTTATTTTTCTGATTCTTAAGTGAAATCTTGCTGAATTTAAACCAGTATTTAAATAAGTAATACATTTGTTCTGATAAGTTTATTTTTAGGGATGCACGGATATAAATTTGGCCCAGATGATAACAAAATAATATTATTTTATATTATTATTATTGATAACTGATTACAATATATTGACCACTATTACATAATCTACATTTGGTAAGACTGATAATAAATGTACAACAAACTGTAAACAAAACAAAAAATGTAAACAAAATTGCTCACCCAGATCAATGAGCTTCTAGGGAACATGCACAAAGGAACACTTCATCATGTAACATATGCAGGTCTAATATAAATTATAGGAATATATATAGAATAAACAAAGAATAAAATGGAATAAAATGGAGCATTGATGCCATGGGGAAAAAAACTTATAGGCTCTGATTATTTAAATTTCACATTATCATTTTGCAATATTAAGCTTAAATATAATTGGCCTATTTTACATATCAGAACAATTCTTCACATGAAAAAGTCATTATTTCATGTAAACATTCAAAGTAGTTAATCTAATCAATGAATCAAAGTATGATTTAAAAACCAAAATAAAGTCTATCTATCCAATAGAAGCTGAAGATTTCCCTCCCAGTACTCTAAATTGCAATTGTAGACATGCATTTTCAGTAAAGCTGCTTTGAAACCATGTATTGTGAAAAACGCTATACAAAAAATGTGAATTAAATTGAAATTGAATTCAAGGCATTTTAATTCACATCAGTTGTTGTGTGAACAGAAGCTTAATAACAAGTAGGGGGGCAATTTAATGCTGTTTCTAACTTGTCGTCTTCAGCTAAGCACCGACAGTTTGACAGTCTGAACTAGACCCCCAATCTTCAGTAAAATGAGAGCCGAATATATTTCATGTTTCTTTCACTCTTCATGCTGTCTTTGACAACAGTTTTAGTGCGCCCTTGCAGTAAAGCTCCGACCCTATCCGTAAGATCTCATGTCCGGCACTCTAGGAGTAGGCTCCACACTGCTGCCAGACAGTGTTGCTGCTGCTGGGGGGCCGCAGCGGAGAGCAACCCCCTCAGTCTGGCCTCCATATGCTGGGGCTCTGGAGCCAGGCTGGGAATGCTCTCCTAGTGCAGCAAGGGCAGTCAGGGGGCAGGGGGCCTCGGCAGGCCCCGCATTGTGACGAGGGACAGGAGCCGAACTGGGCCCAGCAGGAGAGAGGAGGCTTTTTCTTTAGAGGAGCCAACCAGAGCGCTTTCTCACAACCCGCTTTCTCTTCCTCAGCCTCTCACGTCATTCAGACCTCTGCACTCCCTCTTTCTTGGGCTCCTTACTGGCAGATTGATACATTCGCTGAAATGTGCTCTTTTTGTCATTCTCTGTGAACTGACTTTTTTATAAAACTACCTCCTCCCCTCACCACTCACCCATTTCAAACCATTCTTTGGCAAATTAAATCAAACCATGCCTCCCCATCTCTCAATCATCTTGTGTGACATCAAAGTCTTTTGCAGAAGTATGAGGCGCTTTTCCTTTTGACGATCCAGACAAATTTCCCGTTCTCTTGCTTGAAATTCTTCTCTTTTCAGCTTCCCATATAAAGTTGACCACTCGCATGAATGGCGACTCTGATGGAGTGCCATCTGTATGGGTTTACACATAAATTCCAGAAGCTTATGGATGCCACTCCCTCTTTGTTTTTGTGGCATCAAAGATCTCTGAGACTGGGTAAGATGGAATGTGAAGATTGTAGGTCAACAGGTCCAGGATCTTTTTCTCTTCCACTCATGTTCACACGAGGGCCGGAAGATTAGCATGACGAAGAACATAAAGCAATTCTAAAAGTTGTTGTTTTGTTTGTGTCTCCAAAATGCAGTGATTCATTGCTGCTTTTCAGGGCTGTTGAAAGTAGAATGCTTATTTGTGCTTAGAAGACGAAACCAGTTATCCATTGACAGGAAGCAAATCCATCTTGCTTGAACCTATAATATGACTTTCAAAGAGTAAAATGTTAGACTATTTTTAATTATAGGGACTGTTCATCAATGAAAAATGTCATCATGTTTTTCCAAACCTGTTTAAGATTTCCAAAGATGTTGAACAAACAAAGTTTAAGATTTTTCAAAAGGATGCTTTAAGCAAAATAAAAGTATCATAAATGTGGCGCTATATTCCAAGTCTTCCGAAGTTATAAAATAACTTAAAAAAAAAAATGAAATTTAAATTACTAATAATCTTCCTCTCCAGTGAGCTGTTAAAAAGATATGATTGGTTAATTGAATCAGTATATGTATAGGGTATATCAGTATCATTATATATTAGTATATTTTCCTCATAAATGCACCAAAGAGAGCTAGGGTTGATGTCAAAGATTTTGAAACAAATCCATTGTATGGTATGCTTTTATACTTTTGTTTCCTTTTTTAAGCTTGAAAACCTCAGTCCCTATTGATTGTAATACAACCCTTCCAAATTTTTCAGAGCAACCGGTATTCTTTAAAAAATGTCTCTTTTTGGCATTCTTTAATAGTAGGATTTTCTGAGCTTCACTGCGCCCTTTATGGTTAGACTCCATTACAAAGCTCAGAAACAGCTTAAATTACTTTGAGAAAGAAAATACATTAACAACGCTTTATTGAGATATCTTAACAAGAATACTTTTGCTTCAGTGGCTTCTGTTCTCATGGGAATCACAGACATATCATTAATATGATGGCAAAATTCTCAAAAAAACATTCAAGTGATTATTTCGGCAGTTATGGTCAAGCTGGCCTGTGAGCTTGAACAAAAATGCATCTCTGCTGCCCTCTTCTGATCCTTGGAAAGTGGTTTACAAGTAGACCAACTCCCCTTTGAGAGAAATGGACAACTACAGCTAACTTTTGAACTGTCTTTTAATTTGAAAAAAACTTTAAGGAAACAATTTATCCAACTTGAGTAAATATTTAAAATGTTAGAGACAGCTAAAAATGTACATTCACTTACATTTCTCTACTTTTCTATAACTTATGAATTTACATTTCCTTTCTAGGCATGGAAACTAAAAATTCCTTGACATTTTCTATGACCATGGGAAATATGTACATCTATGGTTTAATTTGTTAATGGCCTGACTATGAAAATGATGTTTTGCTTTCAATGCGCTATGCAAAACACATACTTTGTGATCTTCAGTCACACGTCATAAAACTCACACTTCATCTCTGAACTCTGATATTTTGAACTTCCCATTATTAGACCACATTTCACAAGCTCTGCTCTGGGTCTATCAAGGAGCTGTTTAGTATGCACAGAGCACATAAGCCGGCAGACAAGTCAAAACCACATTGTGAAAAGGATTTTTGAAGGGCTTGTCATTTTTTCCTTTCTCTCACTTCTGCTTTCAGGTCACTGTCTGCTTTTGGCACCTTGCCACTGGTTGTCATCTCTGCCGGCACCTGAGCGCTTCACTTCTTTAATGTTAAGTGACATCAGTTTGATATAAAGCTCCTATTTAATTTGAGCCTGCTGCCAAGATTAGAGGACAGCCATTCAATCCATCAAGCTGGAGCTACAGAGTTGAGATATTGTTAAAATGAACTCTCACGTTGGGAAAAGGTGGAGGAGTGTCTTTGTCTAACAATGTAATGTTATAAACAAATAAAATGATCATGGAATTATTACACTAAGACGCACAAGATTCACTAAGAAAAGGTTTCATTTTAAATACAAGAAACACATTCTAAGAGAATTCATTTATGTCAATCAGCCGAAGCCTTCAATGACTGAATACATAAACATGTTCAATTCATCTTGTTTTTAATTAGCCAGTCAGGCTTTCTGAACAAGTCACAGACTTTTATACACATTTGCACAATTAAAAACACTTGTCAGCACTGGTTATTTATCAAATAATTGCATCGACTTTCCAATTAATTTGTCTTTCATTCCAAGCAAAATTCTCTATGACCACTGAAGGGCAGTGTTTTGTTGTTGTACATTTTACTGAGAAAGTTTCTTAAAGAAACATTTTAATAATTGAATATGTTAAATAATAAATTGAGATTAAATTCATAGTATTATGTTAATTAATGTAGCCTATTTTCTGCTGAGTGCTGACCTTTGATTATACAATTCATCCAAACTAATTAGCAAAAGTTACTTTAGACATCACATTTGTGTTTCATTTTTTTGTGTTTTTTATTGCTGTAGAAAGAGTGTTGGGCTGTGTCCAAACTTGCCTCCCATAGGCGACCCTTAAATAAGGCACCATTTAAGGGGACAGTCATTTATAGTGGTGTTCGAAACCATAGTGGACGTTATCGATTGCACTCATTCAATCCCACAATGCACTGCAATAACGAGTGTACAGCCAACGGCAAGAGCATACCCATAATTCACTGTGAGAGTGAATACGAATGAATTCCCGCATCTGACCAGAAGATGGCGGACGCAGCTGAATAATCCATCCATCCATTTCAATATTAGCCTATCTGTCTGCAGTCCCAGAGGCTGCATTTTCAGGACCCCACTTCTAGGACCGCATTTCTAGGACCGTAGTTTTTTGTGACAGCGCCACCTACTGAGTCGGATAACCGCAGTCCCAGGAACGCATTTCCAGGACCCTAGTTTTGGAGGACCAAAAAAGTGCCACCAAGGCACTATTTCCACCCAGTGTTAACTACATTAGAGTTTTTTTTTATTACACCCAAATACTACTTTCTTTGTTGCAATTAAACCAGGTTCCTAGGAATGTTGAGAAATTATTGGGTCTAAGTAGCGTAGGCCTACTATAATAACTCAAGTAAAATAAACAAGGAATCATAGTCTTTTCAGTCACTAGATGGACCACATTTTCAAGACAAGGATGACTCTGGGGGTAGATTTAAGATTGTGTATTTTACAAAATAATATATAACACCTGAACTTGAACACACAAAATATTTTACAAAATAATATATAACAACTGAAATTGAACACACAAAATATTTTACAAAATAATATATCCATTTTCCAAACCGCTGGTCCAATGTGGCTATAGCGTAATGTCATATTTATTGTTTAATTAAGGTTTATACATTGTTTCCATGACAGAGATACATTTTACTACTGGAGCTGCCAGTTCGCTAAGTTTCAAATAATTATTAAATAGCAAGTAGCCTACAAATTAAGCAGCAGCCCTTCTGGCACACTCAGTGTTCGAATTCGCTGACTCGTTTTCATTCACTCCCTCAAGTGAACTAGCCTATATTAGTGGATTTATATAGGGATTAGTGAATTGAGGATATATAGGGGGTGATTGCAGACACAGCCTTTGAACTTTTTTTCTCCACTTTGAGCTGTGCTCAACTGTTCAGGCGTGAATTTGCATTTCCTTCAGCCTGCGTATTCATTTCACTTTTGGTGTGAAAGAGACTTTGCCAAAAATATAACTTCTTTTGTTATTAAAACAAACAAACAAGCAAGCCCAGCCCAGGTGAGAAAATGTAACACAAAAGTAACGTTATTCATTGTAACGTATTACTTTTGTAGTAAATTTTCCCAACAGCTCTTTAATATAATCATGGTGAATGAGAACTGAATGAGGGCTGTCAACAACAACAATAATGCTAAAGTAGTAAATAAATAAACCCCCACTTCTTAAAAAAGTCAACAAACTGAAATATAAGCAAAATTAATATATGATATATCAACCTTAGCACTGATTGGTGCATTCAAGAGAGATTTTGAGAGAGTGTCAATTTGTGAACAAATTTTCCTTTTAAAAAATTTGGATCAAATCTTTTTGTTGAAACAGTTGATTAATTTCACAAAATTCTAAGCGATCCTAAATAACTGCCTCAATTATCTGGTTTCTGCGTTTAAGAGCTCAGCAAAGGGGATAATTAACATTGTAAAATGCTAATGTATGACTTGTCAAGTTGTGAAGCTTGACAGACCCAGTCAAGTCCTGATTCATTTTCATTATATAAAAAAGCTGTTAGTCTAATTATCTAAACATTCAGAAGAAGAAGAAGAAGAAATAAAAAAGAGTAACATGAGGGTGAGTAAATGGCAGATGTTTTATTTTTTGGAAGTACCCCTTTAAGGGGGAAAAAACCCCGGCAATGATCCTATTTGACCAGCAGGTGGAAGCAAAGAATTTTGAGTGATTTTAACTATTTAACAGGAACACGATTCACTGTGTTCAGAAGAACATAAATGTATATGTTTTAGATGTCGATTATGAATGAAAGCAGTTCTGTTGCTGGGCTCTCTGAGGTTTCACTCTAGGAACTCGCTTAGCTGCCATATATTGTATAGCCTATTCTGTAGTTCAGGAGAAGCCCTAAAGCAAAGCTGGCATTCTGCTGTCACCGCCAGACAGGTCTGTATGAACATGTACACTGCACTGAGCAGATGGCATCTGACGTACTGTAGTGTGACGGCTGAATTAAAGAGCCTCGTTTTACCTGGCTCTCAGACTGCCAAATGACTGACTTACTCTGGTTTTCAGTGGTGTATAATCTCTGACTGTCTGTCTATCATTCAGAACTTTTCTGAAAAATCACGACAACACATGGGCATCCTGGGAGCTTCTCGCTCATTGGAAGCCACGGTTTGGAAAACGAAAGCTGAAATGGTTGTGCATTTCATTGAACATAATTGCACGACTGAACTAATGACATTTTCTCTCCCTGTCATTTATGATGTTTTTGTTAAAAGTTGACCAGGAAGTGCCAGCACAGTCTGGGAGGTGCCATTTGTATACCTCATACTGCAGGTATGCCTGTAAAATGATTTTATCAATGAACATCTGATTCAAACTTTTATTGTTATTTTTTTCACATAAATAAAATCCCAGTATTTTTTGTTCTTAAAAAAACATAAAATAAATTCCTTATAATAGCAGAGAAAAAGTAATTGGCATGAAAGAATCAATAGTGAAATAGAATTAGGGAGCAAGTAATTTAGGGTCCCTTCCGGTGTTTTCCATCAGAATCATTATAATAGTAGAAAAAGCTCACTGATAAAGAGCAGGGCCAAATCAGCATAGCATGTTCATTTACTCCTTTGCTTTCCTTCTTTTCTTGACCTGATAACTGTGGAAATTGTTTTGGTATGCATACAGAAAAAAAAGGAGAAAGACAATCAGTATGGAAAATAAGAGAAGAAGGGTTGTGGATTGTTAGATTTGGTATGGTTTGTGCTATTGTTATTAATAGTTTTTCTTGAGACTTTGCCATGAAGATCATAAATGTGGCAGATGATACTGAAATAGATTCATTGATTTGAAATCAAATCTTTTAAGCTTAAATTTCAGTGAAACAACGATCCTCATGTCTCCTGATTGTGACACATTGATTACAAGAAATTTGCAATTATCACTTGATATTTAAAGTTCCCATTGGTTCTGTTTCCCAGACTGCACTATAAAGGCCCAATCACACTGAATTTATTCATAGAATTATAACAATTGAGCGGCTTTCTGATAGAACCTGGAACAGCATAGGAGACTGACATGGAATTGAAGAGATTATTGAATAAAGTCATTATTTTTGTTTCGTTTTTTTTGCACATAAAAAGTATTCTCGTCGTTTCATAACATTAAGATTGAACCACTGTAGTCACATGGACTATTTTAACATGGACTTTATTTTAATTTGTGTTTCAGGATGAATCTTTGAAAGATCTTTCAGGTTAGGAACGACGTAAGGGTGAGTAATTAATGACATTTTATTTTTGTTGTAAAAATGTTTTTAATTTAGTTCATTTATATATGAAGAGTTCAGATGCAAAAGCCTCTAAATGCCATCTGAAATTTTCTTCTAAAATTATCATTTTTATCAAGCTTGTATATTTAAGTTAAATAATTTCACTTAAATAGCAAGAAAAATTACCCATTAATTGTCATTTAAGTAAATTTCAGATGGCATTTAGAGGCTTTTGCATCTGAACTCTTCATATATAGCCGCTCTGGAGAAAAACGTTATGTCATCATCCAGCTCATTTCAGTTCTCATATAATGGTGTCTGCAGGCAAATCAATATTATTGTTGAAAAGTAAAAGTTCCCAACTAAGCAAGCCAAAAGCAAATGGCAACAAAGGTGAAAAAAGATGAAAAAGGCAACAGTGGCAAGGAACCAAAACTACACCAGGTGAGGTGACAGAATGGAGAGAAAAAACCTTGGAAGAACCCAGTCTCAGTCGGGGGGCCAGTTGTAACAGTTGTTGGGCCCCATTGACTTCCATAGTTTCCATTAAATTCCATCAACTGTTTGGTACCCATATTCTTTACAATATCTTCTTTTGTGTTCAGCAGAAGCAAGCAATTCATACAGGTTTGGAACAACTTGAGGGTGAGTAAATGACAGAATTTCAATTTTTGGGTGAACTATCCCTTTAACAACTCAACTTTGTTTGATTCACTAAAAATGAACCATATGGTTACACACTTTTTATGTCCTCTAGGTTAAAAGTAATTTAAAGTACATAAAAGTACATTAACATCTGCATCCAAGACCGGTCACCAGATGACAAAGAGGGCAGTATTTTCCATAAGTCATAAGTCGTGGGTGCACTGAGGGAATGTCTATAACACCTGAATTTGTGTGGTGATTGACAGATTAAGTGTTAGGTTCACTCGAGCTGATGCATGGAAGGTATAGGAGTGGGATAAAGATAAGAAAAGGGGGATTATTAGAGGGAGGAACATTACCCCTTTTCTCTTAGGCCCTTTTGTGTCGAGGTGCTGAGAGGAATAGCTGGCGGTGCACTGACGATGAGTAAGGAAATTAGAAGGCAAAGGCAAGAGGTGTAACAGGCCGCTTTGGAGCGCCAGCCATGCTGTGGCACGGGCCCCGGATACAGCGGAGGAATTTTTTACTGCTGACACATTCAGGGCTGCAGGCGTTGTGGTCTGGGCACTGTGTCTCATTCAGAGAACATGGAACAAATATGAATCAGGAACATGCCCTAACTGGCTGCTGCTGCTATTCTGATGGATAGACACAGCAAAAAAAAAAAATGTTTTGTCTGTTTTCCAGTAAAAAAAAAAAAGATTATCTATTCTAAACATCATTAAAACAAGAACATAAGACACTTTGAGAAGCAAATTGTATAAGACAACGAGACACACATAGACAGATAGATAGACAGATAGATAGACAGATAGATAGATAGATATAGATAGATAGATAGATAGATAGATAACAACAGACAGAAGATAGATAGATAGATAGATAGTACAGACAGACAGACAACAGATAGATAGAAATAGATAGACAGACAGACAGACAGACAGATAGATAGATAGATAATAGATAGATAGATAGATAGATAGATAGATAAGAGACAGAACAGACAACAACGACAGACAGACAGATAGATAGATAGATAGATAGATAGATAATAGATAGATAGATAGATAGATAGATAGTAGATAATATAATAGATTTTTAACAGTCACTTGTCGCCACCTAGTGATGTAATTATATTTATATATATTTATATAAAAATAAATAACAAACAACAAAAAGTAAAATACAAACTAAATTCAAGCAGAAAGATAAATATTTTGCTGCTTGTTTAATTTACCTATGCAGAACAATTCTAATGTGTAGACAACTGGTTTAAATTAAGACTTTTTTGTTTATGGGGGGAGTGAGATTTGTTGACACGGGGCGCTGTAGGCTGCTGTATCATGTACCGTTTGAACTGACGCGCTACAGCGATCTGTCACATTTCAAAGAGCCAAAACGTTATTAATTGTGTGAATCTCGTAAAAATATTGACAGAATCGGACAGCTGTGGATTTGTTCCATATCAAAAGTAACCTGTCTGTCTTGTCTGTCGGTGTAAGTGTCTTCTTTGTCCGCGATTTTTCACTGCGTGAGAAAATGGATGTGTGGCGTGAGAGTGTGTGAAAAGGGTCAATTGCGTGAGTCTACGGTCAATGCGTGTGAGTTGGCAGCCCTGCTACAAAGCCTATAATAAAAGATATAATAAATTTCAAACCTTTTTTTTTTTTCAAAGTTCAACAGTCTGTCATTAGTCTTTAGTCTGCTACTAAAAAACAGCGTGTTGTTGTTCGGTACACGGTACACCAGTCATGTCAACGTAACGAATGAATGACATTTTGCTTATCAATGTATCTAAATTCGCGCCTACATCTTTCTAGAACTTCAAAAAAGAAACAGAAAATGAGCCGCCGGCAGGCGCCGACTCAACCTCCACGGACAGTTTTTAATATTTTATCAGACAATAACTAGGCTACTCAAGATTTTGCTTTAGTATAATTTTCGGGACAATTAGGGTCGGATTCGGGATTCGGGACAACAGCTCAGATTTCGGGACTGTCCTGAATTTTTCGGGACGTCTGGTCACCCTAATGTCCACAGACAAGGTAGAGTATGTTACATGATTTCATGAAAGGATGATGTATTGCGACATCAGAAATGAAGAAAAACGAAATAATGACTATTGTAGCGCTTGACGTAAAGCAGTCGAATTTTGTAGTTCTTTTTGTGCACGGGTTCCTACCCGAAACCCGAAGTTACATAGTGCCAGTAAAAGCGATACAGACCCTGTCAGGCTATGGCAGAAGTGCCTTTCACCCTGTTACGACTTGATGAACCACTGATAAGATTTTGGAAAGATTATTTTAATGTAAAAAATGTTACATAGTGTTGCTTTAAAAAATAGTTTTCAGACTCATCTTTATTTGAGAGTACACTTTAATTCACCGTTTCCTCTGCATCTTGTTGCAACATGCTGTTTTTTCTATGGGGGAAGTACGCACAGTTTTTTTCATTTATTTGGGCAGATCTCTGGGCAGAGGACAGCCTCTCTGCCACATAATTTATGTCACTGCATGATGAAGCAAATCATCTGACCTCTACGAAAAAGTATGGCCATTCCATCACAGGGCCAGCTGGTGTCAGCACTAATCAGTCAGAAAAATCATTGCCATCAGGCTGTGTCTCTGCAATTACCTAATGAAGCGCTACGGCCCATTAGCGGAGTGGGCTGTGTGGAGCTCTCAAGTTCCTCAGTCCCATTCTGACCCCACTGATTTTATTGAAGTCTCTGACTGCTCATGCTGTTCACCCTAACAGTGATTCATGAACGGATAAAGCTACAAGACATTAAAAGTGCAATCAATGCTGTGCAAGATAAATGTGAGACACGTCAGGATTTCAGTGCACACAACACAGCCACTTCTGGGTGTTTCTTCAACTTTGGGTCTTTTATATTATATTGATTATTAAAACTAACTGATTTTAGATTTAAGTGACCTTTCAGAATCTAGACTATGTGTTGTTCCTTGACTGAAAAAAGAAGACGGGAGCAGGCCTTATCTTATATCACTGATGGGGACAGTCTCTGAAAGACATGCACTGACAACGTCCAGTTTTAGATCCATCAAACACACTTGAAATGAACAATCTAAGCTTAGTCTTCAGGATTTCATGAAAGTTACGTATGCTGACGGTCAAACTGACCTTCAAAACTGGCAAAATCATCTGAAGTGACTCCAAAATCCTTCCAAGTGGTTTGTCTTGTCTCTGTGCCCATACAGCACTATTTGGAATTGTTGAGTCAGTCTATCAAAGTGCACATCATGATTTATAACATTACAGTGTACATTAAGCACAAGCTTTGTCATAGTAAAACGAGTAGATATTTTTCCCTGAGTCAATGCCTGTAGAGGCTATATGTCCATGTTTCCTGAGTGGTTTGCAGAAAGCACAAGGAGAAGAGCAGACATGATTTAGAGCTCAGATCAGTTTTATGGAGCAATTTATTAACGGAGTGTTCAGGCCGGCAAGACGCGCGCACTCAATTAGGAAATGAGTCCGCTGGGGCCACTCCACTTTCTCACGCCACTGTAAATTAGCTTGAATTAAAACGTCTCCCCCCGCTGATAGTAGGCTGAAAAATGGTGCTCTTTCAGAAAAATAGAAGCATAAGAACAGCAGGTTTTCAAAAACTAATGCAAGATAGGGATGAGAGCAGTGAGAGGTGGCGTCTAAGTCTGTGTGTTTTTTGTTCAACTTTTGCCCTTCTTAAAACATAATTTTCAAACTTTCACTTATTTAATTTGTGTACCAACAACATCCAACAATGTTTAACAGCATTCTGTAGTAAATTAAATGTTTTAAATATAATGAATGCAGTAGGATTGTTCTAGAAATATTGTACAATTTGACAATTAGAGCTTGATTGGATACATCAATTCAAATACTCTGTTCACAAGGGGAATAACTAAGCTTAATCTTTATTTTCATTCATCTCAGGTCTTCACTGACACTATCTCCTTAACATAACCAAGTACACTAAAAAAAATTCTTGTATACATTGATACAATTATTTTCACAGCAATAAATATTGAAATAATCGAATTCAAATGTATTTATGGAGTTAGGAAATTATAGTTCTTCAATGCAAATAATAGCTGTTTTTTATTTTAAGATTTAAAAATGTCATGTCTGGAATACTTTACTAAACAATTCATACATTTAGACATTTGTAAAAGTAGCAAGGTTTTGAAAACTGTTTCGATGTGAGTTTTATATAATGAAAGAGAAAGAAAGAAAGATCTTTAAAGAGGTAGTTCACCCAAAAATGAAAATTCTGTAATTAATTACTCACTCTCATGTTGTTCCAAACCTGTAAGATCTTAGTTTATCTTTGGAACACAAATTAAGATTTTTTGATGAAATCCAAGAGCTTTCTGACCCCCCATAGACTGCAACATTATTACCACTTTCAAGGCCCAGAAAGGTCGTAAAGACATTGTTAAAACAGTCCATGTGACCACAGTGGTTCAACCTTAATGTTATGAAGCGACGAGAATACTTTTGCGCAAAAAAACAAAAACAAACATTTTCATTTTTGGGTGAACTAACCCTTTAAATCAACCTTTGGGACATAAAATTGCATAGAGCTAAAGAGAAACACACAGAACCAGAAAAAAAAATACATTCTACTCTTTGACAGTTTAAAAAAACAAATAATCATTACAAGAACTACAGAATACAACTGCTGAGAATGATTGCTCTGACAAGAAAAGACAAATGGCTAGCATCATTATACACATGGGAGAAACAAAAACATCAATTAGCACAAAATCACAAAGCAGACATATGCTGTAACAAATGAATGCACATAACACCCACACCAGAAGCACAGAAAATATTTTTTTACAAAAAATAATGACCAGGCAGCATAGAAGACATTTTTAAGAATGCAGTTACAGTAAGCCTTTGCCTAAAACCAGTTTGCTAATGGTCAAAATTTCTTTTTAGAACATTGCTACATTTATTATTGATTTATCCACACACTTCGTATATATAATATATGTAATCTTTAATCAAAATATAACTTATGCAGCAACAGCACTTCTCTTCTCTGACGTGTTTACTGGTGTGAGGGCGGGAAACCTGTCACTCATCTGAGATCAAAATAAAGAAAAAAAAACTTTTATGTGCACATATACTATTGTGACGCTAATGGCAGTCAGGGTGTTTATTTTGTGATACTCAGGGGCTTTAAGCAGAGCAAAGCCTGACACTTTACAAGCAAATGTTACGAGGTTAAGTGGATGGCAATATATCAAGGTTGCGTTGAAGTAGCCTAATGCAGGCGTGTAAATATGAGGGTGGTAAAATGTATGGGTGTAAAGGAGTCCGAAGCATGTTAAGAACACTACTCATACTATTTCTGAAGTATATAGTATGTATACAGTACACGGTATGGAAATCTTCTGTATGAAATACCTGGCCTGTTACATTTGGTGAAATCATCAGTATGCAACAGCACCGCATAATGCAAGATCCCAATGCAATGCACTCAACTTGGCCTAAAAAATTAACAAAAGTAATTTCAGCTGAAATTTTTATTATCTAATTTTATATACTTTATTTATACAATATTTTATGCCAAGAGTTATGTTTGTTATGCAAAATTTTATTAAACATGCAAAATTGTCATTTTTATTTTAAATGGACTCATTGAATTAACATGCCACATAGTGAGGTTGTGTGCTGTGACAATACTGTTTCAAATACAGTTGCATGTTTCACTTTTTTAAAAGAATAACAGCCAGTACAGTAAGTAGTATTTAGTTCATAGCCTCAGACCTGACTTGTTTTGTGCAGACCACATGGTCAGGTTCAGACTCACTGCAGACCACAATCCATCCAGATGGTCTGTGTTTGTCCATTTGTTTATTGCCCTGATAGAGAAAATTCTGCATAGTCAAACCAATCAAACCTAGAAGTCTTAAGCTGGGCTTTTTGTTTCGATGCACTGAACGCGGCAATTTGCTAGGGAAATAATTGAGGGAGAAATTCCTGCCAAGCAAACAGTCTTACACCAGGTGTGAGAAACCGCTTCCTGTTTAGACTTGACACCTCCACGCACAACATTGGCCATAAGCTGCTATCGTTGTGTGTTTGCTCTGTTCTCTCTTGGTGTTTGGCTTGCAGTAGGCCTACTTGGCTCCATGTGAAAGGACAAAACACCATTTTTTCAATGATCTGTGGCTTCATTTATCACAATAAAGTGTTCAACTTTGGCCCTCGCTTTGATTCTTGTTCAGAACATTGTTTTGCTAAAGGCTCAAATCAGTACTTTTACTATAGTACACAACTTTTGCCCAGATTTTTGGAGCCCGATCTCATGAAAGTGCGTATCAACACCACGAATGTCATTTCTCGTGGCATTTATACGCCAAAATCAGTTTTTGCGTGTATATGATACACGGTTTTCGCGTGCATATGATACGCACATTATGGCGTGTAATACGCACGCACCTCCATCCCCCCCCCCCTAATCCTACCAAGTGATTTTCAGTGCGTAGCATATGCACCCAAAAATCACTTTTGGCGTGTAAATGCCACGAGAAATGACATTTGTGGTATTGATACGCACTTTTATGAGACTGCGTTTGGATTTTTGAAGTTTTTACAGCCTGAAAGTCATTCTGCAGATATCGTGCAGACGGAGTTGATAGATTGTTTTTAAGCTTCAGACTATGGTTCCATCCAGTCAGAGGACATCAAACATGTTTGATATTTGAGCCGATTCTAAAGCACATCATGTTTCGTGTGTGTTCTATCAATGAGTACAAGTTTGTTGTGTTCGGAACAACTTGAAGTCTACAGTATGGAATTCTCAGCGTATGATGCCCAGTTTTTCTGTTACCGTTAACATAGTTGGCAATTGTGTGATAACTTGTGTTTCAGAAGTCGTGTGTGTTGGTATTCAAGCCTTAAGATCACTTAATGTTTTTGTCATTTTTCCTGACTCTGTGAGCTTATATCTGATTTCTCTTCGCTATGACACATCTTCTAGTACAGAATCTCTGGATCAAAACACAGGAGAAGAAGAAACTGAAACAAGTGTAGAAATCTAACATTCTACATTCTACATTCTATCAAACATTAAACAGCATGTAAATAAAAACTGCATAATGTTACCAAATGAAATGAAGCGTAACCCACGAAGAGAAAACGACTGTGAAGCTGTGGGGGTGTTGGACTCGGTCTTCTCCATCTGTTTAGATCATCGTTCTGAATCTGATCAAGGTAGTCTTCTTTGACACATTTGTTTAAAATGTTGCCTTTCTTTATAGCCTGACATCGTCATACTCATATTCTAGTCATAATGTGAGTCTGATACTGCTCCATAGGGCTTTGATTATGAGGCGTGTCTAAACCGAACCAGGAAAAAAAAGAACTCTGCACTCAATTGGATACTTACAACCAATCAGAGCAACGCAGTAAGTGACGTATGTTTTTAGCGACGCGTAGTGGTCAACAGAACTCAACTGCACGCACTCTGGAAAAAGTACTTGCAAACACGAAACGCATTTTTGAAAGAAATACATTTGATTACGTGATGATTACGTAACTGCAGATCATCTGTCCATCATCGTATAAAGCCCGCCCTAGCAATTTGATTGGCCCGACGATTTCTGAACCGATCATAATTACTCCTCAATGGATCGAGTCCAGACCGAACTTCCCGACCAAAAAATGTTGTGGGCGGAGTTCGGGCTGGCATCCAGGCTACTTTCTTTATGAAACTTATACCGACATTCAAGTGTTGATAAAAAAGTATGCATGAAGCTAATGAAATGTTTTTAAAATTACTATTTTTCAAGTATAAAAAACAAAATCTACATTTGAACAGAGTGTAGCCTACTGCAAGTGCAAAAATGATGTATAAATAGTATACTATTAGTATAATGATATGTTCACTTAAAGAAAACTTACAAGTATACTAGCAGTATAAACTACTTAACAGAGGTGGAAAGTAACGAATTACATTTACTCGCGTTACTGTAATTGAGTAGTTTTTTTGTGTACTACTTTTTTAAGTAGTTTTTAAAATCTGTAATTTTACTTTTACTTAAGTATGTTTTGTTTGAAGTATTGTAATTCGCTACATTTTAAAACATATCCGTTACTGAGTAAAAAAAATTATACACAAAAAAAAATGCTTTGGGTGAAAACATCGCGCTCCGGAAACATTGATTGATTGAAGGGCGGGAGAACAGTATGGAGCTATTTTTGTGTCTTTATTATATGCGAGAATATAAATGATCTGAGAGAAAAAAAAAAGTTTGAGAGGAAAAAGTTATCACACTGATAGCAAAAAAGCATTTCATGAGAGAAAAAAAAATATTTGAGAGAAAAAGTTTTCATATCAATAGCAACAAATAATATTTGAGACTAAAAAAAGTTTTGAGAGAAAGTATTTTCTCATAGAACATAAAAAAATATAAATTTGACATTTTTAAAATTATTTCTGAGAGAATAAAAATCTCTCTCAAAATACTTTGAAAAAAATCTTAAATATATATATTTTTGCTATCAATGTGAAAAAAAATGTATCTAAAAAAAAGTGTTTCTCTCAAACCGCTTTTCTTTGCTCTCGATGCAATTTTTTGCTCTCCTGTCAGGATTTTGCTTTTGGTGTGAAAATTGTGTCATGGGCGGGGCCACGTTCTTTTTTTCCTATTGGAACGTTCCTATTGGCCAGTCGGGTGAGCATCGTCTTGTCTTGGGAGTCGAACTGAATGAATCATTATTACACCATTGTTCACATATTGTTCATGTCCCTTCGCGTTTGGTTCACAGATAGATGCCTCCTCTGCCTAGTTGTTGAGTACGGACACTCCAATGTTTGGGTAAGTGGGTTGATGACACACACACAACTCGATGGGTAACTGGCTGAGCAAGTTCAGCATCACTGAAGATTAAACATTAAAAATAACTGTTAGCACTCATGCAACCTAGCATGATGGCTAATTAATAATTAGCTTTACTAGCGATTAGCAAGCTAATAATATAATACTCATTCATGAATATTAGTGCTATTTTTAATGTTTAATCTTCAGTGATGCTGAACTTGCTCAGCCAGCTAACATCCAGTTGTGTGTGTCATCATCTTACCCAAACATTGGAGTGTCCGTGCTCAACTTAGAGCTTTAGATCGGTCCCAAAAAATCAAGCCCGACCTTACCCGAGCCCGGCCCGACACATTAACTATAATTATGAGCCCGAGCCAGATTTAAACCGACCATTTTAATATGTGGGTCGTTATAACTGACGTCCTCAACTACTTTCTATGTACTTTCTCCTCCTCCTCTGTTCTGCACCTCCAAATGCTTTCAAGTTAGCCTACGTGGTGTCGCCATCATCAGCATAAATGCTCCTGATAAATTATTTGTTATTAAAGCATTAACACACAAACCACTGTTATAACATAAAATCAAGCAGCTACTGCGTGCATGGTTTGGCATGACTGAATGCGCGCAAAGTGCGTTAAGAGTTACCTTACAAATTCCTAAAGCTGACATCAGTTCATCGCGATCTCACACATCTCTGTTATCAATAAAGCTGCACAATGAATCTTTCATAATATATACCATTTGTTTGTTATAATTAGAGGATTTGCCAGCATACAGATTTCAGCTCTGAACAAAAAGTCAGTTTTGAGCAGCGAGGGGAGTATCTTAAGGCCATTGCGTTCAAGAAATCAATACATATATCTGTGATTGGCTACATCGCTGTGCTGCAAACAAGTTATAAAACGAAACTCTGGCCTGTAAATCATTTGTATTTTGTTTTAGTTGTTCTTGTTGCTTTTGATGAATAAACAGATGAATAAAAATGTATTCGTTTTTATATGTTTTATTCATAGATATTTCTAGTTTGCGGGAGTCCCACGAATCGTTTTATTCTCCCTGAAACCTAGAGTGAGTGCATTACAGCCCACTGAGCCCAGCCATCAGATCTAGTCCCGCGCCGCACTCTTTGCGTTGGGAGTGCACGTCTCTAGATCAAATGCCCGGCCCGAGGATAGTGGCCGTGTCCCAAATGGCACACTTTATATGCACTTAAAGACTTGTGGACTCCCAATGGCCGTCGTGTGCATGTGTCTGTTTAAGTCCACAAGACCGTAGGGTGTCCCGTTCGTAATTTTAGGTATCATAAGGTGCTCACGAGCTGTCGATATGCATCCACGACGCACGCTTTTGCCGAGCCGAACTGAAGCGAGCTCCACATCAGACTTTACCTGACAGTCACAGCGGCGTTACATCATGAAAGTGTGGACCGTGACTGTTTATTGTGCCATTTGGGAATGGGACAGGGCCAGTGACGGGAAATATCAACCCGACCTTGGGGCTCGGGCTCGGGCAGAAAATCTAGAGGCGGAGGACGGAGGCATCTATCTGGGTGAACCGAACAATGGTGTAATGATTCAGTTGACTCCCAACAAGTCAAGACGATGCTCACCCGACTGGCCAATAGGAACGTTCCAATAGGAAAAAAAGAACGTGGCCCCGCCCATGACACAATTTTCACAGCAAAAGCAAAATCCTGACACAAGAGCAAAAAATTGCATCGAGAGCAAAGAAAAGCGGTTTGAGAGAAACACTTTTTTTTTATATAGAAAATGTTTTCAAAATGATAGCAAAAAATATATATATTTAAGATTTTTTTTAAGATTTAAGATTTAAGTATTTTGAGAGATTGTTTTTCTCAGAAATAATTTTTTTTATGTTCTATGAGAAAATACTTTCTCTCAAAACTTTTTTTAGTCTCAAATATTATTTTTTGCTATTGATATGAAAACTTTTTCTCTCAAATATATTTTTTTTTCTCATGAAATTCTTTTTTGCTATCAGTGTGATAACTTTTTCTCTCAAACTTTTTTTTCTTCTCTCAGATCATTTATATTCTCGCATATAATAAAGACACAAAAATAGCTCCATAGAACAGACGCGCTAAAATCACAAACCAATATGGAGAAGGTGACGAACAAGACAGACAGTGATGCAGACCCAGCTGAACGTGAAATGCTGTCGAAATCTCACTCGCACACATACCGGTATGTGAAGCCCTGGCCAGAATACTTTGGATATAGAAAAAAAATGGAATTTACAGTATAATGCAGGTGTCACGTTACGTACGGTAAAACCAAAACACGTTGATGTATGGATGAATACATCGAAAGTAAAGCTGTACAATAAATCCAATCGCGACATGATCTGTAAATATTAAAGCACAAAAGACTGCTATGTAAATATATAATCTGCTTGTTCTGCGTGTCTGTGTGGATGAGCTGTGCTGTTTCGTCTACTTACTACATACTCAAGTAGCCTACGCGACGCGCTCATGCTGCTTACAGCATCTCACTAACAATACGAGTACATGGATACTTGAACATTTCCAGAGCTGCTCTGAGAGAGCGCCTAATGAGCATTTATCATTTTATTTTATTAAAACCATTGTCAGTACACTGTACAGTGTACAGTGTACAAAATACACTGAAACAGGACTTAACAACCCGTCAAAATAAAAGTTTGGTTTTACTAAAATAAATTATGACAGATATATTACTATTTTAGGCCTACAATAGAATGTACCTACTTCTCATAATAATATTAACAACAACAACAATAATACTACAATTTATTTAAACATTATTTAAGGAATATATATTATTTGTCCATGGTTTGAGTAAATCTGTTTTGTAGCACTTTGCCAAAAACTAAATGGAAAAAACGTTTGCTAAACTTTTATTTGATTACCACCGTTTTGATTCTGAATAAGAAACATTTCATAGAACTCTATTTTTAAACATTTTAATAAGTTATTAATGATAAAAAAAGTTGTTAATCTAATTCATAATCAATTATTGAAATTAGTTGATTTGATATGTTTTATTGAACAAAAGTTTAATTTATTTAACTGTCATTTTAACTTATGATAATAATAACCATCATTTAATAATACAGTTTATATAAACCATGATATTTTCTGAGACTGTTATCATACGGTGAAACTCTCATACAGTTACAGCCCTGCACAGGAGAGTCCCCCACCACACACCCCGCGGTTAAACAAGTTACTCAGCAACTTTTACTCTGAGTAAAATATAAACAAGCTACTTTTTACTTTTACTTGAGTAGATTTTTAGACCGGTACTTTTACTTGTAATTAAGTAAAATTTTATTGAAGTAATAGTACTTTTACTTGAGTACAAAATTTTAGTACTCTTTCCACCTCTGCTACTTAACTAGTAGTTTACTGAGAGTACACTACAGTGTGTACGTTTATAAACTAAAAAAATACTACTTTTATTAAAATAGTAAACTACTAGTATACTTATAAGTTCACTTATAGTATAGATGTATTACAAATGAGAAAACTAGCTGTGTACTTAGTTTACTATACTGTTACACTAGCCTACAATTAAACGTATACTTTTATATACTAAAAGTGGGCCGATTTAGTCCCAAGCAGTATTGAAATAGAACAATTACAAGTGCAACATGAAATGGCATATTGATCAATGCGACATAGTGCTAAAACTTAAAAATACTTACCTCAAGCTTCATTTACAAAATTGGCATGCCAAGTTGGACTGTTTTCCTTAGCCATGACCGCATCATCAGTATATTCCCATAGTCTTGCTCTATTTGTTTGTTTGCCACTAGACTGATTCAATAGGTGTCATCATTGTAATTCTACATACTGTACATCTTGTACAGTGTGATTTGTAATGATTTTATAGGTTTAACCTTAGGCATTAGTCATTGTGATGCATTCCAATATAGTACACCTGGGTGTTGTTTTATTGAAAACAGTGCTTTATGAATATTCATGCAAGTTTCCATATGGCTTTCGCTAAGTGTAGCAGTGACATGGTGCCATTGACGGCATATTGCTGTGATACAACTGCCACACATCTTCTTAGTGAGAGGTTGACTGGATTATCATGCTGTTGGCACTGCAGGGGTGTTCTTTGGTGGCACGTCAAAGAGATTCTGGGTCACTGGCATGAAAAGCTAGTTGTCAGAATGGTCAAAATATCATCTTTCACTTTAAGCTGACAGACAATGTGTTGCTGAGATGTTTGGAGAGAACTGGATTCCGAAGAAAAATAAGGATGTGATTTTATTGTCTGTACAAGGCAGTTTGCTTTGCTTATAGAGAGAAGAGTCAGAGACCACACATGGGAACAATCATATGCCTCGCCAAAATCTCTTTATGGCTTACACTAGTCTTTACGAAAATACACAATCTTTGTAATACTTAGGAGTGGCATTAAAATAGAACCCACAAAGCTTTTAAAAATCCCTAAATTAAACAAATAGACATCTGACAGACATTATTGTAATCGCAACACACACCACTAGGAACTGTAGCAACATCAGAAATAAGTTAGGGACTAACAAGAATAAAGAGAGGTGAATCTTTCTTTTTTTTCTTAATAAATAAACACCATAAATCCAAAAAAAGTAGATATATTTAATTTAATAGATTTTTTACAATCTGTTTTAAAGCACTTTATAAATAAAGGTGACTTGACTTACTTAATTTACACAACAACAGTGTTTTGCGTTATGCGCATGCACATTACGTGTCAGTCTATAGGCGCGTTGTTTTTCTTTACAAAATGACAGTTCCGGCTACTGGCTTGGCAGAATTATACAGCGTTTATAATCGTTTTCGCGGATCTGTGTGAATGGGGATTGTTTTGATGGTGTCATCTGTAGGAAAAAACTTATTTTGTTCTTCTTTGCTATTTAAGCACTAAAGTGCCTCAGCAATATTGTAATCTTCTACAGTCAAGCTTTGTTGACTCTGAGAGAGATAATGCAGACTAATTATTATAGGCCTATATCCTTTCTATAGCAAAACAAAGGCAAAATGGAGAACTCTTTTGAAAATCCCTGTATGCTTGTATTTTTTTCTATTTTTTTTGAATGACGAGGCCTTGAATCCTTTGAAGAGCGTTTCCAACAGATCGTAGTGCAAACACTCCAGCTGTACATGATTCAGCGAGATCTGCTGCATCTCCATTCTCCAGTATTACAAGCCATGAATTGTTTTCAGTTTTTTCCCCACATTACAATCAATCATCACTCTGTGAATAATGTAAGAATCCCCCATAGCGAGAAGAGGGGATGCCAGCCACCAGGAAGCTTAGGAAGCAAAATCCAACTCATGACTAGAGGGAATATATTGCTAAACTGAATTTAAAACAGTGATTGCATCAGTTATGCTGGCTGGCATGGTGCTGTGCTAAAGAAAATGTATCCTCTGGGTGAGCTTGTTAAAGGGGTCATGAATTGAGAAATCTAATGTTCCTTGATCTTTTGACATATACTCACCTAAAGGATTATTAGGAACACCATACTAATACTGTGTTTGACCCCCTTTCGCCTTCAGAACTGCCTTAATTCTACGTGGCATTGATTCAACAAGGTGCTGAAAGCATTCTTTAGAAATGTTGGCCAATATAGACCCTTTTACTGTTTGTACACAATGATGACGTGGCAACGTAGGCGCGCGCATATCGGCAACGGAAGTATGGCGAGAATCAGGCCATATAAAGTGGGAGCTGCAGACGCGAGCATTTTTTTTATTATATCCTCGCTCCAATCAACACGTTTAATCGCCTGCAGCCACAGGCGCCGCCGGTTCTTCTGAAACGGCCGTGATCCTGTCGGAATCCTATAAAACTTAAGCCCCTTGGTGGAATATCGATTAGTGCAACCGTAAACGCAACAACCAGACATTTTGATGCTGGGAAACTGTTTTGATAATCTTTCGGAGTTGCGAACACCTTAGAGCCAGTGGGAAACAACACAAGGACAATTTGAAATGATTCAAGCTTTGTGACATGGTGCATTATCCTGCTGGAAGTAGCCATCAGAGGATGGGTACATGGTGGCCATAAAGGGATGGACATGGTCAGAAACAATGCTCAGGTAGGCTGTGGCATTTAAACTATGCCCAATTGGCACTAAGGGGCCTAAAGTGTGCCAAGAAAACATCCTCCACACCAAAACCACCACCAGCCTGCACAGTGGTAACAAGGCATGATGGATCCATGTTCTCATTCTGTTTACGCCAAATTTTGACTCTACCATCTGAATGTTCCAACAGAAATCGAGACTCATCAGACCAGGCAACATTTTTCCAGTCAACTGTCCAATTTTGGTGAGCTCTTGCAAATTGTAGCCTCCTTTTCCTATTTGTAGTGGAGATGAATGGTACCCGGTGGGGTCTTCTGCTATTGAAGCCCATCCGCCTCAAGGTTGTGCCAGTTGTGGCTTCACAAATGCTTTGCTGCATACCTCGGTTGTAACAATTGGTTATTTCAGTCAAAGTTGCTCTTCTATCAGCTTGAATCAGTCGGCCCATTCTCCTCTGACCTCTAGAATCAACAAGGCATTTCCGCCCACAGGACTGCCGCATACTGGATGTTTTTCTCTTTTTACACCATTCTTTGTAAACCCTAGAAATGGTTGTGCGTGAAAATCCCAGTAACTGAGCAGATTGAGCAGATGAAATACTCAGACTGGCCCGTCTGGCACCAACAACCATGCCACGCTCAAAATTGCTTAAATCACCTTTCTTCCCATTCTGACATTCAGTTTGGAGTTCAGGAGATTGTCATGACCATGACCACACCCCTAAATGCATTGAAGCAACTGCCATGTGATTGGTTGATTAGATAATTGCATTAATGAGAAATTGAACAGGTGTTCCTAATAATCCTTTAGGTGAGTGTATAAGAGGTTATTGTACAAGTTTCAGAACTCAAAACACCTTTGCTAGTCCAAAAACAGCTTTAATTGAGACCACCAAGTTCAGAAAACAACTATAGTTCCGGATAGTTTTGTCACATTATTACATCATAGTGCGATGGAAAACAGTCTTTGCATGGCCTTTCTTGTGATCCTAATATTAAGAAAGTGTGGAGAAACTTTATTTTTAATGAAGTTCCAGTCAGATTGTGTTTGTTCGCTTATTTTTAATAACAAATGATGCAGTGCCGAGCCGACTATATTGGATCTGACTGTATGTCACACAAGACAAAACGTCTCGGTTACGGATGTAACCCTTGTTCCCTGAGTAGGGAACGGAGACGTTACGTCAGATGACGACGAATGGGGTTTCGCTTAGAACACCTATCGACTTTGAGTATACAAAACGAGCCAATGGCAAAGAAATGCCATGGGTCTGCGGAATTTGCATGACGTAACTCCGCCTTACCTCGTGGTATAAAAGGAGGACGCCGGCAACATGCAGATATGTTTCTTCGCTGAGGAGACTGAACTCAGGCGATCCCCACGGTACAGCGGAAGTGACAGGCAGACGTAACGTCTCCGTTCCCTACTCAGGGAACGAGGGTTACATCCGAAACTGAGACGTTCCCTTTCGTTGTCACTCCGAGTTATGTCAGATTATGCGAATGGGGTTACCAGTCGAATCACGCCACCTTCACAGCTGTCTTCCAGTGCCCTGCGTAAATCTGAGATCCCTGTCGTGAGACTAGCACGGACGAAGGACTCCTATTTAGCACAGGAATACCAAGGTACACTGGGAAGCATATTCCATAGTTTAGAGGAAATATGCAATTAATGCCAACCCAGAGAGGGGGGACTTAGAGAATACACATATGACCCGAAGGAAGCATATGGAGAACACTGGGGTGTCCAGCCGCAGGTGGAATATTTAAACCTCAGGGGTGGCATGGTGGCTTGCCAAGGGAAAGACACATGCTCAGAGAGGCTTACAGTGGGAATACACATGTGGGGGTTGCTCCGGAGAGGGACCATGCACACGGAGGGCACCTAGCCGACGCACAGGCAAGAGACACTGGGCTTTCGGGGAAGCTCACCTGAGGAGAATATCGCACGTATCCAGTCCGTGGAGTGGAATTGCGAGCAAGCAAAGACACCTGAGCGGGTCCAATACTAGCTGGTTGAAGCGAGTACATGAGAGGTCACTGGCTCCACTCGGAGATTGTAGAATCTGGCGAATGTGTTAGGTGTCGCCCAGCCTGCAGCTCTGCAGATGTCTGTTAGCGAGGCGCCATGCGCTAGAGCCCAAGAGGATGCCACACTCCGGGTGGAGTGGGCAGTCACACCAAGGGGGCACGGTCGACCTTGCTGCTGGTATGCCAAAGCAATGGTGTCCACTATCCAGTGAGACAGCCTTTGCTTGGAGAGAGCCTTTCCCTTCAGCTTCCCACCATAACAGACAAAGAGCTGGTCTGAGGTCCTGAAACACTGCTTTCTGTCTACATAGGCGCGGAGAGCGTGTACTGGGCAGGGCAGTGCCAAGGCTGGGTCTGCCTCCTCCGAGGGCAGAATCTGGCAGAATCCTGCAAGGTCTGCCCTCCTCCGAGGGCAGACCTTGCAGGTTCACCACCTGGTCCTGGAAGGGAGTGGTGGGAACCTTGGGCACATATCCAGGCCGGGGTCTCAGGATCACGTGAGAGTAAGCCGGCCCGAATTCCAAGCACGCTTTGTCAATGAAGAATGCGTGCAGGTCCCCTACCCTCTTGATAGAGGCCAGTGCAACCAGGAACGCTGTCTTCATTGACAGGAGCTTAAGCTCCACTGAGCTCCACTGGCTCAAAGGGAGCACTCTGCAGGGCAGTTAGAACCACCGCGAGGTCCCAAGAGGGAACGAGAGGAGGGCGAGGAGGATTCAGTCTCCTCGCTCCTCTCAGGAACCTGACGATCAGGTCTCATATGAAGCAATCCGAGCGGCGATGCCGCGGCTGCAGATGCCATTTGCCCCAGGAGCCTATGAAAAACTTCAGTGGAACCGCACTCTTGCGCTTGAAAGTCTCAGGCAAGTCAGCAATGTCTGAGTGGAGAAGGTGACCAAGTCAATACTGAGTAAAGAGATCCTCTGCACGGGGCAATGTTACTCTTTTCCCAGTTGACCCGAAGGGCCAGACGAGCTAGGTGCCGGAGCACTGGTTCCTGTGTTCGCAAACCTGGTCTCGAGAGTGAGCTAAGACAGTCAGTCGCTGAGTTAGTTCAGGATGCGAACACTGTGTTCCCATGGAGAAACAAGGGCTGCCTCGACAACCTATGTGATGGCGCAAGGAGACAGGGCTAGCCCGAATGGGAGAACATCGTACTGATATGCGCGCGCCCTGACAGCAAACCGTAGGTAGGGTCTGAGTCGAAGGAGAAAAGTAGGCGTCCTTCAGGTCGATCGCTGCAAACCAATCCTGTGGTCGCACATATCCGGAAATGCGTTTGGCCAGGAGTATCTTGAACAGCAGCCTGTGAAGGGGGCGGTTCAGACGCGTAGGTTCAGGATTGGCCGTAACCCACCAGATTTCTCCGGGACAATGAGGTAGGGGCTGTAAACCCGGACCTCATTTCGGCTCGAGAGACAGTCTCAATTGTACCCTTCGCCAGTAGGGTAGCAACCTCCACTCTCATGATAGGGGCATAGCCACCGACCATAGTGGAGCGGACTCCCCTGAAGCAGGGAGGAGACCGTGCGAACTGAATCGCATAGCCGAGCCGATGGTTCGCGCGACCCAGCGGAACAGATAGGGAAGCTCTAGGCAGGCTCCCAAGAACTGTGCCAGCGGAGTCAACGAACCACAGACATCCGCTTGGTGGTGCAGCGAAGCGGAATGACCGGCCCAGACGTGGACGGCATAGCGGTCATAACCGCACCCTGACAGAGGAGGCCAGGGAAGGACCAGCATTCCGCAGGGGCCTGCTCTGCCAGGGGTCTGGCGACAGAGGGGGATGAGAGCGGTATGGTCCGAGGAAGGCACACACTGTCAACCGGCTCTGAGACAGAGGGGACGAGGGGTGCACGGCTTGGAGGCGGCGCACCCTGTTGTCCGTGAACTCTGTATGCTCAGAGACAAAAGAGAGTCAGTTCTTTCTGAATAAGGATTCTTCCCCAGCCCTCCACCGGGGAAAGGAGTGGCCCTGCTACCAACTCCTGGTAAGAACTGAGTCTCATCTCTGAGCAGCCGCTTAACCCGGCATTTAGCGGGGGGCGGGGCTGGAGAGGGCTGTGGCATCCCCCCTACGGTCTTCCAGAGCCAGCCTGGGTGAACGGGCCGGGTTGGAACCGTGGGATGGTGCCTTCGGCGGTGGGCAGACTGAGGGATCTGGGCAGACGGCGCGACCGTCGGGCAGAATAACCTCAATCTGCTCACGGGCGGTTGAGAAATGTTGGGCGGAAGCACTCAACCGCACCGCCGAAGAGGCCGACCTGGGATATGGGGGTGTCGAGCAGACGGGTCCGCCCGACATCCTGCACATCAGACCGGCCACTTTCGTCGCTCGGAGAGCAAGGTCAGTGGCGGCGCGCAGCTCACTGAAGAGCCTCGGGTCAGTCGCGCCCTCGTGCATGTCCGTGAGCATCTGGGTCAGGTAGACCAGCAGAACAGTCATGGGATGCAGTGAGGCGGCTGCCTGTCCTGTGGCACTATAGGATTTCGGACGGGTGCTTAGGATTACGCCGGGAAGCACTTTGAGGACACAGTAGCATCGCAACAGAGCGTTCAACTGGGGGGACCCCAGTGTACCCATGGGCAGCGGCCCCTGAGGGGAGGAAAGGCGGATGAGACTAACGAGCGGTCCCGAGAAGACAAGGGGGTCTTCCAGGACTTCGAGATCTCATCATGAACGTCCGGGAAGAAAGATATTGGAGTTTGCCGTGGACGCGGGTCGGCGGCCTTACCCAAAAACCAATCGTCCCGGGAAAGCATGGCCGTCATCTCCAGACTCAGGCACAGCCGTATGCACACCAGAAGGTGGCAGCTGTGACGAGTCGTCACTTCCAGAAGAATCAAGTCCACCTAGTGATGCTGCTACAGACATAGAATCATCCTCTGTAGCTTCAAATGAAAAGGGTAGACTCGTGGAATCACCTGTTCGCTAGCGGGCACCGTCATTGAAGAGGGGGGCTGGGGTCGCGGACACAGAGTTGGCGCCTTGTTCCAGACCATCACCCTTAGGTCACCCTGGCCACCAGCCGAAGATCGGGGGGTGGATGAGGGGACTCTCACTCTTGCGAGTTCACCGAGTCTCGACCTAAATGACGCGATGATCATGTTCCCAGAGAGAGAACATGAGTCATCCACGAGCGCTGTTCAAGCATGATCAATGCCCAAACACACTAGACTAGACAGCGCTCGTGCCCATCAGAGTCCGATACCAGTCCGCTGCAACCAGAAATGCACGGGCGAGCCATCTTTAAAAAGACGTGCCGCGTGCGAGCTCTTTTATGAGAGGAGAACAACTCCGCGATGTTGAAGCGAGCAGGGAGACACACAGACACTGGCAGATCACTGCACAGATCAGCAGGCACTGTGAACTCGCTGCAGATCGCCGTCACACCAACACCGGAGGGAGAGGCTCGTCTCGTAGAGCGAAGTCAGAGATGACTGTGGAGTGAAGAAATACTCTTGCCTCCGAAGCGAAAACATATCTGCATATTGCCGGCGTCCTCCTTTTATACCACAAGGTAAGGCGGAGTTACGTCATGCAAATTCCGCAGCCCTATGGCATTTCTTTGCCATTGGCTTGTTTTGTATACTCGAAGTCGATAGGTGTTCTAAACGAAAACCCATTCGTCATCATCCGACGTAAATCGGAGTGACAACGAAAGGGAACTGTGAATATGTGCTTTTATTTCCTTTGCTTTGTATTCATGGGGTTAATGCGTTGGATTGTTTTGATCGAAGCCTTTGCTGTATCCCTGAATAAAAGCTTCAGTGAGCGTCATCAACACAACACTGCAAATACGTTTTTCACTTTATCAAAAAGGATGAATGATGAATAGCCTCTAAGAAGGACAGTGCTATGAACGATGTTTCAATCATTCATAATTCTGTTTAAAAGAAATCATCCGTTGTCAATTATGACTGTGATAACTTGAAGTACTTAAACTTTATTTGCCACAACGAAGACTTATGTCCAAGATATGTCCAAGCAAATGTAGTACACATAAATGTTTCATATTTTTAGCAAATGTTTAAACAATGGAACGAGATATTTTTCAACATCGGAAGTTTTCAAAATGTAATGACGGGCTACAGAATAACAGGATTCAAAATAGACAACTAAATTATGATTTTTTCTAATGTAAAAATCTTCATAGAACATTATAAAAGAAAAGAAAAATGCAGTTCATGACTCCTTGTTAAAACCTTTTGTGGTTACATGTTTGTGGGCAGGAGCGAGCTGTTGTTGTGATGTTAAAAGCCTTTGAGCTGAGACAGAGATGCTGATGGTTTGTTACCTGAATTTCAAAAGTGGTGTCTGCGGCTTAAGGTGCGTCTCTTTTGCTTTTACATCAATCCACAGGCTGTATTACTTTCTTGCATTGTGAAGTACAGCAATAGTTTTCCACAAATGTTGAACTCCTACGCTTGTTTCAAAGTAGACTGAGTGATTTTACTGGGGTGATATTTCAGTTTGAATGATATTTCTCAAATGAGCTTGACTGTAATGGGCTTTATGTGGGCTGACTTCATTATGTTACAGGAAAGAAAACGAGAGATTGAGTGGGTGGGTAGGACTTCAGACTAAACTGAATAGGACGAGATTTGTTTTATTGGATGTATAAAAACTCATAGCCACAAATCAGACTTTCTCACTTTCTTAAAACTGAAGCAAACTGAAGTTAAGACCATGTAGGCTAAGCATTTAAAAATGGAAATGAAGTGGTTAAACATCAGTTTAGACAATCTTTACTGCTTGTTAAGTTGATCGCGTTGATAATGTATTAAAAGTTATTTATACAGGACAGCTGTCTGAAGTAATAATTTACGCCATTGTCACGCATTGCCAATAATGTAACCATTTCCCAAATGAAAAACCTGTATTTTAAATAAACTTTCTAAATCTATGGGTAATTGTGGTATAAGAATTCATTAAAATGAGAGTATTTCTACAAATATATCAGTGCAACCACAGATTCCACGCCCTGTCATTTTCCAGGAATAGATGGACTGGTAGTGAAATTACAGCTTTTGAAAGGTTGAAAATTTATGCACTGTCAGTTTAGAACTGGAAGCGACAGTAAGATTTTTAATGCTTGTGTGTGTCAGAATGATGTTCATATTAGTAACATCATTACTCATCTCCGTTTCAAGATGTTAAGGTCAAAGTTGTTACAATTATTTGTGTCAAGGTGAACTGTTTTTACTTTTTTGGGAGATACTGTACTTTATCAAGTAAGTAATTTTAATAAATAACATGATAATATGTAATTACAAGCATTGTCAAATTGTAATGATTAAAATTAGATAAATTATATTTAAAGTAAATTAACTATAATTTATTTAATTTTAATTATTTAATAGGCCTACTATTTTCTCAATATATTATTATTACTATTGTTGTTTTATTATTAACTTTTTAAAGTTTTTAAATGAATTGACCCTTCGCAAAGACCCGCCCTCCTTAGTTACTGTCGCTATGTTCCGACAAGATACGCCGCTCTCACGCTCTCACCATGTTCTCACACAGTGAAAAATACATCGCGGAGCAGAGAGGAGACTGACAACACGCGGACAGACAGGACAGACCAGGTTGCTTTTCGGTTACTTTTGATATTAAGCATGTTAAACAAAGTCTCACCTTTCAAAAATATGGTCATTTTTTGAAAGAAATTTAAACAATAAATACCGTTTTGTGGCTCTTTAATGTGCCGTGACAGATCGCTGTAGAGTATCAGTTAAAGCTGCTCGTGATCCGATCATCTCTTCCTTCTAGTTCATTTATAGCATCAAATAAACATGAATTAACATAAGAAGGAATGTTGTTTTAACCGCGGAAAGGCGCCAGTATATTCAGTTTTTCAAGTTCAAATCCTCCCATGTTAATCTACTAAGCTTGATCCGACAAAATGGCGGATGGCGAAGTATGATTGGTCAGAACACCTGTCAATCAAGCTCCACGCGAAGGGTCAATTTAGCACACATCTTACCTCAAATTCGAATTCTTAAAGGGATAGGTCACCCACAAATTAAAATTCTGTCATAATTTACTCACCCTCATTCCAAACCTGTAAGACTTTTGTTCATCTTCGGAATACAAATGAAAACTCTTGCGGAAGCCCAAACATGCTTGCTGCTTAACACAACAATGAACCTCATGGTTCTTGTGGAAGCTCAAACATGCTGTAACACAAGAATTAACCTCATTGGTTCATGTCAATCTAACATGCTTGCTTCTGTTTGCCACAACTGATGTGTGAATTGATGAAGGTTTATGCATAAAACCCTAAATTCAATCTGAACTAAATCGCTCGATTCATATGGATTAGTTTTACGATCTCTTTATGAACTATTTGAAGTGGTGGCAGTTGCAGTTGCAGTTGCAAAGGCTGTGGAGGTAGAGAAAGCTCTCAGATTTCATCAAAAGGATATTCAATTGTGTTGAGAAGATGAAGGAAAGTCTTACAGGTTTGTAACGACATGAGGGCGAGTAATTAATGACAACATTTTCATTTATGAACTATCCCTTTAAGCCTCTATATTTTAGAAAAATGTTTATTGCTAACAGGTTTCTAGGACTACAACTACCATAAGAATGTCAGTTTACATCATCGATGCAGCTCACTGCTGTTGTAGTCCCCATAGACATCATATAGATAGACGCCCTCGACCGCTACTGCCTATTGGACGAGCCGTGGGGCCGCCATCTTAGACCGGTCACCCGCTCCACTCAGTGTAATCTGTTTAGCAGGTGCAATGAGCTGTCAGCGCATTTAATTAATCATATCTCACTGAATACCCAACTGATTTTCACGTGGGTTTTTTTTCTGCAACGGTCATACAGGTAGCTATGATACAGGACACATGGTTCGGCGTATTTTAATATTCATAGTGGGCTTAACAGTAATAGAATATTCTGATATGTGATGTAGGCTATGATAATAACGTTAGGTATTTTGCAAATCACACACTATAAATATGATAGAGAAGCAGAAAGAGATAGTGGCAGTAAAGTCAGATATTTTAATAAGTCGAATAAACAAAATATGATTACACACACACAACTGCGTTATTCTGCATTCATCTCTTCCCAGCCCTTGACATTTAGCAGCCCGCCTCCCAAATCCCAACACAGACACACACACACACCACGAAATAGTGAAGCTACCACCAAAACACTAAATTAACGTTACTCGTCTCAGGCCCACAAAGAAGTAATGGAATAGTCGAATAAAGTCGTTATTTTTGTTTGTTTTTTCCGCACAAAAAGTATTCTCGTCGCTTGATAAACTTATAGTGGAGCCACTGTAGGCACATGAAATATTTAAACATTTTCTTCAATGACTTTCTGGGCCGTCAAGTTTCAATCCCTTAGGAAGCCTATGGGGGAGTGATCCACCTCGCAGATTTAATCAAAAATATCTTCATTTGTGTTCCGAAGATGAACGAAGGTCTTACGGGGTTGGTACAGCATGAGGGTGAGTAATTAATGACTTAATTTTCATTTTTGGGTGAACTATCCCTTTAAGCTAAGTAGTGACTGCCCAACACTGATAATACAGTCTGTGCCACTTGTGTAAAATTCGCAGTAATATTTGTTTTATTTCTACAATAGCATTGTGTCAGTTGTAATCTAAGTCAGTGTTATGGAACACCGGCCGGTGCAGTAAACATATAGCCTAGCTAGCTGGCCATGATTTCAGTACAGTAATATCAAAGATTCTTGCTCCTTCTTAGCTCTCTGGTAATATTCTATTCACAAAATACAACCAATAGTACGGTAATGTTAAATTTTACTTGTGAAAAGTAATCTCCCGAGCCCTATTTGCGATGGTCCGCCGATTTGAGCAGGAATATGCTGCACAGTGCTCGGCATCTACTGCTGCTATGCAACGCAAATAGGAGTATGACCGGTTCAAGATGGCGGCCGTATTTCTCGGTGCCCAGCGGCCAATAGGAGGATCTTTGTTGACATCTTTGTACGCATGCGGGAGTGGTTGTGTGGCAACAAAACAAACCGTATGGCGGGCTGAAAAGACGCGACGAGCACTTTCAAGAGAGTTAGCGGGCGAAATCCACAATATATAAGCACTTTAACATCTGAAGACCGGAGGAGGTTTGGAGAGAAGCTCAAAATTTGTATTGGTGACAAAATCGAAGTTATTAAAAGCCCATATGAGATCTGGGATGACAAAAAACGTTGGTCCGACTCGCTCGTGTCTTGGCCACCAATCTGCTGGGGAGACATTTATTCTTATTAGATAGAAACCCCTGGACCCTTCACTCATGAAAGATTAAAGGCTTTCAAAAGTCTGGAGGCCTATGATTTGTTTCTCGAAAAGTTGGGCCGATCTTTTCTGCCAAACAGAAAGCAGTGATCGTGCTAAAAGCAAAGGTTAGACCTGGCCAAGCAGTCACAGCGTGATTCCCATCTCCCGTGGGTGATCGCCAAAGAGAACGGCGAAATAATCACTGCTCACTGCGACTGCAAAGCCGGGGAAGTCTTCATTAATCAGTGTTCTTTATTTATTTATTGAAAATGTAGTGACTGTTGTACAAATTCAATTGTGTTCAGTGTGAGACTTTCAATGGCGTCTGTACTATGGTGAAAAATTGTGTCACAGCTTACACATTTCTCCTTCTTTAAAATCCAGTCTTGGAGAAACATGCAGTCATGTAGCAGCTTTAATGTTTAAAGTAGAAGCTTTCTTCAGAGCGTCCAGGTTCAATCGCCTAATTGCACGCAACCATTTCGTTCGTTGTTCGCGATCCTTTTCGGAGGGAATTTGAAAAAACTTTTTATCAGGCCCCCAACGAGCCGTACAATCGACCACACAGCAATAGTGAACCATCCTATTCTCTAAATCCTCCTCCAAACGTGCAAAACAATCAAATTACAGGTATCTAGCGGTGTTTCCTGCCAAACGATTCCCAGATGCAACGCGACAAACATAAACAATGACGTCACAAAAGATCCGCCTATAGGGCATCTAGTCTCTATATGATGTCTATGGTAGTCTTATAGCCACTTTTTTCCAAAACCTGAAACTCTTGAAATAATAATTTCATAAATTTCAGATTTTTTTCTCTCATAAATCACGTTCAAATCAAACCAATAGCTTGAATCGGTGTATATGAGAGTAAATGCAAAGATCACTATTAGTTGGAAGCCTTGTTCACCCCATCTGTAAACATGTGGAGCGGTTCTGTTGTCCGAATTGGCGCAATCTCTCCAAGGGGTGGCGTTTTACACCCGCTTCTCTCTCGTGCGCTTGGAAATCACCCCCTCCGTCGCTCTTATCAGCAATTCAGATTGCATGCAAATGCCCTGTGAAGGGAGCGTCATTCTGAAAGGAGAGCGAGTGTGTGCGCGAGGGGGGTGAGCAGCGGCATTCCTCGTTCCTCTCTCTATTCTTCTCTGTCCGCCGGCTGATGCTCGCGCGTTCACTCAGCGCAGATATGAGTGTAGATCGCAGTCAAGTTTGAAGAACACCGAGAGCGGCTCGCGGTCGTATCATTATTTACATCAAACTTGCTGCAGAACTCGTTTGCATTAATAGTTCGTAACTTTCTCTTTTATCCGTTTGGTTTGACCATGGGCTCTTTCCGCAGAAAGACGTTTTATTGGCCCGTTTGGTCATTTACTGTTGTTTTTGTGCTTTTGAGTCAGCGTTGTCATGGAAGTTGTCCAGAAAGAGAGCTGGAAAAAAGAGAAGAAGAGGCGAATGTAGTTTTAACCGGGACTGTAGAGGAGATCTTGAACATGGATCCAGTGCACAACACTTATTCTTGTAAGGTAAGACTTTGCGCTCCAGACACTCTTTACATGAATCAAAGTGAAAGTAAAAAAGGTAAATATGTACATCATAACCCAAGTCTAGGCGTATACGTGAATATCACTTTGCAACTGTGTTGCAATATATATTACCTGTTAGACATAGACTATAGACTAAAGCTACCAGTCCAATATTTGAGTTGTCCTGGTCAGAAACTCGCAGCATATCATGGGAACATGTAAAATGCTGTCTAGATGGGCACCTCACCAGTTGTAAATTAAAGGGATATTTGTTAAACTGTTCTTAATTGGTTTATCTTATGTGAGGACATTGGTTCTTCTCAGTTAATGAAAAATGTCAACCTGTGCAGTCCTACTTTGATCCACCTGTAATTTGAGCTTTCATACACGAGCAACCTAAACCTCAGCCTGACTTGATGTCCTTTCAAGCTCTATTAGTGCTTTAGGTTCAATTATATTCAATTATCATGTAATCATGGAGTTACTTTGATATGCGTAACCACATTCAGTTACTTCTAACAAAGTCTTGCAAAAACTAATCACTAGGACATAAAAGTGTGAAGAGTAATCTGAAATTGCAGCTCTTATACCATAATTTCATTTTGTGATGGACGAGATGTGGCACTGCAAGCAGACAACTATTGAAAAATGCGTATTTTTTGCATTTTAAAAAATGACAAATATATGAGCATAACAATTTGAGTAAAAAGTTGAATTGAAATATAAACATGAATTTATTAGCATTTGGATTTTATGACAGCAGATATTGAACTCCACATATTTGTGTAAAACCTGTTATCCATCATTGAACATCCGACCACCAGGAGTTAGATTTAATATATAACATATTGTGCAGAATCTGATATTTCTTTAAATATATATTTTTTATTCATTTCATTTCAAACTTTTCATTTTGTTTTAAATATTAAAAAATCCTATTTTTAAGTTTGTCTCCCATTTTTGGACCCCCACTGAGGCACATACGAAACAGAAACGTATAAGGGTGCAGAGTTAAATTGCAGAGCCTTATGCAGCCGGCAGTAGGTGGCCGCTCTGTCTGGAATGTGCAAGAGTGACCTTGATCTGCAGGGAATGGTGTTTTCTCAATCTCATGTTGTCTCCCCCATCTGAAGGTCAGGGTATGGCGCTACCTGAAAGGCAAGACCATGGTGAACGGAGAGGTGCTGCTGGACGGAGGAAACAAGGTCATGATCGGCGGCTTCGGGGACCCCCATATTTGCGACAATCAGGTGGCCACCGGAGATACCCGCATTTTCTTTGTCAACCTGGCCCCTGAGAACATGTGGCCGAGCCACAAGAACGAACTGATGCTCAACTCAAGCCTGATGAGGATTACTCTCCGCAACTTGGAGGAGGTAGAGCACTGCGTTGAAGGTAAAAACGCTTTCCTGACTCAGCATAAGCTGTAACTCACGTCTGCTGGCCGTGCAGAGATTTGAGAGTTAGAAAGCTCTTGTGGTGGTGATGGTAGTCCTGATTGCAAAAGCAGGTGGTGTTTTCTGCTCTAACTGCATCTTCATTTTACCTAATGAAGCGGTGCATGTTTTGCAACATTACATTAACAATTTACATTATATTAATACAGCAGTTATGGCTTTCCAAATGAAACTTTTTAAAAAAGTTTTTTCTAAATTTTTCTCATTGAATTTCTTGGGCCTGGGGTCTTAAAAGCAAAGCATATCATGTGTGCCATCACTAGCCATCAGTCGCTGACAGTCAGTGCTCTCGAAGGGTGTGTCTGTTACTAACTGAGCACCTGCAGGGCCTTTGACTAATCTGAGTGAAAGTCCAAACCTCTACATTTCCTTGAGGGAAATCATTTATAGAGTTAGAGAGTGTAGATACTAAAACGTAACTGCATAGCTTTAAGCTATGTGGCCCTCATAAGGGCCCCTGTATCTGTGTTATGATTACATTCGCTGCTTATTTCCACCTTTTCCAAGCCAGACTGTCAGAGGAAAGTTTGGCTCTGTGGGAAAGAAGAAATAGTATAAATTAGACCTGACAGTTGTCCAAACTTCTGTGACTTTTCAAAGTGCTTTTGCTTTATTAATGTAAATGTGAAATAGTGGTTGTCCTTTTACTATAAATGGTGAGTTTCTTTTTCCCCATTTTGTAAATCAGCACTGCTTGTAGTTTAATCTTGTTTAGTGCTCTACAATGCTGGCAACAGTACAAGCAGAGGAAATACACATTATTCTTGAGTACAACAAAGGGTTTGAAGCTAACATCAGTCTTATAGGTCCAATCAATTCTGTATATCGGCACTCTGCATCCTCTCTGGATGGTAGGTTGTATAGTGTAGACTTTCGACTATCAACATAAAGTTCTCATTTTAGCGATATGGTTCCTTGTAAACTGTTTTCAGGAGGAATTGGTAAATTTTTTTTACATATCCTATTGAAGTTGAGTTAAGGGGTCAGTTCACCCCAAAATGAAAATTCTGTCATCAGTTACTCACCCTCATGTCATTCCAAACCTATAAAGCTTTCGTCCATCTTTGAGCCATAAATGACGTTTTTTTTATGAAACCTAAGAGATTTCTGTTCCTCCAAAGAAAATCCATTTCACCAAAAACTTTGTGGCGTCAAAAAGTTCATAAAGACATTGTAAAAGAAAACCATATGAATAGAATAGTTGAATCCAAATTTTCTGAAGAGACAATCACAGTATGCTATATGATAAACATTTAAATTAGGCATTTATTCACAAACACTGACCAGTGAGCACATCAAATATGGAGGCTTAAATGTGTTTGCTTGACGCATGAGAACCAGTGAGATCTGTTCTTGCGTGAACCAATGAAGTTTTATCACTCATGTCACCAACTATAGTTGAGCTTCTGTGGTGACCTATAGCCGAAGTTAGCCAATCAGATTAGACTTTGGTAGATCAAGCACACGCCCGCAATATTTGTGTCCAACACTGTAAAAAACTTAACTCATTATTTTGAGTTATCTTTTTGCATGTTTTTTTTTTTAGTTTAACTAACTTATTTCGATAAGTTGAGGACAAGAAAAACTTAAAATTTCTTGTTGTCTGGACAATCTAGTTATCTCTACACAAAAAAATAAGTTGAAATAACTAAATTGCTAAAATATTTTTTACAGTGAATATACATCAGGTCCTCTGAAAGTGTCCCTTTTGAAACAGAGACTACATGGCACATGAGTCCTCATTGGTTTCTAGTGCTTAATAGAATCGAGGACAAATCGGAAAAGTTTTCCTTCAGGGCACAAAACGTCCCCTTTCTCCTTCTTTTTTTTTAGTTCTCCGACTTTTTAGCGCTGAGCTTTTTGGCACAAGCCATTGCATAGTAGAAGAAAATGCTAAAATCTTAAAAGGTTTGATAAGGGGGCAATTTAGCAGAGTACCGTATTTTGCATTTGCACTTGGCGGGTTAAGTGTTTGGCCACTGAAAATAAACTCTGCTCTGGCTAATGAGAGACCATGTGCTTCTTTTAACAAATGTGATTCTTTTTATATTGTAATGGGATTGGATCTCATTTTACACACAAGATGCTCAAGTATACGCTACAAATAGCAAACAGCTGTGCTCAGTATGGGCAACGGTTTTGTTAAACACGCAGCTTGCGAATTCTAATTCCAAAATGGCAGAGTCTGTAAACAGAGACTTTGTACTTCAAAACATTCAGAAACAGTGGTTCTGACCTTGCTTTTGACATGGTTAGGCAAGTATACAATAAACCAGGCCTTGAATAAAAAGTGCTGGCCTGAAGGCTGAGTGACTTGGAATGGTGACTAATGGTGTTCGTTTTCTGTTGGCTAAACTGATTTAGGAATATTTGATGTTATCCATCAATGATTTAATAAAGCATGACCTTTTAGTGTAGAGTAATTTTTTCCCTTCACTGCATCCTTGTTTTAGAACTACAGCAAAAAAGAGTGTGTGTGGTTGAAAGAACAAGATCGTACCTGCCAGCCTGCCGAATGTATCCTCTCCTCTCTCCTCACCTTTGACAGGTTAGATAGCACTGAGAAATGAAGAGATTCCAAGCTGAAGTTGAAAATACTGCCGTCAAATCCAAAGTTTTCTTTAGGGGAGAAAGAAACGTTGTTTGTAATGAAAAGATTGGGAGGGTGAAATGTGATAACAAGAGAACGCAACAAGAAATTCTTGATACAAGTGTAGACTGGAATGCTTAGAATAGAGGCTTAGAGGCATTGCGTTCTTACTCCCACCCCGTTTTCTCCATGCGGAAACAGACCCAGTTGGGTTGTTACATGAAAAAAAAACCTGGGTTAATAAGTTCATTGAGCAAAAATACATCAAATACATCTTCTGCACACTAAATGTGTAGAAGAATGTCTGAGCTGCTGTTTTCTGGACAATGAAAGTGAATAGTGACCAAGGCTGACAAGCAAGATTATCAGTGAATAATAACCTACATTTCAGCTTGTTCCTCACACAAACTATCATGCTTTATTCCAAGTCATCTGAAGCCATAATTCATATGAACCAGTGTGGATAGTTTTATATAGATATGATTTTATGATTTTTTTTTGTTCTTTTGGAGCTTGAAAGACCCTCACCATCCACTTTCATTGAATGAAATAGAGCTCAACTTGGAATGACATGAGGACAAGTAATTTTTTTTTTTTTTTTGAGTGAACTCATCTTTTAATTCCTGATCAATTTTGAGAGTAGAGATTTTGGCATTGTTTGTTGAATCAACAAATCAAACGTTCTCCTTACTCTGAAGTTGACGTGTGAACATGCTGCTTTTCAGTGTTACTCTGACTTTGTTTTCATTGTGCTTAAGATAATTGGTTAAACTGAAATGACCTGTTTCAAACTTGTGATCCCTCGCATTTCTGATCCCTTGAATAGGGTGAGTCAGACTAACTATAAAAAGGAATAGCTGGAAAGCAAAATAAAGTTGGGAAGAAAGAAAAAATGGGATGGCTTCATGTTTTAAATATTGCAGCAGCTTTTGAACTTGAGGAAGAAGTGATGAAATATACCTCTTCATTGAGTTTAAAGAGAATGAAAGCATGAAGAAGCTCAACTGATAAACTGATCTAATTTCTTTTTGGTGAATCTGTTAATTGCAGTGAACCTGTTATAAGATCTGAATCACTGACGCTGTGTCTGAAATCGCCTACTGATGATTTTCATTTTTCACTCCTCCTCTGAGCTGTCCCTCAGTTTTCTGCCTGTCATGAGGGCAAGCTGGTTCAAGGGGCCCAGTTCAAGTTGAGCTTTATCCTGAGGACAGAGGGTCCAGTGCTGGTGGTCTGTCATGAATAATGTGTGTGTGGCGGGTTTGGGAATGAGAATAGCAGGTCTTTGGGAGCATTTCCCTTTTATTCTGTCTGTTTGTGTAAGGAGGAGGCCTGGCGTGCCTCTGATTCCACATTGCACGAAGGTCAGCCTGTCTGCACTCATCCGCGAGCAGGTAATGATTAATAGATCAAGCATAATTGAGGTGAAGGACTTCCTCCACCCCTTGTTAATGGTCTTAAGATGAGAGTCATTGCAGAAGGGCCCTCTCAAAAAGGGACTTTATCAAAAAAAATCACCCATGTTTTGTTTCAGGCTGATCTCTCTGAGCCAGACTTTAGCCCAGGGATTTCCAAATGTATTTTGTGAGATTTGGGAGGCCAGTCATTGGTGAATGGCCTGAAAGCCTGTCGGCACCACAACACGAGTATCGAGGGGCTGAATGATCTATAGCAAATGGCTATGATATATAACTGATTCACGATTTGTAATAGAGCAATTCTTGTGTAGATGACTAGCCTGAACGGGAAGCGGATTAAGGTTTGTAGATGCCAGAATTATGATCTTGTGTTTTTTAGTCTGTAAATATAGCGTTGAATTTTTCTTAGGCTACATCTACATTAATCAGGATTCATTTAAAAATGCTGGTTTCAAATGTATCCAACGTCTTCAAAAAGCTCAATTTTTGCAGGACAAAATGGCATCTTAGTGTGGACAAAAGTCCAAAACATAGAGGAAAAGATGTGCACTTGAATGTACCCGGAGTAGTGTAGAACTAGCCCAGATCTAGATCTATAGACTCTATGGTTTCCATTGAGGGCTTGATGGGACGCTCAGGATCATCACCTTATTTCATGTGTTTGTGCACAAGCACTACTTTGTCAGGGTAGTCATGAGAAGGTGTTTTCCGGTAGGCTGATTTCCATCATGATGTGTCACTGGGACTGTCTCTGTGGAACATGATTAGAAAGCGTTTAGACTGAGATGCTAGAGAAACGGACAGTGTAAAGTTAACTCACCTGAGGAGGAGGGACCGAATGCTGAGAATTATACCTGTTAGAGTTTCCCAAATTATTACATTTTAAGATTTAATTAAATCCTGAAACCTCCACACTTGCTTGGAATACTAATGAAGCTTTTGGAAAGAGAAAGCTGTGAAACAATAGGATACGAGTATTTTGCAGCCCTCTGCTCACCTCTCTTTTCATTTTATATTCTCCTCCTTCCTGTAGAGAGGACAAGAGTTTGTCTTGGCAGAGTTAGAGTCCATGTCTGGTTTAATCTCTCCAACAGACATCATTGTTTAAGCAACACATTTCAACAGTCTCAAAGTCAGGTTGATGTCATTATGCAGAGTTAAAAAATTTAAGGAATTCACTGTTAGATCTGTTAGCAAACAAAGTCAGTGAGGCAACTGTATTTTTATTGGCCATTAAGTCATATTTTAACCATATTACCTTACCTCTACTGGGATGCAGTGAATGTTTGATATAGCGCACAGTTATTTTTAACCAATGCTGCTTTCATTGCAACAAAATAAGATTGAATGTTTATTTAATGTTTACGTTTTTTTTTTAAATAACTTTTTCTTAAATCCATTAGGAATAATAGCCATATTTTTTTGCATTGCATTGCACCTTCAACAATTTGTACTTTGTTGGGACCTCAAAATAAATAAATAAATAAATCCAATCCATATTTAATTTAATTTTGAGTATTCCTTAAAAATAAAATAATTATATATGTATATTTGCACACATATACAGGGCTCGAAATTAACTTTTTTACCTGGTAGCACTGGTGCTCCCAACTTCAAAAAGTTAGGAGCACCAGCAAAAATTTAGGAGCACCCACCAAATTTGACGTTGAGCTCTGCCTGTAAAGCGGAACGACCGGCAGCATTCTGATGATTAAAAGCCTTAATAATCGAACCTGATTTGTTTTCCACACACTTGTCCCTGCATTTTTTTGTGCTTGGCACTCTCTCCTTGTTTAACCAAGCTCTTGCGCTTAAAATGTATTGGTTTTCGGTGGTGGCCGATGGACACTGTCATCCTTTCTTGCCCTGTTTTTTTTTATTTTTATTAAAGCTGTGATTTTACCACTGTATTTCATAGCTTTGTAAGATAAAATCCTTCTTTGCTAAACCTAATCATCATTTTGGTATATCATCATATCAATTTCAAAAACTACAATAATAAAGTAACATTAAAAAGTTTATTTTAACTAATTTTCTACCATATACAATTGAATACAATTAGCAGCTAGCTAACAACAACTTGATTTGCACTTTTTGTTTCTGGTTTCACCTCACTCCAGTCTAAACTAAAAGTTTTGGGGTTTTTTGGTAAGTTTTCTTCACATTGTCATATAAATAACCTGAAAATACTGTAGTTTATTAAGGTTAAATCTTCCTAACCACTCTTACTAAAAATAAATGGGGTAAGCACACTTACATTCTCATTTTAAGAGGTGTTCTGAGTAAATGTGGTTTGATTTGTTAACATTAGTTAATGCATTAGGCTAACTAACATGAACCATGAGAAATACATTTGTTACTGTATTTATGAATCTTTGTTAATCTTAGTTAATAAAAAATACAGCTGTTCATTGTTTGTTCATGTTACTTCACAGTGCATTAGGCTAATTAATGTTAACAAATACATCTTTTGATTTCAATAAGGCTACTATTAATGATTAAATTAGCATTAACAAAGATTAATAAATGCTGTAGAAATGCAGTTTATTAATAGTTAATGTTAACTAATGTAGTTAACTAGAGTTTAATAAATTGATCTTTATTGTAAAGTGTTACCGATTTGTTATACACCGATGCAGACGTCTCGTGAGTTCAGTGTTGGACAGATCGGTTGTTTTAACCATTCATTAAATTGAATCAGTTCAAAGGAGTCATTAGTTCGCGAATCGCACGTGCCATTAGCGGACGTGTAGGATACGGCACACATTGTTGTGTGATTATCCCAGCAGTTTAGGACATCGCACAATATTTGTGTCAACACAGAAAACATTTCATCACTGGATAGTTTGTTTTGTTTATTGAAATTGAGGTTTATGTCAGCTGAATGTGCGAACGCTTTTTTTTTTTTTTTTTTTTTTGCACAATTTAAACCCTGGGTAATTCAGGAGAAAAATATCCGAATGCTTCACGTGAAACTTCGGTCTTCTTACCTTTTACCATCGTGTCAATTCTCGATTCCGATTAATATGCGTGAGGGAGGGAGAGCAAGACTGTTTGAAGACTGTGAGAGTGCGTGCGCGCGCGACCGTCTCTCTCTCTCTCTCTCTCTCTCTCTCTCTCTCTCTCTCTCTCCTCTCTCTCTCTCTCTCTCTCTCTATGCTCGTTCTTTCAGTAATATGAACCCTGTCACAAGCGCAGCAGTCAGTCACTCACCGATCAAATAGGGCTTTGGCGGTTGCCAAAAAAAATCAATGCAGGTAAAACCTCGTTTCATCTTCTCTATTATTCAGCCTTTTAGTCGCGCGGTAGTCAGCTCCCTGTCACGTGACAACGGAGCGCAGCTAGTGAATGGAAGTGATTGACAGCTAATATTAACCTATCTAAAATCTGCTTTAAAGTTATGAACGTAAGGATGAAGTTTAATTGGATGTAATCGTTGGATAGAATGATGGTCCGGCCACCGCGTATCAGCGCCTGATCAGCGCACATAAGGTACACACTGTGCAGTAATTTGCGAACGTTTTGTAGAGAAATAAAAACAGGTCGCACCACAACCATTATTTGCACTCGCACAGATGCTCCCAAATATATTTTTAGGTCGCACAGATTAAATTTCAGGAGCATATGCGACCAAAATGGTCGCAATTTCGAGCCCTGATATATATCTCCTCATTCATCACTTAATAAATTAACTAAACTAAATGTTAATATAGTAATACCTGCTACTTTTGAGGTTTGTTAGTACTTTTTAGAGACATGTGTGCCTTCTGTTAGAAGGAGATACAGTTGGTCAAGTTCTCAGGAGTTGGATTGGCAGTAGACTGGAAAACCCCTCACATTCCAGACACAATGGGTAGAATGGATATGGAGCCTTCACATGTTATGGATTCCTTGAGATCTGTGGCAATGTTTCAGACTGGACTAAATGTGAACGGACAGACAGCTGCTGCAGTTAATGTGGATAATCCCATACTGTTCACTGTTACAGCCAGAGATTCATCTGGCACCAGTGAGACATGTTATCGTTTAGTCACATTAAGTCATTGGACATTGTTTAATTTACACTTTGTTGTTGTTTAGGTCATTTGCATTGACTCTAACCATTCTTGATCTCAAGAGGGTTAGGAAAGTTTCATGGTTTTCTTATTTTAGGGATTAGCACCAGTTAAATTAAAATTAAGCGCTAATTTTTTAAAAGGCATTAGTAAGTGCTGAGGTTGAGGAAAACTTGAATTCTTTTTTCATTACAGACTGGAACTTGCTACAGACTATCATTTATTTCTATTTAAGCTTGACTTTAATGTCAGGGTCCAGTGAAAATGGGTTCTGCACTGATGGTGCCAAAGAGCATTGCTTATTAAATTGTCATGGTGTCTCACATTTGGAAGGTAGAAAGGCTTCCAATAGGCGGATGAAAGCAGGGCTGTCATGGATGGATGAGACACTTGTTTGAACCAGATATTGTATCACTGAAATGATTTTATATTGCGTGATGATGGAAAATTAAGTAATTAACGTCGTTTTGCAACACCTAGGTTATTTCTCAAACTCAATCAATTTTAAATTGAATAATAATAATTAAAAAAACACACAGAAGAAATGGAGCAAATGGTTATTTTAATTTTCAATATTTATAACGTCTCAGATCGAAAAGGTGGTTCGTTGGCCTAAGCTGGTCCTCGCTAGTCATGAGCTGGTTCAAACTGGTTTTAACCATCTTAGACTAGCTAATAGCAAGTTTGGACCACTAATAACCAACTTCAACCAGCTGTCTATTATTAGCTGACCCAAACTGCTCTCTACAAGATGATATTGGACCACTATGTTAAAAAAAAACAGTTTGATTCCTTTTATGGTGGTATGTGGTTGATTTCAAGATGGTCTACCATTCTGGACCAACTAGTGAATCTAGTTTAGGGTTTGAAAAACTATAGCATACAGGACAACCACCTGTCCAGCTAAAGGCTGGTCAAGAGTTCACTCTGGGCAATACAATCCACTTTTACAGTTTGTTTGCTGAGTGAAGTAGACCGTGACAGAGGGGGTTCGGTGCCGTTTCGTTTGCCCCTGCTGGAATGTCAGTAGTTGTAAGGTGTAAAGCACAAAGGGCACACAAAAGCCCAATAACACATGCTAATGGAGTGTGTGCAATGTGTGCCTTCCTTGAAAAGGAAGAATCCATTCATATGGGCCAGCATCAGCATGAAACTGTCCTGCACTGACCTGACATGGGTAGATCATTGAACTGGTTCTGCATTGCTGGTTTTCTGCCCTTCTAAGGGTGTTTTCAGACCTGTAGATTACTTGCTTTTTCCGAAACAGGGACTTAATTTGTTACAATGTTGCATTTTCTTCTTGGTTCGGTTCGCGTTCACAAGGCAACATTTCAAAGAGTACCAAAATGTCACATGCAAGTAAAACTGTCCTCTTATTGGTCATTGTTCAGCTGTTTAAGTTCTTCTGCGTGATCCATCAAGATGATTGACAAGTGCGCTTTGTAGGATTATTGTGGCTTTTTCTGTATCTTCCATGGCACACGCAAACACTTATACAAATGTAGCCTGGGTTCCTGGAATCAAGGCTTCATTGGGACTGCAGTCTTGCAATGCACGGAGAAGAGCAATTGCACAGATGAAGAAGATCTCTTTATTTTTCAACCACAAAATCTCACAGAATCAGATATTGCTGCTTTTTATATTACACATTTCCCATTAGGAATTACGATTAGTTCATTGGTCCGTTGGGTCGGATTGCTTTCTCACCTCAACTGAACCGCTCCAGGGTTTGTTTTCTATCAGCCCCAGACCACCTCGTTCAGGCGATCTCAGAGCGATTGTTTTGGTGCGGATCCGAAATGATTTCCGTGTTCATGTATGCCTAAATGAATGGAACTAAGGGAGAAAACACACCTGGTTCCCAAACAGACGGCGTTTCTCAATGTCAAGGAAGGATCCTCGGAAGCCGTTATTTCGAGGATGCTACGTCATCGACATCCGTCTAAGGACTGTTCCAATGTCGAGGATCCTCAGAATTTCAACCAAGGACTGAGTCCTTCGTTCGGCAAATATCCCATACACAGGAAAGGATGCATATGTGTAGCCTTCGCGCTCTCAACTCACCCACAATCCTATGCGCAGCTTTGCTATCTTGTTCAAAAAATAAAAAATGTCGGACGTTAGCGGAGTCGGAGTGATAACGGCGCAATATTCAAATGTAAGGTTTAAGGATAAATACAGTTTTTGCCATTTATTTGATGTTTGTTAAACTATTAAACATATCGACTCAACTGATTTGCAGAGGGGGATTTAAAGCTGTTCCCTTTTACTGGTGATTCACCTTGTAATTTTTACTTCATATAGCATGTTTTGTTGATCACATATTTTACCATTGCATGTGTTTTAGCAGCTAGATGTTGCTATGGACACAGTTCTGTTCACTCAGGCAATATAATCGTTTTTAAATGAATAAACTCCTGTTTAAATCAATATTTTGTGTCAAATTATTGATTTATTTGGTCGGCCATGTTATAAACGCGGAAAATGTATAGTAAGGCGGTTGTTACAGCGAATACAAATCCCTTCAGGCTAATTCAAGACCCCTCCGCTTCACGTTAGAGTTCGCGGGGTTGAATTCGCTATAACAACCGTCTCACAATTTATTTATTTATTTCTATGAGGGCTGACGAGACAAAATAAGACTGTCAAGTGTGTTTAACTAGCGCTGAAAGCGGTCCTTTTCACTGACGTTATGACGCAATGACGTGCACTTGCTAGCCTGTTCCATTTACGTGTTCTCCGAATGCTAAAGAGGAGCCTCGCCTAGCCTCTGAAGGAAATGACTTGGAAGGACCCGTCCTGCCAAGGAAGTATCCTTGACATTGAGAAACACCTAGATGCTCCAAGTGCACTTGAAAGGTCACGAAGGAACCTGCCCTGCTTAAATCCGCAGCTGATCCTCCGGCATTCCCCAGTATGGGTATAATAATCTAATTTAAAGTTGCATAGCGAAATATTTAGCCTTTCTGGTTCTTATTAGCTGGCTTTAAGCTATCCTAGACTTGGCTATCACAGGATGTTGATTTTTTGTTTATTTGCTATTGGGTGGCCATTTCCATGAGGATGTTGGGATACATCCCTTTCCCATTCTTAATTTCCTCCTCTTCGTCATTCTAGTCTAGATCGTTTCCTGCTAGTAGCATGTTCTATTTTCAGCTCATTTGGATCTCTTAATGGGTTCCTCTGATCATCTGGCCGACATCAGGGCCGTCTACAACTGAATGACTTCGATATGTTTGACCATTAAAGATAAATCTTTAATGCTTGTGAAACGGTAGCTCTTGGAAAGTGAGGTAAATGTGCCCCAAGCTTTCCCACAGTCCTCCGTATTACAGATGCCTGTTGAGCATACCTGTAATTACACTGGAATCTGGCCTGTAAAGCTGCCAGTGTAATAATCACCAGGTGCAGACCCGAGACCTGCTGCTGAGGTGCAGCAGACACGACCTAATTCTCTACTCAAACATGTACTTATTAAATACAGCATTGAGTATGAGAAGGAGTTGGTCTGTGTACACATCCTGCAATCTAAGATCTCAAACTTTTGGTTTTTATGTGGGTCAGGGTAATCTTTTTTTCTCCCCAAATACATTTAATTCATACATAGAATAACTTGCATATTTCGGCTATGTTGTGGATGTTTTTAAGACCTGTCAAACTATCCTTGTGGTAAAACCCAGTATAGAGGCCATGAATACAGAACTAGATGCGTTTTTTTAAAAGTTGACCGTGCCGTGTAGACATGAGACGTGAGCGCAGAGGATGAAGTCCTTTGTTTAGTTTGTTTTTACCTAGAAAACAATGGCACATTCCGAACCAGGTGAACAAAAATCGATAATAGAGGCATTTGCAAACATATGAAAATAGTTCAAAAAGGCATTAAGAAATAACATAGTCACGGATCATTTATGCAGAGATACGGTGCCGCAAATATTTTAAAAAAGCTAGCTTCCAAAAATGATATAGAAAAGAATGGGTAAAGAAATATTGTTTCAAAGCCGTTAAATTAAAACCGAAATCGCAATATTGATCCAAAAAAATTGTGATAGTAGTTTTTTGGACACTTTCATTCATCATTGACTGCTGTGTATTTTTAAAGCTGCAGTCGGCAAGATTTTTTTGATCATATTCACTGAAACCGACACTATGCTCCGACAGAACAACATAAATCAGCCGGTTTTAGAAAAAAAACCTGCGCTTCTACCTCCACCTATAGACTGTTATTTGTTTTGCAAAAATCCACCGCTCCCGGTACTTCTGGTCCATCAGCGCTGGGCTGTGTGAGATCTGACTGTCAATCACAATTCGTGACACGCCACAGTTCCCCCCTCGCGCACGTTACAATATACACGCATTGACGAGCACAAACTAAAATGGGAGGATGCTCGGTGGTAGTGGGGGAGGGGCGTGAGAGTTTTAAAAATTAAACATTTTGGCTAAGTCCCCTCAATCGGCCAGACTTGCCGACTAAAGCTTTAACATAAGTTTTGCCATCTCGACTGGCTATATTGGATTATTTAGGCTTTAGATCTCTTTGTTTCAAGCATGTGCTTCCCTGTTCCAGTGGGTCTGGTTGTCTTTGCTTTGCTGAAGGCCTCTTAAGTCAAGATATCTGTCTGGCTCAAATGAAGTTGGCTGGTAATCCTGTTGTTTTAGCTAACAATGGCAAGGAAGTGCTGGCTTTCAGAAGCAAACAGAGATATCTGACTCTGGACATCTCGTTTACGCACACACTTAGCTGCTAGCAGACATTTAAGACTTTGACATAGTTTTAGGGACGTTCACGTTCAGATCTCTCTCTCCCCCACTGTCCTTCTGGCTTTCCCTCTCGCTTTCTCACACACATGCCCATGAGAATGGCAGCCTGCTGTGCAGAGCTGTTGGTGTCTGAAACCAGTGGCCATGTGGAAAGAAAAGGGCCTCATTACTACCCTGTCATTACTACAGGGCCGCACATGCTGGAATGCTGCATGCTTAAAGTAAGACGGGTCTTGTAAAGAAGTTTTGGCTTTTGAAGTAAATAATTTGCTTATTGTTTCTGGGCTTGTAACTCCCTTGTTCATAGTTTGCAGCTTGGCAATTATAAATTATGTGTGATGACATTTTCCAACAACCCTCTGAGGAAATGGAACATAGGAAATGTGTTTTTGCTCAGCATGAAATCAAAATTGCCTGCTTTTTTTAGGCTACATGTTCATTGTTTTATAGTAAACCATTCATCTGTGGATTATTCTAAATAGGGCTGTGCGATATAGCTAAAAAAAGTATCACAATATAATATTTCCTATCGTTCGGTATCGATAATTATTGATAATTTTTATAACCTTTTTAAAGACAAGTAGAAAAGTTCGAATTTAAATCAATATTTTTTTATCCAGATTATTAAGGCAAACAACAAATTATATTAGTTTTAGCAGTCAAAAACAAAATGTGTGTTACATGTTACAAAATGTGTGCAATGTAAAAGTGTAAACGTAGAACAATCAAGGCAAACTTTGAGGTAGATCAACTTCTGTAATAAGTAGGGGTGTAATGGTGCACAAAATTCACGGTTCGGTTCGATACGACACAGTGGTGTCACGGTTCAGTACGTTTTAGATACAGCAAAAAGAAAGAAATGCCAGAGAAATGTCCTCGATTTTTTTTTTTTTTTTTTTTAAAGAAAAAATATTTTTAAATAAGTGAGTTTTCCTACATCTTGAAACTTTTAGTTTTATAAATGGGAGTAATATTTGAAGGATGAACAAATAATGTTTATAATTAAATACATTTAAATATGATAATATTTGAGTTTTGAAGTGCTGGAAAAAGATGTACACCTATTTGAAAGTATTTTACTACTGCCAAACTTCCATGGTTACAGTTAGTGTTACTACATTAAATCCATGGTGAATGTTGCTTATTTGTGGACTTAAAGCCTATAGCCTATATAAGGCAACGTTGGGGTGGTCGCACCAACTTTAACTTCGCAGTCCACTTACGCATCATGGTCGAATGGAACGCACCTTCAGTGAACATGATGTGGAGAGGGTCAGTTCATGGTTCATAGCAACTACAGACGCCAGGGGAGCGCAAGCACTTTGGAAAGGAGGAGAAAGCGTCACAGCCGTGTCTTCCACACATTTTTAGACGCGATGTGTGAACGGCCACATACACAATGGTGTACCATCGATAAATATCGATACCGTTTTATCACCCAGCCCTAAAACAATAATAATGTCTTTGTAATGTATTGCTTGCTTTTTTCCCTTTTTGCCAGATGTTGCCAATTCCTATTTTCAATCTTGTAGCCACATCTTATGTAAAGCAGTAGTCTTCAACAGAGTGTCACTGCAGGGGGTCTGCCAGTTTTATATATAGAATATACAATATAATATATATATAGAAATGCAAGTATGAATTAACCAAAAATACAACATTTTTTATTTGTTTATTTTCTTATTTAGTAATTTACATGTTTTTACTTATTAATTAATTAACTTATTTTTTATCTATTTATATTGTATTTATTATTATTTATTAACATTTTAAATATTTTGTTTGAGGTGCTTTAACATGTTAACAGCATGTTGTTTTTTAGCTGTTTGCATGGTCAACTTTCTCTCTTTTAATTTAAATTTTTTTTTTTGTATAAATTGATTTGCTTTCATTAATATTCGGACATACATCTTTGGCTGTTACGTTATGATTCACAATGTTTAGTTTAAAATTAAGTGCAGATGTCTCAAGAAATGTATGTATGGCTAAGTAATGCACCTGATCGGGTCAAGTTATCCTGATAAAAGTCTAAAATTTTTGTCTAATAATTAGTTGACTAATAATTAGTTAATTATCCCATTGAATAGATACAATTTCTCAGCAATGCATATTGTGCATTCTCGTCTTCAAGCTGTATCAGACCATCTTACATGTTATATGGCAATGGGGATAAAGGATAAAGAGTGGGAAGAAGAAGGAGGAGGGGGGAGGGGGGGTTGGCGAAAGGGTAAGGGGACAGAGAAACTGGAGCGAGGGAACAAGGCCAGCTCTTCTGCTGTGGTTTTTCAGCTCATGTTATGCATGCTGGGATGAAGTCATGGTGAGAGCAGCCAGAGACCTGTGCTCTGCTCTCCACTGGTGTTTTCTTTCCCTGTCCGTCTCTCACACACACACACCATCTGGCCAGCTGGAAGGAAGTTGTTTCTACAGGTGGGATATTCCTTTATCTCTTGCTCGCTCTCTGTCTTTTCCCTTGAGAGAGAGCTGGGAGGCCCCAGTCTCTCTGTGTTTGTATGTACACAGTAACCACACACAGGCAGAGATTGCTCACACACAAGCACTGGCACATTTATTTATTATTTTAAGCCCAGACGTTAACAGCATAGAACAATGACTCAGATTGTCTTCCCTGAAATCAGTGTCTTCACATCAAATTCAATCAGATTAAAAGCTTATCGGTTTGAACTACATCTGGAACGTGAAAGTGAAGTGTCATTTGTCATTAGTACCCCGAGGGAATAGTTCTCCAAAAACACATTGACATAAATCAATCTGTAGAGGTTCCTGGACCTGCATTGGTTTAAAGTTAGGTTCAGATGTTAGTTCACTAGTTAGGGATAGTTCACTAAAAATTTTGGTATTATTTACTTGCCTTCATGCGGTTCCCAGTCCATAATAAAAAAATCTGGTCACTCTTTTCCATGCAGTTATGAAATGGGGACTGAGCTTTCAAGTTTCAAAAATGTCTCAAAAGCACCATAAATGTGCCATAATAGTCAATATGACCAATATATGAGTATTTCAAATAGATTCAAACCTGAATGAACACACAAGTATATATTTTGTCCATGTAATCAAGGTGGCGATGTGGTTTTGGACCCCACTGACTTTCACTGTATGAGCAAAAACAGAAGAATAAAAGTAATACAGGTTGGGAATAGCATGAATGAACTGTTTGTGTGAACCATTCGTTTTAAAGCCTGATTTCAGTGTAGTATATGTACTGGCCCTATATAATATGGCTGTCTCTATCTTATTTCCAGAAAGAAGCACCATCCTATTTTCTGGTTTCTCTGGGGTGCTTTAAGCATAATGATTTTAAGGAACAATTCGACATTTTTTATGAAGCAATGCATGAATGGAATTTAACAGTGAGAATGATGATCCAATTGAATGACTTAGAGAGAAAGTGAGATTAGTAAGAGTCTGAGAAAGAGAATCATTGGCTGACTCACAATGTTAAATGATTTGCGTCATTAACTTTAAGGGGGGACTTTTTGAAAGTGCCATTTGACTAAGGAATTTTGAGTATATTAAAATATGACAGGATGCTTTTGTATATTGCATTTTCAAATATTTATAATCTTACACAAAGCTAAGAAGTCATGCCTTTTATGAAAGCATTTATAGATTTATTCGAGTCAAAGTTATGAAACAAACCGTTTAGTTTGATTGTGTGACATGTTTGCGAGTGGAAGTCCAATTGGAATTTCTTTGGAATTCCGCTACTTCCCCTCTAGGCTTTGGGTGAGGTGGATAGAGACTGGTCCAGACCAATACTATCTGTTACATCAGCGTTTTTGTGTGCGTGTTTTAAGGACGCTGAAGTGTTTTCTGAGAGTTTTTACCTGTGGTTGGAGTACAGGTCAGATCCAGGACAAGTGCGGGCATGCTTCCATTCTTTAATGCTCATTTCACTAAGGAGCAGTAGCAGCCCACCTGAGAGAGAGGGGAAGTTTGTTCTTGCTCTGCTCTGACTACATCTTTTTCAGTCAGGACAGCGCAGTTTAACCAAAGGGTCATTTAGTGGACAAATCAATACAGTTTTAACATCTTTGCTTCAGATTCATTTATTTATTTTATATGTTGCTTTTTGCAGTTGCTCGGGTGTTTGGGCTGGTCCTACCTTTACATTTACATTTTACATTTAGGCATTTAGCAGACGCTTTTATCCAAAGCGACTTACATCTGAGGACTAAGCCAAACGAGTCATCGTGAAGAGACAATAGCAACCCAAGAAGTGCTCAAAATACCAAGTTCAAACATTGCTCAGAGTAGCATAAACCAGACAAGTGAGGAATTTTTTTTTTTTTTTTTTTTTTTTTGTGTGTGTGTGTGTGTGTTTTATGTTAAGTGCTCACGGAAGAGATGAGTTTTCAGTTGTCTTTTGAATGCTGTCAGGGATTCTGCATTCCGGATGTCGGTGGGCAGATCATTCCACCTTTAGTACTCGGTGGGCAGATCACCTTTAGTACTGTGCTTTCTGTTTTCTCTCTTTTTTTTCCCTGTCCCTCATTCCCTCTTCGGCTTTTTGTTCTTGGCGTGGCAGAAGGAATGTGCTGGGTTCATGGTTTCAATGTGAGATGGATGACCAGGCTGAGGGACCACAGGCTGACCTCGTGGGGGAGGGGTGTGAGGAACTGGCAGAGAAACCGTAAAGAAGTACAATTAGTTCCCAGAAACTAGCTCTCAGAAATTTGGGAATTATGCTGCAGTGTGCCAGCTTACGTTCTTCTGCACCTGTTTCATTAATGGTGACCTTTTCAAAATTGCTTGTTTTGTACCTCAGACATATACTGATGTATTTCAGACACAATTTATATTTCAGAGATGCGAGTGAGAGAAGATGCATGTGGTGTAATGTTCATCAAATGTTTCTTTTACTCAAAGGATGGATTTTAAATGAAAGAAAAGTGTTATTCACTTCTTTGTGTTTTCCCTTCAGAGCCCCGTTTTCCTCTCTCAACTCCTTGTTTTTTGTGTTTTTCCTTGATTGTGCCAGTTGCAGATTGAACTAGCTGGCAGAGTGCTAGTGGAATCTTGATCAGGGTGTATTTACATGGAGACAATGGAGCATGCTCAAGTGATTTCTCCCTCCTATCCCCTCGTCCCTCCCCGTCCCCCCTCTCTCTCTTAAGCTGTGATCTCTTTCCGAGGATCGCTGTCCCTTCAGAGAAAAGAATAATTGACCCTGCCCGCAGCAGCCGTCTGTCTACAGTAGAGTGCCGTGAATGGAGCCCAGACTTAATATCTGCTCGCGAGCAGCAGCCTTCTCTCAACGCCCCCTGCACATAATCAGCTCCTCCACGTTCGCCCCCTCTGTCACTTCATCCCTCTATTCAGCGCCGGCCTGACGTGGCACACCCCATCTGTTCCCAACCACAACGTTATTCAAATGAAAAATGACCTTGCTAAATGGGGTGGCGGCTGAGCCCACCTCCATGCGTCCTCTGAGCATGCGAGTGCTGCGGAGCAGAGTTGATTGTGTGTGTCTCTCCATGCATTCTAACACATTGAATCAGCAAATCAATCTAGAATAATATATATTTTTATTTTTTACAAAAATAATTATTTAAATTATAATTATTATGATTATGATAATTATGTATACATTATTTTAATTATTATTATATAATACATGTAATAATAAATATTTGAAAATAATTCTCAGTAAATAAATATTAAAAATTAAATTACATTTTAATAATTTAAATGATTATTGTATGTATATATTATATATATATATATATATATATATATATATATATATATATATATATATATATTTTTTAAATATATTTTATTTTTGATTCCTATTTTATATCCAGCCATTATATACAGCAGTTTACATTTAAATTTAAATAATGTTTTAAAATATTAATTAAATGATACATTTATAATTATTTATTAATATAATTTATAATATTTAATATATAAAATATAAATTATTAATTGCATTATTATACGTTATATTTTGAATTATACATTAGAATTATTATATTATATTCTCATATCCATTCCTATTTTACTCCTATTTATCCACTTCAATCCATCGGCTGCATTCCCCCCCTGCTCAAAGTTTACACTTGCTGGATTACATGCAGTCAGTCATACATGTTGTGTTTTGGTTTCGCCTGCTTTAGCTAGACTGTCAGCCCACGAGCGAATGACGTCAAATGTATCTTTCAAATCAAATGCTGCCCTTATAAAACCCCCACAGCCACCATTAAAAAGTGACCTTATTTTTACCTGCCTGTGACCTTTATTAATCTGTGGAGATTTAATTCTGCCTTTGTTTAAAAAAGAGTGAGAAGTGAAATATGATAAGATAATGAATAAGAGCCTTTTTAGCGCTTGAAAAAAATTCTAATGTCGTCTTTAAGTGAATTACAGGAATTGAAACATTGCAACAAGAAGTTTCCCCCGGCCCGAGCTCAAAGCTGAGGATATTTAGGAGTTTGTTGTTCTGTCTCTTTTTTTTGTCCTGTGACATTTACTGCATTGTTGTGCTTTACTGTGTGCAACTTGATTTTCCACTTTTGCTCATCAGTGGTGGTCTGAGATGCCTTTACCTGGTTTTCTAGCAACAGTAAAAGGAAATGCGAATACTCAGTTTTTAAGCAGCCATGTAGGGGTTCCCAATGGGCCGTAGAGTTGACAGCAAGATAAAGGCCATGCTTTGCTCCCCCCGGGCCCCTCGGTAAAGGGGTGGTAGTGTTGTCCGTGTTCTGCAATGATGGCAGGAAGAGTGGGCTGGGGGGATTAGCTTTGGCTCTCTAGTGCAGAAACCCCAAGTTCACTTAAGGAGGAGGGCTATGTGACAGGATTTAGAGGACGACCTGTGGTGCTGCGGAAGAATTACGCTATTATTGAAGCCTGTTCATCAAAGTGTGATGTGAGCTTGTGAAGCTGGGAGAGAGAAAGAAAAAACTGTGAATGGGTATGAGAAATATAGTAAAAGAGTTTGGCAGCACAAGTCTTTTCCAGTATTACCAGGTTTGGGAAGCTAGATAGGCCAAAGTGACATTTGGCTGTTTGCTCCTACATTTTACGGAGCACTCTTATTGCCTGCCATGCTTCATTCTGCTTTGCGGGAAACCGGGTGTCAGTGGGCTTGTCACAAGCGGCTCTGTAATGGGGTCAGCTTGATGCGGCTCCAAGGTTCTGAAGCCGGAACATGGTTTTCCGGGAGGGACCGTGGGTTAATCTGGAACAAATAATGAACCAGGTCAAAGAGACAAGGCCACATGTCTGCTGATTATTCACAGAGATTTCCTCCTTAGTCTGTGAGGTTATTGCTCCAAAACCTCCTAACCAGGCTTGATCCTGTCTTTAAAGGTCCCCTGACATGGGGTTATTTTATTATTTTATAATGTTTCCTGGGTTGCCCTTATAATGTTAGTATGTTTTTTAGATCAAAATGAGTCATAATTTAGAAATAAAAGGCATTTTTCCTAGCCTGATTTTAGCCTCTGGTTTGAACACTCTGTTTGAAGGGGCGTGTCTGTTGTGAGACTTCAGTGTAACCGCCCACTGCTGTGATTGGCTAACATGCGTGCATATGAAATAGCTACATGTGAAAGTCTCTCGATTACTTTTACTACTGCTATTATACGTTTTTACTAATACAGCTATCGAGATTAACGAATCGTGAGAAGTTTTTAAAGTATTTAAATCTATTCCCATCACATAAAATGTGTAATGAGCATTGAGCAAGCAGATGACAGTCTGTTGATCGCGAGACAACGCAGTTTCTGTACTCTCTCTAATGCTTTCACTAATGCAAATTCAAACACGATGATGTAAATACAGTAAGAGCTTCGTTGTGCAGTAACGTGCCTCATTGATTTCATAACGAGTTGTCCTGATAAACTCGCGCTGTGTGGAAAAATGTTCTTTGATCGATTTCTGTATATAATTTGTTCACAATTTAAATAAGATTATTTTCATCCTACTAAAAGAAACGATGTGAAGGTGATATTTTGGTCACTGGCTTGACTTACTGATGCATAAACAGTGAACGATTTTGAGAGAAAGATTACCTGTCTGAACTTGAACTTGAATTGTTGCTTGGTAGCTCAATCGATTTATTTTCAGACGTTCATCGAGGCCAGCTCTGTATTGTCCCAAGTTGAGGAAACAGTCGTCGGTGAAATTTTTGGACCATCCAAAACTTTGGGAAGTTGTGTCGGCGCATTTCCAGAGAAAATAAAATTAACCCATTGTTTCTTCAGAGGCTCGGATGAAGGAACTGTTCATTTGTACATCCGAACACTGATCAACTGCCATGCTTCGCTCGTTTGTAAGCCATTATATCTCTCTATTCAACTTTTGTGCTTCGATCAGTCACACGCCATGATATCTCTCCAGGATAAACAAAAATCGTGCGCGCGGTGTACTTCCTAGCTCGTTTTCTCATGGGCGGGTCAAAGTCTCTGTGCGGGCAAAGCAGAGAAGGGGGAGGTAACCTCCCCCCTATATGACGTCATATAGGGGGAGATTCAAGATCAGCTCGTCTGAGATCTCATTTTCTCACAGGCAGAGAAAGATAGCCAAAACTCGGTTTACACCGACTGAAATTTCTAGACACGAGGGGACCAAATACAGGCTAGGGGAACTAATATTAATGTTAAAAAACCTCAGAAAGTGAAAATTTCATGTCAGGGGACCTTTAAGGTTTATTTACATTGCTTTGGATACCTTGGATACTTGGCTAGGAAAGGAAAATATGGAAGTAGCGAATCTGAGATAAGTTATTTTGTAGTTATTTTTCCTTTTGAGAACATACATTTTTATTTTACAGTTTTTATTCTAATTCTATTAATTTTATTAATACATTTAGCTTGTTTAATAACAAGGCATTTCAGGTTTCAAGGTACTTATTTTATTTTCATTTATTTATTATTTTATATTATTAATTTTAGATGCTCATTTGACTTATTTGTATCAGTTTAATTCCATGCTCATGTGGTAGGAATAAGTGTTAAATTAAACAGTAAAACCCATTCTGATTCTGTGATCAGCGTCACATCTTTCCAACTTTTCTCCATTCATATGAGCTGTGGCTGATGAAGTCTGATGTGTACAGATTGGGGCTGTGGTTATGCTTGCATACTCTTGTTCCTGGGACTTTGATGTGGGCCAAACAGTGTTTAGTGGGTACGGCAGCTCAGTGCCTGTCACGCTGGCCCTTTATTTGGCTTTGTCCTGCATGGGAATTCCATTAAAATGCCTCTCTGTTACCTCTGTTTGTGTTTGTTTTACTCCCATTTGAGAGATTCCAACAGGAATTGTTTGGGAAACATATCAAAGATCATCCAGGAAGTGGTTTGTTTTTATAAAATATTTGAATTTATTGATACTGGGTTCTTACAGCAAAATGTTTAGGGACAAAACTGCTGTTTTCCTAATGGAAAGTATGAAAACTACACAAGCTCTTTGATCTGTATTTAGTCACCTACATTAGAGAAGGATTTGGACTTGCAACCAGTTTGGTATGGATGGGGACAATCCCACTTCTACAAAAGTCACTTTAAACTGTGTAAACAGTCAAACCTTCTATTGACAATTGTTGCACCTCCGGCTGTATTTTCTCACAGGGCCCCCAGGGGTGATGGTTACAAAAGCCCCTAAATTAAGTGACATTTGCCCCTCCCCCTTAAGCTGCTGAGAGAAGGGGGCAGAAGATGCCAAACAAGTCCTTTTCAGGTATTTGCCAGCAGTCTTATACTTCCATTGGTCGAAAATCAGCCCATTAGATGTGTCTTTCATGACAAGGCTAATTTCCAGCCCACTGATCTCATAGCAAAATTGACACTATTTTTTTAGTGCACATCACTAGTCTTGTGGTAAACAATTAACCCGTCCAAGTTAATACAGAAAATAAAAAGTTTGTTGTGGTAATCTTTAATCAAAATCTGAAAAGTTGCTTCTGCTCTCGAATGGCGTTCTCTCTGTAATAATGTAAGATTGATGGCTTGGGGTGAATATCCTTAACCATCCCCCTCCAACCGTCAGTCTGCTACGAGTAAATTCGACTTTCACTGGACTTTGAGCACGTGAAATTTATTCGGATGCTGCAACGGTCATTATATGACGTCACGTTCTGCAGTGTCTTTTTTATTAACATAAATTCAACTAATAACAAATAATAATACACTCAAAATGTAAAAACTATCTATTCGACTTCACTGCAAAAATATGTTTTTTTTCATTCAGCTACGAGGTCACGCAATGACGTATCGATCTTCTACGGGTCACACATCCTCACGTGATGCGAATTCACAGTTCAGAGTTCACCAAACTTGAACTTTGGAATGCAGCGAAATACGAAACTTTTCGCATGAGCTTGCGTTTCCGGTCTGACGCATTCACATGCGTATGAATGGAAGTCAATGGAACGAAAAGTGCAAGGTGACCGCCCCGTAAGAGATGGAGAGGAGGTGCGCTACAATAAAACCCGCCCTCTATTCAATATTCCTTGCCAATACATCACAACACTGGAGTAAAGTCGGTTGCAACTTTTGGTTCACGCTGATTTTAAAGTCAGACACTTAATTTGACATGTTCATTCTTTTAAAATCACCATGAAATCAAAATGGACAACTCAAATTTTTGATGGAATATTGCAGTATTTATTATAAATTATTCATACTTGCACATCATTATTTTGTAAAATGTATGTTTTCTTGTAATCTTAAATCAAAATAACTTCCCCTCCCTCTTGCAGCGACATCTCTTCTCTTCTGTTTACTGGCGCAAGGGCTGGACAACCACATGAGATCACAGTAATAGCAAACAACAACGATCCAATCAATTCCCAATCAAGCCCCGCCCTACTTTTTTTCTTGTTTGCTAAGCAGTTCCACTCATATACTGTGTCACAATAGGGAAGAAAAGACACAACTTCCTTTTCATGTCGACTTTAAATCAGAATGGTGGAGTACTTTGCAGTCCTGAAATGAGCTCGAAAAGAGAAAGAAGTGAGGTAGAGGACAGGCGAAAGGAAGTGAACGAGTCAGGAAGTGTGCTTGAGACCCCTTGTGTATTTATCTACACTACTTCAAAGAGCCTCATCTAAGTGCTCAGTTCCTTTTAAGCTGCAGATATCTACACAGAGGGAAGCATCATCCTTTTCCTCCCGACATATGCCCTGGAAGCAGACTATTTAAAGCCTACATCCATACGCTGTCAGAGTTTGACAGATGGGCCTGAAACCGCTCAGCCTTTTTACTGTCCGATCCTCTCCGGTGAAAAGCTTGCTTTCAGACAGGCAGCTCAAAGGCTGCCATAACAGTGACTCGGAGATGAGTGCCCTTATCAGTTTGCAGTAATCTGATTACTCTGACATCTGTGGGACAAAAGAAACACTACTCCTGCAAAATGGTGATGCAGAACCCTGGCAGAACCCCAAGAGAAAGGGATAATAAAATTCCTTTAGGTGGGCATCAATGTGAATAGATTGTGCCCTGACTCACACACCTACATGTTACCGGAGGCATGTGGGCAGAAAGCTTTGTCGCAGATTACAAAAACTGGACGTTCTTGTAGCAATTTATTGTACATACTCTGATGGTTATGAAATGTGGGGTGAGCAGGCAAATTAAAGTACTTGATACAGTGGTGAGAGAATTATCTGTCGACCATGCATTAAAAATGTGAAAATATATTTCGAACCTACAGATATAAGGATCACAATGGTTGACAATATATATATATATATATAATATTTTTTTTTTTGTGATTGTTTTATTTTACTAATGTTTTTTTTTTTTTGCTTGTCATGTGCAGTTAAAAGTAGTCCAACTTTTAAAATCCCATCCCACCCCCATGCATTATTTCATTATGTTCGGGTTTTTTTTTTTTTTTTTTTTTTTACAAACACCCCTGAAAAAAAAAACATCTGATTTGAAGACAGACAACCAACTAACGAGACTTTTTGAATATATGTAGCTTTGCACATCCCTGGAAGATAATAAGCTCATACTGGGAGAAATCACACCTAGAGCACAGAGGTTTCTGAGGATTAAACCAAAAGAGCTTTTGAGACTGGAAAAACTGTTAAAATCATTTCTAAAGACTTTTCCATGCAGATAAATTGGAGCGAAGGCAAAACCATTGTTACTTCATCTAGGAGTGGCTGTCTAACTAAAATCCCAAAAGTAAGGCAGATTAAACTTCAGAAGGTCATGAAAAACTATGAATCATACTTATGGATGCTATGGATCTGCAGGTGTGTTTTTGGTGCTCTTGTTGATTTCTATGAATCATAAGACTTTGACAAAGAGAACATCTCACATGTATAGTAAAACACTTTATTGATTTCTACTAGCAGATTGTGCCTAAGCATGAGAGAATAGTTACAAACCTATGATTATAAACGATCAAAATTAGCCCAATATATTGTATTTATTAAACTAAAAAACCTAATTTCAGTTGTAGCACTAACTGAAGGGAGTTCAGTGGTTTGGGACTGTTTTGCAGACTTGATAGCCTGCAGTCACTGAGCGATTAGAACACTTAATAGTGTTTAAAAGTTAATTGGCATGAACAAACATGCAATGCTTAAATGTGAAGTAATTTCTTTTGTTTTAAAAATGTCTCTTGTTCTTCTGTAATATGCATGCAGAGATACTTAATCCTGACCTGAATTTAGGGATAGAATATGTTAGTTCAACCAATGGAAGATGGGGAGAGTGAATTTGGAAACCTTTATGAATTATTTTGCAATACCTAATCTAGTGGCAGAGAAAATACATACTTCACCTTTAAGAGATGATTAGTATGGCGAGCAGGACGAGGCCTTGGGCTGTGAGAGAGCGGAACGCGGACCAGTGGCGTGATTACTGATGAGCGCCACCTGCGCGACGCACCGGTCTCTTATTTCTTACGGAGGAGCGGAAGCATAAAAGGAGAAGCAATGACAGTGGAGATGAGAGGGGCCAGGCCTGGATTTTATTTATTTTTTGTTTTATTATGTGTGGCCGACTGCCGTCACTTTCATTTTGTTTTTGTTTATTTTATTATTAAATTGTTTGAATGTTCGCCGGTTCCCGCCTCCTTCTTCCCGTAACATCTAACCTCGTTACAATTAGTTTATGTAAATTTAAATGTGAATGTATATGGAAACAGGAATGTTTCAAGACATGCATAACTAATTGAATGTGAATTAACATTTATTACGGACAATTCATGCAGGACTCACAGGTTTTCTCTTACCCCTACCTATGTATAGATGTGTATATTTGAATCTGATTGGTCAACTGTTTGCAGTTGTCTGGAGCGAGACCTTGTCCTGTAGCCCCACCCTGCATAAATCACAGCAGTCTGCAGGTGTGCTTGTATTTGTGAACGCCGATGGGAATCTTTTTCTCTTTCTGGTTCCTTTAACAACCCCGGCATGACCTCTGGATTCACCTTTTAACCTCCTTCTTAGATTCATCTTTCAACACACAAGCTCCACCCTGGTATACATGTCACTCTGGACTAACTGACAGCTGAAGGAAACACTTTATAGCATCTTCTCTCCTTGTATTAGTTGATATTTGCATTTTATTTCATGATCATTGGGGGTTTGGTTCTGTAGACAGTTAAATGAAAGTTAAATCTGTTTCATAAGGCTCTTTTTAAACATTTTTAATTAGCATTCTTCTCCATTCAGTGCGCCGTGCTTGATGGACGTTTGGTGGATGTTCTGAAAGAGCAGGTGTTTGGTTTTTGGAGGTCTCTCCACTGCTTTATCAAAAACAAGAGATTTCATTCACCTTCTTTACCACATCAAACTTTTGTACAGTTTTTCTGTTAGCCTTTCAGGGAACTCTGAAGGTAGAAGTCTGGGAGCCGAGAGGAGTAGAGCCACAAAAAGACTGTGACGGGGCTTATTTTTGCCTTTCATTCGTGTTGGCTTTAAGCCTATCCTCCACTAATGGGTCTGGATCTTTTCTTCTTTCAGTCACGAGTTCAAACAAAGATTGCAAAAAGGAGTCATGCAGGGACTACATTAATTGCTACCTGCATCACAAAAGGCTTTGCAAAATGCGGTGGTGTGGACACAGGTGTTTCAAGAGAATATATAGAGGGGAGATAGACCAGGATGGGGGGATTTTTTTTTTAAATGGAAAATGTCCAAATGTTTTGAGTTGTTGTGCTTATGTACTCTTATCCCTCCTTGTCTTTCTTTTTTCTCTCTGTTCCAGCTGACGGGTCATATACAAAGGCAAATACTTGCCCCACAGTTCAGTGAATGGTTTGTTGGGTGTGTGGCGGAGAGACAAACAGAAAAAAAAAGCATGAAGCTCAAACAATGTGCATGGAGGATTTTCTACCATTACAAACTTCCTTCGTTGTTTACAGATAATTTGTTGTAGTTTGAGCCACTGAACCAGCCATTGTAATTGTGGAGCAGTATTGCATTGTTGAACAAGTGCTTTTTTTCTTCTGTGGATAAAAGCAACACTGTGTTTAATGAGGGGACTTGCTGTCAAAACTTTAAAGATAGTGTGGTGCTCAGTGTGCTTTTTCAAATCATGGCTAATTGGTGTTTCAGAGGAAATATTGTGCTAGAACTGTTTCCCTGTGCAACTGTTTCATAAATGCATTTGTCTTTGCTTTCTTTTATATTGTGGGCCAATTGTTTTTAATTACTTTTTCATCGCCGGCGAAAAATATAGGCTGAAAATGGCATTTTCGGCTTTTGGCTGAAAGAGAAAAAAAACGGCGGAAAATATGAGCCAAAAATATACCGTATGTCACACCACAGTGTTCAGCGAACACTCTCGCTCTAGCCGTTATCACTGCGTGGAGTGACGCTCCGCTCAATATTCTGCTCTATGCAAGTATAGAGCTCAGTTGCTCATGGTCCATGTGAACGTTTCACTCATGTACCGCTCATGCTCATTGGAAAAGCAAAGTCCACTCAAATTATGCACCAACATGACATTTTTATGTAGTAGCATAGCAAACTTGTTTCTGTTTGCAATAGCCCTATTCTGTGCCGTAACATGGTGTGGTAGCCTATAGCCGTGCTGGGCAACACTGGTAAAATGACGCTAACCTGACGTTCACTGCTCTGCTCACATGCTCTGATAATAATAGCTTTGTAGGACTATACATTATTTGAATAATTGGTCCAAAAATAAATCTGTTAAATCCGATTCTGTTGCAATAAAGAATAATATATTGATATTTAATATTAATATATTTTCTGTCCAATTTTATTGTGTTACTTTCAATAAAGATGTGGTTATTTTATTTTATTGGATTGTATTTTTAAATTCAGTATCATTAAATTATGGAATTTAATCAAAAAAAGCTAATATTTATTAAAAAAAGCTAATTTAAAATAAGAAATAATTATTAAAAAGCTGTTTTGGTTTTCGGCTAAGTGCATCCTGCTTTTTCACCTTTACATTGGTTTACAAGGTAACAGCTTTTGAATTTTTTTTTGAAGAATGAGATGGTCTTTTGTTGGAAACTGGGACAAGCAGGCATGAAATGAATGAACTTATTTAGGCCTATTCACTTTCATCTCAAGGAATTTAGTTTTTCTTTCAGATTCATGAGGACTGCTTTGTTTGCCAAGTACAGTGTTTAAAAGCAGACTCCTCTGATAAGAATGTGTTTGAGGTTGGAAGTTAGAGGTTAGAGTGAGTCAGTACTGGGCTAGTCTCCATTCAAAAGCATGCAGATGAACTTTGATTAAGGAAATGCCGGATGAAGAAGTCATCATGACATGCTGTTTGGAGGGAAGGGAGGGAGTGAGTATATAAAATGAGCTGTCATACGTCAAAAATACAATGCTGTCACAATATAAGGAGTTTTATAGTACATTGCGTACAACATATCGACAGCACCCAGATATCTGATACAGGGTATAAGGTGTTAAACAAGCTATAGGACTTAAATTGTAATCAAGTCATAAAAAGCACAAGCTAGTCTAGTCTTTAGATAAGATGCCTTGTTTTGTTTTATGACTAGAGCAAGTTCTTTGCTCTGAACGAAGTACATGACCACATAGCTCACTCCACACAGAGATATTTCATTTATGATGTGAACATTTTCCTGTGTCATGCTTTCTCTGTAATAATGTGGTTTGTGGTAAGAAAGTGAATACATTTCAAGGCTCTGTTAACTCCCTCTGCAGATTTACCTAATTTGAAGTGTTTTGTTCACCCTGTCTGTCAAGTACAGACAATGACCATAAGCTTGTTCTGAAGGCCACAGATTCCTTTCTCCTGCGGAGTTCAGCTGGCTACTCCCCTGAGAGCCCTGTAAAATAAACCATGCTAAGTGGCCCTTTCAGAACTGATCTCTTATCAGCAGGCCTCTCATTTGCAAGGTGTTAAAAGTTCAGTAAGCATTTTCTCCCACTTCTGAAACGTTTAACACCTGAAGAAATCAATATTACATTGACTAATGCGTGATGTATTGATGTATTCTCACACAACAGGGTTACAACAGTTTTTAACAGGTACAAGTTGGACTTTTATTCGTATTTTTCTTTCTTTTAATTTAGTTTCCTCATACATTGTGGTTTAGTTTGTAGATTGATTTGATTTTAATTATTTTATGCTGACAACGATACATATGAATTACAATGATATATATAAGATTTGTTTTGGAAATTTGATAATAGTATTTCATATTGGCAGACAACCTAGCGATATTGGTTATAGTGATATACAACCTGAAATATTTGATTCTATTATCTGTGACGGTGGCGCTGCTCATCGGCTGACACGCACATGGGAGCTCTCTGACTATTCAGTCAATGTTTGTTAGTTTGTTTGTATGTAAACGTCTGCAATTGGATGTAAACAATTGACGGTAACATGGCTTACTTGGAAATCTTTCTGGCGATCACTCTACTCTCTCTACTTTTGTCAAACGCCGATCCATTGAGGATAACCTACAGCAGACATCAACTACTTCAGCTGGGCCTAACAACACAGCTGCAGTGGACACCTTCAACAGATTTACTTTTGGAATGCCGACGTCAAACTGAACAGCGATTCAGGACAAAGAGGAAGCGTGGCTCGAGAGGAGGAATTAAACGCCACATTCGTGCAAGAGGATCTAAACCCCCCACTACCAACTATAGTCCTCTCTAATGTGAGATCGCTAAGGAACAAATTAGATGAACTCCACGCCTCTACACAATACCGGTATGAATACAGAGATAGTTGTCTGTTATGTTTTAGTGAGACTTGGTTAAACCATACAGTAAATGATGATAGTCTTTCCCTACCCGGCTTTGGTACACCGTTAAAGTAACACCAAGTAACTTTTCCTCTTCGGTCGCCCTACTCGTTGGAAACGAAATTGTCCATTGCCGCTGTCGTAAATAATTTAGCCTACCGTCGCACGCACGCTCGCTGTTTATCCAGCACCGGCTTTAGAATGAACGATGTCCACAGACAAGGTAGAGTATGTTACATGATTTCATGAAAGGATGATGTATTGCGACATCAGAAACGAAGAAAAACGAAATAATGACTATTGTAGCGCTTGACGTAAAGCCAAATTTTGTAGTTCTTTTTGTGGTCGGGTTCCTACCCGAACCCCGAAGTTAGTAAAACACATAGTGCCAGTAAAAGTGATACAGAGCCCGTCAGGCTATGGTAGAAGTGCCTTTCTCTCTGTTACGACTTGATGAACCACTGATAAGATTTTGGAAACATTATTTTAAAGGTGCCCTAGAATGGTTTTTTAAATTATTTTATAATGTTTCCTGGGTTGCCCTTATAATGTTAGTATGTTTTTTAGATAAAAAATAGTCATAATTTAGAAATAAAAGGCATTTTTCCTAGCCTGATTTTAGTCTCTGATTTGAACACTCTGTTTGAAGGGGCGTGTCTGCTGTGAGAACCGGCCTCTGCTGTGATTGGCTGACATGCTTGCATATGAAATGAGACACGTGAAACTCTCTCGAATACTTATACTACAGCTGTTATATACGTTTTAACTATTACAGCTATCGAGCTTAACGAATCGTGAGATGTTTTTCAAGTATTTAAATCTATGTCCATCACATAAAATGTTGCTGTGAAGAGCATTGAGCAAAAGCAGATGACAGTTTGTCTGTTGATCGCGAGACAACGCAGTTTCTCTCTCTCATGCTTTCATCAATGCAAACGATGTACATACAGTAAGAGCTTGTGCAGTGTAACAGCGTCATTGATTTCATAACGAGTTTGGCAAGAGAGATAAACTCGCGCTGTGTGGATTGTTCTTTGACCGCTTTCTGTATAGTTTATTCACTGAGAATTAGCCTATTTAACGTTAGTTATGTATGCTCGTTACTTGAAGTTTGCTAGTACTGTACTAGGATCTTGCGCTGGATCTAACACAGTGTAAATTATCTTTAATAAAATTACTTACCGGTTGCAGGAATATGGTTGGAATTACCCCCTTCTTCAGTTTGAGACGCTGAGAGAAGCTTGATATTGTCCCAGGTTGAAAAATAAGTCCGTGGTGAAATGGGCAGAGCAAACTAACAACTTCGAATTAAACTGTTGCGGTATCCGATTATATATAAACATCATCCACGCTTGTTGACATTTCTTTTCTGTGGGAATGGTATGAAAAGTCCTCACATCCCCTGCACAGCCTGGAACATAGCATTTATTTCCATGATCTGCCTTTTTTCTCTCTGATCCTCGCTTGCTCCGATGGTTCGGCTGTGCAGTGCTTGTCATTGAGGGGTGGGATATGCAAATTTTTGGAGGCGTACATATTAATGATCTCGACTGTTGCGTCACAGTCGGTATTATGTGGAGATTCGCCTGTTTTTCAGGGGTGTTTTTTAAAAACGAGATTTAAATAAGAAGGAGAAAACAATGGTGTTTGAAACTCACTGTATGTCATGTCCATGTACTGAACTCTTGTTATTTAACTATGCCAACATAAATTCAATTTTGAAGTTGAGGGCACCTTTAAGGTGAACAATGTTACATAGTGTTGCTTTAAGACTTGATAGAGAACAACAAGCTACGGGGAAATCGATTGGTGGAGTACTATGTATGTACATTAACACCAAGTGGTGCAGACACCATATCATTAGACAGACCATCAACTCCCCAAACCTAGAACTCTTATCAGTTTCCCTAAGACCTGAATATTTACCACGAGAGTTTGGGCAACTATTTGTATGTCTAGTGTATATTCCCCCTGACGCAAACTACAAAGCGGCTGCAGATGCGATATATCACCATATACAGTACAAGAACTTGAAGCAGCGTCCCCAGACACTCCGAAACTTATCCTAGGTGACTTTAATGGTTGCTCTTTGTCATCTGCATCACCCCACTATCGGCAATATGTTAAGTGTGTCATGCGTGGATCAAAAACAATTGATCTATGCTATGGCAACATAAAAAATGCCTACAAAGCAGTCAACAGGTTCAACAGCAGGTTTGTTGACTGCTTTGTATTTTTCAATACCATCCAGTCATACTTGGCTGAAAAACATGGGTGTAAACCTTAATCTTGTGAAGTGGATTCAGGACTTTTTAACAGGTAGACAACAGTATGTGAGAGCGGGACATAGTCAGTCAAGAACCATCACGACAAACAATGGAGTTCCACAAGGATGTGTTTTATCACCATTGTTATATATTTTATATACTAATGACTGTGTCAGCCATCATTCAAACTGTTCACTGATTAAGTTTGCAGATGATGCTGCCCTAGTCGGTTTTCTAACAGATAATGAACAGGATTATAGGACTGAGGTTGACCATTTCCATGAATGGTGCAACCAAAACTCAATAATTTTAAATATTTCAAAAACAAAAGAAATGGTGATCGATTTTAGGAAAAGGCTCCCTCCACTGCAACCGGTTACTATTCAAGGGACAGTTATTGAGGCTGTGGAGGAGTATTTGGGCACTATTATTGATTACAAACTCACCTGGTCTGCCAACTAACTAGCAAGATACTCGAAAGCACAGCAACAGCTCTATTTTTTAAGGAAACTGCATAGTTTTAATGCAGAGACAACAACTTTGACATTGTTTTATTTAACTTTTATTCAGAGTGTGGTGACTTTCGCCATCCAGTGTTGGGGAGGGGGTCTCTCTGTCCAGAACAGGGACATGCTAGACGACTAAAATGGGCAGGAATATTATGGGATCCGATGTTAAAAGCATCTCCAATCTTACAGATCAGTATACCCTCAATTTGGCTATGAGGATACTGGATGATCCATCCCACCCACTTTGCTCAGATTTCCCCCCCCTACCTTCTGGACGTAGATTTCGAATGCCCCGAATAAAAACCAAACGTGCCATTACATCATTTGTGCCGAGGAGCATTCATTTAATGAACAGATCTGACACAGGCACATAATTAATTATTTATTTAATTATATATCGATTCATTTTAGCTAGTGGATTGATTATTGCATGTTACTACCGTTGTTGTTGTTTGTTTTTGTTTTTTTGTATCCTCTATGTTCACAATGTTGTTGGATATTTGGGGTGATTTACTGTTATCTGTGCTGATGTTCAATGTGGCTCTCTTGAGTGCAAAACAAATTCCCCTCGGAGCAATAAAGGTTTCATTCATTCATTCAACCTAGAACTATTACTTTTGCATCCACATCAATAGGTTGCAGTACAATCGCCATAGCCTCTGTCAATTTGGTTCCTTAAGATGACAAAAAATGTACTTCATGCACCTATAAACCAAACATGCGAGATAAGCACTGAGACCTGCAGCCTTGACTTGTGGCAGTCTACATTTTGCATTAGGAGCTGAACCACTCCAATTGACCATGCTAACTCACTAATTTCCCCACTACTGCCATTCATTACTCATTATGGTCACCCAAGGTCATCTCATCATCAACTGTGCTGTTAATGAAATGTCTACACGTTAACTCAGCTTCTGGGCTCTGTTCCCACCACAATCATGAGCCTCCATGTGGCAGGAAGTGCTAACTAATTGCAGTCCAAATTAGCTACCTAACCCATGCACATGCACGTAGCGCATTCTGCGGTAGCCGAATGTTATGGCAATGTTAACCTCTGTCGCCAAGTATGCTACTTTTGACAGCTCTTATCCACAACCGATCCAGGAAGCAAAGCTTTCGTGGAGCTGGTCTGAGGGAGACCTCGGCTCACCCCTTGCGGTCAGAGAAAGGAAAATAAAGCCGGCCATTTCTACATCTGGTGGCAATCACCAGATCCAGCCGGAGCTGGGAGAAGGCCAAGTTCAGTGTGCAACAGGCTGGTGGTTAACTGGAAGTAATGAAAAGCAGACGTCTCCCACATATGGTCTGAATTGATAAGGCATGTCAGGAGATTTTGCATTTCCAACGAATGACAAAAAGCCTGGTGCACCTGTCACATCATTAGCTTTTCCTTAAGAAGATTCAATTATAATCTTATATGGGCCTGGAACAGCTGTTTTTGATTTCAGCCATACATCACCAATCCTTCCACTTTCTTTTTCATGTCTAGAAGTGAATTATGTGGTTTGTTGGCAATTATTTTACCTCGTTACTCTACTTCTATTATCAAAGTCTCTGATTATGGTAGGGGAAAAGGAATAACCCAGGATTCAAGTACAATGACAAGTTGGGCTCAACTGACATAATTTGGTATAAGTTGTGACATGGTCAATTTTCACAGACACAATCTAGCTATTTCAGTAGGAATCTCCATATTCGGGAAATTCATGAGCGCAAAACATCTTCACTCACAGACTTTGCAACAGTTTCAAGTTGAAGCTGTGTGAGCTGTGCTTAATACATCACTACACATTTAACGGTAGACAAATAACCTTTTTTGCCTGTGAAATTTTGGAAAAATTTTGCTAATGTGACTGCACCTTAATGTTGATACCACAAAATAATAAAAAAATAACTTTTCTTTAAAAACATATAAATGGTAGTTACGGTGAGGCATTTACCATAATTTAAGTGAAAGAGGCCATTTTTGGGTGATTTAAAAGCATTAACAAAGTTTATAATTTTATAAAAGCACTTACATGAACACTTTTTTGTTAAAAAGTCGTTCCGTCGTTATGGAGGTATGCTGTTATTGTGACTAAAATCATGTTATCACGCATGCTGTTTACGTCTTGTGGCTATGCTACCAGTATTTTAATATTTACTAATTGGCCCCATTCACTGTTGTGCCCCAAGTGCATCACTGTAACCCAGACTTTTTTTTTTAAAGAAAAGGAGAATTTTTTTTTTCATGGTAAATAAAATTATGCAAAAAATGCTGTCGATTAAGCTTAACTTATCGATTAAAGTACTGAACCTGGGATATTTTTTTAAAAGGTAGGTTAAGGTGCCGTGAAACAGTAAAACGCCTGCAGCAGCTCTGGCAGATGCCTGGAGTTGCAAAGAAACTGATTTCCAGTGGCTCAGTCTGGAGGGAGATATTGCAGAATAATAAATAGCCGGGGAAAAGCTTTGCTCGTGTTCACAGAAAGCTCTGTCTTTCTCCTGGGTCTCTTGACTCTTCATATCTGAACTCGGGCATATCTTCAAACAGCGTGGCCCCCGGCCAGATAAGAGAAGACAGGATGTGGAATGTTACAGATTTGTCCCCCTCTCCTTTTGTTCCCACTTTGTTTTCACATTCTTTCTTAGTTTTTTTGAGAGAAGCCTTGCGTGTTGCCCTTCTCTTCTGTCTGAGAGCTCTGGGAGGATGTGATGTCATTAGACTAGGGCGGACTGATGGGTTGTTGAGATAGACTAAGTGGACTGCTCTCATCTTCATTCCCACAAATGATTTTAGAGCTGCCACTATACGGTTTTAATGAACCTTAATCTTTTAATTGGTGGGGATATTCCCAGTTTAAGAATGACTGTCACAGTACACTCTTTTGTAGCCCCAATTTTCCTGGTTTAACTCATTCGACACTTGCATTACTTTGATTGATACAAAAGACAATTGCAACTTGTCCCGTTTTCTTTAAAGACAGCAGAAATTGAAAAAGTTATTTAAAGCAGAAATAAGCCATTTTATAAAACTTACACTGCTAAAAATTGGTGTATAGTAAAACTGTTTGTCTTTTTAATGGGTTTTAGGTATTATGTTGTCATTGCAGAAAACTTTACACCGAAAATTTTTCTGGGTTTTTTTTTTCACAATAAACACTGGTAACATGCATATTGTTTAACATGCAGATTCAGTTACAGATTTTATTATTATTATTTTAAATCTTTTTGACAAATGTGGTTCATGTACAGTATATGAAAATCATTCTAAATAATGGATTTTAATTTTTGGGTATACTGTTCCTTTAAAAGCGTACTTAAACATGAATTATGCTTCTCTGTCTTCCATTTCCAAACACTGAAAACAAATCCCAGGCTTTGTGCTTATACAGCCAGGGCGGAATTATGATTTCCTTCCTTTTATTGCTGTTTGATTATGGGAACAGAAAAGGTACCTCACTGCAATAATAAGGTCTCATTAGCAAAGACAAGCACACATTATGCTAATGGAATTAGCTATTAGCCGTAGTTTAAAATGTGGGGCAAGGTGTTGAAATGAGCTGAACTTTGTCTTGGACTATGAAGTTGCAACTTCAGTTCTGTAACTCTATCCTGACAACCTTTTCCTGTTAGAGTTTCTGTTAGAACATGTGCTTTCCACTTCTTAATAGAGCTTTTAAACCATTGCACGCACCCTTTGTGACATTTAAGATGCTTCTATACAACTGAACAATATTTTTTTGGCACTTTCTTGGAGGTAGACAATCTCACCCTGCAAAAACTCAATTCCGGGAGACGGCACATGCCCCCTACACACACACACAACACACACACACACACACACACACACACACACACACACACACACACACACACACACACACACACACACACACACACACACACACACACACACACACACACACACACACACACACACACACACACACACACACACACACACACACACACACACACATAAACACTAGTTGACCACTTGTGATTGGTTTACCAAAAACGCATCTAAATACCAGATTAAAACAGGCTTTCTCTCTCACACGCTCGATTTTTGGGATATTGTATATAATTTGCTGGAGAGAGAGATGTCTGAGAATATGCTGATTAGCATTTTGGGTGCCTTTGAGATAATGTGTGATAGATTCAGGTGGGACAGCAGTATGTCACAGTAGTCTTGCCACGAAATAGGATAAGGACATAAAGGAGGACTTATTTATCTATATGATATAAGACTCTCACTCTCCCACAGAGGCAGTATCATAATTCAGAACTGCACCCAGTTAATTGTACCTTTAGCTTCTGTTACACTACATTAGTCTTTGATGGAAGCAGCTGTCAAATGATATTGTATTCTGTGACAGGATGTGATAAGCATCTCAGAGAAATGACAGCCCTGTCTCCGTGGATATAAACTTAGTCTTCCCTGGTAACGGCGGGTTCTGGGAGCTTGCATCCCTCCAGATTTACAACGCTGTCTGCAGAACAATGAGCTGATCGACGACTGCTATTATAAGCTGTGGCGGCCATGGTGCTTTTCTGTGAATATCCACCAGTTTTCAGACCCAACACCATTCCTTACTGTGTCGGACCCTTTCCTCTCCTTTTACAAAAAAAAACAAAAAAATATAAAAAAACCTACTTAGGGCTTATAAGCTATAAACTCAAAGTCCTATTAAAATGTTAAATAATTAGTAGTAATGACATGAATCACTACAGAAGTTTGATTAATTTGAAATTTTACCTGCGGCAATTTATATTGGATAACATAGAAGGTTGTGTCCCCAATTATATATTATTATTATTATTTGTCTTATTATTATTAGGTATGTGCGTTATATTGGTTATTGGCCAGTATTACAGATTTATTGTTATTATTTAATTTCCATATAGGGATGTCATGCAATATATCAGTTATTGGCCATTATTGCAGATAATAAATGAATATATTCTTTTTTTTTTATTTTGTCATTTTTATATTCATAGACATTCATTCATTTGTTTATAATAATTATGGGTAAGGATGTGCGATATGTACATATTGGTTATTGATTTATTATTATTATTATTTTAATACATTATTTTTATTTATACATTTTTAATCCTGTACATTCTAATTTGCATGCCTATAATCATAACATTTAAACTCATTGATTTTAGTGTTTATTTTTAGTATTTTATTTAGATAAAATGGTATTTAATTTTAATATCTGCCATTTGCCACTTATTAGCCAGAACATCAAAAGTAAGTTTGACTTAGGGATGCACAGATATTTAAATTCTGTCTGGCAACGCTAAGTTATTGTACCTTGATGCAGTCGGGATCGTCTCTGTTGCTGGTTAACTTTGATGGGATAAGACAAGGACCTTTGCGCCTCGCTTTTGAGAGCAAATTCAGCCATCAGGACTGGAAAAGGGGGACGACTTCATCTTCCTGCCAGTAATTAGATCACAGTGGTCACTCGCTGTAGAGAGAGAATAGCATGCCTGCACACACCACACTGCCACACAATGGATGAATGCAACTATATCTCCTGCTCGGCCCTGGGAGGAGACCAGCGTAAAAAGGGCTTGAAATGGAAACGCCTGGCAAATGTTGGGTGGGGGCTGGAAGTGATGCGGATGAGCCCGCTGGGAGTCCTTACACCTTTTCATAGTTGTGGTGTCTGACTATCATAAAAGAAAAAAGGAAACTGAGAGAAAGGGAGAGTGCTGATCTCCTCTTATTTTCTTTACCATGGACTAAGCAGATGTGTAGAAAGCTGGCACTTCCCATAGGATTGTATGATAAATCGTGTTAACCATGCAAACCCTTTGCAACATGGGTCAATGTGAATGTGAGTTTCCAAGAACTAAGAATGGAAATAGAGAGATAGTGTAAGTTATCATATCCTCCTCTTCTCTGGAATGGTAAATAATCTTTGAGTAGTGCATAAAACATGATTACTAGGCCTGTGTGTCCTAAAATCAAGGAATCCTGTCCAGTTTTGAAGTCCCAACTCTTGGTTGGTTCTAACAGGTGTTTGAGTGTTTCCATGCTAGCTAGTACAATGCCGTCCTTATTTGCTGAATACCTGTGTCAGATTGACTCTGCAGTCACTTCTTGAGAACAATGAAATCCTTTCTCATTACTTTGCCTCCCTGTACTCCTCTGTCCTGCTGGTATTTCCCTCACTTTTTTCTTGAAAGAGAAAATCTAGTGTGTGTTTGTGGAGTAGACTCATTCATTCTCTTTAAGTTTTGGGAAGTGCAGAACTTTTTTACTTCCAAGTACAACTTTCTTTTGTTCTCCTAAATCGAAGCTGATGACATGCCAAAGTACTGTAGAACCATGCAATTTCTCTTGTTCTCTTTCAAAAAAAAATCTTTCATTTAGGATGAATCATATTATAAATTTAAACTCATAAGCACAAAACAAAGGGGTTTGTAACTTTTTTCACCCACTATGTTACTCAAAGACTATAGAACATTCCCAGTGCTAAAGACTTTGGTATTTATGGAGCGTCTGATGTACTTTAACATTTTCTGCCCTGAATAATTAGTGCTGAAATGTATGCTCGCTCTGGCCATAACTGGCTCCAGCCCTGCATTATTAAACTGATTTATTTTAGCAGACTGCCTCCCATTGATCTAGCCTTAATACAACTAATGGAATTGGGAAGACATATTCAGGAAGCTTTGGCTTTTCATGAATTATATACAGATTTGTCCTCACTGGGACTCAAGGAGGCACTCAACATTTTGCTGAAGTTAAAAAACAATGGGATAAAAAAAATGATTCAGGATTTATTCTGCATAAATGTTTTTATTATATTATATAAATGTAAAATATCTTGTTTTAAGGATGTTATTTTTAAGGGTGTTATTTTTACTGGAAAACAAATCCAGGGCACTTGGTCTGCAAGTAAACTAAGGCTGGCATGATTGATGGTGTATTCCTGCACGTATAGTTTCCACAGGAAAACAATTAGACCGAGGCCTTGACCCGTGCGAGTACGCTTTGACAGGCTTCTGCTTTTCTCAGAAGATCTGCCTAAACCATCTGTGAGATGTTTCAACAGGTATCGCACAAAGCCCCTTGTTAAGGTTGCCTCTGCAAGTTCTTTCAAGTCTCTTTTTTTTATCTCTGTTATGCCAGTGTAAACTCTGCATGTTGCCAGTTCTTTCCATGGTGCATTTCTTTTTTAAAATGCCACAAGTAAAAAGTAACAATTCGCTGCAGAGACCTGTACCGTCGACACTGACTTGTGTAAGTGGGTAAACCAAAGTGATAAACACGTCTCTGTTTTCTACAAGACAGCACATTCTAGATTCAGGAAAAGATAGTAGAAACCAGATATATTCAGCATTTTTTTTTTAGTTATTTTTGTATTGTTCACCACAGTTTTAGTTATGTTATGTTGCTGCGTTTTAGTGCTAATATTTCTTTGTGCTGGGTGGTCTGCAGTATCAAAGAATATCAATATATCACAGGGGGGAAATAGTGAGTTGGTGAACCATGGTGTCTTTTACAGCGCTGCTTCCTTTGTGTTTGGCACTAGATAGCAGACTAAGTGTCTCTCTGGCTCCCAATTTTTTGTTGCAATGCTCAATGTCATGCTATTGTTTGTTTCCTGAATAATTGAAAATGCGAGTGCAATAATCTCAGAAGCACTGCTGTCCTGAAGTGACCCATATTTGTTGGTTATGTGATCTATGACTTTCTGAATGGCTGGGCAGAAACAGAGGCTATACTGTAAGGGTGTGAGAGCATGTGTGTGATGTGTTTGTGTGTGTCATAGTCTGTACTCTACTGTCTAGAGTTTTATTTAGTTGTCTGTCCAGGAATTGTTTTTCAGTGTTACATTAACAAAACAATAATAATACTATAATAAGTTTTATTTGTAATATTTGAATCAATATTAAAAATACACTTTATATATGTGTGTTGTATTTATATATATAGTATTAATATATATATTATATATTATATATTATATATATATATAATATATATTATATATATATATTATATTTCACTATTCAGACAACTAAACAAAATAACGTAACTTACTTGAGGTTCTGACAAAATCTTGTTTGTTGCAGTCTATTTAAAAATGTTCAATCAATTTGAATGAATTATTGTTTCCTATACATGACAACTGCTTTCTCTGGGTCAGCGGCAGTGTGAACGGATTTGTATGTTCCAGTGGGATTTTGTCTAGTGTTTAATAGAAACAGGCGAATCGTTGTCATTTAGGAATAAGATCGTGTGGGTGTTTGAATCGAGATTGTGATCGTTTAACGATTAATCATGCAGCTCTAATATATAATATTACATATTTGTTTTTTGATATTTGTTTGTTACACGTAGTAAACACCTTTTTTAGCCCAGAGTGACTTCAAGCCCCCTTCTCTGTCCCTCTGCTTCTTTTCCTTACACCTTGCACTTGTTTCTTGTCTGGGAGGATTGTTTAGTTGTACGAGAATGGCAATATGGGTCTCATTAGAGACAGGAGGAGATTACAGGCCTCTGTTCTCGTGACTGGGGTCAAAGGCCACACTTGAAGTAGGGGAAGGCAGGGTGTGTGGGAATATTCATTCAGACAGCCAGTGTGCAGTTGTGCATAAGGAAGAAATAGGAGTGTAGGAAATACCTTGGTATTTTGGAATAATAGAAACCTTACATCTTTCAGCGTTTGACATGTTATTGCTATAACCTGCTATTCTGTGCTTTTGTGCTTTTGGCTTGTGAGAGGACATGAGGCAAGTGTTGGAACCTGGTGTTTTGTAGACATGACTTGTAAATGAGTGCCTTGCACTTATACACTGTGGACCAAACACAACTTTGTTTGCATTGTGGTGCTTTACTTCAGTGTAACACTGTTATTTATTGTTAAAAATAAAAGAAAAAAAAGAAGTGTGGCGTAGTTTTTTTGTGTACAGTTCAAGGGCTGTATTAAATCTCAGAAACCTCCTAACTACATTCAAGTTTTCTAAAATCTGGTTGCTAAACGGATGTTATGAGGTTTCTGTAAAATGCCCCTAGGCTATCAAAACTACACTTAAAAGTATATGGTAATAAGAACTTGCCAACAAATAGACAGAATCAGCAACTTGACGATTTTGAACGTATCACTTTCTCACTATATCCACGATTATCCACAAAGCAATTGCTTTAGGAAACTTCCTCCCATATCAAAAGGCTACAGAAAAAAGCTGCAATATACTGTATTGATCTGGCTGGGGTGTCTACTTTTAGATAGACTGACAAAAATGCCACTGCTGATATGGGTTTTTATTTGTTTAAATGGCTGAAGTGAATGAAAAGTGAATTAATCTGTGGAATAAAATTTGGCTTGGATTATTTTTGATCTGTTTTATTGTCGGTTTAATCACCGGTTCAATTAACAATCAGTGAATTTTGCTCCAGTTTAATGATAAGTGATATTTGAATCAAAAGTGATTGATTCTTGCAGTAAAAATATTTTTTTCTTATACTGTATATGGACTCTCAGCAGATATCATGTTACCGGAGACCCACCTGATCCATTTCAGAAGTGATATTGGACTCAAAGTTGTGCTTGGAAAGAAATACTGATCTTCAGAGATTAGTTTAATAAATAACAGCTATCCAAGTGAGGATTACAGGTCTTTACAGACATTAGATTCTCATCCGTTTCTTCCCAGTCTATGACGATATTTCGGTGACAGATGAATGGAAATTTTATGAAGCGAGATGAGAGTCAGAGGAGAGGAATGTCCATTCCTCTGGGTGTCCGAGGCTCATTTAAAAAGGTAGAGATGAAGCTCTGATGTGGAGTCTTTGGACTCTGACAACCAAATGACTCACTTGTGATTTATGAAAAATTGATGAATTGCCCATGTCAGCCATGCAAATATAACCCTGCTCATGAACTCATATAGTTTGAGTTTTTTTACTTTGAAGAAAAGAATTACTTTATAGCATGCTTACTATGGTTATTTTTTGTACGGTTGGTATATACAAGATGTTCTCATTGTAGTAAACTGTCAGTTTTTCAAGGAGCAGGATCCCCCAACAGAGAAAGGAGGACCTGTGGGACTGCTGTTGTTATAATTTCATTAGTTCAGCTGTTAAAAGCAAAATACAGTTTTGATTTAGGGCTTCCTGAGTTTACAGACCCAGAAGCACAACATTAATCATTTGCCTCACTTCAGTTTAAGCCTGCTAAACTATTACTGTAAAAAGAAATTGCCTTTGGCTACAATAAAAAAAAACAAAAAAACACTTTGATATATTGTTTCTGTTTTTCAAAGCTTTCACGAGACACAGCAATTTTCAGGTTACATGTTTACGACATGAGATGTTGCACAATACAATCCTGCAAATACATAGTTTACATAGTTTTTCTGACACAACAATTTTGTCAACAATTACCTTTTGGAATTGAGGACAAAAGACTTATTTTTTCATTAAAAGCACTGTGGTTTTATCATTTTTTCTTTTTCTTTTTGGACTTTTTTTTAACCTATTTTTATGGGGTTTTTTTTGGTACATGGTAAATTTAGGGTGTGTTCACACTTGTATTTCTGTTCTTTTGATCTGGACCAAAAAAAGAAAATAATGCATTAAGTCCTGGTTCACTTAGCGTTCACACTGTCATTTTTAACACCGAACGTAAAGAAATAAAACAAACAAAAAAAAGACATGGCTTTTATTTTGCGACGGAACTTTCGACCATCCAAAACAATGCTGTGTGCCGGGCTAATAAAAAACAATGCTATGTGCGCTCATGGAGCCGAGAACTCGTGAAGAGCAATGTGAATAGGAGACAAAACAGCGGCAGGATCACACACGCACAAACAAAACTCTGCTACGAGGAGACGCGGTTCTAATGCCTGTGCCGAATTGTGATGGGCAACTTTGCGACTATGACGAGAAAAAACAGGTACCTGTATGCTTGATCATTCTGTCCTTTTTAGGGTCGCATCTTGTGACACTATGTCCTGTTTTTGGTTTGTTTACATGTCTTTGGTCTGTGTTGTGTTTATTTCATTCAAACTGCTCCAGAGTTGGTTTTAAATTGGACCGAGACCCATCTTTTCAGCGGTCTCAGTTCGCTTGTTTAGTGCGCCCCAGATTTCGAATGGTAGCGTTCACACTTATTCAAATGAAACGCACTAATAGTAATCGCACCAGGGTTTGTTTTAATCGAACCAACCATGTCAAATGTGAACACACCCTTAAAGAAAAGTACCTCAGTCCTTTTTGCTGCCTTTTTATAATATGTTTCATGTAAAAAACTGAAATACCTTGTACTTAATTTATACCTTTGGTAAATTCTTGATCAAATGTGTAGTAAATCGATGTGTGATATGGGAAGCGTGTCTGAAGAAGTTTCCGCAGTATTTACGAGGCAGGGCTAAAGGTGACTCTGGCAGGGGTGTGGAGAGGGGCACCAGAGGTGTGATTCTGAGGCAGAACAGCTGGAATGAACGGGAACACATGACTCCTGCTGATGGATCACAGCAGCAGGGCAGTCCTAGACCGTTTATTTATTTTCATTGCTCTGTCCTCAAGAGAGGTATTGCAGCTGCTGTTTGGAAACGGTAGATTAGGATATGAAACACACAAAGGGCATTAATGTGTTTTTCACGTTTGAATATCCCCACAGGGCTCCTGTAAATTAATTTACGCTAAGCCCCATACATCATTCCTTTTTGAGCATTATAGATCGCGACTAATGTGATCTTTTGATTCGGTCTCAGAATGTTGCATAGGATGGATTATTAAAGCAAATTCAAATGAATCATTCAGCTTCCTGTTTGTACTGATTGTTTGGACAGAAATGATCTGGTTATGTAATCACCTTCCTCATCGCAGGCATTGCTATTGACACTGTTATTGACCAGTCACTTTATACCGCTCCATTTCATCAGGATGCTGTACGTCAACTTCTTGTTTTATCTTCACTCCGCACAGACCTGCACGGTCTGCTAGAGCAGAACTGTGCCTTTTTTATTACAAAATTGGTGTTTGGTTTGATTATTTTACGTGCATTCTTCCGCCATTGCTGACAGAATATCATATCATCCCTCTGGGGTTTGAGGGGGTTTTTGGGTCCTGGGTTTTGACATGCCCTTACATTTGTGCATGGCTGACATGTTACATTTTAATGGCACAAACTCTGCTGCAATAATGTGTGAGCAGCATGTATGTAAAAGTTTGTCTTTTTGAGAAAAGACATGTTTAGTGATTTTTTTTTCACTGAAATAAGGTCATAAAACACACACTGAACATGCACTGTGCAAAACTACTGTTCTACTTGCTCAGTGGCACTGCAACACAGCTACTGAATCTACAGTGCGAAACGGACAGCTTGACCAGCTCAGTCCGATTACAGAATAAATGAGTCTTATGAGCTGGTTCATTTTAGTGAATCAAAAACACACAGAAGAACCAGTGTAGTCTGATTCCTGAATGAATGACTCTTATGATTCCCTTCTTTTAAAGGTGTCCTAGATTAGGGTTATTTTATTATTTTATAGTGTTTCCTTGGTTGCCCTTATAATGTTAGTATGTTTTTTAGATCAAAAATAGTCATAATTTGGAAATAAAAGGCATTTTTCCTAGCCTTATTTTAGCCTCTGATTTGAACACTCTGTTTAAAGGGTGCACTCTGTCTTCTGTGGGATTCAGTGTAACCGGCCACTGCTGTGATTGGCTGACATGCGTGCATATGAAATAGCGAAACTCTCTCGAATACTTTTACTATAGCTGTTTACTATTACAGCTATCGAGATTAACGAATCTTGAGATGTTTTTAAAGTATTCCATCACATAAAATGTTGCAGTGATGATTGAGCAGATGACACACTGTTGATCGCGAGACTGAAGATCTTATCATTGCAACGCAGTTTCTGCACTCTCTCTAATGCTTTCTCCAATGCAAACACGATGATGTAAATACAGTAAGAGCTTCCTGGTGCAGTGTAACAGCATCATTGATTTCATAACGAGTTTGGCAAGAGTCCAGATAAACTCGCGCTCTGTGGAAAGATTATTCTTTGATCGCTTTCTGTATATAATTTATTCACTGAGAGAAGCCTGCTTGGTATTGTCCCAGGTTAGAAAATAAGTCCATGGTGAAATCGGCAGAGCAAACTAATTGTATGAAAAGTCCTCACCTCCTCTGCACAGCCTGGAAAATAACCTTTATCTACGGCGTTATTTCCCTGTCAAATGTCGAGAGCGCATTATTGTAGCGCGAAAGTAAATTAAAATAATGCGCGAGCGTGAATCTCATGCTCGCACGCGGAATATAATGCGCGAGCGCGAATCTCTCTGCTCGCGCGCGAATTATAGTGTTTCCGAGCGTGAATCTCTCTGCTCGCGCGCGGGAACTGGGCGTGCGCTCTCAGATACACGCTGCTTTTGTAAGAATTTTATCTGGGCTCGCTCAGAGAATATGCCTGCACTTAAAACGTGTTCAGTGCAATCGCGAATCTCTCCTCTTCGCTTAAAGCAAGCGTGTGCTTGGACTGTGTCCCGTGCGCTCGCGCATGCCTAATTACTCTTCTCTTCAATTTATTTATCTTTGCTCTTAAACGCTGTCAAAACGGCAACAACCAATCAGAAATTGCTATTCCATATGTTATGTATTTTATGTATTTTTCCTTTTTTCTGCTGTTCTGTAAATCACTTTGGCCAGCTTTTGGCCATTGTCTCTTGTCTAGCTTTGCTCCCTGTACCATTGTTGGTGATTCTATGTTTAGTCCAAGTTTATGTTCATGTTAATTTCATATTGTCACTTCCCAAATCGTTTATTGGAATCGGCTAAACTATACTTGTGTTCAATTTAACTCAACTTCAGTGGACTACATTACACATATGGACATGATTCATGGGTCTTTTTTTATTATCTTTCTAGATATTTTTGCCTTAATTTTAACATCTTAAAGTTCTTGTTTTAGGTTCTTCATAGGCCTATTATATAGGCTACCTTGTTATATAAACATAAACCATCAAAAACATGGTAACACTTTACAATAAGGTTCATTAGTTAACATTAGTTAACTACCTTAGTTAACATGAACTAAGAATGAACAATTCTTCTTCAGCATTTATTTATCTAAGTTAATATTAATTTCAACATTTACTAATACGTTATCAAAATCAAAGGTTGCATTTGTTAACATTAGTTAATGCACTGTGAACTAACATGAACAAACAATGAACAGCTGTATTTTTATTAACTAACATTAACAAAGATGAATAAATACTGTAATAAATGTATTGCTCATTGTTAGTTCATGTTAGTTAATACATTAACTAATGAACCTTATTGTAAAGTGTTACCAATTAAGAAAGGTTTTAATAAGTGAATGAAACGTGTTTCATTATCTTAGAAAAACAGTAAGAGAACGTTTACATAATGGGAGAATTGAACGTTTGAATAACGTTCTTATAACCAAGCAAGAACGTTAATACAACGTTTATATAAAGGGGAAATTGAACGTTCTAACATTCTTATAATCAAGAAATAATGTTAATACAACGTCTAAAAAACGGGACTTTTGAAATTCCCTAGAACATTAAGAAATAACGTTTTTATAACTTAATGGGAACGTTATGAAAACGTTCTTATAACCTAAAATTGTTAGCTGGGGAAGAGGAGAGATTCGCGATTGCACTGAACACGTTTTAAGTGCAGGCATATTCTCTGAGCGAGCCCAGAGAGAGAATTGTTACAAGAGAAGTATATCTGAGAGCGCGCGCGGGAGATTCGCGCACGGCACATCATCTTCTTCGCGCGAGCAGAGAGATTCGCGCTCGGCACATCTTCTTCCACGCGCGAGCAGAGAGATTCGCTCGCACGCATTATATTAATGTACTTTCGCGCTACGATAATGCGCTCTCGACATTAGACAGGGAAATAACGCCATATTTATCTGCCAATTTCCCTATGATCTTCACTTGTTTCTTCACCTGCAGAACTTCCGATGATTCGGCTGCGCAGTTCCAGTTCCGCCTGGCATTGAACATGGGTTGGCATATGCAAATTTTTGGAGGCGTACATATTAATGATCCCGACTATTGCGTCACAGTCGGTGTTATGTGGAGATTCACCTATTTTTCAGGGGTGTTTTTCAAAAACGAGATTTAAATAAGAAGGAGAAAACAATGGTGTTTGAGACGCACTGTATGTCATGTCCATGTACTGAACTCTTGTTATTTAACTATGCCAAAATAAATTCAATTTCACATTCAATGAATCAGAAACATACACCACAACCTTGTTATACTATTCCCGAATGAATAACTAGCGAATAAGTTTTTCTTTTAGTGTAATCTGAATCCTAATTAAATAACTCTTACAAAATGAATCAAATATATGTTGTGTGTTTTGTCAGTAGTAGGCTATGTTGTAAATATTAATAAATTGTTTTTTTATTAGTTTGTCACATGTAACGTTGCTCTGCAAAATTTAGCAGGTGAAACCTAGTAATTTCAATAGGAATTAAAATATATATTAATGTTACGATCTACTCCCAGTCTAGGGTTGGGAGAGGGTAACAAACTTAAATAAAAATAAAGAACTTAAATGTAAGCGTGGAGGGTTCCCTTCAGTCCTCTGCAGCAGAAATGTGAGTCAACTCTCAATGTCAACAAAGTATAGGTTTTATTGTACTTAAAGGAATGGGGGAATTCAATTTTCAGGAGATGGCCACCAAAACAACAAACAAAAAGGTTCTTACTATTTGAGGATAACTAATAACCTATACAGGTAAAAGAAAAATAAACAAACAAATGTCCTTCCCTCCACTCCCTGACTGACCAAAAACAGGAAATAATGAGATATAAAATAAAAGATGACGGTCTCCCTACCGTTCCCCACAAGAAATAAAAGAAAACAAATGTAAAAAATTTCTATACAATACCTTTTAGTTACCAGAACAGAGTTATAAAGAAAAGAACTTGTCACTACGTGATAGCAAACCTACTTGCTAACTTTTAACCACAAAGTGTACACACAGAATAGTCTTCCACAGACCAGGTCAATACACCAGTTTAGCACTCCATTTACACATCAACACAAGTCTGGTGCAGGGGAGAAGTGAACCTCTTCAAGCCATGTTCACTCTGCTCTCTTATAGTGCAGCTCTGCAACTCTCCACGAGCCTCAGGTGTGGCTAATTAGCTGCAAGGCAATCAGAGTGAGGGAGAGACTGACAGAGCACAACAAACACAACAATTTAACAAAGTAAAATACAGTCAAAAACACTTTTCATAATAATACGTCCCCAGGACGTAACATTAATCAAAAGTTCCGAAAGAATAATTAATGGAACCATTAAGGTAAACCTAAAGTACACATAATCGTAATTGTTAAAAAATCCTTACGATTCCCATCCCTTCTGACTGCTGCAGGTCAATGCTGCAAAAAAGGGGCTTTTCTTCTCTTGACTCACCTTCCATTAATCCATTAATGGGCTCCTTGCACATAGCAACCTGACGTCATATCCGCAACGGGTAAATACGGCTCGCTCTCTTCCTGTTTGAAGGCGTTACAGACACAATGTAGACATTTTCCGCCTAATACTAGAAAACAGTACAGCATTATAACACGCATATTCTGTCAGCCCGGGATTGTTTATTAGCCTAATGTAAGCTAGCAAACTAACGTAAGCCATAAAGTTTGAAATATATAGACTTACCTTCATATCCGTGGATATATGAAGAGGCATACATTTTAAAGCCATTTTCTTAATTTGCTGGTAGGTGATTTGGAGGAGGACTTACAAAGGCGATATACGTCTGTTATTGTAAGTTTTGGCAACTCTTGTAAACATATCATCTCATAGTGTAGAATAGCGCCGGAAAAGACGAGGCCGCATTTCCGGTAAGGAAGTAGTTACGTGCAAGGAGCCCATTACAATAATTATTGCAGCTGTGCGGTTCATAATGCCGTACTGTGGCTGAGATCCATCCTGACTGGAGTATATGGCCCATTCTTCTTTTGACTAGCCAAAATGGGCCGGGGTGGACTATAAAGTTGCATTGGAACCTGCATACTTATTGCATTAAGAACAATCAATAAATTCCTCTTTTGTGCACTGTGCTGGCACATCCCCTCCTCTGAATCTCAATAAAGTAGAGTGCTCTCCTTGTAATGAAGATTGCTGTGCAACTTGATTACTTTTAGTGCATTCAAAGTGAGCAGCCCTGCACTGCAATTTTCCTGATTGCTCAGGCCCGGTCCTCGGTTTTAAATCGGCACCTTAAAACAGCCTCGCCCAGGAGGATCGTGACTGGCAGCCCCGTATTTTTCACAGTGGAATGAAAGTCGAATAATTTTTTTTATTTTTTGCTTTGAGTGTTTTCATAAGATAATGACAGATCTTGCAACTTTGAATGATAAGCCAGTAGCAACTAGAACAAGAGATCTGAATGATGTCCAAGATTGCCCCCCCGGCTTATTTGATTTGGTGGAAGTCAAAGAGGGAAAAACACTTAAACTATCTTGCAGTCTAAATACGTCTTGTTAAGATAACTTTGCACTTTTCTAAAACTAATGATCATTTAGCTCTTTTTTCAGACTCCTGGATTATACAAACTCTGCTTAAAATCTTTAAAGGACGTTTTTTGTCTGCCGTCCTCACTATGTTTTGGTCACATACAAAAGAGTGCACGTGTAGAGCAGACATGATGCGTATCATGTTTGTGGGATGGGGTGGGGGCAAGGGGAAGAGTCATATTTTGTCTAGCGTCTCGCCCCAACACAGGTTATCTTTGGATCACGGCACCAACAGCCTGATAGAGGAAGAGCATCAACCCCCTCGTTTCTCCTCCTCTTGCCCATTCTCTCACTTCTTTACACACAAAAACAGATCTTTAAACCCTCTGAACGAGTGCTGACCTCATGTGTGATCCAATGAAAAGTACTAGTAGGCACCTTTCAATACGTCCCCGCGGGACCTTCCCAGTTTCTCACACTTTCTCTTAGAAGAGCCCTGAGCACCTGAGTCCATTATTAACTTCCCTTTAAGCACATTGATATGCTTTGTGTCGCAGGTCAGCCCGTGCTTTACACAGGGTCAGCTTTGATGATTTCAAGCACAATTGCTGATCTGTCAGAGTTGCTCAACCAGAGTTTTTCTGTCTTTTGCAACATGAAATCGAAATCCACACAATTTAGCTTCTTAATTCACGTGTGAATGGCTTTCCTTTGTATGTTTTTCCAAAGAGTAAAAATGTGTCTTTTGTGAGCTTTGTTCAAAATACTTTGAATACAAAGATTATGTACTTCCTCTGAAATTAGGCTATACTCTCCTTTTCTGCTCTCACTAAGGCCGTGTGAGTTATTGGTTAATGTTAACCAACAGCTAAATAGCTTTTTAGGCTTTAAGGCTTAACTTTTAACAATTATAAACTACAAAGATAAATACTACAATAACAATATTACCGTCTAAACAACACACGATAACATTATGTTTATTATAACCACACACTGGGGTTATTTCATTTGCCGTATTAAATTCTTAAAAATCGTGTGCGTGATTCATCAACAGGAAAATATAGTTCTAAAAGTGATTCCAATAATATTGTTCCTCTGTGCTGTTTTTGTTATAGATGTGCTGAGGACTGTTCTCATATAATCATAACAGCTATTAAAACTTTATAGTTATTGTTATAGTTACTGTCCTTGGTGTATTCTTGTGTAATCATCATATATGGTAATCATCATATAACCAATTCACAATGGATCAAAAGTTTTATTTCTTGTTAAATATCCCATTTTACTAAATGTCACATTGTGGAAGTAAAATCGATTGAGAATGTAAGTCAGTATAGTTTTATTGTTAATGGGTATGAGTTTAGTAGTGTCATAGTCAAGACCACCTAACCCGAGACCAAGACAAGACCAAGACCAGAGTGTATCGAGACCGAGACAAGACCAAGACTTTTAGGGGCCGAGACCAAGTCAAGACCAAGACCGAGGAGGGGCGAGACCGAGACCAAGACCAAGACCAGCGCCCCACACTACAAAAACTTGTGAAACATGATCAAAAGAGCTTCTCAAATTGATCTGAAAGATCCACATTCCCATAAAAATGCATAGCATATTAAACACTCAAAGTTTAAATAAACGTAACCATCTTTATTCAATACTCCTGGGTGACTTCCATCATTTAGTACAGTATGCAAAACAATAAGTCATTGTTCATCACTAAAGTCTTCACTACATTAAACTTTTCTCCACCTTTTATAAACAATACATAAATTATGTTGTTTTTAAACCTACAACAATCCCTTTTTAAACGTATTTTAGCACAATTCACAACCAGCGGTAATTCAGGAAAAAATATCCGAATGCTCCACATGAAACTATGGTCTTCCGATCTTTTACCATCCTGTCGATTAATTTTTATTAATATGTGCCATGCAAGACAGCGCTTAGGAGACGGTGACCAAGACCGGTCTCGAGAACTACAACACTAGAGTTTAGTATTTCTTTTTCTGTCATCCCTACCATTCTAAATTTCATGTAAAGATATTTCGAGGAAGTGTAAGTCAAGATGTTTTGGTTTATCATTTTTCTCCTTATACTCTTATTTTTTTACTCCGTTTCCTGTTTTTATTAACTATTGAAATTTGTCATGAAGCCATTCTTTTATATTCCAAGCACAGAGCCCAAGTGTATCTCAATCTGCTTTTAAATATGAATGACGGTAAAGGCGACTGTCCTGGTTACTGGATTTTGGCTCGCTGTGGAGCCGGCTGGGGAAACTATACATGTGCCTGGTCTTGCTGTAAATATTTCAGTGAGTGTCAGAGAATTGAGAGATGGCAGCTGAGGAAAGGATGGTGCTTGGCAGACCTCAATACACTACTATACTAAGACATAAACTGTCAACTGTTCACACTAACTGTGCGGATGTATAGCTGTGCTTTTATACACTCTTTGTTTGATGTTGCAGCTGTTGCATTACATATCCCCTCTGGGATAAAGCAAGTATCTACCTTCCCATCTACCTACATTTGAAGGGAAATTACTGTATACGTCTTGATACTTCTGAGAGGTCTTGTCTGGAAGCAGCATTGAATATACAGCGTAATATTTTAGACACTCAATAAATCAGTCAATTTTGCTTTCATAGTCTCTGTAATGTATAACATATATGATATTATATATATATATATATAGTACAGGTGTATTATGTATTAGGTCGAAATATATTATTTCTTTCTGAAGCATCATGTGACACAGAAGAATTCAGTTTAGCCATCAAAGGAATAAATTGCATTTGAAAATATATCAAAATAGAAAAGTGTTATTATAAATTGTAATAATATTTCATAATATTACTGTTGTTACTGAATTTTTAATAAGTAGCCTTGGTGAAGATAAGAGATTTCTTTCAAAATCATTTAACAAAAAACAACCCCAAACTTTTGAATGTTTAAATACCTATTTATTTAACCCAGACCTGATTGGGAGCACTACTTTTTTTCCAAGAAAGTGTGAGGCCATGCTTATAAATAGTGTTACAAATCATTCACTTGATGGCTAGTATGCTGCCTATGCAGCTCACTATGTTTTGGCTCATAGCTAATAAGTTGGTTGCCAGATTTTTCTGTACTCTAACATGTCTTTTCTCTCTCCTTCTCTTTCATGTTCCATCACTGGACTTGCCATTTCAGGTAAGACACTCGCTGACTTTCATCATTCCCAATAAGCCATCATCTGTCTCTATTTCACTCCTTTTTTCTTCGCTCTCACATCTCTATCAGCTGTAATTGCAGCCCTCATGCTTTTTCTTCAGTCTTTCTTCCAAGACTGATCATGTTGGGACAGGAAGTAAATATGAACAATACCGCCACGTTGTCAGACATCAGTCCTTGCCCATCACTGCATTATGCACAAACATGCAGTGGTGTACATGTTCATAATTCTCATTAGTGCAGTAATCCATTATTGATATTTGTTAGGGCTTTCAATTGATTAAAAATAAATAAATTAGGGATATGGTAAGTTATAGTGCTAATATTAATTGGTGTGTAATGTGAACAACCATTGTCTTCAGCTACCTTCTATAGTTAGCTTGGAAACATCAGAGCAGGGTGATTTAATTGTTCATTTATCTCGTAAATTGTTTTTTATAATTTATCACACAATTGGCAGCCCTAATATTTATTATTGTGTGTTGGTAGCCACAATTTCCTTTCATTTACTCTTTTCTATAATTAGCTTAGCAACATGCCATGTCAGCATGTTAAACGGCTAAACTGTCATTTTAAATATATGTTTTTATTTTTTATTTTTGTCCATAAAACCTTAGTGATCATAAGTGATTTCCTTCAAAAACATAAAAAAAATACCTTACTGACTCCAAACATTTGAATGGTTGTGTATGTTGTCACCATATGCTACCTTTCAAAGACACCTAGGCTGTAGACAGTAAGGCAGCTAACTAGCTTTTGGAACAGAGCTAATTTGGTTGCCAGATTAACCAAACTGATCAAGTCTTGAAGATGATAAATTATTACAGAATTGACACAGGTCTGAAGGCATAATTGATGGTGTTTTGTGATGCTATTTGTTATTGAATATTGAAAACCACCATTTCCTTTCCTCTACTTTCTTCTACAGTACTTCCCTTTTCCCAGCCCTGTTGTAAACTGGTGTCTGCACCTGTCACGACTTGACAGAGAAAGACAATGAGAGAATAGCAATGAGTGTGTGCTCTCAAGTGCTTTCATATGCAGTGTTGGCCAGTGTACGATAGTCCTGCTGTGAACAAACAGCCCCTCTGCACATTTTACCCAAGTGTTTGTAGCATTTATTCAGTGTCTGCTGGGTGGAGGAATCAATACACATAAAAATGTGTCCAATGAGAGAAAACGGTTGAAGAACAAATGCTATTTACTGCCAAACAGATGCATACTTACAATATTTCCATTTGTTTCATGCAGTACATAATCAGAAAATGAGTAAATGCCCACAATTTTTGGAGTATCCTGTCCAAGTAGTCCTTTTTTGTGCTTATCCAGGAAGTTTCACATGAAAAGCAGTGCTGAGACGAACACAATCGGCATTGTGAGGAAGCTGTGCTTTTTTTTTTTTGTCAGTGGTGGGTCTGTGCTTTTAAGCCGTCCTTTCTAAGGACGTCCTTTATCATGTATATTAAAAGCCAGGAGACAGTCAAAACAAGTCCTCTGTCTCATAAAGCGGACGTGAGGGAGAGGTCCTTTCATCTACTGAAGCACGTCCCTTCCTGTAAACCTCCTAGCGCCCTCTCCAGCACCTCACTCCCCAGACTAAATGGCTCTTTTATTGGGTACTATCTCATGGGAGTGGGTGCTTGTCCCGTTACTGAGTTTGTATCCGAGCTGGCATTGCACTGGCCTGAGCTCAGACACTCATAATGAAGCATAACGCAGAGGGCGTAGTCTTACAGAATGCTAATATTTGTCTTTGTGCATTCTTCAAAGTGAATGATGCAGTTTTTATTCTCCATCAGCTGTTTATTTTTTTTTTATCTTGGCCTGGTGCTAACTCAGCGCTAACGTAACGGGCCACTTCATTAAAGCAGAGTGCCATAGTGTCAGAGCCAAACACTGCAGCCTTTGTATTGGGTAATAGGATTTTTATGCTCCCCCTGCCCTTTGTGGTTTCAAAATGTTTTAACTATTAATTTTCCCAGAACTGTTAAAAGAGCGGTGGCTGGGAAAGTTTAACTCGCTGCTTCAGTAGGCTTCGCTACTGTGAGTTTGTGTTAAAAATTTATGTTTTCAGCTAACTTAGTAATAAAAACACATGGTTATGGTGACAGTGTACCAAAATGATGTCTTTCTTCTAACTTCCTATGTCTTACATCTTTAAAGACGAAGTGACTCATTTCTGTGCGCTGCAGTCAACTTACGAATAGCTTACCTATTGTTGTTTCTGCATGTTAGAATAGTCCTGAAACAGTCCTGTAATTACACAATCACATTCCTTTAAAATAATTAGTTGTGCATACTAATCACAGTCCTTTGATATATGAATCATATTTATTTTATATGATTTTTTTTTCATTGGCAGAGACAGTCACTTTTATTTAAATGGAAAACTCACCCAGACAAATGACACCGACACCGAGCCTGTAACATTCTCAGAGGACACACATGAAGCAGATTAGCTTGTTTATTAATGTTTCACCCTTACTTTAACCTTGACATTTGATATTTAGTGTGCTACTTTTCTGTACACCCTTTCTATGAAATGTTTTGTGTGTTTTGATCTTTTATTGCATTTGCACTTAAACAAAATGTGGCGTGCTTGCAAAATGAATTACATGTCTGTGAGACCACTAGTGAAAATATATTTTTCTTACTTAATACACATGTATTATTGAGTTATTAATAATACATTTACAGTATTTAATCAGCATAGTAAAATGAGTGACATGTATCTCCTTTTGTTTAATGAAAAACAAATGTACTTATTTTATTAGTGACTAAGAAATAGTGCAGAATCTGAAACGTTTATTTTATTATTTCCTGAACTTGAATCTCAGATATTCAGTTTTCTCTGACGTTTGGACTCACTTCATATGTATTGCTCATCATCACTCTCGCAGCGCACTGTGTCATAAAATCCAGCCCTCTTGGGTTTGCTTGCAGGTCATGCTAAAATGGGTCAGTTTGAACCTGTCTGCTGTCAGTGGAAGACAAAACTCATTGTCATTCTTGACGCGTCACTGTCTGTAAAAACACTTTCTGTCAGATCTGACTGATATAGAAATCCTTTCCAGTCCATTTTGCGGCTTTAAAAAGAGCTTTATCTTATCCAGCTGATACCATACGCGTGTTTTTCTTTGCCTGTTGTGTTCCGTGATAGGCTGTGTGTTTGACAGGTCATCCCTTCACTGGTGGAGATTCTCGTCCTCTATAGATTACACATGAGTGGCTTCTCTGTGCCGGATCCTGTTTTTCTCGAGACTCATTTGAAGTGTCCACTGTTGTAGCGAGAGACCAGGCCCGAGAGGGGAGGTGAAGGGGTGCAAGAATGCAGATTTCATACTCTTTCAGATAATGAGATTAGGGAGGGACATGCCGTCTGAAGCAGGAATTCCAGCGAATTCTGTTTCCACCCACAAGCCAAGGTGCTCTGTTTTTTTATCTCTACTTCCCCAGCTCTTACCTTACTTTTCTTTCTTATTAAGGGTTTAGAAATTGTGCAAGGACAAAATAAATGTATTTTGACTTAGATGATGAATTTGAGTTCTTGACATTTTCTTGACATGTAGCCTGTAGATTGCAGGACGTCCACTTTTAAAAAGACTTTATTGATGAATATGCTAAAATGAAGGAATAGTTCTATGAAAGATAAAAGTGTGTTATTTACTTGATGTTTTGAGCCTGGATTTTGCTCAATAGTATATTGTGATTTATACTGCCGAACTCCAAAAAGGACAGAAAATAGTATTCTTAAAGGGATAGTTCATCCAAAAATGGAAATTCTGTCATCATTAACTCACCCTCAAGTTGTTCCAAGCCTATATAACTTTATTTCTTGTGCTGAACACAAATAATATATTTTGATGAATATGGATAAGCAAACAGTTGATGGGCCCCATTGATAGTATGAAAAATAAATAATATGGGTAACGTATAATGGGGTCCATTAACTGTTTGGTTACTGGCATTCTTCAGAATATCTTTGTTTGTGTTCAGCAGAAGAAAGAAATTCATACTTGAGGGTGAGTAAATAATGACATAATTTTCATTCTTGGGTGAACTATCCCTTTAAGATTGAAACATTGTGATAGGCTTCCATAAGAGTCATATGAAATAATATCCATTTGACTCTTATGGATCACAATGTTTCAATGTTTTTGTGACTAATTGCGCATATCGCCATCCTTTTCCTTGTATGTAAAAACAGCACACAAGAAATATGGTATGATTTATTCATGCCATTACTGTTATTGTCCAGCTCATTTATTTCATTTTGTTTGTTTTATTTTAGTTTAATTGTCAGTTGGACTTAATTAAAAACAATTATTCGCTTACCAATATCAGCCAGAATTATAATGTATTAACGCGTCCCTAAACGTGAGGGTGAATAAATAATACACTTTTTTAGTTTTGGGGTGAACAATTCCTTTGACCTAAAAAATTTTTTAAGTACCCCCTGACATTTTAATACATATTATGAAGACTTTTTTTGTATTAAAAAATTGAAAACTGCCATCGCTGCTGTATACAATTACCCCACCATTTTGCCAGTGTTTGTGTGTTCTTGCCTTGTATATTAAGTATAGTGTGTGTGGTACACGCAGGGCACATGTCTTTTCTCTTTGTGCGGGTGTCTGTGTGTCATCTGGTGACTCTGGTAGCTTGTGGCTGTTTTTGTCTGGTGCAGGTAACATGAGCGCTTTGGGTGACTGGGCTCGTCCAATCTATCCTTTCGCCCATAATGAAAGACGACAAGATCCATCGTCCCACCCATTTTTCCACTGCAAGAGGAAATAATATCTGGAGAATACATGTCTTTGCCGAAAGCCAGAATGCATTGTTAGAATAACTGCCCCTTATTAATGACTTCCGGCTCTTTAGATTTCATCCCCTTTTTGTAACGTTAGCTCACCTTTGTCATCTTGTCAGCACAAGGTGGTCAGTCACTTCACAGTCACTTCAAAGCTCTGCAAAAAATGCGTCGCACAAAGACAAAACGTCTGCTGGGAAGGTGCCTTCTTTGTGTGGGAGTAAATGTATAGAGGATGAAGACCTGTGCAGACGTGTCAGCGTGTTCTTGTGTTAACCTGCTCAGCATTCCTCTCTGTGGAGCCGTACGGAGTGGGGAAAGAATCCACATCTCTGAGCTATACATTTCCAGCACTCACACTTTATTAGCCTGTTATGTGAGAACGAGCACTGGATAAACCAGATGTCTGCCACTTTTTCCTGAATTCCTGCTGTCATTATGTATGTAGACAATCTCAGGTTTCACTCTGCTTTATGTCAGACCTCTCATGGCTATAAATAACAATCTGTAACTGTAACCGTTTTGTAATCCAATCAGATTTGTGCCATTCGCTGCAGTTTTTTAAATCGATCATGTCTTCCTGCTTTTGAAATGTAGAGGGGTCCAAAAGGTCTGGGATTCACAATGTAGGGATTTATTTATTTTACATTTGTGGCTGATACTGATAAGATAATTATTTTATTGATACTAAAATAATATAAAAAAATATTATTGATGTAAAAAAGAAATCAATTTTTAAATGAAAAGTCAAATTAAGCATCACGACACAAGTAAAAGTATTAAAGATGGATTTTGATTTTGACATCTCCAATATATTTAGTCATTTTAATAATGAAAAAATATATATTTATTAAATGTAATGGAATATCAATTTTATTATTATTATATATATATATATATATATATATATATATGTTTATTTTTGTATATATTAATATTTTTATATTTGTTATAGATTAGTATTATTTAAATAAATCGTCTGTTCAACTGTGGTTCCTTTCATTTGCAGAATTTGTCACCTCACTATTAAAATCACTTGTGCGGTTAGTGTCACATGTTTCACTGATTTGCACACCATGTTGTATGGAGCTTTTCAGCACTTTAATGAGCCTCTCTTGAGCAGTGAGAGTCAAGCCTACCCATAAGCCCCAGTCCCTATGGAAACATAAGTGGCCATTGTTTGCAGAGGGTGCGTTTACCGAATGCAAACCAGAGACGAGCCCAAAATTCTAGGGCAAGCTGACCATGCTTGCACAGCAGGAGAGCACCCTCTTCCTCTCTTTTTTTTCCATTGCTTATTCTATCCCAACCCTTCTCTTTTTCCCGTATCCTAGTCCCAGACTCAGCATCACTATTAATGTAATTAGCTGTGCTTTGGGATCAGGCTTCTGTGTGGGAAAACTAAATGGTATTATTTTCTTACGAAGGAAGCTGACATCACTTGAGGGCTTGAAGCCGGGATAGTCTGGGAGTGAGGATGCAATATTTCCTCTCTTGGATCAATAACCAGGATGTGAGGATATCATGTTTCAGTCAGGAAAGTGTAAATAGATGAATACAGAAAACATTAGTTTGGGAAAATGTTTGGGAAAGTGTTAAGCTGTCCTGGCCAACAAAGATTGTCTAGCAGTGTGCTCATTCCTCAAGCTTCTCCATCGTGTCTGGAGCTGCCAGGGAAGTCCACCCTCAGACCCCAGAGAAATGACACCTGCAGCTAGAAAAGAAGGGGTGTTAGAAATGTAGCTGTAATAGACTTCTTCTCCAAACACTCTTACAACCCCTTCCACTTCATTACACCGTCCATTGTTCTAACAAACTAGTGCTCCTGCCACAAACTGATGATATTGGTTGGGCCAAATCATGTCGCCCTTATGGCTGGCTAGCATGACTCCCTGGTGGTATATGTCGGAACTACGCGATCTGTGGAAACACATTTTTCTCTACTATGGTTCACAGTGAAAGCAGCAAACTCCATCTTTGCATGAACTCTGAGTTTATTGTTCATTTAGGAACACAACGGGCACCGGTTACACATAGGGTTGAGTATCGTTTGAATTTTAACGATTTCGATTCTGCTTATTGATTCCGATTCTTATCGATTCCTAATTTTTTTTCTAATAAGGTAAAAAAACATAATTTGGATATCATTCACATTTATTCTAAGTCGTACTGCAAAACATTTCATTGTAGCTGAATACCATGAACAAAAATCAACCGGCTAAAGAACACTTACACAAGGAACTTGTGAACTTTAAAAAACCATAGCAAAAATAACTAGACTAACTAATTAGCAATCGCACAAATAAATACAACTGAACAAAGATACGATTGAAATTTTCAGTTATTCAGGTACAGAAACTGTAATCAAATGTAAAATAACACTGCACTTTATAAATAGAATATACATTACAAATGTAATGACAAGTTATTAAGTCAATAACAGCGAGTGAATTTTCTTCTTTTCTTCTCTGTTCTTTTCTTCTTTCTGTCTTTTTATGTTAGATTAACGTTATTACAGACACGACAGCAAGAATATTAGGCTGCTGTCACTTTAAGAGCTGCATGGATCCAATATACTGTTATGCGTTTTCTTGGTCAACTGTTTGTTTATGAGAATATTTTGACATTTTTTGTGTGAATAGTTATCTGTTCAAGTGCAAAAAGATGTGGAATAGAACTCCGTTCATTATCGTGCACTACTCAGTATGATAGGCGGCTTTTTTTTGTGTGCATGTTTTGGATGTGTGCGCTGGTCAGAAAACAGTGTGCGGGTCTTCTTGCGCTTGAATTATTTAATAATTAATTTTTCTGAGCTCGCCCATTGGAGTTTTCTTTCACGCTTGAATGGACAAAAACAAAATGATGTAAACAATATCAGTTTTAGCAGGGCAGGTAAACAACAGATGGCTGAATCAGATGGTTTAAGTTCATTTTTTTTAAGTAGCCTACAACTTGAACTTGTCTTGAATTTACTTTTCTGCTGTTTTTGGGCATAATGCTTGTGAGATTGGGGATGAAATTTCAGTGTTATTATAAGTGAGTGTTGTTTTTAGATGTGTGATGACAGATGTTTGCCCTTCAGATGCTTTTGCAGGTTGTTTATGTATAATCCTAACTGTGACACTGAAACCTAGAACTTTTTAAATGGTTATTGTCTTGGCATCTTGCAGATGTGCTATTTGTTTGTGTTCACAGTACTTTGTTTCCATAAATGGAAGTGCATTTGTGCTAGAAGAGTGAAACATTTCTCAGCAGTGACATCCAAGGGAGGAGTTAGTATGTCTATGTTCCCTTTGAAAACAAATGAGGAGAAATAATTGGATTGGCTAGTCTCTTATGGGTACATTTGATTACTCCCAAGTTACTTGATGTTCTGCCCTCTGAACTGGTGTACAGATGAGCAAAAACAAATCTCCTATTGTCAAGCAATATATTCCCTTGAATGGACAGATGAGCACAAGGCCTCATATGGGCCAAAAAAGCTTTTCGTTGTCTCCGTCTTTATGCTTCGCTGCAGCAGTTAATACAAAATGCGGCCCTCCGAACTCGATGAACTCCGGCAGATTATTGAAGACATCTTTAGACTCTAATGCCTGAAGCATGGTCATCCAGTAGGTTCACGAAGGGTGAATGTTTCCATCACTTACAACATTGTTGATGAAACCCCAGCTAGACGTCCTCATTACTGTGTGTGTATACTGAAAACACAAACGCACACATGTATGAATCATCTGAGTCAAGAACAAGTGTAAGTTTAGTCTGGTGCTGATTGCACTAAGATAATGATACAAGACTGTGCAACGTCTGTTTTCTGTCCCAGCGAACATGTTCATTTCATACTTGTATATTGAAATTTAATTTAGACATCATTAAGGAGCTAATATGATTAACATGGTATAGGGACATATCTGTTTGCACAACCTTTAAAGGGTACTATCATGGAATTTTGAAAATTACCTTTCATGTAGTGTGTAACATAGATCTTAAATATGAAAGTTCACCGTATACAAAGTTATTGTCTCTCAAAAGTAAGAGTCGACTCTGAGTCGCTGATATGAATCGATAGACAAACGATGCTTTCTCTCTAGCTTTCGTACGTCACTTGTACAAGTTATTTGAATTCGACACGCCCACTCATTGCGCGCGCCGAGCAGACAGAGAAACCTGACAACATCATGTCGACGAGACTCTGTTCTGAAGTGCGAATCAAAAGCAAACTTTTTTTTTCACTGCCCAGGGACAAGCATGTGAAGACTCAGTGGCTAGAGTTTATATTTACAACTATACCACACAATAGCCACCTTGAGCTGTGTTCGCGTTATTTTAATGACGATCGCTTCACAAACACAAATGCTTTCAAGTGTGGATTCGTGAGTCGGCTGATATAGGAAGGTTCAGTACCAAGTTTATTTAGATCAGCTTCCTCCTCCGAATCACAACCTGTAAGTACTATTAATAATTGTTGCTTTTATGTGTGTGTGTGTGTGCGTGTGGTGTGCTGTGCGTGCGTGCGTGCGTGCGTGCGTGCGTGCGTGTGTGTGTGTGTGAGAGAGAGTGAGAGTTACGCTCAGCAGCTTCTAGGTCTCCAATGTCATTTTTTTTGTTTTTTGAAATATGTGAAATTATGTGAAGTGTATTGTAGTACTGCATTGCTTTATCAATATGTTTAAGCTTTGGGCTAACGCAAAATATAACTGACTGCGTCATCTGACCAATCACCGCCGATTAGCGTCACGCAAAGGAGGGGTTTGGACAAATGAGTCGTCAAACGAATCATTAGGGAGTCGGTGAGCAAATCAGGTAAAAATAAATGCATATTATAAGACAACAAAAGTGTTTTTTTGTCATTGCATGCATGTAAAACTGTTGTTGGGGACTCCCAGAACATTATTAGGAACATTTTAAATGCCATAATAGGTACCCTTTAATATTGAAACCCAGTGATTTACACCTCTGGTTTTGTGTTATTCCCTGCATTATTAATAGCACAAGTTATTTAGTCGTTTGAAAGAAACAACTATAACTCAAACTGAAATAGCTCTATTAAACGCTGCACTGAGCTAAAAAGCCAATTTGTACTAGTTTTTGAAAACTTGGTAGTAGAGGTAATACTTAAAAAAGAGGCCTGGTTTATTTATTTATTTATTTGCTTGCTTGCTTGCTTTACATAACATCACAATACCATTTTTTAACTGTACAATGCCAATACCATTGTATTGTTTAAAATATCCTGGAAAACTACATACTGTAAATACCATAATACATTAATACTGTAAATATTCGGGAATAATTTGATTCATTTTTTTAAGCAAGTACAGTAATTTTTTTCTCTTTTTCTCTCTTTTTTATTTATTTGTATTTTTTATATAGGGAATTTATTAGTCTTTGCATTCAAGAAAGTACTACCTTGAATCTTTCCAACATTATTTGTATGTTGTCAACAAGCTTTATGTGGGTTGGAGTCTGTGTGATTCGCTACGTAGTAGAGCGACAGTTCCTCTACGGTCATTACTTTTAATCCAGTCACTAAGTTTGCCGTTTCACATGATGTTCATTCCTCCAGTACTCTAGTTTTACTGTCTAATGCTGTCATTTATACTGTATTTAGCCTTTAGATGGGCATATGAGTCACTTGGCGATTTTTCTTTTTCCAAGGTACGTCAAATGGCACTTTTCTGCTCTCTAAAAAGCTGCTCTATTATGTCCATGTAAAGCAGCCACTGCTTTTAGACAAGTCAGATCCTCCACTTACTCAGAGCTGAATTGACAGTCAGAAAAGCAAGCGAAAAAGATTTGTATGCAGTGCAGGTGCCAAAAAGACTGGATTTAACATCCCGCCTCCGTTATCCGCTATACTTTTTGAACTTCTAAGCAGTAATGCTGACCACAAAGGGGAGACACGGAAAGAGCTGTGCATCTTGGGAAGTGCTCCATGAATCGCTGCTTTCATTAGGTAAATGCGATGCTGAAACTGCATTACTTTTAATGACCCTTTGATCTGTCAGCAGGTCGAGGGTCTTACTTAGGATTATACAAATAAAAATGTAGGGGATGCTCTGAAGGAAGAGAAGATACCAACAATCTCTGACAGTGCAGAAACCCACGAAAGAAAATGGAGGGTTGAGCCGTTTCTGCTTGATTGGTTTTCTGTCTTCTGTCCAGTAACTGAAGCTAAAGCCCATGTTTATTCAGCTTCCTTATTCCCAGCGAGAACACTTAGAGCGATTGCTTCTGAGGTGACCTCTTTCAGACGGGATGCTGAGTGCTTATTGGTGCACCTCCGTATAATGACGTGTCTTCAGCACTGTAGTGCCTCTAATGGTCTGCTGGGTAATGACATCTGGAGTGTTGTGCATTACATCATGTGTTCTCGTCATACTCATTTCCTATAGCGATGCAGATGATCCACCATCTTGAGAGAGGATGGAAGAGTCTGATTTCCCAATTAATCCCGCTGTATTAATGGGTAAAGGTGGCTTCACCCCATTAAGCTGAACGGCATTTTACACTGTTTTCTTTAGCAGAAAATAAATAAGGTGCAGACTTCATTAATTTTATATGAACTACAAGACATGGAAAAATAATAAAGATTAATTGCAACCTTTTCGAGGGACTGCTTTTTCTTTAAGCAGACGGGGGAGAGACAAGAGGAGATCTCTGCTCTAATCAGTTCTGATGAATAGTGAGGCAGGTTAATCATCTATACCTGACATGCTTATGTTTGATTGGGATCTGCTGGAGATTTGAATAAATTTTTTGCAAGGCCACTTTCAGCAAGGCTTAATACTTTGAAGAATGCAATTAAACAAACTTATTATATATATTTATAATTAGAATCAGGGCTCATTTAGTTTCTCTCGAAGTAGATTGGTCTCTCTGCGAAGATCCCATTTCTGTCGGATCCCTCCGACGAACGTTGGAGTGACCGACATTAAAGAGAACTGTTTAAATTGTAATATTTCATAATATTACTGTTTTTCAATTAAATAAATTCAGAATTGAGCATAAGAGACTTCTTTTAAAAACGTTAAAAAAAAAATCTTACTGACCCCAAACTTCTGAGCTGTGTATATAATAAAAATGGATATGGTGATATAATTATTATTTATCACATATATCAGTATTAACCTAGCGATACTGTTCACTAGTGCAAAAATTGAACGGTGTAATACAGACTTGAAATTCTTCCAGAGGAGAAAGTTTTATTGCTCCAGAAGTATTGTCAAACAGAAATGTGGCTTAACTAACAACTTGTTCGTACGTGCAATGAGAACTACATTAACATCCCAAAAGCTCAATTTAGTTACGAGCCCCAATAAGCCAGTCATCCCTCAGGCGGTTTGTGTGTGTGGGTGCGTTTGCGTATTGCCTGGGGTCGTGCTGATTCATGCTAATGCAAGGTCGTGCCCCCACGGCTGCTAGGAGACCCGAGCTGAGCTGACAAATTTACGTGCCATTTGATTGGGAAGATTAAAAGCAGTTTGCTTTAATAGCAGGGGTTTTAGTGCCATTAAATGAGTCTATTTGGTTGGAGGCATGGAGCTGCTCTCTCACAAGTGGATTCAGCCTCGTTAGCACAGCGCATGAAAAATGATTAGCGTAATAAAATCCTGCCAGGAGAGAGAGGACCAAGAAGAATGCAGTGTCATTGTGGCCACCTTCATTTAAGATGGTTTAATGCTAGCGTACCCTAATGAAAATTCATCATGCAGAACTTGGGACATTTTGTTTGAATTGTTCAGTGTTTATTCTGTTAATGTAAATTTTAGTGTTTATATAGTATGTTTATATACAGTGTGTGTGTGTGTGTGTATATATATCAGTGATGCGCGGGTCAATGTATAAACAACCCGCACCCGACCAACGTTTTCAACTAACCCGCCCGCAACTCGGACCGCAAAAAAAAGAAAGAAAATATTGTACCCGACCCGCTTCCTGACCCGCATTTTGTAAAAGTAGTAAATGCTCATCGTAGCGTCATTGGGCCATAGACATGTAACACAAATGTGTAAATAGCATCGCAAGAAGTACACATGACAAAGCCAGCACTTTGGTCATCATCTTTCATTATTTCGGCAAATGTCTCCCACACTTTGCTCTTTCTATTTGTGTACTTGCGGAGCTTCCACTCCCCAGTCTTCACCTTTTCTCTTGCCGCCTACATCTCTACATTCAGACTGAGCTTGTGCATCATCTTCGCGCCAGTTATTCAACCAATAAAGTGTAGGCCTATGTATTTCATAGAAAATTGTGTCTAGTTCTATATAAATTACAAAGGTTTAATTGGCATCTCTATTTCAAACGATCCGACCGACCGCGACCCGAATATCATTAAAAATATTTTTTTTATTATTACTGTATATTATTTTCGTAACTGCGGGTAACCGCTCATTTTGGATCAACCCGCCAGCACTGATATAATATATAATATATATAATTATAATATATATATATATATATATATATATATATATATATACATACAGTAGTCAACATTTGATCAAAACCTTTCATCAAAGTTATACATGAATTTTGAACAATACCCAATCTTGTCTTAGGAGAACTTTGATTAACTTATTTGATCCACTTCAAATGTTTACTGACTACATATATATATATATATATATATATATATATATATATATATATATACCCTTATTAACCCTATTGCAGACCCCAGTTTGAAAACTTTGCTGTAGAATGCCTTAATGTCTCTGTTTTTAAAGTACAAGAGTGAATGAGGAGGATCCTGGGAAATGTGTAAGCTGTCTATCAAAGCTTTTACTTTCCCACTGTCTATAAAGAGAGGTTCAGATATTCTCTTTAGCGTGTCTGTGGGTGGGATACCCATCATCACTCATAGAGGGGCAGGCTGTAGAAATCCACCTCGTAAAATTACTGATAACCCCGCTGTCTCTCTGCTCCCAGGCATGGTGTGGCAGGCTGTGATGTGGCGAGGATTTAACTGGAAGGCTTTCAGAAACTGTCTCACGACCACTGATTGAATCTGGTCCTTTCTCTAACTGCTTTTAATGAGCCTGGTGTCTTGAACCAATTTATAGCTTAGAGTAAATCGAATTTTTGTTGTAGCTTCACCAAATCGATCACTTAAATTTGTATGCTGCCAGTGAGTGGACAACTTGTCACAAAGTTATCATTTGTGCCCAAATACACAGATTTATGAGGATAAAGCCTCTCATTTAAACTGCATGATTAAAGGTCGAGATTTTCTCTTCAGGGCGCCTTGTGGATGCTCGTAGAGGATTTAATCTAACCACTCACACTAAATGAAACAAGACAGTCCTAAAATGATTGGAAATTAGAGCTAGATAGTGTGAAATTGCACTTTTGTGAGTGTATGTGTGTTGAATGAAAGAGATCCTTTTGCATTTCCATCCATGTCAGATAGTGAGTACCCCCTGTGGACTGTGAATGCAAATGAAGATGGAAGTTCATCCATCCATCCATCCATCCATCCATCCATCCATCCATCCATCCATCCATCCAGATTGATCAATTGTATTGGTACAGCTCTTGTCTGATATTTGGTGTTAGCAGTAGTGTTTAAAAAAGCAGAGTCTTATTGTTGATGTACCCTTATTATGTTACCTGCTTATTCTCAAAGCCTGTTTGATTTTAAGAGGATTTAACAGGATTGTTCGGTCATTATTACACAATGGAATAGATATTTTTTTGCCAAGTCGGTCCCACTTGAACGTAGTTGAATGAATGGAGAATAGCCAAGCCACATGACTTCATGGCTCCGCTTAAAGTGTTAAAAAGTGAACTGAAAAGTGTTAAATGCAAAAGAAATCTAATGTAGAGGGCACTTAATGTAGAATAGTCTCAGAAGCTCTCACAAATGCAAATGGGGTCCATGACCTTTCGCTCTGGAGTTAAGTAGTGTCAAGGCTACTGCATGCAGAGGAGGGTCTGAAACGTATAGATAGCACAAGTAGCATTTGAGATTTAGCAGTGTCACAGAAAGGGTAATTGATCTATGGTCTGTATAAATTACAGAGAGTTGTCTTCTCTTGTGACAGCTAGCATGAGAGCTAATGATGTTGCTTTTAGTTCTATCTGAAGATAAACTTTAAGAGAAAGTTTGGTATATATCAAAGGGATTTAAAAAAGAAAGAAAGTCAATTGCTACTTAATCGATAAAAAAAAAATGTTTTACAAACATGTTTTTAAATTCTTCAGCCCCCTTTCCTTATCCACCGTTATCCATGCACTTGTGTCCTCAATGTTTGGACCTCAGTGTTTGGGGGCCTGTTCAGGGGAAACTAGAGTTGTACTGTTCTGCGGTGATATAAACTCCCCCTGAAAGTTCAATAAGCTCTTTGTTTTCTGTATTAATGCTGCCGTTCAATTGCCCTCTCTACTGTGACTCCCAAGCAACTTTTAGACTCTTTCACTTTTATTGTGACCTGCCAAACCCACTGGGCCTAGAATATTTGTCACTGACTTAATTTGATAGATCTGTGTTTGTTCTCAAAGCAAGCTTATGCAAAGTTATGCAAGGATGTATAGAAATGTATAGAATTTGTTATAGGTTTTGAATGATAGGTTTTATTGTTTATTACTGGGGTTTTCAAACTTTTGTTTGAGTAAATAATTATGATTAATCTCATGATTTCTGATATTGTATTTTATTTCTTATTTTATTTTTTGAAGATTTCCACTGACGCCTAGTGCACCCTCTTGCAGCCTCTTGTTCAAAAACCTCTGGTCCAAAAAAGAAGTATACAGATACAAAAAAGTGCCTCCACCAATTGCGCACACTGTGTCTGCAATCGGATAAAAGCCACACGAGAAGCAGAAATGTGAAACAAACACCCGACCTTCCTGTCTAATGGGAAGCCCCTTGCTGTGAATGTATTGACTGCCCTTGTACTGTACTTATATAGATGCCAGGTTACAGAACTTATAATAGTCAACATGCTCATAAATAAGTCAATGTTTTCTTCTCCATTGTTTCCTATCATCTCCATCTCCTGTTTACCACTGTCTGGAAGCCTAGTGAGTCATAAACAATATTTTTGGGAAACAAAACAAAACATCTTGGTCTATCTTTTCCATATAATAGAGGTGAGCAAGGACTGTTAAACTCCAAAATGACACAAGAAGTGTGATTTGTGAGATGTCTCTCACAAAATCCCACACATTTGCGAGAAATCTGAGATGACAGGTCTAATGGAGTGCAGGAGACATGGATTTTTAGCCAGTTTGTTTAACTGAGACCTGCGATGTAATGATGATGTGAATACAACTGTCACAGGTGTAGGTTTAAGAGATTTAGTGAGTCAGAACATATTGTTAAAGACTTTGCCTATGGTAGGTTTAATAATGCCTTGTTGTGGAGTGGCTGACTGCTGTATTTTGCGTAGGTAAATTCATTCTCACACACACACTCATGCTTTATAGATGAGACCTGGGTTGGTGTCTGTATTAGTTACCCGCAGTCTGCATCATAGTGGAGGTTGATATGGCGACAGCATGAGTGCATGGAACAAGAATGTGTGCTTGCGTGACGCCAGGTGCTTTATTCATAATGGAGCGATCTACGGTAGCTGGAAACGTGATTTTTTTTTAGCCAGTCTTTTGTCTGGGAAAAATATCTGCATCATCATAAATAAAACTGCAGCATCTTGCATCATTTACCTCCTTACGGTCCTAAAAATAGATTTCGATTTTCTTGATGCAACATTTTTTTTTTATTATTATTTTGGAGTATTAGGGTTAGGTTAGGTTCACCCTTGTATTAGTGCTTTTTAATTTTGTTTATTAACATTATTTTCTTGATGTTCTAAACGTAATCCTGGAGTTTGTTAAACATGTGTGCGGTCACAGACAGTAGGTAATCTGTTTTCGTTTGTTCGCGGTTGAGGAACGCGACGGCTCAGCTTCATCAGATATCACCTCTCTATCTTGAGCTTTTATGTCTGCACCTCATTCTGTCCCACTTTCTTCCACCCCACGATTCTTCAGTCACTTTAATGTTGTCTGCTTTGCCACTAACCAATGCTAACCAGTGTTTTTCTTGTCTCTCTCCCTTAATTTTGCCTCCTGAAGATCATAGAATGATCATTGCAGGTAAGCACAGCTTTTACTAACTTCTTGTATGCTTAATCTCTGGCTTGCTTAGATGTTTTACTCTTAAATCCCCCTTTTACTGATTTGCAGAGCCTGAAACTTATCTACGGCTCAATCGACCGCATTGGTTTATAAACTTCCTTTCTTAGTGGGGCAAACAGCCAAGGTGTTTTTACTTGTGTTTGCATTCCACAAAGCTTTGGAATCATTCCTCCCACCCAGCATTGTTGTCACCCATATTAAGCGAACAGCGTTATCCGCCGCTGTCCTATCAGCGGGAAAGGGCCAGGATAGAGAGCCTCTTTGAGTTGGTGTCTTGTGAGGAATCTGAAAGCCTGTGAAGAATGAGCAGGGCCTCTTTTTTTCAAAAAGTGGCTGATAGCTGTGCCAGGCTCTAATTGAAAATGGCGGTAATGAGTGTGTGAAAGATCAATGTGGTCTCCCTGCACACAATCTGCAGCCAAACCCCTGGAGTGTGGTTAAAAGATGGAGGGCCCTTCCCCGTTCACCCTGTGCACTAATAGTCTCCATTTTAGCAAACGGGAACACGGGAATTCTTCTCTCCCAGGAGACTCAATGAGAAGAATCAAAGAGTGTGTACCATGTCCGAAAGTCAGCAGTATGAGAGGAAATAGAGACGGATAAAGAGAGTGATGGTTGAAAGGGAATGGACTCCTGTGCTAGGAGAGAGAAGTTATTCAATGAAAGACAATAGCCCCTCCATAGGGTCTCTCACTTTTTCTTTTTAGATTTTTGCGCTGCTTTAAACAGGCTAAGTCTGAAACGGAGCGACGTAGAGTAGATGTGGGTGAGCTTTTGGAAATCAGTACTAGTTATTTCCAGTAAACTAATGGAGAACGTTTAACTGAAGAAGAGTTTTACGATTGTCATTTTCAAGCTTAAAGGGATACTCCACTTTTTTTGGAAATAGGCTCATTTTACAACTCCCCCAGAGTTAAACAGTTGAGTTTTACCGTTTTCGAATCCATTCAGCCGATTTTCTGATATTTAGAAGAATATCAGTACGCAGACAGTTTCTGGTCTCATTGACTCCCATAGTAGAAAAAAATATATACTATGGGAGTCAATGAGACCAGAAACTGTCTGCGTACTGATATTCTTCTAAATATCAGAAAATCGGCTGAATGGATTCGAAAACGGTAAAACTCAACTGTTTAACTCTGGGGGAGTTGTAAAATGAGCCTATTTCCAAAAAAAGTGGAGTATCCTTTTAAATCTGAAATTTTACAATATATTTATATTTATCAGATGTAAATTGAATGATAGAAATGAAAGTACAGGGTCATTATTCGTCAACAATAAATCATAAGCAATCTGTTGGCATAAATGCACAGTATTCATTGATTGTGAACTGCTTTGAAACCGCATATTTAATTAAATCATAGACTTTTGAGTTTGAAGTTTAATAATTACTTTAGGCTGTATCTCAATTCCTGTTTTTTAAATTCCCAAATTTAAGACCTTATAAGATATTTAAGACTTTTTATGACCTTACAATTCATGAAACGGAGGACCATGCGGAGACTATTCTCACATGTATTCTTAAATAAATTTTATTTATTTATATAGCTTCTTACAACGGGTGCCATTGAAAGCATATTAAGTCTATCCCTCACAGCATCTCTCTCATACCTGTCATGGTGCTACTCTGAATAAGGTCTATGGCGGGTAAAGAGTTAAGCTACACTGAATGTGGAGGTTTAGGAAAGTGATTTTTTTCTCTGTCTCACTGTAGATAGACTCACTCACTCTACTCATATAGACTCACTGATATGAGCTGACTGTTTGAACTCTAGTAGCCTACCTTTACTTTGTGAACCGCTGAATTTATGTGTAAATACTCTGCTCTCACTGTTTTGTAATTAACTCTGCTGTGTCCAGTTTATAAGTCACAGAGACTTAGATTTAATTTTGCTTCGTGAGTTGGTTTAGGGTGACTGATTCAGAGGAGTCTGTGCGTGTACGTGTGGTGCCCCGTATGGTGGCAGCTGTTGCCTGGAGAGCTCATTAACTCCAGAGATGTGACTTCTCTCTTCCTTCCATTACAGATATGCAAACACATAAACAACCACCTGCAGGGAGCAGCCCTGATGATGGCGCCTGGGACCTAGACAACACACACACACACACACACACACACACACACACACACACACACACACACACACACACACACACACACACACACACACACACACACCACACACACACACACACACACCACACACACACACACACACACACACACACACACACACACACACACACACACACACACACACCACACCCACACACCACACACACACACCACACACACACACACACACACACACACACACACACACACACCTCAGCCACAGGCAGAGCAGTGAATCACTGTTAGTTCTACAACACAACAGCCTGAATTCTCATCATTATCTGCTAGTAGCTCTTTTGTTTACTGGCTGTGATTGCTGCTCCAGACATCCCATAATCCTCTTGGAGATAAAGGGACACAGTTATTAACTTTTTACTTTGAGCACCGCAAAGTTTGCATTGTGTTCAGCAACGGGCAGGCAGTCATTTAGTCATCACTGACAGCACATGATGTTCATAGAGGAGGATGGAGGAGAGGAGGATGCTTTGTGTTATAAATTTTTCTGGAATGCTTGATTCAGATTTTGTATTAGTAGTAGTATTTTTATTTAATTATTAATTTTGTGTCTTTTTTAAGTAGCTGTAAACAACCTGTAGTTTTCCTTGTTTTTGCCATTATCAGTTCACATGCCTGATTCGTGTCATTAGTAAGCTTTAGTGTCATTTATTTTAGGTTGCTTTTTTATAAAATATCTTGTGTTGCAATGTTTATTCCATGTGTAAGTAGTATTATAGCTTTATAAGCTTTACTTTGTACCCAACAACAACCATCACGCAAGTAAAAAAATCACTTCATGTGGCTTTTTCTGAATTTTACAGCTGATAGTACAAACCGTCACAGTGTTAGCAGGTCACTGAAGGTGCATGTAACTCCAGCGGCTCTTGGGGTTCAACGAGGCTGTTTGTTACCCAGCTGTAAGAACCCTGCCCCTTTTCTTTTGTCACCATGGCAGGGCCACATATAAAAACCCTCCAATAAACACTTTCACCGAAGCACAGTGTGGGCCTTCAGTGACTATTGTCCCATTAGCTAGATCCACCTCCTGTTTATTTCCTTTTTGTCCCCTCTGGTTGATGCTTGACGGCTTTGTTTTTCTGTAGGATTTTTGGATTTTTCGGATCAGACGCCCCTCCACATTTGATGTGGTTTTTCTTGTTCTTTTAGCTATCAGTCTAAATGTTTATCACACACTTCCTGAACCTCACCCAGCCTTTCATTGCAGCCAAATGAAAAATGCTTTTCCCCGAAGCCACAAATTTGCTGACCTACAGGACCCTTTGTAGTAATCCACCATGTTTTTCCTTCCCTCCTTCATCGCTGAGCTTCCATTCAATCATTTCTATGAAGCTCCATTAAAAATGTATGCAAGGAAAATTGCATGTTTTGTCGCCATGGCCTGCGTTAGATTGAATGTGTTCCTCAGGTAGTCGAGGCAGTCATGTACAGAACAATGTGCTCTTTATCTCACAGCAAGAACTCCAATAATACGTTTAATGTTATCTCGGCACCTGGGAGATTGCAATTATGCGGTGGCGAGGAGTGAGTGCCGTCCGGCGGCGCTGGGGGCTTTGGCGCAGCCGGCAGCGAAATGTTTAGATTCATTAGCGGCTCACTGCTGTCTGTCACAATGACGGATGCTGTTTTCACTTGGCACCAAATCTCACTAAACAAACAGGAATGTGCAAGAGATCCCGCTGAATGCAGATTTATGTAACCATTGTGTTGTTGTGTGTCTTAATTCATTCGTTTGAGATTTGAGGTTTCTTATTTAGAACCACTGTAGAGTTTCCGGCATCCGTTACTGTCCTCTTCATCCTGTATGTCATTGCTTGGATTTTCCCAATAACCCTGCCCACTTGTCCACCTGTCAATGGTAATATCTCAAAGGAATATATAGTTATAGATAAATCTATCTACTCATTTTCATGTCGGCATGTATGGTGTTCTTTTTTTCCTGGGAACACAGATGATTGGCAGAAAGCTGTTTAGTGATCAAATGATTATCAAGGGCTGTTAAGGTTAAAAAAAATGACCAAAGAACATAAATGTTGGCCATTTGACTTCTGCGCTATATTCCAAGGCGTATGAAGGCATAGTACAATAGCATTTCTAATATGTTTATGATTGACAGCTTGTGGTCATCATTTACTTTCATTGTAAGGAAAAGAGCAGCATCAACATCCTGCTTCAACATCTCCTTTTGTTTTCTTAAATCATACAGGTAACATATGGTAAAATATAACATTTCTGCTGTAATTATGACAAAGCTGCTTATTTAAAAAAATATTAATTCATTGTTCACAGACACTGTGTATTGATTAATTTTGTGACTCCAGAAAGTTTCAAGAACCGTATATTCTTCAGTATAAAACACTGGTCAGCTTTAATGAATGCAGGTTAAAACGTTTGCAAGTTGCAAGTGTATCAAAATCTAAAAATAAACTTAGTTTGGTGCTATTTTTTATTTTATTTTATGTTTTTTGAAACAGTTTTTCCCAATTATGTTGAATTTATGATTATTATTTTTGTCTACATTTATCTGTCATTTTGGTTTTTGTTTGAGATAATGATACTTTTACAGGTTTGGAATGACATGAGAGTAAATAATGACGGAATCAAATAATTTTTCTGGCATCTCTCTATAGCTGAGCCCTATAGCTGTCTTGAGATCAGCAAGCTGTGTCATGGTGTGCTAGTGTCTGTATCATACAGCGACCCCATATCTATGCCACAGAATCTGTCGCATGTTTAATTGGCTGTTTGCTCCAGATGTGCTTGTGTGACTGTCATAGTGTATCTGTTTTAGTAGGTCAAAAGAATAATACACTGATTCTTGAAACTTTGGCAAAAACATGTCCCACTAAGAAAAGTGCTAATTCTGTTGGAAATCTATAACATTTTCATGAATAAAAAGAATCAATGTTATAATCAGGGGGTCCTTTGCACATATGTAAGGTTCTTTTAAAGGTTTATTTTTTTATTTATTATTAATTTAATGATATGCTGGCCGGTTGCCTACAAAATCAGTTGTCCTTGGATAGGAGATAATCATTTCAACTTGATTAAAAAAACAAAAAGTAATAATTGAATTGAATAATATCTTTACCACATGAAAGAGTACATTGTAATATGTATTAAAAACTACAAACAGTGAGTTTTGAACAATATTTCCTATTATTTCATGGTTGCTCAAAATGTGTCCCACATATTCGTCACCACCGTCAGATATTTATAAAAAGCAATAAAATCAAGCAACTAAAAGGTCAACTACACTCCTGAGGACCCCATTTTCAAACCTTCAGCTCTACTGCATGCTTCAAGATCCTCAAGCTCTCCTAAGTTTTCTATTTTCTCTTAAACTTGATCATATTTTTGGACACTGCTACTGTCACAACCATAACATGTCAACACCGTCTCTTTTGTATAAAAAATATTAGAGTAGATTATGACATAAATGATATACTTTTTAAGAAGTGGTCTGAAGTAGCTAGCAACAGAGGGTAAACAAGATGGCTAATGTGAACAACTCATGCATATCATGTGAAAGAGTAGCTTTTTGTCACCACCGTCAGACGTCACCACCGTCAGGTTTTCTGTCTGACGGTGGTGACGTTCAGTCTGATGGTGGTGACAAAAACCTCCAAATGGTCCTCAACAAAGGCTAGAATATAATTGTTTATCACAATAAATACCAATATTACCTGTAATGTGTCATTAACCTCTTTTATATTTTTATTTACATAATTCTACCTATATTTCTTCCATACAGGCCTACACTGCATGCTACTATTAAGCAATATAGCGCGAGTGAGAGTGAGGATACCCATGAACATCCTCACGAACTCGAGTGCTATATTGCTTTTATATAGCAGTTCAACTTGCATCGTAACACGTTTAAAGCAATTAAATTGTGTTTTCTAACGTTCATTTAGATTTTCGTCTGCACTAAAAATTAGCTCCAAACAACCAGCTTGGTTGCTCCGAACATTCCAAGTTCAAAGATAATGAAGTTGCGCATTGCGCAGTTTAAAGCGAAAGGTGGAGTGATTATCAGCTGTGAAGATTCTATAGTCGATTGAGGATGTGCATGGATATCCTCACTCAACGGGGTACTTTTATTAATGATAGCCTATTGCTAATTGAACCCATATATTTCTTTTTGAATGTTTGCCACAGTTTGTTATCTGTTCTTTATGTCCAACATAGAGTTTACAGTCCAGTTTTCAGAAGAACACTAGATGACAGTTTAATATTTTGTCAGTGATGCATTGTACATTATTCCTACTGGTAATGACTTTATTTTTTACTATGATGATTTAATTTTTGATGATATGGGGATGGGGTACTTTTAATAATGATATTGCTTAATTGTACTTGACAAACGTTTATCTCAGTGCTCAGGATTGTTATTTTTTGGACCAAATAGTTAAAGTTGTTAAGCAAGAAGCCATTGACTTGAGTGGTATAAAGTTTGGAATTATATGTTGTAATGAGGCCACTGTCACCACCGTCAGATTAGTGTCACCACCGTCAGTTCTAAAGTCACCACCGTCAGAGGGAGTTTTATTTGTTTAAAATGAATATGCGTACAATATGTTTCTTTAGTGCAGTTGAGTTATTAAAGTAATAGTCTCTTTTAATACAAAAATATGTTTGTTAAATAAAAGCATATTACTTTATGTCTTTAGGCTTAAAGTAAATGTTGTATGATGTTAGATCTTTTAAGGGAGTACACGTGAAACAGTATAAAAAAATGAACAAAAGTGAATATTCAACATTTAACAGCATATATGTGTACTAAGAATGCCAGATAATGATTTAAAAACTCTAAATACATATTAGACCAAATAAATAAAAAATAATTAGCTTTTTATTGAGTCTGACGGTGTTGACAAAAACAAAGTAATAACTGAAAAAACTCCTAGTTTATGAAAAAAATACAAAATGAGGAGGTTGCACCGGTACATTGCTGAACAGCCAAGACCTTGGTCTATAATGATATACCTTCAGATTTTGTAAATTAACTAACTTTTTATTTTCAAAATTAAAACCTGTTTTATCCAAATTCCCAAGAATCAGTGAAACTAAATCTAGATTGTATATGGTGGTAAAAAAAGGAAACCTTTGGCACAGTTTGGGATGCATGTCGATCTAAACGAGGCTCTACTTTGAGATGACATGCCAGGACTTTCCATTCACACAGATGATGGGTGGTGATCATAGCCTGTCAAAGCGAAACACCTGGAAAGAGGATGTGTGTAACATTATATGTGTAGATCGACATAAAAGAATGCAACAGGATATGCCTTCCGAGATCACAGAAATATTCAGTAAGAAGACTGTTTAGCTTTTTATGTCTCTATTATGATGATTTCTAGCTATTGCAGTTTGTGTGTTATAATCATTACCATCTGCAGAGTCACAAACAGAACAGCTATCATATAAAATTCAATTCCTTTTTAATGGTATAGTTCACCGAAAAAAGATAATTGTTATCATTTACTTATTCCAAATATCTGTAAATGTCCTCCAGTTCTTGAATGTTCAGACTGGATCAATTGATTCATTAAAATGTTCAAAAGAACCATTAGCATTTTTGATATGAACTCTCATGAATGCAAAGTGGACAGCTAAGCTCAAGATTTATAGTAACAATGATTCAAATTTTGGTCAGTTTTTCACAAAAAGCTATCGTATGACTTTAGAATTTTAGTAATAGGACATTAACAACATTTACAATATTTTCCCGCTGGATTTCGTCCTCCGCATATAAGCTTAATAAAGCCTGAACCATGTCTTCGGTCCATTGATCGTATTTTTTAAACTCCATTGTTGATTAGAATAGCGAACAGACTTTTAAAAATGGTGGTTGAAATAAAATCCTGCTTGGAGTCAACCAATCAAAATGCTGCTTAAACTCAGCATGTTCAGTGAACCCCCAAAAGTTCCTGAACTTTTAAAAAGTATTACCTCACAAGCAGGGACTTTCTGAAGGAGAATATTTTAACCGGAACTTCATTTAGAACCTGGTCCCTACAGTCGAAAACTCACCAAATCCTAGTTCCTGCGGTGGAAACTCGGCTATAGTTTTAACATTTTGCTATATTTAAATCCATTTTCCTTGCCATGCTCTTTTCAAAATCAGCACATAAATGCGTTACAGAAAAGGCAGCATATTCCCTCTTGGCTTTCTAAAAAGCTTCCACTCATTCTCCATGTTTTCTTCAGCACTATTCACCCGAAGGCATGCCTTGTTCTGTAAAGCTAGTTAAATGTAATTTTAAACTCAGCCACCTTATTTCTTTTCTTTCTTTTTCTCATTCATTCCCTTGTTTTTTAACACCTTAAACCATGTTTCACCATGTCTGACTGGTACTCAAATCGACGCTTTGTAGCAGTGTTTGTCGTGGCTTGTTTAATTGGCTGAGGGCCATGGCTCATGGCATGCACTCACCAGCAGGGGCAGCAGAGGAACGTTTACCACACTGCTATCTGTCAGTGTTTAGCCAAGTCTGTCTACGATCTCAGTGTTGTGTGCAATACAAACATCCTACTGCTCCTTATAGCCCTCCACCTGTTCCACATTGTATTTTTTCTTTTCTGGAGACCTCAAGGCATGTCTTGGCAAGAGATAAATCATAATAATTCATTTTATTGTCTGTGTTGAATGTTCAGTCTTGGTAATTACAGTTGTTTTGATCTTCAGGTTGAGACAGTGAGGGTAAGTGATGAAAACTCATAGGTTGTGGTTTTGAAAGCCATGAGGGTTTCTGCCCTGCAAAAACACTTAAAATTGAGTTAAATGACAGACAGCATAGCTTGACAATTCTCCAATTTAAATCAAATGGAATGTTATATTATAGTATGTTATATTATAGTTTATTTAATAATGCATAATTCTAATAACAATTGTTTAAGCTTTATTTTAATTTTACATGATGTTGATTCATTACATTTTAATTAAGTTATTATAGTAATTCAAAATTGTATTCAAATACTAATAATAACTACAGTAACAGTATTGTTATGGTTTAATTAAGCTATAATAATATTTTAATATTACATTATTTTATTATTATTATTGATATTATTATTAATATTGTTGTTAGAACTAATAATGCAAAATTAATAATAGTAATAATAACTAAAACTAATAATATTTTTTCACATTATCTGGGCATACTGTTCTGTAAACAGCTCAGGGCAATAATTAATGCTTTAGGAATTACATTTTCCACATATTCCTCATTCTTGGTCATCAGAGTTCCACATTTGGCGCCATTAGGATGACTAGTTGGTATAAATGTTCACCACAAAACCGTCTACTACCTCACCAACCTGCCTTTTCTCGTACAAGAGTCACCACAGATCTATCTGATTTCCACGTTTAATTACACTAAGTCACGATTGATTACTCAAGAAGACAGATCGTGTTATTAATATCCATAAATGAAAATGTTCAGGTAGCTGTATTTGTATGTGGCAGGTGTGGAGGAAACTGGCCAGAATAGCCCTTTCCTATGAAACATTTGCATAGGACACCTCCTGCCATCTGGTGGTCGCAGAAGGCATTGCTTTCCTTGCATGCGTTTATGATTATTTGTAATCATGTTCAATTCGGGCCTCTGCATACTTTGGAATAAATGTGCGATTGAAACAGAATCTGTGTGAACTGAACCCCGCAGTTTAGTGAAATATGCATTATTAAACAATTATTTATTGTATTGAGCTTTATATGCTTGATCATGGATATTCCTGTGTGAATGAGAGTACAGTGACATAGAGGATTTTCCTTGTAATATATAGCAAAATGTTACTAATAATCCTAAAGTATTGAAGATGTTGTTAAAAATCTGGCTATTTGTAACAGATCAGATGTGTTTGGTGGATTCGGTGTGAGCCAGTCTCTTGACGTGACAAAAACATATACCACCTTCACACCTGCCTGAGATTATTCATTCAAACACACACATACTTTACAAAAAAAAAAAAAGGTTTTGGCATCAGAGGTTTCATGAAGGGCCTTAAGAAACTTTCCACTACACAAAAGGTTATTTTTATTGGAAAAAACATTATATTATTTTTTAGATTAAAAACCTTTGGGACACCCAACCATGTTTTCTATGCTAGCGCTGCAACCTTCATTTTTAGGAGTTGACATACAACCTTAAGACGTTTTCTTTTTCTGATATAAGGGCATATTACAGTACATCATCTCCACGAGGCAAACTGTATGTTCATGTTTATCCACAAGAGGGAGCAGCTGCACCAACACTGATAGTCACCGCTTATTAGCTACTGTATTGATTTCAAAGCTGCTGTAGGTACATAACAACACAAACCTAAATCCTGTGGAGGTCAACCTACAGATCCCTCTTGCGCATCATAATCTATACTGATGCCCACACACTCTGAGATCATTACGTAGATGGATAACGGCATTCATTTGCTTTATGTAGCAAATGCCCCATTGATTTCATGTCTCTTTATGGTTGACGGATGGAACAATACCGTACACGGCTGTTAGAAGATAAGCCTGATTGTGTTGAGCGATGACCCTAGAGGTCACCATGGCTGTGATGAAGATGAGCTCGGTCACAGTAAAAGACTGTTTAACATTCAGGCGGAGAAAAGGCGAGGGTTGTGGTCCCCCCCACCACCCGGTTTGTTGTTAAGTGTGGGGTCCATCTGGTGCGCAGACATCTATGATCCCTAGTGCTGTACATTAATAGAAAATCCTGGCCACTGTCCATAATTTGCCCCCTTGATTTCTCTCCTCCCTCTCTCTTCTCTCATATCTGCTCCCCTGCTTAAATGCACACATCACTTCTGTTTCCTCTGATGTGCGAGGGGAGGCTCCAGGGGGTCTGCTCAAATGGGGCTGAGGTCTTCATTAGACTGCCTGTCGGAGCCGGGCTTTCGGCAGCAGACAGGCATGAGGGAATTGCTCACCCTGACCCTGATCCAGCCCCCACCCCCCAATCCATCACCAAAAACCACCGCCCAGTTCTTCCACTCAGCTACAAAAAATGGGATGAAAGACCCAGCACTTAGCACAATGTTTTTTTTTTATGTTGTGAAAATATTGTGATTATGTTGGGATAATGTTTTGATCTGACATTTAAAAACCAATTTGCCATTATGGCATATACTTGTATTAACATTATGTTACTGGCCATTAAACATTATCCTTTCATCTGGTTTATTTTTGTAGTAAAAAAGAGTTTTACTTTTAAAAAAAACCAGTCCAAAGAGGTTTGTAGTAAAAAAAAGAAGTTTTTACCAGACGAAACGTTTGTTTAGTTGTTTGTTATATATATATATATATATATATATATATATATATATATATATATATATATATATATATATATATATATATATATATATAGCATTGCATATTTTGTTACATTTATATTATTTAATTATAGGTCTGTTTGCTAGAGCTATAAAACATAGCTTGTTTTCACGTGACGTCACGCCACTGCGTTGCCATGGCGCGAAATGCAGATGGAGGGCAGGAAGCGATTTTCTATATTTAGGAAGCACTATAACAAACTCAAAATGCCTATGTTTTGCGTCGTTTATGGTTGCTCAAATCGATCAAACCACGAGGAGTTTTTATCGTGTGCCAAAAGTTGTTGTTCATAAGGGGGAAAAATACAAGAAATTGACAGAAAAACACCGGGGAAAATGCCTTGCAAACCTACGTCTGCGGTCGGGAGGAGCTGAATGAGAAAATGCCCGTGTGTGTGTGTGCAGTGATCACTTCGTCAAATGTGAGTTAATACATTATTTATGTGGCTTATAATTACATAATTCAGGTGTTTAAATACACTTATGTGGCTGTTTGTGTAACGTACCAGTTTCCAAACTTTGTAAAGTCAAAGTATGTCTGTAAGACGAGGTAGTTGCTGATATCTACCGCCTCGATGGCAGGCAAATCTCTCAATTCAGTTGAAAATCGGTCCTCTTCATAACGTAAGGATCATGTCCAACATATGTTTCGATTTTCTGTTTATATATTTCTCTTGTAATAGCCTCAAAAGTAGTACAGTACGGACTTTCCTCCATCTCGTCCATTGCGCTCTTCACTTCCTGCCCTCCATCTGAATTTCGCGCGTCAACACAATCACGTGACTGCAAACCACCTATTGTTTTGCAATGTAACCTATAACAGCAACCAAAATGTAAGGTTGAGAAATGTCTTTGCATGCTGGTTGCAGAGCATAGATAGCTGGGTCAAAGCTCTTCACATTATACATTCTGTTCTGTTGTGAAACCATGATAGGTAGTATTTCAATGAGTATGACTAATACTGAGGCTGCTGTTATTTTGCCCACGGTTCTTTCGTGATGCTGTAAATGTGTAAAAGATATCATCACTTCACAAACAGCGTTTAAAGGAAGGGGCCCTGCCGTGAGGGAGCGTACTGTAAAAATAGTAGAGGCATGTGGATTTGCCGATTAAGGATCCCGTTAGTTACCCCCACCCACCCCGCTTGCACTTCATAATCTCAATCAGCGTTTTGACACTGATTAATTCTGCTGTCGACATATTTCTGGCTGTCATGCTGACTTAACCATCGTAGTTGTTAATGCTAGTGATCTTGTAGGTGTCAAAAAGGAGAATGAATGGGAAGCATGACAGATATGAATAGTGATGTGCATGAATCATCTGCTCTTTTGGAATTAGCCCAATACATATTTAAAGGGATAGTTCACTCAATAATAAAATAAGTAACCATCCTCATTTATAGACTCGTAGATAAAATGTATGTCCTCTTTCATTGATAAAGGGGAGCTGGTAACCGCTGCAACCAAATCAGGGAGTCACCGAGATGATTTGAGTTGATTTTGTGAACTGTTTCAGCTGATACACTGAAAAGATCTGATTCAAATGGCTTGTTCATGAAGCAAATGTTGCCACTTCAGTGAATTATACAGCTTAAATTTGGTTGGTTTCTCATGCAAAGCTATTTAATGGCTTTGGAAGACTTTGGAATATAGTGAATTTATATGAACCACTTGGTGGTTTTGTATGATGTTTTTGAAGCTTGAAAGCTTAAAGGGATACTCCACCGGTTTTTCATATTAAACTATGTTATTCCCTTAACTAAGACGAGTTGATACATACCTCTCTCGTCTCAGTGCGTGCACTATATCTCTCTGTATTGCCGCAAAACTATGTTAGCACTTAGCTAGCACAGTGCATTAAATATGGGCCAAAAAGAGAAGTGACCAAACACTTCCTCGTTTTCCCTATTTAAACACAGTTACTCGAGTAGTGTAACTCGACCTAGGCTGGTGACACAAAATAAAACGTTGCGCTTTTCTAAGCGTTTAAAATTGATGTAAATAACAGGGGGCAATATAGTCGTCAATTTTAAACGCTTAGAAAATCACAACGTTTTATTTTGTGTCACCAGCCGAGGTCGAGTTACACTACTCGAGTAACTGTGTTTAAATAGGGAAAACGAGGAAGTGTTTGGTCACTTCTCTTTTTGGCCCATATTTAATGCACTGTGCTAGCTAAGTGCTAACGTAGTTTTGCGGCAATACAGAGAGATATAGTGCACGCACTGAGACGAGAGAGGTATGTATCAACTCGTCTTAGTTAAGGGAATAACATAGTGTAATATGAAAAACCAGTGGAGTATCCCTTTAAAGGTATGGCGGAGGATCTTTCCGAATTTTAGAGAAGACACGCCTCTCCAATTTTTTTTAAAAATGCACATGCACAACACTCTATTTGCTCCCGAAAGGGAACGCCTATTAAACGTGTGCACGTTGTTATTATACTGATCGATTGCGTGGCCGAGGACTCAAGACATGATATGCAATGGAGAAGTAGCTTGTTGCATTTGTGTAATAAATACTATGGTGAACACATTTGAATTATCGAAAATGAACACACAAGGTTTTAGAATATTTCAGCATGATATCATTTACCATTTGGTCATAAGGCTACTTTAGACAAATTGAGATGTTTACCTGAGATGTTTACCGTGTCTACGCGATGCATGACTTGTGCCAGGGCTAGCATCGCTAATCATAGCTTACATTAACTTTTACTAGCAGTGATTTTAAATGGATTTCTCCAAATAGCACGACAAACTTTACCTTTCTAGTAGAATCTTCGCGACTGCGGCATCAGTGGGAAGCCCAACCTGTGCTTTTAGTGCACGCCAGCGTGTGAAATATTCACCCAAAATCACTCTGGTCTTGTTTCTATATTCTGCGGCCTTTCTCTTCTTATCATACACTTCGTATACATTTTTTCTCTTTCGACCCTCAGCCATTTTCAAAGGAATGGCTGAAACCGTAACTCATCACACATAATATACCTGAAAGTATTATAGGGACGAGCACGTACGACGGCCTAACGTAAACATATCACCAGAATGATTGACACTTATGTGGACCAATAGTATAGGCTACCCACCCGGAAAAAGAAAATCCTCCGCTATACCTTTAAATCCCCATTCATTGTACTTGAATTAAAAAAAAATCTGCAGAATTTCTCTTTTTGTGTGCCACAGTGGAACGAAAATAAGAGAATGATGAAAAACTATTCATTTTAGGTTAACTATTATAAACACATTTCTTTGTTCTAGCTAATGAGTGAAAGGGATGTTGAGAAGGTGCTATACGAAAAACATTGTAAGTAAGCTTCAAATTGAGAATCCAGGCTGCAGCCTTGTTCATCATGCAAATGAATAGAACGTTCAGTGATTTAAAGCCTATGCAAATGTGCACTGAAACCGACATGCTACTATTACAGCTAAAACAAGACATTAAACAAAAGCTCACTTTTGGCTATTTTTGATTTTGTCAGGGATATGAAATTGATCATTCTCTATCTCGGTTTATTCAGGCACGTTCTTCCATTTTCATACAACACACCCTAATCCATTGTGAAACGAATAGGATAAATTGGTTTAGGGGTTTATTTATTTTTATGTACAATGGTTGATGTTACTGTCCCTCACGGCGAGCAGTAGCACACAAATGAGAACGCCTGGCTAATTGATAAGGAAAGTGTGCAACAAATATTAGCATTCCAACAAAAGCTTGGAACTGAATTAGAGGGCTACACTCTTAATTTATCTATCATTTAATTTAATTTTTAATTCTTTAATAGAATGAGATGTGACAAAAGCAATATTGTTATCACACTCTCTCATTAATTATGTGCACTCCAGGCTAAACAATTATGTGCACTCACCACATACTCTTCTGTTCCTGCAGTGAGAATAATAAAAAGAGCCTTTCGGGGGAGTAATGACACACTGGTCTCAAGATGAAGGAAAATAAAGGGCGAGGAAGAATTCAATTCTGAATTCAACAGGATGTCCATTAAGAACCTGTTTTGATATGCGTTTAGGAGCAGGACTGATGGAGTTAATTGGTACTTTTGAATGTACTGTCACACAGCGCTGTAATTGGCTTCCAGAGGATGGAGGCGAGCTGTAAGGGGGAGGCGGGGGGGTTTGCTGGGTGGGCATTTAACACTGCACTGCCCCTCTGAGGGCTTGAGAGAAAGAAGCTTCATCAGCATAACACATTAAACATTTACACTAACCCATAAACACTGGCTGGCCTCATTACTGCTATCAGTATCAGCAAGTCCCGAACACAGCATCATCATCATCTGTGTGTGATAGTGGGCGGCAGACAAAGACGAGCTGGCCTCAGGAAAATGAGGGGCATCCTGGTCGTTTTCATCAGCGGTCCCTCTAGAATGAGACTACTTACTAGTTTAAAATATATTTAGTTTAAATTAAATTGTAAATATAAATATATATATATATTTTACACTACCATTCAGAAGTTTGCGGTCATTATAATAATAATAATAAAAAAAAATATGTTTAAAAAAAGTCACATGACCCTTCAGAAATCATTCTTTTATGCTGATTTTGTGCTCAAGAAACATGTCATATTATCACACTTGAAAATAGCTGTGCTGCATGCATGATATTTTTGTGGTTATGCATTTATTTCAAGATTATTAGATTCATACAATGCTCAAAAGAAAAGCTTTTATTTCAAATAGATTTTTTAGACACTTTTGGTCAATTGAATGAATACTTTCCGAATAAACGTATCTTCAAAAAAACTCAAACTTTTGAATGATAGTGTTTCTTTATAATATTTTTTATTAATTCACATATACATTCTAAATCATTTATTTGTGAGATAGTTCTCTAATGTTAATATAAAACCCACTCATAATTTGATGTATATACACATTTGATCTATTCATAAAGTAATTATACATTTTTAACTGTAAGATTTTTCATAAAAAATGAATGCTAAGTCTAACAATGCAAAAATCCTTCAGATTGAGTTAAAAACAGACTCCGAACCCTACTGCATTATAAAATGTTTGGGTAAGCTGCATTTGAAGACAGTGTAAAATAAGCACATCTGTGACCTTACATAAGATGAATGTTATATTTTTGCATTAAATTGGGATATTGCTGTGCAACTGTAAAACAGTACAAAATGGCTGTAGTGGATAGAACATCAATATATTTTCCATTATAATCAAGAGTAAATGATAGTGTTCTGCATGGTGCTGATTTACCTAAAAAATCCGCATCTCAAATATAACGTGGTTCATATGGAGGAGAAAAATGATTAGAGGGCTGCACGTTGTAGAACAGACGGAGGAGATTTTCACACCCAATCACGCTGAACCTCATTGTGGAGTGTCACTTTGTACCTCGTGTTAACAAGGATTAGCGTGTGGCCGGTTCTTTGTCATTCTGAGGTATTTAGAATGGGTTAGTTCATCGACAGGTTAATTCTTTTTTTTTTTTTTTTGAATGAGCCGGAATGAAGCGCCGGAGCTGATATGAAAGCGAGGAATATGAAAATGGGGGTCAGCGCACAGGACATGATAGAAAAAAAAGCCAAAGACGGAGAAACCGACATAGAGGAAACGAGAGGAGGCGGTAGTTTTTCTCTCACTGTCCATCACGGCCCGCTAATGTATGAATGGTGCGATGAAAATTGATTTCCAAGTGAATTATTCTAGGCTCTCAGCCTTTTATAAGACAATAACCTTTACTAAAGTGCCACTGTCTTGAGGAAGATGAGTTCACTTGTTCATTTCCCTACGCATTTTCTTTCTTTCCTCTTTTCTTCCTCTTGTATTTCACTCTCTGACGGAGTCGCTAAATAGACCTTGCAATTATAGGCAGACTGTTTTGATCGATAGAAGTGGAAATGATACTGGAGTGATGGGAAAATTGAGAAATATGAAGAGCGAGAAGAGCATTTGATTGTGGGATGGAGGGAAGGGGGGCGACTATTTTCTCAAAGAATGAGTTGTTGTGGGCAGGTGGTAGACAGAGCTTCAGGTCAACTCATTGATCCGCGCATGTGGCCAACAGACGGGTCAGAGACGCGCCACGGTGGTCTCCCAGTTGTCCGTCCTCTGGCTGGAATGCTGGTGCTCCATCACTGTCAAACTCAGCCTGGTATTTTGACCTGGCAATGGTTAACCGCTCCCCCAAAATGTGCCGGCGACGTGTGTGTCCTTCGCCTCTTCTTCACGTGGGTATGTTTGTGAAGAATTTGGCTCCGGCCCCTGGTTCTCCCTCACTTCCTTTAAGCCCAGCGGAGGATTGGTTTTGGCTGGGTCACTGCCTGGCTACAGATGCATTCTGGCAGCAGTCTGTGGTCAGCGGTCATCATGCACAATGGAGACGGGACGTCCCCTGTGGGTGTCAGACGGAAACATACACATGGATCCTACCAGCTGGACTGATGGTTCAGTTTCTGTCTGCACTTTCTCTCTCTTCCCCCCGTTGTTTTTTTTAAGGTATCCGTCAGTCTCTTTCAAATCTAGTTTGGGTTTCAATTCTTTGTAATTTCACCCTTCTGTTCCTCACTCTGCCTCGCTTTCCTGTCTGATTCACCTCTTCTTCTTTCCCCATTCTATCTAATTTTCTCTCTTGGGTCTGTATTTTTTTTATCTTTCTGTTTTGTTCTTCCACTTCACACTTTTGATCTCGACTTCACCTCGCACACATTCTCAGCTGTCTCTATCCAACCCAAGTGTGATTTCTACCACCAGCTCACTGGTACGGACGTCCTGGCTCTGTGCGGGGGGCCTCCTCATGCTTATAAGCCAAATATTATGGTTAAAAAAGCTGTTTTTACACTTCATAAAAGAGCCAAGATTTGCTTTGCACCACCTTGCTGACCAGACACTCGCTAATTACATGAACATTAGAGTTGGATAGATACCGAAGCCTTCAGCCGATATCTCGGCATGGATGCCAAATCGATACACACATACAGTACGTACGTGGATCATTGAATATGTGTGGTAGATGTAACGATGATATCCAAATATAGATTGAATAGAGACACAAATCTGAATAATGACTTGAATGAAAATGTCTTAATATAAAGTGTGTGTGTGTGTGTGTGTGTGTGTGTGTGTGTGTGTGTGTGTGTGTGTGTGTGTGTGTGTGTGTTTTTACTTCAAATCACCCCAGAATATACTGTACATGACTATTATTATTTTTTATTATTATATCAGTCGATACCGATAGCTGATTATTCAGAATGATATCAGCCGATACCGATAGTTTTTTTCTTATGGATAAAAAAATCTTTCCCAAATAATGCTGCAAACTATACAGAGAACCCTCTCATTTGGTACACTATAATATTAGAGGTTAAAATTAACAACAGAGCTATTATATTCAACTGCTATTTCCAGATATAGTATTTAGACTCAAATAAAAGCTGAAATGTTTGTATACAACTCAGTTGCACATAGGCCTATGTAGTTTACATAAGCACTTGTCTTCGTGGCAAATTTATTATAATTATTAAAATATAATTAACAGTAAATAAGCTCCTCTCTAGTATTTGTTTTAAAGCTACACTGTGTGATTTTTACCCCTATCTAGCGGTGAAAAGGTATATGACCATCCAGTGAATATTAGTTTCTGTTCCTCTCAATTCCGATTTCGTTTTAAAGCTGCCGTCGGCAACATTTTTTTGATCATATTCAGTGAATTCGACACTATAATCCGACAGAACAACATAAATAAAGTGGTTTTAGAAAAAAAATCAGAGTTTCTAACTCCACCTGGAGCGTGTTATTTGTTTTGCAAAAATCCACAGCTCCCTGTTCATCGGGTCCAATCAGCGCAGGGGGGTGTGAGATCTGACTGTCAATCACAGATCAGGCACACGCCACCCCTCGCGCATGTTACAATCACATGCACACGCCTGAAGTTCGCGCAGTAACGAAGAGTGATGGCGGATGTATCTCACTTTCAAAACACTAACAGATCAAGTAAGCTCATTTAGAGTATAAATGACGTTAGCAATTGCAATCTATCGGTAGATTAGCCAAGGCAGCATACCTCCAAATACTCCATGGTGTTGATGGGTCCGGATGAGACGGGCGCATTCACAGAAAACCTGCACACGCACTGAACTCGGTGAGTCGGTGGGAGGGTATCCGTTGATGGTGGGGAAGGGGCATGAGAGTTGTAAACATTAAAAATTTTGCCTAAGTCCACTCAATCTGCCAGACTTGCCGACTGGAGCTTTAACTCCTACGGTGGCCAATGTAGTCCAAGATTAACATGGCTTCCAGTTCGACCTCGTCCACATTCGACACAGTGCCATCGAGTGTTAAAACGCGAAAGGCGAAGCTTGAATTAACGGGGTATGTCCCTCTTTGGCTAATGTACTTTCAAGATGGAGGGGCAACATGGCGACCGACATTAGAACCCCTTACCCATATGTATTTTCAATGGCATATTATACACTCACGAGAATACTTTATTACTTGAACGAAGTAAATATACATTAATGAGCACATATATTTTTGAAAGAACTAAGTGTTTTTAGCTAAGAATAAACTAAAAAAGTTACACAGTGTAGCTTTAAAGCTAACTAACAAACGGATGACTTTCCTGAGGTAAATGCAACATTAAGTGATATTGTTCACAAGCTAGTTTTATTGACGTCTTTTCACGGTTGAAACACTGATTGAGTGATTACATGAGACGTGATACGGATTTCGGTAAGTTGTACTGTAACTTTCAACTTACCTCCTGATATTCTTGCATGTTTTTCTAGATATCATTTGTATTAAAGTGAAAGACTCGCAGTCCGCACTGCTGCCTGAACTGAGACTCTACTGTGATTCATCACGTCACATTTAAGAGCGTCAAAACGCCATTTATTGTTTGAATTTTGTGATAAAATGGACAGAATTTGAAAGATGACACTTTGTTTCTTTTTAGAAGTAACAAAGCACAGAGCTATATGCAATAATTGGGTGTGAGGCGTGCTACAAATACTGTTTACTATAGGGAAAAACTGCAGATCTGGCAACCCTGGCTTAAACTACAGGCGATTCGTAGGGTCAAATTGAGCCTGCTTTATAGCTGTTAATGCGTTATTGTCACATTAACTTGCCCTAACTAACTCAACACGTGAGATTGTCTTCACACACAGTCTGAGTTGCTGTCTGTCGTTCATGTTTTACCGCACCCTTATGATTGACAGGATACAATTGGCACTGAAATTCGCAACCATTTTGAAAGAGTCCCTAGGGATACATCGTTTTGTTTTAAGATCGTGTTCAATGTAAATAGGGAAGACATATTACACTACTGTGGAATAAAAATTGGGTCCAGCAGTGAGTATAGAGCTCCAAAGATAAGTCAAGGCTACCGAAAACCGTTAAATCCCCATTCCGTAATGAGTCTAATGATCTTCAATGTGAGGTCAATCGATGTTCCTCTTTTCTTCTGCTTCTTTTTTTTTATACAAGCCATCCATGCGATCAGCATGTAATTCTGAGCCTCCGAGATTGTGTGTCACAAACAACCTCGGAATGAATGAGATCATCCAGTGTTCCATGTGTGTGACAGTGGATCTTTTTGAAGAGTGTCACATGGCAACGGCCCTCCTGAACACTGGGAAATGGAGCCAATTTGTTGCCTGGTGATGTGAGTCACATGACCCCTGCTTTCTCCTGGGGGAGCTGGGGTGGGGGTGGTACTTGGGTCAGATAGCCAAATGCAGGAATGGTTGTCAGAAAGGGGGTTTATGGATCCATCAGTACAAGATGCGAGGGGGATCTTGAGTATCCTCAATCCCAGCGTTCACACGTTCACAATGTTCCCTCTAATCAGAAAATGCAATGAAGTCATCAGACAGGAGAGCAGCAAATGTAATTGGCAGGAAATAGGCGAAGCCGTGTTGGTGAATAGATGCCTGGGAGGGGGGCGTACTGATGGGTGCTGCGGTTGACCCATGGCCCCTGGATTGCTCATTAAAACATGGAGGCTTCGGTCAAAGGAAGATGTGCTCTTCCTCTATCCTCTATCACCCTTATCGCATCGTGAGCACAGACCTGTAACACATTGGATGGGTCAAAGAAGGCAAAATTGACTTGCTTGCACAAACCAAGCATGGTTTTCATCAGAGAAGTGATGGAACGGACACGCTCTCTAAAAGGAAGCTGTTGCAGAGCATTGGCGTAAGGCTATTGTGAGGCAGAGCTTAGCAATCGCTCGGTTTGTGGAGTCCTCGCACGTCTGCGTGAGACTATCAGACATGATGTCTGATGAGGTTATCCTAGTGTTTCACAATACATTTGATTTCTTGGTCCAAACTAGAGTTATACTCTTCTATTTTTTAACTTGTACTTTTTGGTAATGGATATTGGAGTTTTGTTATGTAAGTATGTACAGTATGTATGCTTGTATTTTATGAATTTAGTTAGTTAGTTAATTAGTTAGTTAGTTGATATTGAGTAATTAAATTTTCATGCTCATTTGCCTTATTGTTACATTACACAACTGAAAACTCATCTCTTCCTTAACATAGAAGAAAAAAAAAGATAACAAATATCTTTCCTTTTCCTTTAGATCCTCTCTTGTCTGGCTTATGCTACTCTGAGCAATGCCTCAACTGTGTATTTTGAGCACTTCTTGCGTTGTTTGTGTGCCTCTTCACGATGACTTGTCTTTAGTCCTCAGTTATAAGTCTCTTTTCATAAGTCTGTAACCCAGTCTGTCTGTAACCTGCTGATTTCTACAAAACCCCTCCTTCTGATAAGCCTGATTATCTGATTGGCCAGCTGACCCAGTGCGCTGTGATTGGCCAAACGTGTGTTGGAAATGTGACACCTCTTACCACAATGGCGAGCTTCAGCTTACGTATATCTGGACTTTGATCAAGGTGTTTTAGCAGTCTGGAGCAGTATTATCTGTTAGAGATACAACAAATCCCTTTGTGGGAGACTGAGATGTGTAACAAACAGATACATTACACACTAAAGGAAAACATTAAAAAACATCATATGGCCCTTTTAAATTAAGTAAATGAATCATGGGTGATTCAGCATGATTGAAAATGAATTGTAGTGTGAAAGCACACTTGTTTTTCCCACCTTACTCAATGTTTTCCTTCAGTCTTGTTTCTCCGGCAGCATGCTTACGTTTGCTGATTACATGCAGAACAAATGTTTGCATTGGCCAAGTCCAGGGTCATGTCCATGCTAGATTCACAGCATTGTTATTTTCCTTTCTTACAATCTCTCCTCCTAGTCTTCCCTCACTATCTGCCTCTTTCCTCAGGGTCCGGAGAGAATCTTGCAGGAAATTCTTCATACACGGTTGTTATTGTGGTCGCTCTTTGTTGGTTTGCAGGTGAATAATGGATGAGGCATCTGTTATGTTTAAACGCACAGCAATCATTGTCATACGCTTCCAAAAAGCAGCTGTGTGGGTGTATTTTTGTCGAGTTTTTTTTTTTCCGTAGTGAATCTCATTCTCAGATGATTGAGTCTGTTGTGTTTTGCAAAGTGGAGAATTAAAAATGGGAGAAATGCACACAACGGTCAGAGCGAAGTTATTTAACATGCAATGCATTTATCAGCTGGCAGCCACTGTGTTTTTTCTCTCCAAAAAGCATACAACTAGCCATAGTTAGCTTTTGAAGAGTTCTTGAACAGAAAAGAAAAGGAGGAGGTAGTCAGTCTCAATATAAGAGCAATTGATCGTATCTTTCAATCTCCTATGCTGACAGATGATGGCACAACCCGTTTCCCATGACTCTGGAACACCTGTGTCAGAGCGACCCAGTGAGAGGAGAACGAGACCCCAGTGCCACCAGTGATTTGAAGGCGGACTGTTATACTGTTATACTCCTTAAAAAATCAGAACCGTTCTGTCCTGTCGTCTCATATACATATTGTAGTGCCTGATTGCAGATACACAGCTGCATAAAGCGTCTCCCACATTTGACAGTTACTCTCTGAAATCTGTCTGATTGATGTGAGAAAGGATGAAAAGGCTGTTTTGTGGAAGCCGGTTTTGCAAAGCTCTTGATTTGAAATATAAATAATTGAAGCTCCTTTTTCTCTTCGGATGGCTTGCGAGAAATGAGGATGTATGCCAATTAAGATTCCCTTCTGCCCTCCAAGACGATCCAGCACGAAGGAGAAAAAGCCAAAAGATGGAAGAATGAAAGGGTGAAGAGAGAGTTCATTACTGTAAATGCAAATGAAACGGTGCCTGCGTATAATAGCTTGTCACTGTCAGAATTGATAAGAGAAAAAGCTTCGTTTTGTGCGTGTGCATATTTTTTGAACGCGCCGGCACAGTGTGTTCGAAATGGAGCTATATAATGGCAGAACATAAGCTGTAAAGGTTATATAGTATTATTCAAATGCCTTAATGGTAATACTTCATAATAGATGGTCTCTGTATAGCATGATTTTTATATTTTGCTCAAGCTTGTTAGGCCTCCACAAGAAAATGTAATTTTCATAACAGCCGACTGTGAAATATTCTGCAAACATAAAACACTTGAGATATATTTTCCTTGTTTAAACCCAAAACTTTCTGAAATATTTCAAAATGCGTTTAAGAACAGATTGCCCATTGCTAGAGTAGGTGTGTGGATGTTTATGTGTGTGTGGGTGTGTGTGGTAATATGCAATCATAATAAGCTTTAGAAAGATGAAAAATGTCCAGATGGGTTGAAGAAGCACTCCCTTTGGTCCCCAAACACTTGCTGCTTTGCAGTGGTTGATTCATTGGAATATGCTCAGGAGCAGCTGGGTTTTGTCTATACTTTATGTGAAACAATTTCCATTTGGTCCTCCAGTGTGTTTGCTGTTCAAAAATGGGATGCTCTGCATGTCATCCAATCACTGCATCCTCTCCACCTCTGCTTAATTTATAGGTAGATGGAAAACAGGCTGAATTTGGCCTCTATTCTGCAAAGGTTAATTGTGTGAGGCGAATCTGAACCTCTATTGATAGTGGAGAATGAACCGAAAACAAGCATTGTCTCAAGCGTGGATTTGCAGATAAATGGACTGCTGAGGTGCACCAGAAATTTTCGCCATGGAATTTGCTCATCAGGCAGATGTTGGTGAAGGAGCTTGTGTGGAGCCTAAAGCTCAGAACAGCATGTCATTATTTTGTGTTTCATACGTTGAAGGACTTAAGCATTTAAACACAAAGGATGTCCTTTTGTTTGCATTTATTTACAGGTTTTGTAGATGTAGAATTGGTCATTTGTTCTCTCTAGAGAGCGATTACGTAGAGTACATCATGGGTCACAGGGGGAAAAAATTATTAAGGGTTTATGACTATATTAAGATCCATAATGTTATTATTATTATACATATATACAGTACATTAATATAATTAGGCTTGCATGATATACTGTATCAGTAGCATATTGTTATCAGTTTTTATTGGATATACATTTTGTCCAATATTAGATTTTTAAATATTAACATTTTATAATATTTACATTTTACGGTTTTATTATTGATATTATATTTGGCATGTATCAGTTATAAATGGTTATGAGCCATAACATGAAAATGATCATCAGTTTGTTGGTTTTGTAATATCAGTGAATCCCTAAATATAATATATTTAATATAAATAAATATGAATCCATTTTAGACTACATTATTAAAATTAAAGTATTTGTATGAGTTTATGAATTTACATTTATGTTTATTTTTAAAGGCATTTTTCTTTCATTTTGTGTGATTTGATTACTATTTTAAACTTAAATTTCCAATGTGAAATCTTTGTTCTTATGCAAATCCAGTTTAGAACCACAGCGGCATGTTGCCATTTGGACCAAGCTAGTCCTCAAGTTTAGTTCCACAGCTGCTGCTGCTGCCACCTGCATTACCTGGAAGTTCAATCACACAGCCCCTGTCTGTCATGGATGCCAGCTCCCATGAAGACCGGTGTCAAACACAGCCAAAGTCAAGCAAGTCTCCAAAAAACAGTCACTCTCTGCTGTTCGTGCAGTCTCTGTTTTGACATCGCTTCAGCAGTCCCTTAAAGAACCCCACCACGGTTCTAGCTCAATTGCCCCCATAAGGACCATTAAGAAGGGATCGTGGGAAATAAAGAATGAATAAAAGAGTGGGGAGCTGGAGCATGGCAAGTATTAAATGCTGCAATCATTATTGTAGTTACCATGATGAGAGGGAAAAACAGCATGCTGATGAATGAGCGGCTGTAAATGCTGTTGCTGGTTAGCTGTTCTCCATTAGGCCCAGCTCTCAGCCCTTGGCAGCTGCGCTCCTGCCTGCGCTCAACAGCTTGGTCCCGGAGTGAGGAGCACTCTGAGTGGGAGGGTAATGAGCTCGCTCCACCCAGAGATGAAGATCCAGCTGTGGGAGAAGAATTGTCCTGGCTTGCATGTCTTTGCTTAGACAGGTGGTTTCATGGTGGGGAGGGAAAGGGTTTGGGAATATAGTAATGCATGTGATGGTAGAACTCTCTTTAATTTCTCATTTGTTCTCCTAGACAGTGGTGAGATTAAATGGAGTGCATATTGGCTTGAGGCTGTTTCTCAGATTTTTCTCATGAGAAAACAAACATAGTCATCTCAGATTTGTCTTTTCTAAAGTTTTGAGAGAGATCCCAACAATGTCTCAAAATGTACTCAGATTTGCCAGGACGTCACAATCTGTTTTTCACAATTTCTCGTCAAATTTGGCAAAATTAACCATTCTATTCTATTTTATTTCTATTCTATAATGTCTCTATTATTTTTTCTATTTTTATTTATTTATTTATTATTATTATTATTTATTTACTAAATTAAATAAAATGTAAATGCTACTAGTGAATTTAGGCATTAAAAAATGTTATTTACAAATATATCAATGAAATGTATATATTTTATTGTGATCTGCTAAAGATTATGTTACATTATTATTCAATTATTATTTTTTAAAGATTAGGCTAACTAAATGACTGTAAAAGTATTCTAAATCTAAAAATAATGTAAATACACGTCCAATATTAGCTGATACTGATAAATAAATACAATCTCTAATATCTGCCAATTATCTATATGGCACTGATATAATCGCTAGACAACGTAACAAAAGATGCTAATTAACTTTCCTGAGCAATGAAAGAGCAACATCTGAGTAATAAAATCTTCCTACAGAAAGATTTATTTGCTCTTTCCTTGATATATGGGAGAAGGTTGGATTTATGTGATGGTGGTTTTCATCAGTCCTAAAGCACTTAACCTGAGTGGCGGTGGGTATCCTCAACCAAAATCAATATGTGATGTACGGTATACGACCGTCTGCTGAGCACACATCGACTAATAGGTATTAGGGTGAGGACTGGGTAAGGAAAGAAGGATTAGGGTAATTGTGTTTTATCTGCCATGGTCTTTAGTGGATTGTACCGAGGCCACACACACACACACACACACACACACACACACACACACACACACACACACACACACACACACACACACACACACACACACACACACACTAGATAGAGAGATAGAGAGACCTCTCCAGTGACCTCTACAATGTAGATAGCAGTGAACTAGAGTGGAACAGCCTCTCACACTGTGCAAACAGATAAAAATCAGATTTAAAAATCACATTTATAGAGCAGAACTCCTTTTGAATTATTCAAATATGAAAAATGGTCCTAAAACATAATAAAAACACTGTTAAATGTACTTGTTTTAGCAAACTTCAAAACTAATATCCATTTTTCAAGTTCACTTGTAGCATTTAAAGTGATTATGAATTGTTTTAATTTATTTAGAACAATTAGGATGGAATTATTCCCTCCATAACATGAAAATATTTGTATAAAATTAGTAGAATGTCAGCTGGTTGACACATTTCTGGAGTCGCATGGAATATTCCTATGTATCACCGAGCCCTAATTCCTATAGGATAGGTATACCGTTTTCATAAAGGTAGTTTAACTGCAGTTGAGGTAAACATAAGCTCTGAACAATAGTTATCCATCCGTTTCCTTTAGGATTAGGATCAGTCAAAGCAGAGCAGCAAAATGGACAGTTTGAATCTGGCAGATTGACAGTGATTTGATTCAGACATTGTCAGATGAAGCCCATGGGCTGTAGAAAACAAACAGAACTATATGAGAAACTGCCTCAAAACTTGAGTTGCTCACAGAAAAACTACTGGATTGATTAACATTCAGTGGAAATCAGGATTGGAATCTCGCCATATGGTTTTTGGGTACCCGAGTCTGTAGAAATTGACTGTAGATATTGAATGAACAGCTTCATCTCTGTGATAGCTCACACCTGGATGCATTGTCGACAGGCGCTGTGCCTCACAGAGCAGCAGGCCAGTCGGCAGATGTGTTCTCACGTTGAATTATACTGATGTCATTTCCCATGGGTAATGTCTCTGTTACAGTTACATCGGCACTCCAGGAGACAGCACGATGGAAAAATCCCCACTTTTTGGCGTTGCTTTATATTCTTGCAAGCCATATGACAGAGCAATGGAGTAAGGAACTCCCAGCTTCCAAAGTAGATCTGGATGGAGGTGCAGTTAGCTCATTCTCACCCAGAGCCTGCTGGCGGTCTCCATCTCCCTCTTTATCTCCTGCACTATCTCGCGTCTATTTTTCACTGCTTGTGCAATGTAGTATAATGATTTGAGTACTGGGGATCTGATCATAATCAAAACAACTTGATTTAACAGGGCGGCAGTGGCTCAGTGGTTCATGTAAGTTGTCTACAAACCGAACGGTTGCTGGTTCAATCCCCGGTTCCACCTGACCAAGTGTCGAGGTTGTCCATGAGCAAGACACCTAACCCCAGCTGCTCCCGACGAGCTGGGTGGCGCCTTGCATGGCTGACACCGCCGTCGGTGTATTAATGGGTGAATGTGAGGCAAATATGTAAAGCGCTTTGGTGGCCATTCGGTCTGTGAAAGCGCTATATAAATGCAGTCCATTTACCATTTAACCCTTTAAGACCGACGGGAGCGTCGGCGCTCCCATTTGCGTGTGTCTGTTTAAAAGCCTATAGAAACTGAAACCAAATGGCTAGCTCAATCATTCTTTTTGCATACAAAACCAGAGATGTAACATGTTCAGATCAAGCCTCCAACATGCCCATGTTGCGTTGTTTTCACCCTCTAATCAGTCTGTACAAACTGCGTAATATTCGTTTACAAAAAACAACAACACAAAAATGCTTTGCACGTCTTTCCACACATGTTCTGTAGATCTGCGATTGATATTTACGTCTTCCGATGACTCATTGACGTATCACGTTCTGTGCACTATGACCCCCGGGTGTGTCACATGTTGTGACGTCACACGCTGCGTCATTTGACCATGCGTTTGACTCCCGTTTGACTCCCATTTGCTATATGTTCCTTATATCGTTATTGTCTTTTTACCATCGCTTTATTTTATTATTTCTTTCTCCTTTAGACGTTCACAAATACAAGGACATTCACACACACACACACACACACACACACGCGCGAGCGCGGGCGCGCGCACGCGCACGCACGCAGCGTTATGTCTAAACGAAAGTACACGCCTTTTTTTTGAATGAGTGTAAAAATGAGTATATCTTAAAAACTAATTTATGTAAACAGTTCAAATCAATTCTGTATAGTTTTAAATTGTTTTGTGCACGTTTTTCTCATTGACAAGTTTGAAGTTGACATTTATTAATTTTTTGTATTGAAGAAAATATGTAAAAAAAAATTAATAATTTTTTTTTTGTTTTTGTTTATTGCACTTTTGAGATATTTATATAGTTACTATTGATTTATTACAAACATAGCCTTCAAACTGGGAGAGTAAGGATTATTTTGATGTATGACATATGAAAATGCTCACAAAAATGACAGCACAGCATGTAAAAATACAAAGATATACTCTGGTGGAATTGTTCTATGGCAGGTCATAAAGGGTTAATGGTGATAGTCATTACAATAAGACATTCAACTAGCTGCTGGAATGGAAGCTTCATGTTCAAGAATATGTTTGAGGCTGGCTTGGAGGAAACTGGGTTTCTGCGTTGGTGGAACCATTGATGAAACTGATGGATGGATAGATTGGTAAACGGGTATTTGAATAGTTAAATGAATGAAGGGTTAAAATGTGTGGGTGGATAGATGAATATTTGGCTAGATGAATAGAAGGATAGATGGATGGACAGGTAAATGGATGAGGAGAGAGATGGATATTTGAATGAACAAACTATGGACTATTGAATGTTCGATGGATGGATGGATGGATGGATGGATGGATGGATGGATGGATGGATAGATAGATAGATAGAGATAGATAAGAATCTTCACTGAAAACACTTGAAAGTGAATATCTTTTGAATTTCTCAGGGTTTTCCAGTTTAATAACTAATCGCTCTTTTAAAATAGATGAAGTGCAGCACTCCATGCTTTACTCCTATTCCTTCAATCCTGAAATCAGCACGCATATATTATACCAGAAACATAGCAGAAGGAGCAAGCAGAAGCCCATAAAAAGCCTTGAGGCTGCTCGTCATCGAAGTGCGGGAAGTGCAGAGAATTTGTGGTTGTTTCTTAATGGAAGTTGCCAGCTGAGAGATCACACTGAGAGAGATGTTAACCTTCTGAGATAGCATGCACATTAAAGATGCATTACAGAGCGCTTTGAAGTCAAATTAGGTCTTATTCGAGTCATGATAGAGGGTGTGTGGAATCGAACGGATGTGGCGCCCTCTTCGATTTCCTTATTGGTCCATTTGTGTTTCGGGTCATTGTAGCTCACATGAATGTCACTATATGCCCAGTTGTCTTATTTCTTAGTCTACGTGTCAGTCTGAAGGGAGATTAATGGCCCTGGTGGAGTGTGGGTGTTGTTTAAGGGTACAGCACCACAGCTGGTGAGTGAACCTAGAATCCTGTGCTGAAGGCCCAGCTGACCCCATGTTCTCTGCTGTGTACATCAGGGGCTCAATTCCATGGGGCCCATAAAGTCAAAGAATAGGCTGTGTCCGAAGAGATAAACGACCCTTTATGCTGAACGGAGTGTAACCTTGTAAAAGTGTGTGTGTGTGTGTGTGTACGTGTGTATTTGTGTGTGTGTGTGTGTGGCACAAGCATGACGGGTATCCAGAGAGGAGTGGGTTAAGAAACAGAGCGTATAAATAATTGATCATATGTACTGGCTTCTTTGTGAAGATGAGCATCCATTGTGTATATGCCAGTCAGTATTGAAAGTGTGTGTGTGTGTGGGGGGGGGGGGGGGTATAAAAAAAAACATTAGCTCTCTGTGCTGTTGACCTCATTATATGGCTTAGAGCATAAAATAAACATTCATAGGCGAGAAACCTAGTGAAATAATGCTATGGATTAGAAAACACATTTCCCACTGATCTCTTGCCAGTATATTCATTTTCACTTCTACTGAATATTCATTTTTGCTTTTATATTTCACAGTATGACAGATGAGTAAAAGCATGGCATGGTGTCACGAGAAGATGAAGATTGTTGGCTACACTCTCCTTTAAATCATGTTTGCATTATAAAGGTTCTATTTTCCTTAAAAGCTCATAAAAAATCACCAAAACCGAGAATCTTTTTTTTCAGGGTCTCTTTCCCATTTAAACCACAAGGTTTGCAATTACAATTTAGCAAAATTTTTGGCTACTCTCTCCTTTAATTCACTATCAACTCAAAAGGCTTGACATGTTTTTGGTCCAATTGCCCTTTTGTGTTTTCGCTGTCATTCCAGCTCCCCCCTTTAAAACACTCCCAAGTATTCCCAAAAGCTTTTATTCTCGGTTTCCCCCTCCCTCCCTCACTGCCTCCCCCTTCTCACCCCTCCCAACCCTTTGTTAGAGACAGCCCCTCATCCACTCCCCCTCTCACTGTCTTCTCCCTCATTCGAAGCAGAGAGAGGGAGTCATGAGCGTCCGTGCCGTAAGGATGCAGAAAACACGTTCTGTGTATTGTTTAACGTAACAGAGAGGTGGACTAAGTGTCATCGGCCAGTTTGTTTTCTTTTTTTCCTGCTTTTTTTCCGCTCAGACTCTACTCATTTGTGCATGCCGCTCGCTGGCTCATTGGCTGAGAAGCGCTGGCTGAACGCAGGCAGAGTACCTGCTGCCTGGGGGATTTTCTGACATGAATAGCGGCGATCAGAGTGTATGTTTTGGCTGGCAGTGAACACTTCCTCTGAGGCTCAGCTGGACCGAGTTTAAGTCCAGGACACAAGGAGGAACACCAGCACAGGAATGGATGCTTAAGAGAGCTAAACGGAGAGAGAAAGAGCTTTAAATAGATTCTGACTCCATTGAAAAAAGTGAGCGACAAACAACTTGGCTGAGTCCACAACAGGAGCTTGTCTTGTTTTGCGACTTATCCGCTAAAAAGGACTGGGAACTAACAACACTGTCCAAAGCAGTTGTCTTGTTTGCTTTACACGTACTGTGGCAATCTCAGCTGTTCCTCGTATCTTGTTTCCGGCTGCCCGGATCAAGGAGTGCGCCTCTGCGCTGACAGCAGCATCTGGGGGAAGAGTCTACTCACCAGACACCTCAACTTTTGACTGTACGCTTCATCCAAAGTGCTTTCTGAAAAAGAGGGGAGGTCACTAGAGAGGACTTGTGTTGAAGGAAGGGGGGTGAGGAAAAAAAGACCCTACTGCTCTCCAGTGCATATGGTTGAGCTGGCCGAAGACAGCTGCTGACTCTCTGTGGGCTAATTATTCATTCATTCAGGAGATTCAGCCTGGGGCGGGGGAGAAAAGTTTTGACTTTTACAACCGAAGACGAGCCTAGTGTTGCAGATCTCTGGAGGATTTTTGGAAGGGGTCACTCTCCAAAAGTTTGTATGCTGTGTGTGTGTGAAGCTAATGACTCCAATTCCAGCTTGTGAGCAACTGAGTGTTTACCAGACAGATGGCTAGCATGATGCCAAGCCACACCCGCATTGAATCTTGACACATGCCACAACGAGAGCTGCCTGGCATCTTCATGCCACTGTCGGACACAGACAGGTGGCAGCACTTCCTGAGAGAAGGGAACACCATTGTGCCATAAAAAATTACAAGCACCCCCTAAAGAAGAATCAAGAGCCAATTCATTACTAATTCACCAAGCCGTGGAGTTCTGTGCTTGCGGATTTAAAGTACAAAGTGCAGTGGGGATTGTTTGCACTCACTTGTCCGTGGTACCAATCTAGGCCAGAGGTCCAGTGGAGCCTTTGTCAAACACACTCAAGAGAACTTGCACACTAACCTTTCATGACAAACCACCCCTGGGCTTGGGAAAGAAATGGAGAGATTGCCGGAGGGTTGGGGACTGTAGGACCGGTACCCTTCCAGAGTGGCTGTAATTTGAAAACAAAATGCTTTGCTTGGAGACTGATAAAAGCATTTGTCTACGTTCTTTAAGAAGAAACTGTGAAAATAAGTGCCACTGGAATTTAAGCTGAAACCGTTTTAGGATTAATTTCGTCTATCCTCTTTCTCTGAGTCAGTTTGGAACGATTGCCAACTTGGCGTACTTTAGGGAAGGCGCGGAGTGGAGTATGACCAGTTGTCAGTACCCCACGCCGCCCCCAGAGCGGGACCGCATGTACCAGCACAAAGTGTCGCTGGTCGTGCGGTACTTCATGATTCCTTGCAACATCTGTCTCATTCTGCTGGCCACTTCCACGCTCGGCTTCGCTGTACTCCTCTTCCTCAATAACTGTAGGTCACAGTTAGTGAAACATGACATGCAGCGTATGTATATATATATGTGTGTGTTTGTGTGTCTGTGTTTGTGCATGACCCTGTAGAATTTTTGTTGCCCGATAAGTTTCAGAATAGTGGTTCTTTCCCTTGTGTGCTCTGTAGTTTTCTTACAGTGATGTTCACGGAGGCAGAGGGAGACACATTGACGGATGGATGGTTCAATAAGGATCGATGGCAATCAAAAACTAATCCCTAATGCGTAGGCTTCGATCCCCTGCCTGACAGTGAAATGATTGAGGATGACACAGATAAACTGTTCTCATCCTACAAAGTGCTTGAGCGCTTGTGTCTAAAAACACAGCTCGGTGGCATTCTGTCATCCCTGAAGCAGTGGTATTTAGACTGCACAGTGGGATAAAGGGGGCAGATTAAATGCCTTTGGATGTGAAGCTTGGCATTAGCTTCAGTGCTTACTGTATCTGCTTGAGTGAATCGGCAAACGCTTTGGTATCTTAAGGTGCCCTGCCAGCCTGTGTGTGTTGCCAGATATATTTGGCACTGTGCTTACAAAGAAAAGATTGGAGACGGAACGTGAGCTCCAGAGCATGTCAAAATGCGCTTTGATGACATGGAGCAGCAGGTAACACTGCTCTTTTCCTGTTTTGGATGTATAACTATCTCTATTGGTTTTTATCAGCCTTTTTGAATCGTTGCATCCCGTGTTTTCTTCCTCTGTGAATTCACATTCATAGAATTGCGCTATCTATCTAAGACTACAGTATGACTTCATAGCAGAAAGGGAAACATATATTTTGTAAGGATGCTGGGCTACAGAAGAAAGTTTAATTGGTTAGAAAGTGGTTTTGCTATGCGTCAGTGCTGATGGCTCATTAGATTCTTAATGAGATTGAAATTGAGAAGACTATTTTAACGGAAGCTTGCACAGATCATATTATTGACATTTTTTGGGTCCATCTTTACCTTTTTTTGGCCTGTTTACACTTGAGTTTAGCAACTTTATTTCTGGTGTCACGCAATTTGCCATGTGAAGTTATACCAGAAACAATTAACATTCAACTTTTACAGACAATTGTACAGTATAGTGTTGTTGCAAATATTTGACAAATTATATAACACAAGGGACCCAACAAAATTCATACTCATTCCCACTATGATTTAAATCTGTATTTGGTGAAAATCTCGTCTTTGATGTGAGAGATTTGATTTAATAAAAAAAAAAAAATATATATATATATATATATGGGTTTCTAGGGCCTCATGCCATCTGAGTAGATATTAAAACACTGTTAAATATTTACATTAAAGGATATGTAACATACTCCTTTATAGAGACAATAATATACACCTTTTTGGATAGGAGTGTGTTTAGTATTGCAGTGAGAGGCAAAGAAGAGAGGATCCAGTCCTGTGCGCCCTCTGTAAACCATTACCTACCTCATTTCTCATAATCCTACCTGTGCCCTCACTTAAAGAGATCCGCGGTGCCTCTACATTAGATCTATATTAAAAGACCAAAAAGGGCCCTTCATGAAATTCTGAAAATGTGCCCTCTCCATCCCTCAATAAAGGAGTCTGAGTGTGAGGTTCATTTATAAGCCGACCGTGTCGCAAAATCGATTTAATCCAGACAGATTCCATTAGATTTAAACATAAACTCAGTTAGAGCACTCCATCCCTGCTCCTCAAAGAAGAGTAAAAAACAGGATGGAGTGAAAGGAGTACCATTAACATGGAGAGGTGCATCGTAGCGTTTGAAAGCTTGTTGGAGTGGGATACAGACCAAAGGTTAGTCATTTCCATTTTCATTTAGCAGGCACAGAGAAGTGAGGCCACACAGGACCAGAGCTGCTCAGCTCCACAACCAAATTCATCAGCTCATACATACACATCAGCAAACAAGATCATAAAACAGAAAGGGAAAGAGGAGGACAGACACTGAATGAAAACATATGGTCGGCATTTATGCACAGATATTTACAGATATGACAGTCTGCCTGACAGTTCACGTTGAGGTCAATTTGGGATAACAGCTGGCTGACTATATCGTGCTTTTTACATGGCTTTTTTCCAAATAAATGATTAAACACAATTTCAAATAAAATATTGATTTCAGTTTAAATTATGTAGTGACATGAGATACACACAATTCACTTGGTTTTCTAATATATCAATTTATGTTGAGTTATTCTGCAATATTTAACTTGTTTCTTTGTCATCTATTATTTCAGTACTTTGAAATGATGTTCTTCGCTCGTTCTCAGTTTGAATTTTGGTTGAATAGAAAGAATATAGAGTCTACATTGGCCTAATGCTACTGTACTTTGTGAACTACTTTCTGAATTGTTAATTAATTGTTAAAACTCACTTATCGTGAAAAAATGGTGGGAAAAAAAAAAGAAATAAGCCTGAGAATATTGGTATAGTATCATGAGGTAACATATTGTCATACTTTTCTTCTCCCTATCTTCAACAATATTTAACATTGAATTTTTTTTTACACGACTCTAAATACTAATACTATTGGTCAAATATTTTTGTTTAAAAACCTTTAAACTGTAAAATGATCAGCTGTCCCTGGCATCAGATTGCCTACATAGCTGTGCTAGCATACATCACCGGTTTGTACAGTATACATAGTGTAGTCCAAACTGCATTGGATTCATTTGATTCTCATTGTATGCACTGAGACACTCGTTTTCAGTTTTGGATGAACTATCCATTTAAGTAAAGCAAATAGGCTTGAGGTGAACCTTGTGTTGAATTTCTCAGCTGTGTATCATTTACATGTGAAACAAACGTTCCGGTGAGACCTGCACCGACAGTAGTTTTGTCCTCTAATGCCACTGGTCATATAAGAAAGTCGAGCTGTGCACAGGGTTATGCATTACAGTATGTGAGCAGTATATGTTTTATCTCTATGATACACATCTGTGTGTGTGTGTGTTATTCACCCTCAGCTATGGCGCTGTTTCCCGAAGGATGAAACGCTGTAACTGTCATGATTGACTCAGACCAGTTCAACAGACACTTCATTATTCAAGGAGAGAAGCACAGCAAGCTGCCCCCCCCCCCCTCCCTCCATCTCTTCCTCGTTCTCTCAGACCTCTGTTTTTCTGTCTCTCTCTCCAGTGCCGGCTTTCCAATCTTCCCTGCGCTCAGTTGTTGACAAGCAATTTGAAGTGAGCCTAAAATTAAACTCTATCCTGGCAGTTGGGGGTGCTGGTGAAGAGAGGAGCAGAGATTCCAGCTCCATCCCTGTGTGTGTGTGTGTGTGTGGTGTGTGTGTGTGTGTGTGTGTGTGTGTGTGTGTGTGTGTGTGTGTGTGTGTGTGTGTGTGTGTGTGTGTGTGTGTGTGTGTTGTGTGTGTGTGTGTGTGTGTGTGTGTGTGTGTGTGTGTGTGTGTGTGTGTGTGTGTGCTGGGCAATTGATGTGATAGTTTTTGTGTCGTTGGTTATTTCCGCCTATCTTGTATCTGCACTTTAGCTAGATGGCTTCATGCGAATGTTGTCGAAAAGCCGGTTCTGTCAACAGTAATAAGGTACGCGAGTTCAGTGTTTTTAAAATCACTTCGGTTTGGAGGAAAGTTAGACTGAGTGGGGTCGCTTCCAACTTCTATGGCAGTTCTCTCTTTCAGTCTGCGCTGATTTTAATGAGTTTCAGCCTAACATTTTTGGCTGGTTTTGTTGTCTGAATTTTTTAACATTGATTAGTGTAAGAGCTTAAAATGATAGTTCACTCAAAAATGTAAATTTTGTCATTATTTACTCACCCTGACATCATTCCAAGCTTTTATGACTTACTTTTTCTGTAGAACACAAAAGACAAAATTTGGAAAAAGGCTTCTCTTTTTTTTTTTGGTCCATAAATGAAAGCGTTAAAAACTGTTAAAACATTCAAGTTTTTTTTTATCTTGATTTCTCAAACATTATTCTATAACCATGCAGATGTTCCAGTCACTTGAATTGGCTCATAATGAAATAAAAACACATATTCAGAGTCTCTATAGTATTTAAAATGATAAAGTTGTAGCCTTCACGAATGTCAGACAGTGATTTGAAAAGCTCTTCAAGAGAAAGAAACAGAAAATAACTTTTGTTGTCAAATTCATAAGAAAATCATGTCAAAATCTATCTCCAGAACAGGTTTTTTTTTTTGTCCAACAAGGTTTGGTTTTGTATTAAGTCATTTTAAGGGTCACTTCTTGATGTAGATTCTGTGAAAGTGATTCCATCTCACTGATCTTGTTAACACATTCACTACCATTCAAAAGTTTAGGGTCAGTAGGGTCTTTTATAAGTTTCTTATGCTCACCAAGGCTGCATTTATTTGATCAAAAATACAGTAAAAATGTAATAGTAATATAATTATATTTGTGAAATATTACTACAATTTAAAACGTTTTATTTTATTTTAATATATTCCGAAATGAAATGTATTCCTTTGGTGGCAAAGCTAATTTTTCTTCTTTTCGTCTTCAGAGTCACATGATCCTTCAGAAATCATTCTAATTTGCTGCTCAAGCAACATTTCCTATTATTGTCAATGCGGAAAACATTAGTGCTGCTTAATATTTTTGTGGAAACTGTGATACATTTCTTTTCTAGTATTCATTCAATATGATCAATAAAATGATCAACAGAACATTATAACTATAAATGTTGTTACTGTTGCATTTGATCAATTTTGATAATTTTTCTGAATAAAAGTATAAATTAATTTTTTAAAGAAAGTCTTACTGACCCCAAACTTTTGAATGGTTGGCTATAAATATATATTTTTGTATTATGTTTTCACATTTATGTCAGTGCTGTAAGGGCATTACAGCAAACACATTTCCTGTGGTAAATGATAGCATGTCACTCCACTGTCGATTGAGCTCAAGTTGTATTTAACCCTGAACTTTCCTTTAATTTCATATTCCATCTGATCTCCCTTAATCTATTCTTTTTGAGATTTAACCTCTGTGAAAGAATCATGCAGTCCACTGTCCACCAACTCATTCAAAACGACTACTGACCGCCTGGGACTGTCCTGACATCTTCCTGTTTAACTAATGTGCCCCTCTCTCTCTTCTTCCTCTGCAGATAAACCCGTTCACTTCACACCGGCTCCTCCTCCCGATGGTAAGTCCCATAAGAATTCTCCTGACCAGAGTGTTTTCAACCTGCCCAGATAATGATCTCAGCTCAGGCCCGTTTGCTGTTTGAAGTGGGTGTCCTCACCACGTTGCTTGTGTGTAGCCTGTTAACATGGTCAGCGAGAAGCAGGGAGGGACATCTGCTTTGATGTAGAAATCTCCTAACATCTTGATTTATCGTGGGATGCAGGGTGGCTGACTTCTCGGGTATGCGGCTTAAGTTTTCCACATGAGACGCAGCTCCGTTTATTACTGAAGCTGATTAGCTGCTTGCTTTTGCCAAGTTTATGAAAATAAATCTCGATATTAAATGAGGTATTGTTTCTGTCATTGTCACCATGCAATGAGAGTCATTAATTATACAACAACAATTTATTGGCAAATGGCATATCTCTGCACAGATTAATTGAGAGAAACAGCTGGTTTCCCCACTCTGTTAATGAATATTTATATGCGACAACATGAAATGGGCTTTGGAGGTTACTCCTAAGCTGCTGGCAGTGGAGATGCTTCTCTTTATGAGCTGGAGGGAGCTTCATTATGGACACCATCGTAAATGCTCAAACAAAATAGCTGCATGTGTGTGGGTGTAGTCGGTATTAATGTGCCGAAATTACATGTCGTATAATTAACTCCAGTGCACACGTGCAAACATTTTGAAAGTTTTCAGTGTGGTTGTCATCACCGAACCAGACCTGAATGTCCAAAGGAGTAGCAAACAAACAATAATGAGCGTTCATTCTAATTTTTTACATTTTATGTTTTTGTCAGTTTTTCTTTTGATAAAAATATTATTGAAATTTAGCCACTTTGGCAGGTTGAATTTTATATATAATATAGGCTTTACATTTTTTAATTGTAGTCTTTCAAAAAGTCATCTGAAATAATAAACTAAGTGCAATGTAGTGTTGTCAGAACTATAGATTTTTCAATACATATCGATACTGAAATAATGCTTTCAATACTCATTTTCCGCAGAATAGATACACAATACCAGCTGCGCTTTCTTGCTCTTTCATCACTCCGACAGCAATTTGACACACAAACCCGCCTCCTCTCATTAACTTTATCACATTATGAAATAAATGTTTTTCTCCAAAACATGTTACATACACACACACACACACATATATATATATAAAAACTAAAACTTTTATGTTAGATGCGATTCATCGCGATTAATCGATTTGGCAGCACTAATTTAAATCATTTTAATTAGGGTCACAATTTATCTTTATAATTGTTTACAAAAACTGGATTTGAAGAAACGGCCCTGCTGGGTCGAGGCTCGATTTGCACATTAATTGCACAATCACCTGCTTTATAGGATGTTCTGTCTGAGGGTTTGAGGAAAGGCTTGTGTTGAAAATCCAGTTTGAGATTAATTTTATTTTGCAGCAGCTAAAAGACAATAGTTATTATCTTCTTGAAACACTGTCCAATTGGCACTGCTAGGTAATTATGTTTGATTGATGTTTTGATTAACCTTACTCTTTACCAAGAGATCGGAAACTCGTAAAATGTTACCTAAAATGTATACGTCTGACTCCTAGAGAAATAGAGGCAATATACACTTCTAACTGCTTTTTAATAGAAGTTTAATGACATTAGAGATTGCTTTGAAACCCTGCAGTTCTGAGAGAAATTGCGAGGTGCAGAGTGAAGTCACAAAACATTCCCCCTTTGATGCTTTCCGAACCGTGGGCTATTGATCACACTGCACGTTTTCGATACATGGATGTTTCTTTTTCCCCGTCTGTTTGTTTCCGCTCTAGCCGAGTGTTTAAAAGCCACAGCCAGCTCTTAATTACATTTCCGATTGTTCTGCAAGTTTTCAAACCGACAGTTCTTTATGTGCCAGACCTTCACAAGCCTACAGAAAAGCTCTCCTCACAGCTATCTCATCCCCAGCCCTGCGGCCGCTGTCTTCAGAGGCCATTAAGCGTCAAGGGAGATCGGTTGTCCAATTACACTTCCATCCCCAATCCTTCATTGCCATATTAATTCGTTACAAGCCTGAGATGTACTTATATAAAAGCCTGTGCATTAGGAAAATGAGCATGAGAAGGAAAACATGTCCTCCATTCCAAGGGCATAATGACATTCCCAGACCAAATTATCCATAGATATTTAATTAAACAGAATCACATCACAGACATCCAAGTATCCCGCTATTACCAGCACAATTGAAGCATTTCCCTTTCAAATGACAGAAACCAATCAGTATTGAAGTTCCTTTTGTATGTGCATCTGTCTGTTCCAACTCAATAAAAGATGTTTAAACACTAGCTGAAACCTGACAAAGCGACCTTTAATTAGCGTAATTTTGTAGGCCGTTTGTTCGCTGTCTTTAATCCGATGTCTTTAGAGTTTTAGCCGCTCAAGTTGCAATGCGAGCGGCAAAACGAACGCTGCCAGATTCTCAAACTCAGGGCCACGTTGCCCACACAAAGGTCATTCGTGTAAGATTTGGCAGAGCTTTGTCCTGTTAATTATCTCTCTGGCGTTTTAGAAAGTTGGCTTGAGGAAAACATCTTGCTTTCAGTAAAACAAATGTTCGTTTGTTTATATCCAACCCACTTACGACGTTGTGTTCGCCAAGCGATAAACTTGAGGGTATTTTGTGCTTGGAACGCCCTTGGTTTGGCAACGTATGAATGTTATTTTTAGAAGGAGTCAAAGAAACAATGACAGGATTGTGTATCCGGGTAGTTTATAACCATCAGATCTGATGTTTGACCGGTTTGAGAGTTACAAATGAGAAGATGTCGCCTGTAGCAATAGGTCACCTTCCATTCCCGCTTTAATTTGGGCCATGTTGGAATTGAGATGGTGAGATACAGACATGGTAACTCAAACCCTCCTTGCTGTCTCCTACACTTCTCGGCGTGTGGTAATGAATACACTCCATCTGAATGCAGCCTTCCGTTTGGCGTTTGTCACAGCGAGTTTTTCCCCTCGGGGCCGAGCTGTACCTGCAAAAAAACATAATAGCAGATTGAATTGAGTAGGTGGTAGAATATAGGACTGAGATGTTTATGTGGGCCCGAGCTGTGGACGTTACTTTCAGAGACCCTGCCAAACTTTCTTTAGCTTTGAAAAGCTCAAACGGCTTCCTCTGGAAAGTGGAAATGATAATAAATAAAAGGCAGGGCTTGTGTAATTTATTCAGCCGTTGCTATGTTCTTGACAGACGGAAGCAGAATTAATTATTACCAGTCTCTTATCTTAATTAAATCTTTTCATGTCATGGATTTCACACAAAAGAGCCCGAAAAATCATGTTCATCTCTTTTTTGTGGTTTTCCAGAGGACGGCTCGTATCAAGATATCAAATATGTGGCATAAATTCATCTGGGGATTAACTGTTATACCTAACTCCAGCTCTTGTCGAAGTTTTCGAGTTTGACATTAGCCGGGAAGTTTTGTTGCCCTCTGTGCTGTCTGAACATGAATACAACTGCTGAGAAATTCTCGAGAATGGCTGTCTTTTTAGTTCTGTAGAATCAGCATTTGCTTGCATAAGCAACAAACAGAAGAGCTTGTCATGGAGAGGAAATCGGGGAGGTGTGGACACAGCTTGTTTTGATATTAATCTGTCTAACATATTCTTGACACAACTCAGCAGTGTACAGAGCAGAAATGGAAGCTATTGATTTCTGGAGGAGAGAGGTGGCAAGTTTACGCATTGAGGCTAAGAAAGTAGATCTGAGACGTGGCTGGTTTGTTTCAGAGGGTCGTGAGGAAGGCAATTCATATTGACATTCGCATCAGTGAGGAATTGTCACAGCTCTGGTTTTACCTGGACTTCAGATTCAGAAAATATGCACTTAGTCTTTTGTGTTCAAGTCAGACGGATAAGACATAGTGTCCCTAATAACGAAAAGAAAAACTATTTTTGTATTCATGTTGGTTTCTTATGGTTTTGCAAAACCTTTAAACCATTTTCAAGCCAAGTTTCAAATTAATGACTGTAAAATGTCATGTGGTGTAACCAAGTGAAAAAAAAAATAATAACACTTTATTTGTTTTATTTGTGTCCTTGTTAAACACGTTACATGTAATCACTATAACTATAAAAAATTATGCATAATTAATTACATGCAATTACTTGAATGCAACTAACCATAAACCAACCCCTATTCATAAACCTAACACTATGAAGATGTATAGTAAGTACATGTAGTTAATTATTATTACTCAGTACTTAAATGTATAACTAGACTATAACACAAACACCTTAACATAAAGTGTAACCGATTTTTCTTACACCTTGAAAAAGTCTGCATTTTACATTGTGAACTAACTTTGCCTTGACACATTTTTTTTTAAATGCTACTCAAATTATAAAAAGTTACATATATGAACTTTGTTCCCAAAACATATCAAAATTAATATTAATTCATAGAAGATGCGAGTTCAAGTCATTACCCTGTATGTATGAATGGCAGTTTTAATGTATTTTTGAATAAATTCATTATTTGGACAAAACAAGCATCTCTAATCTGTTCACCTAGTGTCTGCACTTTAGATGCTTCCTTGAATAACAACATGAACCGAAACGAAGGCAGTGCGCTAAATATCAGGTCTTTGCGAGAGGAAAGACGTCTTCTGATGTAGTTTAGGATTTAATTATCATAATTACAATGCATAGCAGTAATGCATTTGGGATGATGATGAAACATTGTGTGCTGTTTCTGAAGCGTTCACAGATGCATTAGTGAGGCAGAAATACCTTGAGATGCTGTGTTGTATGATTAATGTGATCGTTTGGCACATAGATCCAGGGTTCAGATGTTGTTGACAGGCTTACAAGGAAATGCGCAACGATATGATGGGACCGTAATGCGGGGGCAATCCCTATCGGTTTTTTAATTGTCAATCGCACCCGTTAAAATTAGAACGCTCTCTAGTCTCATTATGAAACCTATTATGTTGTGTACACTTCAGTTTTTAGTACAGACTTTCATTTGTCTTTCTATTGGTGTATTTGGTATTCCATTGTACTGTAAGCATATTGTTCAGCTTATTTTGCCGTATATATTTACTTACACAAATGACCACAGTATCGCCTTGTTTTTTTTAAACATGTTTTTATTTTTTGAACACTGGTACTTCTGACCTTGCCAGTTTTTTATTTATTTATTGCTTTTAATCATGCATATTTATATAGGTTAGATTCAAGCTCTGGTCTTCTGGTGTTTCCACACAACATTTCGGAGAACATGCACTATACATATTTAAAATAAAGATATATTTGTGATTTAAAGAATAACAATCAATTTTTGAATAACGAAAAAAAATGTTTTCATCCCTCAGAGAGTGTAGCTACGACATCCAGCAGGGGCTAATTGTGTCTATGCTAACCAGCAAATCCCTTATTTCTGACCCGCACATTACTTTTTTTTTGTACTGGGTTACATGTTGTGTCCTGTAATAGTACCTCACTTTTCTTCTTAAAAAAGACTCACTGCTGTGTCTTGCTAGTCAGAATTTGCACAGTAGTTTTTTGGTATTTTTTTTTTTTTTCATAAAAGCAAATCCTCACAGCAGGAGGGCTGCTGTCCTCTAAATTGTGTGCTCTGGTTTCTCTGTCCAGTCTAGTGTAACTGTAAGGCGAAACTGCTTTGTAATTCTATTCAAATGTTCCAGCAGCAGCAGGAGCAGCAACAGTCAGTGTTTGTGCCTGGACTGCTGCTGACATGATGGAGTAGGTCTGCATGAAGAGTGCAGGAAACCATAAATCTCCCTGTTTAAACCCCCGAAACACGACCCCCCCCCCCCCCCCCCCCCCCCTCTCTCTCTCTCTTGCTTGCTAACAAAAACAGACAAGGTCTTTGCACTCATGGCAGTTCAGCGTCTTCTCCTTGTCATGCAAGACCCGATATCATACTGGACAGTTGTTTGGGCCCAGTTGTGTGTGTTTGTGCTTGTCCATTGCCTCCGGTCTCATAAACCCTAAAGGAGTTCGACTCATCCTCATCTAATTTGTATTGTTTCCCAGACTTCCCCTTAATGGCTTGTTTGACATGTGTGCTCCGCGCCACTGCACACAATTATGACAAGGTGCTTAGACAGCCCGGCGAGGCTGGAGGCCAACATTTCTATTGACACTCGCTCTTTTACGGCAGTGGCCAGCCGTCGCCTCGAGTGATCGTGATAGATGTGGCTATCTGTGCAGGTGTGAGTTTGTTTTCATGTGCATGTAAATTAGCATCATTTTCCATCAAGGAGCTTATTTCTGAATATATTGCATGCAGACACTCCCTTTTTGTATTCTATTGCTAAAAAAAATGTTCTGCATCATTATCAGAGGATGAAAGGGAGAAAATGAGAGACTTTGGCTCTCATTTTGAGTCTCAGTGGGTGGACAAGTTGGTTGAATGAATTCAGTTGAGTAGAGTCCACTTAGAATCCTAAAGCAATTCCGTTGGCTGAAAGAACTTTTAATGGGTACTGTAGACAGCACCACAATAGAAATCAATAGAGATTTTCATGTTTTTGAAAGGCTTCATAAATGTAAGGCTGCATTTAATTGATCAAAAATACAGTAAAATCAGTTGTGCTGCTTAATATCTTTTGAAAACCGTGGTAAATATTATCAGGATTCTTTGAATACAAAGTTCAAAATAACAGCATGTATTTGAAAAACAAATCTTTTGCAGCATTCTAAATGTCTTTACTGTCACGTTTTATCAGTTTTATGCATCCTTTCTGAATAAAAATATTAATTTATAAAAAATATAAATAAATCGTATTAACCCAAACCTTTGAATGGCATGAATATATTTACCGTACTTTAAATAAACATTTCCATCTTTTGAGGTTTAAATGCATACTACCATGAATCATCATTTCTGCTTTGGGACAGATTTTACTACCAAATTCTTCTCCCTTTTGTTGAATAAGATGCCTTTTGGGAGGATGTGTTTTACCCTCCTGTTCAACTTTAATGATACATCTTGGAATCCTTAATTGAAGGAGGACAAATAAAGGCTGTTTTGTATGCAGCCATTTGCAACTTCGCCATGCAACTCTGGAGAAGCCTGTATCCAGATCATTTGCATAATGAAAGGGATTGCATGTGTCACAGAAGGAAGAGCCAGGCAGCTGGAAAGGTGGCGATTTGGGAAGGAATATTAAAACACCTTTCTCAGAGCTGGTGCAAAAATAATCTGGGAAAAAAAGGGTACAAAAGCCATGCGGTGCATAAACAATGATGTGCGTAAGACCCTTTGGTTATCTGGGAAATGCATTATGAATGCTTAATCAAAATATATATGCCAAGGAATATGTTTGAGATATACAACAATGCCTTTAGCTTGTTATTCTACCTCGCCATGAGCCGTTAATCGTCTTTACTCAATCAAAAGTTTGTCTGGGTCCAAAATGGGAATGTTGAAGTCATTCTCAAAACTTGAGTCTGTAACAAAACTAACCTTAGGTTACGCTCCCCTCGTTTTCCTCATATGTAACACATTAAGGATGATGTTCCTGCCCAGCAGGAGGCTGACCAGATCTCTTCCAGCTGTTGTCCTGTACTGTGTCCCAGCATGCCTCATTCTGAGGCTGTGTCCATCATGATAGGCTCTGATTTGCCTCAATTAGTTCAGCCTGAACATTCAGCTCAGACTGTAGGAATGCTGGTTTTGCGGCTCCTGAAATTAATGAGCCCATACGAGAGGCCCTTCTATGAGTCAAACCAGGCTCAGGACTACCTACCCAACCCGAGGCGCCAACGCATCGGCTTGACCGCAGACATGCCTCATGCCTCGTCCCTCGTCCATTTAGGATTCTGCCGTGAGGAAATACTCATGATAAGCATAATGTATTGTAAGAAGGATGTTCTTGTATTTTCAAGCTGCTTTTAAGAAGAGCTAGTTAGGCATCTCAGATAGAAACCTCATCATTAGATTTGTATCAATATTTCAGTCACACTTTGAATCGTGGGGAGATGCCAGCAGGAGAGCCGTTTCAGATGCTGCATCTTATCACAACATGCGAAAGCGTGCAGATGTCATTTGCATTTCTCTTCATGCACTGCTTGCGTCTGTTTCCAAACCATCTCACTCATAGTCCTCTTTGCAAATGCTGCATACATCTCCCTTTCTATCTGCCTGTCTTCTGCTTTGCTATTTGGTGAGTCTGCCGTAGGCTCGGCTGGATGAGATTGAGGTGTCTGCCATTGATGCCTGAGGAAGAGGCTCTGGATGGAGCCCAGCTGAGGTGAGAGCGCGTCTGGACGTGCAGCAGAAATCCCTGCAGCAACTCACTGCTCTCTCCAAGCTGTCAGTGCTCCAGTTTGGTTGTCAAAATGTCAGGGTCGCCGTGGTCAGAAGTCATATTGCAGTCTAGTGGCGCACTTTATAGAAAGGCTTTTTTGGGAAGATTGCACTTCTCACTGTCAAATAAATCCAGTGTCTTCAAACTTCAAATGCAAGTTAAGTTTAGCAGAATTGCAAACGTATGTTCTTCGCTATTTAAAGAGAAAGTTTACTATAATCAACACTCTCATATTGTTACATTCCATATGAATTTAAGCAGAATGTTCACACTGCTCTTTTCCATACAATGAAAATTAGTAGAAATGGATGCCAGCAAGGTCTAAAGGTTCCAGTGTCAAAAAGAAATATATATAGCCATTGTACTGAACAAATGATATTAGGCAGAATCTTCCAGGGGCTCTTTTCCACATAATGGAAGTGAATGGGCGACAGACACTGTAAAACTTCAAATCATACAGGTTTGGAACGACATGAGGTTGAGTAAATTATAACATGTTTTTGTTCATTTTTGGTAAAATTGCCCACTAAAGTTAGCTCTTGTCAGCATTCAGCGAATCCGTTGATAACATATTTTTACAGTAGTTTATGCGGACCATTTCAGAAATGCTTAATTGTTGGTATTTTATTTCCACTGCATTACACGTAATATTTCACACAGGTGTTGAATATTTCAGAATGAATTTCAATGATTTTCTTTAAAGAGGTACCTATTCTATTTAAAGTACCATTTGTGCATCTATTCTTGTGCGACTAGAAACCCATAAAGCATTGCCGGTCTTTTTTTTTCAAAGCTCGCATGACAATCCATACTCCTTTATGCGGTGTAATTGCGCAGATCTGAGAGCTCAAGTAATCATAATCAGTTATGGATAATTTTCACTACAATGGCTGTTGTTTGTGAAGTTTTTCTCTATTTTGTCTCCAGCTGAACAGAAAGGCGCGACAGTGAACTCAATCTCCTGTGATCCATTATACCGTCTTTGCGGTTACCCTGTAAAGCTCTCTCTGCTTCATAGTCCTTCAGACTTTTTTTATAAGATTACAAAATATTCTCAGAAATGAATTTGAGGGGTCAGTGCAGATCTATTTTCCAGTCAGACAGCAGCACCTGGAAACACTGCGGTCTTATCCATCACAGAAGAGAAACCGCCACCTTCAGACAGCTGGAAAGGAAAAAGGCAGTGCGTGGAAGCAGATATGGCTAGTTTGGCCCTGGCCTGTTGCGATATTGGCCGTGCAGGTCTCAGTTAAACATAGTAGATCTGGAGATATGAGGTCTGTTTCACATCACATGGTGCCTTCTAGTTTACAGCCTTAGTTCCAGACCACAGCATCCTGCCGAAAACATGCAGTGCGCTGTCACATACTCGCGATTGAGGCCTCCGTCCTCAAAGAAATAACAGTCTTTGATGCGTTGCCTAACAACCTGCTGCTATATCGGTTCACCCGTGCCACCTTGAGTTTAGGCTGCTTTGCTCAATGCCGAAATTGAAGTCAAGTATTCGCTGCTCTTGGCCCCTCTTGCTGCACCTTTTCCCATCAGCCAACAAATCTCCGCTCATGCATACGAGACGGAATGATAGCGGAGGCGTCTGGCTTTCGATGACATCATCGGGAGGGGGCTGAACTGAAGGAGGGGGTGCTTGTGTTGCATGTGGAAGCCTCCCAGAAAAGGAGATTATGTGTTAGAGTCGCCATATGCTCCCCTACCCCAGGTGACTACCGGCAAAACAGGAAGTGCCACCTTTTTAATAAGCGACGTAATGCCTGCCAGCATCATATCAGTCACCAGGGTATAACCATCAACTGTGCGTGTCCGTTTCACTCGATTATTGGGTTTTTGTGTTGAGGAAAAGAACAGATTTCTTATTTTAGACCTCTTTGGTTTGGCATAGACTTTGAATGCAAACATAAAATGTCTGTTTTTTTTCGTTTGATGAGCAGCGGAAGCTTTTTTCCAGTGTCGATCAGACTATTTTTAGATGTGGTTAAGATATTCATTATTGACACCCAGACTTGAGGAAGATTTCAGTGAGGCTGATTGGGCGTGTGTATGTGTGTTAGGATGAATAATTAAAAGATGAGGTAATGCACTGACGGAGAGAGGGAAGGGGAAAATAAGTGATAAAGAGTCACCGTAGACCTGTACTCTAGGCAGCGCCACACGAGGAACTCATTTAGCTAAAGTGCAAGTTCAAACGTAGAAGCTATTTTGTCTGACATCTTTTTGCAACTTATTTTGGGATTTGTCTCCCGTGTGTGTGTGTGCTGTCACACCTGAGTGCGGCTCTGATCAGATTGTCCAGCTTCTTCTAAAAGCTTTTTATGTCTGTTTCCTGAACACACTCCATCTGTTTACCCATTTAATTAGTGACAGATGAATCAGATGATGCGTTCTGCATTTAATATCATTCATTTGTTCTGAGAGCGTGTGGCTCTCCTGTTCCTGTCTTCAGTGTATGAATCTGCAAAGTGATATGTTTTCAAAATTGATTAGTCGCTAGGTTGCCTAGATGACTAATCTGTTTTAGAAATAAGTTGCGAACAATTATTTAAGCTAGTTTTGCATTCAGCAAAGTCTAATCTGACGCATTTCTTAAAGGGATAGTTCACCCAAAAATTGAAAATCATTTACTCAATGTCCTGTTGTTTCAAACATGTATGACTTTATTTCTTGTGCAGAACACAAAAGAAGTTGAATTTGTTTGTGAAATTGAAATTGAAGTTGAATTTCTTTGTGATTTAGATACCAGTATGACTATAATAATTATTAGATTTAATTATTATTTATCATATTACTATTAATAAGAAATATTAATGTTGTAATATTTCACTTTACAATAAAACAAGTATTTAAGAAAATATATTATTATTGATAATAATACTAACAATAATAATTTTATTTTACAAAATAATTTCTTCATTTTCAAATTTCAAAACATAAAGCTAATATTTTGACTGAAAACAGCAGGAATCCCTTAAAGCTTCACTTTTGTTTACAACAGCCGGTTTATAAGCGCTTTCTTATTACAAGTATGGGAAGATGCGGTTCAGTTTGTGTTCCCAAATACACGTTATAAGCGACCCAAATTCAAAGCAGATGCAGAGATGAGTTAGTGTGGAGAAGCTTTTACTGAAAACCAAGCCTCTCTGAGACACTGCCAACACCGATAGATCATGAGCTGCTCGCTTGTAAGAACAATGCATATAGTGTGTAAGAACGCAGCAGGATGTATATTTATCTAATTAAATCACAGTCTTTGCGATTCGATAATTGCACTAAGCCAAATCACGATTTCGGTTTTACAGCCATGTAGGGTTTTTAGTGTGCTACCCTTCTAGAGAAGCTAAGCATAGTGCATGCTTATACAATTACTGTACGTGGTAATAAAGCTCACAGATCGGCTAATTGGATGACTGACCGACCAGTCAGGTAGTGTTTCACAATATGTATTCACATGAAAAAGATTTAAAATGTGATTAGTAATAATCTGGTTTCAATAAAGCCACGCTGTGAATGCTCACATATTGAACATTCACGTTTCCTCCCAGTTCTCTTGAATCACATTACAGTTAGCATTGTTCATACAAGACGAGAGCCTTTTCCCTCAGTAGTAATCTGGTGGTCTTGAACTCTTAGCATTGCTTCATTCTGTCACTTTTTTTTCTTTTCTAAAGTGTGCCATTAACCTCTCAAATAAACCAAACGGGTGATTTCTTCTGCTATATTACACTGGTAACCACAGTGACACTAGATTTTTGTTGAGAAACTGCTGGCTGATTGCTAAAGAATCATTCACACCAAGGACAATAACTGTAACAATAAATATAAGGATATAATCATCCTAATTCTATGAAAATAAGGAAGTCCCCACTACAACCAACGATAACGGCACAAGGTTTTTTTTTTTTATTCTCTTTAATTACATATTTTTTCTAGCTAATGAACAATAAAATCATCGACAGCCAATCAGAGTCCACCGACTTTAAAGAGCGCAAGCATTTAAAGCGACAGATAACATAACTGCAGAGCACGCTTTATAATAAACAGAACTTTATTGTTTGGACGCTAATATCATTTTTTTGTTATAGCTTTTGTCCTTGGTGTGAATGTGCCTTAAATGTGTTTACATACCGGATTACTCTGATTATAATAATAGTCTGTGTTATCTGCTTAAAGGGATACTCCACTTTTTTTGGAAATAGGCTCATTTTACAACTCCCCCGAGTTAAACAGTGGAATACTATGGGAGTCAATGAGACCAGAAACTGTCTGCTCACTGATTCTTCTAAATATCAGAAAATCGGCTGAATGGATTCGAAAATGGTAAAACTCAACTGTTTAACTCTGAGGGAGTTGTAAAATGAGCCTATTTCCAAAAAAGTGGAGTATCCCTTTAAGCTGTAAGTGAAGCTAAAATGTAAACATGTTTTTCTTGTGCTAAGCATTTAAAAATAGGATTTATTTGAGCTGATTTTGATAGTTATCAATGTTTTATTGTACACCAACAGCTCAGTCTACAAACTGCCTTCAGATTCTGCAATACATGCTTTCTATGCCACTGTGTGCATGACTGTTGACTGCATTAGCATGTTGTTAGCATTCTGCCATCGACGAGCACGAATGGATGTCATCTTTCTTACCTTCTGCTGCGAGACTTGTCGTGTGCTGTTCAGCTACGAGATCTCTGTATTCCCAGCTCTCGAGCGTCTTTACCGTTTCTAGAATCAAGCATTTCGTTATTGATTTTGGCTTTAGATTGGTAAAATGTAATAAATACCTGCATTGACTTTCAGATCAATGTATTGACATCCGTGACACATTGTATTTAGAAGCAGTCTCGGGAAGAGATTTGTGGGAAAAGATCAATGCAAGTGACTATATGTGCTTAGCCCTTAACAACAGAATGAGTAGCGCTTTTAAGCCAATGCCAGAAAATGCAATTATGTTTCAATAGACGACCTCAGACGATGTCTGTGGATCAAATGCAATGCGTGCTTGCATACTCAGCATGAATGCTACCTAGCAGACGCGATTTCATTATGTTTCCAAAGTCATTTGACTTCACACACTGGTGCTCGCTTGCTAATTTAACTCGCTCCCACCTGCTGTTGGCAAAAGTATGTGTAATTGTTTTAGTTTAGAGCTGTATTTTATGATAAACGCAAGTATGAGGCAGATGAATATGCATGTGCTGTCTGGGTGTCTCCAATCCATTGAGCCAGCTTACAGATGAGGCCCAGCTGGAGCCAGGAAGGACCCAGACCGGTCGGCATGGCAACCTCAGCACCAAACCGCTCATGCAACATTTATTCTGACCTTTTATTTGTCTGGCTTTGCCCCTCTCGTGGCCCTTTTGCGTCCCCTTCGACCCCAGTGCGATGTTCTAGGGCCTCATACAGGTGTGTCTACTCTCACCTTGTCTCTCCTTTCAAACCCGACTCAACCACACGCCGCCTCGTTCAGCTTTAATAAGTGTCAACATGTTACCAACTGCAGTGCGGGGGAGGGAGAGAGAAATATGATCTGCTTTAGAGAGAGACCTATGGAGAAAATGACCTCAATGTGGAAGGAAAAGAGGCTGTGTTTGTCTGTCTGACTTTGAGAATGTGGAGGAGATAATTATACCAAATCACACCTGGATTCAGGCTTTGCGGGAAAACAATAACCAAATATCTTTTTTGTCTCGTTTTTTTTGTTAATTTAAATTGTGCGAATTTTTTTCATTTTAAAAATGTGTTTGCGTGTATATTGTCAGGGTGTGGGTGAAGGGAAGAGGTGATGACTCAATGCAGAGTTGTAGGCTTTTTATTTAAAAATAAAATAAAACGCAAGCGAACAAAAACTACCGCGAGGGGGAAAACACAACGGGCAGCTGGACTAGGCAGGGCAGGAACAGGCAAGGTTAACAGGCAACACATGACGGAAACATTAGATGACAAACTGGCACGGGACACTATGGCTCTGTCCGAAATCGCATACTCCTTGAGTAGGTACTTATTCTGTAAGTACTTACTTCACGGCCACTAAAAAAAGTATGTTCTATATTATAGTGAATGTGTGTAGTATGTAGTGCTGTTGGCAGCAGCCGTGATATTTAGTTTAACAGCCCTTTTGCTTGTGTGATATGGCTTAAGTAATATTCTTTCAAGATGGTGAATGATAGTTAATTGTTCGGATTTATTTGATAACAAGTGATATCCTTGATAGCCTTTTTCTGCCACATGGAGCCATTCATCATTTAAAATGCTCAAATTTCAGAGGTCCCCACATTGAGGGCACTTTCATCTATTTCAACATTAGCATCTATCACAAGCAATTGCTGAATGGCCATTCACTTTACCTGACTGCTAGTCCCATCAATCAGTGAAAAAAGGGTAATACATTCAGTTCAAGTGCACTTAATGCAGATCACATCAAATTCTTGAATATGTGACATTTGCTGCCTAAAAATGCCATTAATTCTCTCTGCTTTTGAGTCAGCCTTTGTGGGACTGCTCACAGAAGATATTTTTGTACCTAATTCGATTCACATTATCCCTACTGGTAACTTCCCTTAATGTGCCACCCTAATCAACCAGGGATATATTTAATTTTGCATAATTACTTCATCATGCCATTGGGGAGAGGTGGGGGCATGAGGAAGAGATATCCGCCAGGATTTTATTCTGACTCAGAGCACAATCCTATCTGTCATCCTTCACTACACATGCTGCAAATCAGAGGGGAGAGCAGTTTTATACAAGCAAGAAGAAAAGAGATGAAACCAAGAGTGAGAGTTGGGGAAAAAGGGAGATATTTCGAAAATTGGCTCTTTGTGTATAATTACTTTCCAATTGTGTCAAGCCTTGTGTTCTTGGCCCTCAGTCTGATTGTTACTCCTGAAGTAGAATCAAGTGAAAGAAAGAATGGGAGTAAAGGCTTCATTCTAAAGCGAGTAAGAACTTCACCATGGCTGTGTTGTAGTTAAACTAGATTAGGTGATCGCAACCTTTTTTGGGCCTGCAACCCATTTTTTAGGTTCCAAAATTCTTGCGACCCCACACATCACATAATTAAGTGGATCTTACAGGCCAAATTACACTACAAATTAAAATGAAACCTACAAATTACGTTTATAAGAGTAGCACTACTTTTTAATTTTACTACTAAACAATTTTATGGTTATTTCCTCCATACCAAGAACTATAACAAATAATGTCATTGGCACTCCCCCTCTCTAATGAAAAGACTGGGCTTAGTAAAAGTATGACATTTGATCATTATTTGGTCTTGATGTGAATACAAGTGCGGAATTCCTGTGTTTCTCAACCTTTTTGACTCCAAGGCCACCATTATCCCATAGGCGGAAATCGCGGGGGGGTCGGGGGGGTCAGGACCCCCCTATCTGAGGGTTGTTCCCCCCTAAAATATTATTAAAATATGTGTTTTGTAAATAAAATAGTTATATATTCTTAAAATAATTGTTTAAGAAATAAAATAATACAAATGCAAACGGGGCAACAACAAAAAAACCTTTTAAACATTTTGAGTCCACCCTCCCTTGCCTCACAGTGCTTTGGTCCACTGCCACGGTTTTAATTTCACATGTAAAGTATCTTTTCTTGTTTTAAATAATTTCAAATATAAATAATTAACATTTTATTTTTAAAACGTCATAATATTATTTATGTCTGTGTAAAAACATCTAAATGCTACTTTAACCCTCATTTATCTTTGGGGTCTATGACCCCAATCGACTTTTCCGTAGTTAATAAAACATGGTTCCCGTCATCTCAGTTGCATAAAATTGTGTCACTTTTTCTACATTATCTATCTATACACACAATATACACTATATACTGGGCTTGATTCAGTTGTTCTAAAGGTATGTAAAAAAAAAAATTCAATTGTATTTTGGTGGCCCGATGAATGAAAAAGCTGACTAAATTGACAAAAAAAATTCTTCAAAACCATAAATTTCTTGCAAATAAGTTGTTTACACAAAACAACTTATTTACAACTTATTACTTAGAATTTTTTGGTCAATTTAGTCAGCTTTTTCATTAAATCAGAAAGAAACTTTGAGAAGAAGGATAATGGAATGGTCTCCATGCTACACTAATAATACTAAGGCTTTCCTCAGTGTACATGTATCCTTGCAAGTACAATTTTGCCTGTATTATTGGTGTCCCCTTTTAAAAATTGCTCTTGAGAATTGTTATGTTTATTGTCCCCCCCAACATTTTGATGAAATTTTCGCCCCTGTCCATGACAATGAGCACATAATTTAAAATAAGAAATAAGATATAACTTTAAGTGAGCTTAAGTTTTAGTAATTCATTTTTACATTATTTTGAAATATTTTAAAATAAATATCACAATTATGAATTAATTACAATGGTATAATTAGTTATAAGGTATATTATTAATATAATAAATTATTCTAAGTCATCTTGCATTCTCATTGGAAATTTGCTGAGGCCCCCTGATTGGACACCACTGGTAAATTGTGCTATAAATAAGTCCTAGAATTACTTGTTCCAGTATTTTAGTAGTCATAATCAGAAGTAGAAAATCAGTACTACGAGATGTGGTCATGGCCCCAAGGTTGTAAACCTCTAACATAGATATGTGGTTTTGTGTGTGTGTGTGTGTGTGTGTGTGTGTGTGTGTGTGTGTGTGTGTGTGTGTGTGTGTGTGTGTGTGTGTGTAGTAAAAGTTAAGGCCATTGTCAGTATTCCTTGTACTTTGAGGTACAATGCCTTGCTAGCAGAAAGCTTTCATGTGTAAAGTGCCTTTGGTAGTTGTCCAGCAAAGGTTGTTTTATTGTTGAGCCTGGATTATGGTGAAAACCGAGTGCCTGTTACCTGTTCCAGTGTCTGATCATGCCATTACACTAATGCCTGAGCTCTTGGGAAAGTCAGTTGCACTACTGAACTATGGACAATGAAGTCTGCAATGGCTTTGGCATTCGTTTCAGCCCAGTGCAAGATTTGTTCCTTCCTGTTGGATCTATTTCAGGACTAGCGTAAATCCTGATGTAGTCATGGTCCTCTTGGCCTCTTTAAACAAGTGAAAGTGGGGGAGAATTTCATGATATAAAACCCACTCAGTAGACGGTGTATTAGGGTGAGTGATGGGGGCCCAGTGGCCAACATTATGCTGGGTGTTTTGAAGCGTCAGTACATGTTACAAGAGCCAACATTGATTCTACAGAGACCCTCGAGACCATGTCAATCTCCACCTGTCCATTCCACCACCACACAATTCAAGTCAATCTTCTAGAGAACTCTCCATTGGGTTTCTTTCGAAAGCTAGGGTGCTTAAGACCTCAGCCGATCTCTTTCTTTTTCCACTCTATTTACTCATGTCGTACCAAAGCTTTCTTTTCTATTGCTGAATACAAAAGATATTTTGAAGACAGTCCGTGTAATGAAAGCCAGTGGAGTCCAAAACAACACTGGACCCCAATGAGTCTTCTTTTGTGTTCCACAGAAAAAAGAATGTCACACAGGTTTGGAACGACATAAGGTTGAATCAATGATGATAGAATTTTAATGTTTGGGTGAACTATCCCTTTAACTGATGCAGTATCTTCCTCGTTGGTGACCATGAAAGATGGAAGCCTTGTAATAGTGTTTGCGAGTAAATCCATGGCTTCGGATGCAGTGGAAGCTCATATGTTGAGTGAAAAGGAGAGGAATAAGGCTTTTTAAAGCAAGGTCAGATCTTGGGGTGGGTGTCTTCTTTCCTCTTTCTTTCTCTCAGTCTCACTCTCTCTCACAAATAGAGGAGAGAGATTTGCTAGTGTTGCTGGTGTGATGGGGGTGTACAACTCCATCTGTTCACTACATGATGGAAACCTGTCAGGGAATTGAGGCAGCACCATTCGCAGCTGCCACCGAGCCATGGACAGTGTGGTAACATGCTGCCAAGAGCTACCGAAGGGTTGGGTTTAGGGGATGGGTTGGAGTAGCCTCCACTAAAGGGTGGACACTACACGGGCAGCGTTTCTTCACCATGGTAATTGGCTTTAGTATGCCCTACTGGGACGGTCTGCATTAAAGACTGAGCCAAGCTCTGATCTGGAGCTCATGATGCTCTGGCCTTCGCCTGATGGTATTGTTTGTCATCCTCGCTCCCTTTCTTTTGCTAACTGTCGCTCAGATCGTAGCTTCTCTCCCACATTTTCACATCACAGACACTCTTTTTTAAAGGGTACCTATCATGGAATTTTGAAAATTACCTTTCATGTAGTGTGTAACATAGATCTAAGTGAACGAAAACATCCTGCAAAGTTTTAAATATGAAAGTTCACCGTATACAAAGTTATTGTCTCTCAAAAGTAGGTATGTAACGATTCACTCGCAACCGGTTGAAAATCGATAAAAATGTGTGACGATTCAAGTCGGTTGAAATGTTAACCGAATCGCGATACACGTTTTAAACAGCAGGGGCGTTTATTGTAGACTACTGTGAAGTTGTGAACCTCGCTTTACAGGCACAATAGCAGCATTAAGCACACACTGGCGCAAAGCTAGCGAGTGTTTTCACTTCATTCATGGAACTTGAGATTGTGTGAGCCAAGCTCAACTTTTTTTTGCTCGGTTTGCTCCACTCGCGCGGTGTGTGCCATAGACTGGTGTGCACGCGCCGTCAAATACATGGCGACGGCAAGCGTAGATGTTGACTCATTCAAATCGGAGGTGTGGCGGCATTTTGACTTTCCGTAGACTAATAATAATCACCACCGTGAGAAGCACAAGTTACCTCCGTTTTCATGTAAAAGGCATTAATACGACAAGGGCGAGAGCCACGGAGATCACAAGGTGCATCAGTGTTTCCGTGGCAACCAGGTGTTGTATTTATTTTACTATCTCTTTCTCTAAATGTGTACATGGATATATTTTTTATATTATATATAATTTATTGATGGTTATAGCATATTTTTCTAAATGTGTGTGTTTTTTTTACTCTTGCTAGTGTAATGATACAAATTATAACAAAATTAAAACCCCTCTAAATGTGGTACTAATTTTACATAGTCTTTAACTTAGTGTGCGAAGGTACCAGTGCCCACCCTCTTGACCAGACAGACAGAAAGATTGAGTTTAAACAACCTTGAAGGGATTTTTAAAAAAAATTCAATGTAGTTTTTTTATTTGACAAATATATTTTAAAATTAAAAAGAAATGTGCAGCATTTTGTCTGAGAAATAATAAAAGGGACACATTTTTTAAAAATAATTTAATATTTTCATTTATAATTTCTTAAATTAATCACTTGTTTCTCGTATCGTGAAACCAGTATCGTGAATCGTATCGTATCGCATCGTGAGTTGAGTGAATCGTTACATCCCTACTCAAAAGTAAGAGTCGACTCTGAGTCGCTGATATGAATCGATAGACGAACGATGCATTTTCTCTAACTTTCGTATGTCACTTGTACAAGTTATTTGAATTCGACACGCCCACTCATTGCGCGCGCCAGAAAACAGTGAAAACAACATGTCGACGAGCTGTTCTGAAGTGCGAATCAAAAGCGAACTTTTTTTTTCACTGCCCACAGACGAGCATGTGAAGATACCACACAGGTATAGCCACCTTGAGCTGTGTTCGCGTTATTTTAATGAGGATTCCTTTACAAACATAAATGCTTTCATGGATTCGCGAGTCGCCTGATTCTGAAGGAACGTTCAGTACCAAGTTTATTTGGATCGGCTTCATCCTCCGAATCACATCCTGTAAGTACTGTTAATAATTGTTGCTTTTAAGGGTTTTGTAGCATGCTCAATAAGTGTGTGTGTGTGTGTGTGTGTGTGTGTGTGTGTGTGTGTGTGTGTGTGTGTGTGTGTGTGTGTGTGTGTGTGTGTGTGTGTGTGTGTGTGTGTGTGTGTGTGTGTGTGTGTGTGTGTGTGTGTGTGTGTGTGTGTGTGTGTGTGTGTGTGTGTGTGTGTGTGTGAGTTACACTCAACGCAGCTTAGGTCTCCAAGCTGTGTGTGTGTGTGTTTTTTGAAATATGTAAAATGTTTGTCGTTGTTATTTGAGTTGTCATAAAGAATAGAGCGTATTGTAGTACTGCAGTGCCTTATCAATATGTTTAAGCTTTGGGCTAACGCGAAAAATAACTGACTGGGTCGTCTGACCAATCACCACAGATTAGCGTCACGCAAAGGCGGGGTTTGAAAAATGAGTCGCCAAACGAATCATTTGGGAATCGCTGAGCAAATCAGGTAAAAATAAATGCATATTATAAGACAACAAAAGTGTTTTTTGTCATTGCATGCATGTAAAACTGTTGTTGGGGACTCCCAGAACAACATTAGGAACATTTTAAATGCCATAATAGGTACCCTTTAATGATATCATTAGCTAAATCCCCCTACTTCTGGCAATTCCCAATCGGAAGGCCCAATAAAAGCAGGATATGCAGGGACATTCTAGGAGAGTAAGGTCACAAAGGGAGGGGGAGGCGGAAGAGGATTATATTAACGCTTTGAAATATGCAAGGAACAAGGAATAGTGGACACTTCCCCCTCCTTCTCCTGATCTGATGGTTTTCGGCTGTATCAATGACTCCAGCTGACTCCAAACTCACGAAGAGCAGCTTTATCGATGCAAGCACAAATAATGGCACGTTGCTATTTTGGCATCATAAATCACACAGCGTTTAGGGCTCATCATGCGGTTGTCTTTTGATGGGAAGAATTCAGCAAATTAGAGAGGAATGCAATTTAATCAGTACATGCCGAAAATGCTTTGTCGGAAAGCGACTAGGTATATGTGACAGTTTCTAACATGCTTTTTTCTGGTTTTCATTGCCTCATTGTTTTTTGTAAAGAGTGCAGACTTCTGTTCTATCATCTATAATTACATACAAAATGCATTGACTGCACAAAGAATTGGGGTGAATCTCTTGAAAGCCTGTGAACCAGAGTTATTGAAAAATCAAAAAGCCTCAGAAAGGAAATGCAGAATAGTTCCCTTTATCGAAAAAGGGAACTTCGAGATGCGTCAAACGACACGGTGGGAACGCCTCTTGCGTGATTGCGTCTGAAGCATCTATGCCAACTAGTCCAATGGAATGAGAGAATGAGCGTCACGGGCGGGTGACGTCATGAACCAGGAAAGGATAAGAGCACTTCCGCTGCTCGCCGGCATTTAGCTTCTGTGCCTCAGCAAGCGATCTGTGTCAAAACTGTCTCTGTCTATTTATTGTTGTCTGTTGCAATATTGTATGGAAACGTTATGGCGAAACAAATTACAAACAGTGTGTTTCTCCCTGCCCGCGTTTATTTAAACGGGTGGGGACACACACGAGTTTTGTTAATTTGTTTGGGGTAGAGCATACTTCTCAGCCCTTGAAAGAAAAAAAGGTGGGGGCTGAGTTCCAACTCTGTGAAATAGTATGCTCTGCTCTCGCCTGTCACTCTGTATGATAGTGACAGGCTTGCGATTCCCAGGACCCGCGTTTGCCGAGGCAGCGTGGGGAATGCATTCCTGGGGATCGCAGATGGATCTTTTGGAGGGGTTTGAAACGGGTCCGTGGGCCTTTTTTCCTTCCTTACCCGGAAGATCCAGCTCTATCTCCCCGGTGTCGGAAGCACGCTCTGCGGTTTCTCCGCTCGGGGAGAGAGAGCCCTTTTTCCTTCATATTCTCCTCCGAGGAGGTTAAATGTTTTAGAATATTGAAAGTGAAAGCAAGCACACACACTGTTGAATTAGATTCGCCATCTATTTCCCCAGTATATGATGAACTGGTGGAGGTTTTGTCCCGTGCTGTTAATAAATTAAATATTTAATGGCCAGCTGAGATTAGGGACGCTCCTAAAAACTTATCGAGCGTTTCCTACATCTATCACATTATCTCCACCACGAGGCTTCCCTTTTCCCTGATTTACACACTGAATATTTAAATTGTGGGATAAACCGTATTTTATTACTACTTTCAGCCCTCGTGTTAAAGATTTATTCAAGGGTTGAAAGATTACGGTTATGATATAATGCCCCAGGCTGAAAAAAAAAAAAAATAGAAAAATGCTGTTTTCACCTGGTCCAGCATCGTCATTTAAAGCCTCTGCTTTGCTCAATAAACCTATCACTAAAGAATCTCGCGTTTGCCGAGGCAGCGCGTAGGTTCAATGTTGTAATCAGAATCTAGCTCGGATCTCGCGTTTGCCGAGGCACCGCTTAGATTTCGAGTGTACTTTGCAAAATAAGATTCTGTGGCTGGGATCTCGCGTTTGCCGAGGCAGCGCGTAGGTTTAATTATAGCTACTTTGGTTTTATGGGTAAAGCTTATACGGCAGCAGGTCAGCTGGAGAATGTTTATAGAAAACTATAGTATAATGCTCCAGGCTTATCAGGCCGATCTGCTGGGGTTCTGGATATAGTGAAATTTGAGCCTTCGCGTCTCTTCGGCGATGCATTCCATGCGTTCGTTGTTAGGTGATGCATTATATATATATATATATATATAAAAAATATATATAATAAGGTTTCTCCCTCGCTGTGTCCAGCCCCCTGGGGCTGCTGGGCGTGAGCAGCTCCAGCCGTCTAGTTCATCATATTATGTGCACAGAAAGTGAGGACAGCCCCGACCGAAGTGGAGTGGTGTACACCTCATTACACGGTGCCCGTTCCATTTCGAGGTCCTCACGAGACCCTCCTGCCAACCCTGCCACCTCCGGTGCTTCAGGGCGCAGCGGTCTCCAGCGAGTCGCTGATGCTATGCTGCGGCACAGCATTGGTTTCGCGCCCTCTGAGGGGGGCTTTTGAGTAGTCAGGTCAGGTAGTTCCTGCCATTATGTTTCAGGCTCCAGATTTGGCTCTCTCAGTAACACCAGAGGCCAGCCTCGAGAGGCTGGTTCCCTTAGTAAATTTTTTGGCAGCGTGGAAGCTTCTGCCGAATATTTCTCATTGGGTCCTGCAGATTGTAGAGAGAGGATACAGAATCCAGTTTGGCTCTCGTCCTCTTCATTACAGCGGGGTGCTGCCCACAGTGGTGCATCCCGAGCAGGCTCTGGTAATGGAACAAGAAGTAAAGGCCCTGTTAGCAAAAGAAGCTATAGAACAGGTGTACTCACCCGTCAGAGAGTCGGGTTTTTACAGCCATTATTTTATTGTTCCAAAAAAGGATGGAGGGTTGCGTTCCTTTTTTAGATCTTCGCCTGTTAATTCGGTCAGTTCGGAAACTAAAGTTCAAGATAGCTGACCCTCAAACAGATCGTGACCCAAATCAGATCCGAGGACTGGTTTGTCACGATAGATCTAAAGGATGCATACTTCCATATCTCCATCCTCCCTCAGCACAGGAAGTTCCTATGGTTTTCTTTCAGGGGCAAAGAATACCAATATCGGGTTCTTCCTTTCGGCCTAGCTTTGTCACCCGTTCGCATTCTGAATTATATCGACGACTGGCTGATTCTAGCGGCCAGAAAACAGTGAAAACAACATGTCGACTAGCTGTTCTGAAGTGCGAATCAAGAAGCGAACTTTTTTTTTCACTGCCACAGACCAGCATGTGAAGATACCTACACAGTATAGCCACCTTGACTGTGTTCACGCAGTTATTTTAATGAGGATTCCTTTACAAACATAAATGCTCTTCATGGATTCGCGAGTCGCCTGATGACTGAAGGAACGTTCAGTACCAATTTTTTGGATCGGCTTTCATCCTCCGAATCACATCCTGTAAGTACTGTTTTAATAATTGTTGCTTTTAAGGGTTTTGTAGCATGCTCCAATAAGTTGTGTGGTTGTGTGTGTGGTGTGTGGTGTGTGTGTGTGTGTGTGAGTGTGTGTGTGTGTGTGTTGTGTGTGTGTGTGTGTTGTGTGTGTGTGTTGTCTGTGTGTTGGGTGGTGTGGTGTGTGTGTGTGTGTGTGTGTGTTGGTGTGTGTGTGTGTGTGTGTGTGATTACACTCAACGCAGCTTTAGGTCTCCAAGCGTGTGTGTGGTGTTTTCTTTGAAATAGTAAAATGTATTTGTCGTTGTTATTTGAGTTGTCATAAAGAATAGAGCGTATTGTATACTGCAGTGCCTTATCAATATAGTATTAAGCTTTGGGCTAACGCGAAAAATAACTGACTGGGTCGTTCTGACCAATCACCACGTAGATTAGCTCACGCAAAAAGTGCGGGGTTTGAAAAATGAGTCAAACCCCCCCCAAAACGAATCATTTGGGAATCGCTGAGCAAATCAAGGTAAAAATTAAATGCTTATTATAAGACAACAAAAGTGTTTTTTTTCAATGCATGCATGTAAAACTGTTGTGTGGGGACTCCCAGAACAACATTAGGAACATGTTTAAATGCCATAATGAGGTACCCTTTAAAGATATCATAGCTAAATCCCCCTACTTCTGGCAATTCCCAATCGGAAGGCCCAATAAAAGCAGGATATGCAGGGACATTCTAGGAGAGTAAGGGTCACAAAGGGTAGGGTGAGGCGGGAAGAGATTATAGTTAACGCTTTGAAATAGTGCAAGGGAACAAGGAATATGGGACACTTCCTCCCTCATTCTCCTGATCTGATGGTTTTTCGGCTGTATCAATGACTCCAGCTGACTCCAAAACTCACGAAGAGCAGGCTTTAATCGATGCAAAGCACAAATAATGCACGTTTGCTATTTTGGCATCATAAATCACACAGCGGATATAGGCTCATCATGCGTCAACGACACGGTGGGAACGCCTCTTGCGTGATTGCGTCTGAAGCATCTATGCCAACTAGTCCAATGGAATGAGAGAATGAGCGTCACGGGCGGGTGACGTCATGAACCAGGAAAGGATAAGAGCACTTCCGCTGCTCGCCGGCATTTAGCTTCTGTGCCTCAGCAAGCGATCTGTGTCAAAACTGTCTCTGTCTATTTATTGTTGTCTGTTGCAATATTGTATGGAAACGTTATGGCGAAACAAATTACAAACAGTGTGTTTCTCCCTGCCCGCGTTTATTTAAACGGGTGGGGACACACACGAGTTTTGTTAATTTGTTTGGGGTAGAGCATACTTCTCAGCCCTTGAAAGAAAAAAAGGTGGGGGCTGAGTTCCAACTCTGTGAAATAGTATGCTCTGCTCTCGCCTGTCACTCTGTATGATAGTGACAGGCTTGCGATTCCCAGGACCCGCGTTTGCCGAGGCAGCGTGGGGAATGCATTCCTGGGGATCGCAGATGGATCTTTTGAGGGGTTTGAAACGGGTCCGTGGGCCTTTTTTCCTTCCTTACCCGGAAGATCCAGCTCTATCTCCCCGGTGTCGGAAGCACGCTCTGCGGTTTCTCCGCTCGGGGAGAGAGAGCCCTTTTTCCTTCATATTCTCCTCCGAGGAGGTTAAATGTTTTAGAATATTGAAAGTGAAAGCAAGCACACACACTGTTGAATTAGATTCGCCATCTATTTCCCCAGTATATGATGAACTGGTGGAGGTTTTGTCCCGTGCTGTTAATAAATTAAATATTTAATGGCCAGCTGAGATTAGGGACGCTCCTAAAAACTTATCGAGCGTTTCCTACATCTATCACATTATCTCCACCACGAGGCTTCCCTTTTCCCTGATTTACACACTGAATATTTAAATTGTGGGATAAACCGTATTTTATTACTACTTTCAGCCCTCGTGTTAAAGATTTATTCAAGGGTTGAAAGATTACGGTTATGATATAATGCCCCAGGCTGAAAAAAAAAAAAAATAGAAAAATGCTGTTTTCACCTGGTCCAGCATCGTCATTTAAAGCCTCTGCTTTGCTCAATAAACCTATCACTAAAGAATCTCGCGTTTGCCGAGGCAGCGCGTAGGTTCAATGTTGTAATCAGAATCTAGCTCGGATCTCGCGTTTGCCGAGGCACCGCTTAGATTTCGAGTGTACTTTGCAAAATAAGATTCTGTGGCTGGGATCTCGCGTTTGCCGAGGCAGCGCGTAGGTTTAATTATAGCTACTTTGGTTTTATGGGTAAAGCTTATACGGCAGCAGGTCAGCTGGAGAATGTTTATAGAAAACTATAGTATAATGCTCCAGGCTTATCAGGCCGATCTGCTGGGGTTCTGGATATAGTGAAATTTGAGCCTTCGCGTCTCTTCGGCGATGCATTCCATGCGTTCGTTGTTAGGTGATGCATTATATATATATATATATATATATAAAATATATATAATAAGGTTTCTCCCTCGCTGTGTCCAGCCCCCTGGGGCTGCTGGGCGTGAGCAGCTCCAGCCGTCTAGTTCATCATATTATGTGCACAGAAAGTGAGGACAGCCCCGACCGAAGTGGAGTGGTGTACACCTCATTACACGGTGCCCGTTCCATTTCGAGGTCCTCACGAGACCCTCCTGCCAACCCTGCCACCTCCGGTGCTTCAGGGCGCAGCGGTCTCCAGCGAGTCGCTGATGCTATGCTGCGGCACAGCATTGGTTTCGCGCCCTCTGAGGGGGGCTTTTGAGTAGTCAGGTCAGGTAGTTCCTGCCATTATGTTTCAGGCTCCAGATTTGGCTCTCTCAGTAACACCAGAGGCCAGCCTCGAGAGGCTGGTTCCCTTAGTAAATTTTTTGGCAGCGTGGAAGCTTCTGCCGAATATTTCTCATTGGGTCCTGCAGATTGTAGAGAGAGGATACAGAATCCAGTTTGGCTCTCGTCCTCTTCATTACAGCGGGGTGCTGCCCACAGTGGTGCATCCCGAGCAGGCTCTGGTAATGGAACAAGAAGTAAAGGCCCTGTTAGCAAAAGAAGCTATAGAACAGGTGTACTCACCCGTCAGAGAGTCGGGTTTTTACAGCCATTATTTTATTGTTCCAAAAAAGGATGGAGGGTTGCGTTCCTTTTTTAGATCTTCGCCTGTTAATTCGGTCAGTTCGGAAACTAAAGTTCAAGATAGCTGACCCTCAAACAGATCGTGACCCAAATCAGATCCGAGGACTGGTTTGTCACGATAGATCTAAAGGATGCATACTTCCATATCTCCATCCTCCCTCAGCACAGGAAGTTCCTATGGTTTTCTTTCAGGGGCAAAGAATACCAATATCGGGTTCTTCCTTTCGGCCTAGCTTTGTCACCCGTTCGCATTCTGAATTATATCGACGACTGGCTGATTCTAGCGGAATCAGAGCAGTTGGCGGTTCGGCACCGAGGTGTCGTTCTCGCTCATATGCAGATGTTGGGGTTGAGGCTCAATACCAAGAAGAGTGTGCTTTCTCCAGTATTGAGAACCACTTTCCTTGGTGTGGTACGGGATTTAGTATCCTAACAGCTACAGAAGAGCTGAGGCTAGGCCAGTCACGCACTGTAAAACAGTTCAGGAGACTGTCGGGTCTTGTTGCAGCAGCGTCCAACGGAATTCCTTTTGGCATGCTGTACATGAGACCTTTACAGCGCTGGCTCAGGACCAGAGGGTTCTCCCCGAGGGGAAACCCACTTTGCATATCAAGGTCACGCGGCGATGCTTTCGTGCCTTAGTTATATGTAGTAAACACTGGTTCTTAACCCAAAACCAGTCACGCATTGTAAACAGTTCGAGAGACTGTTGGGTCTACTGGCAGCAGTGTCCAACGGAATTCCTTTTGGCATGCTGTATATGAGACCTTTACAGTGCTGGCTCAGGACCAGAGGGTTCTCCCCGAGGGGAAACCCACTTGCATATCAAGGTCACGCGGCGATGCTTTCGTGCCTTAGTTATATGTAGTAAACACTGGTTCTTAACCCAGGGTCCGGTGTTGGGAGCTCTTTGCCATCGAGTTGTGATCTCGACAGATGCTTCCCTCACCGGCTGGGGAGCGGTAATGGAAGGCCGCTCGGTTCAGGGTCTGTGGAAAAGCCATCATCTTTCGTGGCACATAAATTGCCTGGAGATGATGGCCGTCTTCAATGCGTTGAGACATTTCCTTCCGGACCTAAGAGGCCATCATGTGCTCGTTCGAACAGACAACACATCAGTGGTCTCTTATCTGAACCGCCAGGGGGGTCTGCGCTCGCGTCCGCTTTGCAAACTGGCGCACCAGATCCTCCTGTGGTCTCTGGGGTAGGTACTCTCCCTGAGGGCAGTGTATATTCCTGGGGACCAGAATATAGGAGCAGACATCCTGTCGAGGCAGGAGCTGAGGCCAGGGGTTTGGAGACTCCACCCCGAGGCGGTGGAGAAAATCTGGGAGGCATATGGTCAGGCAGAGGTGGATCTGTTCGCGTCTCAGAACACGACGCACTGTCCTCTCTGGTATTCTCTGACGCACCCAGCCCCCCTGGGGCTGGACGCCATGGTGCAGACGTGGCCGAGGCTACGTCTGTACGCCTTTCCCCCTGTTGCTCTGCTCCCAGGAGTTCTGGAGCGGGTCCGTCGGTATGGAATAAGCCTACTGCTAGTAGCACCACGCTGGCCAAGTCGGATCTGGTTTGCGGACCTGATCCTTCTGCTAGACGGGCCTCCATTGGAGATCCCTTTGAGGAGGGACCTTCTGTCTCAGGCCGGGGGCACAATATTTCACCCTCGACCAGACATGTGGAATCTTTGGGTTTGGCCTCTGAGGGGGCCCAACTTATAGATAGTGGTCTTTCAGCTGAGGCTGTTGAGACCATCCTAAGCTCCAGAGCTCCAGCTACGAGGAAACTTTATGCGCTTAAATGGAGAGTTTCTCCTTATGGTGTCACCGACACCAGTGGGATCCGGTTAACTGTTCTGTCAACACAGTACTCGAGTTCCTGCAGGAGCGCTTTGTGTCAGGTCTTTGTCCTTCCACACTAAAAGTTTACGTGGCAGCCATTGCGGCTTACCATACTATGGTGGGAGGTATATCTTTGGGTCGAGACCCCCTGATTACACGTTTCCTTCGTGGCACTTTGAGGCTGAGGCCTGCAATCCGCACTAAGGTGCCAGCTTGGGATTTGACTATAGTTCTAGAAGGCCTGTATAGGGCCCCATTCGAGCCCTTAGATTCGGTCTCAGAAAAGTTCCTGACTCTCAAGACTATCTTTCTGCTAGCTATTTCGTCCCTAAAGAGAGTTGGCGACCTTCAGGCTCTTTCGGTCTCCCCCTCCTGCCTTGAATTTGCACCGGGGATGGTCAAGGCGTTCCTATATCCAAAACAGGGATACGTCCCTAAGGTTCCAACCTTGACTCCGAGGCCTATTGTGCTGCAGGCTTTCTGTCCTCCTCCATTTGCAACTGCGGACCAGGAAAGACTGCACCTGTTGTGTCCAGTGCGAGCATTGGACACATATGTACATCGGACTTCCTCATTCAGAAAGTCCGACCAATTACTGATTTGCTTTGGATCACCTAAAAAAGGTCTTCCTGCTTCAAAACAGATAGTCAGTAAGTGGATAGTCGAGGCTATTTCACTAGCATACGAGTACTCGGGCCAGCCTTGTCCTTTGGTGGTCCGAGCCCACTCGACCAGGAGTATGGCGGCTTCTAAAGCCATATTGCAGGGGGTATCTCTTCAAGATGTTTGTGATGCGGCGGGCTGGTCCTCTCCGCTCACATTCGTGAGATTTTACAGTCTGGACCTGGATGCTGCCCCAGGTTCTCAGGTGCTGAGTGCTTAGATCAACAAGAAAGAAAGACTGACACTCAGTTACTTGTAATTATGGCGGGTTGGGTATTCTCGTTCCCACCGTGTCGTTTGACGCATCTCGAAGTTCCCTTTTTCGATAAAGGGAACGTCTCAGGTTACTATTGTAACCATAGTTCCCTGAGAAACAGGGAACGAGACGATGCGTCCCCCTGCCATACTTCCTGCGTCCCTGCGATCGGCTTGCTTCGGCACTGTCGAAGCTAAATGCCGGCGAGCAGCGGAAGTGCTCTTATCCTTTCCTGGTTCATGACGTCACCCGCCCGTGACGCTCATTCTCTCATTCCATTGGACTAGTTGGCATAGATGCTTCAGACGCAATCACGCAAGAGGCGTTCCCACCGTGTCGTTTGACGCATCGTCTCGTTCCCTGTTTCTCAGGGAACTATGGTTACAATAGTAACCTGAGACGTTTTTTCTGCTCTTCATTGGTTGACAACATACTTTTGAAGGCTAGATTACCTGTACAACGACATAATAACAAACTCGCAGAGCAATAATAAAAAGGAGAGAGCTTAAAACCCTGAGGGGACTTAAATGATGATTAATTTTGTTCTAGTTTTTTTTTCTGGACAAAACTCTTGACCGTTGGGTTTTTTCTTTTCGTTTCTAACTGTAGAGTTACTATGTCTTGATTTTTTCCCTTATAGGACGCTATGCAGAAGACAGGCTGCATTTGATGGATTCACAATGCGGTTTACTTTGATTTCAGGAAAATAGCCCGATCGTATTCTCCACTTACCTTTTAGAGTTATTAAGTAAGAAAGGAAGAGGGAGAAGGGGGAATAAAAAAGGAAAAACAATGACAGCGGCTAAAACGAGCTCTCTTATTGTGAAATACTGGGTGGCTTTTAATGGGTTTTATTTTGCACTTACTTGTTCTTTGGTTGGGAGGGCAGGTCACATTTTATCCAGACAGCCTGCTCATTTACTTTCTCACTTTCTTTCTCCCCTGCTTCGGCCAGCTGTAAGTGCGATAGAAAGAAAAAGAGAAAATGAAGTTATTTGTGGAGGTATTGATCGGCAGCGAGGTTATTGATCAGGGTGTTCCACGAGATGGATAAGGTTGGGGTTGGCGGGCTGAGCGACTCTCTCTCTGGCTGGCCAGCTGGCATAAACGGGCACTGGCTGACCCTGCTGTTAGCCCAAAGACCCCCTCAACAGACCACAGCTGCTGACCTCCACTGTGACATGAGGGCGTGGTTATGGCCAATCTCTGTTTATCTAAATTACGCTGATGACATTTGGTGGTTTCAGGAATAAATTGCACATAGACTGGCACATGAGAAATTCTAGTTGAAGCAATCCAGTATCGTAAATGACCAGTTTTCCTCAATCAGGAATTAAAATTGGAAGCATTTGAATCAAACTGAAAAAAGAAAACAAATATACAATAGCAGGATTTGAAGTTGATGACAATTGGCATAGTCTGTGGGAAAAAAAACACATTTGGATTTGCTAAAGGTATTGAAAAACTATTTACTAAGTATTAATTGTGTCCAATGATTCATTTGCACAGCAGCATTCATTTGCGCACACATTCTGCTTTGTTGAAGTGCAAGAAATAACTAAAGGATTGTTCCCATCTTTCAGATCAGATCGGCGTGCTAAGTTTTAGAGGATGCTACAGTCCACCACAATCTAGCATACTTTCCTGGGACTATACTGTATATTGTTCCATCACTGCGATCCAAACACCTAAGGGCATTTTCACACCTGGCTCGTTTGTAAGGTTGGGTACCGAAACTCTGTGCCAATAGGGAACCGGTTTCGACGTAAACGGTAACCAGACCGAATAAGAAAGAAAATTTCGGTGCCTGATTTCGGTGCCTGACTTCATTAGGCACACACACATGCAAGGTCTCTCGCTCTCTTCCTCTCTGCCCTGCGTGCGCTACACAGTTTGGAGCACAGTCTCGTCTGTCTCGCATGCGCGCTCTTGCTCGCTTGCTCTAGATTCTGGGAGATTTTAACTAATTTGCAAGAGACTCCCAGAACAGACTTGGGATGTATACTGATAGCGAGGGGATTAATGAAGATGCCGAAGACAAAACTCGACGCACTTACGTTGCCATATTATGTTGGCGCGTGTGCGCCAACTGCTCCTCAGAATTCTCTGCCGAAAAAAGAAGCTGGTCGACAGATTATCATTTGATGATCATTTCAATGAATTACTGCAGCCATGATCAACTGAAAATGTACACAAGCAAATTAAATTAAATAAAATTCAGTTTTTTGCTGGCTCTAATAGTGAAATGTTAACTGCACAGTGCTATTTCTGTACATTAACAATTTGTTACATTGGATTGCTGGTGGCTAGTCAAATAAAAACACTTAATTGTTTGTTATTCATACTGTGTGTGTGTGTGTGTGTGTGTGTGTGTGTGTGTGTGTGTGTGTGTGTGTGTGTGTGTGTGTGTGTGTGTGTGTGTGTGTGTGTGTGTGTGTGTGTGTGTGTGTGTGTGTGTTGTGTTTGTTTTAGGGGTGAGCGAAAAATCCATATCACGATATCGATATTATTTTGCAATATGAAAAAAACAAATTGAAATCACATTTTAGTTGGCTACACCTTAGTTAAATTACAGGCAAAATATCTATTTTAAACCCTATATAACTAGAAAAAGGTGAGGGATTTCATTGGACATAGACCTGAAAAATCTTTTTTTATTGTGCCATTGTTTTTCTCAAAAAGTGCAAACGTGCAACATGAGCTAGGCCTGAATGCACTTGTTATGTCTTTCCACTTTTTGCTCATCTTGTCATAATGAGTACCGGCAGCGAATGAAGACTTTATTGATTTCTGAGTGGGAGCCGTCTCGGGCGTGCTCCGTCTCCGGGACTATCTGTTGCACATATTTGGGTTTTCAAATGATTAAAGAGATTGCTGGTGTTTGCACCTATGGCTGCAACAACACGGCGACACAACTTGCATAGTATTGTTCGTTGGTCGATGTCGGAGATTTTGAACCCAAACCAGTTCCATACAACAGAGGAACCACCCCCCCCCCCCCCCCACCCCCACCCCTCTGTGTATCTGTGTTTGATTATTAATGCCTGTGCATCACTCGAGTTGGACACAGTAGAGGAAAAGGTTAAACGTTCAGTTCAGCCTCAATTCTGTATCGTCATTAGTAGTGTTAAAAATTGTAAAGAGTACCAAATTAAACAAAACAATATAACTGCAAAATTTGAATTTATGAATATCTACCGGTATTCTCGGTATCGCAAAATCCATATCATGGCACAACATAATCCTGGTAGTCACGTTCATACCGGTATAGCGCCCACCCCTAGTGTGTGTGTGTGTTGCCATGTTTAGTGAATTCGCCCCCTGTTGTACTGTAATTTAGCAGATTTGTGTATAGATACTGGAGCTGTTTTGGTGTTCCTGCGGGTGTAGCATGAAGCCATCTGGCTATTGCTTGGATTTGGTCCAGAAGAGATGGACCACCAGAGGGCTCCATTATTGAACACTTCCTATCCCGCCCCCTTCACCAAATGCAATGTCTCACTGGACTTCAGAAAACATGTACTCTCATCTTCATTTTCCCCCAAAGCACATAATGATGTGGATGGACTGGAAGGGGCAGATCAGAGGGAGCGCTGGGAATGTGCATACACACAGTGCAAAGGTGAATATGCATGAAAGCGTGTTCAGAGAGAGTGAGAGAGGAAGACGCACTCCTCCTCAACATACTTTCTCTGGACGGCTTTAAATAATAGAATCTTGTGTAGCGTCGCTGTCAGGCGCTGGTGACTTATTCATGTATATTTCAGGAAGTTGTAATAATTTCACTGCGTGCCTGCTTTCCTTTGTGCCAGAGATGAAAGTCTGACAGAGTAGGTCCTACTCTCAGGTCTCCATTTTTAATACTTGAGAAGTGCTAGTTTTTGCATTAAGAACCACCCACTGACTGACATTTAGAGTGACTAACCAGTTTATTTTGTTTTTATGTGCTGTTTAGGGGCAGGTTTGTAGGATTCTTATTGTAAATATCTAGTTTACTTGCTAACCTTTGCAGTGCAAACCTCCAAAGGTTGTTTATTCTTTAAGAAAAAGGAAAACACTCGCCCAGGACCTTCCATCCATATACCTGAATGCTCTTTCATCATAGATTTAACTGTCCAGGACCACAGTGCCCTTTGGTAGACCACTGGGCTGTCCCTCGTAAAAGTGGTTGCCATAAACATGCCTTAGGAAAAAACAAAATCACATTTCTGTGTATCTTCTTTTCATGCACAGTACTTTTACATTCTGGCTCCTTTCTCTGTTCATTGCCCTTTGTCTGTGATGTGTAGGAGAGTTTTAACCAAGAGTCATCGCTGGTAAATAAGTTCAGCGGGGTTTAAGCCGGGTCAAGGCCTCAAGCTGGCGGGTACGAGCAAAGAGAGGGAGAGGAATTGATTGGGCTTTTATGTGTGGAAATTGAGAAAATAGAGGGTGTCTTTGGCATGACCTGCCATTGCCCACTGTACTATCTATAGCTACAGAGAAACAAAATAACTCCAGCTTTTATATTTGTTTTTCTTTTTTCCCCAACTCTTCATTTTAGTTTTAATAAAACATAATGAAATGGAAGGACATGGAGAAAGAGTGTGAAAGTGAAGAAAATGGACAGGACGGGAGGGGAGCCCTGTTGGAAATTTTCTTTTTAAAACCTGCCTAAAATGGTTTGCTAGTCTCCCAGGTTGGTCTGGTTTGCTGGTTTTAAAGGGTTTAGGACACTAGGCAGCTGGACAGTCTGTATAGGCCAGCAAAACCAGTTGGGAGACCAGCTGAAACTAGCTTCAGATGCGTTAGGAGATTAGTTAGACCATCTTAAAACAACTTTGTGCAGGGTAGGAAAGCTTGACCCGGCTAGGAGACCAATTAGACCATCTTTAGAGAGTATATACTGAGATCAGTTATACCAGTTGAAACCAGCTATGGGCATGAATAGGAGAGCTTGACCAGTCTTGAAAACCCATTACACCAGGCTTTGGACAAGTTAGGAGTCTAGTAAAACCAGTTCAAAAGACCAGGATAAAAGCTGTTTATGCTGTTTTATTAGTTTCATTTATTTATTATTATTTTGAACAGAGAGATGATCTAAGAAATAGCTGAGGAGTATATATTGCAGAAAACTTAAGTCCTGAGTAGTTACATGACTGGAGTTCCAGCAGATATTTATTCACTGTGTGTAAGGTCGAAACTGTTTATAACTGCTGTGCAGACTAGTCGATAACTTTATCAGACAGTAAACACTGCGAGATCTGTATAGGAAGCCTCTGGGATTTACGTACAACCCGTTATAATGGAGTCTGCTTATTCTGCTAGACACAGATTGTTCGTCTCTCTCAGTCTGTTTTAGTTATTGTAGAGTTTCGTAGAGCAAAACTGATGCTGTGTTTGTCTCACTGTGAGTCAATGGTCATGGTCTCCAGAGTGTTTCTCCATTACTCATGCACAGAGGTATCACAAGTACCCCTGGTGGTCTTGCTATAAATGAGATTTTTATAATAATATCTCAGAAAATGGATGGTCTCCCAGGAGTTGAACGTGTCCTCACTGACACAAACAAGCCATTATTCCTCAGCCATTTATTTAGCGACCAAATCATGTGTTGTAATAGCTTTTTAGTATTGCTTTTTAAAAAAAAAAATTTTACGTACCCCCACAGCACCATCACCGGACCATGATTTTGCATTGGCATTAATATTGTTTGAGTGAAATGATTCCAGTGACTCACTTTTAAGCTAAAAACCATCAATAATGACTTCCTCAACTAATGCAATTTATCGAAACACAGAATCTAAATCAGAAACTGCATTTAGTTGGACAGTAGTTAGATATAATTACTGGTGTTTTAATTATAAATGCATGAGTATCACTATGCATACTCAAATAAAAGTTGATTCATATAAAATCCAATTTGGAACACACCGATATACTGTATCTGAAATCTTGAGCTTCCACCCGTACAAGTTAACGCACATCTACAGTATATGTGCGAATTGGCTCATTGTAAAACGACGTCTTTTCCCCATTGATTCCAGGGCTGTTGTCATGGCAACATGGATGTGGCACCACATGGCTGGAAAATGAGCGTGAAACTCAAAACGCCTAAGCTGACATCATGGCAGAAATGTGCAGCCACGGGAAGACTCAACTCACACTTCCACATAACGCAGGTTGCGAAAGACATGTGTACCTAATGCATATATAATGAGCTATATGTGCTGAAGGACTAGCAGTTTTTGCCACAATGTGTAATTGCCACAATTTCAGTTAAACAGAGCTAGAGGTGCTTCTATAATCAAATTCTGCCTGTTAGCAGTATAAGCTGATGAATATGTTCTTATAGCCAATAACTGGTGGTGGTAAAATTCTATACTGTTTTCTCTAAAAAAATAAAACTGTAAAATCTAGAATCAATAATATTAGCTAAATGCTATACGAGTGAAATTATGCATCACAACATATACAGTGCGGAAAATGGATATTAATTTTGAGATTTGCTAAAGATTAACCTACATTATTAGTCTTTTTAAAAATTACATTTAAGTGAGCTTTATATGATGGCAAAGGTCATAAAAATAAAAAAATATGCAGATATTGAGCATGAACTTAAATTGTCTGTATCCTGGTATATATATACAAAACGTCTCGGTTACTGATGTAACCCTCGTTCCCCGAAGGAGGGAACGGGAGACGTGACGTCGACGTGACGACGTTAGGGGATCACTTCAGGGAGCCCTATCAACTTCGAGTATCTAAAGAACAAGCCAATGAACGTTGGCGTGCGTGAAACGCGTCACGCGCCCCGCCCCGCAGCGCGGGTATAAACAGGAAGCGGACGCACGCACTCATTGTTTTTCGCTGAGGAGCCGAGATAGAGACGGCCGTACAGCGATGGTCAGCAACTGTGGCAGCGGGACGTCACGTCTCCCGTTCCCTCCTTCGGGGAACGAGGGTTACATCAGTAACCGAGACGTTCCCCTTCAGTCGCTCACGTTCGACGTGACGTCGACGTGACGACGTTAGGGGATCCCATGGAAGACGCCATCGGTTGCTGCCACATCCAGCGCCCTACGGAAGGCTCTCAGACCCCCAATGGCTGGGGCGGAAGACCTGCGTAGAGGGAGTTCACTGTTGTTCCGTTAACCCACACAGTGGAACTCCTGGATAACACTGGGAAAGCGTGCCTTTCCAGGGGAGAGGGACGCTGCGGAAGCCACATCCTGCCCAAAGGGAGGTAACATGTGGAGAATACACATATGGACTGGCCAGAAGGGCAGTGCAACATATGGAATGTCACTGGGGTGGCTCCAGCCTGAGAAGGGGGAGGCAGCACCAGACAGTGACGGCAGAGCGGACTCTGCCAAGGGAAAGACACGGGCTCACCGCAGGGAGCTGGTCGTGGAAGAATACTCATATGGGATCGCCGCAGGAATCACCACATATGGAACCCAGCCTAGCACAAGTTACACAGGCATACGAGCACTAGGCCTGGCGTCGGACGCTCCGCAACGTCCGACTGCCGGAGGGGTGCGGAGGAACTCACAGGGTTCGCCAGAGTGGGGAACTCGACTGGAGCAAAAAAGCGCACGTATCCGCTCGCTGGAGGGGAGTGGCGCAGCAAGCCGACACAAGAGCGGAAACTTCGGTGTTACCGGCTGGTTGAAGCGAGCACACAGGAAGAAACCGGCTCAACACGTAGGCTATAAAATCTAGCGAACGTGTTAGGTGTCGCCCAGCCCGCAGCTCTACAGATATCTGTCAGCGAGGCGCCGTGTGCCAGCGCCCAAGAAGAAGCGACACCCCTAGTGGAGTGGGCTCTCAACCCGGGCGGGCAAGGCACGCCTTGGGCTTCGTAAGCCAAGGCGATGGCATCCACTATCCAGTGGGCCATCCTCTGCTTGGAGACAGCCTTTCCCTTCTGCTGGCCTCCGTAACATACGAAGAGCTGATCTGAGGTCCTGAGGCTTTGCGTTCTGTCCACGTACAGACGCAGAGCGCGGACGGGACAGAGAAAAGCCAGGGCTGGGTCTGCCTCCTCCGAAGGCAGCGCTTGCAGGTTCACCACCTGGTCCCGGAAGGGAGTGGTAGGAACCTTGGGCACGTATCCGGGCCGGGGTCTCAGGATCACGTAAGAGTTAGCCGGGCCGAATTCTAGGCACGATTCGTCGACCGAAAATGCATGCAGGTCCCCTACCCTCTTGATGGAGGCCAATGCAACCAGGAGTACTGTTTTACAAGACAGAACATTTAACTCAGCTGACTGCAAAGGCTCAAAGGGTGGTCTCTGAAGTGCCGAAAGGACCAGAGACAAGTCCCAAGAGGGTATAGAGAGTGGGCGAGGAGGATTAAGTCTCCTTGCTCCCCTCAGGAACCTGACGATCAGGTCATGCTTTCCCAACGACTTACCATCAACTGCATCGTGATGTGCGGCAATGGCGGCAACATACACTTTAAGGGTGGAGGGAGACAGCCTTCGCTCCAACCCATCCTGCAGGAAGGAAAGCACGGCTCTGATCGAGCAAGTTCGGGGGTTCTCCTCGTGAGAAGAACACCATTCAACGAATAGGTTCCACTTCAATGCATAGAGGCGCCTCGTAGAGGGGGCTCTGGCTGAAGTGATGGTGTCAACTACCGCTGGGGGTAGGTCACCTAGAACCTCCGCGTCCCGTCCAGGGACCAGACATGGAGTTTCCAAAGGTCCGGACGCGGGTGCCACAGGGTGCCCCGTCTCTGAGAGAGCAGGTCCTCTCTCAGAGGAATGGGCCAGGGAGGGGCTGTCGCGAGGAGCACTAGTTCGGGGAACCAGGTCCGGTTGGGCCAATACGGGGCAACTAACACGACCTGCTCCTCGTCCTCCCTGACTTTGCACAAAGTCTGTGCAAGAAGGCTCACTGGGGGAAACGCATACTTGCGTAGGCCCGGGGGCCAGCTGTGTGCCAGGGCATCCGTCCCTCGGTCAGGGAATAGAACAACTGGCAGTGAGACGTGTCCGGGGCGGCAAACAGATCTACCTGTGCGGTCCCGAAGCGCCTGAAAATCAGCTGGACCACCTGGGGATGGAGTCGCCATTCTCCCGGTAGCACCTGCTGCCGTGAGAGCTCGTCGGCTGCACAGTTGAGCAGGCCAGGGATATAAATGGCACGAAGCGACCTCAGATGCTTCTGACTCCAAAGGAGGAGATGGCGGGCGAGTTGTGACATGCGGCGGGAGCGTAGACCACCCTGACGGTTGATGTACGCAACGGTCGCAGTGCTGTCCATACGGACCAGTACATGCTTGCCACGAAGCGGCGTTTTGAAGCGGCCCAATGCAAGATGTACTGCTAACAACTCGAGGCAATTGATGTGCCAATGCAGTTGAGGCCCCGTCCACAGACCTGAAGCTGCATGCCCGTTGTACGTGGCCCCCCAGCCGGTGGCAGAGGCATCCGTGGTGACCACAGAGTGCCTGGACACTTGTTCTAGGGGAACACCTGCCCGCAGGAACGAAGGGTCTGACCACAAGCTGAGAGTTTGGCGACAGTGCGGAGTCACTTGGACCCGGCACGAGCCGCTCTGCCACGCCCATCTCGGGACTCGATCGTGGAGCCAGTGTTGGAGCGGTCTCATATGAAGCAATCCGAGCGGCGTTACCGCGGCTGCAGATGCCATATGCCCCAGGAGCCTCTGAAACAGTTTCAGTGGAGCCACTGTTCTGCGCCTGAGCGTGCTCACGCAGTTCAACACTGACTGGACGCGGGCCTCTGTGAGGCGCGCTGTCATGTTGATCGAGTCCAACTCCATACCGAGAAAAGAGATCCTCTGCCCGGGGGTGAGTTTGCTCTTTTCCCAGTTGACCCGAAGCCCTAGGTGGCTGAGGTGACTGAGCACCATGTCCCTGTGTTCGCACAACTGCTCTCTCGACTGGGCGAGAATAAGCCAGTCGTCGAGGTAGTTGAGGATGCGAACACCACGCTCGCACATGGGAGCAATGGCTGCCTCCGCAACTTTCGTGAAGACACGGGGCGACAGGGCCAGCCCGAAGGGTAAGACCTTGTACTGATATGCCCGTCCCTCGAACGCAAAGTGAAGAAACGGTCTGTGTCGAGGGAGAATCGAGACATGAAAGTACGCGTCCTTCAGGTCGATCGCTGCAAACCAATCTTGGGGACGGATGCACTTGAAAATGCGTTTCTGCGTAAGCATCTTGAACGGCAGCTTGTGAAGGGACCGGTTCAAGACACGCAGATCCAAGATTGGCCGTAACCCACCGCCTTTCTTGGGTACAATGAAGTACGGGCTGTAGAAGCCGGTCTTCATATCGGCTGGAGGGACCGGCTCGATCGCGTCCTTCGCCAGTAGGACTGCGATCTCTGCCCTGAGCACAGGGGCACTGACCGGCGAAACGCGGGTAAACAGAATGCCCCTGAATACAGGGGGGCGCCGGGCGAACTGAATCGCATAGCCGAGTCTGACAGTACGGATGAGCCAGCGAGACGGGCTGGGAAGCGCTAGCCAGGCTCCCAGACACCGCGCAAGCGGAATCAACGGCACCACAGACGTACCCGGGGTGGGGCAGCGCGGCGGAATGCAGGGACCCGACTCGGACGGCACAGCGGCCCGGAGTGGGGTCTGAATGTGTGGTGCAACACGTACCTGCTTCCGTCGAAGGGCAGAGTGAGTGTGTGGAGGCGGCAGAGCGTCCGGAACACAGCCACTGCTGCTCGCTGGCGATGAGAGAGGGGCTCGAGGGTGACAAGGCATAGCGTCGTCGACCGTCAAGCGCGCTCTCTTGGGACCCAGAGGTTTCAGAAATTGCTCTTTTATTGAATATGTGGGTACCACTGAAGGCAGTGGCGGAAAAGGAACAAAAAGAAACAAAGGATTCTCCACCCGGCCCTCCACCGGGGGAAGGAGCGGTGCCCTCACCGTCTCCTGGAGAGCAACTTGATCCACCTCTGGGTCGCCCGTCTCAGGGTCGTTTGCACCTGCGCTTACCACCTGGTTTGGTAGCGGCCTGGACGGGCGTGGCCGACTTCCTGCGGCTTGCTCCACGCTGAGGCCTGGATGGTGGCTGCTGCTGCTGAGGCTTAGCGGGAGCGGAGGACGCCGCAGGAGGACGGCCTCGGCGACGAGCGGACGGAGGGTCTGCGGCCGGCGGACGGGAGGAAGCAGCGGGGGTCCGCCGGGGCAGGATGTGTCGGATAGCCTCCGTCTGCTTCTGGGCGGCCGAGAACTGTTGGGCGAAGCTCTCGACCGCATCGCCGAATAACCCAACCTGGGAGAGAGGGGCATCCAGGAACCGATATTTATCGGTGTCCCTCATGTCCGCCAGGTTGAGCCAAAGGTGGCGCTCCTGGACCACCAAGGTGGACATCGCCTGACCAACGGAACGCGCGGTTTCCTTCGTCGCCCGGAGGGCGAGGTCAGTAGCCACGCGGAGCTCCCGGAGGAGCTCTGGGTCAGAACCACCCTCGTTCATGTCCATGAGCGCCTGGGCCTGGTGGACCTGCAAGAGCGCCATGGCATGGAGGGCGGAAGCAGCCTGTCCACAGGCCTTATAAGCCTTCGCCGTGAGACCGGATGAAAACTTACAGGCTTTGGACGGGAGGCGCGGATTACCCCGCCAGGAGGAGGCGGACGCCGGACACAGTTGCATCGCGACAGCCCGCTCCACCGGGGGGATATCCACATACCCCTTAGCTGCCCCGCCGTCGAGGGTGGCGAGGGGGGAGGAGCTACTAGAACGGATTCGGGCACTATACGGTGCCTTCCACGTCCTAGAAAGCTCCTCATGCACCTCCGGAAAGAAAGGTACCGGGGCGGCGCACTGAGAACCAGCACGGCCCGCCCCGAGAAACCAATCGTCCAACCGAGAAGGTTCGGGACGTGGCGGAGGATTCCACACAAGCCCGACCTTCTCGGCGGCCCGGGAAAGCATAGCCGCCCACTCTGGATCCGGCTCGGACAACGCTACACACCCAGACGGGGGCAACGCAGCCGAGTCGTCATCTCCAGAGGAGTGAAGCTCCCCCTCCGATGCTGCGATCGACATCTGATCGTCAGCTGGCGCCCCAAAGGAAACGACCGGCCGTTCAGGAGAAGGACCGAGTCGATCGCAAAGGGGCGCGGATGGCAACAGCGCATGAGAGGCGTGAGGGGCCCGCGGAGATTGCCTCGACGGGGAAGCCCTCACGGTAATCCTCAGATCACCCTGGTCATGCGCCGAAGTAGGCCTATTCTGCAGGGCAGAATAAGCACTAGATCGGGGCATAGGCGAGGGGACTGCACCTCCCGTGAGGTAAGCGAGTCTCGATCTAAGCGCTGCCATAGTCATATTCCCGCAATGGGAACATGAACTATTCACAAAAGCTGCTTCAGCGTGTTGAATGCCCAAACACGAGAGGCAACTCTTGTGGCCATCTGCTGGCGCCAGGGAACGACCGCATCCAGAAACGCACAAGCGGAATGACATCCTGAAAAGGACGCAGGGTCACGCTTGTGTTGCTCTTTTAGTAAAATAACAAACAGAGGAAAGAAATAGACTCTTTAGTGCTGAAGCACCCAGGGGTAGCCGCGGTGTAATCGGGTACACTCTCAGATGAGGAACGCCCACGAGACCGACACACACACACACATAAACAGTGCCGTGAAAACGGCAGTTGTGGTAAAAGATGCTCGCGGCCACCACTGATCGCGCCGTCACACCAGCACTGCAGCAGAGTTCTCTTCTCCCTCTAGTTGTCGATAGAAACAACGTACAGCAGTCTGTAGAACTCAGAGTCAAACAAAGCTCGGCTCCGAAGCGAAAGACAATGAGTGCGTGCGTCCGCTTCCTGTTTATACCCGCGCTGCGGGGCGGGGCGCGTGACGCGTTTCACGCACGCCAACGTTCATTGGCTTGTTCTTTAGATACTCGAAGTTGATAGGGCTCCCTGAAGTGATCCCCTAACGTCGTCACGTCGACGTCACGACGAACGTGAGCGACTGAAGGGGAACAGTTAGTTAGGACAAGAACAATTTACATTAAAGCTTTTTTCACTTCCGTATGGTGTTTCTAGTTAGGACAGAGTATAAATGTCTATATTAAGCATCTGTGTAGATTTCGGCTGTTTGTTCGGTGTGCTGCAAATAAAAGAGTGCTTAATGTGAATTTCAATAGAGGCGCAGGTGTTGCGGAGCAAATCGAACACTTGACGTGAAGTCATGCGGAATGTGAAATGAATAAATGATTGATAAACTACACATATGGATGTAAATCTGTGGTCTGTCTCACTTGAGAATCACACACTGTGGAAAAGCTTTCTCGTTCTTTGTTTTTATATTCTCGGTGATGGAAAATATTAAAGGAAAAGTGATGGAATGGTTCAAAAGCATTAGTAGATGTTTCACATGCATATGCATTATTGAGACATGAATATGCATCGCTCCGACACTCAGGACCTGTCACGCTCACAGTCTTTATTTAGCATGGTTGTGTGCTGCAGTATAGTGTGTTTCTCTGGGGATCAGAGTCACAGACCGTTCAGACACTGACCCTAGATCCAGGTGCTCTACTCTATTATTACATCTATATTTGATAATGCTCAACAGCCACTAGGTTTAAACGCTTGATTTCTCTGTGCATAGCACACAGTCCACAGCCATTACATACATATGAGTCACTATACTAGCATTGACTTCTTATGTGATATATTCATTTCTACACTGTTAAAAAAACAGTGAACATTATTAATTTATACAGTGTAAGATAATAGGAATAACACCAGCTTCTTTAATTAGTCTCTAGACACGCGACTGAAGAGCGCGCCTCCAGGAAGTGCTGTCCTTCGCAGGCCAATCCCACTGAGATCCGCAGGCTTTCACGGAGTCTGTATGACTGTGTCCTCAAGTTGTTGGTTTTGACCTGATTTACTCAGAATCAACAAAGAGCCGGTCCGCCACAGTGCTGCGGTGAATCTCAAACAGGCACAGAGGTGACAAGAACTGTGTAAGAGACACCAGTGGGCAGGTGTGCATGATGTCGGATTGACAGCGGAGTTCAAATGCAACCCTCCACACGCCTCAAGCTCATGTGTGCGCGCTCATCCACATGTTCCACATGTGTGTACTGTAGGTAGCCGCTGGTCACTGATGAAAATGGGAGGGGGAAAGCCCATTGCATACACCAGGTGGCTTTCAGTCAGTTTGTGACACTTTTGCCATAGTGGGACTTAGGGAATTATGGAAGTTTGTGTTTTGATGGCAGTTGTGAGACAAGAAAGCAATAGAACGAGACCGTCTCAGAGGAGTTAACACAGATTCTTACCTGTCAGTATGAGAAAGGAGAGAAAAGTGTGTGTGTGTGTGTTTTACGTGTTTGTGTGTTGTTGTATGAAGTGAAGTCAGTGATCAGGAACAGCTAGACAGATCCTGGAGCGGTCATGCCACCCTGTCTGGACCTGTTCTGGTAGTCTGTGATAAGAAAAAGAGAGAGAGCAAGTGTTTTTTTTAAAGATCACTCATCAACGGCCAGGTCTTCTCAGCAGCGTGCTTGTTTTGAGGCAGTTCTTGCTATGATTTGGAATTTGAAAGTAACTGTAATGCTGTCCATATCCTTAGACAGAAGCTTATCTTTCAGAGTTCAGATCGTTCGATCATTTACTGAAAATAATCATTTATGATATTCGTTCCAACCCTGAATGACATTTTCTTCTGTGGAAATCAAAAGAAAGTTTGACTTTGAAGACTATGTTGGCCTTTTCACCGACTGTGGTTATGCATTTACACAGTTATTAACATCATCAATTTTTTTTTTTTTTGTAAATATATATATATATTATTTTTAATAAATTTGCTTTTGTAACATATACTCTGTGTTTTATTAACTTGGCATTAAATTACAGAACACTGGTAATTCTGCTGTGTGAGTGACAGCAAGATTTCTTATTTCTGACTAACGTAATTAACACCTCAATATTTTTTAATTTACTCTTTTGGAAAGTTATAGAAACATTATTGGGACAAATGGCAACAGAAACATTTGCTGTTGTTTCCGCTCACCACTATAGAATATACCCAACTTTACTTCTGCGAACCACCAGAAATGTGAAAGCGTCTATGAAAAAGGACTGGCACTTTCAAGGAAGCATTATAAAAATATTAAAAATGTAGTCCATACAACTCATGCTGTGTGTTCCAAGTCGTCTGAAATAATGTAACAGCTTTGTGTCAGAAACTGACACAAAAATGTATTTCATTGTTCACTGAACTCGAGAACCAAATCAGTCTGATTTGTGAATGAAGCATTCAAACTGGTTTGTGAACAGGACATTATTCATTTGATTCAATTTACAAATTGGACATTGTTTCTTCTTTAATGAACTCTCATGAATCTGACAGGGGAAACGTCAATACTTTTAGTGAATAATGGTGGCTTGAAAAGACTTGGAATGTACTGCTCAAGTGGTATACCACATTTATGATGCCTTTCTGTCCTTTTTTTTGACATTTGAAAGCTTACATTTTGTGTTCCACGTAAAAAAGGAAGTCATGGTTTAGAATGTTAAATGATGTCAGTTTTCATTTTGAATGAACTATAAAGATCCAGGTCTTTCTAGCAGAGTGATTGTGTTGAGACAAGTATTATAATGCTGTACGTCTCTTCAGACAGGAGCTCTAAAGGTCATGTGTTAACAAAAATAGTTTTTAGACTGAGCACTGGTTTGCATGAGTTTTTTTACAAGGGTCTTTTGTTCCGCTGTCATATGACTTCCAGAGTTCTTATGACTTCTATAGTCTACCAGAACACTGCAGTTGTCACATGATTGTGGCTTTCTGATTTGTACTCTGATGTCTTTGTCTCTGTCTCCGTAGGTTGCCGAGGGAAGCTGTGTGGATTTGGAGCGTTGTGTGAAAGAGACCCGGCTGACCCCTCTAAAGGAGAATGTGTGTGTAAGAAGATTGTATGTCCGTCTGTGGTGGCGCCGGTGTGCGGATCCGACTCCTCCACCTATTCCAATGACTGTGAGCTGGCGAAGGCCCAGTGCAATACACAGAGACGCATCAAAGTGATGCGCAAAGGCCCCTGTGGTAAGTCCCTTCACATACTGTACACAAATCAGTGCATCTATTATTATTTCCAGTGAATTTAAACTTCCCTGAAAGTGAAGGCAGCGGTACATTTTAGTGTATAAAGACCCTTATATACTGTAAGCATAATAAAAATTATAAGCATGCCATTATAAAGTATAAGTTTTAAGTCGAGTTTGGAGTATCCAAACTTAAATTCAAGCATTTTTGATACAGACCATACAACAGTTATCCCCCTTATTATTAAATGTTTTTCCATATATGTATGAATCTCAGCAGGGATATATCATCTGTGGAGAATTTTGGAATTTTGTGTTTTCTACACTGTTCATCATGTATATTTCAATCAATTTGATTCCATGAATGATAACTAATATATGAAATGTTGCCCATAATTAAGCAGACTCCGTGGCAGTGGGGCTGGCCAGCGTGAGCCGTAATTACGTGATTGGGTAGAACATGCTGTACAAACCCTTCAAAGAGCTCTAATTAGCCACCTCACATGCTGTCTAGCAGGAAATATTCAGTCCTGAGGAATGAGAGCTCCGGCCTACCAGTGAACTCCAGCCTCCATTCAGAAACGCATTAAAGATCACACTGTCCCGTTGTGTTAATGCAGTTGAAGTTCGGCTCCATGCTAATCGCTGCTGGCTCCGCAGCAAGGCTTTAATGGGCAGTAGCCTCCCTGCTATTGCGCTAATGAAATTGACAGTGTGGCTATCAGGGGTCATATCTCTCTCGCTCGAATGAGATCAGCTGCTGTAGATAACGTGCGGTTCAGTGTTTCTCCTGGGCTGAAGGGTTGAGATGGGAACTGAGTCAGGTTAGCTGCCATATTTTGGTTTTACTCCAGTGGTGCAGCATCCAAGAATATTCAAGTAGAAATATACTACCATTTAAAATAACTTTTTTCTCTATTTTAATATTATTAAAAATGTAATATATTGCTGTGATGGCAAAGCCCAATGTTCAGTCTTCAGTGTCACATGATCCTTTAGAAATCTCTCTAATATGCTGATTTGCTGCTCAAGAAACATTTATTATTATTATGCTGAAAACAATTGTGCTTCTCAAAATCTTTGATGAATAAAAAGTTGAAAAGTACACCATTTATTTATTTCGTAACATTATAAATATTTACTGTCACATTTGATCAATGTAATCTATCCTTGCTGAAAAAATTATTAATTTCTTTAAAAAGAAAAATCTTATCTAAATGGTACTATATTAAATATGTATTAGTATATTTTTATATTTATTTTGTTTTTATATTTGTATGGTTTTATTTTATATTATTTCAATATATATATTTAGATAAGTAAATATTTATGTATAAAATAAATATATCAAAATGCAGTTCAATGCCCATAAGGAACTATTTAAAAATGGTAAGTTTTCTCAATTCACACTGCATTGGCAGGAGTGCCAAAGGGTTAATTTGGACCCCAGGCACGGGATAAGAGTGAGACAGAAAAGAAATACAGAGAGGTGCTCTGTTTTTAAAGATGAGCAGGGGAGCGTGGGTGCTCTGATAATATTGAACACCGATGGGTAAACAGAATCTCCAGCTGTTTGTGTAAGTGTGTGAGTGAGTCAGTCAGTCATTCAGAGAAGTCAGTTGAGTGAGTGAAGGAAAGAAGTGGTGTGTGTGTGTGTGTGTGTGTAGAGCTCATTTCAGGCTGGCCTTATGCTGGAACTCGTCTGTATTGGCAGCGGCGCAGCAGAGCATTGGTCCAGGGCGATTGATCAATGGAAGGATTGATCATATGTGTGCAGAGCACGTCTGGAATTACTGTGATTGCCAGGAGCGCTCTCTTTTCTCACTCAGTCTTTTTTTTTTTTTTTTTTTTACACATTAACGTCTCTTCACCTCCAGCCTGACTCGTGATGAAAACCACTCTTTAGAGTACCCACAGCACGGACTCGAAGGATGAGGTCAAATCTGTGCATCAAATATTCACTCCCTAAACCAGGCCTACAACTTAAACTAGCCGCCGAGGCTGAAACTGTCAGCTTCTGTTGTCTAAATGAGGTTATTCTGCTGTACAGAAGAGCGGGGGTGGAAAAGCCTTAACCTCAGGGTATCATGGGAAGCTGCTTAATGGAGGAATCAATATGTTTGTCTCGTTATTGACGGCTGAAACTGTGTTCCTTCACTTGGGAAGTATGGCTCATTTCTCTCAGATCCTTTACCCGCTGACACTTCAGGTGTTGATACTGTTGGACACATATGGTTTGCCTCTCGCACTCTCCATCAGCTGATTCTCACATCTTGATGCGCTACATGCGTTTTTTTAATGTCCTGTATTAATGTCAAAGCTGACTTTCATCCAAGCAGGTAACGGTTGCTGTTGCCATGAGAGACTGTTGATTTATGATCTTTCTTGCAGACACATCTCAGTCAATATTAAAGCCACTCTCTGAGTTTACCCCGAGGCTAAGTAGCATAGGGATACACTGTTTGAATGCATCATAATAGTGATTCATCTTAGAAGAAAAGGATAGATTGTTTTCAAAGAAATGGTTGATAAATAATGCTTGGATGTAGATAAAGATAAGCTTTGATGTAAGGTGACGTGTGCAATTTCTTTGGCAATAATGAAATTGCCAAAAATTATTATATTTATTATAGTATATTTATTTTCTGAAAATATTATTTAAAATCAATGCTTAAAGGTGTGAAGTGTTGCTGTGGAGTTGCTTTTCGGTTTCTCTGGTATTCTGGGTGGTTGTTAGGTGGTGTCTTTTGGCTCAAGTAAATATAAACGGAGCCTGCATAATATTCAGGTCAATGGGCTTGGCTGTATGATTTTTTTCTTCACTTTTTTGTGTTTTGTTTTGCCTTGTTCTGTATGTTTGTTTTTGTTTTCAGTGCGAAAATTGTAAGTTGCATCACTTAAAAATAGAATAGTTGATGATTTTATGTACAAGCATGCCTTGTCAACCTAAGACTGAGTTGTTTTGTCTGATTTGGTGTTAGATAAAGCACTGTTTTTAACATTTGAATAATGACACTATTGTAATTGGTTAAGGTGTGCGTGAATGCACTTTTGCTTCCCTTATTAAAGACATGGTGTGAAAACCAACGTCCTGTTTGGCTGATTGTTCCCCGTGATGGCTTGTTATTCAGGCACAGGCAGGGTCCTTGTGACACCTCCACAGCCACTGAGCTCGGCAGCCGCCGCCGATGGCACGTATCCAGCCCTGCCTCGTGCAAATGAGTTTTTCGCTCACCCGTTCCACCCCTGCGTCGGCTCCCGTGCTCGTGCGTGGAGACGCTCGCCACAACACATTCACCTGTCTCCGTGACAGGAGACTCAATTCACACTCATCAGCGCCTTCTCGGCTTCCCTACTCCATCTGCAGAAAAAAAACCCCGCGGTTCCTCGCTCTCAGACTAAATTTAGTTTTGGTTACGTCTACACAGTCTGGACCTATCCACCGGCACACAATTATAGCAAGATTGACTTTCTCCTTCAATAATGGAGTCCTCCATGAATTTAGAAGCAGATACTCTAGCAACATCCATCATAGTGATGATTTTTTTGTTCAGATCTCAAAGCTTACTCAGCTGAAAACCAGTGTGATCTTCTCATCTGAAAAATGTTGCTAATATGCTCCAGATGATTCTGCAATATGGCATTTGGGGTGTACGGAGGTCTGCACAGGGCATTAAACGCAAACCCACGTGTAAATGTGATGCTGTGACCAAAACAATTGGTCAAATTAAAACCAACCCCCCACTTGTTGGGTTTCATCTGGCTCAAATCTAGTATATCAAATGCGACCTGTCTTATAGCCTCACTTCCACACAGCCACTCTATATCAGCACACAAAAACACACAGACGTCAACTTGAATATGATCAATGCCATCATTGAGCTTCATTCTGTTGCTTATCCCCTGGAGAATGAGGATACTTCTTATTCAAATCTCTTTCTCTTGCTCTCTTCTTCTGTGTCGTCCTGTTCACTTCCGAAGGGGGAGGATGTAGTGTTGAAGTGAGATAAGGCAGATTACAGCAGGACGGGCACATTAAAAAGGCACATTTTCCACGCTCTCGCTTCTAATACCAGATGGGAGATGCTTTTACAACTTATTCATGTATTCATGCATTTGACTGGCCTGAATAATGCATTGTTATTTTTAACCCCTACTGCACTCGAGTGTAGTATTGAGTGTAACAATCAGGGACTTAGCAACCGTTATAACATTTTTGCCACTTTTAGACATTTCTGAGTGTTCCCTACCCAATTTGTGGACAATAATAATTGTATTGTAAAAGCTAAATTTTCTTGGCTAGAGTGCAGGGAAATAAAAATGTAGGTAGCTGCATAAAACAGTTTTTAGACTTACATTTGCATCAGCTGTTGATCGTAATCTGTGCGCTCCTAATATGGCTACTTCCCTGATGTCATCTAATTAACATGCATGAGCCAGGATGATCATTCATGGTAATGCCCCTTGTACCCATAGAGCACGGCAGTAAAATTCCCATTGACTGACATTTGAAAATTTAAATCTCTCCAGTTCTTATGATTGTATATATTTGACTATTTTGTAATGAACTATATAGAGAGATTAGATTAAAAGTCTAATATGTTTTTTTTTTTTTTATTACACAATTTACAATGCTTCATGGACTGCGTAGTTCATTGCCTATAATAGCCGTCCTTTTGGCTTTTTCTCTTATTTTCAAATGCTGTTTTGCTTCAAAACTAAGTTTGTAATGTGATTCATCTCGGAGCTGCTGGTTGGTCATTATGTCATTTAGGTATTATCTTCATGGCTCTTTATTGAAGTTATTTTTTTTCTTAAGGATGAAATGAATGGGGAAAAATCCTCTGGAATCAAGGCCAATGTGAGTGATGATTATTGCACGACTAATTTGAGTTAAATATTATATATGTTACGCCGCATTTACCACATCTGTACAGTTTGTCTACCATGTGCCTCCATTGATATTTGATGGCAGCGGTATGCTTCAGGGCACATTCTGTGCTTTTGAAAGCAAGACATAAAGACATCTTGATGGAACAATCGCAACTGATTGGTTATGATTATATTTTACCTTTGAAAACAGCGCTTGAATGTGCTTTGGGACTTAAACGCATGTGCTCACTGTGCCAGATAGTGATTATTGACTGCTACATTCAGTCTCTGTTTGTGTAGTACATAGTCAAACACGCTGCCACACACCAGCGACACAACCACTGCCCTTCCCATCGTCTTCATGATGATAAGCTGATATTTGTCCTCTTTCTTACCCCTTCCTTTTCTTTTCTCATCGTCTTCCAAAAGATTAGTACCTCTAAACAAGATGAGTTCATTTCAGTCCATAATTGCATTTCCCTCCAAGGATGTCCTTCTCTTCCACGACCTTTCTTGAATCACGTACGCAGACACACGCCACTTTACGCGCTGGCACATTCAAGCGTGCACGTGTACAGACCCGCCTGTGTCCACTCAAGGCCCTTTGTGGTAATCACAGAGGTGTATGCCCGACCTCTCTCAGGTTAATGCAGGAGAGAGCAGCTCTTCCCATCAGCCAGTGGGGTTCTGGTGACAAAGAGATGCTTCACCTAACCCTCTCTAAAGCTCTTTATGTCTCTTACAGTCTCCACAGAGCACACAGGTGCAGGAGAGGCCAGTCGGTGTGAGGGAGATTTCTTTAAAGTACTGTTCTCATTTATTTCATGCTGATGTAGAGAGCAGATAGATGATGGATGGATGGATGGATGGATGGATGGATGGATGGATGGATGGATGGATGGATGGATGGATGGATGGATGGATGGATGGACGGTGGATTGGAGGGTGGGATAGCTGGGAGTGATAGATAGATAGATAGATATAGATAGATAGATAGATAGATAGATTAGATAGATAGATAGATAGATAGATAGATAGATAGATAGATAGATGGATGATGGATGGATGGATGGATGAATGGATGGATGATGATGGATATAGATAGATAGAGATAGATAGATAGATAGATAGAATAGATATAGATAGATAGATAGATAGATAGATAGATAGATAGATAGATAGATAGAAAAGATAGATAGATAGATAGATGGATATTGGATGGATGCATATTGGATGGATGGATATTGGATGGATGGATGGATGGATGGATGGATGGATGGATGGATGGATGGATGGATGGATAGATATTAGATGGATGGATAAAAAGAAAGAAATGTTCTGTTTTAATGCATTTTTGCTATCCAAATTTTGTTTAAAGCTGCTATTGAAAATCTAATTCACGTCTCTCCTGACAGACCGTATATTATCAACTTGCAGAACGCATGAATACAAACTGATAAATGTGTGTGTGTGTGTGTGTGTGTGTGTGTGTGTGTGTGTGTGTGTGTGTGTGTGTGTGTGTGTGTGTGTGTGTGTGTGTGTGTGTGTGTGTGTGTGTGGTGTGTGTTTGAAGGGGCTTGCTTGAAGGAAAAGAAAATGATTAGCGTCAAATGTGCCTGCTGATTGAACTCAAAATTTGTTTGCAAGAAAAAAGAAAACATCTTTTTTTTTTTTTTTTATATTGCTTTTAGCCAAAACAAACAATTCCATCTTGGTCATTATGTTTGAGCACTGCAGTAACAGAGAGCAGTGCAGGGAAGGAACATGTAAGCTGTACGTGGCATTTCAAAATAAGGTTTCCTGCATCTTTCTTTGGCCACTATCATTTACATTTGACCTCTTGAAATCCCAAAGCAGCCGCTTTGAATCTGTTGACCTGTTTCTATTGGAGTGCAGTGCCTGGCTGAGCCTTGCAATTGTGTGAATAATTAATCATAACATAAAGTATTAGACTTAATGTTGGTTTGTGCTTTCAGCTTGTAGTGATGAGGTGTGCTGTTACTGTTTCACCTGGCAATTGATACAACAGGCAGGAAACAAAAATTGCATAGAGTTGTATTGTTGAAGAGCTATATTTAAAGACAACAACACTGGGAGTGGGCTCTTTTGACCTGGGCCTGCAAGCAACCACTCAAAACACCCTAGCAGTGCCCTGACAACTTCCGAGAACACCTAGCAGTACCCAAATGACACCATAGGAACCACTTAGCAATTACCCATTCCATCCACGAGAACACATAGTAAGCACATAGAAATGCCCTACAATACCCTAATAACCACCGGAACACCATAGTAACCACTCAGAACACCCTAGCAACCACCACTTAGCAATTTCTTCAGACCACCCTAGTATTTTGGCGGTATGTTTAGCACTACTTAAAATGATCAAAATATTTTTTTGCCTCCCGTTTTTACTTCCAGAATGTATAGCTATACATATATAAACCACTTTTTTGTTGTCTGAAGGGGCAGGGATTATGATTGAATTCATCTTGATTGTGATCTTTTTCCAGCCGTGTGGATGCATAGATTTGTCTTTTCCATTTTGAGCACACGCCGTCTGAATTAAATCCAGTCTTGAAAAGGCATTTGCAGTGCACTGCATCTGGTTAGCGCTGACTAAGGGGATAAACCTCGACTCTGATAGACATGTTTGGTAGTGTTTTAAGCCTGTGAGCTAACATAGTCCTGCTGGTCTTGCCCATGTTGTTACCTTTCCGACTTCACAGGCCCGAGGTCAGGAGGGGGCTATCGCAGGGAAGCAGAAGTGCCTGGCCTTTGAGTCCGACCACAAAAATATGTGTATTATCCATTTTTGTGCCTAATTTTCTTTATCCAAGGGCAACACTGAGGCATGCAAAGGAAGAAGACAGCTGCAGTCAAATAAGCCTTTGAAGAAATACATCAAAAGAACAAATCATTTCACCGTTTGAGGGATGACAAAAGCAGAGGGTGGGACACTGGGTTTGGAGGTCATCTGTGGATGTTCAGCTTCATTTCTTGGCTCGTCTCCAGTTTCCAGCATCGCAGCAAAGATTTTGAAAAACTTGAACACTTGGGGATATTAACGGATAGTTTTTTCTAGGCTTTGTAGGCCTTGTTATTCTGGGTTCAGTACAAGTTAAGATCAGCATTTGTGGCATAATGTTAATTACAACAAAGATTTATTAAAAAGAAGGGTAACACTTTACTTGAAGGGGTGTGCATAAGACTAACATGACACCTTCATAATCATGACATGACATATGTTATGAATATGAAGGAGGTTTTATGCATGTTTATGACAACTGTCATTAAGTGTCTTTCGCTCAATTATGGCATTTTAATGCAAATATGACATTGTTTGAGATGTCTTTGTTATGACCCCTTGACATAAACCAATACATCATAACCTGTCAGTGTCTTTGTCATGACAACTTGACATTACTAAGACAACACAACCTGTTATAAACATGACATAGCAGATTAATTATCAAACTTAAGAAACCACTTAGCTTTATTGGTTAACATTACATTAAACTGTCAGGTGGCTGGTTTTGACATTGGCTGTCATGAAGCCATTATAACTTTTTAATGACAATTCAATTTGTACCACTGTAGTTGAGGTCACGAAAAATATTAATGACACAGTTATAATGGCCTCATGACAGCCAATGTCAAAACCAACCACATGACAGTTTAACTTAATTTAATGTCAAGTTGTCATGACAAAGACACTGACAGGTTATGATGTATTGGTTTATGTCAAGGTGTCATAACAAAGACATCTCAAGCAATGTCATATTTGCATTCGAAATGTCATAATTGAGCGAAAGACACTTAATGACAGTTGTCATAAACATGCATAAACCCTACTTCATATTCATAACATATGTCATGTCATGGTTATGAAGGTGTCATGTCAGTCTTATGCACACCCCTTCAAGTAAAGTGTTACCAAAAGAAGCTAAATTAAGGTTACACTGAGGAACAATGGAAGCAAATGTGGCCAATCTGTAAACATTAAAATACTCACTGTTTCAGTAGTATTGCCATAAGATCTAAACGATATACACGTTGGCATGATTGTAGTGTCTCTTGTGAAAATCACTTTTCTGTGTAGTTACATACAATTTTACAATTTTATTGCAATGACAACCAAACTGCAAAAAAGATGTATACCCCTTTACAGCTCAAAGAATATGGACGTTTTAACAGAAGAGTTAAAGTCGAGAAGAAACTGACAACATAGCAACAGACCTTTTTTTCAAAACTGTGATGTACTGTACATCCAATTGAAGCGAATTATCAATAAAGAAAAATGTAGGGCAGGGATTTGGTTTAGTCTATCGAGTGTTGATTGGATGGAGGCAGATCTAAATGCGAGCTTGCGGTCGATTGTAAGAAAGAGGCAGAGTTTATTCTGACGAAATGATTGGGTAAGTCTGGCATACGTCACACGAGAGACGTGCCATTTCATTGGAAGATTGAGTTCTGATATTTGAATCAATTACAACATCAAAAATGTAAAAAAATAAATAAAAATAGCATGCACAGATGAAGGTTTAAAATAACATGCATTTAGAAATGGATGTTTATAAGAAGTGTTTTTTAATCAATTGTTATACTTTACATTTATTCGCTTCTTCAATTCCATTATAAGTGCCTTATCGTAACCTTGATTTCGCGTTTTATTCTTGTTTTTATGAACAAATGATTTTGAATAATTCTTTGCTATTCAACTACATTATGCCACCAAATGCTGTCGACCATGGTTAACCTGTGTTGGAGCCAGAATATTCCTTTAAGAACCGAGGAGATGAAATCTGCACCACCCGAAGCTCCTCTAAAGCCTTCTTAACACATACGCGCCCGGGTCTCGCAGTGCATGGCGGGTTGTGTCGAACCCATCCTGTCAGGATCTCGTAGCGGCCGCTGACAGCTCCCTGCACGCATTAAGCATTAATACATCCAGCACTAACACATTATCACAGCACTGTCGGAGAGGCGGATCAGTGGAGGCTTCAATTCCTCTCAATACGTTTATGCCTTTTTCCCACTTATTATAGGTCCTATTATTTCGTACTTCATTCCTGCCTTTCTTTTCTCATTGTCTTGAACCTCTTCAGAACAGGAGAAGAGCAGTTAATTGGCTGTGAGAGACATTTCCAGTTCATCAATGGGTAACTATAAGCTCCGGCTCTTTCCTCAGGACACTGTATTTCCATCCCTGAAAATGAGCACTAAAGCACAAGGAGGAAACGACTCATCTCCGTGGTGACCCCAGCGATTCATAGCCTTACGGTTTGCGACGCTGGGCACATTCTAACAGGCAATTTGCCTGCTTGTCTCAGCCTGAGAGGGCGGCTTATCTGTGCTAACACAGGGGAGAGCCACATACGCACCTTATACCAGGCGGCCTTTTGCATTTTAATCAGCTCATCCTTTTCCTCAATGCTCATCAACTCTCAGCGACAATAGGTGGAAAAGCTCCGACTGTTATTTAATGGGTTCGCGGAGGCAATTCTGCGTGCTGTCACAAAACAAACAAAATGCTACTGAGAAGGACGCTGTTTATGCGGATTGTCTGAGTTTTTGAATGTGTACTTTCTGACAGATGCAGCAGAACTAATTTAAAGAACTGCTTTTGATCAGACTGATGAAATCAAATGTCTTGGAGTTTGGCTTTTGGGAAGGAGGCCAATCTGTTGAAGTGGAAGTAATGAGTCAGAGCACAGTTGCCAGTAGTTATGATTGTGAAGATGAAGAAAGTACTAGAATGCGTTAGTCAGACTAAAGGCTGTCATACTAAACACTAAACAGACTTGTTTGTTATTTTAGGGAAAATATATATGCATATATATAGACGGGAGTGAGGTCACAACATGCAACATGTTAGGGATGAATCATTTAGCACATTTTTTATTTACATTTAAATAAAAAGCTAATTTAAAATATATATTTTTAAATAACGTATAGACTGTGAGGATGCATTTCTAAAGTTTTTATATTTTTGTTTTTTAATGTATACTTTGTGTTATATATCCTTGGCATTACATTTAAGAAAACTAGCTGCTGTGTGGGTGTTTCACAAATTTGTCATCGTTCTCTCTACTGCCCACTGTAATTAGTCTCTTGAAAATGAAAACAAAAAAAAAACTGTTAAGCAAAAAAAAAAAGTTTTTTTTTTTCACTTTTGGAAAACTAATCTGAGATCATAGGCATGCAAATAAATAATAAATAAATAAAATAGTTTCCATTGTCTGCTAAATAAGTTTACCCAACTATGACAATTTTCGCTTCTGAGAAGCCTGGAAAGGATCCTTATTGTTTATTTTTTTTTTTTTTATATTTTATATATTTTTATATATATTTATAATATTTTTAGTTTTTAGCATTCTAATAAAGAATAAATAATGATGTACATTTAACTGAGATCATATTTTTGACTGTATTTCTTTTTTTTACAATAAAAGTACCAGGTGTACAATACTGGTCAAAAGCTTGGAAACATTAATATTTTTAATGATTTTAAGAGAAGTCTCTTATGCTCATCAAGCCTGCATTTATTTGACAAAATATTGCAATGTAAAATAATGGTTTGATGAGCATAAGAGACTTTTTTCAAAAACATTAAAAATAGTAATGTTTCCGAACTTTTGACCGGTACTGTACATACAGTATCAGTGCAGATGTTGGGCCTTCAAATATGGTCTTAGTCAAAGAGGGGCCTTGAGTCAAAGTGGTTAAGAACCACTGCACTAGACTTTTTCACCACACCGTATCACTCATCTTTCCTTCAGCATTGCTACAAAGTGTAAAAATGCTGCCTGTGTGCGGATGTTGTGTGTGTGTATTAGCACTTCCCCCACACAAACATTCACAATGAGTTTTTTGGAAGTGCGACTGGTTGGTTAGTTAGCGGGCCCAGGCTGATGAAGTGTGAGGTTCAGACGTGCAAAGACGAGGGAGGCACAGTCGTCTTTTTTTAGCGAAGGAGAGGAGTAAAAGAGAATGAACACTTTGATCACACAACACACAAAAGCGCCACTGATCTCATCCTTACGATGCCGCTTGCCAGGTTTATCACATGCGTGTGAGTGGGTTTGTGTGTGCGTGTCACACTGCAAAAGTGGAGCGTGGTCCTTAGAGAGAGGCAGAAACCTTTAATTAAACAAGTGGGTTCTCTTAGCAGATTTACACAAAGTAAAACCCACAAATGATGGCGGAGACTGTAGGCTGATATGACGCACGGGAGAGGTGAAAACAGGGACGGAGATAGTGAGAATGAATTAGAGTCGATAGAATTTGTGGGGACGGTCGGAAATGAAACTAGCCCCGTCTGAAGTGACACGGTCCGTTCACTCTTTAGCGTCTCAGTGTTTGTCAGTGCCTCATGAATATGTATCATCTAAATAATAATGATAATAATCAAATGAGTATCAAAAAATAGAAATGTATTTCAGTTAAATCACCCTGGTGTATTACAAATTAAAACTTCCACTTTTATGTCATATATTGGCTTGACTTGATAAATCCAAAACAAGATTCTTGACACAGATGAACGATGAAATCACATTTAATACAATCTAGGAATAATACAGAAACACCAGCATGAAACGTTAAAGGGCCCCAGTTATGGATTTTTGAAAATGACCTTTCATGTAGTGTGTAACTTAGCTCTTAAGTGAATGAAAACATCCTGCAAAGTTTTAAATATGAAAGTGCACCGTATACAAAGTTATTGTCTTTCAAATGTAAGGGTCGACTCTGAGTCAATTAAATGAATCGTTTTTCAAACGAATCGTTTTTCTGTTTCGTTGTGACGTCAAGACGAAACATTAGTATATTGCACACGCGGACACCAGGGAAAACTTGAACCTAAAAAACATGCACTTGTTAATGTTGATGATGAGGAATTACAGTTGTAACATCTTATAATGTACCTCAAACTGAGTAGTGTATCACTGTGAAACGTTCTGCTCAAGTCGTCCTTTCGATGGAGGTTCGGGTTGAATAACTAGTTCTTCCAGAGTTTCATCATCGGACTCGCGCTCGCATTAATATGGTCAAATCGACGTTATTGTTTGTTACTGTGTTTAGTTTACAGTGGAGGAAGCATAGACAGTAAAAGAAATGGACACAACGACTCCATAGATTTCAATGGAGAAAAGTGAAGCCAATTAGAAGCACTCACTTCCTTTTGACTGAGCGTACTGCGCAGGCTCAAACTGAGCTTGACGACGTAGATGTGACGTAAGTAACCAGTTGTAAGTCTTCTAGTAGCTGTGCCAAGAGGAATCTGAATCATTCCCTTCCGAATCTTGCAGAGACGGAGAGCGTGAGTAGGAGCTGTCCATGAGCTCGCAGCACGATCAACTTTATGACTCTCTATGGGCTTCTCCCTTGACTTTATGCCTCCACGTCCCCCTGATTGCCTGCGAGCTTCTCCTCCTGTCTATACGGTAATTTCTCTACTGTGCGACAGAGAGTCGCGTGGTAATAATGCAATCGTTAGGCTATTTTTACAAAAACGGCTTCTACAGGGCCATAACGTAAGATTCAAAGTAATGGAGCCTTTTATACATTGTCATGTTTCTTGAGAAATAAGTAATGGACAAATGGAATCGTTGGACTCCTCAGATGTAAGGTTATTCGCTGTCAAAGTGACGCCAAAATGAATGGGAGTCAATGGAATGCTAACAGCAGGTGATGGTCTGCTACAATGGCGGCCCGCAAGGGAAGCTTCAGTTTCCTGCTGATGGATTACCTCATTGGGTAGGAAACCTCAGGACAAGCAGAGCTGACGTTGTTATGGCAATGGGCGTTTTTGTTCTCGACGTGCCGTTACACGGTAGGCCAATCATAAGAGACTGAGCTGTCTGGCCAATAAGAACAGAGTACAGTAGCTTGCGGAAAGGAGGGATTTAGAGAGATTGATTCATTTGACGAGTAGTTTGAGAATCATTGAAAATCTGATGATGTGCAAATGTATATTATGAGGAAATGAATCATTTCATCTTTGATGCATGTAAACATGTTGTAGGAGACTCCACAACAACATTAGGAAACTTTAAAATAGCATAATAGGGGCCCTTTAACAAATAAATAGAAAAACTTCTCGTGCTGGAGACCCTGCCTTCTTTTCCATTCATAACAAGTTATTGTGTACTATAGTAACTAACTGCAATAGCCTACTACAGTAACTATTATGTGTCTTGTGTTTTTAATAGCAAAACGGCATTCTGTGTGATCATCCGCTTACACCTGTCAATCGGACATCATTTTTTTTTAAAGAAAATAAGCTAAAATGCTTCTCTTAATCCAGGAGGATGAAGGAAAACATCTTAGCGTTTAAAGATATTTTCTAATAAATGACAACACACAGTTTATCTGTATTTTGGTACTGATGTGTGAATGGTATCTTACTGGTAAAAAGACAAAACGCTGTTGCTTGTGTGATCAGCAAGTTTGTTTATTTATGGTACTTTTTAGGGATGCACCGATACCACTTTTTCCAGACCGAGTCCGATACCGATACTTTCATTTTTGGTACTCGCCGATACCGATACCGTAACCGATACCTGTATTTTTAATTTTCAATTAATTTTCAATTCATGCATTTGTAATTTTTAAATGTATTGGTAGAGAAACCAAAATAATATCAATCATATTAGTTGTTTATTAAATTTAAACTTAATTAGTTCAACAAATATATATTTCATGCTTTGCATATTTATTACTGCATAAATTAAATATATATGGATCTTTTTGTAAAGTTGATAGAGGTAGCCTATTTAGCCAAGAGCAGAGAGTAATTTATTTGTCGTTTGTTTGATTAACATTAAAACACAGCAGCAGATGTATTAAAGTGCCGCCCCTTTAAGGCCGAACGCACTGACGCCATTTGAAATATACTGTCTACGTTCACTTGAAATATATAACAGACTTTTACTAGGATACTCGCCAAGACACGTGTTTTTACATAGATTTGTGTGAATTCGTCCGTACAAGCGCAATGCGTGAAACACTTCCATTCAGTATTCGCGCGCTGTCTGATGGTTTTCGGGGCGCGCGCTGTGGATGTTTGAAGTTCATGGAAATTCTTGACCTGCAAATGTCCTGTAATAATGTAGGCAAGCACTCGCTAAACATAAGGTAACAGTTCATGTTTTACTTACATATACGATTTACTTTTAATCCAAATAACACGTGCTGAGTGAACGATCCGCAATCAACAGCATTCAACAGAAGTGCGCTCTCTCTCTCTCTCTCTCTCTCTCTCTCTCTCTCTCTCTCTCTCTCTCTCGTCAGTTAACGTTATTAATAAGCTACATGCCTCGTTTTACTTGATTTGCCATTGACATCCGACTGAACTACAAACTTTCCACTGACGTCTGTGAAAAAGGGATGCGCTCGACCAGCTCGCGCGTCTGGGTCGTAGCGCGCTCAATCCTCTGCGTGTTTTTCTCTTATCAGCTTGCGCACCATATAGTTATATAGACGACGCCTTAATATATTCTGTTTAATATTCCACTGATAAGATACATTTATTTCATATACAGCCTTCTTTTTTTATCCCCATTATAATTTCTGACACTGTACACATGCTGCCTGCCTGGTATCGGTTGTTGGTATCGGGGCATTTTTACGAGTACGAGTACAAGTACTTGAGCTCAGTATCGGGCCGATACCGATACTGGTATCGGTATCGGTGCATCCCTACTTTTTGTCATTTTTTAACTTGAAAGCCCCAGCTCTCATTCACTTTCATTATATGAAAATGAGTGGCCAGGATTTAAGGTCTTATTGTGTTCCACAGAAGTTATCCGAGTTTGGAAACACATGAGTAAATGATGACAGAAATTTCATTTTTGTGTAAATCATTTCTTCAACTTCAGTGTTGGAATGTTTAATAAGAAATAGACAAAGTCTTTTGCAGAAAAAACAGGGCTTTCTTATTTTCAGAGTGGAAAAAAGCTTATTATGTCCCTCCAGCATAAGGACGGGTACGCTGAAGCATAGCAATTGAGAATGTTTTGTGAATGCAAAGCTTGCTTGAAATGGTCCGTGGTGAATTAGAGTGACTTGTTTGTACACCCACCCAGCTGTGTCCAAATATTCAAGTCTGGGGTACTGAGCTGTTCTTCAGCCCTGGTTAAGCCACTTCACTCTGCCATCTGTATCGACACGGGGCACGTCTGAGCCGTGTGGAGGTGCTGGGAGGCCGTTCCTCATTTTAACCCAATTTTATCTCAGTAATAGCGTGGATGTTTGGAGCTCACTCTTGAACTCCCACCTTAAACATACCTTATAGTATGAACATAAGCTATTCAATTACTCAAACACAACCAAAAGTGAATCATGAAATTAGCACTGCTTGCTTACCCTCAACATTAAATATAACATTTTGTGTACTGATTCATGTGTACTGGATGAATGAATAGGTATCAGCGTACTGTATAAAACTTAAAGGTGAGTATGTGATTTGCAAAACGGCCGGCAGATTTTGAAAATACACAACTCATAAGGTCCTACCTTCTCTCCTCCAACACTGGCCCTGACTCCACCCATTCGAAAAACATGGACACGCAATCAAGCACGAGCTCCTCTCTCATCACATACCCCACCTTTAAGGATGATGGACTCTTTTGACCAGCAAGCAACCACATAGCAACACACTATTATGGCATCAAATTTTATGCAGGCATTTTCTCTATCTCTTGTTTTTCAGCCCTGAAGGACCCGTGCAGTGAGGTGACCTGTAGCTTTGGCAGCACTTGCATCCAGTCATCAGACGGCCTGTCCGCCAAGTGCATGTGTCCTCTGAGTTGTGAGAACGTCCCCAAGCACGTGGTGTGCGGCAGCGATGGCCTGGACTACCAAAGCGAATGTGAACTCAACATGAAAGCCTGTGCCACCCAGAAGAACATCCGTGTGCATCACCAAGGCCGCTGTGGTGAGTCTGTGGAGCCTTTAAATAGTCAGTAGCACTGCATTTACTGTCATTGTCACATGTTACCAATCTTACCATTCTAACATCGCAGCTTTCTTCAAAATTATGGCAAGTTGGTTTGGCTGCTTGTAGAATGCAAGGCAGTGTTGTTTATATATATATATATATATATATATATATATATATATATATATATATATATATATATATATATATATATATATATATATATATATATTTGCAAAAGTTAAGAAACTTTAATATTATGGTTTTAAATAAATTATTTGCATTAAATTACATTAAGTTAAGTTAACAAGTAATGTATTTCTTGTTATAGTAGTTGAAAGAAGTTCTGTGATTATGTAACACATTACTTCTGTTGCATTACCCCAGTGTGATTTTAGATTTTGAATGCTTGTTATAGAGTATTGTGGATGAATTTTAAGTAAAAAATTCAGCAGATCAATTATTCCGCTGAAAGCTCCCGGCACGTCACACCTCGCCATGCTAGCTGTCTGGATTTTTGAGCTCTTCTTTGATTAAATCCTCACTGTTTCATGTTAGTGGAGAGTTTGAGTCATGGGGACAGAGTGCCGTTCATGAAAAGCCCTCTTCCCACCCTGGACTGCCTAATGACATTTCTCTTCCACACTGTCTGACTAGCTGTCAGATTCTTTTTTTCAGCTTATTCCGCCCCTCTCTGGCATTTCAGGGTTTTATTTTGATCTCTTTTATTCGTCTGTACTCATGAGTTACAGAGGTTAAGTCCATGCTTTATGTCTCCCTATATGTGTTCTAGTGTTTATGGACCTCTGTACACTGCACTTTCAGATCATTAGGCATCTTCAGTTTGCAGGGATCCGTTGTTTCCTTATTGCATAACAAAGATCAAACACTCCCTCTTATTTAACCTTGCCGTTTTTTATAGTTTTTTTTTTTTTTTTTACCAGACATGGTGGTTTTATCTTGTTTGGAATGCAGTGTGGTTAGATGATCATCAGGCTCTTTTCTTTAGAGAGTCTGAAGTGCAATTTTTTTTTCTATTTTTGTCTTGTCAGTTAAAGAAATATCAATTTACTTATTCATTTTCCTAGAGTTTTTGTCTTAAATTAAGTGGATTTACTTCATTGGCATTGGAATTGTTTGCAATGCACAAATCTAAGAAATGTTAGAGAGGTTTATCAAGTGTTTTATGTATGTTTATGGAAAAAATACCATTTAAGAAGATGCTTTTTGTTCTATATTATTTTATTTATTTTTCGGAAAGAAAGGCTTGAGTCTTGCCTGTGTGACATTGTTGTGTATCCTGCGGCAAAGCGAGGCAGACAGACTGAGAGGGAAGTCACCTCTTGTAAATGATGGCTCTCTGGGCGGCAGGGCTGGATGAATGCCTCGGGTCCCTGAGGAAGTCTGGAGTATGTTTCTCAGTGGAGAGTGTCTTTCAGTTTAATCCCCATGGGAGTACAAAGCACCAAGGAGGACAGAGAGCAACTCTAAATCTAACTTAGAGACACCATCCTTGCGGTTACTGACACTCGGATTCTATCATGCAAATGCAGCCAACACATACAAATGTTATTTTTATCACTGAGGGACACCCCATTGGCTTTGGTATTGTTTTAATACACTTATGACACATATATGTGAAAGTTATGTCATGTGTTACTTATTGTGTTAATTATTATAAGCAAACATCCTTAAAAGAGGATACATTTACTTGAGAAGCAATAACAATATATATTTTTTGTCTTTTTGTTTCAGGAAAACATGTAAACATTTTAAATACTGTATGAGATAATTTTGGCTTCTTGACTAGATTTATTTCAAATGTATCTTGTTCTAAGGATATTTTTTCTAGAAACCAAGTCAAAAATATTATTAAGATGAAAAAAATGTTCACAGAGAATAGAGGAACAAAACAAACAAACCCAGACAACCAATTGTACAGCAGGACATGGGCCACAGTTATTTCAAAGCACACTTAGAGGCATTTTTGACCGGCTCTGTATACACATTCATCTCTGTAAACCGTGGTTACAGCTACTGTTCCTCCAACACATGCATTAAGGTCTTGGCCAGCAACCGTCAGGCACACAGATACAGGGCAGGACTAATGGAGCGGCCTCATACACACTCCCTGCTGGAGCGGGGCTCAGTGTGTCTGGCTAATTACAGAACCCCTGTATGGCACTGTTAGGCAGCGATATACTGAATGCTGGCTCCAGCCAGCCTCTCTTAATGGGAGCTAATGGTTTCTCCAGTAGTAATGGCTGGCTTGCGTGGCGAGATGTTGTTGGAGTTGCTGCCCGCATTGTGCTGGACCCTTTTGGTCGAGCTCCACACTACCCTCCTTTGAGAGCCGTCCTATTATTGTGTTAGTATACACCAGTCCCTAACCTGCATGGCATCAACACTTCCTTTCAGCACGCCACTCTCCCTGATATTTTATGTCCAATGCATGTGTCTTTGTTTTTAATTCAGAGCCTAAGAAATATTGAGTTTGATTTGTGTGCATTTATGATGGGTTGCTACCAGACTTATCAATTTATAGTGTAATTAGTCGACTTTGTTCAGACAATCCACTGGCTAACTCTTAAAATAAAGGTTCCAAAAGGGGCTTCTTCTCAGCAGTGCCATAGGAGAGTATTTTTTTGTTTCTCAATGAACCTTTCAGTGGATGGTTTTTAAAAGAACCACTTATTTCCTTGTTGTCGATAACAAGTCTAAAGAACTTTTTCCCACTAAAGAACCTTGTGCACTGGAAAGTTTCAATGAATATTAAAGGCTCTTCATGGAACCATAGATGCTAATAAAGAACCTTTATTTTTTATTTTTAAGATTGTAGTTCATTATGTCGTTTCATATATCCATAGTGTGTAAGTGTCCATCTGTGTGTATTTGCTCTCATGATGTCTCTCTATCTCTGTGGCTTTGCCTTCATTTCCCGCTTATTTTCTCTCTTCTAGATCTTTGTTTTGTTTATGTGTTTTGTCTTTTATGTCTAATTTCCTCTGTCCTTTCTGTATCTATCTCTCTCGTCCTTTTTTTTCTCTGTCTCCACGTTTCTTTCTCTCCCACGATTGTACGACTCGCTCGCGGCTTGGCATTGTCTTAGAACAACACCGGCTGATAAGTCCTTTGTGTTGTCTTGTTTCTGAAAAGTGTGGAGGCTGGCGAAACTGTCACACTTATTTCAATAACCATCATGGCATTTCTATTACAATTATGATCTTGCCATGCAGGGCCAGGGCCTGGAGCCCCCTGCAGCCACAAAGACCCATCAACTCCCACACACTCATCACTCCCGTCCCATCAGCTGTCACTCTTTATCTTTTCACATTTCACTATTTCTTCTCAATAAATGACATTCCACTGACAACAGCTCCATCAATGGTGCCTAAAAGATGCTTTGAAAATGAACATTTTCGTCAAAAAAATGCCATTGTCAAATCTCTGGCGTGTAGATAGAGCATGTGTACAGATATATATAAAAAATATTCTGGTCCTAAAGGTGTGCTGTCAGTCATAATGAGTTTAAGTCCAATCAAATAAGTTAAGTAAGATCTTCAGTAAAATTATATGCACACTGCCTTTCAAAAGTTTGGGGTTGTTAAGATTTTTGAAAGGTTTTTGAAAATCTGTTATGGTTTGATCAAAAATACAGTAAAAAAGTAAAATATTATTGCAAATTAAAATTTCTTTATTGTCACATGATCCTTCAGAAATTATTATCATCCATTTTGAAAATACCTGTGCTCGATAGTGAAAAAGTCATGAAACGTTTCTTTTATGGATTATTTTATGAATAGAAAGTTCAAAAGAACAGCATTTATTTGAAACGGAAATCTTCTGTAATTAAATGTTAAAATGAAAGTCATGTGGCGAATGTTCGAGTTTGGCTCACTTCACACTTTTCACCCCATTATTACCATTCATTTTTAGTGTTGGGAGCGTGAACACAAATTGATTTTGCATTTTATTTTTTGTGAATTATTTTCATGAAGTTTTGCACTGGTTCAATGAACAAAATGGCAAAAGAAATGTGTTTGTTTCCATCTGATTTGAAAATGATGACCAAGACATTCTAGAAAATGGACATCTATAGAAAGTACTTTACTAATGGTTAAGAAATTTGTCATCAAATGCATTAAATACTCTTGACAGTTATTTACTTGTCCAACTTTGGACAGTTAATAGAGAACAAAGTCTATTTGCCCTTCCTTAATGCTTGATCATGCTTTATTTTTAGCATTGGTATATTTGTTTAGCCAGCTAACAGATCTGATTATCTGCATTATATCAACAAAAGGCAATGAAATCATGAATTACCATCTCACGTTTGATAATACAAGCTGATCCTATTTTTCTTTTCTTGGTCTAACTCTAACAACTTTTCTAACTTTTTTTTTTCACTTTCATCCTCAGATCCTTGCAGTGACACTCTGAATAGCGTGAGTGTGGCCTGTCGGGTGAACCCAAAAACCTACAAGCAGTTTACCTTCTCCCCAGCTGAGTCCTGCCTGCCCGACACTACGCCCATCTGCGCCAGTGATGGCCGCACCTACGATAGCGAGTGTCAGATGGAGCGGACGGCCCTGCAGAGCAATCTGGAGCTCAAGAAGGTCTATTTAGGCAGCTGCAAGGAGAAAGGTGAGTTCCTCCCAGAACGGAGATGTCGTCGGCTCCCAGGAGCTCTTGCTCGTGTCTGATAAAGGAGCCCCACGGCTACATTTGATTTATTTTGTCATGGCTGCGGTGAGGAGGCTCTGGACAAATTAAGTCAGGTTAGCAGTACTGTCATGCCTACACGATACCAATCTCCACAAATCCAATTTGCCTGTCGGGCTCTGGCAGGTGTATTGTGGCAAGACTGTATCTTCACGGGTGATGAAAAGATCGTCCCTGCCTCGCTCTGAAGCCCTGTGGCAAGCGCAGGGAGAGTGTGTGTTCACTTGTGATAGTGCATGAACGGTGGTTTAGTGTGTATGTGTGTGTCCGTGTCTGAACTGTGTTTGCGCCGTGAGCGATAGTGGTGTTATTTGTGAGCCACTGTTGTCCCAGTACAGAGCAATTGTGTGTGTGCCAGTGTAACTCAAGAAGCGATAGCAGCAGTTGTCTCCGATAAATGTCTTACTTTGTAAGATACGCGACTAACATGCTAGCAAGTGTTTGGGATCCACATAATCAGTACATGAATCACTCTTTCATAATGATTTATGTTAATTATGCTTTTGTTTGAAAAAGAAGCATTAACTCTGGAATCTGTTGAGGGTGAATGTGATCTTCAGCAGTGTTTGGAATAACGCCATTTTAAAAGAATGGCGTTAGGTAACGACGTTATTTTTTCAGTAACGGGGTAATCTAACTAATTACTTTTCCCGTCGGTACAACGCCGTTAACGTTACTTGACGTTAAATGCGGTGCGTTACCACGGGCGTCAGTTTGGTTTGAAATGTGCTGGGGACAGAGACGGATTCGGAAGTGCATTTTCAGAAATGCTGGGTACAAACTGTGCAGCCTCTCTGGTCTAGTGGTAGAACTTTTGCCAAGCTGATTTTTTTTCCCAAACCACTTCAGCGGAAATCCCGCCCTGCAGCCGATTTCATTGGTTTAGGTTACAGTGACGGGTAGGTTTGGGGATCAGGGTTGGGTGTAGGCAATCTGTACAGTGATTGACATGACCAATGAAAACTTAAGAATCAACTGCAGGGCGGATTTCCGCTGAAGTGGTTTGGGAAAAAAAATCACACTGTCCAATCTTGTATGGATGGAACACCCAGTTGGAGCTTGTTAATCATTAATCAAAAGAGCCTTTTTATTAGTGGCAGTTACAGTATGCTATGATTGTATGCTAAACTGTTAGTTTGCTGATTGAAGGCTAAAAGAAAGCACAACAGAACGCAAATGTTTAATTTGACCGTTTTTAGCTTTGGTAATATTTGGTAAGCTAGCTAACAGCTTAACTTGCTAGCTTAGCAAAATGCTAACTTACTAAGAAAGGCTTTTTTGATTAACTAAATATTGTGATATCATGCTACATTACAAACAGCTACAGAGGGGGATTTGAATCTTCGGGGCTATAGATATTTCACAACACCAGCAGCATTTCAGAAGGGAAATAAATCTCTCGTTTAGGTTTGTTCTTGTGTGGAACAAGTTTTCCCAATCCAATCAATGATATCAATTTTGCCCTAGATTTTTCACGTTATATATTCTGTTTTCTCATATATACTCACATTGTGAAAGTAACTGGGTTGTGAACGCTGTATCATGTGGAGTAAAATCACATGAAAATAATTCCTATTGCTTCCCACCCCTATTCCTATTGCTTCCTATGAGTCCACTCTCATCAGCATGTGTGTCACATCCTTAAAGATAGGTTGGATAATGCAATCAAACATAAATCAAGCTCAGATTGTACAATAACATAATAGGTCTCTTAATTTACTCAAACATATGAACGGCTGCTGTAATTACACACCTCATGGCCCGTCTGTGACAGCTTAACACAACTTTGAGTGGGGAAAAAAACACATCAAATCAATCTGAATGGAATTAGATAATTGATTAAATAATCAGACACAGTAATTAATTCAAAACCCCCTGAGTAAGTCAATATCCGATGTCTGATTGAGCGAGGGAGAAAGAGAGATGCCTGCAGTCAGTGTTGATTAGCACCAAGACGGTTACCGCCGTTCTTCACATCATTGACGAATGTATACGTGTGTATCTGGTCTCCAGGGAGCTGCCCCAACGATTGTAAGTTCAACGCCAAGTGTTTGCTGGAAAACGGAGAGTTTCAGTGTTCCTGCGACCCCATACAATGCGACGGCACGTACAAGCCCCTGTGCGGAAAGGACGGCAAGACGTACCACAATGACTGCGAGAGGAGGCTTGAAGAGTGCCGGACCAAGACAGACATTCCCATCAAACAGCAAGGGCCATGTGGTGAGTGAGGCGAATTGTTCCATACAGATGTTTTGCTGTGAGTTCTTGTAATTTTATGTTAGCAAAAAAACGCTATTGTTTAATTAGCATTGTATGTCTGCTTGTCATTGGTTATTTCCTGCTGGGAAACTCTTGTGGAAGGTGCTCATTCTCTTTCATTGCCATGACGTTCTCATTCTGCCATCAGCTCTGATGACACATGAAACACTGACTTCATGTTTCATTCATGTCCTCACTCCTCACCCCTCCAGTGCCAGTCGTCCACACCAGTCGTTCAATGTTCAAATGTCTTGTCATTTCCCCCCTTTGTCCTTTTATGTCCTTTTTTGGCTGTTTTTAAACCGTGTTTTTTCTGTTCCAGTGTTGTCTCTCTGTCTGTCTTTGTCTATGTGACGTCTGCTCAGGCCCGCCGCCGGACACACCTCTCATTGCGAGCTGGGAAGAGTTCAACCTCTGACCTTTCTTGTTGGGATTCTGACCCGTGGGTCTCCTTCAGGGGGCCCTCAAAGGGCTGGTTTGATGTCTACTTTCTACCTGTATCTCTTCATCTGTCTCTTCTTGTGTTTGTTTGCGTGATGGAGGATGGTTGGAGTGGCCCTCCCTGCGGCTCTAGTCCTCATTGCGCTATGTAAAGGGGAAGTGAGGTCATGGAGCTCTTCTCTTTCTTCTGAGTGCTGTGTTTGTCTGGATGAATCTTTTCCCAAAACGCCTGACCCTGTTGTTGCCCCGCTACCTGTTTGCATGCATGTAGCCCCATTGTTAGAAGCTATGTTAGTTCCCCTGCTACACCTAAGGACAGAAACAGAATCTACGCAAGTACGCAGATGTCAAACTGTGGAATTGTGCAGTCCCTTATTTAAAGTACATCTTTGCATTACTGCGGCAACAACAAACCATATGCTGATATTCAAAATGGAAACGAAAAGTAGTAAAAATCTTAATAAGATCTAACCCATCAAGCAATAGCCGTCATTTTACCGTCTGGGTTGACTATAGACCCGATAGAGTCCGGCAATGAGTAACCCAACTTCTAGCCAAAATAACCTTGAATTGGTTGCATGTAATTTTTGCCAAAATAACTTGCAAGATGAATGATATTCCATCATGTAAGAAAAGTCAACATTGATTACAAGGTGTTTGGTTTCGTTTCTTTGACATGTTCTATGCGTAGCCTGTGCATCTTTTCTTGGGCTTTGGTTGTCTTAAAAGTCTATTAAATTTTCACTGATAGCCCAAATTTTGCCTGGTTTTAGCCTAGACATCAGAGCTGTGTTTGGACAGCTATTGGATTTTTTTTTTTTAAACACAAAATTGCTTGTTGGAAAGTTATTCAGCAAGATTATCTTCATATTGTTGTTCCACTGTGAGTATAAAATATAAATCTCGCCATAGAAGAAGAAAATGTATGAAATCGAGCTTGCTTTGTTTGAAGCGTTTGCATACTTGTGTGGCACATCACAGTGCGTCCTTCCCTGCTATGCTTCCCTGGTATTCGATAAGCAGTATGGATGTCCGAATATGCAGGCAAAAAATCCATGCATGATCATTATTTCTCAGAGAATTAATACCCTTTTGCTTAAGTTTTTATTTTATTTTTTAAAATGTCTTCTGACCTCTACCATATGTACTTTAGTCCATAAGTAAAGTCCATAAGTAAAGACAAAATACTTTAAACACCTCAAAATGACTGCAGGATTTGTTACAGAAAAGCTTGAAAGTGAAAAAAAACTGGATCTGGACAGTGTGTTAATTATGGGAAGTGTATCCGTGGCTGTTTTGGCTGGGATCAGAATCTCAACACATTTTAACGGTACAGAAATATCCCCCTCATTTATTCTGAATGCTATATGTGTCTTACTCCCTGGCAGCATGTTGGTATGTTGCAACTATAGTGCTTGATGCATCTTTCCTTTTTCCGTCCTTCTCTCTTCTTTTTCTTTTTCTCACTATCAGCCTCTATGACTCATTAGGATTGTTTTCCAGTCTTCAGCGAAAAGATGCATAAATTAACATGTAAAGCGGAGTAGTGCTCATGTCTTTGGCTTTATTTCATTATTTCCGACAAAGTAAATGTTTTTGTCCTTTCAGGCTTTCACTGGTGGCAAGTTACAGTATGTTTTTTTTTAATACGTTTATTTACATTTGCATATTCCGCAAACAGAACATTAATTAAACATCAAAAGCTTTGTGGCAGACCTGAGCCAGGCTGACTGCCTTTCATGCTGAGGAAGATACGGAGCATTGATGAGCAAAAGTCTTTGGACACCTGCTCTCAGTTTGATGTGTAAATTCCAAAAAAACGTAGCTTTGCTTCGTCGTCTTGTTTTGCTTTTGTCACCTTCTTTGTCTCCTCGCTCACACTCTTGGTTAAGTTTCCTCTCTTTTTGTTAATATCCATACAGACCAGGTTTGTAGGTTAGCATGTTCCCGTAAACTCTGGTGTATATTGTCAAGATAGTCGCATAAATAGGAATGCTAACAGCTAGCTTCCTCTAGGTATTATAGACCTCCTTCATATAAAGACAGGGCCCAAGTTAAGTCTATGTTTACTAAAGTGCATTTTGATCCTCTAGAAGACACTCAGGCGTGACAAAGCTCATCTTTCCCACAGTGGGAAACGTCTAATGGAGCTCATTTCATACGCTAATCAATAGCAGAGACGCTCTGTTTGTACATGAGTCGTTTCAATCGCTGAGCATGTCAGTACTTTTTCCAGTGTCTGACATGGTTTCATCTGCTTCCCGTTGTCTTTGGAGACAAGCAGAGCTGGGTCACTGTGTCAGCAGCGCTCATCGAGAGACACGATTCGCTCTAAAATCAAAGAAATGTGTAGTGCTGAGAAAGGTCAACAAGAGACTGCAGCTCATAGGGAAAACAGAAAACACTGTGAAAGTAGAAAGGTTTAGTACTAAGGACTGAAGATACACAAGAACAGGTTGTTTCCTCATCTGAAAGTCTATCTGCATTCTGTTGATGGAGCATTAAAACATGGTGGTGTTTACAGAGTTCAGGTCCTATTAATGTCAGTGTGGGTTTTTCTGTCTGTTGTTTGGATGTGTGAGAGAGAGCAGATGAGTCTAAGAACACCTGTGTCAAAATGATTTGAGGAGTGACAAAATGAAAGAGATCCAGATAGGGATGGACGATTATATTGAGTATTCATAATATGTTTGCAGGGTTTGTGCTGCCAATGTAAAAAAAAACAACGGTGTGATGAATGTGCTTTTTATTTTGTCATTAAGTTCATGTAGAGCACATCATTAGATGACTAAAAGTCTCCATATGGCATTTTTCATGCAAAAAAAAAAACTAAACTAAAAGAATATATTGTTTAATGGGGTACCTATCAATGAGAATGATTAAATGTCATTATGCTTTGCATTAACTTTAGGTAGATTACTTTTAAAAAACCTTAATTTAATTGTTGCATTAAACATTTTGAATTTCTAACATTTTGTTTAATTAATGACTGGGGAAAAATCTATATACACAAAAAGCAAGATTTTATTTATTTATTTATTTATTTTGCCCAGCTTTAAAGTCTTGTGTCTGAGCCAGGGTTCAGATAAGATTAGATGGATGGATGGATGGATGGATGGATGGATGGATGGATGGATGGATGGATGGATGGATGGATGGATGGATGGATGATGGATGGATGGATGGATGGATGGATGGATGGATAGATAGATGCCACCCATGCAGGTACATGGCAGTACAATATATTTACCAGGCTATTTCTGTTCCTCTCAGCCTCATTTTCATTTACTTCAAATTAAATACAGCGTCTACTCCGACTGAAGTCTGTGAGACCTTGAATGATGATCTTTGTGCATTATCATGGCTCAGCTGCATCCAATGTAATTTCAGAAATCCATAACTTGATGGGTGTGGTGGTCGTAATGGACTCCTAATGATAAGGAAAGAAAGCAGCCTGTTTCTCTAGGCAGAGCAAGATGGATCCTGCAAATGAAGCTGACCTAAATACACAGCTGTCATTATAGTCCGGAGGATGTTTCATAGCTTGTGTGAAGTGAACAGACCCTCAGATTTCTGTCTGTCTCTCTGTTCCCATAGCAGTAACTCATAAAGACTAACAATGGGCTCAGACTTACTGACAATGTCATTGAGCAAGAGCTCCGTGAAAAGAGGTGCTTCGGAATCGATGCCCCAGGTGACAATGCGCTCTGATTAATATTTATCATTTGCATATTTATTTGATTAGCATCTCTCGCTGAAAACGGCACAAACTTTTTACATTTTCGAAAAAAGAAACAATAACAAGTTAAGCACCCATTGAACTTTGGAGGGCCTAGTGAGATGTGCGTAATGAATCCAATTAGAAGAGTAGATTGAAGAGCCAGGGTAGTGTGATTATAATTAGCATGAACCTTTGCACCTCGCTGTGTGAGGAAGGGTTGTATCTGGGTCGCTGTTGTAAGTTGGAAAGCCCTTGTTGGTTTCTGTTATGTGTGTTTGTTAGGAGGCTCTTTGTAGAGCATGCTTCTGTAATGCACGTCTGCCTTCCCCCTCGTTTTCCCCATTCCCTCATCCTCCTCTGCGTCTCTTTCTTGTCTGTTCAGAGAGCTATGTGCAGTGCTTGTCTTAACGTCTGTCTGTGTGACACCCTTCTGCTGAAGGGATCCATGGAGCCCTCTTGCTCTGCACTCAGTTTTCAGCCTCATGTACCATTCATAACTGAATTATGAATGACTTCAAAATTCCAGTTCAATTGACCCTTCGCGTGGAGCTTGATTGACAGGTGTTCTAACCAATCATACTTCGCCATCCGCCATTTTGTCCGAAAAAGCAGCCAGTAGAGTTAGGAGGATTTTAACTTGGTAAAATGAATATACTGACGCCTTTCCGCGGTTAAAACAACATTACTTCTTATGTTCGTTCATGTTTATTTGATGCTATAAATGAACTAGAAGGAAGAGATGATCGGATCACGAGCAGCTTTAACGAATGCTCTACAGCGATCTGTCACGGCACATTAAAGAGCCCCAAAACGGTATTTATTGTTTAAATTTCTTTCAAAAAATGACCACATTTGAAAGCTGAGACTTTGTTTTTATATGTTTAATATCAAAAGTAACCGAAAAGTAACCTGGTCTGTCCTGTCTGTCCGCGTGTTGTCAGTCTCCTCTCTGCTCCGCGATGTATTTTTCACTGCGTGAGAACATGGTGAGAGCATGAGAGCAGCGTAGCTTGTCGGAACATAGCGACAGTAACTAAGGAGGGCGGGTCTTTGCGAAGGGTCAATTCCTGAATTTGAATTGAGGTAGCGAACTGAGTGCACAATGGTAGTATAATCTAAATTAAATGAAATTTGAAAGAATTTGTATCTTATATTATATTTATACATTATAAAATGCCATTTACCACACACATCCGTATTAAATACACATACATGTATATGATTATTATTATTGATATTTAAATTATATATATAACATTTTATGGAATAAATGTTTTTCTATATTTTTTAATCTGAATTCTACGGGCCATGGTGAAAGAGCACTTAATCTCTAACAATTCCCTTATTTACCCCAGATTTAGTTTTCAATGTTATTTATAAATCTAATTATAATTACATATGAAGTTATAAATAATTTGTAAAAAATATAATTAGTCATAGTTATATATGTGTTATGTTCAGTTATCATTCAATTATTAACTATTATAGTGAAAATTTATAATTCCTTTGAATTGCAATTGATTAAATTTCAGTTATTGTCATTCCAAATAAAATTTCAATTCAAAATCCTTTGTGATTCAATTCAAATTCACACTCATTAATTGAAAACCAATTCCTATAATCGGAATTTTGCCATCCCTTTCTGTTTTCAATGTGTCCAACATGAGATAGTGAGCACAAGCTTTGTTTTATTCGTCCTCCCTTTTCTATCTTTGTTTCTTGTTCCCTCTCTCCTGCTCGTCTTTCTTGTCCAGTTTCACGGTGTCTCACCTCATCCGTTTCCTCCCTTGCGGTGCTGGGAGAGCAACAGAATTAGTTCCTTGGTTAAATTCTTAATGCGTGGGGAGAAAGAAAGTTTCTATGCCCTTGAAGCCTTTGTTTGGTGATAAGTACTCCTTCAGAAACCAAACACCGCCTCTAGGGGGATTTCTTCTTGTGTCATGCTAATATTTTCTTCTCTCCCTCTTCCTTGCACCTTCTCCTACACACTTATAAATGTTTCCCCTCAAGCTGAAGGGAAAGGTAGGGAACGAAAGGGAGAAAGAGTGAACCGAGGGGGACGTGGCGGGGGAAGTCGTTGCTCTGATATGCAGACGCACAAGAAGTGAGACACACACAGCTTGCCGAAACTTACAAACTCCTCTCATATTGGCAGGATGCGATGGAGCGGAGCGATGTAGGAGACGCTCATGCGACCGTTTGTATCACGATTCTCGCACACCCTGTAATCCCGATACGAGGGATGGAGATCTCCATATGCATGAGCATGCATACAGCAGATCGTAGGAATAATTCTCTGCGTCTCTAAACTCACTAACTAAGCTTACCGGCCCCCCTGAAGTGTGTGTTGGCTGACTGTCTGCACTCTGAAAGCACTGCGAACCAAGTTAAAGAAATCTACTTGGGCTCAAGAGACCTGCTCTTTAAATAGCATGTAACGGATTGCGAGATTGTGAGTGGGTGTGTGCTTTAGGTGGGCGACGTGTCAGGATAAAGCATGAAGGGAAGCTGTCACGAGAGGAGAAGCCTGCGCTAATAGTCCTTAGCATTGTGTTTCAGTGGCAATAGTAATTAAACGCTACGAGAATGAATGTATAATATGATACAAATTGCAGTGTGGATGTGTAGAGCATACATCACACATATTATATAACCGCTCACAGAACCGCCAGGGTCGGAGGTGTGCGGAGATTCTCAGGCCTGATCACGGCAATTACTCAGCTCTTCCGAGTCCTGCTATTTCTTCACACCTTATTAGGCCTGTTTTTCCTCATACACTCTCTCGCAAGCTCCTAATTAACGTACTTCGCCACTTTACAGCCTCGCTTTCTTTTCACTTACGCAGCTTTCCTTTCTTTTACATGCGTTAACCTCTGAAAAAACTTCAAATGCACCCGTTTCTATGTGCATCGTGTCCCAGTGGCAGTCCCGTCGAAGCATATGGCTGTCATCCAGCGTACAGCTGGAGTCCTTGAAGACTGGCACTGCAGCACAGGCCTCGGTGATGGCAGCCCACCATTTCAAAGAGGCTCCAAAAAAGGGCTCATTTTTTACTGAGAGAATATGCAAGCCATCTCAATAACCAAAGCCAGGCTGCTGCAAGTTTTTTTATTTTTTTATTATTATCATACCAAGTATGTAATCATGGCTGCATGTACTTTACCATTATTTCTAGAACTTTCTCTTCCTTGACTTATTAAATCTGCACAATTTTTTCCCCACATCCCCTAGAGACGAAAAACTGAAAATGAGAAACTGGACGAGCGAACGTTTCGTTCCATATCTTCTTTTTTTTGTATAAGGGAGGGCTATTCTTTCATCTTTATAAGGAAACAAAGGGTGGCTTGGGAGGACAAAGCATTATCTTAGGCTGCGGTTCGGGTTTTAGGATCCGTGCCTTGGGAAACGGGTCATTGAAACGTTTTGAAGGCCATGAGGGCTTTACTGATAGGCCTGATCTCGTCGTCTTCCAGCTGGGCATTTAGAAGGCACAGATGGAGAGGCGCTGAGAGAAGAAATCTGGAGGAAAAGCCCGCTTTCAAGGCATGCGAAATTAGGCACCGATCCACTGTTTACACAGTTACGTGCCAGTTCAAGCCGTATTTTAAGCTCTCGTTCTCAGCAGAGAAATCAATAGCCGGGAACGTTCTCTTAGAAGGAGCTTCTACTGTACGACACTTTTAGATTGGCACAGGAACACAGTGGTCGGGAAGGTAACCTGCTTACTTCCCACTTCTGGTTTTATTTTCATTGGCTCGACTGAGCAGTTACAGTGGGTACACATTTGGGTTTAAAAGAGGTGTGTGCGGCACCGCTCGATATCTGTCATGAAGAACGTGCTTTGGCGTACTAATCATGGTCTTTTGATGCATGCTGTGCTTCATGTGTGTTTGATATGCACATCTCCTTGGTTGGTGCCTTCAGATGGGATGGGGTGGGATTATAGGTGGGCGCCAGGAAGAGGTTAGAGAAGGGTTACGTTAAAATCTCCCGCCTAGCATCTTGCAGTTCACTAAAGCCTCGAGACTGTCTGGGGGTCTCACTCCTGCTTGTAAAATTTAAGCCACAGGGTAAATTTTAGCTCTGTTTGCTATTGCTAAACCTAGTGAGCTGCCTTCTGTCTGATCAGCTGCCTTCATACTTCATAAGACAGCATACTATCCACCATGGAATCTCGTTGTAACCGATTTGGAGCATTCTGTGTGGTGTGTGCACCACAACAATAGCACTACACACAATTTAAAGGTCCCCTGACATGGGGTTATTTTATTATTTTATAATGTTTCCTGGGTTGCCCTTATAATGTTAGTATGTTTTTTAGATAAAAAATAGTCAAAATTTAGAAATAAAAGGCATTTTTGCTAGCCTGATTTTAGCCTCTGATTTGAACACTCTGTTTGAAGGGGCGTGTCTTCTGTGGGATTCAGTGTAGCCGGCCACTGCTGTGATTGGCTGACATGCTTGCATATGAAATAGCTACGTATTACATGTGAAACTCTCTCGAATACTTTTAATTAGGGCTGTAGTACTCGAGTCCGGTCTTGGACTCGAGTCCGGACTCGAGACCGTTTTTCTATGGTCTCGGACTTGTCTCGGACTCGCTGGTATTCGGACTCGGACTTGTCTCGGTCTCGGCCACTGGTCTTGCCAAATATGGCTTTTGGTCTCGACCGAGTCCAACATTTTTGTATTTGTGTTCATTTATTAGCCTATTAGGGTAACGTTAACTTAGAAAATGCCAAAATTAACCGACCAAGTGCTCACTACAACGGAGCGCGTCTTCTCATGCTGTTACTATAGTTACTATCTTACTAGCTACTAAAAAATCCTGGGTGTTGTGACACTTTTGCTTTTAGATCAACAAATAATAACCCAAAATTACTGTCTTGATAATGTCATGCATAAGACCAGGGCTCGAATTTCGGCACGGGTATTGCGCATAATTCTAATCATTCCCGCAGGTCTCCCATTTATAATGCGGGATATTCCTGCAATCGTAATCCACACAGATTATAAAATCAAATCATTCTTTTAATAACTATCTGCCAGACGCAATTTCACAACCAGCGTGAGTGTTCAGCGGTGCCGCGTCTTCTCTTCTCTCAAAATGTGTTGTGGCATGGCGCGATACACTCGCGTTCACGAGTCGGGACATGACGGATTCGGAATATACACTTGCACAATCGGGCCAGCAGTGCATCGTGAATAAAGTTTACCATTTGCACGTCTTTTTAAGTCTTACCAGTTTAACATTCAAGCAATTTTCAACTATCAGTGCTCGCGCGCTCTCTGGGATGACTATGCGCACATTCATAGAAAATCCGCCTCAAGAACAGCTGAGCTGGCCAGTAACAAAAGTTATTTTTCACGGATTATATTGCTTTAACACGCAAAACTGTGTCAATTTCGGTCTTCGTGAGTAGGCTATACTCTAATCATAGTTGGTTTTGTCTTTAATAGCTAAGCAATGCATGCCAGTATAATGAACACAGAATCCGTGCACTAGCTCTTAAAGTGACAGCAACCATATGTGTCGGTCATTAATTTTGTCGTCAAAACAGCAAAAGAGAGCTTTAAGTTAAAGGAATAAGGATTGATAGCCTATGTGTTTAATTTATTCAGGACTAAAATACTATCCAGTGTAATTTTCCATTTGATTACTTTATTCAGTTTCTGTCTATGAATACTAGTGTTAGACCTATTCAAAAACTTTACTCTTTATCTGTATCTTTACTCTATTGTATTTATTTGTACAACTTTTTTCAATTTAATTGAACAATTTAAATCAAGCCTTGTGTTGTGTAAATTCTTAAAAACATTACCCCATTGTAAAAATGCAATGAGCGCAAACATTTAGGCAAGATAAATTTAATAATTTTGTTTGGCAAAAACGAAATTCAGGCCCTGAAGACTTTTTTTTTTTTCCTGTCCTGGACTCGGTCTTGACTCGGACTCGAACCTTTTTGGACTCGGTCTTGTCTTGGACTCGAACCTCTTTGGACTCGGTCTTGACTTGGGCTCGACTAGTCTTGGTCTTGGACTTGTCTTGGACTCGACAAAGGTGGTCTTGACTACAGCCCTACTTTTAATACAGCTATTATACATTTTTACTAATACAGCTATCGAGATTAACGAATCGTGAGAATTTTTTAAAGTATTTAGATCTATTCCAATCACATAAAATGTTGCCGTGATGAGCGTTGAGCAAGATGACAGTCTGTTGATTGCGAGACTGAAGATCTTATCATTGCAACGCAGTTTCTGCACTCTCTCTAAAGCTTTCACCAATGCAAACACGATTATGTACATACAGTAAGAGCTTCGTCGTGCAGTAACGATTGATTTCATAACGAGTTGTTCAGATAAACTCGCGCTGTGAGGAAAGATTGTTCTTTGATCGCTATCTGTATATAATCTGTTCACAATTTAAATAAGATTATTTTCATCCTACTAAAAGAAACGACGTGAAGTTGATATTTTAGTCACTGGCTTGACTTACTGATGCATAAACAGTATTGAACGATTTTGAGAGAAAGATTACCTGTCTGAACTTGAAATTGAATTGTTGCTTGGTAGCTCGATGATTTATTTTCAGACGTTCATCGAGGCCAGCTCTGTATTGGCCCAAGTTGAGGAAACAGTCGTCGGTGAAATGTTTGGACCATACAAAACTTTGGGAAGTTGTCTCAACGCATTTCCAGAGAAAATAAAATTAACCCATTGTTTCTTCAGAGGCTCGGATGAAGGAACTAAAAAAATACTTTTGTGTTCATTTGTACATCCGAACACCGATCAACTGCCACGCTCGTTTGCAAGCCATTATATCTCTCGAGGAAAAACTCAAATCGCGTTCGTACTTCCTAGCTCATTTTCTCATGGACAAGCCAAATTCTCTGTGGGCAAAGCAGAGAAAGGGGAGGTAACCTTTCCACCTTATGACGTCATACGGTGGAGATTCAAGATCAGCGCGTCTGAGGCTGAGCTCTCAGAAAGATAGCCAAAACTCGGTTTACACCGATTGAAAATTCTAGACCCGAGGGCACCAAATACAGGCTAGGGGAACTAATATTAATGTTAAAAAACCTCAGTGAAAAGTGAAAAATTCATGTCAGGGGACCTTTAAGTAGGGTTTAATGTTAGCATGCTGTTAAGCTTACACTGATACAGTAAGTGTAAAAATGCTTAGAACTCATAAATATTGAAAAAATAGATTGAAAATGTTTTTTCAGTATTGAATGAAATTTGTTTATCAACATTTCTCCCGCTTCATCCCCAATCTTGAATTTAGTTTTTCACTAAGCTCGTTGCAGTGCATTCTAGGATTGGTCTTCTTTTGAATTTGACTGAAACTAGGTTTCTTACAAGGTAGCATAGCCAAGTTGTCTTTTAGAACAACTTTCACATCCCATTTGGGAACCCAACATCTTCCTACTTGTAATTAGAAACGTTTATAAACCAGCTGTTGTCCATAAAATAGAAGTTCCCTGCTATTTTCCTCCAAAATATAGATTGAGGGTCTAATGTTTTTTTTAAAAAAAAAACAGTCGTAAATATTAGCATTGCAATTTTACAGTTGTAGTATAAACTAAAATATTTTTAAATACTTGGTTTGTGATTTTACAGAGAATAATTTCAATAGTAATGTTTATTTTGTGTTAATAATTATATTCAGTTATAAAAACATCATTATATAACAATAACATTATTGCTATTAATTTTTATTGTCAAATTGATACAAATATATTTGATTATTGATATAAAACAAATTTTTTAAATCACATTCAGATTTCTTTCAAGAAAAATCACTTTCCCCTCAAAACTAAGCGCCCTAACTAGCATGCTTGAAAATGTTGCCTCTGTAAGCAACTCACTGTTTTGGAATGAATCGTCTCTCTTCCCCCTTGTAGATGCTCAAAATTACATTAATTTTTTCATTACTTTGTCCATATTTGTTCCTATCATTTTTATGGAGCGGGACGTATTTGATTTATCTGAAAGCGTTATCATAGCTGTTTGTGTGCTATATTAAATGTATCTGAGTGTAATATTATTTAGGAATGATAGCATCTAATCCTGGAATAAATTACTGCGGTGAAAGCACTGTGCAGCACAGGTAGTGGGCGCGCACACACACACACACACACACACACACACACATATATACATTCCTAAAACAAACACTGAAGATGAAGGGTTTCTCATTTATATGTACACACATGTCCAAAGACACAATCACAAACAAACAAACAAAAACACGCAATCTTCTACATACACACTCTCATACGCCGACCAGAATGCACCTGCAAACATTTGCAGTCACCCTGTCATTTTACTTCACACAATACTGAGTGAGCCTGAAGGGCTGGCCTTTATTTTGACATGTCTTTAATCTTAAAGTGCAAACATATCACGTTTACTCCTCAGCCTTTCTCAACTCTCCGCTATGAAGCCCAAGCATACAAATGTGCAACACATTATTTATTTGTTTATAAAACAACAGCTCATCTACAATTGTGCAACATTTACTCGCCCTCATGTCTTGCCAAATCTGTATGGCTTTATGTACAACACAAAAAAAGATTTTATGCAGGATCTTCACATTGTTCTTTTCCATACAGGATAAGTTGTCAATCTCCATTGTGTGGAAAAGAGCAGTGCGAACATTCTGCTTAATATCTCCTTTTAGTTTCTACAGGAGAAAGACCGTCATGTTTGGAATGAAATGAGGGTAATTCCTTTTTACAGAACCTCCCCAGAAACCTCCTCCATCCTCACTGGATGATTTTTTAACCTGCTTTTATAAAACTTCCTCCTGATTGGGCGAAATGAGGCCTTATTTGGTGATGAAAGGTTCTCCTCTAGAGGATGGTGAGCTGTGCTGGTTCACTGCTGACCCACTTCTTCTTTCTCATTCTCCTTGTTCTCTTTCCCTCTGTTCACTCAGTCCCACTGTCCCTTGGTCCTCTGTCTGCTAACTGCAGCAGTTAATGAACTTACTGTGGAACTACTGTGGCACCGCTGAGAGTCCTAGCTACTCTCTTTCATGTTCATATTTCATATCTGTGCTGTAGCCCAGCGCACTCAATTATTTACTAGAGCACTCCCTTTTCTAGGATGATGCTTTGTGTTTCACTTGTCTGTCTATTTAAACAAAAAAAAACAAAAATTCTGTCCGTAGTTGAGGGAGTCTTGGTTAGTGATGCATGAAATGAGATGCTAGTAGTTTGTGTTCTGATTGGATGCTCTAATAGGCTGCATGTTCACAGCTCCACTGTGCAGAATGTGTATCTGTTTAGCAAGCGGTTCATATAACATTTTCTCAGACCATCAGGCATTATTGGTAGAATTTTTCAAACTTTAAAGAAAAAAAAAAATGTTTTTACACTTTTTAAACTGAAACTTTAAAGAGAATCAAATAATTCTGTGAAATCATAGGTCATATACACAAATCAGTTGTTATGGGTGTGAAAACAGCATTTAAATTCAGGAGCAAATTGAACGTGTGTGAACGGTATACTTAGTCACACCGGATCCTGCAATGTTTGAATTAGAGATAATCATGGCAATATATTGGTGTTCCCCAGGTGTAATCGAGGAATCGTATGTCACATACCACTGCAGTGGTTATGAGTGTAAACACCTCATTTAAATGCAGAAGCGAATCCATTAAGTTATTGTACCGTGTGTGAATTGAAAACTAGAGTCACTCTGCATCCTGAAATGTTTGATATAGAGATAAATATAGCGACATGTTGGTGTCTCATGGGTGTAAATGAGAAACATGGGTGCTGACAGTTTAATCATAGGATCTGGATGTCACTCTCTAAATAGGCAAACGGAGTGTGTACAGAATCCAGATTAAGCACTGACAAGTAGAGTGGCATCTGGATTTAGCTGCTTTTGCTCTTTCCTCCTCCTCCTTGTCTTTCCCTTCTTCATGCAAGTTGAATAATAACTTGTTTCTATGCTTTTTGGGGCAGATCTTAACCTGGAGAGCCCTTGCCTGAAGAAGACCTGTGAGTTTGGAGCCGTGTGCGTGGTGAAGAACAGCGAGCCTGTGTGTGAATGCTCAGATGCGTGTTCGCAGGACCAAGACAATGTTTGCGGCAGCGATGGGCACACTTACAGCAACTCATGTCAAATGAAGGCCATGGGATGCGCCCTACAGAAACAGATACAGATGCAGCATAAAGGACCATGTGGTGAGTCCACACACACATTGCTGCCACTCACTCCCTCACTGCCTTTCATCCTCGTCCATCCCCTGCACTTAAGCACTCCACTGATATTTCAAGAGAGGACTGTAATTTTCCTCCTCCGCAACCTTTTTTTTGAAACGATGCACTTAAGTTAGAATTAAAGAGGGCAGCATCCTTCACAGTAATTGTTTGCATGAGTCATGGGTTTTTTGTCTGGCTTTTGTAAGCACGTACCAGATAAGTCTGTGGAGAGGCCTGCTTGCCCTCCAAACAAACGCATGTTTATGTGTGTTCTTCACAAAAGGCTTGTAAATCATTTTCGATGGCTGTCTTTGTTCGTTCGCTTGGGAGGGGAATATTAAGTGGACTTTTTCTGCTAAACTTTTACCACCATTTGTAAAGCCTTTCTTTTTCACCGTCGGCTTCGGTTCAGAGAGAATGGAGGTGGAGCTATTGTGTCATCATGTGTTTGCAGTTTATACATGTGTATTAGCTGTGCCTCCAGTGAAGAGCTTGAAATGGAGGCTGGGAGTCATTTGGCAGCAGTAGGATTCATCTCAGAGGAGATCGCTACAGGCCACGGTTGCTCTTTATTGCAGCGCCGCCCATCATGCTGTATATGTTGCCAGATAGTAAATGACATATGAGAGTGATATCTCTCTCCTCACAGGCTTCTGGAACATCAGCTTAACTACCCACAGAGATTTAACCCACAGAAACAGGTTTGGGTGGGGCCAAGCATGTCTGTTTTCAAGATGAAAACGTAAAACTGATGATTCAGCGCTTGAAAGAAAGGATTTTAGAAATGCTTGAGCTTGATGGGTTTGTTTTGCAACCGCAAGATGTTCTATATGTCCTCATAGAAGATGGGCTTCTCACAATCATGGAAAACCTGGTAATAAAAGGTAATCTTATGTTTTTTAGATCCACAAAAATGCATTGATGTAATAAGCTTTAAAAAATCGGGAGGATTTTTATAGTGCAAGTTAGCATTTGAGATAAACAGCTTTTTAATATAAACCCAGAAATATGTATATATTAATATCAAATATTGTATTTTAAACGTTATATTATTTTCTAATTCTTATTATTACTAAATTATTTTATTAATTTATTAATTATGTTTTATTAGCTGGTCTAGATAGTTGATCAGCTGAACTGCTAAATGTTGAGATCGTTTTAGACCTGCTAGATCATGTTGGACAAGCGATTTAGCAATGAATCGATGATAAACCATCTTTGACCATCTAAAAAACAGCATTGGTATTCCATAAACAAGCTTAAACACCTTATAGAGGATTAACCTGTTTATTCCAGCTGGAAATAATCATTGTATTTTTAAAAACCCACCCATTACAGCATCACAGCGGTGTTTATGGGTCCGGCCCCGCACTGGAGCATGTGTCAATGGAAAGGGTCAATAAAGAGCGGCTGCAAACAACTAACCGTATGAAATGAAACATTGTTCATTTAGTTCTGTGTACACAGACAGCCATGCTCTCCACCACAAGTGAATTCTATTATTATAACCGTTAATTATGCGGGCCCATTCAGACCACAGCCTCTGCCTCACTAAGACCCCAGCTGTGTTTGTGTGTATTTGTTCGTGAAAGCTTGCATGTGGGTCGCTGTCGGTAGCAATGCACCCACACGAGTGGGAGTATGATGTGCTCGTGGCCAAATTTCATTTAATTTGCTTCACTCCGCATGGAGGAGACTCATAAATGCCCTTATCTTTATAGTACAGGTACAGAGTGATAGAGATATGACGGACATAGTTTATTATTCAGATTTTTTCCCCTCACGTTTGAGTGGCGGCTGACCTTGTCATGCATCCACAGGGAAGCGTGCCGTTGTAATGGAGTATTTGATATCTGCCCCTCCGAGAACCAATACGTATACATTTATATGTAAGGAAATGAAAGAACCGGCAACGAGTCAGCAGCAAATAAGCACTTTTTACTGGTGATTGAAATGTTACTAGCCACAGTTGGGGAATATAGGTTACCTGCAAGACACTGAGCTGGAAGCGGAAGAGAAATCATCAGGCTGTGGAAGGAGTGAGAGGGCAGTAAATAAAAACTAGGAGGAGACGGAGCAGACTAATAGAGCGGGTGCCCTTGCCCAAGAACCAATCGCCTGGGAATTTTTATGGCTATTTGCAAAAAAGTGCTGTTCTGTACCTGACATTAACAATGTTCCTTCCTTTCTCCTGAGAGCAGTTACCGCTCACCCTTTAGAGGAAATAGTTCGTCCAAAAATTTAACTTTTCTAATTATATACCGAAACACAAAAGGGGATTTTTTTTTTATCTCAGCTCAACAATGACTTCAATTTTTTTCTTTCTCCCCGCACAAAGCTAATGTATGAAGACTTATAAAGGTGCAAACCTTTTTTATATCTTATGATACTTTTGTGACCTTTCTGAAGCTTAAAATTCATTGTAATTGCATACAAAAGAGAGAAACATTATTCAACATTTTCTTTGTGTTTCGTAAGTAAGAAAATCGTACAGGTTTGGAATGACGTGAGGGAGAGTTTTTGATTTCTGGGCTTGAATGGACAGATTCTCTTCTTGTTTCCCATAAGGCTAAGCGCTGCCCTTAAGGCCTCTGTCTGTTCTCGTATCTCGGGTCCAGCACTGTATGCCGGATCCTTGTTTATATGTAACGGACTGCCATATCTATTTCGCTCCCCACGGCTGAGGCTGTGAAAGCATGGAAACATGTTGCAACTGATAAAGAAATGCCTTTATCACACATGCTGATAAAGGAGGATACCAGCAGCCGGAGAATGTGATTTATCGGCCTGCATTGGACTGTCACGACGAACCACTCTTGGGCAGCCACTAGGCAGCATGCTGCAGCTGCTTTTAATAAGTCGGCCGAGCGCGGTCCCTGAGGTTGACTGAGCGCAGATTCTGAGCCGAGGTGAGGTCACTTTATTAATATGCAATAAACAGGTTGGTAGAAGAGAGACGAGAGATTTATGCATGAGGACCTCTCTCCATTAACACTAAATCAGGTGCTGTTATTACCCCAGCGCTAATTGAATGTGATAGCAGTTGCTCTAATGCAATCCCCCAGGTGTAATTGTCATCGGCCGTGCGTCCTCCCTCCGTGTTGGAACCACATTTTGTTTTACTGATTAATCGAGCTCTTGGAAATCATAGATCTATATTTAACTAGGGATGTCAACTTAACACATTAACTGTAATTAATAAAAAAAAAAAAATTATAAAACTTAATCTTGCCCTCTGACTCATATTTGAATTGTGTAATGAAAAAAATGTATATTAAAAGTAATTTAAAAAAATAATAATTGAATTACATATTGCAATTCATTCATAGCAGTATATATATTATGCAAATTGTTTAATAAATATAATTATACTTTTCATTTTTGTGATAAAATTGTTTATACATTTTGTATCAAATATAAAATTATAATTGTGTATTTGTATATATATATAATATTTGATATAGTTTTTTATTTATTAATAAATATTTTTAATGTAATCATATTCTTTGTAATTAATAGAATGAATTACTATTTTACAAGTATTTATAATAATGTGATATATATATTTTTTTTTTAAAATTATATGTATTAATAATAAATATTTAAGAAACTTAATCATATTTTAATAGTTTATATTATGTATGTAATTTGCTATAGTAAACTATATAATATTTAATAAAATTACATTTAAAATTACATTTTGTGTGTGTGTGTGTGTGTGTGTGTGTGTGTGTGTGTGTGTGTGTGTGTGTGTGTTGTGTGTGTGTGTGTGGTGTGTGTGTGTGTGTGTGTGTGTGTGTGTGTGTGTGTTGGCTACATTTTGGTTTTCTTTTGTTGTAAAAATTGATTTACTAGTCAATGAAATACGATGTCATGTGACATGTCAAAGGGACTGTAACAGTGTCCGAAGGCTCAACATCAATTGAAATTGATGTTGTTATAAGATGCTCTACTGTGACTGCATGTAAACAGAGCAATGTTGCTCCCATCTGTAAGTTGGAAGGATGCTTCAGCCCAGACTTTGCAGAAAGATTTGAAAAAAAAGCAGACAGGCGGTCGGGCAGCTGAGGCTGATCCCAGTGAGCGACGGTGTGAATCTGTAGCCTGAACCTCTCCGTTGACGTCACACTTCCTTTTCAGCAGATGAGTCCTGCACCAACTGCTCGTTTGGCGCAATCTGCGATGCTCAGACTGGCCGGTGCGTGTGCCCCAAAGGGTGTTTGGAAACACGGCAGCCCGTGTGCGGCAGCGACGGGGTGACATACGACAACCAGTGCAAGCTGAACGTGAACGCCTGCACTAAGCAGCTGGATCTCAGAGTGGTGGCCCAAGGAGAATGCAGTGAGTACATAAAAATGCCAATCAGCTCATCCATCACCTCCATACATGTTCACTCATCAGTCTGCTTTTGCTGCATTTTCTCTAGTATTTTTGTTCCAGTTTATTCCAGTAAAAAAATCCTTAAAACAAGATAAATGTACTAAATTTACAATTTTGTGTTAGATTTCTGAGAATTGATATTGTTTGTTTATTCAGAAATCACATATTTTAGATTTATGCTTCAAGCTAGAAAAACCAAGTAACTAATCTCGTAAGAAAAATAAATCTTAATTCAAAATATGTTCTCTGGGAAAAATAACTTTTTTAAGTAAATTATGTGGTTTAAAATGGTTTGATTATGTTTTTACTGGGAAACAAAACAAAATACTGATTAAGAAAATGTGACTTTCTAAATCATGTTATGCATGATACATGATTTTATGTGGGTTTTATATAGCAGAATCCCATTTGAATGCATTTGGATTTTCAAGAGGTTTATTGCGGGTGTGAACACGTTTCTTGTGTCTCTTTGTGTCTCAACTATCCTGTCCTGTGATTTGTGTATGTGTGTATGTGTGATCAGAAACTTGTGGCAGCACTGTTTGTAGCTGGGGAGCGCGGTGCGTGCAGAACAAGTGTGAGTGTCAGCAATGCACTGGTCAGTCGGTAAAACCCGTGTGTGGCAGTGACGGCACCACCTACAACAACGACTGTGAGCTGCGTCTGGCTGTCTGCAAGAAACAGAGGAAGATTGAGGTGGCCAAACCTGGCGTCTGTGATGAAGGTGGGTTCATGTGTTCATGTCTGTGATAAGATAGCTTAACTCCCTGTTATTTGTGGATTTTCAATGTTGTACTGAGAACTAGCCGGGTTAATGCATTCACTCCAAACAGTTTATTGCGGCCAATTTAACCTCCTTGCATCAACTGCACTTAGTGACCCATCATATGTGAAGCATGAAATGCAGGCATCAGTATGCTTCTTGTGTTCTCTGTTTTTTCACTCCAGGTCCCTTTTTCTTCTTACAGTATCAGTGTTTGAGAAACTGCTTTGAAAGTATATTAATAACCTATGTTATATATGTGTATATATATATATATATATATATATCACCAAATTAGAATGATTTCTGAAGGATCATGTTACACTGAAGACAGAAGTAATGATGCTGAATATTCAGCTTTACCGTTACAATAATTAATTACATTTCAAAATATATTAAAGTAGAAAACGGCTATTTTAAATTGTAACAATATTTCATAATATTAATGTTCTTACTGTATTTTTATCAAATAAATGCAGCCTTGGTGTGCATAAGAGACTTCTTTTAAAATAATTGACAAATCTTAACAACCCCAAACTTTTGAACAGGAGTTTATATAGACAGTAACTTACACAATGTCTCATTGCTCAATTTTTATTGACTAAAAAATAAAACATTAATGCTAAAAAAAAAAAGAATGCAAAATAATGTAAAATATTATTTAGCATTATGCAAAGCAAAAACAAAGGTTGTCACTTCTGAACCCCCTCACTTCTACTTTTAACATGTTACATGACTATTTATTGGAAAATTAGTTGTATACTGGAAAAGCTTTTTTGTTTGATCTACTGTCACACTACTGAAAATGTAGTCATGGTATAGTATGTGTCGCTACTTTTATTTTTATTTTACTTCAATACTATAATATACCCCGACACCTCTCTGTATGGCCGTGATGTAATATCTCACTTATGTCACTCCCGGAAAGCTATTCAGCAGTAAAAAACACATGTTGTTTTCCCCTCTAAGTCTCACTAGACCTTTCTTTCCAGCTCTGTAAGCTGTGGAGGAGTTGCTGTTAAAGGCTGCAGGGATCTGGGTCTGGTCAATAGATCCTAACCACAAGCCAGTGACACCTGCTTTGTCAGTTTATTCTCTACACTAGTGATGCAGTACAGCAGCGCCTGGCAGGTCTTTGTATCTAGAAGATTAGTGAACGGGGTATTAGCTTGATGAAAACAGAGCTGTTTTGTCTATCTTACATTTAGCTTTCAAACACCTTGCTTCATTTGTGTAATGGTTGGTATGATTTCGCGGTTGTGGGCATAGAATATAGTGTCAAAGGAAAACATTTTCTTAAAGGGGCCAAAGGGGCTGTTTATTTACACAGACGGTTTATTCATTTGTTTAGACATGGCTTCGATACTCATGTTCATTAGTCATAAGAAAAAAAATGGCAGTGTTCTTTCACTCTTTTATTTGAGGTAATGAAAAATGACAGTGTTCCCTGCGTCTGGCCGTAGCAGTGAATTTATCACCTGTTTAATTTCACACTCTGCTAGTCTGAAGTCAGCCTCATTGTAGACACAGACAAAGCGATATGAGGGAGCCGAGCATCACCTTGGGGCCGCGTCCCGCTTTTAATTGAATATACGTTTACTAAATAGGATTATGCATTGGAAATAGCAACATAATAGCATATAAAGCATCGGTACAGGCTCTGGATCACCCACAGGAAGAGAGTTTGAGAGAGGGCAAACAGGAGAGAGTGCGCAGTCATCCGTTACACAAGAATCTTCTCATAAAGAAACTTCTGCAGGCTGTCAGGATGCCCTATTGCTCTTTATGTTGGCAGCATCACAGTTACTCTAAGCCTACTGTTCAGGTCTTTCAGTAATGCCCATCTACAGGGACACAAATCACAAGGAAACAGAAAACAACCAACTAGTGCTGGGATTTATAGCTTAAAAATGACTTTTTTGTATTTTTATTTAATGTTTTGTGTTATAGCCATTGTAGCCAACTGAATTTATTCTACAATACAATAAATATCTAGTAAATATATCTACTAATGAATCAAATATTATAAATATCTGAATTCCTGACACCCTTTTTCACACTATTTTGCTCAAAACAAACACAAGAGAGATTATTTAATCTTTTTTCTTTATATTTTCCTAAATAAATAGTGATAAACAGCAATATTTACCTACATATATTGAAAAATAAAACATTAATATGCGAGAGATTTGCATGAAAAATTCAATCGAATACTCATTGAAACAGTTTGAGCTCACCAATTCTGCAGTATTGTCATTTTTAATACTGACGTTTAAATCTGAAGATACTCTGTCTTAAAGGCATAGATCCCTCAAAAATGAAAATATTGTCACCATTTAAAGGGATAGTTCACTTTGAAATTAATTTTTGATATGTTTTAGCTTACCTCCAGTGCATCCAAGATGTAGGTGTCTTTGTTTCCACAGTATCTTCAATTTTGATAATTTTAGGTAAAACCGTTGTTGTCTGTCAGTCATACAATGGAGGTGAAGGGGAACCACCTCAAAGAGCATTAAAAATTAAACATTATTTAATGAATCGTAAATGTAAGTACACATTGATGCCCTAAGACACGAAACGAGGGGTTTTTGTGAGAAAACGAACAGTATTTATATCTTTTTTTACCTCGTGTAAGCATATCCACGTCCAACTGATCTGAGAGCAGGGCGCTTCGGTCTGCGCATGCGTACGGCGTTCGCCGGAATGCCCCGGAAGGGCTCCCTCGCGCGTGTTTACGTCACTCATTGTTTACGCAGAGATTTCGGAAGTTTTACCTTACACTGTGAAGATCTAAACATATTTAGATATACAGGATCGCAATGGAAGACGATTTCTATATACCAACATATAGACGTTCTCTTGACGTAAACACGCGCGAGGGAGCCCTTCCGGGGCGAACGCCGTACGCATGCGCAGACCGAAGCGCCCTGCTCTCAGATCAGTTGGACGTGGATATGCTTACACGAGGTAAAAAAGATATAAATACTGTTCGTTTTCTCACAAAAACCCCTCGTTTCGTGTCTTAGGGCATCAATGTGTACTTACATTTACGATTCATTAAATAATGTTTAATTTTTAATGCTCTTTGAGGTGGTTCCCCTTCACCTCCATTGTATGACTGACAGACAACAACGGTTTTACCTAAAATTATCAAAATTGAAGATACTGTGGAAACAAAGACACCTACATCTTGGATGCACTGGAGGTAAGCTAAAACATATCAAAAATTAATTTCAAAGTGAACTATCCCTTTAATCACCCTCATGTCCTCATGTTCCAAACCTGTGTGACTTGACTTGGCATGCAAAAGAGAATATCTTGAGGAATGAAAAACTGTTTTTGTCAATATAATTAATGTCAGTGGGGTCTGAAATAACATGAGACATCATTGGCTTATGGATGGACAAAAGCATTTTCCAAAAAGAAAAGCCTGTTTAAAAATGTACACTTTTTTAAGTGAACTTTCCCTTTAATGCTCTCTGCAAAAAAGTTTGCAAAGGAGATATATTACAATACTGTGTAATAGGAGTCATAAGTGTGTGTGTGTGTGTGTGTGTGTGTGTGTGTGTGTGTGTGTGTGTGTGTGTGTGTGTGTGTGTGTGTGTGTGTGTGTGTGTGTGTGTGTGTGTGTGTGTGTGTGTGTGTGTGTGTGTGTGTGTGTGTGTGTGTGTGTGTGTGTGTGTGTGTGTGTGTGTGTGTGTGTGTGTGTGTGTGTGTGTGTGTGTGTGTGTGTGTGTTACAAACCCATAGTTTGAGATACAGAGGTCAACAACATGTGATGAATGTGAATGTTGACTCCCAGGGGGAGAAATGAAAAAGAGACTGAGGAAGAGAGAGGTTGAGGAGGTTTGTGTGTGTGTGTGTGCGCCAAAGTGAAGTGTGACATTTAGAAGGTCTGTGTGTGTGTGTTTTCATGGGAGTTATGCATTCACAGTAAGGCATCCCAGCCACCTGCAACAAACTAGCAGAGAAGTCTGAAGGTCACTGTCCTCGCCGCTCTCCTGCCTGACTTTTTTTTTTCTTCCCATTCTCCCGTTTCTCTCTCTCTCCTTTCCCCATCATCTATCTCCTCATCGGCCAGAAAAACCTTTCACCTCTTGATGGTACCATCTGCTTTTTTTCTGCTAGAGTTATTCTGTGTCTGTTTACCCACTTTGCTTTCACTCTAGCTCGCTCTTTATTCCTTCAGCTCTCCGTCTTAATGGAAAATGCATGGCTAAATGGACCCCATAAGTACATGATTGAGTTAAAGAGATGGGAAAGAGATTTGAGGACAGTTGATGTGTACATCTTGTTGTTCGCTAATTGAAAGGTTTGCATGCGGCGCGGGTGGTGGTGACATCAAAGGACCGAAACTAATTAGCACCTCCTCCCTCACTAGCATCCACTCACTCCACTAGGTTTATTTATTCACCTTTTTACGTTGCATTTATTTTCCTACTACTAACGCACAACAGAACTGGGAATGTAAATGCTTTCATCTTATGCTTAGCTTGCACAATTGGGCTTAGGTGGCCTAGAGAGCCTCGTATATGGAAATGATTGCCGGCGCTGCTCAGTGGTCAGGCTTATCAGAGTCAGAGTTTAGGAACCTTCATTTAAGCGTATTATTTACTGTATCGCTGATGAGGGGATGAGAGCGTGCGTCGAATTGGTAATGGGTCGTTGCAGTGCTAAACTGCTTTGTGCTACTGTAAACGACTGGAATCGCTCTGGGTATCAGGTCTGTTTCATATTGCACACGTAAACAGCACATTTATTTACATGCTCTACTTACAGTTTATAGTATTCACACTGCGTGTGTAAGAAGCACAGTGCTGTGTATCTGAAACGCAGCTGCGAGAAGATTTTATTTTAGCTCTGAGCTTTTTTTTTACTGTTCTTGACTTGAAAAACACTTCAAAATTTTTTTAAAACCTATTTATGAAAAGTCTTTTATTACCAATAATAAAGCAACATAACAATGATGCAAACTACTGTTGTTTGATTTATTTTCTTTAATTAACAAAAAAAATCAGCAAGGATGCATTAAATTGATTAAAAGTGACGTTTTGATTTCATATAAATTCTTTTCTTTTGAACTTTCTATCCATTCCACCAAAAATATTAACTCTTTCCCTTGCCATGACTGAATCTTCTGTAATTTATGAGACAGCGCTTTCCAGTCATTGACGGAATTTTCCAAGTGGTACTCACTGACGACAATGCTCCTCCTCTCTGGAGCTCCTATGGGGTGGAGGGATAGAGTTGTGGGTAGGGTTGGGGTGTGGTTGGTTCTTGCTCCACCCATTAGGCCCAAATTACATTCGCTCCTCCTCACTGGAGCTCTAGCGAGGAGGAGCTACACGTAAGCTCCACCCATTTGCTCTGCAGAGAGCAGCTTTTCGAATTTTCTGGCTTTCTGTGTTTTCAATGATATACAGTACACTATCTTCTGAAAGAGTTCTGAATCTTCTGATCAAACAAGCGATAGCATGTGTAAGCAGATGCATACATAACGCGATCATCAACATTAAATTAAGCGAAGCGTCAGTTCTGGCAGGTCACGTTAGTCAAGCTTGCATCAGCTGACACTCAGCTGATCCACGTCTACCTATAGGAATATGACTCCTATCACTGTATACATATATAAGCTCCTTCAGTATTATCAGCAGCTATCGCGTTTCTCAGGAGCTAATTACTCCTAATTACTAGTAAATTCTCTAATTATGTTGTACTTTAAAATCTTGAATTAATGATATCTGCATACATTCATGTTGGTTCTGTTCTGTTTAGCCTAAGGGGAGTTATTGCTGCTCTCCCTGCTCTTGTCCATGCTAGGTTGCATGGATGCACAGGGAGTTCTCGCCCAGAACAGAACCATACCGCCAATCCTAACTGTATGCAATTGCCAATTGTATTTGACGATAGTGGTCCTGACAGAACCAGCATATAAATCAAAACCGCCTAATGTTACTGAATGAAAAGTTTACCCTGAACAAGTTATAAGACTGTGAAGCTTTAGGGCTGTTGATGGACCCGATCTACTTCATCTATGTTTTGATAACCCTTCTGAATCTGATCCTGACGTAGTCTGTAAATAAAACAGTTTTAGTTTTAAAGCAGAGGGTCTGTTCTTTATTATATATATATATATATATATATATATATATATATATATTGCATGTTCAGATATTCATACAACCAAATATTCTGGGGAGCATGAAACTTCAAAAATGCTGGCGTGGAACAAGTTGAGAACCAAATCAGCATATTAGAATGATTTAAAAGCTTGAAAGAGCTTTCTCTTTGTCATCACAGGGTTAAATTACATTTTAAAATATATTCAAATAGAATATATGTGTCACAAGTGTGACCTTGTTTCTTAGTTTTCCCCGTCTCTGTGTTTTGGTTTAGTCCTCCTGTGTCTTAGTTTTCCCGCTCCTCGTTTGTGTTTAGTTCCTCCACCTGTGTCTAGTTAATTTGCCCCAGCTGTGTCTTGTTCCCATGATCTGTTCCCTGTGTATTTAAACCCAGTGTTCTCCTTCAGTCCTTGTCGGTTATTGTATATGTTGCGTTTTAATGGTATGTGGTGTGCATCTCTTGAGTTCTTTGATTATTAAATTCCTGTCAGTAATTATTCCTCGTCTCCACGTGCTTCCTGCCTACACCAACCGTGACAATATGGAAATAATAGTAATTATATTGTTATTATTAATAACATTATTAAGTGTATTTGGTATAAGTACGTGCAATGTAAAACAGACCTTGTGCTTCCCCTCTGCTTCAGGCAACTTGAAACGGTTTGCACTGTTTGCTGTGTCATAATAATAGGCAATAGGTGGTTAAAAAAAGAGTAAGATTGTAATAATCATAGTCAAATGATGCATTCTTTCCTCTTGGAGTCTCTTGGCTGATCTTAACAGGAATTTGCCCTAAGGTGTAAATTCAGCTCAGCTCACATTAAGCAGAATACTGAATCTCTTCATCACAGTGTCGAATCGCTAATGCTCTGAAGCAGAAACCTGATGTCTACACAGTGAGCGCGTTTGCTCTGTTTCACTGTGGCCAGGGTTTCAGGCTTGAGTGCTTTCATTGTTTCCAGGCTGAGGCTAATGAATTGAATGGCCTCCACGAGTATCGACCTTGCAAGGCTGTCAGTGTGGATTTTTGATAAGACGTATCAGTGCTGGCCAACCCCTAGCCTTTACTGTGACCAGCTCCATAATCCGTTTACGGAGATGTTTTATGCTAAGTGGCATTTCCACCTATACACAATCGATTTTCCCATCAGGGCGCATGGGGTTGCCCTACCCAGCTTTGCATGTGAAGAAAAGAGCATGTTTGACTCGCAATGGAGACGTGGGAAAGAGCTTCCACAATCAGCTTTTCCCTCATTAATCAAATCGATGTAGATGCAGAATTTACACTCTTAAAAGAAATGGTTCTATTTAGAACCAGAAATGGTTCTATCACCCGCTTCATATATGGAACTCCAAAATGGTTCTATATAGAACCATTTTAATGGGTTCCATAAATAGAACCCCAAATGGTTCTTTGAATCCAAGTTAGATGGTTCTTTATAGAACCATTTAAGGGTTCTATATTATTAAACCATAATATGATATTTAATAAAAATTATTATTAAATTATTATGAATACAAAAATATAACCAATCCAGAAAATTCCAAAAGTTTAAATTTATTCAATTGATTATACAAAAATATTAGTGTCACATTTAAAATTGCACATCTGTATACTCTGTATTATATAGCAAAACATTTTTTACATTTAAGATGTTAAATTACATTCAACCATTTAGTTTGAATTATTTAATTTAAGCATTTTCACTTTGCAATAAACATACATACTTTTACATGCATCTCTGAAATGAGGAAAAACAAATCTTTGATTTCATATTTTTGACATTCGACAATGCAGATAAAAAACAATACATGAACAATTAAAACATCTAAATAAACAGCACTACAACTTACACAAGTTGACAGTACATTTTTTAGTACAGGTATTGGTGTTCTTCTTGTGTCATGCTCTTGTTTAAGTTTATGCATATATTTTTGAATAAAAGTCATTGTGCGACTGCAAACAGGCATTCCACAGCCTTTGTCATGTCAATGTCTGCCTCCATGATAATGCTGACACTTTCAGTCTTGAGGGGATCAGGACAGCTGTTAAACACCATGGTTGATGTAGGACCTTTGGGTTCCTGTAAAACAAACATTTCACCTTTTGAGTGCCTTTCACCAATTAACAGAAGTCATCAAATAGACCTAAAATTAATGTTGGTAACCGAACAATGCTGCTACCCATTCACTTAAATTATATGGACACAAAACCAATGCAGCAAGTCAATGGGCACCGCCATTGTTCGGTTACCATCCTTCTTCAAAATATCTTTTGTGTTCTGAAGAAGAAAGTCAAAGATTTGAAATGACAAGAGGTGAATAAATTATGACAATTTTCATTTTTGGATAAACTATTCCTTTAATACTTTCATTATTGTAATACATGTTTTCACTCATACAATTTATAGAAGCTACAACCTTTACATTGACAATGCAACTTTACACTGGGCATGGAACAGATAGGTTGGATGGGGAAAAATATATGGTGTTACCTTCTGTGGTTTCCTCTTCCTTCCTTTTTTTGCACTCCCTATGATGTTTTGGGCCATTTCATTAGATGTTTCCATGTTCTTCACCAAGTCTGTTCGAAACCTCATCTTCATTTCATGCAGCATCTTTAAAAAATACAAAACATTTGTTTACTTCAGGTGCTTATATCCAAATTACACACTTTCAGCCAAACAAGTTCCTTAAAGTTAGCATGAACTGGAGGTTGCAATTGACTACCATATAGTGATGTATTTCGAGAATGTTCAATAAGAAAAAAACTGGGCGTGGCCAAAGTAATCAAAATTATTACATGCCTTGAGTCTCACTGCTGGCCAAGGTTTGGCAACAAATGAGCCCTCCTTCTCACAGGGTTCTTGTCTGTTAACATGAATACAATGATGAAGTCTTTTTATACAGGATTTTCATTTTACTTGCCACAATATACAGTCTGTTTAAACGTCAAAACAATGATACATACCGAGTACAAGATATTTGAGGCACTTCAGTTTCCAGGCTGTTTGAAGAAAAAGAAAAATATAAATTAAGATAAGGATTTTAAGCTTGCTTTAAGTTTGTTTATTTAGCAACAATGTTTAATATTTAACAACACAGACTTTTTTAACTTATTAAGCTCTTTTTGTCAACCGTCGTTACCTGGGGAGAAATAAAACAGAGCATAAATAACACTTCACAAACCAACTATGCAATGCATTAAACACACCTACACATTTAGCCATGTGCTATCATCACTTTAATCCAGCGCATGCATCAGTAAACCGCAGTAAACGATGTTACGAACGCTGCACTGACTGCAACCGTGCAGTTTTAATGGAGACCGGCCGGAAGTTCTCAACTGTAGCAGCGTCCACCTGCTGAGTTTAGCTCCCAGCCACCCTGATAAAACACACATGAACAAGCTAACGTTAATCAAGATTTTCGGGATTACTGAAAAGTAACAGTCTGATCTGGGTTGGAGCTAAAAACTGCACGAAAGTAGACCTCGCGGGCCAAAGTTAACAGTTAAGAACTTCTACACCTGTTAATATAGGCCTGGGGAAAATACTCAACGCAAACTGAGTAACGTTATGTGTATGAAACTGCGACAAACATTCGCATATCATACACCTCCGTCTTCCACCCGGTTCGCTTTTATTTTAATCGGCGCCTATCGTTAACTTAACGTTAAATTACCATTAAAGAAAACGAGCGTGCGCTTCATTGAGATTAAAATTCACGCTTCTGTCTCGAAGCTCGTCTCCTTATAACACAGCTGTCTAATTGTTATTGACCATTTCATTAACTATAACAAGGAAATAATGGGAGATTGTAACTTTATTACTTTAAAAACCGGAGCAAATTCAATTTAACAGGGCTTTCTGAACCTACGGCTGACGAAGCCCATCGGCAGTGTTTTTAACTGAGGTGAAAATATTCCATTTTGCTTCTAGTATCAGTATTTAAGACAAGGACTATATACTCTAACCAATAGAAATATTAACTGCAATACTAAATATTTCAGTAAAATGATTTCAAAAATGTAAAAACTTAACTTACCTGAGGGTATGAACGGGCAGAAATGGCGGACTCCTCAGTTTGAAAAATTAACTGTCACTTGTAGGTTCTTCTTCGCCAATCCACCAATAGGAATTCAAGGATGATGCAACGCATATACGCCACCAGAGGGCATTTTTACGAATATTATTTTTAATGTTCCCTTCAATAGATTAAAAGTTAACCATCACTATATGGTACACACAAAATAAAGAAAACACTTTGGCTGTTTATTATTAGGCCTATAATGTTTTATTACAAAATGATTGGTAAAAAAAAGGCAAACTTATAATGTATTAGGAAATATACGTTGCATGCTAATGTACAAACGTGCATAAAGAAATCTCAAATCATACATTGACTAGATATGAAAATTTTGTTAACTCTGGTTTTTGACTACACCAGTCATTCTCATGGGTCTTGACTCAAACAGCTTTGTGAATGTGTTGTGTATAATTATTGTGTAACATGAATCTTTAGTTTACACTTCAGTCATACAACATGAATTATAGAACCATTTTAATAAAAAAGGTTCTTTGCTCTCCAAGGGTTCTACATAGAACCATTTTGTCGTTAAAGGGTTCTATTTGCCAAGTACGGAACCCCAGGGTTCTATATAGAACCTCGAGGAACCCTTTTTTTTAAGAGTGTATGTTTGCCTTATGCAAATGATATATCGACTTATTAATCGCAAATAATTGTATGTAAGAGTAAAAAGCCTCCAAATTACTCCAAATCAAAGACATCACGTTATTGTACCAGACACTTGTTAAATACAAATCTATTATATACATCATATATTTTATAAATCTTTTTTCGGCTTTTCTTGACAAATGCTAAACGTTTTTTGTCTCAAACACGCAGTCGGAAACTGAAGCAAGTTTAACTAAAATACACTTTTATTAGAGCTGCTCTGCAAAAAAGAGTGAGTGGTGCTTTATATCGCCAGCAAGTCAGCTTTGTTGACTAATGAACTTTAATTCTAATTAAATAGGCTAGATAAGAGTGTGTTTAATGAGGCGACTCATCTGAAGAAAAACCCTGACGATTTCCTCACAATTATCCCCAAAGTTTGGATCCTGGAGAGACTCAAGATTTATCCGTTGGGGTTTCACACAGAGAAACTAACCCTGAACTAACACCGAGGCTAATTGCACCCAGTATAATGTAGTGTGATCACTGACGCCACGCATGATGGCCGTGAAACACCCGTTCACATTGATTTCCTGTGCTAGATAACAGATTGTCAGTTATTTCACTTCTAATCGAAATGTGAGGGACACTTCGCTGGTGGCACACTGGTGTCTCATTTAATTTATTTCGTTAGTTGCAGGGTAATTCCATAGCTGGTCATTATCTTGTACTTCCAGCAGTGCCTTTGCTTCAATCTTCACTCCAACGTGAAGAAAATCTCAATATTTGCTGCTCCATATGAGCTGAATGTCTAAATACTTTGCCATGCACTGCCCATTAATTCTTGCCAGCCAACGTTAAAACAAGATGCTTGAGTACCTGGAAATGTTTTTTATTTTATTAGAAGACAATGTGTGGCATACTGATATTAAAATATGCGTTTGCATGAGGTCCCCAGTGTCTGCGTGTCTTATTTGTCTTTGCTCTATGTGATTTCTAAAGTACTTACCTGCTATTATGCTCAGATCCCAGGTATCTTGTGAGATTGCTTGTTTATCTCTCTGAAATCAGTGTTAGTGATTTTATTAGTTCTTTTATACAGTGTAAATTGAGGTTGTGCGTGCTTTGTTGCTCTTTGTGTGGACAAAGCTACATTTTGGGGAACTCCCTTGTGTTTCTTATGAGGAAAACAGCGGTGTATGGATGTGTGAAAGGATGCACAATGTATCGGTACCATATAATTTACTTTTAGATTACCTTTGCCATCATGTAACGTCAATAGTTCATTTTTAAAAAGACTGATAATAAATTACATTGCAGAATGTAATCATTAGCAGGTCTGATAAATAATTAATAAAGGTATTTGTGGGTGTGACAAACTACTTTTATAACCAAACTCACACCAGTCAATTTACAAGACTCAAAATCGCATTCTTGGAAAACCCGCACTTTGTGAATTGAACCGGATTGGACAACTAGTTTTCTATCATGTCATACACTGTGTCTACCTTGTGTTGCGGTTTCGGTAACTTACTTTGACAGAGAAATGAGCTGTGTCATCTGAACGGTTTAGATCACATCACTGTTCTACACCGGAGCTGTTCCCGTCAATTTTGTGGTCTACGCACGACTCAAATGATACGCTCTCCACCCAGGTATAAAAGCTGTTGACGGTTAATGGAGATTTGGACTCTTCATATCAAAAGTGATAAGACTTTTCAGTTTCACGGATCTCGCCATCTTTGATATTACTTTGGTGCCTGTCGACATGGTTACTTGTAAGAGAATACAGGCTTGACTCCTGTTGCACGGTCATACAGACAGTATTCTAGTACGTTTCTGTTTGAACAGGACATTTCGAGACTCGCACCTGTAAGTAAATGCAGTTGTCAGTCCCAAAAACTGACAGTGTGAACGTAGCCTATATGTGTGTGTTCCAACAGACTGCGGATCAGGAGGCTCAGGATCAGGATCTGAGACCTGCGAGCAGGATCGTTGTAAACGATATGGCGGATTGTGGGATGACGACACGGAGGACGAGCCCTGCATATGTGACTACACCTGTGAAATTGTGCCACGCACCATGGTATGTCCATTCACAATTGACAAGCAATCGAAGAGAGTGCCACCCATACATTGCCCAAGCATTTGACTAGTTAAAACGGGTGCTAAATCTTGTTGAATCCATTAATCGTGCCACGTTAACCTCTCCGTGAACATTTGCAGGTGTGTGGCTCAGATGGGAACACATACACCAGTGATTGTGAGCTGAAGAAATCCAGGTGTGAGAAGAAAATGGACCTGCTGCTCCAGAGTCAAGGCCCCTGTCCAGGTGAGAGACCACCTATCTTTTCCTCTAATATTTATGTTTTCCTCAGGATCTGAAGAATAACACTCCAGGAATTCTGACAGGATGGTTGTTATAGAGTCACTGCAGCAGAATGCAGCGTTTCTTTGAGCTTAGGAGGCTTGTGTAGTCCAGACCTGAGCATCTAGCACTGAGAGAGGAAGAGCGTGGCTCTGTGATCAGAGCGGTGTGAGATTCCCTCAGGCTTCAAGCAGAGCTTGACTCCACTTGCGCGCACACATGCACGTGCTTTTCTCTCTGCGCTCTCTCTGACTCGCTGCACCCTCATCCTTTATCTATGGTTTTCTCAAACTCAGGGATTTCTGCTTCAGAGCCTCACAGGCCCTCTAGCCAGATCAGTCATGCTCCTTCAGTGGCCGTGGAAAATAAATCCTTTTGGAGAACTTTCAACCGGTGTGAGGAGCTTTTGGCATCTACTTCCCATTGGCTGAGCTCAGATCAATGGAAATCTCATCGGGCCTTGCATTTGATATGCACGCTGCAGTCTCTCCTCCCCCATTTTCTGACCCGTGCCTTTGAGAGCTGAAGGGTCTCCAGAGCACCTTGATACTTTTTGCTAATTGGAAATTAGGTTTCGGTGACCTCTAGACAACCTTGCTCTGAGTCTCCTTGCAGTGAAGATCAGAGGATGCTTGGCTAATAGTGACGCTCAGAGGAAATAAACGATTGAGTTGAGCTGGGCAATAAAGCTACAAAAATTTAAAATATTTATACTTTTTGCTTTGTTCGATATATATTTCAATATTAATGTGCTTTAATTTTTTTCTGAAGAACCACCATATATACAAACACAAACCATTGAGTCATTTAGGTGATTTAAGATTCACGGAAATTAATGATCTGTTTTAACACTCTCATATTTTTAAGTTCCGAGACTTAAGGATTTGTCTTATATAAACGAATTAAATGGTTTAAATCGTCATCAAAAGCATGCAAATATGAGATAAATATTTCAGTTTAGTGTGAAAAACAAAACATTTCATTTTTTTGTAAAATATTGGTTCTCACAGTTTGTTGATTTAAAAAAAAAATAAGCTTAGAGGATCTGTCTTTTTTAGATGCACCTTGTTGTTTCAGGAAGAACTGGGTTGTAGAACAAACCAGTGTAGAGGGAGGATGGTGAAGAATTGCAGTGAGACGAGAAGAAAGGATCAAATTAAAAGCACCTTTGTCATAATGGACTCAGTGTGGAGAGGAGAAGTTTAATGAGGTGTAGACAAAACTCATCTCTGAAGCCACAAAATGCTATGAACGCCACAGTGACACATCACTATTATACCCCAGGACATGTATGCTCACACCGAAGGCTTCCTGATTTACGACAGCCCAGTCCTGTACTTGAAACCACAAACCTGCCACCTCACAGCCATTCAGCTCAATGGCCTAGAGAAGAAGCGCTTGAAAAGAACAAGTGTGGAGAGACTGAGAGAAAAAATGACAACACTGATAAGACAAATAGGCACCTGCCATCTGCCTCCGGCACAGCGTTATAGTTAAACACCGCAACAAACTTCGCCTGTATGTGAGCAGTGAACACTGGAATAGTGTAATTAGGTTAAAGCGAGAGTGGACTGACATCAGCCCGTCCTGATTTGCACTCCGGTGCATTTGTGTCCATAAATGCAGAGTCCATAAATCTTTGTTTGACACAGTACGGCGTAGGTGTAAACGGCACTATCTGAGACGAGAACAAATGGAGACAACAGGCCCCTGAGAATGTGTCAAATGTCACCCACCAGACATTCGACGAGAGGTCTATTGTTTGTTTTCACGGCTGGTAATAGCATCATTTTTTCCTGATTTTGAATTGGTGTCAGGAATTGTAAATAGAATTGTTATCTGGCAGCCAGTTGCAGGCTCTTCCACCCCTGCTCCTTAAGCGATTCTTATTGTGTTGTACTAAATTGCATTTCAGCTTGGATTGTTTAGTTTAATTGGTCTTAAGAACGCTGTGGATCTCAATATGTCTCTCTCTCCCCCACCCACCCCTGTTTGCACTGTATCTTTTCTCTAGATATCATATCACCTCCTACAGAGCTTGTTTCCTCCCAGCACTGTAGCGAAACTGTTTACGGATGTTGTCAAGACAACAAGACCGCTGCCCTGGGTGTTGGACTGGCTGGGTGTCCTAGTATGTATAACTGTCATGAACCATTCACTAACTAGTTCAGTGGCCGAGTTTGATTTAGTCGTAATAGGCCAGGTTTGCATACATTAAACTGGTAAAAATTTGGAGTTTTTATAAAAAAAATATATATTTCAAAAGATTTCTATTTCAAATTTAAAAAAAATTCAACAACAAAAAATGCATCCCAGTTTCCACTAAAATATAATTTTCAATATTAATAATAATAAGAAATGTTTCTTTAGAAGCAAATCAGCATATTAACATCATTTCTGAAGGATCATGTGACTCTGAAGACTAGAATAATTGCTCCTGAAAATTCAGCTTTGCCATCACAGAAATAAAAATAACTTTTTAAATATATTACAATATAATGTTAATTTAAATTGTAATATTTCACAATATTACAATCTTTTACTGTATTTTTTAATCAAATAAATAAAGCATTGATGAGCATAATATACTTATTTCAAAAGCATTAAACAATTGTACTGATCACAAACATTTGAACAGTAGTGTTATTTTTAATATTAACATAAATATATTCATACTCACATTCTTGTTCACATATTCATATTAATAGGGCCATTGAAAGTATGTCCTACATGCCTAGTGTTTGTAGAAGTCTGAAACACCGTATCCTGACAAGACGCAATGTGAAAAACCATCAAACGTTGCAGCGTAGGAGTGATATAAAGTTGGGAGAGGGCATGTTATAGGCTCATGAATATTAATTACATGATGTAACGTTTGTCCAACAGTTGCTGAAGCAAAAGAGTGTGCACTATAGCTATATTAGAAATGAAGTGTTTGTTCTCTTTATCCACTGCCAATGCAACCGGTTGATCCTGACATTTTATATGGCTTGCCAACTATTTTTTTCTTCATCTTCACAGTATGGCCAATCAAAACTAAATTATTTTAAACTATAGTGATAAAATTCTTAATAATAAAGATTAAAAAATAATTGTTTCTTTATCCAAAAATGTGAGTGGGACAGACTTTTCAGAGTTGGGAGGGCTTGGGATGCACCAATATTAGTTATTCTGCTCAATTACAACCAATTATCTTCGTATTATAGCCAATAACAGACTAATACAGTCTAATCTCATTAGTCCAAAATCTCTCTTCCACTGTGTATTAAACATTTAATATGTTTGTGATTGTGTTGCATGCAATTTCTTTTGTCGCATCCCGTCTGTTTGTCAAGTTATAGATTGCGTACCTCTAAAAAGCACTTCTTCTTCTTTAGGTGTGTGTCAGTGTAATCATTACGGCTCATACGGAGGCACCTGTGACCCCTCCACCGGCCAGTGCTCCTGTAAACCGGGCGTCGGGGGACTCAAGTGCGACCGCTGCGAGCCTGGATTCTGGAACTTCCGAGGCATCGTTACAGAGAACATGAGCGGCTGCACACGTAAGTACCACCCCTCTCTTCTCCCTTTCCTGGAGATTTGCTTTCAGGGCATTTTCTGTTAAATGTGTTAAATGTTCCTTTCTAATCCAAAATCCAAAGTGACAACCTACTCGTTTAACGTGCGGTATCCTTCCGGCCTCAAATGCGATTTCTGTCAAAACAAGCATTTCGAGTTAAGCCTCCGAGCCACCGCTGGTAATGGGAACCTTGTGAGAGTGCAACGTGGCTTGACCTATAAGTTCTGCCTACAGACCAATAACGCTCTGACGCACGTATATGTGTGTTTGTACAGCGCTACAAAGCCGAGGATAGAAAAACAAGGATGACTGAAACAGTTTGTGCTCTGTCCCAGGGGTCCTCGGAGCATTAGCACATTCTGTAGCCACGTTCGCTCTCACCCCAGGGTTTCTTGACCCTGCTTTGAACTCCACCAGACTGCGGTCATTGACACAGAGCAAGCGCTTTGCTGTAGCTGTGGGGTCAGAGATTGGAGCAGCTTCAGATTGCCTCTATGCATTTGGTGGATGTGTGGATGTTTTTGTCAGAGTGAAATTGAAGAGAAAGAGACAAGGAATCTAATCAAAACTGTTCAAGCAGATAAGGCTGACAGCCCCCTCTCTCTCTTTTCCTTTCTCTTTCTCTCTCTCTCAGCGTGTAACTGTGATGGAGTGGGCTCGGTTCGTGACGACTGTGAGCAGATGTCAGGGCTGTGCTCATGTAAGCCCAGATTTAAGGGCATGAAATGCAACGTGTGCCCCGACGGCAGCAAGATGGGAGCCAACCCCTGTGACAAAGGTAACATCGGGATTTTAATTAGCATAAACCTCAGATAATCTCTCCACTATTGCACTTCGGATGCAGCTAGGTTATGATTTTATGAATTATAATTAGGTCTGTTTTTCACAATGTTGGGTACAAGTAGAAAAAACAAAAATGGCTGCGCTGGTTAATTAATAGCCTAAAAGTGCTCTGACAAAAAAGGCTTTCAGTGGCATGTTGGAACCATGGCATTGTGGAAAGTTCTCAATGGGACGTGGGTTCGAATCTGGCAGTATGCATCAGATCAGGTACCATCTGAGGTATTAAATCATTGAAAAGTTGAAATCGGTTCAAAGTTGAATCTTCAAAAGCGCGACAGGGGTGACAGTGAAATGCTATCCTGATGTGACCCCCTGTGTTGGCTTGGTGAGTAATTTTGAGTCACCCTCAGCTATTGACAGGAAGTGAAGAGCTTAATGAACTCAACAATCCCAGCATAGCATTGCTCATGCAGCGTTCCTGCCAGATAAAAGCTGCCACATGAAAGTGCAGAAGAGGAATCCAGTCAATGCTGCAGGCCAGGCAGTGCAGCCCAGTGCTCTGATGTCAGAGTAAAGAGTAGACTTCAGTGGCAGGGAAGGTCCCAGCTCTGCTACTGATGCAAGTCCGTCTTTCTGATGAATTTCTGTGGTGGAGGTCGTAGGGTTTGTATCAGAAGTGGATTAACAAGAAGCCCACACTGAAATGTCCAGCATATATTGTGTTTTGGGATGCCGAACTGCTTTTTGTACCCTTAAAAGTTCAAAAGATCCCTTTTTGTTTTAGTATTAAATATAGGTTATGTGTTAATCAGAGGCCAAACTATTCCACAGGACCTCAGGCACCCAAGTCCTGTGATGAGCTTGAGTGCCACTTTGGGGCATCATGTGTGGAGTTGAACGGACAGGCTCACTGTGAGTGCCCATCGCCAGATTGTGACGAGAAGAATAAGACCAAGGTGAGGTGGCATAGGTCACAGATTCACCTTAAACTCTACAACTACTCTAATGATGAAGATTTATTCCCTAGTAATGGACATGGACATTTTTGTGGACAGGTATGTGGTTCTGATGGAGTCACCTATGCAGACCAATGCCAGCTGAAGACCATAGCGTGCCGACAAGATAGGAGATCACTGTGCAGCATTTAGGCCAGTGCAAAGGTGAGATTAGCCTCTTGTACTCAATTTTGTTGTCTGTCTTTTGCATTATTGCATACACGTCAAAGAAAGTATGAATGATAATTTAAGAAGGTCAATGGCTCACAAAGTCAGTTAAAGACCTCATGATTCCTTTTACTGAGAAAAAAAATGTATTCTTTAATCATTGTCATGTTCTATTTTCCAGTAGAATATATAAATATCCATAAACCAAGACTTAACAGAAAATTCATATATATATATTTTTGATTGTATTGTATTTCTAAATTTAGTCAGAATGACTTTTAGTGCATTTTAACACAATTCTGTGAGGCAACAAGAAAAAAAGTTAAAAAAAAATTCACAAAATATTCTCTGCAAAAAGACATATTACACAAGATTTAAGAAAAAGTTTAGATGTTTTAACTGGAAGTAAAGAGAACAAATAAAGTTTTGCAGGGTTTGCTGGGGACAACTGCCTGGTCCATAGGTAGGAAGGGGGTCACTAAGTCTGCAGGTGTGTGTGGGATGGCTATGGGGGGGGGTTGATGTGGATGGTGGATGTTCAAGGGGACAGGAAAGCTGCCTGACAGATGCTCCCCTGCAGATAGAGCCATGCTGCTTGGCTTCAGGCTGGAGTCTTTGAATCCCCTGGAACTGGGCGACATTTGTGCTGTTTGATTTGCATCACCCCTGTGTGGATTAGGGGGAGTTAACTGCACTGTCTGAGCGAAGCACCTGCAATCCGGCTGCTGATGTGTTGGGAGGCCTGCTTTGGGTAGAGCAAGCTGTGTACAGAGTAAGGCATCTCTCCCTTTCGTTTAAATCGTTGACCGGTTGCTCTGTACATGCGTGGGCACGGGGACCTGGTAGAAGGCCAAGGTTAAGACTTTCATGTCGGCTGTATGTAAGAAGCACTATGCCAGATCACGTCAGAAGGCGTTCCTCCACAGAGAGCTGCTCCGAGATGGGCATGGCTCTTGGTGGACACTGCCAGCTGCCGATTCTTGGATCAAGGCCAATGGCAGGTGCCAGACATTTTCAACAGCAGCACATGCAGCCACTCTGTCAGACCTGTTAATGCCGCATAAGAGATTGTTTCATTGTCAACTGCTGCAGATTGATCTAACACGTCTATATGATCCATTGTTTCTCATAGCTATAACCTGGTCCATATTGATTCTCTGTCAACTCATTAAAAAATTCAGCACATCGTTCATTCCTTTCCTTCAACATAAAATCATTTTCAACTCCATTTACTTTTGTAATGGGCATTGTTGTTATTGTGAATAATTCATTAGTGCATGTTATTTCGAATAAAAGGGAAAAAAATTCCTTTATTATTTTTAATCAAAATTTTAAATTACCTCTGAAATGTCCTTCCTTTTCTGCTACTGTCACTAAGGTTATTTGGTAATATTAACCAATTCTCCAAATAGCTATAGCTATTTTGTTTAGAGATTGTTGTAGAAAAAGTATCTAAATGTAACACTCATTTGTCACTAGTTATTGACCAATAAATCAGAAAAGCTCATTCATATTTGGCCATTTTGATGATGCAGTATATTTTATTGTATTATTTTTATTTTATTTTTGTATTATTTTTAATAAAAATATTAATTTTACAAAAGCTTACAAATTCAAATGTAACAAATATATGCACTTATTTGCATTATCATTTGAATATGAATTTTTGCAAGTTTATTGGCTAATGATAACAATCATTTTGAGTACATTTTTTTTTTATCATTATTATATTCATTAAAAAACATATCGGTCAATCTCTAATTTTTACCATCTAATCAGTTCTTGTTCAACAGCAATTGAGGTTGAATGAATAGTTATTTGGTTATGGTTTCAGCTCACATTTGGCAGATTAAATCTGGGCCTGGTTATGACACAACAAACTGATGTTTAGAGATCACGATTGAACCATGATCCCTGTAGTCATTAACCAGAGCACCTCTCTGTCTTGCTCTGTTTTTTGGCGTTACCTGCCTGTATGACAAGAATCCAGCTGCTATTCTGTGTGTATTCAGGGATCTGGGAGGAAGTAAAGAGCGGGCTTAGGTTGGATTTTCACCAGCCTAGGGCGGAACTGGCAACAGCAGCGCTATTTAATAATTTCTTCTCCGACTTGTGGGGTAAAACAGGCTCGGGCTGCAGACTGCTCGGCAGCCCTGAAGTGGTGGGGTTAGATCACAAGCTCATTTCACGTGTGACTGGATGTGAATTAGCCGAAAGCCTGCCTTTCTCTCTATATTTCTCCCGCTGATCTCTTTGACTCTCACCCATCATCAACTCTTCTTGATGACAATTGGTGCTATGAAACACCACATGGAGTGAGTTACTCCTAATGTTGCCATAGCAGGTAGCAGATGAGGCAATCAGTGGCACATCTTGGTACATGACGTAGGGTGTTCAGGGTCTTGAATGGCTGAGAAACTTTTGGCTCATCAAGAGTCCATGTCTTGGCAGTTCCCTGCGCTCACATATGGTGTCATCACCTGTACATTTGCTGCAAACTGGCAGTCTACACATTAGCATATGGGACGGGTGGCTCTCGGCGGAGATGTTAGTTTTGGTTATCGTTTTTGTTCTAAACAACATTTTCCGGGTTCAAAACCAGTTTATCTCTCTGTCATACCACAGAAAAGAATTTAAAACCATCCCTCAGTGTGTAAAAATAAACTTAAAATGGAAATCCATGGGGCAAGGCATTACAACAAGACTGACATTAAAATACACAGTTTCGAAGCTCTGCTGAGATAAAAATGCTTACTAACCTTGTCTGGGTATTGGGTAAAGTTACATCCAATTTTTCAACTTTCTCATTACCATGTAAAGGCGGTAAACCCTGCAAGGTAGGCTACTATTTACATAGTGAAAAATCCTCCCACAGGAATTATGTCGTATAACCTGGAGTTTATCCGCCTACTACAACAGTAGTACCACTGCTATAAGGGCGTTTAAAGGTGCAGTGTGTAACATTTTTGACTATTTATTAACAGAAATGCAATATGACATCCATAACTATGTGTTCAGTTGTGTATAAAGAACTTACTTAACAAACCGTAATGTTTTTATTACCTTAGAATTAGGCATTTATATCTACATAAGCGCGGGAATCCCCTTCTATGAAGGCCGCCATATTATGACGTCATATTTCTACTGTAGCCGACAGCGAACAAACAGCGGTACAGAGCGCGTTTCGTCACTACATTGAAAGAGAAGCCGCAGCTAGAAGTTAGTAATAAACACCGTGAGTGTTTTCCCTTGTCAGTGGTGTAAATATGTAGTTGGATTTTTTCATGTAACTTAATTCTTCACCCTCGCTGTGTTATGGCTTTGCTATGTGGGGATAAATGTGCTGGTTACGTTCGTGAGACAGCTGATTAGTGGGCTAATTACTCTTGTCATTGACCGGAAAACAGTTACAGGAATCACCAACCCGTCGATCTTGGAAGCATTTTAAGTCGATCGAGTTTCCATAATCAGAGAAAGTGGTGTCTATTGGGATGCGGAGGCGCGCGTGCTGTTACAATCACGTCATTTTTGCCGCACGCACCTTTTGCTCTCATGCGGACGCGTCGAGTATAAACAAGGCTTTAACCAGCTCAGCCACAGTAACAGCTCATATTAGCCAGCTAAACTTTTACTACCCTGTTAGAAAAAATCTATAGTTGCATAGTTTCATGTGGTTCTACTCCCTCGCTGTATTATGGGTTTGCTATGTGGGGAGAATGTGCTGGTTACGTTCGTGAGACAATCAGCTGATTACTATTATTTACAACAACTGTGACGAGATCTGTCGTGTCGACAGCTCAGACCTATATTAAGTATTAAGAGTAAGACCCTTGATCCTCACCTGACTATGGCTTTGGAAACTTTATCCATGATGTGGTTTATAATGGACTGTGGTACTCCATGTTAGCTGTGGCTTGTTTTACTCTGGCTTACTACGACGATGTTTGTCCCGTTTTAGCCACCGTAGCTTCTTCGAAAGGGAGGGGTGAGCAGTGGGCTGAGCCCTTAGTGTAAACTCGCAAACGAACCGCTAGATGTCGCCAAAAAGCTACACACTGCACCTTTAAACTCACATGTTGTATGTAAGAATTTATCTGTTTTAATAAAAAGATGGCATGAGCATTCGTGTAAATTACTGTGATTTACCCTGATTTGATATTTTGTATTAGTTAGCCCCACCCCTCGTTAAATCTCATTGGTCAGAAAATCTGCTCTACAAACAGTAGTTTAACAATGTATTGATTGGTCGTTGTGTTGTGTCGCGTGATATTTCTGCTGTCAGTGTGGACAGACTTGAGGCTGGGATCATAGTCAGGTCATAGACAAGACAAGAGTTCTACTTGTTTTTACTAACTGAAGGATGAGTCAAAATTATTTACTGTGGTATTTGATGGCATTATATACATTGTTGATAGAGCTTAACTTGTTTCACCTTTACCCCCTTTAATTTCTTAGTTTCTCTGCCTCTTTCAATTTCCACCCAAAACACACGTTGTATGAAAAGACAGAAAGCCATCTTAATAACAGCCTTTCAAGAGTAAGTGTACGGCTATGCCAACTGAAGATGACAATGATTTTTGCGTCTCCTAATTGTTCACCCTGCCTCTCAGAAAACCAAACGGAGCGTTAAACTTGATTAAGGCGAGCTGACTGCTCCCGTTGGCAGTTGCTCTCTTTCAGCGTACGTATTTGTGTCACAAAACTCAAAGCTGGGGCGGGCGACTCAAATCCCACACCCCTGATCTCTCTGAGCTAACGCTACGCTGAGCTCCTGAATGACAGGTGCAGCCGAGTCGAAATAAGAAAACGGATGCCGTGACAAACGCCGATAGCATCAGTGCTCTCCCGCACAAAGCTAGTGTATCTACACACTCGCTCCCTCTCGCCCAGGCTGTGACAGCCGGTCTGATAGAACTAGTATTTCTGTAAGGTATCGTATTTCACACCTCGTCAGCTACTCGCTGTTCAAATGTGAGATGATTAGCATGTAATTAAGAGGCTGTGCTAGCGTGTTATCAGGTTCCCGACCAAGCGCGGTTAGCCTATACACGGGGGATCCGTTAAAGTTGAGCACAAGGCCACGGATGATTGGGCGCGTGGATCCCTCGGTCCCTATTGTGGCGAAATCTGTCTCGATTCGTCCACGCCACAGTTATTATTGTCTTTGCAATATTTAAATATGCATCTTTGATGAAGGCTCTTGCATTGGTAATGTCTTTAAGTTTGAGCTCAGCTGCTGCAGTGGAGAGATTTGCGAGCGTGTTGACAAGGCTGCAGTGGTTGGACCGTCGACGGATGCCTTCATGAAGTGAGGGGTTCCTTTGAAGCTGCTGCTAAACCCTGCTTTTCTGCCCTATTTATATCAATCATTCATCACTAGAGGCTCTGGCTGTCTGTGATTAAAGCCTCCCTACAGGAGGGCAACATCTGAATATGTATATATAATTCATATCTACAGGCACTCTCTCACACGCACAAGCACACTCTCGCAGATCAACCGTATTCTGCAGTCTCAAACTCAGTAGTATATAAACACTTCTGGTCAAGAGTCTGTGTAATGATCGGTTTGAGCTTGCAGAAAACATAGTTTTTAAAAACCTCAAAGAATCACATCAAAAAGATGCAGTGCAGCAACCCGGTTATTTTACATGTGCAGTTCATTAGTTTTGTGGGTAATTTAAAGGGATAGTGCACCCAAAAATGAAAGTTCTCTAAGGTTATAAGAATATCATTGCCATATAATAGTTTATGTGTAGAAACTAACTTACCCTAATGTTAGTGCAAAACTGTATGACTTTTTTTCTTCTGTGGAACATAAATGAAGATAGTTTGAGCAATGTCTCGCTGATAAAACTAAAGTTTCCACAGATAGTTTTCTTTACAGGTTTGGAACAACATATGGGTGAGTGAATTATGACAGAGATTTAGTTTTGGGTGAACTATCTCTCTAGTCAATATTCACTGAAAATATTGACAGTCTACTCTAGCTCTCATTAGCTTATAATACTAGAATTAATCTTTTCCATAATTTTGTTGATTCAATTTGAAGAACCGTTCTGAATTTTCGTTTGTGACTAATCCAGATTTGGAATTTGGACTTGGAATATATTAGTCATTTAGACTATTTTATGGTGCTTTTGTGCCTTTTTTAAAGCTTGAAAGCTGTAGTCATTGTAATTGCATGGAAAAGAGCAACAAGGATATTAATTGAAAATTTCTCCTTTTTGTTCTACAAAAGAAAGAAAAATTTTTTGTCATTCAACATGAGGTGCGAGTAAATGACTAAATGTTCATTTTTTGGGTGAAGTAATCCTTTAAGGCTAAGCCCTTGTTGTCTGACTACAAAAGAGGCTCCTTGCAGGTGTTCAGGTGTTGGGGTGTAATGAAGCTTAAGTGATATGATTGAAACATGATGCTTTTTGTGGGCAGGAGTGGGTTTATTCCTGGTGTTTCCATGCATCTGATTTTGATTTGAATCTGTGAGACATACAAAGCATTGCTCCAGAAAAGGATCCCCTGCTGAGACCATGCTGAAGCTTTTTTGTTGTTGTTTTAATGGCAAAGAGGGAATGGGTGGGAGGTGTAGGTAGAATTTAAAGGTGAGAAAAAAGGCTTACAGAAACATTTCCATCTATGCTTACCCATCATTCCATTCCTGCTTTCTCCCAGAATCCATTGAGCTGACGGCCAAACCCACCCCCTTCCCAACCACCCACCGCACCACCCCTCCCACCGCTCACGTCAAGATCACCAAACAGCGCCATGGCCACACCACCACCACCATTCTTAAGGATGTGGACAGCTCCGTGGTGGAGGCACTGCCTCCACCGAGGGTGGTTGAGGCAGAAAAGTTCTCTTCCACCACCTACCGCCCCACCACACCCTACAAACCACCCCGCACCTCATCCCCACCCGAGGACTCCAGCCCTTACTTTGAGGAGTCGGGCAGTGGAGAGCCCAGTGGGGACGACGAGATGGTGAGCGGAATGGAGGAGAGCGGAGAAGAGCCACTTGGTAATGCATTCACCATAATCTTTCAGTCATAAGAGGTTTAGGCATAATTGTCAAGAACAGATGACAAGAGATGATGAAATTCTCCTTTGTATGTGGACTGACCTTGTGTGTGAGATGACCTCTTTTCGAATTGTAATGGCGTATCAATTTAACATTGCCCATTATCTCAGCGGCCATTATTTGAGAGGTTTTGACACCTGACATCCAACTGCTAAGTGAGCAATTTCATTTGGAATCACTTCGGTGAATAATTCACCAAAATGTCTGGCTTCAGTTTTTAACGTGCACTAACCTTATAAGTAAGCCTCTTCTAAAGGTAATTTGGGCTGCAGTCGATGCATAGTCTGTATTGGTCAGAAACAGAACTGAAGCACATAGACTGTACATTTAAAGACCCCAAGAACTCAGATTGTACATTGGCGGCCCAACACATTACAAAGGTATGATGTAGAAGGTACATTACAAAGGTATGACAGTCAAAGACTCAAATAATCATTAGCTGCATTAGCAAGTAGCTAAAGCTAGAGGAATGTGTAATACCATAGGGGAAGTTGTAATTCTAAAGAGCATTTTTAGACCAAAATTTGTAAACGCCCATTTAGAAGTCATCGTTTTTATCCCGTTTCTAAATGTGGATCTGTTCACTTGGTCATCAATTCAGCACACTAGCATAGAAAACTAACAGTCATGAGCTCCAAAAGCCACTAAACTTCAATTTTGTTCTCCACTGGAGTTCATTATAGTGTCTTGGTTGACATACAAGTGACAAATTCTTCAATCCCTTCCCTTGTTTTTGTACACCAGCTATTTTTATTCATTTAATGCTAGCTACACACATATTGTTTAACTGCCTGAACTAGCATAAGAGAGAGCAGCAGGGCCTCAGATTTATTCTCTTGTCACTGTTGGACCGGAGCGCACTTTGACGCAGGACACATGAAGTCTGTCTCGCATCGAAGTGGGAGGCATCTCTTGAGACTTTGTGATGACTTTCTGCCTCCCAGTGAACCAATAGCCTGTAAGGCTGAAGCAGTGTGGTGGCCAGCGTGCATCTCGGGGGCAGCGGCTAATAAATTTGCCTACAGATGCAATGAAACAACATCCAGGGATGCTTTCCAGCTCCATGCCAAAAGTCATTTTCCACCACTCACTATCTCGTTCACACGCTGCCTCTCTCATACTCACACAGCCCTTGAACATCTGACAGCTTTATGGCTTGTTTGGCAAGCAGGAGATATTAACCCACAGTCCTAATCTTCAGTATATATACTTGTAGGTGTGAGGCTGGCTCCATGCCAAGACAATTTTAACAAGCTATTGTTAGTGTCTGCATAATGAGCATCTTAAAAGTAGGAATACATAAAGAAAGATATAAAAGTCATTTTTGCACCTACTCTCAGATTGTTTACGGCAAATCAAAGAGTCAACCATAGAGTCGTCTGCCTCTGTAATTATTTACACCATAATTTTCCTTCTCCACAACTTGAAATGTTAATTGTTTTTGCAATCATACAAACATAGAGATATCAATTTAAACTAGAACAATCAAATTCTAAAAATCTGCTTGTGTGACTTCTTCATCTCTCTCTTCAGGTACAACAGTAGCAACTACCACTCTTCCCACAGCAGAGGAGCGATCCTCCTGTGACAACACACCTTTCGGCTGCTGTCCCGATGGGAAGACAGCCGCCATCAGCTCTGAGGGCACAAACTGCCCCTGTAAGTTCCCGTCAATCACTCTCTACCAAGTGTCGCCTATTTTATACTACAGATAATAGCACGTGTTTGTTTTTTAACTGTGTCACCATCTCTATGACTAAGCCGCCAACAGCGATATTCTTTTTATCCTGAAAGACTGAGAGGATGGTGAGGAGGAGTTGGTAATGACAGGGGAAACTACATTTTATGAACATATATTATCATTTCGTATGGATGTTGATTTTGTGTGCCCAGGGTCCAAAGTTAGCACTTACCATGCACCAAATGCAAGTAAAAATTGTTCGTTACTAGGAATTGATATAATACATGGTTGAAATTCAATTGTATGTATATATGAAGGATCAGTTGGAAAATAATTGGAAAATAATATTAAGATTTAATATATTTTAAACTGTAATTCATTCCTATTATGGTATAATAGTAATGCAGTGTCACATGAACACTTCAGAAATTATTGTAATATGCTATCATTATCAATGTTGAAAACAGTTGTGCTGCTTTATTCTTTGATGAATAGAAACTTCAAAAGAACAGCATTTGTCATTTTTCATTCAAGTCATTTTTGATCAATTTAATGTGTCCTAACTGAATAAAAGTATTTACTTTCTTAAGAAAAAAATCATTCTAACCCCAAACTTTTGACCAGCAGTGTATATAAACAGTTCATTTTGGACCCTGAGTATGCCAGATGCAGGGGAGCAGGTTCTGTGTCTGTAGCCGTAGCAAATGGATAAACCAATTCTACAAAATGTATTCTGACTGGCATCAAACCAGATGCGTCAATATACCAGCAAACCTTTTTCTCGCACCAGCCCCATCTGTTTTATAAGAGCAGAAATTACACACAATAGAGACTAATCAATACACGACAGGCAGCCAGAAGCAGGCAGATGTTTTGTGTTCTCTGTATGGGAACACTAGGTCAAGTGCTCACGTCTCTTCTCATATCCGTCAGCTGGGTCTCGTAACTCCCCACCGTTTATTGGCGATGTGTCACAGCGGCCAGGAGTGAGGGCACTAATGTCCATTGCGTTCAGTCTCTGCTGTCAGCTCGAGCTCTCGCCATGTCTCTCAAGCACTAAGTGAAGGAGAACTCCCCCTCATATCAAGGTGTTTCACTGAAAGCTGAGAACAGCAAACAGTGCAGTCTACTCCCTGCAGCCTGAACGTGATGTTAGAGAGCTTTGCTTCCCAATGACATTGGGAATACTCCCTAGTGAAAACCTACCTGTTTAACTAAGTTATAATTGATGGATATGGTGAAATAAATCAATCTAGTTTTCCAGTACTTAAATCATACTCAATTCTTTTTCTACTAGAATGTTATAATTCTCTGTGGTCCTGTATGGAGCAATTCCAAGCCTATGATTTAAACTAGGGGGCTTAGATGCCTCTACCCCACCCCTCTGCATAAAAGTTCAAATGTTAGTTAAGAATGAATTTGCATATCTAGTGTAAATTAAAATTATATAGCTCATTGTACAATAGTAAGCCATCTGGACGCTTTGTAACCAAAGATAAGCACACGTGCTAGACATGATGAGTACATACTAGAAATTATGAACCATAGCCATATTATGGTGGGGAATTTAGGACTTTAATTTAAATCCACATCTAAAGCCTGATTTCTCCACATGTCTTTGCGCTCCGTGGGAAATTCCTGTCCTCAGATGTTTCCGATTTAGAATCCGATGGCAGTTTCCCTCCATCTCTCTTCACATTCAAATCTCCCCCATTTGCTCCTTTTTGAAAGTCCCATCAGATAAGAAGTGATGTGTGTCTGTGCAAAAAGACCCTTATCATGCAGTTTTAACCAGCTTCTGTCAGTCACCCGTGCCTGGGATTAGAAGACAATTACGGCTATCTTTCACGATAATCATACAAGTGCTTATCCCAATCCCAGCCAAGCTGGAGCCTGGCCGGCATGATTGATTTGGGCAATTTGTTCAGCTGATTACATGCTGCACAGAACCCAGCACCATGCCCGCTCCCTGCTCTCCTTCAGTCGTTTATTCATTATTTATTTCCCTCCGTCATGTAAAACCGGTCCTCTGATCCTCTCTCACTCTTTCCTCTTATTAGTGTCAATGAGAAAGGTCAGCAATAACCTGAAAGGAATGTTTAATGATGACCCCGACCCCAGTCGGGGCTTATGAAAGTGTCTTTTAACCTAATATTTGTGATATATTGTGCCATGTATGTAAGTGTTGCTGTCTAACCGATCTCTCTCCACTCAGTCCTCCATGCCAGCTTTTGGGAAGAGTCTCGGTCTGGTAAACTCCAGTCCATCCTCCCTTCTAAGCCCTTCTCCCTGTACCTATCGTCCATACTCTCACATACCTTTCTATACCTCCACCTCCACTGCAAACAAACCTCTCTTTCCCCACTCGATGAACCCCACGACTAACCCCACAAAGGCTCCATCACTAACTTACAGACTGGCATTGCACCAACCACAAGTGTGTGTAGCTGAGAGTGGACTGGAACTGTGCGTTTCATTGAAGTGTCTTTTATGTAACCGTATGTGCTTCCCTGCCTTGTCCCGCAGCCACCATGCGTTTCAGTGGCTTCCTGCACCTGGATAAGGTAGAGGGTCAGGAGGTCTTCTACACCCCTGAGATGGAGGACCCCAAGTCAGAGCTGTTCGGTGAAACGGCCCGGAGCATCGAGAGCGCTGTGAGTGGTGCAGCTAAGACTTATGCTTGAGTTCACTTTCAGTTCAGCTTTGAAAAGAAGTTTTATTTTCAAAAAAAAAAAAATACACATACAAAACAGCATAAGTTTATGCCACATTAGTGCTGCTACGTTTCTCAGTAGTGTGGCAGTAGCTCAGCTGTTTTCACAATATTGTAGCTTTGTATGTAACAATTTTTTCCTCAAAAAGTAGCAGTGTAACTGAAACTCGATTGAAGATTAGTTTCTTGTTTATCACAGGTTCTTTTCTTGTTTGCATCTACCTTTTATTTCTCCATATAGTCTCTTTTCTCCCGAGGTTGACCCCTTGGGAATTTATGCTGAATCAATTGTGTTAATTGGTGGAATTATCCAGTGGAACGGGTTGAATACATCTTTAAAAAAAAAAACATGTCTGGTGTTCTGACAGTCTCTAGAAAAGCAGTGCATTAGCTTAACAATAAATTACAGACACTTAATCTTGAAGTTTGTGATCAACACAAATCCCAATATAGCATCAAGCTCAAACCTGTCCAGATGTTAAATATAGCCTAGTGGTAGTCACCATACCAACATTTCAGTAGCCCATACCAATACTAATGAAATACTTCACTATACTTTAAATACTTGATAAGAAAATGAATGTGCTACAGGTATGTGTTCATTTACACAGTAAAATATTAGTTTAAATATAAACAAAGGAAATTATAACAATGGCATGTAGTTTTCAAGTACTTCTCAATTAATTAAACATTGATTCAAAATGAATTCAGTGAGGATTTCTTTTCTTGTTAAGAATTTTTTTATTAAAAAACATTGATTTTTGTTGTTAATACTTCAGGCTTACTAGGCTGCGTACCAAAGCGTACCAAAGCTGTAAACTGCTGCTTTCGGAAGATGCATTCCAAGGCAAGAAGGCATGTCGGATTCCAGTATTAGCTTAACTTCCTGTCTCCTGAGCAGAGGTCGCGTTAGACTTCCGCATTGTTCGTCATTTTGACTGACATGGTCGTAAAAATTACGCCATAATCTATTATTGCCCGTCATTTTAATTTTCATATTTTAATGATATTAAGCCATTTAATAGGCTCTGTTTTTGAACAGAGCCTATTAAAAGTTGAAACAGAGACAGAGAAAAGTTGAACAGAGACTGTGGGTCACTTTCAGGTTTCATCATGAATATTTGTCCAATAAATCGCAATAAGCTTTGTGCTTTGTTACTTTTGATATGAAAAAAAGTCTCAGCTAAAAGTCAAATTCTGTCCATTTTATCACAAAATTCAAACAATAAATGCAGTTTTGGCACTCTTTAATGTGTCGCGAGAGATCACTAGCATCATTTTTATTAGTTTTTAGTTAAACTCAACATTCCAATACTTTTGACATCCTGATAACCTAGCCTCCTTCCCTGAGTTTTTCTTGTACTCTTAAGCTGACACTGCACACTACCTGCTGGCAACTGCTAAAGAAGCCGACGATTTGTTCCTGGCTTGTTAACCCATTTTGGGCGTGTCTGGGAATGAAGGGCAGTACGATAATGAGTTCCACTTATCACTCTAATGTTAGCTAGTGCTGTGAGCGAGATTCCCGACAGGGACTAAGCGAGGATGTAATCAGCCTTTCTCTATGAGCGTTCCACCTGACACAGAAAGCTAATCCCCCATACTTCACTCTCTCGTTCTGTGAAGTCCAAATCTCAAATGGGGCCACGGGCAGCACAGAGCCAGCAATTGAAATGGTTTCATTGGCTTTGAGCGCATCCTACTCCCGCTTCTCCTCTGTGCGTGATGCCCCCAGGTTCAACAGAGCACCTCCTCTCGTTCACACCTTAATATCTCCACCCTGTCTTTCCCTTTACTTGATTTCAACCCTGTCCACAGATTCTGAGGATAGAGCGACCAGTTTCTGGGTCAGTGTGTCCATCCGGCTTTGCCGGGCAGCATGTTTTTTTTTTAAGGGTCTCTCCGGTGAGGCTTGAAGGAAGGGAGGAAGCGGCTCCTCTCTTTTCTTGCCCAGCATGGTTCCAAATGTACAATGAACTCACTGAGGGTCGGCCTAGAGGCAAAAGCCATTTTGTCTGCGACAACTCTGTGCTTTTTCAAATTCAAGTGCAGCTGTGAATGAAATGAGTGAAGAAGGAAAATGCAAGGCCCTTGGGTGACTTGAATGGGGTTCTCGACGGACCTCCTGCTGAGGCACTCTAACAGAATGTGCACACACGTCAGAAAGCACTAGAAGCACAAAGCGGTTTGTGAGTCGATTGAGTGCGTCCTAATTGTAAACCACCGCTCGTTTGCTCTAGTTTTGATCAGTTAGGTGCACTAAGGTGAATTTGGTTTCGGAGAAATGGTCTTCTTCGTGACTAATATTAGCGAGTATTAAAACTAAGCTCCTCTCACTTTGCACCAAATCAGTGACAGAACTCTCCTACAGTATGTGTACCCAGGTGGAAACTGAGCCGATTCTAAATGGGCAGTGTTGTATCCTGACATTTACTGCTGACTTCGAAACATGTTCATGTAATTACTCCTGCGCTTTAGTTAAATGTCAATTTGTGCACCGAGACCCGATGGGGTTCACTGGAATTTTTCCGCTGACACAATTTTTTCATCTGGTGGAGGAATTTGGTGTTAACTAGAACTAGATCAGCATATCGAGCTTATTGCCAGTGTCACACACTGCACTTGGGGCATTTAGTTCTTTGTTTTTCACTGTCTTACTTTCTCTCTGCTTTTATTTTCTCTAGCTGAATGAGTTGTTCCACAAGTCAGATGTCCAGAAAGACTTCAAGAGTGTCCGTGTGAGGAATTTGGCCCCCAGCAACTCCATAATAGCCTTTGTCGAGGCTCACTTTGACCCAGGTAAAGTTACACCAAAGGTTGTTCTTAAAGATTGTTTGCTTAAGTAAACCCACACTAGAAATTGATGCTAGGGGCTGTTGTGTTTAGCATCCTTGTTAGCACACCCGCATCCCATGCTGGTTTACGCTGGTTTGAGTCCTGCTCAGAGTGAGTAGGTCCAGTTATATTGGTGTCGTGACCCCGATGGAGCGAGATTTAGGAGAGTAATTGATAGAGGCCAATTAGTAGGAGCTGTGCAGAAAACTCAGCCATTAGCATGCCTGTTTCCCATGACTGTTGAGCTGGTTCAGATTCTGCTCAGATCAGAGTGAGTAGGACCAGTAACACTTATAGACTTGAGATTCTGTAGCTCAACTTGTTAGAGTATGTCTAGCTTGATATGCTGCGACTCTACAGCATCACTTCACTATCCAGGCTTTTTAAAATGTAGAAAGTGCACTTGACTACAGTGCACATCTTGACGTATTCCCAGTTATAGCTTATAGTTATAGTTCCCAGTTATAGTTATAGCTTTTTTCCATCAATTGCATTAACAGTTGCCATGATCAATAAAAAATTACAATAATCTTTCTTAAATAAAATTGCGTTTACTGACAACTTTCTTGAAATGTTAATAGAGCAACATTTAAAAATGATTTTAATTATTAAAAAAAATATTAAAAAATTATATTACTTTTTTTTGCCTAATTTTAATATGCAATGGGGTTGTGACTTGATTTAAATATTTCAGTGCATTTATTTGAATTAAATAAGATTGCATGTGCTGAGGTTTTTGCGCTAAAATACTAGCCTGGTCCTACCAGACTCTCTTACATTCCATTTGTACAGAGAGTCTGGCCACTCTCCATTGACAAGCGTTAACTTCCTTGAAGGCGAGTACTCTAAAAACTATTGGATCTGCCCATAGCCACTCTGGATCTGCCATAACTAATTGCTAACGTTTGGTCGTGACGCACGACTAGCTCACGACCGCAACAGCATCGTTCTCAGCCACTTCCTCTGTTTGCTGATTGGACCGGTAAAAAATGTACCGGAGAAAACGCACGAATATACCACAAACCCAGACGTAGTACTGAAGCAAAATGGAATTACGAAGGAGGGCGGAGGGCGGAGCCAGGCTACTAAAATACTGCACTTAGTGAATTTTTGCCTCTATGTTCTTTATTATCTGTCTTCCCCAGTCGTTCTGTCTTTCGTTATCCTGTTTTTATTTATTTTCTTTTTTTAAGCTGCTTCTAATTTATTTCTGAAGCAGCTCTAACACACAAAGCACGAAGTCCGGCTTATACCCTCCCTTCACATCAAAATTCCCTCAGTCTGCGCTCCTTTAGAAACATGCCTACAGCAAGAAATAAAAAGCACATAAAAACTCCCTTGTATGTTTGAAGAAAATACAGTTCAACAGCAGAATAAGGCATATAAGTTAAGTAAAAGAATCCCTAAAGATACTGCTCTCGTCTTTTTCTGGCAGCGGAAGTGTTCAGAGAGCATGGCCTTTTTAGAGAGGTAATTTATCAGCTAGGGTTTCTGAAAAAGCTTATTACGGTCTCCATCTCTTCTCATGCTTTTAAGACCCTCCGAGCATCGCACCAGCTGATAAAAATCTCTTTCGCTATTCTCTTTTTATTGGTCCCCTTCAACGGCACAAGAGCACAATTCTAGCACAAGCGCCTGTCATAAAGGCGGTCTGTGGTGGCCAGTAACAGGGCCATCTGTGGAACCGTTATTAGAGTGTTTCATCCGAACTTTCGTGAAATGCATGGCGGTTCAAGAACTGCTTCTCCCACGGGCCTATTACACGCAGGCTTTTCTGTATATATTTGCAGTATGTTATGTCAAGTGTGAGGATGGTGGGTCTGTGCTGGTTTTTCATACTCTGCTGTGCAATATGTTTAATGTTGTGTTCTCGTTCTACAGACACAAGGTTCAACGTGGAGGATATTGAGGGAGCCCTTCTCAAACAGCTCAAGGCATCTAAAGACACTGGTATTGTTGTGAAGAAACCTGAGGAAGAGAACATTCGCATCACCAACTATGGTAACCCACTTGAAATTGCTTTTCCGTCCTTTCTCTTTTTCTGTTGCTGCCTTTTGTTGTGTGAGATTGCTCTTCGAGCTGGCATTTGATAACCACGAGTGCCCGCAGGACTCAAAAAGAACCTGCTTATTGAACTTCAGACTGAATGTCTCACAGCCTCGGTTTAATTCGTGAAGAATTAAATATGTCTACCCTGACTAGGCCTGTTGACCTATTTTTCCTTCTCTCGATTTGTTAGGTCTTTCCTCTGTTTCTTTCTTCACCACTACGACAACCACCGTGGCGTCTGTCACATCTCCCACCACCACCACGCTGTCTCCCACTTCTGCTTTTACCACTCTCCGTCCGACCACCATCAGACGGCCCTTCACCAGCCGCAGGACCACCACACCAGCACCAGCCACTACCACTCCATCCCAGGCCCCCACAACCACAGTCTTACTGAGGAGCAAACCGGTGGCACAAGCCAACAGGCCGTGCGACTCTCAGCCCTGCCGTCACGGCGGAACCTGTGAGGAGGAGGACAATGACTTCTCCTGCATCTGTCCCGCAGGAAGAGGAGGAGCCGTGTGCGAGAAAGGTGAGGAGAAGTACAAAAACTAGAAAAAATCTGTACATCGCAAAGACAACTGAATGGTTTAAAAGAAAAAAAAACACATTGGTCAACAAATGCATCTTTCCATAATAAAACAAAAACAAATTTTAGGGCCATTTAAGATTTATTATTTGCATTTTGTAATTTAATGAAAATTCAACATTTCTTCTGTAAATTCTGTAAAATAAACCTTATAAAAGCACAAATCAAGCACACTTACATATATCAGATACATTTGAATCAACTATTATTAAATTATTATTTATGTTATTATTTATTACTCATATTTCAGCATTTTTTAATTCTTAAAAGAAGAAAAAAAAATTCAATAATGATTTGAATCTTAATTTGCAGTCCTGCTGTTACACTGATGAAATTATAGCTCAATTTATTGTCTCTGCTGGTGGTATTGGGATATGAAACTACCTTTTGCAGCTGCCAGGTTATAATTGACACTAATTACATCGATGAACTTTAGCTAGTATCAAACTGCTGTGAGGTGAAAAAAAGCCACTAATTAAAGGCTTGTAAGCAGCCCTCAAACTCTTCCTCTGATCAATCGGGCCATTACAGAGTGATGAAGAGAGAAGGCTTCATCAGCCTTGCATTCTCTCGAGAAAATGGGGAGAGACAGCCGAGAGAGAAAGAGAGAGAGAGGTGTTGATACGTTTCTGAGCATGGGAATTCTCTGTCTGGAATGTAAATGTCTAACAGAGAAAGGTCCAGGGAGAACTGCAATACTCATCATTGATTGCAGGTTTTATGAACTGCACATTACTGTACCATTGACAGGGGTATCTGCGTTATCTGAAGAAGAAACACTTGAGTGCAGTTTTGTTTGTTGCTCTACCAGTAGAGAGCAGAAGTCCTGGGTGACAGTCTCTGATAACCTGCTTTATATGTCTTCTACCTTCTGTCATACTCAGTTATAAAGTACTTCATACCATCCTTCGGTGGAAAGTCTTACATGGCTTTCCAAACCATGAAGGCCTACCATACTGTGCGCATTGCCATGGAGTTCAGGGCTTTGGAAATGACAGGGATATTGCTCTACAATGGCCAAAAAAGCAAAAAGGACTTCCTGTCTCTGGCATTGTTTGAAGGAAATGTGGAGCTTAGGTAAGTAACCAAGTTAATATAAGGTTGGAAAATGATTCTTATTCAGAACCCGAGTGATTTCCATGTCCATTCCTGTTAACCATTTTAATTTGTGATGATCCTCTTAAATGTCTCCCACATAAAGGTTTAACACTGGTTCTGGGACAGCTTCAGTTATCAGTAAGGTCGTGGTAAAGCCAGGTCGCTGGCATCAGCTCGTAGTTGTGCGTAATAGGCGCAATGGCATGCTGAGCGTGGACAATGAGCCGATGGTTGAAGGACAAAGTCCCCCAGGAACAGATGGACTCAACCTGGACACAGACCTTTTCATCGGAGGAGTGCCGGAAGACATGATAGTAGAGTAAGAGAAGCTCGAGAACGCTTCCAAATAACACTAACAAGAGCCTCTTTAGTCTTGTTAGAAGCCATAATGAAACATTATGGAGAAAAATAACCTAAATCATTGACTGTCTGCGCATGTTTGCAGGAACCTGCCAGAACAACTAATATGACTTAATAAGACTGAGCAGAAATAGCCAAATCAAATTAGCTTCAATCAAAGATGTTGTGAAACACTACTTGAGATCTAATTGAATGTTTTTCCATGTGTTCTCAGTCAGGCAGAGAGTGTCTTTTCTCAAAAAAAAAAATCTCTTTCTTTTTTATGTATAATTTCATGCTGTTGTTACATTTTCTCTGTCATTTGAGAATTAAGATGAGCATTAAGGAAGGAGAACTGACAAAATGATTGGTTTGTTTTTGCAGTGTAAAGGAGAGGACGTCAGTTTCAACAGGCCTTGTGGGCTGTGTCCGCATGTTGGACGTCAACAACTTTGTCTATAACCTACAAGAGAATGGCGGCACCGTTCTATATGGCTCAGCCATTGGCGAGTGTGGCAACAACCCATGCCTGCCGAATCCCTGCAAGAACAGAGCCTCCTGCCAGGTCAAAGAAGCCGAGATGTTCCACTGCAAATGTGTCAACGGTTTCTCTGGTGGGTGCACAAGTATTAACTTTTACTTATTTATGTATGATCTTATAGTTTTCTGTGCTACATTAAAGATGAAGCATGAGAGGTTCGAACACTTCAATCGGTTGAGTCAGAGTTGTCCCATTTAGTGCAGTTAGTGGTGCAAAAAGACAACGTTCACCTTTAACTATACAAATTTTAAGAATAAAAGGTTCTGCAGTGACTCTTTGTTCCAGTTGTGAATATCTCGACTCGTACTGTATTGATGAAAGATTTTGCAGGGCAGAGGATGCTTGTCTAATAAATTTTTAGCCTTATGGGTATGCAAGACAGGTGAGTGTTTACCCAACGATATGAAGGCAGCTAGGACAAATACGGAGTGAATACAAATAACTTCACCAGTACTGTATATATTTGTTTGGAAACATTTTCCCAATCCTGAAACTGAATTGGCAAATCTTCAATGCTTTCAGAATAACAGAAGAACACATGTTATATTTATTATGTTCTTATAGCGAAAGATGCTGAATCTTATCTAGTCTCTCACGAACATGCTGGGTTTCTCCTGTATGTGTGTGTGGGGGGTGTGGGTTCTTTTTTATTATTTTATTTCTATATCTAAATTTATGCCTTTTAATTATGTTATCATAAGGCAGTACAATAAATACTGTAATGATGTATAAATACTTTTGCGTATATACAGTGTGTGTGTGTGTGTGTGTGTGTGTGTGTGTGTGTGTGTGTGTGTGTGGTGTGTGTGTGTGTGTGTGTGTGTGTGTGTGTGTGTGTGTGTGTGTGTGTGTGTGTGTGTGTGTGTGTGTGTGTGTGTGTGTGGTGTGTTTGTTTAATAATTCCATGGTAAAAAGAGATTTGGTACAACCTTTAGGCCAGGTCTTAATATTTCCAGTGACAATTTTATTTCCTTATGCCAATGTTATGATTAACATTTTTCAATGTCTGCCACACAAAGTAAAGCCATTTGACTGTAAACACCAACATATTTGGTATGCCAAACAGAAAGTAAAGCTATGTCTTGGTTCTTACTGGTCAAGTAACAGTAAAGACGTTTATAATGTTACAAAAGATGCCGATTTCAAATTAATTCAGTTCTTTTGAACTTTCTATTTCAGAAAATTACAGTGTGTATTGTAATTTTTAACAAGAAATGCAGCCATGGTGAACATACGAGACTTTCTCTAGTTTTCTGGTTTATTGTGGTTTATTCACATCATAAGGAACAGTAGGAATCATCCACAGAGCAGAAGTTACAGTGTTCTCTTTGTTCTCATCCAAGAGGCTTTTTTTCTCTCCATCTTGCAGTGTTGCTCCAGACATTTGAAATATTGCCCAGAGTAAATTGCTCTGTTGTTCTGCTCACAAGCCTTTATTGAACAACCTTTATAATAATACAGTTCAATATCTTCCACTTTATTTCTGTACTGCAGAATGGCTGCAATGAGGTGTGTAGGAAAATGAAGATCCTTTGAAGTAGAAGTCTACACAAAGAAATTGGCTAGAGGGATAAATATGTGGGATAACCTTTAATGTTTAAAGAGCAGGATTGTAAGTTGGAGGGTTGCCTCCCCATCTCCGTGATAGAGCAGCCTTAGAGTTTGAGAGCAAGAGAGAGAGACACCAAGCAGAGCGACTCAGAACACGACGGGAGCTTTCATTACTGTGTGCAGCAGCTGCCGCCCATGGTGGGATCTCCTACTATGTTCTATGTGATGATGGGAATGGGAGTGTTCTGATGAGGCTAGAAGTGCTGACCTGAAGCACTTTCAGTCTTTCAAACCAGGAGGGCACACAACATGCTCCACTACAGCTTTATCTAAATAATTTCTATTAATTCAAAATCCTGTTATCAAAGGACCCCTGTATAAGTGAAAATTCAAGTGAGCTCAGTCAAAAGTCATCTTGGTAACACCTCTAGGCAGCTAAATTTCAACTGTTCGTCAAAATCCTGTTTCAGTAGCATATCATGTCTGCAACCAACATTGGTATCATCAATATAGTTCTTTAGCTTAAATCAGCTTAAAAACACTATTTTCAGGGCTTTGCTACTATATCTTTTAGTTAATACTAGTAAACACACTCTGTCATACAAGTGATTGGCTCTTTTAATTGAAAGGCAAGGTTTTACATGTTAATTTCTCCCATTCATTTCTCTGCAAGTGATGCGTCTCTTCCTCCTTATATATCTGTGACTTAACTAGCCAGGATTGACAGGCAGTTGTTTCTTGAAGTGGGTTCTTATCATCTTTTTTTAAGTCACATGAATATAAATTTTTGTTAACAGGTCCGACCTGCGCTGACGCCCACAACCCCTGCGACCCCAATAAATGCCACCCCTCATCACGGTGCCAAGTTCTTCCCGAGGGAGGTTACAAATGTGAATGTCCAATGGGACGTGAAGGCAAGCACTGTGAAAAAGGTACAGTACTACATCATAGTAAAAATACAGTAAATGAGCGTATCGACTCAACTAAGGACTGAAATAACTGCTACTTCTCAGTTGTAATTTCAGTATGGATTTTTGTCAGGATCGACCGGTCTGACTCGGATATTTGCTGTAGAATTATTGAGGGATTAAAAAAGGCTATGGTGGAGTGGAAAAAGTGAGATTCTCCAGTTGGCGTTTCCAGTGGGTACCATACTGTAAAATTGGTTTTATCAGCTAATATAATAGAGAGTCTGCATCTGGGAGGTGATGTGAAATTATTTACCCTTTTATACCACGTCTGAGCTGCCATCCTAGGCTGGAAGATCAAACATATGGTAGGTCGATGGGGGGGATTTCAGTAGTGGGGCATCCTCTGGGAGCTGGACCCTAACCAAGGATGCCTAAGTCTACTGCCATTTCGAAGCTTTCATTAGCACTCTCACTCTGTTGCGCTTCTCTCTCTACCTCATTAAAATTCCTACAGATGTTTTAGATCGCAGGCATTAGAAATGTGGAAACCAAGTGAAAGGTTTAGGAACACACATGTGTGCAGGGCGTATTGGCCACCTCCCGGGAGTCCTGCCCTATACGCTAGGCCATGGGCCAATAATATATGTCAAATTAGCCTTATAGCTGGCCCACGAGATCGACTTTCCTGCAGAGCTTAGCTCCAAGCCCCAGAGTTGCCCACCCTGCTATATAGAGTGCAACAGTGCCCACCCACTTTTTTCAGCGGCCTTGGTTCTGAGAATATTTTTCCAATGGGGATTATAAAAAAGTATTTGTTAAAGAGTTATAAGCCATTAGCCAAACCAACTGACTATGAGGTGTATCACAACATTACAAACTTTGATTTTAAGCAAAAAATATTTGAAAATCAGACAAAAAGACAAATATACAAGACTGTCTACTTAACGACTTTAATGAGGGAAAGAACTACAATCCCATGAATCATGATAAAAGTACATTATTGGTTCAGAGATGTTGAATATATACACACACACACACACACTCAAATATTTAAGTAGTTTGACATTGTAGGGAGCTTGATTTTTATTACATCATTCACAGTTCTTCATGGGAGTGGGAGGGTGCTAAAGAGATATTTTGGTGCAATTTACCTAGATTTTCTGATAGGTGGAGTTTTTTGCAGAATTATGGGTAATGTAGTCTTAAATCAGAATTCCTTTTATTAAAGCTTTGTTCAACAGCAAAAAATGCTGGCTTATTCAACAAAAGCATATACCATGGATTAACAAGCTTGCAGCTGACAGTAGGTCTGACATTTAAGGTTAAAAGTTATTGTAAAATATAAATTCCCTTATGGAGGATATGAATAGGAGTTTTACTTCCGTAACCTGACTGTCACACTCTATAGAGCTTCCCCCTCATTTACGTCACCATCAAGTTTTTACTGATTTGTTTGAAAATTTGAATCTCCAATATCTTCATTTTCATTGATTATCTTGAAATTACATTGCTGTCTGTATCAGCAATACTATTTCATATGATGTCACTACTTGTGGGTGGGGCCAGTTTCATCATTCACGAGGGCCCCCAGGATTGTGGTGTCATTGCACATACATCCACACACCTGTACAACCCAGAACTGTCAAATGAGAGGGGCCAGATAGTCACCTTTTCGTCTAAGAAAGTCTCCATTAGCAAGTGATTAAAATAAATTGAGGTGAACCAGAATCAATGAGTTGAGCGCATCCATCAGACGGAGTGTTTTTTTTTATCGCTTGAATCAATGAGATGAGTAATTCCATCAGTCAGCTGCACATCATGATTAATGGGGAGTCAGTCGGGGCAAGGTGTCCAGGGAGAGTGGCTCTCTCAGATAAGAGACTTTCCAGCACCGAAACAGTCGTTATAACAGTAGAGCGCTCCCTGCTGGAGGAGGCCAGAAGGTTAAATGCAAGCAGTGTGCTAAAAGAAGGACATTTACATGTGCACTTGACGTTCATGAGTAACAATTTATTGTCTCTGAAGCACTGCTGGACTTAAGTACTAAAAGTAATGCATGATGCATCCATTAGCTGCCATTTGGAAATTAAGATTTTTGTAGTCAACATCAAAGTGTTTGCAACCTTTTACTTTTTTACTTTCAAAATGTTATGTATATCAGAGAAAAATATAGTATATTCAATAAAAAAAAATGCTTGGTAGTTTGCTAAACAATGCTTAATGCACTACTTATGCTAATTTGCAATAGGTTTATATATTACAAAAGTAGATCGGGTCAATATCATGTTGTCAATTGACATGTTGACATTATACTCATCAGCATGAAATACAACAAAAAAATAACTAAGACATTTTTCTACTAGTTTTGCGAATTGATATGTTTCATTATAATATTGTATTTTCATAAAATATTACAAAATAAATGTATAAAAAATTATTGATTTATTTCAATCCTTTTTAATAAGTAGTTTACTTATTTACACTATCGCTCAAGCGTTTGGAGAAACTTTTTTTGAATGGGGGGTTGGAATAAATTAATACTAATAATCAGTGATGGCTTCTGAAAATTCAGCTTTGCTGTCACAGAAATAAATTACATTGTAAAATATAGAGTATAATGAAAAATTCATTGGTATTAAATTTTTAATAGTAAACTGATACATTTATTATTGATTCAATTTATCTGGTTTAATTATTTGATTTTGAAAACTGCACATCTGTGATGAGTTGTTTAGCAGTGCTGCATTGAAAGGAACGATTTCTCGGTTGTCAGTGGTTTACCAAACACCAGGCCTGTCCTATAGTTTTGAATGTTGCCTAGTCTTTATACATAAACTGAATGCAGTGCAGAAAAGTAGGCCACTACTTTGTCACTTTCATTTTGACCCTGTTGTGATTTCTTGTAGAATAGCGAAGCTGCTGCTGTGTTAAACAATAGCTAATTAGCTTTTTAATCTCAGTCTGCCATCCCAGACTGAGCATGCGCTCATCCTGTGTAATTACTGCAGAAGCATGCTGGGCTGAGTAACAGTGCTATGTGTTGATGGGTATGTGTGATCTATATACTGTGTCACTGTCTGGTCTCATAATTGGAGGAACCCTCCCATCTCAAACACATTATGATATCTGCAAAACATAATGGACTTTTTCATATTTTTCAGTGTCAGACAAGGGAGGCGCTTTCATTCCTTTCTTCACTGGAGACTCTTTCCTGGAGCTCAAGGGCCTTCATCTCTATGGCCAGGATCTGAGGTGTTACGTTACATATTGGCTATTGCTTTTTGCATTTATTATGATGATGCAAACAATAATGTTATATCAATGGTACTGTATGTGGTGAAATGAGAAGTCCACATACACAGTCAGTGATGTAAACACAAATCATTTCTTCTGTAAAGCAGCTCTGCAGAAAACAGTGGTGTCATCAACCAGCTCAATTCAGTTAAAGTTTTGTTTTCATTAGTCAAAAAATACTTTGTAAACACCACTGGTTTCATTATGCTGCTTCTACCTCACAGATTAATTCATGTTACAAGTAATTTCAAGTTAATTCAGATTCGGACATGTTGGATTTGTTTCTGATGTTCGATTGGTTGAGCTGTTACTCTGTAATTAGTCCATCTATTTCTGCCATTTTGACCCATTCATGAAGATTTGCTGACTGAATTAACCTTATTTCTCACATTACTTTTGGCCTGTATCAAGTAAGAAAACCCCCTGTTATGTGTCTAATTGAACTATGCTTATTTGTCCATAGGCAAAAATTCAGCATGACTGTCGTTCTGTTGGCCAATGACTCCAAAGGCATGATTTTCTACAATGGTCAAAAGACGGACGGCAAAGGAGATTTCATCTCTCTGTCCCTGAATGATGGTATCTTAGAGTTTAGATATGACCTGGGCAAAGGGCCGGCTGTAATTAGGTAAACATCTCTCTGTATAGTTATATTCAAATTAAATTAAACTCAAATTACTCGGATGTGTTGTGTTCAGTCGCCTAATATAGAACTGTAGCTTTTCGGTTTATTTTCATATTGCTATTAAGAGGGGCAAATAAACTTGAAATAATCTTTTTGTGTGTGTGCACAGGAGTAAAGAAAAAATCAAGCTGAACGAGTGGAACACAGTGAATCTGGAGCGGGCCAGCAGAAAGGGAGAGATCAGCATTAATGGCAAAGACCCCGTCAGAGGAGAGGCGCCGGTATGAGAACACTCTTATGCTTATGCTGCCCTAGTCAAACTAGCTGTTCCCTCCCTTGTCAAAAAGGACTGTGATGATACTTTGATATATGGTGGTGTTCAAAAGTTCAAATACATTTTGGGATTTTGGCTGAAAATAATGAAATATTTCAGATTCTACTCTATTTATAGGTGACTAGTCTAGTAAGTAAATTTGTGACACTAATAATGATCTTGCTTCTTCTGAAGCTCATGATGGCCTGTTAATCATCTCAAATAATGCTGGAGAACATGATCATCAGGTTTGACACAAACTTGTGAAGTTTATTGCAGCTCAAGTGCTGTTGTAATTGAAGTAAAAGAGGTCCAAACCAAATACCACATACATTCTGAAATTCAAATTCAGTTTTTCAAATCAACTTTTTACTAGTGTAAATTCCAGTGAAAAATATTTCATTAAATCAAGACATAAAACATACTTTTGGACCCCACTATATAACATGGAATTGAATGATTACCATATTCATGTTACATGATATTGACATTTCAGATAATGCTATATAGGGGTGGGCGATGTGACCAAAATCTTATTTCACGATAAAGATCACAATATAGTTATTTTTGCTATAACTAAGGTTTTTATGACATGCACATTTTTGATACCATTGAAATGTCATCATAATTCTTGTCACTAATTTCAATATCACAAAACACTAGCATAAGTTGTTTGTTTTTTTAACGGATGGGGATTACTTCCGCTGAACACAAAAGAAGATATTTTAAAGAATGTTGGTTACCAGACAGTCGACGGTAGCCATGCACTTCCATAGTATTTTTTTTTCCTTCTTCTTAAGCTACCGTCAACTTTATAGTTACAAACATTCTTCAAAATATCTTCTTTTTAGTTCAACAGAAGAGAGAAACTCATAAAGGTTTGGAACAACATAAGGGTGAGTAAATGATGACAGAATTTTCATATTTGGATGAACTATCCCTTCAAGACAAGTAAACAGTCGGTGATAAAATAAGAACAAAGAAACTAATTACAAGCAAAGGGACAACAAACTACAATAGAACAAAGACAAATGAAATAGACCTATCTGAAAAACTTCAAGCACTAGAAGTTTGAAATACTACATAAATTGTATAAAGTAATCAAATGTATAAAAAAGCACTGCCTAGTCTTCACTATGTGCATTTAAATATACATTTATTCTCATTAAAGTTACAAAAGTGATTTAGTCAAGAACAGTGAGAGATTTTCTCTCTTTTGTTGTTTGATTAACATAAATGACAGACAGTCTGCTGTCACTTTAAGAGCGAATGCACAGGTTCAATATACTGTTACACATGTTTTCTTTCTCAACTGTTTACGTTCACTTATAACTTAAATGACTGTAAAGAAAATACTTGCAAAGATGCATTTTTGCACATAAGTGTGTGTATTTGACCGTTCAAGCCCATAAAAGGTGGCAAAAAGAACTCAGTTAAGTAATTGCGCACTGTATGAGCCTCGGCTTTATGTGCGCGCGTCTCTCTGACAGCGCGTGCATATAGTAAAATTAGTTATTTTGCTCCTTATGGCACTTCTCTTGTTTTTTAACTGCAATGCTTAACGCATTCAAATTATTAGCTTTCACGACCGAGATTGATTGATTAGCTTCAATGACCGTTGACACAGCAACATCACATGAGTGTAATTGCGATAGAGATAGTGGTCCAAAATCTCTACCAGTTGACAAATTTCTTCCGGTTATCGTGTCTACTGTTATATTGCCCACCCCTAATACTATGGTATTATCATGGTACCTTTCAAAGAAACCATGATATTACCATGATGCTAAGTGGTATTGACCAGAAAGTCATGCTTTGTTTTGCATATTCTTTGAAGTTTAGTTGAATGTCTGCCTTTCACGCAGGGTCTGGGGTGCATGTGTGGGAGGCTTTCGAAACTTCCCCCTTTTCCGTCTCGTACCGTATATTTGGTCTTTTGTCTCTGCCCTCCGTTTGCTTTTAATTGCCATGTGGAAATGACTCTGTCTGTTGTGCTGCAGATTCGCACCCACTCAGATCAATCCCAGCAGCCTCTGCCTGAGCTCGTGTCAAACCCGAAGTACGACAGCAGAACAATCAGGCTGCTCTCGTACACAAATCGAGGCCATGTAATAATCTTGAAACTCTCTCATCCTCTAGTTATTCCAAATAGTGTAATTTGTGATTAGCTTGATGTAGTCTTGCGCTTAGGCACTTAAGTGTGCCTTTTTCCATCATTAAACCTTCCTACGTATGATAATTGTGTTTCATTGCAGCAGTTGAGGCAGGAAAATCGTATTAAAGCGGAGCGTAAGAGGATGAGAGAGAGAAGAAAATGTGAAGAAACCAAAAGGGCCTTGTTCCAAAGGGGCCGCCCGAAGCAAAACCCCATGAGAAATATTTTCATATTGCCTCGATGGCCTCAGCCGTTCCACTGAACAGACTCTAATATACACCGCCATATCACAAAGCAAATATAAATAATGTGGGTGCAGTAGTGTAAAACATAGCACGACTTTAATGCCATTTCTGATTTACTCTGAACATTTGTTTCTGAGGCACTATCCACACACACATATATTTATTTATTTGTGACCTGCATGCTAAGTGTCTTGCTTGAGTTACGCTTGTGAATATTTTATTCCTCAGGCTTATAGTTTACTGCATGCGGTTCTGTGTGTACTGACATCTTCTGTGTTTTCTTCACTGGTAACATTTTTTTTCTTCCTTCCCCTGTGCTCTTTTTGTGTGCTGTCTGGATATAAGAAATCACGCAAGGTAATGACTAAAGTCTGAAATCGCTTTCTCGAAATCAACATCCTCATTCCCACCAAAAGCAACTGTCCATTTCAGCTTCATTGTCCATTAGTCTTGATCTGGTAGAGGATCAAACAAATCGGAGGGGAGGGTTTTTTCTCCTCTTCAAACCATTCCATATGCTGACTGGAAAGAGACAGAGAGAGAGAGAGATTTGGCTTTCACCTCAGACCAGCTGGTATGGGGGCGACGGGGGATAGTTATCATTTGACCACCATTGTTTCATCACCCTTCCAACAACAATGAAATGTCTTCATTAGTCTCGCGTGGGAGGGCCATTAAACTGCCTCACTGTGGATGTAGACTGCGAGAAAAAGGCTGCTGGCGTGGGAGAGAAAGGGAGTGTTATCAAGAGAAGAAAGAGATGTGAGAGGAAGAGAGTGTGGTACAGAGCTAGGAGTTGTTCTTTTGGCACATTTGTTTTTGGACCCTTCAGGGGCGTCATGCACTTTTTTTTTTTGTTTTGTTTGGTTGAGGTGGTACCAATGACAGTCCTGGCTCACTTAGTGCCCTAGGCAACATAAGACATGACCAAAGATAAGGAAATTCTATTTTTAAGTGTGAGACATGATAGTCTTGTGGTAGAGTTTCTTTTTAGCATCCAATGGGACTCGTGTGTATCTTTTGAACCTCAAACTTTGGAACAGTAGTGTATATGTATATATAAATATGTTTATATACACTAACATTTAAATATTTGGGTCGGTAAGATTTTGGTTTTTGGTAAAGTCTATAATTAATACTTTTTTATTATTAATTATGTATAGTATTATTGTGTTTTCATTTATGTATTTATTTATTCCAAGTAAAATTGGAACTGAACCCTACAGCAAGTCATCATTTTCATTGTATTCCATTGTAAAGAAGCTTTGAGATTCTGGTAACATAATTTTCAATAGAGATCTACCCAGTCATACTGGCAACATTTCTACCATCGAAGGTTTTTTTTATTTTTTTTTACCTACAACAATCATGCAACTTAATTATTGAAGATACTCATTTTTCTTGGAAATTGCAAATTCTCAAATTCTTGGCTCAGAAATATGAGGGGGCACATGCCAGTTTGAGTGGCATGATGCTTCTGGGGCCCTTGGGAAGGTTCCTAAAAAACACTGGCAGTTAGCTATTCACTTTACCTGCTCAGTCTCAGTCTCAGCTCGTTCTGGCAGAGAACAGGAGAGTAAAAATGCCTCTCCCAGCCTGTGGCAGTCGTGCATTGCATCTTCATGTCAAGACTTCTCATTGCACACGTCTCTGACCACATGAAACAGCAGCTGGGCGAAAACATTCCTGGCTATGCTCTCTTGGCCCAACCGCATGCTTGAACTGGCCCCCGGTTCCATAGCCAAAGCTTTTCAAGGCATTGCCTTTATCCGTACTCAGCTATTCTTCTTTTTATATCACTGGCATGAGAGCTGGACCACACGTCAGAAACTGGCATTGCTGTTGATGTCCCATCTTTTTTTTCCCAGCAATTAACTTGCCTTTCCCCCTAGGCAATTATTGGCCTACATAAAATACAGATTTTTAATTCTTTTTAAGTAGAGCCTCATGCAGAAAAATCCCACTGTAACTAAAGCGATTTTCACACCGGTTGGAGAAATGCTTATTTCATGGTCATCTGCGTTGTGAGCGATACACCAATTAGAGTTTACAGCTTGAGATTTTAAAGGTCCGAGGAACAATCAGGCATCCATTACACTCTTTCATTAAAAAACCATCCATATCAATCGTCCTCATTTCAATTGCTTCAATTATCTCTCACTTTTTTTCCTCCCTTTTTTCTCCTGTATTATATGTTAGATTCAGAGTCATTTACCATTCAGAGAAACTGAGCTTAAATCTATTATGGTTTTGTAATACAACACTCACGTTGATGTGGATGAGGATTAGGTGTGAAAGTTGAATCAATAAGCCTGCTGATGTACAGTAAACCATCCTCTCTTACACTGCTTTCTTTTTACTGCAGTTGCTCTACCCATAAAAATGTATAGCCATTTCATAAGGGTTTGCATTAAAGTGTGTGACTTTTATTAAGTGTGATAGCTAAAAGAGCAGTTTTCTCATGCTCATATTTGTACTCTCCAGAATCAGCACACAGATCTTAATCTAAAGGAGTCGCTCTATGTGGGCGGAGCCCCTGATTTCCGCAAAGTAGCCAGAGCTGCTGCGATCAAAGATGGTTTCAAAGGGGCCATTCAGAAGGTGAGAGCATTTACAGATGCATTAAAGTCATGAATTTCCATTTAAAACCCAATTACTTCCATCTATTGATGCATTTCAGAGTGAAACGTGAGATTTAGTGAGAATAAACCTTATTTTAGCCATTGGGAAATAAATGGAGAGTAGAAAAATTTGTTACTTACCAGAATGAAGCCAGACCTAAATGCGATTTGCTAAAACACTTCATAAATAGCTGTTTGGCTAGAAGAAGTTAAACTTATATTTGGATTTAAAAAACTATATCTATATTAAACCTATATCTGTCTCCGTAGATTACTCTGATGGGAATTCCAATCCTGAAAGCTGATAATGCCCTTCACTCCAGTGATGTGTCCATGTATCCCTACCATCCTTGCTCCAATGATGTTTGTGAGAACGGAGGCCGCTGCAACCCCCAGTTGGACAGTTATGAGTGCGTCTGCCGCCACGGATTCGCCGGACAGCACTGCCAGGACGGTAAGTGCCTTATTTCATCACTTTTCTAATTCAAAATCTTATTACCCAGTACAGCCTCTCCTCCAACTCCTTCACACTCCTTTAAGGCAAGATTTGCATACGTCTTTAGCATATATCAACATAGGACTTAAAAGATATCGCTCATGGCGGCTTTAGCCAATCCATGTGCTCCATATGTAGATTTAGCTAAATCCACGCCTCCAAACTTTCACAAATAATATCAGTCATCGTCCTTGCTCGATTTGTATGCTTATCACAATCGCACATTGGCACAGTCACAAAACCCAAGAATTTTGCTCACCTCATTAACCTTGCTGGGTCCTACTGTTGTATCTTTAACCTTAATTAAGCCACACAAGCATGAAGCCTGCGATATATCACGCTTTCCTCCTTTGCTTTAATTAAACAGTGCTGTGTCTCACTTCGATTGGTGTAATTTAACTTCGTCTTCTCTCCTCCCTTTCAGCAATATTCGAGAAATCTGCTGGGGACGCAGAGGCCATTGCATTTGATGGCCATACATTCATCGAATATCACAACGGAGTCACCAAGAGGTAATACAGGCGCACGTCCTCATGTCAATGGCCTGCCCAATAATCACTATCTGCCCTGAGCATCCCATCTCTATATTAGCAGTCAATGAGGGCTGATGACAAGCTAGATTACTCCGGTCCCATTTAAGGTCCCAATGTACTTCTTCGTTTTAGCTAATGGCCTGATCTCATCAATTACCACTTCCGCTGGCCTGTCTCTTTGGTTTCCATGAACCCTGGCTGGTTCCAATTAGCATAGCACCCGAAGGAGTCTCATGACTGTACTGCGATGAACCACGCTTATGTGCTGTATGAACCTTCCTCCACTATCACTAGGATCTCAAAACCACACGTTTTCTCTATCATACATACCCTAAAGCACCATGGATGATCGTGTCTTGATAATTGCTTCCTCCTTCGCTTATTAGATGATTTCTCTTCCTCTGGTTGGTCTGATGTGTCAGTGGTCCAGCAAGCACCAATTATGTCAACATTTATTCGGTTTCAAATAGAAAGGATTGAATTTTTGAACCCATCACAAGTGTGATATATATTCTATTGCAGTGTCTCCACAAGTGTTAAAAATGGTGCTTTCAAATCTACTCATAATTTAAAGTATTTTTACAGTGAAACTAGCCTTTTGAAAGCAGTAGATAGCTACACTAAAGGTTACTAACATTAAGTGGTTGATAAAGCTAACTAAGCCAATATATTTTTTAAAGTATAAAACTGTTTAAAGTGTATAGAAATCAGGTGATATAATTTATTTTTACAACCAGAAAAGTATTTACTCGGTACAAAACAACGAGGATCTCAATTATAATGATGTACATAAATTTGAATTAGAAACACATGCAAAAAGAATTGAGAAATGAGATGAACAGCAGAATTTTGTGAAATATTTGACTACAACAAAGTGTACATGAATTTAAATGAATCAATTTCTTGAACAGATTCATTCATAGAACCATCCATGTAAAAATAATTGATCCTCTAAATCAGCTCTAAATATAAATCACTGAATAATTTTTTTAACATTTTTTGTTCATATTAGACAGATGTTAACATCATTGCTGATTTTCACTGCCACATCGAATGATCATACCACTGTGAAATGCACATCTTACCACTTATTTCACAAACTAGTGTGCTGAACATGGGCGAACCTTAATGTAGGACACAAGCGTCACTCCTGTTTGTCATGTTGTGTGTTTGTTTGTGTCAATCTGTCTGTCTCTGTACACATGGCTTCTGTTGTCTTTGCTCTTGTCTGTCTGTCTGTCTCATTTGAGTGTCTGTTGTCTTTCTTCTGCTCTCAAGCCAACTGACCAATGAGATCCCAGAGTAAGTAATCCGGAGACATTCTGGGATGTATTGAATTAAGCCAAACTAACATGTTTTTAAGACAAACCATCAACTTAACCCAATATAAAGCATTGGTCTTTTCCTTGTACTCCCATTTACATCACATTCAGAAAAAATATTTTTGAAAAATCAGGGCTCATCTATTACATGTTATTTCCAGGAAATGTTGCATTTTCATCAGCTGCATCAGAAACCAGAATCAGGAATGCATGCTTGGCATGAATAATGATGAGCATTGTGACACACTGATAGATTCCTACAGGAATCATGCATGGAAATACTTAAACTGACTTTGGAAATACACCTTTGTATATTCTTATGTTCAAATAGAATGAAGCCCTGTTTAACTGCAAATAAGTGTTATTTAACTTTACACCGCTTTAAATCACAATATACATCAATATTTAGTTTGTATTTACAGCTTGGTTTAAATGGCATTTTACTGCCCCATTAGAGAAATGTTCAATCTGTATAGTGTTCCTTTTAGTGATTCTTATTTTATTTCTTATTTGTTTCTTTCTGAATGTAATTAAGTATGTAAGTGGCTGCACTGAGCCCTTAAAAAGCTGGCAGCTTGATTAAATGGAATTATGTTATGTATTATGCTCATGAAAAGTTCCTGCCTGGCTTTTAAGCCACATCACTTTGTTTGTCAAATCGCTCCCAGTGATTTCTAATAATTGTGCCAAAGGATGAAAGTGAAAGTGGCACATTAATCAAGGATTTGTCTCTCAGAAAACTGGCCGCAATTAAAGAGGCTCTGTCCAGTAGAGAAAGCGAGCCACCGCGGGCATCAATAACAGTTAGGGACAAGGCCCTCTTCATTGACTTTCACTCTTCCTGGGGTTTAATGCGTGTCACTTCCTCTACAAATGAAGTGCCAGATTAAAATTAATCTCAACCAAGAAAGCTGACCAGCCCTTCAGAACGAGTGTCATCAATTTAGCTTGATCTGGTTTTGAGCAGAGCCCTTAAAATGAATGAATTCCTTAGAGGTCGTCAGCATAGTGGCACCCATCTGTGGGAGTAGTCATATTTCTTTTAGTAGCCTATTTACTGTGCTCTTCCTATGTCTTTATTCATTCTCTTTAGCTCAACAGCCTTGGATCAATTTTCCCATTCTTACCCTTCAGTGACCTGTTCCTAAATGTGTTTCTTTGTCTTATTTAGCTCAGTTCCAATACCTAGTAAGCTACATTGCTGCCTACATTGGCAGCTGCCATCTTAGGAAGCAGAAAAGCACACCACACATATAGAAACTCAACTTGATTTCAGTAGTTTGATATTATCATGTTGCTAACAGCACACTAACAATATAAAATACTCAAATATTGGGTAAAATAGTCATTCAGTAGTTTGACGTTACAGCACACTATAGCATAACATCATAAAATACATGGCATGCTCAAATATTGGGTAAATAGTCATTTAGTTTAATGTTAGCATGTTGCTAACAGCACACTATAGCATAACATCATAAAATACATTGCACACTCAAACATTGGGTAAAATAGTCATTCAGTAGTTTGACGTTAGCATGTTGCTAACAGTACAACATAAAATGCATGGCACACTCAAATATTGGGTAAAATAGTCATTAATTTAAATTCCACTGAACTATTTTTCTACGGTTGTCAGTACTTAATGAAATGTATGTCTCGTTTTGTCCATCATCTTGAGTTGTGCAATAGATACATTATAATAATGCCATAGAATTTGGGCAAAATATGATTAAGATATTTTAGCAGAATAATTAAGCTAATTAATTGAACCAATGCTGCCTCCATAGGTTTTAGAATTTGATCGAATACGACCAGTCTTTCAACATACGTATTAACATCATTCAAAATACACTTCTCGCTCACTTGACAGGTCGTGAGTGATGGAATTGTTGATAAATTGCAGCAACTCAACCATGTGACAGCTCAGAACAAGAAAACAATGTGCCAGTACCACTGGTACTGCTGATAGTCTTCCAGTGTTATTTCTTTGCCTATGCTGGCATAACAACTGAAACACTAGAATAATTTAGTGAGGTCAGTCTAACTTCTTGGCGCAGGTCTTCTTGTCTGTGTGTTATGCGATCCCTGTTCTTCCCTTCCACCCTTTTGCACTTATTGCATGCCTATCATTTCTTCCCTTGCTCCTCTAAGCCCTGAGTCACTGGAGAACCCGTCTGACCAGAGGTGAGTCCCCTCTGCCTGAACTGTTTCCAATGGCACGCCGTCCTCCCACACTCAGTCCCCCAGCAGAGGCTAAAGGCCAGGGCTTTTGTCAGGTCACAGCTTGCTCACTGAAATCATTTGTAATATGTCTCAGACGTGTTTATTTGTCTAATATGTAATCCTAAACAGAATATTTTGACATTTTTTTGTCAAAAATGACACTAAGCCATCACAGGAATAAATTACATTAAAAAAATATTCAAATAAAAAACAGGTATTATAAATTGTAATTATATTTCACACCATTTCTATTTTTGCTGTATTTCTGATCAAATAAATGCAGCCTTGGTAAGCATAAGATATTTTTTTCAAAAACATAAACTTACAGATCTCAAACTTTCGAACTTAATAAAAAAAAACAATATCATTAGAAAGACTTTGCATTCAGTGCATTAAAAATGTTTTTTGGTCAAACAAACCATTATGAAGGAGCAGATCAGTATTACACAGAACAAAAGCATCTAGTGTGAGTTCTGCAACTGAAGATTCTGTGTACCTGCAAAGATGTGAGACATGTTTAATGACCATTCCCATGTGAGCCACTGCCCTCTATAGGTGGATAGTTCGAATCACTCTTTAAGTCTGATCACTTCTGTTATGAATGAAAAAATAATGCACCACCCTATTATGCGTTTTATTAAACAAAATACCTAAAGATTATCTGTTTTTTGTAAATGTATTCCAGCTTTAAGGGGTTAAGCCCTACTTCCCTTTAGAATGTTCTAGATGCTTGAGATCCTAATGGGACATAAGCAATAATGCGCTCAGCAGAGTGGTGTATAATCACAGTTAGCTGCCCTGATGCCGAAGCCCTGGCCTGGGGCCGCGCGAAGGGAAGGCCTGTGGAAAGAGTCCAGTCAGCACATTACATGCGTCTCATCGGGAAAGAATTCAATTACAGCAAATTATTATTCGGCTTTACACCGTCACGGGCACATCAAGAGAATTTACATAATGAAATTCTGTCTTTTTAATCAAACAAATTAAGATGTTATTTCCAATTCTCAAGTTGTTAGTAGAGCTGCTAATATTGTGATTTGGAATTTGAGTTGTCAGTGCAGACAGGCTTGGCGAAGACGCCGTCTGATTTCACGCCCGTCTTCAGATTAATCATTCCTCAAGACAACACGTATTGTTCGAATGGACTCTTTCTAGGTACAATTCTTGAATACAAAAACATACCTTTCACCTGGGCTTCACCCTGAGAGGAAACACAGCTAATGTACAACAGTTCAGCCATAGATGATATCACAGTTTGGTTGCGTTCAACACACCCTTGGAGAAAGTGTTTCTATTCGTCGTGATGTGGCGTGAAGATGCGAGCACATTCGCCATCTGATTTCTTTTCTTCTGTGTGTCGTGTCCGTTGTCTTGTCTCTCTCCGTTTTGTCTTTTGTCTTTTTTCGTGTTGTTGTTACTTGTCTTACTCCTGTTTACATGTTACCTGATTTAGCAAACAAGCCCCCACACATTTGCTATTCTGACTAACAAACAAGCTTGCTCGCTCAAATAATGGCTCTCTTGATGCCAGCGACTACTGGTACACCACTGAGAACAAAGGAATTGTTGTAAAAATAGCAGCTTGTCCTTTGTGGCGTATATGTGTGTACTTGCAGAGGGTGTTGGATGCAATCGGCTCCCTGTCACTGTCCTCCCTGAGGACATGCAGATGTCACCTTCTCTATGCCTTACAAGAGAAGGCTGCATCCAGGGAACCAGATCAAAACACACATCAGACGGCAGCTGCAATGGGCATCCTTCCTTAGCGCTCTCCCCGCGCAGGAAGACGAAATCTAGAGCTTGAAGGCAAAATAGGAAGTGTTAACTTGGAGATAACCTAAAGTGTGTCACCACCAGCCCTCTCACACACGCATACGCATGCATTCGTGTTCAAAAACCCATTTAACGTGACCTAGTTTCTCTAGTTTCATGAGGACCCACAACTGCTCAGTCTGTTCATTAGCTTATCAAGCCCTCTCCGGGTTTTTGACACATAATTCCATCACTGTTGTTGTGAAAACAGCAGGTAAGTCTCAGGGTTTCATGCACATCCTGTGATTAACTCTGCGTCTCTGAAACAGCAATGGATTTGTGATAGCATTTCCTCTCTTTTTGATCTAGCGAGAAGGCCCTGCTGGTGAATAAATTCGAGCTGAGCATCAAGACTGAGTCTACTCATGGTCTGATTTTGTGGAGCGGCAAGGGAGTAGAGCGCTCCGACTACATCGCCCTCGCCATCGTGGACGGCCGTGTGCAGATGACCTATGACCTGGGCTCCAAGCCTGTGGTGCTGCGCTCCTCTGTACGGGTCAACACCAACCGCTGGATACGAATCAAGGCCAGCAGGTAAACACCAGGAATTATTCAGTCATCGCCTCAGCTTTGTCATAGTGTAGTTGCAGATATTTACAGGACTCAACAGTAAGGAATTTTTTCTTCACGTGAAGTCACCTGCAGCTAAATTTACATTTCAGTGAATGACACACACATGCTCTCTCACAAACAATTTAGTCTAGGGCTACACGATATACCAACATTAAATAGAAACCACTATATTAGTGTGATTTTTATATTTTTTATATATATGTGCTGCATGTTTTAAAGTGAAGCGCAAACAACAGTGTTTTTAGGGTCTCAAAGCGACTCTGTGTGCATTATTAATGAGAAGAAACTCGTCCAGTCCAATCACTGCACTGTGTTCTGCATGCGATTGCATTACACTGGAGAATTCAAATGTCACGAAAGGCTGTTTCAGGTCTGTTCATTTATCTCTGTCGTCTGTTTGTCTTTTAGAGACATGGGGTCTGTTCTTCCTACCTCGCTTAATATATCTGATATGATTTAACAGATGCCAGATCTTCTCATTGTGAGAAGTGATAACTTCAAACGAATTTGCGGATTTGATTAAATGGACCTGTTGCTATGACAGCAACAATGAGCTCGGAAAAACCTAATCATCTTGGATCTTGTCAAATCGTCAGTAAAATCCAAGTGCGAAGAACTTGGAACATGGTTGTAAGAACGTGTTGCTTGCGTTCCCTTGCGTGGATTTTAGCTGCCTACCAACACATATACGAAAAATGTCTATTAAAAGCATTTCACATGTACTGAACACACCATGGATCACGCATGAGAGTGTTTTCTGTGCTGAATGCCGTGATGAGTTCTCACATCACAGTTCATACCCAGACCGGAGTGAGCATGTTTCAAGTTTTTATGGATATACAGTTTTTCATATACTGTATACATTATACAGTACATTATCATATACATTATTACATAATTTATGTAAATGTATTTATTTATATTTATTTAGCACCTTTAGCATGACAGAAATCCCCCTGGTTTCGAATTCTACTTGCCTTGCCAACTAACTTATTGGCCCTTAATAAAAATTATATAAAAATGTTTTATATACAATTTTTTTTTAATTTATTAAATGTGCAATTTATATTTGTTAATTATTTGATTATATTTTAAATTGTCTAATTTTAAATGTCTAATTTTAAAATATATTGTGTAAAATATTACACTACCATTCAAAGGTTTTTGGGTAGGTAATAATTTTAATGGTTTTAATAGTCTCTCACCAAGGCTGCATTTATTTGATACAAAATACAGTAAAATATGACAATTTAAAATAACTGTTTTCTCTATATACTGTATATATTTTTTAATTTAATTTATTCCTGTTCCTACTTTTTCAGTCACATGATCCCTCAAAAGTACAGCATTTATTTGAAAGAGAAATCATTAGTAACATTTTTTATCTATTTGTCATTTTTTATCAATTTAATATGTCCTGCTAATAAATGTATCAATTTATTCAAAAAATAATTTACAGAACAGTAGTAAATATATATATTTTAATCAAATATTTCTTTGCTTACAAAATGGAGATTGTAAATAAATTATTTAACTCTTGATACAAAACAAAAACTTGGTTTATAATTCCTTACTATTTACACACATGCTACCAATTATTGCAATTTCAACAAAGCCTAATTTATAAACAATAATTTTGCTCAGCTGACACATTCATGCAAGGCATAAAAATGCATGTACAGTACATAATAAAAAAAAATGTAAATGATGAAGTTTTGCCAACTTGCCCAAAACTCTCTCACACTGGCCCTGGGGCAGCGGGCCATCCTTAGTATTGAGTCCTGATTTATATTTGAGACAGATTGACACATAGAAATCTTTGCTAGTAATGGCAGACATTTATATTTACCACACCTTTGCCATAGAAGTGTTTTCCAGCAGTGGCAGTCATTTATATGTGCCTCAGGCTTGCCATAGAGCTGTTCGCCAATAATGGCAGACAATTATATTTGCTATAGACGTGTTTCCCAATGTATTGTCCAAAGTTTGCTGCAGGTTTACCACTACCAGTGAAATTCCACATCTTCTTTCATCCCGCATTATTACCGCTTTTGTTTCCCTTCAATTTAGAGCATATTAACCACGGGTTTGCCAGAAGGCAAACTCAGATTGTCAGTGTTAGATGCCTCACTGTGCCTCACTGTCTTCCTGTGCTTCTCTACTCTCCACAGAGCGCTCAGAGATGGCTCACTGCAGGTTGGTAATGAGGCAGCTGTCACTGGGTCATCACCCTTGGCTGCCACACAGCTGGACACAGACGGCGCTCTCTGGTTGGGTAAGTCCATCTAACGCTGCTTTGCTCAATCGTAGCTCGTTTACAAACCGACTTGATACACCTTCTCTGAATAGTCCCCACTTAGCTTGTAACGACTAATTGGATCTTCCCCCACTGCGAGTGCTTTTGAAGACCTACACACAAAAGCGTGAATGTTAAGACACAATATTACCTTATTATAGTTCATTATTAATTCAAGGATGAGTCTGTACCATAGGGTGTTTTAAAAACTCCAGTGTTTCTGTGTTTGCCGTCTCATTCTCTTTTGACAAACCCATTAATTCCACGTTAAGGGTGCAAAATCTTCTTATAAGGTTGAGAGAAGTATTTCAGCACAAGGCCAGCCAGTAGAACAGGTGCTGTCAATGCCCGCCCGGTGGCTAGAATACATTATCCTCAGACAGCCCGAACATCAAGAGCTCCTTCCGAAAATCCCTTCTTTCAAATGTCATTATTTATTTACTTATTCAGATGTAATTCACTTGAAATTAGCCCCGTCAATCCTCCCGTTGCAAAGCACACAATCCGATTAAAGGGGAAACACGGGGAGGCAAAAGAGAGAAAGAGAACTTAGAGAAATTGAGTGAAAAGCAACAGGGGGAGACATTTTTCACCGTGCTGAAAGAGCGGGAGACGGAGCTGGATTTCCGACAGTGTCAGGTCCCCGAGGGAGGTGAGCTAACTCTCATTCAGAGCTGTCAGAGAACGTCCCCGGAGCCCGGCCTCCCAAAAACACTGTTTGATCTTCTCACCTGTTCCTGAGTGCTGTGTCTCTATCTTTTCACATTCTGACACCCCCACATTACGCTCTCAGTGTCTCAGGTGTGATTAAGTTTTTAACAGTCTTCTACACAGGGTTTCCATAACACACAGACGGTTCATCGGCCTTGAATAATATATAGCGCTTTAGCTCGCCTGCATGGTGGGTAATATCTCAGGTTGCATAAAGACATGCATTTATACTGTGGGTCAGTGACATATAAGAGTGGCCACAGTAATAAAAAAAAAATAAAAAGTATATATATACCATATATATATATATATATATATATATATATATATATATATATATATATATATATATATATATATATATATTATATATATATAATATTGAATTCATGTTGATTTCATGACCTTTTGAAACCCATTTATGTTGAGTATAAGATATAAATATTTTCCCTCCACCATAAATGCATGCATAGGCCTATCCATCTTAAAAATTCAAGGTTTATTTTGGGTTTTTTTTAGGTCTGTTGTGTGAATATGAAGTACCTTGCAGTATATCATGATCTTTTCCTCTCCTCTCCTCTCCTCTTCAGGTGGTCTGGAGGAGCTGTCCGTAGCTCGCCGGTTGCCCAAGGCTTACAGCACAGGCTTTGTCGGCTGCGTGAAAGATGTGATAGTCGACGGGGTGGAACTTCATCTGGTGGAGGACGCCTTAAACAGTCCCAAAATATTACACTGTTCAGCCAAATAGTCTGGCACCACTGTTCCTCCCAACACCATGTCTACTGCTGTAATTATTTTTCTATTTTTTTGTATACTTTTCTTTGCCTTTTATATTGGAAAAATTACATTGTTTTAATTATTATTTTTTTTATTTTATTTTTTTTGTGTTTTTTTCCCCATCTTTGCATCCAACCATAATCATGTCCTCCGTCGGCGAACATGGTGTCACAAGACTAGCAAAAAGTCGTATTACATCTGTGCTGTTTCTATGACAAACAACAGAACATGTACTTGCTTATTACTTGAACAGTGTCAGATGAGATCGGTGCTGTTTGTGCCGTCTGGATTGCCTTCTCTCGGTGCCATATAGCTCCCGTCACCAAACATTCCTCTGAGCTGTTGCTGTGGTCCGTTACTGCATTAAAAAGGTCTAAAAAACGACTTTCCACTTTATCGACACGTGATGGCAACTGTTAAATAGACTGAGCAAGACTATGTACGATATTCCTCATTTATGATACCACTAACGGGGCGAAAGCTCAAAACTTGGAGCTTTTGAATCCCAAACTGATAGTAGCTGACGTAACATTTAGCATTCCTCAAAATTCACCTTTGTTTTTACCATGCAAACGTCATTATTGACCAGTGAGATGTAATAAATAGTAACGAAAACATGAGACTGTGAATTTTGAAGATGCTATTTTTTGTTGCAATCATTCGTCTCATGTGATGTGCATATCTAAAGAGCAATTACTTATATAGATATACATTTATATATATACTATGTGACCACTTGTTGCATGCATCTTTTTAAGTGTTGAGTTGATTTTGCCTTGGTTTTCTTGATCTTCATCATTCCATTCAGGGCAGAAATGTAGCTGACTACATTGCAATCTGGACATCTGATTATTCAAGTTGGGAGATAAAGAAATTATATATATACTTGCTATTTGTCAATCTGGACTTGTGTGTGTGTGTGTGTGTGTGTGTGTGTTGGAAAAACGGCTGTTGCAGCAACTCAACTTTGGGAGGCGCTGTAACACAGGAAGAGATGAGAGACTCAAAACACATCAGGTGGACAAAAACAGCATTGACATTTACTGCATTTTTTTTTCTATCATGTATCAAATGAAATGTCGCTTTAAAATGCTGTCAGCACTTGCTATAAAAAAAGGGATGATGTATGTAGACCCCTTGCATCCTATGACTGTGGCCCCCATAAGAGCTGTTAATGTTCAACGGTAACCAGTGAAAATATTAATGCATGGGTTTGTCAAGTCAAAATGGTTTTTGTAACCTGTTCCAAGACAAATGCAATGCCGTGGTGCTGTCTCTGTGCAAGAAATATGAGTTTGATACAAGATGCTTTGCAATATTCCACTCCAAATAAGTATCACCGTATCTTTTTTTAATGCTTCTTTTTTTTTTTTTTTTTTTTTTTACAAACCCTGGGACATGCAAGATCATCATCATCATCATGTACAGCCCTGTGTAAATTTGTTACTGAGGTTTTTTTTAGTATTATACACTGGAAGCGAGTCTGACTTGTCTCTACACGGCATATCCTGAGCGAGGGGATGGATCTGGGAATAATCGATCATTTATTTGTCGTCACGGGATGTCTAGTGTTCCAGACTGAGACCGGGAGTCCTTCGTTACTGCACGAGCTGTATGGACCATCCACCCTTTTTAGTATAGCGCCCTCACCTTCACTTTTCCAGCGGACTCGATTTTTTGATCTCTTTTATAATAATGGGAGTTATTTTTTTGAACATCCTCCAGTAGCTTTGCTCTCAAGGGATGAGGCTCATGGTGAGAACCACCATGGAAATCTGCTGTGTGAATGGAAACTGAGAAATGCCTTAAAATCATTCACCGTTCATGGGTGACAAAAGTTCATGTCCATATTGTTCTGTGCTCTCTCTCACTTTGCCAGTATACATTAGCCTCATTCCCATCATGTAAATTAATTCATAAATGTTAATAATTATATTAATAATGCTTATGAGAATTTCCAGAAGGCCTCGATAATAGTGGTTCTGGACTCTACAAAAATACTATTTACTGTACAAATACTATTTTCAGTATCTTATTTATGTCTTAAGAGGATTCTCAGTCTGGCATTTGTAAACTACTGTTTCGATTGATTGAACTAAACCTGATGGGCAGTGCACAGGATGAGGCATGACGTTACCATTACTAACTTTATTACTTGTGTTTTGTGTTCCAACCACCATAAAATAAAATGTAAAACAAACTGACCTGACTTTCTGTAACAATTACTTCTGATAACGTCTGTGAATAAATCCCTCCAGTTCCCAAATTGTCTAACCCAGAGTCTCTCTAGTGTTATATCATCGTTCAAAAGTTTGGGGTTTTATGATCATCAATACTTTTTGCTCATTTATTTGATCAAAACTTCAGTAAATATTATGAAATCGTATTACAATTTATATGAAATATATAATTGTATAAATAATAACAGTTTTCGATTTTAATATATTTTAAAAGTAATTTATTCCCGTGATAAGCTGAATTTTCAGCATCTTCAGTGTCATATGATCCTTCAGAAGTCATTTTAATATGCTGATTTGCTGTTCAAGAAACATTCCTTATTCTCATCAATGTTGAAAACAGTTCTATCATGACAACTCTCGGGAGATTTTTAGAATTGTGATGGAAATGACAATGTTAATGTATTTGGTCTTGTCTTGCTGCTGCAGTGCAAGTACAGGAACTTGCTAACGCCGATACATACGCTGATACACTGCTGCGAGTATGTAAGACATACTGCTGCTGCACAAATAGCATATAAATTACCCATAGCAGATATATACAGGTGGAGCTGGGGAAGGTGGGGGGTTTCGGAGGACCTCTGAAGCGCGCTACAAACTGCTACAATGAGTGCTAACCATGGACTGTAAGGTGCTAACCAGCCGTTTAAATGTTGTGAGCAGCAAGCTCATTGGCTGCATGAACCAATTAATGTTAATGCATTAATAACACTATGTAGTTTTGCAACCTTCATAATATATTTCCAAGACCCTTGTGATGGTACATCGACTTAAAATCAGTTTAATGACACGTCTGCCATAGCCTGACGTGCTCTGTATCGCTTTTACTGGCACTATGTAACTTCGGGTTTCGGGTAGGAACCCTTGCACAAAAAGAATTACAAAATTCGACTGCTTTACGTCAAGCGCTACAATAGTCATTATTTCGTTTTTCTTCGTTTCTGATGTCGCAATACATCATCCTTTCATAAATCGTGTAACATACTCTACTTGTCTGTGGACATCGTTCATTCTAAAGCCGGTGCTGGATAAACAGCGAGCGTGCGTGCGCCGGTATGCTAAATTATTTACGACAACGGTAATGGTCAATTTCGTTTCCAACCAGTAGGGCGACCGAAGAGGAAAAGTTACTTGGTGTTACTTTAAGGATCCATCAGCGCCATCTAGAGTTTCATGATAGAATTAGGCATTTGTGCTGCTAAATATTTTTTTGTGGAAAATGTGATGCATATCTTCTGGATTATTTAATGAATAGAAAGTTTAAAAACAGCATTTATTTGAAATAGAAATATTTTTAACAATGTTTTTATCCATTTAATACTGTACATCCTTGCTTGAAAAAAGTATGTATTTCTTTTCAAATAATAAAAAAAAACAAAAACAAATTTTGAATAGTTTATATTATATTATCTAATTGTATTTGTTAAAGTCAACAAAAATTTGCTTCAAATCAAACATAGACATGTATTACCTCAAACACAAAATCATTGCCAATTTTAATATTCATAAACAACTTGGAACAAACATTGGTCCAAATATTGTGTCAGCCATATTACCAAGGGACAAATGGTAATTGTCATGGGTTGAATGTCAAGAACAAAAGATACAGATATCATATGAGAAATGTTTTTCATTTTAAAAGTTTATAAAACTTTTTTATTTGTCCACCCTAACTATACATTGTTAAAATACTGAAAGACACAGTCCTGCAATAACACTTTTAAATGTGCTTTTTTTTAATCCAGCAGAAATGTACAGTAATGTCTTACTTCGTACTAAGACTACTAAAGTGTTTTATTAATCATCTGTGCAACAGTTATTCTCTTAAGGGCATATAAAATGTCATTAGACATGACAGGCCCAGGGTTGCCTGGAGATGTTAGATAAACAGATCTTGTCAAAGAACTCTTGCTAGGGGTAAAATAGTTAATGGAAAAAAAATCCATTGTATTTCTCTGCATGGCAATGAGCATGAAATGATCCACACTAAATGAGCAGAAGGCTCCTTCAGTACACATGCTCACACCAGTGCAATAAAGGGTCTTTTACTGCATTTAACAAGGCTTCAGCTGTCTGGCTCCATCAGGGGATCTGTGGCTCCCATTGTTCCTCCTCATGAGGCTTTAGTTTGGACTACAGGGTCCTCGGGCTGTAAGGTCAAAGGGCGTCTTAAAATGGAGCTTGTCAGCAGCAATGGCTCTTCCTTTAGTGAATGATTTCCATAAAGGAATAGTTCACACAAAAACGAAAATAGTTCCAAACAAATTCAAAGCATAACCAACTGTGTCTCGTTTAGTTACTGAATGCCAGGAGAAGATTTGAGAATGGAAGTACAGCGACGCAACTGACGCTGATAGGTCACAGGTGATAATGACAACATGGCGAATGTAGTACGTCCATATTACATTCATACACATTTTCATACTATATAGAACATACTTTTTTAGCAGTTTTTATTTCACAGTAAGTTTATTTATTCAAAGTTGTACCTGTGATTTGGACAATCAATTGTTTCATTGCTGATTGAAGCAGTGTTTTGAACAAACCAGTTGACTGAATGATTCAATGACTCACTCAAAAAGACAGTCATCAGTCACAGTCACACAACTGAAGTCATATAACCTGCAGAAGATAGAGTTTAGAATTTTCAATACATTTCACTCTAACAATATTATTATTATTATTATTATACCTTTATTGCCATTGCATGGTATACAACGAAATTTGACATCTCTTCTAGAAAACAACTGTATTCATCCATATTACCCACATATAACATACATAAAAACAATAATTTAAAACAATAAAAAAATAGCTTAAAATGTCTTAAGTGACTTGTGCATGTCATTTGAACAATATTGCATACAAGTCCGTTCAAAATTATTGAAGCAGCTGTGGGAGGATAGGCACGAGAGAGGAAATTTAGTTCAATAATGACTGTTGGGTAAAAAACTGTTCCTAAATCTGGAAGTGTGACTCTTTAGTGCTCTGTCTTCCAGATGGCAGCAGTATAACATTGAATTTAATCTCACTTTTAAAGTATACATTTACTAAAATCTTATTAATTAATTAATTCAATAGATATTGTGTGAAACAAGAATATTCTTATTCTTGTGACGGTATCATTTGATGGATCGTTTTTGTGTTTGAATGTGTCATTTTGAGTAGAAAATTAACTCCAAAATGGCAAACCATAATAATTAATACAGCTGGAAAACGTATTAATTATTCAGGTATTAGAACACCAGTATTAGAAAAGTTTAGTAATTTTACAACGTTGATATTTACGCTTTCATTTCTACATGCTTGAATTGAGTACTAATATAGAATTTACTTAGTTTTTTTTTAAATTATTGCCTGAACTAACTTTTTCATGTAAATTACATTGTTTTTTTCTATAGTATTTACTTCACCACAAAATATATTTTATCAGTGTACCTGCGATTTCGGACTATCAATTATGTCATTGCTGATTGCAGTGTTTACAAACTAGTTGACTAAATGATTCAATGACACTACTATGGAAGCAAATTTCTGCTGCTGCTGCTGCAAAAAAAAATCCTAGTTATGACATAGGCCTACTAAGTCTTTTAATTTTAAATGTGAAATTATTACTTAAAAAGTCAGATTTTTGTGTGAAAATCTTGACTTTTTATGTCATTTTTATGAATTACTATTATGATTTACTAAGCATGTTTTTTTATGTGGTGGAAATGGGCTTCTAATACATTGTGAATTTTGAAGTGTTATTGATGTTTCTCAACAGGCCTTCATTTGGGTGAAATGTTGAAAAACAGTTACACACTGTCCTCAAGTAAAGTTACAGACACATTGTTTGCATTGGCTCTTACACAGAAAACACCTGGTCAGACTCTCTGTGTAGAGAGAAATCCATAGATAAAGCCCTGCATTTCAGAAAATTGCGTAATCGCATCCCCAGCAGATTAATGTCCCTTAGGGCCAGTGATGTCATGGCAGCCATGCAATGCTGCAGTAGCTGCCCCTTCAAATCACCCCAATGCAAATGGGGTCAGGCCCAAATGGAAACTGCTGAAACAAAAACAGTCAACATTCCTGTTGTGCTTCTATCCCTGACAAAATAGCTGCATTACAGCTAACAGAGTATTAATACACATGCTTATGAAATAATGGTGATAATTACATGGAAGGAACTGCTAAAATTAGAGTGTCATGACTGAAGGGAGAGAAGAATATAAAGTATGTACACTTCATTATGGCCCTCTCAGAGGTGTGTTTCTGGACCTCTAAATATTTGTCATGTCCAGCAAGTGTCAGGCGCTAAAAACCTCTTACAAAGATTACATTAAAACAGTTAATGTGTATTCACATTAAAAAAAAATCCTTTACTCTTCCAGATCTGCTTTACTATTCTTGTTGGTAGTGGTCATTGTTCTTGTTATCAATTTTACAGACAAACGCTTAACCCGTTTAATCCCACCGGTCACAATTGTGACCGCAACTTTTTTCTTATTTCTAGAAGCTCTAAAAATGTTGTTATTGGCTTTGGGCAAGAAATTCAACTTTTAAATGAAAAAATAGATTGTCTTCATTAAAATCCATTAATGTCATGTGACTAGTGTGAAAGGTCACATGACCAGATCAGTTTACTTCTTGCTTGCACATCTGGAAGAAGATGTCTTCCTCAGACTACTAAAACAAGTACTATGTAAAACATCTTAATTAACAGATAGAACTATAATATTTTGTACATGTATTCTTTAAAGGGTCTACTACTGATATATTTTGAGAATTATACTCCTGCATATATATTTTGTTCGTAAGACGTGTAAATTTGTTTACGGTCACAATTGTGACCGGTAGTATAACACAGTATTTCAATTGAAAATACAGGTTTTGGCTGTAAATCCTACACTGAACGTATGCCACACCTGTGAGGTGGATGGATTATCTCTGAAAAGGAGAAGTGCTCACTAACACTTGTTTAGACAGATTTGTGAACAATATTTTTGAGAAATAGGCATTTTGTGTACATAGAAAAAGTCTTAGATCTTTCAGTTCAGCTCATGAAAAATGGGGGCAAAAACAAAAGTGTTGCGTTTATAATTTTCTTCAGTGTAGTTATCAGTATCCCAGAAACTATCAATGTGTTGGACCTTCTACAGATATGTGACAACCCCCCAACCCCCCCATCCCCCACCCAAATTGAAAGTGACAGTGATAGTGAGGGCTCAGATAGTGAGTACCAGGGTGAAATGGCCCATTTGCCAGGCATTGAATGGCGATGCAGAAGTGAAATATTTGGAGGATTAGGCAGATGTTCATGACAACCAATTGGTGTGCCCCACACATGACCCCAAACAACCCAACAATCCTTTCTACAACGTACGGCCCATCTTCAGTGCACTGAATGAACATGCATCTCCCTAAAACTGGCATAGGACAGGGCCCAAGTGTAGTCATGGTCTAGCCCATAGGGGTCTAGCCGAACAAGCAAAAGTTCCTCCAGGGTGTAACTTTGTACATGACAACCTTTTCACCTCATAAGCCTCCTTCATGAAATGAAAAAACGAGGTATTGGATGTCTTGGAATGTATTGTGTAAATAGGTCTAATTAAAGAAATTGTATGAATTCTGACTATGGTGTTTCCCACCGGTCACTATTGTGACCGAGTATAAAACCTATTTTTTCACTAACTTAACCAACATAAAATCAAAAAGGGCATACAATTTGAGTGTTAGGGAGGTCTAAGGAGTAAAATGCATGTACTCAAATTGCAAGAAAAAATTTGGGATTAAACGGGTTAAAATAAAACGAAATATTGGGATGAGTGGTGATATCAAATAATATTAATTCCACTGTACTAAATGATTGCTATATTTCTCAACACATTAAACAGCAGGCTACACAGTTTTGCTAGACGAGTCATAAATATTTCATATTTTTTCCTGGGCTGTAATGTGTAGCCTATCTGTTAAATTTAGGCCTAAATTTAAATGAATTTAAAGTAGCCTAAATCTTTAAATTTTTCCAATGTTTAGCCTAGGAGTGCCATCTGTCAATGTTTTATATACTTTTGAAACAAAAGCTCGTCCACAGGCCGACACATTTTAATTACAATATAGGCTAGCCTACCCACACACAATACCGACTTTTTTGAAACGGTTGTTTGCTAAAGTTTCCCCGTCTGTTATCGGTGGTGTGTCCCCTCTGTCGGTGAGAGGCACAGGGAGGGAGGGAGAGAGTCGGGTGGTGTGTGTGTGTGTGTGTGTGTGTGTGTGTGTGTGTGTGTGTGTGTGTGTGTGTGTGTGTGTGTGTGTGTGTGTGTGTGTGTGTGTGTGTGTGTGTGACGCCCCTCGCGCGCGCTCAGCTCCACTGCAGTGACTCGGCGAAGGCAGGAACATTTTATTACACTTTCCCCTTCAGTCCGCTCATACACATTTCCATCTGACAGCTCCCAGGACGGCCATGACGTCTCGAAGGTAAGCTGAAGGCGACATTAAAACTGCAAGAGCGGGGACTGATGGTTACTGTTACTGAATGAATCGAGCACGGCACACAGCTCAATAAGTCGGACTCGGTCTTTACTCCAGGCTCCTGATCCTCTCTGGCCCATACTGTATGTGTTCGCTTTGCTCAACGGTTTTAGTATTTAGGAGTAGTTTTAGTCTTTTTTTCTTTTCGTTTATTTCAGGCTATGTAGGTTGTATCGTCCTCGCTACCGGTTATCGAATATGAATAATCAGTAGCGCAAAGTCACTATGACAGTTTCTTTCAATGTAGTTTAAAACTGCTTTATTAGTTTATTGTGACGATTTTTAGGAGACTTATAATAACATCCTATGGTATTTACTGTATATCGTATGCTAAAATAAGTTTAAAAAAAAGCATTAAAGCCGGATGACAGAGATTTGAGATAATTTGATAATTGAGATAATTTGATTTGATTGAGAAATGAACAGATGCGATGAAAATATCTAATAGGTCTTTAATATTGTGACTATATTAATTTAAAAGTCTACACCTGTGCTATCTTGTGTTATCTTGTCATCCTGGGTTAGGTATATATTAATCATAGAGGAATTAATCAAGGGTAGATTTTCACACTTTATGGAACCCCGTTGTAGCCTATCCAATTAACGTCCTTATTTGCATATTAATGAGGTCAGTAAAATTGATTGGACAACTACACCACGCGACCTGTTTTAATAACTGTCCATCTGTACTGTGTGTGTAGGTCAGCTCTGGCTGTCTTAAGACTTCTGAAACACAATAAAACAGTGTATTTTGTTGTCGTCGTTAATCGTAGATACATTGTATCTAGAGTAAACACAACGCGTGAAATTTCGAAGAATGTACAAAGATAATGAATATATAATGTAAGCCCCGAGGCATTTTACACATAGTTGTATGTTGCTAAAGAAGGTTTGACACTGGTTCGTTTCTAAAAGTTGGACATAGGCCTATGATTTTTATTGTGAGTGAGTCAATTTTGCATTTGAGATTCGTTGTGTAATGCACCTACACAACGAGCTGAAGCTCACATCAGTTATTGTGAGAGTTTGCACAGGTGGCCTTGGGTAAACAATGTAGTGTATGGAAGAACACTTTGTGTGGCTATATGCTTGCTCTATACCACTCACTTACCGTTAACTCAACATATTTCAGAATTGAGCTCATGGTTCTCCAGCAGCTTTCATTTGTCAGAGTAGTCTGTGAGCCTTTGGCCTTTACTCTGCCTTTACACCATCATAAATAGTTCTGCTGCCAACAATTACCATTGACTATTATTAGTATCATTTGATTATCAATACTGGAGTCGTTCTCATCATATTAAAGGAATAGTTCACCCAAACATGTAAACTCTGTCATAATTTATTCTATTCTTCCATACCTACATGACTTTATTTCTTCATTGAAGCTCAAAAAGAGATGTTAACCTATTTACATACAATAGGCTAAAAGTGAATGTTGACTGAGACCACCATCTCCTTTTGTGTTCCAATGAAGAAAAAAAGTTGTACACTTAAGAGCGAGTAAATGATTGCATGCATATCTCTTTAAATGGAATGAAAACTGATCCCACTTACAGTACATAACGGAGGATGAATCTGTCAAATGTGCAAAATTTACAGGGTCCTGGACTGTATGTTTTGCAGATTTGCAGATAGCTGTGTTACACAAACAGGAAAATTATATAAATATAGGATGTACATATATTCCACTTCAAATGTTTCATTGTTTATTGTTTTATTGTTCACAAGAGATTTTGCATAGTGGAGGCTAACAAAATTACTTAGCACTGATGTTCATGCATATTTAACACGTTGTCATAAACAACATTTAAACTGCTGCTGCATTCTTTATTTGGCATTATTTGAATTTCTTTATCTCTAGTTCATGAAGCACCTTTTGTGTATGTGTGTTTGTGTTAGCATAATGAGTAAGCGTGTGCAGGAAAGAGGAAAAAGGAAGAGATGGCTCATTGCAGGGTTATTTTTGTGGGGTCATGAAAATATATGGTAATGAACATTTTGGTTGCTCGTAAATAGTTGTCTGCTGTCAAAGTTTCCACACTAAGTTTAATAATCACTTACAATTTCCCTTAATTTACATCCATGCATGCTACCGTTCAAAAGTTTGTGGTCGGAAGATGTTTGTAATTGTTTTTAAAGAAGACTCATATACTTTTATTTGATCAAACATACAGTAAAAATTGTGATATATTATTACAATTTAAAATAATGATTTTCTGTTTAATATATTTTAATATGTCATTTATTCCTGTGATGTTAAAGCTGCATTTTTAGCATCATTACTCCAGTCTTCAGTGTCACATGATCCTTCAGAAATCATTCTAATATGATGATTTGCTGCTCAAGAAACATTTATTATTATTATCAATGTTGAAAGAGTTGTGCTGCTTAATATTCTTGTGTGAAACGTGATACATCATTTCCAAGATTCATTGATGAATAGAAAGCTCAAAAGAACAGTGTTTATGTGAAATAGAAATGGTAACATTATGAATGCCTTTACTGCCACTTTCCTTGCTGAAAATGAAACCTAGCAGTTTGACTTGTGCGTCTGAAAGCAGAAGGGACAGGACCGATAGCACAGAACGAAAAATTCACAGACAGGAAAACTGCCTCCAATGTGGTGAAATGAGATAGCCTGTCCAAAATTTCCAGGAATTCTGCTAGTCATGACTAAAGTTTTGCTGAGATCACAGATTGTATCGCAGTCATCCATTTATCTTATTGCCCTCAAAGCACCAGGATCATTTTCCTTTGTGCTATTGACATTTAGAATTAAAATGAAAAGTGTCAAACTGCAGTCTATCACCATAGTGGTCATGTTATGATTTGTGGATATTTCACATCATGGATTGATGATTATTGTTTCATAAATGGACCCTTAGTATCAGTCCAGCAGACCCTAAACCCACAGTATGTTTTATTCAAGGAATGATTTCACTGCAGATCAAATGAAGAATAAATAATATCGATTGTGGAGACAATGTAGTAAATTATATGGATGCCTTTATTTTTCACATCAGAATTTATAATTTTGTAATATTCTCCTAGTCTCCCCTTTTAGGATGCAAAGCCAGGACTTGATCTCATTCCAGGAGGCTATTTCTATTGGAAGGGTTGTTATAAGCTGTCGAGAATTTGAATATGATCGTCGACATAAGATTTAGTTTCACGTGTCCTTTGGGCTGTCTGACCCGGGGCAAGTTCAAAAATGGCAACATATTTCTCCCTCAGTCAGGGCAGAGAGTGGTTGGCTGCACGTCAAGCCTTGAATGTAGCATTCTAGCTATGTGTGTGAATTGATTTAACCTTACATTTATGTGCTTGGGGTCTTTTGTAATGGAGGCTAAAATCAATCATCTCGCACTTTCAGATTCACTGCCATAATGTCCCATATTATATATATATATATATAATATATATATATATATATATATATATATATATATATATATATATATAATATATATATACTATATATATATATTATATATACTGTATATATATCTGTATGTCCCATACTCTTTATGTACTTCCATATAGGGCTGGTCGATATGACCAAAAATATTATCACACATTTTCTTCCCATAGGATATTGATATTTATCATGATATTAATTTACCATTAGCATGGGGAAGGAAATGCTTTCCACATATTTCTTAGACTTTGAGAATGAACGTAAACCATTTAAACTGGTTTGTTCTCAACCATACCTTTTTATTTTCCCATAAATTCGGTTTTCCATGTTATTTTTTTGGGTATTCTGTGTCTTATGATTTAATACAAATTTATACAAACTCAAGCTTTTAAAATGTAATCAAATTAAAATATAGCTAACAAAACATTGATTTTTATTTTTTTTGTCAAATCTGCACAGACAAACTGTATAAATTTCAAAACATGGATGAAAAAATATATTGGTTGTATGATATTCCTTGAATATTATTATTATTACATTGAGAAGAACATTTTAGGATACATTTCTGTATAATGATTAATTTCTGTCATAATTTCTTGAAGTTAAACAGAATCTTTATTTTGACGGTTTGTCATGAAGTTCTTGATTAAATTGAGTAAAAATGTCCAGAGCTTATCATCGTTAGCGACAACATTTTTATCTCGATATGATACCGTTTATCGCACAGCCCTACTTCCATATTAATATACCAATGCGTTTTTAGTATTTCTGTGGAAACCATGATACACTATCGTTCAAAATTTTGAGGAAAAACATTTAAAAAGGCTTCCTTTTGAATGTTCCATTCATCAAAGAATACTGATTTTATTTTCCAATAAAAACACGTTTTCAATATGGATAATAATCAGAAATGTTTCAGCAGCATATTAGAATGATTTTTGAAGGATCATGTGACACTGAAGACTGGAGTAAAGATGCTGAAAATTCAGCTTTTTCCACCACAGCAATAATGGACATATAATTGCAAGTTACTGTTTTTACTGTACTTAAATCTGTTGGGTGTGTGTGTGTGTGTGGTGTGGTTTGTGTGGTGTGTGTGGTGTGTGTGTGTGTGTGTGTGTGTGTGTGTGTGTGTGTGTGTGTGTGTGTGTGTGTGGTGTGTGTGTGTGTGTGCCGGTATTTGTGTGGTGTGCGGTTTGTGTATATATATTTAATATAATTAACATACATACATTATGAATTCACTAATTACAGGGCTGTGTTTGAACTGACCTACCATGTCACCACTAGACTGACATGTGGTACCATAATCAGCTTTTCTAAAAATATCAGTAACTGTACCAAAATCCAGCCACAGACACCCGTCTGCCCCCAATATAGATGAGAGAGGGTCTTTGAAGCTGAGTTGGGGGTACTATGTATATCGCTTTCTGTCACCGAGCCTGTCTCTTTAAATAGCCGACTGTGTTGAACTTGAGACATTATGTAAGAGGGAAGAGGCAGCTCTCTGTGTGCACGTGGGCCTGTGTGTTTCCCCTGTCAGAACACTGCTGCAACACTTTCCGCCTGATATCGCTCACTCGCTCTCTCCCTCTCTCTCTCTCTCTCTCTCTGCCCCACACTGTGCAACCCGTTTGTGCCCCCGAGTTATCATAAGCAAGAGAGTCTCTGGTGTCACTCAACAGTATGTGCCAATATAGAAGTGACAAAAGAGGATTATGTTGCCATTCCCATTTTAGATATCCTTTGGCATTTTAATTTCATTTGCTTGTTGGTTTTATTATGATTAAAATAGTTATAACATTTATATTATTTAACAGCATTCAATGTCTGTGGTGTTTGTTCATCTTGTTAGATTTTTTTTTTTTGTGCAGTAGTTCATTTTTATCAGGCTGCATGCTGGACAATGGCTGTTAATTATTAAACCAGGAGAACAAGTCGTGCATTTATTTTATGGAAGGGGAAGCTAAAGGAACAGAAGCGCTCTTCCTTTGCATTCATTAATCAGACTATTATAACACTAATGGCCTCGCTTTGTATTGTGTCCTTATGAGATTTTATAAGGTTTAAAGGGAAGTTACAGGGCAATATTACTTCCATTAAAAAAGGGGGGTGATAAAGGATTAAAGAGAATTGATAAGACCAGCTGAAGATTACCATTTTTCACCATTAAAATACTTCCCTTGTACAAAACAATGGCACTGACCATTTTTAAGATATGTCAGTGCAAGTTGCTTTCAGTTAAAACAGCTCAATTTTAGTCTGGGACTATCTTTATCCATGTCTGTGAAACCGGGCATTTGTGGTCCTAGTTTGAGATGCAGAGATGACCAGAAATGAGCCATTTGTAGATTGATTCCTCGAAATTGTAAACACTGCAGAAAACAGTCTTTGGCAGAAAACACTGCTGTTTGTTTGAGCATCCTGGCATAGCAACATTGGCTCAACCAGTGGTGTGTATTTTAGGCAGGACTGTCTGTTTGTCCAACCAATGGCAGATTTTTGGGAAACATGTCATTATTATTTTTTGCAATTCTGTTTGGTGGCACAAATGACACACTTCAGCTTTACCTAAAGCTAAAGCTCTTAAAGGGATAGTTCACCCAAAAATGAAAATTCTGTCAGTAATTACTCACCGGAACAACATCCGGGGTTGGATGACCTTTGTTCATCTTCGGAAACACAATTAAGATATATTTGATTAAATCTGAGAGCTGGATCACTCCTCCATAGGCTTCTAAGGAATTAAAACTTGCCAGCCCCAAAACGTCATTAAAGACATTGTTAAAATAGTCCAAGTGACTACAGTGGCTCAATCTTGGATACTCCACCCAAAAATAAAAATTCTGTCATCATTTACTCACCCTCAAGTTGTTGCAAACCTGTATGAGTTTCTTTCTTCTGCTGAACACAAAGGAAGATATTTTGAAGAACGATTGGAACCAAACAGTTGTTTGGCACCATTGACTTCCATAGTAGAAAAAAAATACTATGGAAGTCAATGGTGTCAAAGTTCCAATCGTTCTTCAAAATATCTTGCTTTGTGTTCAGCAGAAGAAAAAAACTCATACAGGTTTGCACCAACTTGAGGGTGAGTAAATGATGACAGAATTTTCATTTTTGGGTGGAGTATCCCTTTAAGTTGATCAAGCGACGAGAATACTTTTTGTGCACAAAAATAACGACTTTATTTTAACTTTTATTTCCTTCTCTGTGGGCCTTGAGTCTATCCTAGAAATCTAGACACACCCTAGCGGCAGTAAAATTTATTTTGCAGCCAGTGTAGTCTAGCAGCTCTCCGTTGGCTTTCAAGCTGGAAAACCCAAACTCTAGTCAGACCAATCACATCGTGTATAGAGTTGGTGGGCGGGCTTAACGTAAGCGGGCTTGGTGGTGGTTGAGGAGATTCCCCCCCTTCTATGTAAAGCGCTTTGAGTGTCCAGAAAAGCGCTAAATGTAATGTATTATTATTATTATTAACATAATGGCGGCAGAGTTGTGACGGTTCTGCGTGAATTCCCTGCTACTTGAAAACAAAGAAGATGACCACTGCTGCTGGCGAACAGTGGTCTTTCAATAGGCTTTGGCCGCGACTCTGGAGGACTTTTCTTTGAGATAAGAACAAAGAACGGCACTTATTCTTAAAAAAGAACGATGTGTTCGGATTTGTGTTCGGTGGGAAAACGCATGGGACTCACTCAGCCACAACCGTTCGTTGCTCTGGTTGGTTGTAGCGCTGTCCTATTGCGCAGAGGGAATTTGAAAGACAACTGTCTATCCCGCCCCTCAGATTGAGGCATGCCAATGGTAAGTTCCCAGACCTAACATCTTGATGTGGGTCTGGCTTGCCAGGCTACCTCGAGTCAGTTCACGTAGTGTAATAGCGTAGTGCTTCTGTGTTGTACATCACACACATGACCAGCGTCTGCCAATAGTGAGCCTACGTGTGACGTACAACACAGAAGCACTACGCTATTACACTACATGAACTGACTCGAGGCCCACAGAGAAGGAAATGAAAGTTGAAATAACGTCGTTATTTTTTGTTTTTTTTCCACACAAAAAGTATTCTCGTCGGCGCTTGATAAATTTAAGATTGAGCCACTGTAGTCACTTGGACTATTTTAACGATGTCTTTAATGGCTTTTCGGGGCTGGCAAGTTTCAATCCCTTAGAAGCCTATGGAGGAGTGATCCAGCTCTCAGATTTAATCAAAAATATCTTATGATTTGTTTTCCGAAGATGAACGAAGGACTTACAGGGTTGGAACAATATGAGGGTGAGTAATTACTGAAAGAATTTTCCTTTTTGGGTGAACTATCCCTTTAATATTTTGGACTCATGATATTGTGGGGGAATCCGGGTGTTTTCCTGGTGCTCAGGTCTGTCCTAATTCTCTCTGTCCCTTAATGCCAAAGTTCCTCTGTAATTAGAAAAAAGCTTCGCAAGCCCAAACAGGACATTTTATAAACATGATGTTTCCTCTGTCTCTTTTCAAATCAATCAGAGATTTAGATACAGAATTACTTCATTATTTGGCAAGCATTTTTCACTTATGCAACTTATACAGTAGTAGCAGAGCAGAGTGCAAATGCTGGCACGTACACACTTAAAGTGCTTGAGCAAAGGAACAAATCTTCGAAACTTCCACGTGTGCATATAGTCAGTTACTGTAGCTTTATCTCAATAAATAAATAAAATCTTTTTCAGTATTTTTGTTTATTCTATTTCAAATAATGCTGTTCTTCAAACTTTCGGTTCATGTAAGAATCCTATAAAATTGCACACTTTTTTTTTTGACCCCAAAAAATTTAACGTTGGTGTATTGAAACAAAAGTTAGCTGTACCTTGTTTTTAAGCATGTTCAGATATTTTTTTACTGGAAAATACTTATTAACTGCAATGCAAATATGATTATTTGATGCCATCAAATATTTTCACATGTGCATTGTGCATGGTTTTCCAGCATGCTCTAAGCTGTTTTGAATATGATCTTGTACTGTACCCATTTCAATTTGTTTCCTTTGTGTGTGCAACTCTCCATTTAAACTAATGGTAGCAAAGATAAAGATAAGGGGTGTAAGAGTGTTCCGGGACGTCACGTTCAGCGAGAGAGGAGGGAGGGATGGACAGTTGCTCAAAAGCTGATTGTGCTGGCTGGCTTTCCTATCAGGGCAGCTCACACGCATCCAAATCCCAGATTAAACACCCCCACCTCTCTTTCCAACCAGCAGCAGCACTCCTACAAGTCCCTGCCCCCTCTCTTCCTCCTTGTGTAACTGTACCAAGCGTGGATTACCAACTCTGAAGCAAAGCAGGGGCTCTGACAGGCTCCGAACAGAATGGTGAGGTAGGAACACGAGGCATTAGTTGCTGTTATCATTTTGTATCAGGTCGATGGCATTTTCACGGACGAATTCACATGCGATTGCGTTACGCGTTTCTTTCTGTGCCGCTGTTTGTGCAGGTGTGTGTGTGCGTGCACTTTGCAGGCTGGTTTGTGGTTTGTTGTGGCTGTGTGTGTGTTGTGTGAGGAAAGCTCCTGGAGAGCTGCTGGAGCTCAGTGAAGCTTAGAAGTGACCCGGAGATGTTTGTTCCTGGGTGCAAAACCTCCATCTGTACAGACCTGTTCGAATAATAGACCAGACCCTCCATTACAAGAGAATCAAACAAGAGCTAAACTCGTCCAGTTGGTGTTACTTGTTATGTGCACTCTTTATTTTTATTATTGTGAAATTCCGAAGATATTGTTTTCTTTTCTTATATAGTTTCATAGAATTTGCTTTGTGAAGAGCAGGTTTACGAACTGAAAAGAAAGGGTAAGAGGTCAGACAAGCCCACTATCATTGTTTTATGAAAATACATAACAGCTTATCTGGGATTAGTGTCACCTGCTGTTTTACAGTAAGCAAAATGAATATTTAATTTGTGTATTTTCAGATGACCTCCTCAAATCCCAAAATTACGTACCAAGATGTTTACCAAACATGGACATAAACAGAGACGGTCGTCCTTGAATCTTTTTAAGTCTTTCATGTTTCTTTTGCAGTCGTTGCATCATATTCCATATTCACAGTTATAAGTCACAGTTAAATATTCGAAAACAGAATATTCTGGTCTTTTGCTTTAATGTTGCAAAATGATATAGAGCCCATGTATTGTCAGCTAATGTATGATGACGTGTTTATCTACACAGCACAGACCACATTTAGTGCAATATCTTTTTCAGTTCTTCATGACATATACGGCATGTTTATCATGTTTACCGGCCGATACAAAAATATGAAACAGATCTCGTTCACGTTCGCACTTATACACTGTCAACATTCAGCTGTAGTTGACAGAAATTCACAAAGAAATAATTAATAACCGGGTGGCAATAATTGTCATTATAGTGACATTTAAGCATGTTAAAGTGTGGCATATATCTAAATATATTTGCACATTCATCTCAAATATTAATAATATACCATTCTTGACTCAAACAGTGTTGTTTCCATTAACAATAACTAATAAACATATAAACAACACAAATCACTAAACATTACAAAATAACATCACAAAAAAAAACATATTATTTTTTTTTAGCAATATTGTTGTCTTGTTGAATATAATATATTTTCAGCATATATTATAAGGTAATTCAGACGTTTCACTTCCAAAACCCATAATTTGTACAGTGGTTCACATTACAATTATGTGTATTTTCCTGTTAAATTGAATGTAATTTTTCTCTGTATATGAACTAATTACAGTTCCTTTTCATTACAATTTCAAACTATATACATTTGTGTACAACTTTTTTTTGTCTAGGTCGTTAAGCTAGCTGGGCTTGCTTTTCTGAAAGTCATTGTCAGGAAGAAAAGTGGTGACAGAAATGTCTATGAATTATTAATCCACATATATTTTTATATTTTTATAATATTAACTATAATAATTATAACATATAATTTATATTTCATACATTACAAAAGATTGGGAAGTTGACCATGCATAGTGATGATTTACAAGAGGGTAAATATAGAATCTTTTGATAAATATAGAATCATAAGCAGTTAGGCATGATGAGGGGGGAAGAGATGCTGTACTCTCAACTTCCCTTCTGAGCAGTGATTACTAATACTCACAGGTAGAAGCAATCCTACATCAAGGGTACTACAACACTTCCTCTATGGTAAAGAACAGGAGGAAGTGAGTGATGTTTGCTGACTTTCCATGGAAAGATGGGGTGAAATCATGTTTAGAGTTTAAACTGACAGTACCGGGGTAAGACGTAATGTGCACATTAAAACCTCTGCTTTTCAATACAAGTTAATCTTTCAACAATATTTGAGGCATGCTGTAGAAAATTTTGAGTTGTATGCAGTAATGCAACACAGGCAGATGTGAGCAAGTTCCTGGCCAAAAGACAACTGCTGTGTTGTTGTCACTAAATCTTACATTTCTTAGACATGTTCTTTTTTGTTTCAGAGGTAATGCTATCAAGAATGTTTTGTTATTATATTCAACACTGCGAATTATATGCATTATTTGATAAATGAGGACTAATTATGTTTACACAACAGTTCAAAAGTTTTCATTTATTTTATTTTATTTAATTAAATGTTTTATTTTTTGGAAAAAGAAATGGAATTGTTCATTAGTAACGGTGAAATCGTTTACATTTTTAGAGATTTCTGTTTCTATTTCAAATGAATGCTGTTCTTTTTAACTTTCTATTCATCAAAGGACTCATAGTTTTCACAAAAATCTTAGGCAGCACAAAAAAATATTTCTTGAGGAGAAAATCAGCATCACGTGACATTGAAGACTGGAGTAATAGCTGCTTTACCATCATAGAAATAAATGACATTTTATATCAAAATATATTTTTTATATTTTTTTCATTTAAATTGTAATAATATTTTATATTAGTGTTTTTATTGTATTTTTTATCAAATAAATGCAGCCTTGGTGATCATAAGAGACTTCTTTTGAATGGTAGTGTATAACATAAAATATTTTGTGGTCAGGTTCTGTCAAGATGAAAGTAAGTGACTTGTATGCCTTCACTTTAAGTGAGATTAAGACATGGGGCCCCTAGCAGGCAGCCACGCTCTGAAACAGCACGCAGATAAAATTACTCTTGACCCTGATCGGCCATTCACAAAGCCTTCTCACGTGAGGGAGCCGGTGTAGGGACAGACGGGCTGCCCCAGACAGCTGGGGCCCAACACCAGCCCAGATTACACATGACCTCTTGTCCCCTTCCACCCCCCCATCAACCCCAAAGGATTAGGAAATAACTTTTCAACACAGCAAATTAACTGATTAGAATTGGCGCTCGCCGTGAAATTGGACACAAATATGCATGTGGCTAAGCTTGCTTGATGACATCACTAGAACGGGTGGGTGAACTAGAGTGTTCGCAGAGCCTGAGATGCACGGGATGCAGAAGTGCAAATAGGTCCCATTTTATTTGAACTTAAATGTACCGTTTAAAAGTTTTGGGATGGTACGATTTTTTTAATGCTTTTTAAATGAAGTCTATTATGCTCAGCGAGGCTGCATTTATTTGGTCAAAAATACAGTACATTGTGAAATATTATTACAATTTAGTTTTCTATTTTAATCTTTAAAAATGTTCTCATTACTCCAGTCTTCAGTGTCACATGATCCTTCAAAAATCATTAAAGAAATATTAATGACCCCACACTTTTGAACATATATAAAATAAAGCATAAGTTACAAATGCAGAACATTTTTGTACTAGAGATTTTGTCAGACCTTTATAAGAAGTGTTGGCATTTTTGCGAATTTTGATCATGAGATAAAGGTAAAGCTCTGTTCGCTATTGATCATCAGGACTTGATGTATTTTCTGAGTATGTCATTTTGCTTTAATTTCAGGTGGTTTCATCCCAACATCACTGGGATCGAGGCAGAACACCTCCTCCTGACACGGGGCGTCCATGGCAGCTTTCTAGCGAGACCCAGCAAGAGCAACCCTGGGGATTTCACTCTGTCTGTCAGGTCGGCATATTTACAATGCGCTTCTCCACACCTGCCTTACTGCACTTATGCTCTTGTCTTGAATTATGCTTTTTTTCCACAGGACGCTTATCCAGGTCATTATGTTGTTTTGACCTGCTGTGGTTTGTGAAGTTGAGCATGAATTGCATCTCCCCTGTTAAACGTTTAGTTATTGATTTCTTGGAAGTGTACTTGTTTGTCTAGCTGACTGTTTCCATGCTTGGTAAAGCATTAAAATGCGTGAATAGAAATGTCAGGTTTTGTTTCATGCAGAGAAAGCTCAAAAGATCACGTCATCAAATACAAATGCAATAGGACCGAGCTCTTCAACACCACTCCTGGGGACCCACTGTCCTGCAAAGTTTATTTCCAGCACGCTCTGCCTGTGTGTTTTCAAGTGATCCCGAAGAGCTTGATTGGGTGTTTGATTTATTAATATAAAAAACATTGCCATTGTCTTGTAAGGCATACATATTGCATTGTGTCAGTGTGTATTGAGGATTACAGCTGTATTTTTATTGGTTGCCATCAGTATTAGATGCTCGCACGTAGATGACCGTAATAGAAGGCACTTTCCCTCCCGCTCTCTCCAGAACCTCAAGAGCTTTTAAGTTGCCCCTGGGCTAGTGCTTACGGATTACAGTGTCAGCTTGTGAGCAGGTCTTTGAGCCACTGCAGCTGCTTGTCTGATGAGTGATTGGAGAGTCAACGGACGAGAGGAGAGAGAGATAGAGGAGGAGAGGAGAGAGAGAGAGGAGAGAGAGGGGAGAGAGAGAGAGAGAGAGAGGAGAGAGAGAGGAGAGAGAGAGAGAGAGAGAGAGAGGAGAGAGAGAGAGAGAGAGAGAGAGAGAGAGGAGGGAGAGAGAGAGAGAGAGAGGAGAGGAGATGAGAGAGAGAGAGAGAGAGAGAGAGAGAGAGAGAGAGAAGAGAGAGAGGAGGAGAGAGAGGAGAGAGAGAGAGAGAGACACATAAGACAAGGGCTTTCGTAATAGCTTTAAGACGTGGAGGCCGTGGAGCCCAGATCAGCCGTTTGTGGTTGTGGTGGTAAGACTCTCACTGTATCTAATGTTCTCCAGAACTAAGGCCACGTGGCTCAACTCCAACACAAGCCTTCAGGGCTGAAGCCCAGCTGCATGCAGACTGATTTATCTGCCCAGCTGTGAAGCAATGAGGTCAGCTTGTTATGATGATCAGATGCATGGACATACCAGTATAAACAAATTAATAGCGAAGGCCATTGATTAGTGTATTTTTTGACCCATGTTTTGTGCTTTTCAGTACTGAATTTCTGGAATAATTGGAATGTTGTAAAACCTGGTAATGCTACTGCCTACATACAGTAGCTTCCTTCCTAACCACCATGAAATCTCATAAGTGAAGGATTTGGAATGAACGTACTCGGTTACTAACGTAACCTCGGTTCTCTCTAGAGAGGGAACGAGTACTGCGTAATATCTTACGCTATGGGGAAAAACTCTTTTCCACGAGATATTGAAGCCAAAAATTATCCTTAATTTTTTATTAATGTAAAACGCTTTGCGGCAGCAAGCAGACATAGGCGAGACAGCTCGCGCGCCTATTGGCTGCCCTGCGGCAACAGCAGCAGCCTATCGAGAGTGGCTCTGCGTGACGTCACGACGAATGGGGGCCTTTCGCGCCCATATAGTCACGTCCCGCCAGAAAGGGCGTGGTCTCGCCCTATAACCAGGCTCGATAGCTGCTCTTACGTTGGTTCTCTTACGAGAGTATCTCTCGTACTGCGTAATATCTTACGCTATGGGGAAAACTCTTTTCCACGAGATATTGAAGCCAAAAATTATCCTTAATTTTTTACTAATGTAAAACGCTTTGCAGCAGCAAGCAGACCTAGGCGAGACAGCTCGCGCGCCTATTGGCTGCTCTGCGGCAATAGCAGCAGCCTATCGAGAGAGGCTCTGCGTGACGTCACGACGAATGGGGGCCCTTCGCGCCCATATCGTCACGTCCCGCCAGAAAGGGCGTGGTCTCGCCCTATATCTTGGCTCGATAGCTGCTCTTACGTCGATTTTTATCTCTTCAGCGAAGCCTCACGCATCGCTGGATCCAGAGTGAGAAGCCGCGCCGTCGACCTGTAGCCTTCAGCGGGACGTGCCATTGAGTCTGGAGTCGCTGGCCTCGCCGCCTTCAGCCGCCGTACCTGCTGTGCTTTCCGGCGTTATATCCTTTCCTCTGCATAGAGTGTGTGTGTGTGTGTGTTGCATATCTGCTTTTTCCCACCCCCCTCTAAAAGAGCGGCGTCTTTTTAAAGATGCCTTCCTGCGGTTCTTGCCGAGCCCCGCTCAGCGACGAGGACCGACATGTCATCTGCGTGTCCTGCCTGGGTGAGGATCACGCGGCCATCGCGCTCGCTGACGGCGGATGCCATCACTGCGAACGTTTGCCTATGGTGACTCTGCGGACTCGCCTGGCTTCGTTCTCCGAGCCCGTATCCCAGCCTGCCGTGACGCCGCGTCGCAAGAAGCGCCGCGCCCAGCGCGCTCCCGAGCTATCTCCAGCCCGCCAAAGCTCGCCGGTTCGCCCGCCAGCTTCGCCGGCTTCGCTCGAGTCGCTCACCGACGGACAGCGGCCGCCGTCCGCCGCTGCGTCCGCCATCGAGTTGGACGACAACACCGAGGCGTGTTCTCTCTTGGCTTCGGATAGCGAGGATTGGGCGAGCTCTGTGGACCTCCCCTCCGCTAACGCTCCCCGCCAACCCTCTGGGAAGAGAGCCGGCATTGAGTCTGAGCTGATGCGTCTGCTCACCAAGGCCGTAGAAAGCATCGGCCTCGATTGGGAGGCACCCACGCTGCCGCCGCGCAACAGATTAGACGGGCGCTTTCTCGGCAAAGACGAGGCTCCGTCAAAATCTAGGCCCGCGCCCTTCCTCCCGGAACTTCACGAGGAGGTTGCAAAGTCGTGGAAGGCCCCCTTTTCCGCCAGGATGCGTACCTCTACCTCCGCGGCATTCTCCGCTGTCGACGGTGCGGGAAGTAGAGGCTACCTCGCCATTCCTCCGGTGGAGACGGCTGTCGCGTCGCATCTCTGCCCGCCCTCTGCGGGACGGCGGGTTCAGACGACGCTCCCGTCCAAAGCCTGCCGAGTGACATCATCACTGCACGGACGCGCTTACACCGCCGCCGGGCAAGCAGTCTCAGCGCTGCACACGATGTCTATTCTGCAGATCTACCAGGCAGACCTCCTTCTCAAGCTGGACGAGGAGGGACCCGGTGCTATCTGTGTGGCGGACCTGAGGAGCGCTACGGACCTCGCTCTACGCGCTTCTAAAGCCGCTGCGCAAGCCATGGGGCGGAACATGGCCTCTCTCGCTGTCGCCGAGAGACACTTATGGTTGACGCTGTCTGAGATGACGGAAGCCGAGCGCTCTGTGTTCCTCGACGCGCCCATTTCCCCGGAGGGCCTGTTCGGAACGGCCGTCAAGGACTTCGCGGACAGGTTTGTTGAGGTGCAGAAGACTTCTCAGGCTATGAAGCACTTCCTGCCGAAGCGCTCGAGCTCCGCTACAGGCCGCACCAAGCCGCCTGCTCGCAGCTCTCAGCCCCAGCCTGCACCGCCCTCCGCCGCCGCCGCCTCACAGCGCCGCCAGGCCCGGGATCAGAGACCGCGGTCTCGCTCCGCCGGACGCCGCCCCCCTCACCGCGGGCCCCGGCCGAGGATTGAGATCAAGCCCGAGGCCCCAAAGTCTTCCTAGCCACTCTAGGAAAACGACGGTGTTCAGATCCCGCTGCGGCCGGATTTCCACCAAAACTTCTCGCTCGTTCAGCCCCATGCGTTGTGACTGTACCAGTGTATTTTGCAGTGAAGCAGCCGGTGTCTCAGCCCGCTTGCCTGCACACAAAAGCTGTTTTTACGGCTACCCAGATAAATCCAATAAAGAGTGTATTTTCTGGTGTCCCGGCCTCGGCCGATGGTGTTATGAGTGTTGTAAGAATGCCCACGCCCCAGTGCCCATTCCCACACCCAGACACAGCCCGCCACGGTGCAGGGCTCGCACAAATAAAATCGACTCCGGTCGATTGTGCAAACACTGTAGTGAACGCGCCCATATCCCCATGCCCGCTTACACTACACGCTGCGTGTCCCTCGGTTTCTGTAAAAACGAAACCAACACACATTCAGTCGGCCCTAAACGACAGTGTTTTCAGTGTAGCAAATGTGCCCGTGGTCCCGCGCCCACATTTCCTCACAGACACGCCGAATCCCACGGGATTCGCCCCGCTCTCTCTCTCGGCGCTACCCGCCTCAGAGGAGATGAGCGCGGCCAGGCTGCCCGCTGTGATCAGCGCGCCCCCCGCCTCGAACGCCGTAAACACGGCGCTGTGTTCCCAGCACACGCGGGCTCTTGTGCCGCCGCTTTCCCGCGGCCAGAGCCCAGATTTCATTCTGCCCCTAGCTATTCACGCGGATGCGTGGTCAAGGCTTCCCGGGGTATCAGAGTGGGTGATGAACACTATAAAGAGAGGCTATTCGCTACAATTCGCTCGACGCCCTCGCCGCTACGCGGCGCGCGTCGAAACTACGGTGAAAAGCGAAGTATCTCATCTACTTCGAGCCGAGATAGCGAAACTACTGAGAAAGGGGGCTATAGAACCTTTATCTCAGGCTCAGAGCGAAGGGGGCTTATACAGCAGATATTTTCTGGTACCGAAGAAAGATGGTGGGCTCAGACCCATTCTAGATCTGAGGCTGCTGAACAGAGCGCTCGTGAAACGCCAGTTCAGGATGCTTACGACCAGGAAAATCCTCGCGCAAGTGCGCCAAGGAGACTGGTTCATGTCAATAGATCTGAAAGACGCGTATTTCCAAATACAAATAGCGTCCCATCACAGGCGATTCTTGAGATTCGCCTTCGAGGGCCAGGCATATCAATACACAGTCCTGCCATTCGGCCTGTCCCTAGCACCCCGTACGTTCACGAAGTGCATGGACGCGGCCCTCGCTCCCCTGAGACTTCGGGGCATGCGAGTTTTGAATTACTTGGACGATTGGCTGATTCTAGCTCGTTCACGAACGGAGCTCTTAGAACACAGGGCCACATTACTCGAGCACCTCGAGAAGCTGGGCCTTACAGTCAATTGGGCGAAAAGCTCACTGCTCCCCAGTCGGAGGATTTCCTTTCTGGGAACAGTGTTAGACTCGCTATCCATGACGGCACGCCTGTCACCAGAGCGCGGATTGAATATCCAGCACGTCGCGAAATCCTTCCGCCACGGCTCTATAGTCCCGCTCAGAAGGTTTCAGAAAATGCTGGGTCTTATGGCCTCAGCAGCCTCTGTACTCCAGTTGGGCCTGCTCCGCATGCGCCCACTGCAGCTATGGCTAAAAGCACGAGTTCCCCCCAGGGCATGGACCGCAGGTCTGTTTCGCCTCAGGGTCGACCATCAGTGCATTTCGGCTCTGAAACCATGGAAAGCGGCCGACTGGTATCAGTCGGGCGTGAGTCTGGGGATCCCCTCAAGTGTGAAGGTGGTGTCTACGGACGCCTCCACTTCGGGGTGGGGAGCGCTGCTCGAGGGCAGACCGCTGGCTGGCCTGTGGTCAGTGCGGGAGAAGCTCCTACACATAAACTGCTTGGAATTGATAGCAGTCGACAAAGCGCTAAGGCGCTTCTGTCCCCAGATAACAGGCCACCACGTATTGGTCCGGTCGGACAACATGTCAGTGGTGGCGTACATAAATCGCCAGGGCGGCGTCAGGTCCCGAAACCTTTACAGGCTGACGGAACGCCTCCTGGTCTGGGCTCAGCACAACCTGCTCTCGCTGAGAGCGGCGCATGTGCCTGGTCACCTAAATGTGGGACCAGACAGGCTGTCCAGAAACAACGTTCCAGCAGGAGAATGGTCTCTGCACCCGCAGACGATCCAGCTGCTGTGGGAAACGTTTGGCAGAGCGCAGGTGGACCTGTTCGCGTCCCAAGAAAACGCTCACTGCCCGAGATTCTTCTCGAAAAGCCGGGACGCGCTGGCCCATGTCTGGCCCCGCCGCCCCCTTTATGCTTTTCCCCCTGTCTCACTCCTGCCTCAGGTGTTGGAGCGAATCAGGAGGGAGGGATGCCCAGTGCTACTCATAGCTCCGCTCTGGACAAACCAGTCGTGGTTCCCTGTCCTGATGCAGCTGACCAGCGCTGCCCCATGGCAGTTACCGCTGAGGAGAGACCTCCTCTCTCAGGCGGAAGGCTCGATTTGGCATCCTCGCCCAGATCTGTGGTCCCTGCACGCATGGGCCATCAACGGGTACCCGCTGACCTCCCAGAGGGAGTGCTAAACACGATCGCGCAGGCTAGAGCCCCGTCTACCAGACGGCTCTACTCCTCGAAGTGGTCTGTGTTCTCTGCGTGGTGTCAAGCGCAGGGCTTTTCACCTGTAGACTGCGGGGTTACGGAAGTGCTTTCCTTCCTTCAGGAGCTACTGGATAAGGGCAGGTCCCCTTCCACGCTCAAAGTATACGTGGCGGCCATAGCAACGTTTGCAAAACCGGTGTCTGGCCAGTCACTAGGAAAGAGCGACTTAGTCGTGCGTTTCCTTAGAGGAGCTCGGAGGCTAAACCCTCCCAGGCCCCCTTCAGTCCCGACATGGGACCTTTCCACGGTCTTGGAGGCCATGAAAGGCGCCCCATTCGAGCCAATCCAGTCGTCAGACATGAAACACTTGTCTTTCAAGACGGCGTTTCTTATGGCTCTCGCTTCAGTGAAGCGCGTAGGGGACTTGCAAGCGCTCTCAGTAAGCGCGTCATGCATGGAGTTTGGACCTAACGACTCTAAGGTCATACTCAAACCAAAGCACGGTTACGTGCCAAAATCCCTCAACACACCGTTCAGGGCCCAGGTGATTTCCCTGTCTGCCCTTCCGGTTCTCAATGAGGAGAAGGACGCGAGTCTCCTTTGCCCTGTCAGGGCACTAAGGGCTTATGTGTCCCGCTCGTCTGGTTTCAGACAGACTGAGCAGCTTTTTGTTTCGTTTGGCGGCCGTACTAAGGGACTTGCCGCGTCGAAACAGAGCTTATCCAGATGGATAGTTGGTGCCATAGCGCTGGCTTACACTTCTAAGGGCCTTCAGTGCCCTTTGGGTGTTAGAGCGCACTCCACGAGAGGCATGGCCTCCTCGTGGGCATGGTCTAGCGGGGTTACCCTGCAAGATATTTGTATGGCCGCGGGCTGGGCCTCGCCGTCTACATTTATAAAATACTATAATCTGGAGGTCCCCGCCTTACAAGCTAAGCTTTTAGCGGTATAGAATTCAGTGCTATCTGCCCGCTGTGCGGCTCGGATACTGAGTTTGGCCTGCGTATCGCTCACTGACCGGTACAGCAGCTCATTTGAAAATTGACACACTTGTGGCCACCCAGTTCAGGCTGAATGTTCACCCTGACGGTTTGGTTATTGTCATATGATTGGCCCCTTTCGGAGGCTATTTACAGGGAATGATGCTTCTAGCCTCTCTTCCCTCACTCTCTGTGAGTTTATGGTGATTATGCACTATATGCGCCCGGGCTTCGGCCCCTGGGTCTTTGGTGTTGGATCCCTACCAGCACGGCGTGTTGCATTGTGTTCCCCATAGCGTAAGATATTACGCAGTACGAGAGATACTCTCGTAAGAGAACGTACTCGGTTACTAACGTAACCTCGGTTCTCTCTAGAGAGGGAACGAGTACTGCGTATCTTGCCGTGCTTGGAATACGCTCTGGTTCGCTTCGGCGATAAAAACCGACGTAAGAGCAGCTATCGAGCCAAGATATAGGGCGAGACCACGCCCTTTCTGGCGGGACGTGACGATATGGGCGCGAAGGGCCCCCATTCGTCGTGACGTCACGCAGAGCCTCTCTCGATAGGCTGCTGCTATTGCCGCAGAGCAGCCAATAGGCGCGCGAGCTGTCTCGCCTAGGTCTGCTTGCTGCTGCAAAGCGTTTTACATTAGTAAAAAATTAAGGATAATTTTTGGCTTCAATATCTCGTGGAAAAGAGTTTTCCCCATAGCGTAAGATATTACGCAGTACTCGTTCCCTCTCTAGAGAGAACCGAGGTTACGTTAGTAACCGAGTACGTTTTCATCGCCGAAGCGAACCAGAGCGTATTCCAAGCACGGCAAGATACGCAGTACTCGTTCCCTCTCTAGAGAGAACCGAGGTTACGTTAGTAACCGAGTACGTTCTCTTACGAGAGTATCTCTCGTACTGCGTAATATCTTACGCTATGGGGAACACAATGCAACACGCCGTGCTGGTAGGGATCCAACACCAAAGTCCCAGGGGCCGAAGCCCGGGGCGCATATAGTGCATAATCACCATACACTCACAGAGAGTGAGGGAAGAGTGGCTAGAAGCATCATTCCCTGTAAATAGCATCCGAAAGGAGCTAATCATGTGACAAATAGACCATACCGTCAGGGTGAACATTCAGCCTGAACTGGGTGGCCACAAGTGTGTCAACATTTTAATGAGCTGCTGTACCGGTCAGTGAGCAATACGCAGGTCAAACTCAGTATCCGAGCCGCACAGCGGGCAGATAGCACTGAATTTTATACCGCCAAAAGCTTAGCTTGTAAGGCGGGAACCTCCAAGTTATAGTATTTTATAAATGTAGACGGCGAGGCCCAGCCCGCGGCCATACAAATATCTTGCAGGGTAACCCCGCTAGACCATGCCCACGAGGAGGCCATGCCTCTTGTGGAGTGCGCTCTAACACCCAAAGGGCACTGTAGGCCCTTAGAAGTGTAAGCCAGCGCTATGGCACCGACTATCCATCTGGATAGGCTCTGTTTCGAAGCGGCAAGTCCCTTAGCACGGCCGCCAAACGAAACGAAAAGCTGCTCAGTCTGTCTGAAACCAGACGAGCGGGACACATAAGCCCTTAGTGCCCTGACAGGGCAAAGGAGACTCGCGTCCTTCTCCTCATTGAGAACCGGAAGGGCAGACAGGGAAATCACCTGGGCCCTGAACGGTGTGTTGAGGGATTTCGGCACATAGCTGTGCTTCGGTTTGAGTATGACCTTTGAGTCATTAGGTCCAAACTCCATGCATGATGCGCTTACTCAGAGCGCTTGCAAGTCCCCTACGCGCTTCACTGAAGCGAGAGCCATAAGAAACGCTGTCTTGAAAGACAAGTGTTTCATGTCTGACGACTGGATTGGCTCGAATGGGGCACCTTTCATGGCCTCCAAGACCGTGGAAAGGTCCCATGTCGGGACTGAAGGGGGCCTGGGAGGGTTTAGCCTCCGAGCTCCTCTAAGGAAACGCACGACTAAGTCGCTCTTTCCTAGTGACTGGCCAGACACCGGTTTTGCAAACGTTGCTATGGCCGCCACGTATACTTTGAGCGTGGAAGGGGACCTGCCCTTATCCAGTAGCTCCTGAAGGAAGGAAAGCACTTCCGTAACCCCGCAGTCTACAGGTGAAAAGCCCTGCGCTTGACACCAAGCAGAGAACACAGACCACTTCGAGGAGTAGAGCCGTCTGGTAGACGGGGCTCTAGCCTGCGCGATCGTGTTTAACACTCCCTCTGGGAGGTCAGCGGGTACCCGTTGATGGCCCATGCGTGCAGGGACCACAAATCCGGGCGAGGATGCCAAATCGAGCCTTCCGCCTGAGAGAGGAGGTCTCTCCTCAACGGTAAAGGCCATGGGGCAGCGCTGGTCAGCTGCATCAGGACAGGGAACCACGACTGGTTTGTCCAGAGCGGAGCTATGAGTAGCACTGGGCATCCCTCCCTCCTGATTCGCTCCAACACCTGAGGCAGGAGTGAGACAGGGGGAAAAGCATATAGGGGGCGGCGGGGCCAAACATGGGCCAGCGCGTCCCGGCTTTTCGAGAAGAATCTCGGGCAGTGAGCGTTTTCTTGGGACGCGAACAGGTCCACCTGCGCTTTGCCAAACGTTTCCCACAGCAGCTGGATCGTCTGCGTGTGCAGAGACCATTCTCCTGCTGGGACGTTATTTCTGGACAGCCTGTCTGGCCCCACATTTAGGTGACCAGGCACATGCGCCGCTCTCAGCGAGAGCAGGTTGTGCTGAGCCCAGACCAGGAGGCGTTCCGTCAGCCTGTAAAGGTTTCGGGACCTGACGCCGCCCTGGCGATTTATGTACGCCACCACTGACATGTTGTCCGACCGGACCAATACGTGGTGGCCTATTATCTGGGGACAGAAGCGCCTTAGCGCTTTGTCGACTGCTATTAATTCCAAGCAGTTTATGTGAAGGAGCTTCTCCCGCGCTGACCATAGGCCAGCTAGCGGTCTGCCCTCGAGCAGCGCTCCCCACCCCGAAGTGGAGGTGTCCGTAGACACCACCTTCACACTCGAGGGGATCCCCAGACTCACACCTGACTGATACCAGTCGGTTGCTTTCCATGGTTTCAGAGCCGAAATGCACTGAAGGTCGACCCTGAGGCGAAATAGACCTGCGGTCCACGCCCTGGGGGGAACTCGTGCTTTTAGCCATAGCTGCAGTGGGCGCATGCGGAGCAGGCCCAACTGGAGTACGGAGGCTGCTGTGGCCATCAGACCCAGCATTTTCTGAAACCTTCTGAGCGGGACTATAGAGCCGTGGCGGAAGGATCTCGCGACGTGCTGAATATTCAATCCGCGCTCCGGTGACAGGCGTGCTGTCATGGATAGCGAGTCTAACACTGTTCCCAGAAAGGAAATTCTCCGACTGGGGAGCAGTGAGCTTTTCGCCCAATTGACTGTAAGGCCCAGCTCCTCGAGGTGCTCGAGTAATGCGGCCCTGTGTTCTATGAGCTCCGTTCGTGAACGAGCTAGAATCAGCCAATCGTCCAAGTAGTTCAAAACTCGCATGCCCCGAAGTTCTCAGGGGGGCGAGGGCCGCGTCCATGCACTACGTGAACGTACGGGGTGCTATGGACAGGCCGAACGGCAGGACTGTGTATTGATATGCCTGGCCCTCGAAGGCGAATCTCAAGAATCGCCTGTGATGGGACGCTATTTGTATTTGAAAATAGGCGTCTTTCAGATCTATTGACATGAACCAGTCTCCTTGGCGCACTTGCGCGAGGATTTCCTGGTCGTAAGCATTCTGAACTGGCGCTTCACGAGCGTTCTGTTCAGCAGTCGCAGATCTAGAATGGGTCTGAGCCCACCATCTTTTTTCGGTACCAGAAAATATCTGCTGTATAAGCCCCCTTCGCCCTGAGATAGAGGTTCTATAGCCCCTTTTCTCAGTAGTTTCGCTATCTCGGCTCGAAGTAGATGAAACACTTCGCTTTACACCGTAGTTTCGACTCGCGCCGTATAACGGCGGGGGCGTCGAGCGAACTGTAGCGAACAGCCTCTCGTTATAGTGTTCAACACCCATTCTGATACCCCGGGAAGCCTTGACCACGCATCTGCGTGAATAGCTAGGGGTAGAATGAAATCTGGGCTCTGGCCGCGGCAGGACGGCGGCTCGAGAGCCCCTGTGTACTGGGAACACAACACCGTGTTTACAGCGTTCGAGGCGGGGGGCGCGCTGATCACAGCGGGCAGCCTGGCCGCGCTCAGCTTCTCTATGGCGGGACGCGCAGAGAAAGCGAGCGGGGCGAATCCTGTGGGATTCGGCGCGTGTGAGGGAATGTGGGCACATTTACTAAATGCGGGCACATTTACTACACTGAGAATACTGTCAGCTCGCGCCGACTAAATCACTGCTGTGTTTACAGCGTGCGAGGCGCGCGCTGATCACAGCTGGCAGCCTGGCCGCGCTCAGCTTCTCTGTGACGGGTTGTGCAGAGAAAACGAGCGGGGGCGAATCCCGTGAGATTCGGAGTGTCTGTGAGAAATGCGGGCGCGAGACAGCGGGCACATTTTCTGCACGGAGAACACTCGGCTCGCGCCGACTGAATCAACGCTGTGTTCACAGCGTGCGAGGTGCGCGCTAATCACAGCGGGCAGCCTGGCCGCGCTCAGCTTCTCTGTGACGGGTTGTGCATAGAAAGCGAGCGGGGGGTGAATCCCGTGGGATTCGGCGTGTCAGTGAGGAAATGCGGGACAGCGGGCACATTTACTGCACTGAGAACACTGTCGGCTCGCGCCGACTAAATGTGTGTTAGTTTCGTTTTTACAGAAACCAAGGGACACGCATAGTGTAGTGTAAGCGGGCATGTATGGGCGCGTTCACTACATTTTCTGCACAACCAACATGAGTTGGTTTTATTTGTGCTAGCCCTGCACCGTGGCGGGCTGTGTCTGGGTGTGGGAATGGGCACTGGGACGTGGGCATTCTTACAACACTCATAACACCATCGGCCGTGGCCGGAACACCAGAAAATGCACTCTTTATTGGATTTATCTGGGTAGCCATAGAAACGGCTTTTGTGCGCAGGCAAGCGGGCTGAGACACCGGCTGCTTCACTGCGAAATACACTGGGACAGTCACAACGCATGGAACTGAACGAGCGAGAAGTTTTGGTGGAAATCCGGCCGCAGCGGGATCTGAACACCGTCACTTTCCTAGAGAGACTAGGAAGGCCTTGAGACCTCGGGCTTTACCTCAATCCTCGGCCGGGGCCCGCGCTGAGGGGGGCGGCGTCCAGCAGAGCGAGAGCGCGGTGTTTGATCTCGGGCCTGGCGGCGCTGCTAGTTAGCCGAAACGACGGCCTTTGTGCGCAGGCAAGCGGGCTGTGGAACCAGCTTGCTCACTGCGAAATACACTGGAACAGTCACATTGCTTGGAACTGAACGAGCGAGAAGTTTTGGTGTAAATCCGGCCGCAGCGGGAACTGAACACCGTCGCTTTCCTAGAGAGACTAGGAAGGCCTTGAGACCTCGGGCTTTATCTCAATCCTCGGCCGGGGCCCGCGCTGAGGGGGGCGGCGTCCAGCAGAGCGAGAACGTCGAGGAACACGGAGCGCTCGGCTTCCGTCATCTCGGATAGCGTTAACCACAAATGTCTCTCACCATTCAGGGGGGAAAGGCGCGGGTCTCGACTGTGACGGAGCTTCGTCTTTCCCGAGAAAGCGTCCGTCCAGCCTATTGCGCGTTAGTTGCGCGAGCGCCTTTCAGTCGAGGCCGATGTAATCCACGGCTTGAGAGAGCGGACGCATCGGCTCAGTTTCAATGCCGTCTCCGGTAAGTTCGTCGAGCTCAAGTGCGGACGCGGCGGCAGACGGCGGCCGCTGTCCGTCTGGGAGCGACTCGAGCGAAGCCGGCGAAGCTGGCGGGCGAACCGGCGAGCTTTGGCGGGCTGGAAATAGCTCGGGCGCGCGCTGGGCGCGGCGCTTCTTGCGGCGCGGCATCACGGCGGGCTGGGATGCGGGCTCGGAGAACGAAGCTAGGCGAGTCCGCAGAGTCACCATAGGCAAGCGTTCACAATGATGGCATCCGCCGTCAGCGAGCGCGATGTCCGCGTGATCCTCACCCAGGCAGGACACGCAGATGACATGTCGGTCCTCGTCGCTGAGTGGGGCTCGGCAAGAACCGCAGGAAGGCATCTTTAAAAAGACGCCGCTCTTTTAGAGGGGGTGGGAAAAAAAGCAGATATGCAAGCACACACACACACTCTATGCAGAGGAAAGGATATAACGCCGGAAAGCACAGCAGGTACGGCGGCTGAAGGCGGCGAGGCCAGCGACTCCAGGCTCAATGGCACGTCCCGCTGAAGGCTACAGGTCGACGGCGCGGCTTCTCACTCTGGATCCAGCGATGCGTGAGGCTTCGCTGAAGAGATGAAAATCAACGTAAGAGCAGCTATCGAGCCTGGTTATAGGGCGAGACCACGCCCTTTCTGGCGGGACGTGACTATATGGGCGCGAAAGGCCCCCATTCGTCGTGACGTCACGCAGAGCCACTCTCGATAGGCTGCTGCTGTTGCCGCAGGGCAGCCAATAGGCGCGCGAGCTGTCTCGCCTATGTCTGCTTGCTGCCGCAAAGCGTTTTACATTAATAAAAAATTAAGGATAATTTTTGGCTTCAATATCTCGTGGAAAAGAGTTTTTCCCCATAGCGTAAGATATTACGCAGTACGAGAGATACTCTCGTAAGAGAACTGCATACAGTAGGCCAGGGGCGTAATTTATGGGGGGGTTGGGGGGGAGATAACCCCCGCAATATTTAAACCATGATCACATGAAAAATATGCAGAACAATTTTTTTGAACTATATTAAACATTACAACCCCCCCAATGTTCAAACCAAATCTACGCCCTTGCAGTAGGCTGCAACTCGGCTGTTGCTAAGCTGACTGAACAATTTTGATCAATATTCATCAGTATTGAAATAAATATAATCAACGTTACTTTGCCTCGACCACTATCTTTTATTTAATTTTTTTTTTTTAGAACTTTTGCAGTACATTCTGGAATTGTCAACAACTTTTTTTTTGTTCAAACAATGGAATGGTATTACTATTATATTAGATTTAATTTTCAATTGGTGCAGAATTAATGTAGAAATTACTCTTGACTTTTCTCTGTAATATTTAAGTATGGTTTTGGCCCATATTCGTATTTAAATATAGGTCATTCCCTCTCAAGTGGTGAAAAGTCCTCTCCCCCCGCTCCCTCTCTCCTCCCTCTCATTTTAACAGGAGCGGACTTTTCACGAGAGATGATATTACTGCACCGAGTCGAAGTGCTCCCAAGCACTTGCTATGGTAGTCTGCCATACAATATAGTTATCCATTTTACACGCTTAGAAAAGCGCAACATTTTATTTTGTGTCACCGTTTTTGGTTGAGTTACACTACTCTAGTAACTGTATTTAAATAGGGAAAACGTGGAGGTGTTTGGTCGCTTCTCTGCTTGGCCCGTATTGAATGAACAGGGCTGAGATAAGATCTAACAAAGTTTCACCGCAAGACAGCGATTTAGTGCACACACTGAGACGAGAGAGGTATGTATCAACTCGTCTTAGTTAAGGGAATAACAGTTTAATATGAAAAACCAGTAGAGTATCCCTTTAACTTAATAATTCATTACATTTATATAGCGCTTTTCTGGACACTCAAAGCGCTTTACATAGAAGGGGGAGAATCTCCTCAACCACCACCAATGTGCAGCATCCACTTGGATGATGCGACGGCAGCCATATTGCGCCAGTACGCCCACCACACACCAGCTTACTGGTGGAGAGGAGACAGTGATGAAGCCAATCAGTATATGGGGATGATTAGGAGGCCATGTTGGACAGAGGCCAAGGGGCAAATTTGGCCTCTTTCGAAAGACATCCTGGGATTTTTTGTGACCACAGAGAGTCTGTTGCAATTACATCATTCTCTATAAGGCACAGCTAATTGGTTCCTGTTGTATCAGTAGGCAATGATCTTGCTGCTCAACCTTCAAACACTTGGACAGCATTTGCTGTAGCAGTTTAGCGCACTTTCAGAAACCCTCCACCCTCCCAGCTCCACCTGTATAGATCTGCTATGGGTAATTCATGTATGTTATATTGCACAGCAGCAGCATGTCTTACTTGCTCACCGCAGAGTGTTGTGTATGTATAGACCTTATGCAGCCCCGCCCCTTTTCAGCATTTCTCTCGTTGTCTTTTGTCTTCCGGTCTGTATTTTCACAGCGATCTTGCGTATTTATGAATGAACTGCTTGTTTTAAAATATTCCCGGTCTACTGACAGTTGTTGAGACATCTGCTTTAAACATTACAATCCTCATGATAACTTTCGTTAACTTTACAATAAGTAAAACCACTTGACCAGCTAATTACTCAGCGTTTATCACAGGTTCGGGTTTAAAGTCTGTTTAGAAAGAACGGTGTCGTCTTATCGGCCCCTAATTTAATAACAAATGATCATTTCGACAGAATAGAATCCATTAAAACTAACTTTAGCTGGAAATAACATTATTCAAGAACGCTATATAAACCAAACCAATCTCTTTTACCCTCAATTATGTGTATCTCTGTAAAGCTGCTTTGAAACAATCTACATTGTTAAAGTAACACCAAGTAGCTTTTCCTCTTCGTCGCCCTACTGGTTGTAAACGAAATTGTCCATTACCTCTGTCGTAAATAATTTAGCCTACCGTCGCACGCACGCTCGCTGTTTATCCAGCACCGGCTTTAGAATGAACGATGTCCACAGACAAGGTAGAGTATGTTACATGATTTCATGAAAGGATGTTGTATTGCGACATCAGAAACGAAGAAAAACGAATTAATGACTATTGTAGCGCTTGACGTAAAGCAGTCGAATTTTGTAGTTCTTTTTGTGGTCGGGTTCCTACCCGAAACCCGAAGTTACATAGTGCCAGTAAAAGCGATACAGACCCCGTCAGGCGATGGCAGACAAGTCATTTAACTTATTTTAAGTCGATGTACCATCACAAGGGTCTTGGAAATATATTATGAAGGTTGAAAAACTACATAGTGTTACTTTAAAAGCGCTATATAAATGAGGATGACTGACTTGACTTGACATGACAGAAATATCATGACTAATATAGACCCAGTAAAACAAACAAATAAATAAATAACATAATTTCAAATAATATTTAATTGCAAGTGTGTTTGGAATCTAGTGTGCACATTTGAAAGTGATAAAGAAGCACGAAATTGACCAAATCCATCAATACAAGAGTTACTCAAACATCAGCAAGTCTCACTGACGTTCTGCCTCTCAGGCCTAATGTAGGCAGATGAGACCTTAATTACAAGTTATGAGGAAAAGTCTTCTTTTAAAATGCATTATTAGATAAAGGAAGGAGTTATTTGGCCAAATGGACACCTAGGGACTTCAATGCATTATGTTCCCCCACTCCCATACTTCTGTTTCTCTTATCTGTCTCTCACCATTTTTCCTGGGTGGAAACTATTGCTCAGCGTCTGCACTATTGTTAACCGTTAAGTTGCAGACAGAAAGCTGGGAGCCGAGTCAGATGAATGGCTCGCGGCGCTGCAGTGTAACGTATGATGTGTCAGGGCCAGGTGAAATGTGTCAGGAGATGTTTCCTGTCTGCATGTTATGGCTATCAGGAGCAGGGAACAGGAAGTGACCCTCTAAAACTGTTTTCACAAACACACAGCATAGTTTGACTCTTTATTTTGGGTTAAACTTTCGCTGTGACTTCTACTCTAGTAACGATCAATCCAGACCCAGTGTGAAGAGAATGAAGTGAAAATTAAAAATGAATGTCTATTTTATAGCATTGTTTTGTGTAACCTGAGGCCGACTTGTAGAAGATTGTTCCCCAGCCAAATGTTTATTTCACAATCGACTGGTGGCAAATGCATAGTCTAAACATCATTTAGACAGTCTAATGAGTTGGACTGTTGTAAACAGAACTGTTCAACCCAATCGGATCACTTGTATAGACTTAAAGGAATAGTTCACCCATAAAGGAAAATTATCCCATAATTTAAAGTTACTCACCCTCAAGCCATATGTGTATATGACTTTCTTCTTTTAGCCAAATACAATCAGGGTTATATTCAATGAATATTTCCCAGCTTTGTAATGGATTTGAATAGTGCCAAAGTTTTTAAAGCTCCAAAAACTGCATTAGGAAGTAGTTCCTCTTCTCCTATATCGAAAAGTTTCTTTAAAACTTTTCGTTTTAGACTTCTAATTCAGTGTTTTGTTTTGCTCTATCCTCTTGAGCTTCCGTGTTCTTCAATTCTCACCTAAACTGACGCTATGACTACTTCATATGTCGTGTCAGAGGTCACCCTTGCCAGAACACTTGTACATGGCATAAATATTCCAGCTGGCACTGTTTTGTATTATTTATTAAAATAATATTGTTTTATAAATAAAAATTTCCTTTGACAATGGGAATTTATTTATTAATTTAATTTATTTAATGTATTGATTGATTGATTGATTTAAATCAAGGAGCATTAATATGAAGACAAATATATTTGAAGAATGACATTATTGTGTTTATTTCATTTTTATTTTTGTTTAAAAATCATCCACATAATTTGCAGCCACATGGAATTCTGGGAAAAACATGTTATTTTAGGCACCCAACTTCTGTAGAAGGGCTCAATAGCAGAATTGTGTTTCTTTCTGTCCTGTTTTCCGCAGAGGCTGGCTGTAGCAGGAAAATCAATGATAAACTCATGCTCGAAGGTGAAATTACTCAGCAGGGGTCTTTGAATCACAGCTCTGTCATTCTACTCTGACTCTGGACATGATAAAACCTCATGCAAATGACTGAATCACATTAACACATTCAGAAAATTTGCATTTGAGTTAAAGGAATCTGACAGGGTGCTAGCAGTCTATTATCAAACAACTAATAAACATACCAGAAGAGCAGCACATTGGCTGTTGCATTGAATATTTTGCAATTAGTGCACCTGATTCATGTGATACCAAAATAAAATGAACTTTGTATTTCTGCATATTTGATGTTTATCAAGCTCAGAAGGTACATGAGCATGAGAAGTTTGAGATAGATATGTTTTGGGGGAAGTGTTTACCACATTACTTTCGTACAGTATATATATATATTTACATTTACATTTATTCATTTAGCTGACGCTTTTATCCAAAGCGACTTACAATTGCTATATTTCAGAGGTCACACGCTTCTGGAGCAACTAGGGGTTAGGTGTCTTGCTCAGGGACACATTGGTGTCTCACAGTGGATTCGAACCCAGGTCTCTCACACCAAAGGCATGTGTCTTATCCTCTGCGCCATCACCACCCCTATGTATTGTTTTGAATGTTTTTTTCTAATCATAAAATAATTTATGAATAATTTTAATAAAAAAAACATAGAGGTGTACAGTATGACTTCATTTAGACGTCCTTCAGCGTAGGTAAACTTGTGATCGCATTAGACCCACAGTGCAGAGACGCTCATCTGCTGCAGTCAGCAGCCATTAGCCCCTCACTGCTCTGCCTCCTCTCTTACCTCCAGAATGCAATTACACTGTGCAGAGTGCAATTTCATGAGCCAGGCCAGGATAGAGAGCCATGGATGCCTAGAGAAAGCCAGAGAAAGTTAATGGGAGAGGAATCGAGGTCTCATATTAGATTGGTTTCTGTCTTTTGTTTGATGCTTTTTTTGTACTGTAGTTATATATATGTGTGTGTTGTGTGTGTGTGTGTGGTGTGTGTGTGTGTGTGTGTGTGTGTGTGTGTGTGTGTGTGTGTGTGTGTGTGTGTGTGTGTGTGTGTGTGTGTGTGTGTGTGTGTGTGTGTGTGTGTGTGTGTGTGTGTGTGTGTGTGTGTGTGTGTGTGTGTGTGTGTGTGTGTGTGTGTGTGTGTGTTTGAGCTGAATTGCAATAGCTGTGATCTGCTCATGAAGCGTTAAGCTGTGGTTTTGTGCCTGAGCACAGCTGATTATATCTATGCAGGTGTTCCTCTCTACTTTTTCCATACTGTGCCGTTTAAAGCTGCTGTGCAGTTTTTGACAGTTTTAGTGAGAGTATACCTGAAGTCTATTAAGAGTCATTTTCTATTTAGTATCGTCTGTTGCTCCAAAACACTTTGTCCCTCATTTTAACTTCTGAACTTTCATAATGTTTTTTTTTTTCTGGTCTTTGTCTTCATGAAACTGTGTTTCTTTTATTACTACTGTATTTAATTAAAAAGTTGCATATTAAGATTTTCATTACAGAAGATCATAAGATTAATTGTGAATCGTGATTATTTATTTTAACCTTTTGACAAGCAAATAAAAGCAAAAGAGCGTGCTTGCACACCCAGAAAAATCCTTTTTAGAGGCCAAAAATTGCAGAACAGGTTTGGATTTACATTAATGATTGATTTCTTAAAATAAATGAAAACAATTTAGTATAAGCTGGATATCTTACAGCTAAATTGCAATTTTATAATGACTATAAGTTGATAAAGCTTTTGCTGGAAAATTATGCCATAATGTGATGATTTGCACTGAATATTTTTAGACTAATTACTAATTTACTCTCGCTATTTAAAAAAAAAACTCATTTATGTCAGCTAGATTACTGTATCTTTGCAAAAATACTTACATCAGCATTTACCCTGGTTTAAAGTGTCAGTTTTCAGTGCCAACCTCCTAACTGTTATCTGTCTTTTCCATCTTTTCCATCCTGTCTGTCATCCCTCATATCCCCACCCCCTGCATTTTCCCTGTTGTGTCCCATCTGTTTGTTCTGGGCAGAAGGAACGATGAGGTCACCCATATTAAAATCCAGAACTCGGGGGACTATTATGACCTGTACGGAGGGGAGAAATTTGCCACTCTGGCTGAATTGGTCCAGTACTACACCGAGCAGCACGACCTCCTGCGGGAACGCAACGGAGATGTCATCGAGCTGAAATACCCGCTCAACTGCAAGGATCCCACATCTGAGAGGTACGGCAGCTCCAGATCTACCCAGAGCTCTTAGAGCTCGACAGTGGCATTAGTGTGGACAGAAGAAATCCTGCCCCCTAGTGTTCAAACCCTTGAGAGGGTTGATCTGTGGAAAGGAAGAGTAGCAGACGGATGGCACGTCGGAATCTATGGTTTGTTTGTCAGACCTAGATTGTGCTTATCTTGATTTCATGACTAGCAGTTTGTTTTACCACTGTAGAACATGGCCTTCCTTCATTCTGTTTATGTTTGACGCTTATGTGTTTGAGGTCCGGTCTCATTTTAGAGTTTAGTGTACTTTTTAACTTCCTTCACCTGGGTTTGGTGTTTAAACGCTGTGTATATGGTGCAATGTCCTCTAGGTTGTGAAATCAAAGTCAAATATATACAGGCGAAACTTAGAATATCTTGCAAAAGTTTGTGTATTTCAGTAATTCAAATTAAAAGCTGAAACTAATATATTTAGTATATATAACTATTTAGTATAACAATTTTTGAATTTGGAGTTTTCATAAGCTGTAAGCCATAATCATCAAAATTATAACTTTTGCATGATATTCAAATTTGTCGAGATTCACCTGTATATACATTAAACATTGTAGGTGAAAAACATATTTGCATTCAAAGATTATATTTGGCTCGTTTTTGTGGTTTTTCCAGCTTGTGAGCGATCGCCTCCCACACATATCCTCATATCATAACAACTCTCACAGTCTTTACATTCGCAAGCACATTTTCCGACCACAAAATATAGTCTGCACTATAGTTTCTATAGTGAAAGTTGGAAATGTACACGGTTTTGCGCGGGTGACAATTAAAAAGTATGCGTTTTTATGTGTGGAGGCAAACATTATTAATCCTTTACAATGAGGTTTGCATATGAAATTGCAGAAAACATATGTTTACTGTTTACATAATGTTTTTCTTTCAAATGTATTTTTCAGAAACACATGATCCATTTAGACATTATGTGTATTTCTGTGCTTCATTGTTGTGTTTTGTATGTCTCAGGTGGTATCATGGGCATCTTTCGGGGAGAGATGCTGAAAAGCTCCTCACGGAGAAGGGTAAATCCGGCAGCTTCCTGGTGAGAGAGAGTCAGAGTAAACCGGGAGACTTTGTGCTTTCCGTCCTCACTAATGAAGAAAAGCATGAAAACGTAGACCGCAAGACTAAAGTCACCCATGTCATGATCCGTTATCAGGTAAAAATGCAGTAAAAACTTCACAATTTCCTCAAGAAAATAAAAATCTGTATTTTTTTGAAAGAGAGGCTGGTTTGTCTGTTCTCTTTACCAGGATGGGAAATATGATGTAGGAGGAGGGGAGAGGTTTGACACTTTAGCAGATTTAGTGGAGCATTATAAGAAAAACCCCATGGTGGAGAAGAGTGGAATAGTTGTGCACCTTAAACAGGTGAGTAAATTAAACCAAGCCTGAAAGAAACAAAAATATATATTTTTTAATTACAAATGCAAAACAAGTACATAAAATAATATACAATACCGTTCAAAAGATTTGTATTCAGCAAGGATGCATTAAATTGATCAAAAGTGAGAGTGAAGACGTTTATAATGAAAAAAAATGATCATGGTTTCCACAAAAGTATTAAGCAGCACAACATTGTGCATTGAGTATTAACAACACAACATAAGAAAAGTTTCTGAGAAGCAATCAGCATATAGAATGATATCTGAAGGATCATGTGACACTGAAGACTGAAGTAATGATGTGAACATTCAGCTTTACATAAGGAAAATTAATTTAAAGTAATTCAATATTGTAAAATTTGCAAAAATGCATAAGAGACTTTTTTTCAAAAGCATTAAAAAACTACCTACCCCAAATTTATTTTTGTATCATTTGACACCTAACAAACCAAATTTCTTTATTAACATTTTGTTTTAAATGTTTAGCTGTGATTTGTGCTGTATTTCTTTTTACTTAAGCGCCACTGTTTTATCCTTCATAATTACATTCAAGGTACATTTCGTCTTTTATATATATATATATTTATATATATATTGTTTTTTCTTTTATGTTCAAGCCATTTAATGCCACAAGGATAAATGCAGCAAACATTGAAAACCGGGTACGGGAATTAAATAAAGTGGCTGACAACTCAGAGAAACCCAAGCAAGGCTTCTGGGAAGAATTTGAGGTATTTCTGTCCATATTCATTTGTCTACTCATATTTTCTGTTCATCATAGGATGTGGTGATTCAGTCCAGGTTTTGTTTGAGAGAACAGACAGCGTACTTTCCACTGTAATACACTCATTAAACCTCAGAGGACTGTTTGAAATGAGAGCTGTGTATAAAAAGACTCTCTGCTTGCTGACCTCTTAAACTGCAGTTCCTGTTTGGCGGTAACTGTCCAGATAAATGGGACATTCCTGCAGGGGGTGCTGACTTAACATAACATCTCATTACGCAGCAAAGTTGGAGTGAATACTTTTCAAGGGTTTATTGCTTGAAGCCACATTTAATCCCAGCTTTCTTTATCTTGTCCCCCTGTTGTTCTGTAGGTTTTACAGCAGCAAGAATGTAAACTCCTTTACCCCAGGAAAGAGGGGCAGAGAGCAGAAAACAAAAACAAGAACAGATATAAGAACATACTACCATGTGAGTAAAGGTGTTTTTTTTAGGTTCATAATGGACAGACACATTTCATAATTCAATGATAGAGCAACCGTTAATCTCCAGGACTCTTTGGTCGTCATTTTCTCTGTTGCAGTTGACACCACTCGAGTGCAGATCAAGGAGGTGGATTCTGATGCGCTAGGCTCCGATTACATCAATGCTAACTATATCCGAGTAAGCCGGTTCACTCATAATGCTTGCATGTCAAGCTTTTTCTGGGTTACTGGAACTGTGATCAATATTTAGCATGTTCTTTATCATTCTGAGTGTTGTCCTCATTGATTTTTTTAGAGTATGAATGAAGAAGGTTGTCATATGGATGAAGGTAAAGTGTTCATCGCCACTCAGGGTTGCCTTCAGAACACCGTCCTAGACTTCTGGAAAATGGTGTATCAGGAAAACACTCATGTTATTGTCATGACGACCAAGGAGATGGAGAGAGGACGGGTGAGATCCAGCCCTGGATGAAGCAATGTTTTGTAGGATTTGAGATTGAGTTGAAATTATATAAAATGTGCAGTTAATCATGACTACTCTTCATTTGAGAACTTTAGTAATCCAGTTTGGATTATATTTTGGAACTGAAATCTTAAATTCTATCTATAGAATAAGTGTGTGCGGTACTGGCCGGACTTAAACTCAACAAAGGAGTTTGGGAAGGTGTGTGTGAAGAACATTGAGGAACACACAGCTCAGGACTACATACGGCGAGAGCTTGAAGTCACACGTCTAGACAGGGTAAGAGCGCCGTGATGACAGTTGAGATGCCGGTACCAGAGGGCAGGCATGACTTTTGACCTTTTTGTTTACCGTAGCAGCTTAGAGAGAACCGTCTAACTTACATTAGTGACTTTAAACATGTCTTATGTTACATTTTTTTGTAGTCATTTTTTCTTCGTTTTCTTTGATGATAATTTCATGTCATTTTCGTTCATCTGTGGTTTATAGAGAGAGCCTCCCAGGTGTGTCTGGCACTATCAGTACCTGAGCTGGCCTGATCACGGTGTTCCCAATGAACCCGGAGGAGTCTTGAGCTTCCTGGAGCAAGTGAACAGAACCCAGAGCGCTATTCCAGAGAGTGGACCGATAGTGGTTCACTGCAGGTACTGCACACCTCAGTCTTAAGAGTGTTATAATGATAAAGAATTACTGTACTGAATTGCTTGTATTATTTATTTGAAAATACAAGGTTTTCCCTCATTGAGTGCTCCGTAATCTAAACTTCCATTTGTCACTGTCATTCTAGTGCAGGGATTGGAAGAACAGGCACAATTATTGTGATTGACATCCTTATCGACATCATAAACAGACAAGGTAATTGTTTCATACAAAATGATCTCTTTATGAATTGTATGCCTCTTGATGATAAAATATAACGCAACTGAATGAACTGTTCAGGTTTGGACTGTGACATTGACATCCCAAAGACCATTCAGAGAGTGCGCCAGCAACGATCCGGTATGGTTCAGACAGAGGCCCAGTACAAGTTCATCTACATGGCTGTTCAGCAATACATTGACACCGCTCAGAAGAGACTGGAAGAGGAGCAGGTATTTGAACACTTCTTTTCAACTGATGCTACTGTGACATATTCACTGATGGAATGATTTCTTCTTTCGGGCCCTGATTACACCTGGTATTAAGATGCGTTTTGGTCGATCAGATCACAAGTTGACAACGCTAAATAGAGGTGTAAACAGGGTCTAAAACGTTTTGAGCTTGTCCACTTTTGACCACTTCAAGAGGTAGTCGAAAACGCATTTGACCGGATTGCATTCTTAATGTAAACGCTCATGTGGTCAAATGTGTTTATACAGCCGCAAAAGACCGCCTACTCTCACATAAAGGGAAGCGCGCAAGCTAGACAGGATTTAAACCTTGTCGGAGACCCAAGTTTGATTTGAAGACAAAAAACATACCAAGCACAATGTTCTCTCACCATTCCTGATTTGACTATATTGACGATGACTATGTTGAATAGAAAGTATAAAAGAACCCCAGTGTATATCGTTATGAGTATTATCCACATAATTGCACATTATTTAGTTTTGTTTTTTGTTTTTTTAAGAAACTGAATGCATTAACTTGTTAACTACAAAGAATTTTAATATTTGGCATCCCTTATTTTATCAAATTAAATGTGTGAGTTTGATATTCTTTGTTATGTTTATTTACCTTTTTAGAGGAATAAAACGAAGGAGAGAGAATACTCTAACATCAAGTACCCACAGATGTCAAATGCCAGAGCCAAGCCAAACATGAGCTCGTCTCGCTCTTCATCTGTGTAAGTGCTGATTTCCTGTTTTGCACACAAACACACTATTTGAAAAAAAATGGCCCACACACACAGTGTTGTTACTGGAAAAGAACAGACTATTTCTTTAGGTAAACTGTTCTATACCCACACTTCCTCAATTCTAAAAGTATTTGTTCCTAAGTGAATCATTTTCCGTCAAAAGGTTTCTGACGCTGCTGTGAGTCAGTTGTTCTAAAACAATAAACACAATATGCAACTTCAGACAGCACATAAAATCATAAAATGTGTTTTTAACTATCAGTTTCAATTTTGTATTTTTTTTTTTACTTCTATAATAGATGTATTTTCGTTCCACTTTATTTTAGTAACACATGTCTTTTCAACTCTTCCACAGAATGAATGATGACTCCGGAGTGTATGAGAATTTGAACATCAAAAATCCAAAGGGCTCCACCAGCAGTAACACCAGGAGATAAGCCATGTGGGCTGCTGTCTCAGGGACTCTGGGAGTATGTTTTTCCACCCTCGCTCTCACAGTGTTACACATTGCTGCAGCCATGCTTATGTGTGAACACACACACACACACACACTCAGATATGAATCCACACACCTGCATCAAGGCTGTTGAAGTAGAGAGACGAGTAGGAGAAAGACAGTAAGGAACCAGTGGGGGTGGGAATTATGTCTTTGTTGCAGCCCACCAGAATAAAAAGTATAATATTACAGAATGGCAACGTTTGCCAAATGGCTTTGAAAATAACACCATACTTCAAAGAATATGCACAGCAACTGATGTTAACAACTGTAATTAGTATGCTTTCTAAATACCTACTGTAGAAATAAACAAATCTATAACATGAAATCTAAATCATAATAATATAATAAAATAATAATAAAACAACAGATTTCTATTTAATATAAATGCTGTTCTTTCAAACTTTGATTAAAATATATCATGGTTTCCAGAAAAATATTGTTTTCAACATCGATATTATTTTAAAAAATTGCAACCACCAAATCGACATATTAGAATGAATTCTAAATGATCATGTGACATGCTGAAAATTCAGCGTTGCCATCACATCAATATGTTCAAATAGAAAACGGTTATAATCTATATCTATATCTGTAGACTTAACAACACAAAACGACCCACAGTCGGTTCCATATGTGGTTTGTGTTTCAGTTAAAAAAAATTTTTTTTTTTTTTATATGAATAGTGTTATGTTACATCACACAAATATTTTTTTGTCTTTCAGAATGTGGCACATTTTACTCTAGATAAAGGGGGACAAAAATATTGAAAGTAGGGATGTGTCAATAAAATGTCAATTTTTCCCTTTTTCTCTTTCTACACTGACAGCTTGGCTCTCTCTCAGCCTTTGTAGAAGGAAGTCATTTGACATCCTGCTGACGCCTACATCATTACTATAGCAACCAATGTACTGTAGATACACTAGTGTGAAAGTAACATAATGCATCCCTAAACATTCTGGTCTTTTGCTTTGCAGTTCCAGCAGAGGTGCTGAGTAATAGCACCTGATCATGGAACGGCACTGGGGGGGGGACAAGCAGCGCCTACGCTGAGGTGACACCGCCCAGCCGCTCGGCTGGAGATTCCACGACATCTCCAACAGCTCCTCTCTTCATTTCCTGACTGACTACGTCTGAGAAACTCACACTCCAAAACCAAGTGCCTGATTAGCAGCCGAAAAAGTTCCGGCAAAGGACGTGTGACTTGGTGCTTTCGCTCCCCCTTCTAGTCTAACAAGCCTACACTGCACTAAGCTACATGATGGTTTGATTATGTGTGAAATAAATTTGAAAATGAATATTTACACTCAGTGACATAACTTTGGATGAAGCTACGCTCTTTCCATGCTGTCCACGGCTGTTTCCAGACCTTGCTTTGTCTACTGGATGTCGTCTACTGTAACCAAAGAACTCTGATATATATCTCTCAGTTTCTCACAAGCAGTGGCCATTTGCGCTCTGCTGAGTGATACTCGCGGCACGGTGATGTAAGAAGAAGAGAAGTACACCGTCTGGCCTAAAGAATCCCTCTTTTCTTTTCTGAGGATATGAGAGGTGATTGGTCAAAGTTCGACCAATGAATTGGATACTTTATGTGAGTAGGTGTTTTAAATGGACTGATTTGGTACAGTGTGGTTGAATCTATACAGTATGTGCCAATTAGCAGCCTGTACATCATATTTGTGAAAGCTTCTGCTTCAAAGCTGTTTTTATTGAGCATTACCTCCAGGCTAATGAACAGTCAGAGGGAGACAAGTGCTACTGTCAATCAAAGGCTTATCAACCAATCAGGCTGCCTCTTCATCAGCGGGCTCCTCCTTCTATGCGTTGACTTTCTTGTTCTGAATACATCAGGTGAGCCTTTATTAGATTCGTTTTGTTTGTTTGTTTGTTTGTTAAAAATTGTTTTATTTGCAACTATGATTCCTTTAGAGCAGTTTTATCTTTTGTTGTGATATATTTGTGAATGTGATCATGAAATCTAGGCCTGGCATTTTTTAATATAATGCAATTCTCTCTCTTTTTTTTTTTTTTTTTTTTTTGCTATTCCACATTTTCCTCAGAGGAGACACATTAAGCTCTTTTATCACATATAAACAGGGTATGTGTGTATTTCGGTGTTATAAATAGCCCGATAAAGCTCTTTACTTCATAGTGGGTTGTGATTGCACTGAGGAGGCCTTTGAATGAAATAACGTAAAATGAAAAGCGTGGTATTACTAAAGATCACATCAGGCCGAGCCGTTGACGTGAACTGGATTTCGGTGGAGACTTCAGCTAAAAATGAGGCAGGCCAGATGGCCCTTAGCTAAGATTAAAGAAATAGATTTGTGTAGGACGAAAAAAGTAATTTAAAAGATGGCTGTAATCCAGACGTGGCTATTATTGGGTGAGGTCAGCAGTGATGTCATAAGATGTTATATATACACAGTACCGTTCAAAATTTTAAGGTCAGTACAATTTTTTTTATTAGGGCACGAGGACCCTATTGGAATTGCTCCGTTTAATAAATGAATACTCTTATTCAGCAAGGATGAGTTTCCACAACAGCACAAACATTTTCAACATGGATGATATTAATAACAAATGTTTCTTAAGCAATTATTTCTGAAGGATCATGTGACACTGAAGACTGGATTAATGATGCTGAAATTACATTTTAAAATATGTTAAAATAGAAAAGAGTTATTTAAATTGTAATATCTCACAATATTACTGTTTTGACTATTTTTGATTATATAAATGCAGCATCGGTGAGCATAAGAGACTTCTTCTAAAAACATAAAACTGGTAGTGTGCATGTTGGCTTAGATAAAGCAGGACATGATGTATGTGATTAATCACAGTGTTTGACTGTGAACGGTTACATGAGGGGATCTGTGATGTCATGAGCTGTAGAGATGTCGTACGTGTTTGAGGGAGGCCAGGGTCTGCTTTTTTTGCTCTTGGAAGGATAAAATGTTTGGGTTTTTTACTAGAGAACCAGTTTGTTAGGCCTTCTGGGAAGTAAAAGCAATGTCACTGCATATGATAATCATTGTCCTTGAAATGACTGGCTGATTGAATGAATTGTATGTGATTTATGCACCTGATCATGTGAGAGCAATGTACTACTGGCATCTGAACGCTTGGAAGCTGTTCATTTGCTGTTAAGAGTTGTTTTATTTTTTGCCTCTGTGAAAATGGGTAAAAGGTCAAAAAAGTAGTGACATATTAAGACTTGAACTGCTGAAAGGCATAGTGTCCATGGCTGCCAGAATGTCCTTTTGTTCGGAGGTATATATAATGAATATCTGTTGATTTGACATCAGTGTAGTGTTTTGCGTTATATTTTTTTTGGTCAATTATTTGTTGTAAATTATACATTTCACTTGTTTGTTAATACAGTGATGGAAATATTCAAAGCTGTTCAGCATATTGTTTTAGAATGATTTGTTAACATTTATTATACACAACATCAACCGTTATAGAACTCTCTGCTCGCTTTATAACAATTTTGAAGTCTTCTCTTTAAATTTACTTGAATACCATGTTGGTGGGTTTTTGTTGTTGTTTTTTTTAAATCTCAGTTGGTGATCAGTAGGTTTGATCTGAATCGTGTTGTGCTGACTGTCCTTGTGTGGTAAAGACTGTGTTCCCTCTTGCACTGGTTCAGCCTAAAATGCCTTTTGCCCTGGAAAATACAGCTGATGTATTGACTTGCATCTCAAATGAGAATACAGGATTAGTTATTGAATAATAAAGCATACACTGGGAACTTTCAACTAGTTGTCTCTGACTCATTTCACCTTACAAACAGCTACTGGCCCATATATTATTTCCTTTCCTCTTTAATTTCCTTCTCTCTTCAGGGTTTAATATTGAATAACTTGACGTTTCGTTTATCATAAAAACACCTGGAAGTAGGAAGTTAATAATTCATCCCTACAAAACACACACACGGTGGAGCAGTTTACATAGGTGTGGGTGTGTGAATGTGTTCACAGGACACGTCGCTGTAGGGCTTAGGTTTCAAACGGTTATTCTTTGAGGCGTGTTCGTTTAACCGTCCCAGAGCAGGAAGTGATAAATTAGGGCCACGTGAATCTGTTTGTTTTTTCTTTCTTTTGTCAGTTATCAGTAATATCATGTATATTGTACCTATTAAAATTTAACATTACTTGACACTACTCCTTGAACTTCCTTGTGCCGTTGGCAGCAACAGTTATTTTATTTTATTTTTAAACAAAATGCATTTTATGGAATAGAATACAATGAAATAAAATATACAAATGTACAAGTAGAAAATATACAGTTTTTTTTGGATTAAGTTCACATTTTCCGTCGCTTGTTGAAGATTTGTGGGCAAAATCCAGTCTTTTCAATAGAAATCCGTGATTGGGAGTTTTTCTGTAAGGGCGAAAGATTTCCCCATGCAGATTTCACTCGTGTTGGTCACGTAATAGAATAGAAATAGAAATCTGCTTGCTTGGTTTGAAAGTGACTTCTGTTTGAGCAGTGCTTCATGTATCGCTACAGGCTACACCATTGACAATGGACCTTTTTTCTTTACTCTGTTAAACAGTGGCTTAATTCTTTTTACTCTTGCTGTTGTTTTTAAAAAACGTTGTTTTGATCAATGTGGGCAGACATTTAGCCATCAGTCTGTTTTGTCATGCACTGGCTCAGCTTTGACACATGTTCTATAAGATATAATAATGATACTGATGCAGTTCCTCAGTCTTTACTGCTGCATTGCTGTTTGTTGTAACTCCTTTAGCACCCAACAGGCTTGGCAAGGACGTATGGAGGTAAACGGACACCAATCAACCTGGTTTTGCAAGTCCGGCATCAATCTAGACATGTCTGTCTCACTTATATGTCACTAATGTGAGTGTGGTAGTAGAAGGTGTAGTAGTAGGCATGTGCAGATTATGGGACGAACAACGCACGGAGCCCGTCGAGACGATGCACTGCAAGGGCCACAAAATGATCCCCAGCAGCAACACCATGAGGAATATAAAGAGCAGCAAACGCTTCCAGTCCATCAAGCGCTCCAGAAGCCCAAGTCGCGGTCGAGTTTGGAAAGAAGATACGCCACTTTGCCCACTGCCCCCAATATCGACGCAGATGCAGAACGCTGGCAGGCCTGGCATTTCTATTGGCCGCTGGTAGCACAACCTCTCCCCGTCCAGCCATACGGGCTCTTCCTGCTGCTGGTTGGCGGGCAGGCGACACAGCACCTCCTGGCTGGTGGTCAAAGCTGGAGGCCCCCTTTTTGGGATGGTAGTGGGGTGGCGGCAGAAGGGGCAGGAGATTTTAGAGTTTTGAGGGTCCATGGAGGTAGCCATGATGCGGGAAAGGCACTCAAGGCAGAAGGTGTGAGTGCAGTCCAACTGTTTTGGCGTTTTGAAGACATTGTCATAGGTGTTGAAGCAGATGGAGCACTCGGGATGAGAGCTCCCCTTCTCCAGGTCAGTTTCCAGCAGGACCCCCTGGGTGTGCCACACCACTTGTCTCGGCTCCATCTCACCGGAGGATGGTCTTCCACCGTCTTCCTTGTGCAGATTCACTAGAACAAGCAAGACAAACATCTAAAAGTCACCTCTAGGTTCATTGTATATGCTTGAGAGCAAAACTAGGTCAAAGCTTATAAAGTAAACGATGGTTATGTGTATGGACAACACTGAGAATACGTTTGTATGGACATGACTGTGCAAACAGAAAGGGTACACAGAACAGGCCTGAGCAAGATGACGGTTCAAAGTAGCCTAAACATCATGCCTTTGTCTGTCTCTTTGCCCTTTAACCGAATTAACTGTGACTTTGAGTTGGTCATCAGTTCTACAAAGTAAAGCTACTCAAGAGCTTGTTACTGTGCACACACTGTTACAAATAGTGTATTGTTTTGCTGCCCACCTGCATTACCTTGTTTTATACCATATATGCTAACACAAATACAAATTCTTCAGTGGTTCTTCCTTTTAATTGGCTTTTTTGAACTGTTATACAAATTGGAGATTACCTGTCCTGATTTCCTTTGTTTTTTCTCAGATTGGTATAATGGTTTCTGGGTTGTTGATACACCAGTACATGGTGTTTTCTAAATATGTATACAATAAAAACCATTCTTCAATGGTTCTTTATGTTCAGCAAAGAATCATCCCCTTATCAAGAACCATTTTCACTCATTTAGGGTTCTTTAGTCGCTGTATACTTCTTTTGGAGGTTAAAAAGTTCTTGTTACATTTTATATGTTCTTCAGATCAACATATTGTTTTGTGGGTTCTTTTAAAGCACCAGGCGGTTTTAGAGAACAGAGAATAACATTTTCTAATAATGTTCTTCAATAGTTTTTTTAGTTCAAGAATATTTTGTCACTAAATTAGTTTTTTTAAATTTTATTTCAAAAGTTCTTGGTTTTCTGAAGAATAAAACGTTTATAAAGTCCTGTGGCATTAAGCCGTAAAAAAAGTGTTCTAATTATGATCTATTTTTAAGGGTGTACATGAGTTTAGTAAAGGTCAAGACCACTTGAAATGCCCATGCTTACAATGTTGGTTAGACACAGACTGCTTTGTTGTCCTTGTTTCTGCCAACGTCAGCACCACTGTCCTTCAGAAAACCTTTCAGCGCACTAAGGCTCTCTAAAAGTCATCGCTCCACTGGGCCTGGCATTAGGAGATGAGAAGAATTTTATCAACAAGGTGACAGCTCACTACATTGTATAATACACGGAAGTTTTTCTCAGAGCCCATCCTGAGCTAAATAACATGTGCATCTAATCTAGCCTCTCTTTTAAGTGGTTTTGTTCCTGCACAGGTTCAGGCAGGGGTTTGGTTGAGAGCAGATGGCCTGTTCACAAGCCCTTCAGCGCAGTCCCGTGCATGTGTGTGTGTGTTTCTTTCTCCATCCCTGCACTGCACAAAGCTCCTGTTTGTTCTCCATTATTTGGTGTGGCTTTGGCATTCCTGGAGAACAGGCCGGTGCCCAGGCAGCCAGTCTCTCAGCACTGTGTAAAACCCCCTAGGCTTCCTTTCTATCTTCTTTCACAATCTACACCTCAACGTATAACCGTTTGACTGTCATTAGTGCACGAGTTCATCGTTACTCATTAACTCAACCGCCTCCTTTATTCCCTGGGCAAAACACAGTAAGGGTTGACAATGTTCTTGACCTGATTCTCCGTCTCTGTGTGCGTGATGCTTGAACTTTCACATGACACCCTCACATCTACAGACCCTCTGTTTGATAACACCAGCCATTAGAAAAGATAAGGAGGGGTTTGATAGTAGCTCGCTCCACTAATTTGATTTTATGTCTAGGCTGCAGCCCAAGGACAAAACTGCAGTTAGTTAAAGTTGCAAGCTTATTTCCAGATGATGTCCCCTTCTGTCAGGGAAAGGTCATAAACCGTTTAAGTGAACCCCTATTTACACACCTAGTTTTTGGTCTTCCCGAATTCATTTACATAAACGGCTTCACTAGCATTCTGTCAATTTATTCAATGTCCACGTCTTGCGCATATCTTTGTTTTTACAGCAAAGCTAAAAAAGCTAAAGCAAAATGCATTTTTTAAATCTTGTCATCATTGTACTCAGTCTTTAAAACCTTAAACAGACACAAACTGTAAACTAAATATTATATATATATATAATATCCAAACTATGTTGATACAGCAGGTATTTTTTTACATGTCTCTTTATTTGTCGATACCGGATATTTAATTGTTCATGCACATTTCCCCTATTTTTATATTTAGAGTACCTTTGCCATTTAACAATAATTTTAAGTTAATCTTTAAAAATGCTTATAAATAAATAATTTCAAATCGGATGCATATACTGTGTGTAGAAGTGTGTGTATATATATATATATATATATATATATATATATATATATATATATATATATATATATATATATATATATATATAGTCTGGTTTTATAATTATCAGATTTGTTGTGTATTGTTATGCATGCACTGTACACTGTCAAAGATTTATCAGACCTCTGATAACAGTTCTTCACTTTGACTTGCTGTAACTTAACTTTTACCCTATCAGTTTAACTACCGGTTAATAAACTTAAGTCATTCACCCTATATTATTTTCAATCCAACTTCCTCAAAAACTTAAAATTTGAAAAACCAGCCACTTTATTCTCAATCCGATCTGGAGTTTGCTTTCAGATATTGCTAGATTATTCTCCACAATTCTTTATTATGTGATTCTAATATCTCCAGAGATTAGAATCACACAATAGACAGTTAAAGGTAACGTCCCTTTGAGTATTGGCTTTGGGTTTACTTCCATTTCCAAACGGTTACACCTCTCTATATCAGCTGAAGCACCGCCACATGTGGTTGACAAACATTGCACATGTTCTTACCTGTTCTGATGACTTGAGCTCTAGTGTTATCCCTGTTCCAGTGATTCCTCTTTTATCTTCTCATTACTTCAACTCCCTAAGGACAAAAATGCATTATCAGCTCTGGAGCTGTCAGCAATCCTCTTGATAATGCAATGTCCTTCTTTTAGGAGTCTGTTAAAAGTGGAGCTGAACGCAGTTGGGCTGCCGATGCCTGTCAAGCTCCTTCTCTGTGTCTCGTGTCCACTCTCACCTGCCTCAATTTATCCACTCTCTTTCAGCACTCGCTATGGAAATGACATTGATAGGCAGGAACAATAACACGGCCTTGAGGGAGTGCCAGAGACAGGGGAGGAGGAGGGTTGGGAAGAAAGCAAGCATATTCATAGTATAACATTTCTACTCTCTTCATCTGCCCATCCTCTTTTTTTTTTCTTTCTCTCTTGATCAGTCTTCCCCAATCATTTCCCATCATGTGTATATATATATATATTATTGCTAACTAGGATTTGGGGAAATCACAAAACTTAACTAACATTGAACATTTCAAGAAGACACTCTTAAGTTAGCATTTTAGCTTCACACATGAGACCATAATCAGCAAACATGCTTCAGAAAGTTTGTCAATACCTTGGGCTGCTCACTACAATGTATGAAGATATTGTTAGTACGTAGTTTTTCATGTCAGTCCAGTCAATGTGTGCACAAAAAATTTACAATATCAGTGCCAAAGTGAACATTGTAGCCTTAGCAAAGGCTAACACACAAATTGTCATCTACGCCTATAGCGACTAATTTTTGTTTAGGTTTAGTATCATTAACTCGTTGCTAAGATAATCACATTCATGAATTAAGCTTGAATGGGCTACTTTATTTGAGTCGTTTTGTCTCATGAGTTCTTAACTGGATAGCATTAGATAAACAGTATCATTTACAGTAATTTGTCACTTGGCTAGACTGTTACAAGGAAGAGATGAAACATTGATAATGCATCATTAAATGGAGCTGTTTGCTGGTTTTATGACATTATAAGATGTTGAGAAAACCTCCACATGATGACCCTCTGGTTATAGAGTAACATAACGAGATTCCACAGAATTTTGCTTAGAAAAGAAAAACGGGATGAGATAAAACAATACATTCAGTTTGTCCCGCCAGGCAGTTAATGTGAGATGACAATGATAAAAACAATCACATCACAAACATCTCTAAAAGAATAATCAATACAGTAATGTGCTCTTTAATGCGATTCAACCTGTACATGTAAACAGACAATGAAAACAAAGTACCTATGGTGAGCCAAACTGATGGTAATCTGTTGACCTAATATACCTAATCCTCAATAGTCAATATCAAGTCCTCCACTTTCAGACGCTTGTCATTCCCCTGAATCTCATTCCGCAGGAATCTGGAGAATGCATGGCCGATACTTCTCTGAAGGTCTCACATGATCACACAACAATGCTTGCCCAATTACCTGTGAAACACTGATGGGGCTAAATAAAGGCAGTTCTGACTCTTTAACTGACTTTATATCAGTGATAGTGGAATGTTCAATATTCACTCAACTACCCCCCCCCCCCCCCCCCCCCTCCTCCCAAAAATGTTGTTGTGGATTAATGTGGTTTATTTGTCCAATTATTAACTCTGTCTTAAAAAAAGTATTTCCGACAGTATTTGCCCTCTCTTTACTATCATTATACTGAACCATGTGATAAGATGTAGAAAGTCTAAAAATAGCAATTCTGTATATAATATATATATATATATATATATATATATATAAATTAGTAAATTCTGCAATTAGCAGGCTCCTCTCCTCCAACTGTTTTATACAGCTAATATGTTTTTTTTTTTAATAAATAAATAAAAATAATGTTACTTCAATGGCTGTTAAAATTTAGTGCACTTTTTCTTTTAGAAATAGAAAAATTGGGGAAATCCTCCTCTTATAGTAATTATTTTCACAATTAATGACCAAAATTTGTTATACTAGTTAAATATTTCCCCAGAGGTTTATGGTTAAGCTCTGTTCTCAAAATGTTTGTGTACTGGTGTGTCTCATGATTCATATAATAATACAGAGTAGGTCAATCTGATAATAGAGAACATTATATGGAGCACAAGTTCACCAGTGTCAACCACCTAAAAGATTACAGTACTGTTGGAAAAAGGGTTGGAAAAGGTGGAGGTACTTTGTCATGCATGTGAATATGAGTCTAACCAACACGAGCATGTGGCTCGACAGCTTCAGAGTCAAAGGGGGTGGGTGTGTGTGTGTGTGTGTGTGTGTGTGTGTGTGTGTGTGTGTGTGTGTGTGTGTGTGTGTGTGTGTGTGTGTGTGTGTGTGTGTGTGTGTGTGTGTGTGTGTGTGTGTGTGTGTGTGTGTGTGTGTGTGTGTGTGTGTGTGTGTGTGTGTGTGTGTGTGTGTGTGTGTGTGTGTGTGTGTGTGTGTGTGTGTGTGTGTGTGTGTGTGTGTGTGTGTGTGTGTGTGTGTGTGTGTGTGTGTGTGTGTGTGTGTGTTTGCATATTTACTGAAACACATCTTACCTGTATCTTTACTGGAACAATACAAATAACGGCTGTCACATTACTCCACACTAACATGGAAACTACAGTACACATAATTATGGATGCCAATCAAGATTTCTGTTAAGATTCCTGTGATATCTTGACAGCAGAGGACAGGTACGACTGCTTTTATAATCATCCAACCAACAGAAAGCCACACTGGGACGTCTCATAGCCAGAAATGTGTGTGGGTGAGGACTCCTTTGCAGGGCTAGCTTGATTTTATTGATGATTTGGATTACATTGCACCTCAATGGAAAAACTAAAAATGCACAAACAAAAAATGTTTAATTGGATGCCATCAAAACACTCATAACAAGATAGTTCAGGGTTGAAGTTATATATTTATGGCATGCTAGATGGAAAAAATCACGTTTTGCCATATGCACTTTGGCCTATGTCTAGTGTGTCTCATGGTCAATTAAGCCATAAACTTATGTTTAAACTTTTAGTCTATGTTGTTAGAATTGTATATACTTTAAAAATCAATTTCACAAAAATAAATGTAACTATTAATTTCAATTGTGGTTGTTTTTTGTGTGATTTATGTATTATTATCCACATGTGCACCATGGAGCCATTTCAGCATTTACATTACACCCAGAGTTTATTAACATTAAAATAAAAGCCTGAAACCTGTTTGTTGCTTTCAAATGAGGAAATGTATCCATTTCTGGCACATATTGTAAAACAACAAAGAGATGAATATAATGTTCATTATAGATGAATATTAAAATCCTGAATATAGTTCTACAATGGAATAGGTCTTACTGCAGCAATTCTGCTTTTATCTTTATTTGTATTATTAATTATTATCTTTAGCAACCCACATTTTCAGTTCCATAAACTCCAGAGTCACCACATACAGTTTTGACAGTTTTTGCAAAAATTCCTTGCAAACTGGTTTCATAACCTTCACAGGGACAGACACCACAGTCAGGCTTTTAAATGGGTGGTAGAACCTGAAATGTCTCATTTGTGGGTTTAATCCATGCAAGGGATGCTTTACTATACTTCATGTAATCACAATTCCGTCCCTGAGAAAAACTTGAGTGGGCCTTTGAAATAAATATAAAATCTCTGTCTGAGATTTAATAGGCTATCAAAATGTGCAATATGAGGACAGAATACAGCTGAATGGCCCTGTTAGATTAAACAGCTCTCTTTATACTGCCTATACCTTCACAGAACATTTTAATTGAATCACTGTTTAAAGTCTGACAGTTGCACATTTGAAATATCTGATGCATTTATAATATATGAAGTCACTTGGTTCACTTCTGACCGTGATTTAGGAAGTCCCTTTGCAGAAAGCATTTTGGTTCATGAATCAAGACCTTGGAGATTGGGCTGTGCATCACATCTTTCACAACTTGTAATGTATGTTCAAATTCATAATTAACCTGTATTGCAACTAAAGCAATGCTGACAACCCAGCTAACGGGGAATGTTCACACAACTGGATCTGGCAAATATTTTTCCAGTAACTTTAATAGAACGAAGTTATCTGGTCTCAAATGTTCTTGTTTCAGAGCATTCAGAGAACATTTTAAAATAATGTTTCTATCAGTGGAACGTTATGCTGGGGACCCACTTAACGACTAGCTGAAACATTCTAAGACTGAACACACTTACAGACTGCACATCGACTGCAGCAGATTTTAAACGCGACTCGGCACGTTCGGCATGATCAGTCCTTACAGTTGTTAAGTGTGTCCCAGGCTTTTAAGGCAGGGTGTGGTGATTTGTTACAGAAACATTTTTGCTATGTTTGAAAATGTCTTCACATCCTGATAGCAATCACTAAGTTAAGTGGTCTAAATACATATAATATATATATAGATATATATATAGATATATATATATAAATACATTAAGATCACTTAACTTAGTGAAACGGCAGCCCCCTTTTACAGTTCCCCCTGAACCAAAACAATAAGTTTATGCTCTGTTCACGCCATAATGGTTATGATAAGTTGGACATTATGCTTTTGTTTGCTCCCTGCTGTACGAGGCGAGTTCATGTGTTTTGAAGGAAGTCTGGCTTTGGAGACGCTCTGAAGGGAGGGTGGGATCGCATGCTTTCAAAGCTAGCTTGCTATTGCTAGCCTCTCCAAAATTGCCTACCCTATCTTTAATTATTTTATTTGCAGTACTACGGAGCCCCTAAAGGGACCTTTGCAAAAATAAAAAATATACAGACTTTCACATGCTCATGAGAAACGTGAGCACGCAATAGTTTCTCGTGAGCAAGCGAAAGACTCTCGTTAGCATGTGAAAGTCTGTGTTTTTTTATTTTTGTAAAGGTCCCTTTAGGCCCCTGGGGCCCATAACAAAGAAAAGAAAACAATTTAAAACATGTTTTCAGAACATTTGTACCAAATGTTGTACCAAATGCAACAACATTTGTTGACATTTATAGATTCAGAGAGCATTCAGAGCTAATGTTCTTATAACATAATTTTTGTTAGCAAAAGCTTTCCCTAAGAAATATTGTATGCCTAGAGCTATAACTGCTGTGTCTGTTGTTTTGTGAACAGTGAGATCTTCTTTTGGCTCTTTACTGCAGAACAGGAAGGTTTGATTGCCAAGAAGGATTAAGATTTAGGAAAGGTACTTGTGACCAATGAGTGATTGTTCCTGGACCAATTAATTTGACTCAAAAGGTTTTATAACTCATCATGGTGAGATGGAAATATCTATTGTTTGAGCACTGGCTTTTCCACCAGTAGGCCCTATTAGCATTATTTACATATTTGCGTTTTCACAAGACCTCTGAATGGCTGGTGCTAACGTATGCCTATATTCAAGCTAGACTCATGAAAACGGGATGAACCGGTTTGAGTGCAGGTGTCGTTCAATCATTTGGGGGCTGGGGGGATCATTTAGCATCGATATCACTCACCTGCTATTTTTATATTTAATCAAATGAGTATGTGGCAAGAGGCCAAACATGTAAAAGATAAACAAATAGTAGGCTACAGTACAGAGATTGATTTAGTATGTCTATGATCCACACACACGTCAGCAGACAGATGGCTTTCTCAGTTGAACACTCACAGTCAGGGCGCCCTCTGTCGGTCATAGAGCACCGTTGCAATGAAGGACTAATGCAGAACATTGAAGTGGATTGATAACTTCGTTTTGGGGGTAGCATTCGGGTTTGTCATAAAGTAGTAATTTTGCTTCTACAGCGGAATATAACCAGTGGGGATTATGTAAGGATTTACACTTTTATTAGGGAGACATCAGCAGGTAAAGTTCGTTTCACGATTGATTCCGTTTAAATCTCAGATCAAATAGGCCTAGATTAAAAGTAGCCTACATTATAGATAGATATACAATATAGATGGGGGGGGGGGGGGGGGGGGTAACCATAGCAACTATTGGCTATGGGCGCTCAATGGATGATAATCAATTATTCATCACTTTATTAAAAGTTTACTTATCACAAAATCTTGTCTTGTTTTAAATGTATTAAGGATGTGACTATGAACGTTTCCAAACAAACACACACACACACACACACACACACACACACACACACACACACACACACACACACACACACACACACACACACACAGCTTGACCACCATAAACTGACCTATTTTTATTTATTTATGTGTTTGTTTGTTTATGTATTCTTATTTATTTATTTATATGAATCGATTTCCAGAGAAGACAGATGCTTTTATCGCTTTACATGCAAGAAGACACCTCATTCAAATTTTTAGCATTTCAACTGCAGCGAAAAACCGACAAAAAACGTTTGCATTAAAAATATCAATGCTATGATTTTAACTTTTTTTTTAATCAAAGATTTAACAAAAAATGTTCTGCATACTTCTCCCAAATGGACCCATATTATATTAGCCTACGTGTGCTTATAATTGAATTATTTGAAATGCAGCTAGGCCTAGTACAATTTATATAGGCTAAGTATAATTTTAAACATAAACACAAGTATAAACACTCACATAATATAAAAATATAATATATAGTCCATTTTATGTTTGAATTTTTTCTTTACATGTTTTCACCATGGTATGAGTAAAACCCTTTATATATATATACACACATATACATATATATATATACATATATATATATATATATATATATATATATATATATATATTATATATATATATATATATATATATATATATATATATATATATATATGTATGTATATATACTTTTTTATTATTCTGTTTTATTATTATTATGACATGTATGTCCTTTGTAAACGTTGGTTCATTGGGTGACAGGCTGGAGATTTTATTTTTTACAGTCTATGATTTTAGGTCAACTGCTCAAATGGCTGTTATGTCAATCTGATCCGGAAGGAGGCGCTGTTGTTGAGTAATGACAATAGCACGGGGAGCTCGAACAGAACACACTTACGGCGTTGTCATGTCGTCCTCTCTGATTCACACCCATCTGAAGAAAAACCCATCGAGTCTCTGGTACAGTAAACCAAGATGTCATCTGATACCTGTACCAGCCCTCAGCAATGTGAGTCACAGCATTCAAAGTGTTGATATGCATACACAAATCTTATTTAGCATTAGAGTAAAATAAATAAACAAATGCAAACCTTTCAGCAGCACATGATGAATGAGACCAGAGATAAATGTCACCCAAGTGGCTCGACTGGTCATAAAGTTGCAGGATTGTTTTCAGATGTGATTTGCTTGTGAGTTAGAATGATATAAGACACTTTATTGTGACAGATAGATACTGTATCAAAGTTTATGTAACCTAGGCCTGGTTTCACATAGGCCTACACAGGGCTTTGATTAAACCAGGAGTAGGCTATGCCATAATTCAATTAGGGCATTTAAAGGTTCACTTTGAAATAAATTTTTGGTATGTTTTAGTTTACCTCAAGGGCATCCAAGTAGGTGTCTTTGTTTCCACAGTAGTCTCAATTTGGATATTTTTAGGTCAAACCGTTCTTGTGTGTCAGTCATATAGCTAATGCAGGTCTATGGTCACCATAGACATATACACTAGACGTCACCTGGGGGTTCTAAGCATGCGTCAAAACCGCCGCCATCTTGGAACAGGGGTCTTGTCATAGGAAGTATGTAGGTAACGCTGCTATCTCCGCCTGTACTTCAAATTCATGGATGATGCCAGACTTTTGTGCTGCGTATGGATGTTCACGAACGAAATCTGAACTAGGAAGAATGTTTTTAAAAAAAAAATTTTTTTTAATAAATTTCTCTGGACTCGATGATAAATACATGTCTGACTGTTGGAACGAACCACAAAACTAGAAAATCGCATTTATGACGATTTATGGTGATTTTATTTCCGTTAGACCTTTGCCTATACATTGACGCTGATGCATAAAGAGAAGGGGCTCCCCTGTTCAAAGATGGCGGCTCTGTTGACGCATTCGCTCCAATGAACTGCTGTAGCCAAGGTGACGTATAGTGTATATGTCTATGTATGGTCACCACCTCAAAGAGCATGCACAGAGAAGTCCAAATTAAACATGATTTAATGATTCGTAAATGTAAGCACACATTGATGGCCTAAGACACGAAACGAGCGGCTTGTGTGAGAAAACTAACAGTATTTATATAGTTTTTACCTCTTGTAACCACAGCCACGCCCAAGTAATCTGAGGGAGCGGGCGCTTCGGTCTGTGCAAGCGCCGGAAAGGACCGGAAGTGATCTCTCGCGCGTGTATGTCACTCATTGTTTACACAGAACAGAGATTGTAGGTAAGACGGCTTGCGATTTCCTGTATATCTAAATATGTTTAGATCTTCACAGTGAAACACTCCCGAAATCTCTGTGTAAACAATGAGTGACGTACACACGCGAGAGATCACTTCCGGCGCTTTCCGGCGCTTGCGCAGACCGACGCGCCCGCGCCCTCAGATCACTTGGACGTGGCTGTATATTTTTTTTATTTTTTATTTTTAATTAACCAAGCAAACTTTCAATAAAAGTAATTCATGTAGTTTATCAATATAAGATCATTAAAAACTACATGCAAAGTAATTATAAAAGAAAAAGAAAATGTTTAAAATAGTTTTAAAGCTTAACATCTCACACTGCTGGTTACTACACTGCTTTAGATGTCAGCTAGCCTCTTATAATTCCAGCTTAACATGGTTTACTGGTGTTGTATAGTAGTCTGAGGTTTCGTGCGAACACTTGTGTTTGTGTGTGTGCGCATTGCTCGATGGAGCGAGCCAGAGAGGCCTGGTTTCCATAGCGCAGAAACACACTGATGCAATGACACTGTCTAAAAGCCCTTATGGGATTGACTCCTAGGTATCTATTTTATCTTCTGCTGGTCTCCCTGATATGTCACTCTATTTTTTCCACGTACTGTTCTGTACTGAGTGCCACTCATGTCGGTGTTGAATATAAAAGAAGTATGAATTTGTGGGGGATACATTTTATCCCTGAAGTAACGTGGGACTGAAGCTTAATACTGTTCACATAAGGCAGAAAGTTCCCTTGACTGCACAAACACCTGTTAAACATCATATGGAGTATGTGGTAAATCTGGGGTAGGTGTTTTCTTTACCTTGGTGTACACTATAATTGAGATGTCCTCCTATGGACCATCTGTGCTGTTGTAGAGATGCAGATGGGCCTCGTTAACTCGGTCCGCTAATAATCACGTTCTAAATGAGTCTGTAGATTAGGAGTCATTCGGGGAATCAAGCAGAAGCTCAGAGCAATCTGTGGTTGGCTTTGACTTTCATTTCTATTGTTGTCTGACTGCCTCACAGACCTTGTACATATTGTCAGTGGCAGTAGATAGAGCCTACTGTATCTATTGTAAGTTTGAGTATATAACTTTATGCCGGTGGTTCTCAACTGGAGGGTTATTATAAGTCTGTTCTGCAGGGGAAATTATGCGACAAGATGTTTTTTGTAATTAATTAAAAAATACACAGTTAATCAATGCATTCAGTGTATTGAATACACCTCTTCAATTACGAGTATTTTTTTCATTTCTGAATTAAAAGTTTTCTTTTTGAAATATTTCAAATGTAATTTATTCCTGTGATGTCAAAGCTGGATTTTCAGCATCATTACTCCAGTCTTCAGTGTCACATGATCCTTCAGAAATCTGAACTTCTAATATGCTGATTTGCTGCTCAAGAAACATTTTCTATTAGTATAAATGTTGAAAACAGTTGTGCTGCTTAATAATTTAGTGGAAACCGTGATGATAATTTTTTCCAGGATTCTTAGATGAATAGAAAGTTCAAAAGAACAGCATTTATTTAAAATGAAAATAGTTTGTATATAAAGATCTTTATATCTTTACTGTCATTGTTCATCAATTTAATGCATCCATTTAATATACATATATATATATTCTTTTTATACAGTAACATTATTTATATTATTTGTATTTTTTATTTTATACTAATATTATATTCAGTATTTACTACTAATAATACCATTATCTTTAGTATATTTTGTAACTTTTAATTTCTCTTGTATGATAAATCATTATGTTTGGAACCACTGCACTAGCCAACGGTCATGAGCAGGTGGTACAAATATATGACCTTGGTTATCAGTGCAAGCATTCTCCTTTACACGGAGCTAGTGCTCTGTTCTGTTGGAGCGAGCTTTGCATGTTGGTTTGGTTACACACATGGAGTCAGAAAAGCATCAGCCAGGCACAGAGCGCTCAGACCAACACCATGTGCTCAGACAACCCATGCAAATGTTTTTGAATAGGAAAATAAAAGCGCAAGTTCATCGCAAGCTCTACTACTCATAAAGTTTGCCTAAACCTTTCACTTTCTGACCTCGTTTCCTGTCTAACTTGTATGGTGTGCATTTTTAGGAAGTATGATAGAAAAATGTCCAATGATAGAAAAAAGTAGTATCTAGACATTTATCTCATTGACTAATATTTATCCTACAGGATGTGTTTTACTTTGACTAATGTTTTTTGCAGCTAATTGGTGAAATAAGGCCATTTTTCTTTATAATAAATGATCACACAATAGCAATTTGCTTGTGATGCAAATGTTAACTGAAGCTTCGTAGAGGAAGACACACACACACACATACATCCGAGGGCGTATTTGAATTTTAACAAGCGACAGGGGAAATGCACCTGATTTACGTGCCGTTGGGGGATGGGCGGCCGGCTCTGGACGTGAGTCTTGGATGTCACCTGTTGACATATGACCCCAGTCTTTACCTTGTCATTGATTTCCCAACATTTTTTATATATAAGATGGGCATCGATTACTGATTGGCATTGATCACTGTTGCCATTATTGATTTTTATTGTATTAAGTTATTCCTCAGACTCATGAGGATACTGGGCTTGATAAATGCTGATTTGATGCAGACTTTGGGTGAGTTCAGGGCTTCTCTGAGGCTTGTGTGTGACGCTAATGACAGAGTTATGGAGCAGAGTCTACCACACCGCAGCAGTCTGTGTCTCTATAGACTTTGAAGTGTGTTATTTGTGTGTGGTGTGTGTGTTTTTGTGCCTCAGGATACTGCGTCTGTCTCGCCCTACAGATGAATAGGACCTAAGCCCTGTGCAGTCAGCAGCTGCTTCCTTTGAACACACGGAAACAAAAAGGCTCTAAATCTGCTCTGCCTCTTTCATCTGAGCATTTGATACCCGTCTTCCTCACCTTACCACCATTGATTGTAAACCCCTCCTAGAAAAAAACAATGAGCCGCTGCGTGTATTTCATTCTAGAATTCTGCTTTATTTTGCTGTTTACTTTTGTCTAATGTCAAGTCTCTACCAAAGTTTCAGTAGTAGGGGTAACGGATAGATTTCTGAAAGATTTCAAATATTTTTCATATTTATATTATAATATTTATTTATAAATGCCTTACATACTTCTCTTTAAGGCCATTATTATTGTTTTTTTAAAGACACTGCATCCTTTTTATGTCCTTTAATACCTCCTCTTTCAAATGATGACCTCAGACTCAGGGAGGGAATAGGTTCAAAACTAAAATTAGTAAGTAAAAAAAAGAGCGTGTGTGATAACCTAAGTGTTACATCCTGGGTGAGCCTGACAGATTCCTGCTCAGCGAGGACAATTAGGAATTTTTAGGGCAGGATTCCTTGGCTACGTGAAGCAGGGGCCCAGCACTGTACCAGGCAAAGGTTTCCACCAAACTATTCTTGCATAACCTCCGGTGATAACACTAGTGCATTCTTCAAACCAACCATCCTAGACGCCCTACATCACTTCCTCACGCATGAGTCCACGCACATGCAGTACACGGTCTCATACAGATTTAGGAAATCATTGTAAAAAGGTTTCACGAAGTTCAGAGCGGTCATCATGAAAGGCTTTCTGGATTTTTATGTATGTTTCTGTGCAGTGCGTTGTGATGATCTGGTCTTGAAAGGCCTTGTGTTGGAGGACTGCTCTTGAGGTAGGTCACCTGGGGTTAAGATTGAGGAAGTTCTCAAGGTGCTGCTAATCGTGCGAATTTTACTGCTATTTAAGCAACTATATATAAGTGTGAATCTTAAACAATGAAATGCATAAAATTAGTATCCATCTGGTTAGTATTATATGGCACATTTAAATTATTTTTGAAAAAATTATTGTTGATCCTGAAATGGTATGGGTGGAAATGGTTTTAAATGTAATGTCACTTTAAAGGTTTTATATTGTAAAATGTATTACTTTTAATCAAATACAATTAATAAAAAAATATTAGGTTACATGGTATGGAATAAATTAATTCTACTGCTTATAGAAATTCATAAAGAAATTCTTCATAGCCATAAACATAAACTTAATGAGCACTTGCGCTTTGTGCTTTGCATCTGAACAGGTCATGTTGTTGGCCTCTCAGTCTCTTGTCTACATCCTATCTCTCTGCATTTAGGATTCTCTAATTGTTTGTAAAAAAAAAAGAAAAGAAATTATTTCATTGCACAGACATCTGGCCATCTCTCTTTTTATTTGCTGATGCCACTGTATGATTCTTTTTTGTAATGCACAGTCTGTGAAATCGCAGCATACCAGCCATGCCATCAGTTATATTCATGAAATGAATCTTGATCAAATGTGATAGCAGCACTTCTTTGATCTTAGCTTTGTCCTGATGGCTGATGATATTATCGGGGGAATGAGATCTGTGATGTCATGAGAGCGCTTGGGTTTGCCTGACGCATTGCCTGCATACTATTTGGCACATGGTAGTGTATATATAGGATAGATAGATCTCATTAGTGCAGGTGCTATTTCTCCTCATATACTGTAAACGCTCAATGTCCTTATCTACATACAGCTTATTGTACATGTGGAGCTTTTAAAAGCTATATAGGCACACCTTGAAAAGTTGGTCATGGCAGGGTTGTTCATCAGGAATTTGGCATGTCGTTAGTGGAAGATTACACACGATAGCGTACCAGCTCGTATGTCATTAATAATATTTTCAATCCTTGTTGTTAGGTTCCATAACATTCTGCTTCACGGCAGCCATAGAACTGCACACAAAACATTCAGGGGCCGTATTCACAAAACAGCTTAAGGAAGTTGCTCCTTGCCGATTTAGGAGACCTCTTAGTTGTAAGATAAAATGTTTTGTGAATACGGCCCCTGGTGAAATATTAATTAACCATGTATTGTGGCTTGGGATCATACTGCATGACTTCGGGATTAAATTGTTCTTCAGATATGTATAAATCTATAAATAAAAGGTTTTAGTTTTCTAAACTAAGCTATTAAGGGTTTTGAAGAAGCTTGAATTTCTCTCTCTCTCTTGCTTTTTGTTGCAGAAGTAGACACTTTATTGACAGACTGGCCTTCTGGGGTATATTTGTGCAGCAATAAAACTACCCAAGCCTTCTGATAGTGCTGTGTTATTAACATCAGCAAATGTGCTGCAGTGTATTTGGAGAATGGTGTCAGATGGTGCTTAGATCATTGGACTTTGATTCCTCACCATTCAAAAAAAATGATTTGCATGATGTGAAGTAGGCCAAAAGATAAAGTATTGCATTTCGAAAATATACATGAACAGCATGAGATGTACTCTAAATCTTGTTTTCTGTGTTTATGATACACTATTGCTAATGGTGTCGTGGTGCGTGTTGTGTGTGTGTGTGTGTGTGTGTGTGTGTGTGTGTGTGAGTGTTGTGTGTGTGTGTATGTGGTGTTTGTGTGTGTGTGTGTTGTGTTGTTGTGTGTGTGGTGGTGTGTGTGGTGTGTGTAAAATTCACCTCATACTTGGTAAAATGTGCACTGCACTGATGTCCATCTTTCATTTGAATGCTATTTCTTTGTGAACTGCTCACAAGTTCAGTACTACATTCAAACTAATTTGTTGCTCACCCATTTCATCGGTTGTCAAAGTTTCTTTCTTAGATCACATCTGTAAATCAATTTTAATTGGGCCTGTCGGTTCCCTGCTCTTTTGAACTCTCTAAATCACTGGTGATAAAGGGCTGTTTGAGCTGTATACATTTCCTACTTATGAAAATGACTCATTATCCAGTATTGTTTTTAAAAACCAGAGGCATGCTTTGCAGTTTGTTTAATCCATATGTAAATCAAGTTTGCCTTGGTGTAATTTTGTGCGTTTCATTCATCACATACAGTAAGAGTAACACAAACGTGTTACCCTGCAGCCTGCAATGTTGGTTTATTTGATTCATCAATGATTCATTGATGGATTCATGCTGAGATTTATAATAACAGCCGACAGATTTGAAAGCTGGTCTGAATGACATCAGAAATTTGTGGGAAATTTTGATTCACCATCTGTCTATGATGAGAATCCATGTGTTCCTCACTTGTTTCTCGCTGCGGTGAATATTGATATCACCCAGAGGAAAGGAGCGTCACCTCTTGGGATTTGAGAACTGGCTCTAATTAAAGCGATTTATGATGTCATACAGTTTCTGTTCAAAAGGTGCCAGTCAGAAAAAATGATAAAAGCATTTCGCATACACCTGTACTATCATTCTTATTTTTCTTCTGACAATATTTCACTTTCATTTGGAAATTGTTTCCGACAACTGACTTCTGGGTTAATAATCTTCTCTTACCTTTCCACAATTAAGTTATTGTACTGTATATAGTCATAAGTCACATTTCCATTAGAATTGCCATTATTTTTAGCAACTTTCATATCTCTGTGAGCCTCTTTTGATCTGGCTTGATAACACATAACCGTGTCATGTACATCCAGCATCCTCCATAGTAACGGGTCCAGAGGGGCCTGTGGATGAGTCTGTCTCCCCATGATCAGATCTCCCTGTGGGCAGACCGTCTCACAAACAGATCTTGCATCATTATCAGCCCTTCTGGTGCTCTTCCATCTGTGCTCACACACATTTCACAAGCACTTTTCAAGCTGAAACAAAGCACAAAGGAGCATGGACTTTTATGACATTGACATTAACTTTTGCATGAAGTTTCGATTGATCCCTCATTATAAACAGAGACACTCATGCAGGATCATAGAGCAAAATGCGCTCTGATGTTGTCCGCAAAGTTCTCCATAATGTAATAAGCAAACACTCTCTAAAACGATTGCGCCAGCAGGTGTGTAATAGAAGTAGTTGTTGTAATGGCTGTTCGTAGCATCGTCTCCTGAAAAGCATACATAGACTGACAATTGAGTGGGCGCCTAAAAGCTGAGCGAGCAGATGAGGCATTTAGACGAAACAATGGAAGAAGAGACCTGCGGGACAACAGCCTGCCTCGTTTTCCAAACAAACTCCTTCGCTCTTGTTTTTCCCTCATTATGTTAGTTGACATAAAACAGGCCTGCACAGGTGTGTTTGATGGTCTGTTGAGGGTCATATCAGAAAAGAGAGGCTTTTTGTTGGCTGAGTCAATATATTATGGAATGGGTTGCTTTGAATCAAAATGGAATTGTTTTTTTTATCAGGTCACCGCTGTAATCTAATAGCATACATTATATTAAAGCACATATGATTTGGTATTTACCAGTGTGTTTGTTTTCAATTGCAGTTCACTGGAAGAAAAAATAAGTGATCGAGGTAGATCTTGTTATAATCCAAACTGTTTGTTTTAGGCTTGTATGTTTAGGCTAAATCTAAAGACAAATTCTGCATTATTCAGTTTTTTTATTATTAAATACACTGCCGTTTAAAGCTTTCTTTATTGTTTTTGAAAGAAGTCTTTTATGCTTAAAAATACAACAGAAACAGCAATATAGTGAAATAAATTACAATTTAAAATAACAGTTTTCCAGTTTTAAAATGTGATTTGTTCCTGATGGCAAAACTGAATTTTCAGCATCATTACTCCAGACTTCAGTGTCACACGATATTTGAGAAATCATTATAATATGCTGGTGCTCAAAAAACTAGAACAAAGTATTTTTCTTACTTCAAGTTCAAAAGAACAGCATTTATTTGAAACAAAACAGATCTCCTTAAATCTGTGATTTTTCTGCAAAATACATTGTACTGGAAGTCTTATAAGATAATCTACTGTAACTGTTCCAGTAATCTGTCTACTTAAAGAGACATATTTTGACTAACATCCATTTGGATGGAGTGAAGTTTTCAGTTTCAGCATCCGTCCAATTTGACAAAATTTCTTTCCTAACGTCGATCACGGGCATCAATCACACAACAAAATGGGTGTGGAATAATTGCTTCAGCTCCTTCAGAACTTTGTGCTCGACTCAAACTCTTTGACAGCATCATCAGTGCATCATAACTCAATCTGAACTAACAAAAAGGCAGTATATGTGTGATAGAGTTACTAGTTGAATAAACCAATGCTGACTCTTCCAAAATCTCTTGCTTTTTTTCCTAAAATATATGTTTTGAATGGGTGGTCAGTCAAGCACAGGCCAGTTTGATGTGTTAACAAGTGTGTTGTGGGAAAAGGTAGATCATTAATTGGTAGGTCTGACTCTTTTCCCTTCACCTATGGCAACTTCTCCTTGGGGACACACAGACAAACTCAGTGACACACAAGCACTACACCCACGATCCCCAGAGGCCAATTACCCAATGAAGGTAATGCGTGGCAAGTCAGAGCAAGGCTGTGGTTGTGTATTCGTTTATGTCTCCCCTTCAAACCTCAATCCCCTGGTGAATTTCCACAGGTAAAGAAGCTTCTCAAGATGCAGGAAGGGAACTTTTCACTTAAATTGTAGATATATGATTATGACATTGAGACTTTATGGTGTGTTGTCGTAGCAGCAGGTTTGCATGAAGTACTGTGCATCAAATGCAAGAAAACATAATTTAGTGAACAAGAGCCTTTGCATTGACCAAGCTTTCCTGCTTAGACAACACACAACTGTGTAATTTCACAGGAGTCTACCTGACCAAAATTCAAAAGCAAAGCAAATAGAGCGAGAGACTCCGAGAGAAAAAACATACAACAGGTGTTGATGGACATGGAGCCGGTAAAGAACACAATCACTGTACAGCGCTTTTATTTTTTATCAGTATTATCATAGGCTACCGTGTTTTTATTTTTGCCTTTATTATTAATAAAGAGGGGACAGGAAGTAAAATGAGAAGAATAATCACAAATGACGTGAGCCAGACTCATCACAACATCACAGCATGAGCACCATGGCTTAATGTATCCCAAAGGAATTTATATGTTGCTATGAAAATTCAAAAGGTCATGTAATGACTGATATTTTGCTGATAATTGTTTTATTTTTCAAAAATCTAGGTTACATTTTTAGGTGCTTTAGGTCCAATCTGTAAACATACTCGAGGCTTCAAAAGTATAGTCATATAGTCAAGAAGACATTAACATTATGCATTGTAACATGATTTAAGTATGAAAGAGTAGGCCTAATTTACTTTACTAATTTTGCCAACTTGCCATGACGTTTGCACATAAACCCTACATAAATAAATGGCACACACAAAAAAACTCAGCTCAAATTAATGTTTTTATAAATGATTAACTTAACATTTCTGCTTTTAAATCCTCCAAGAACTGACACTATTAAAATCCATTGTAAGCGCCCCATAACCTAAATTTTTTGCAAGTAAAAATAATTTTTTTGTGTAAATCAACATTATGCCACAAATGTTATCGATTGAGTTTAACGTGTGCCAGTCTTAGTTTGGTGTAATTTATGTAGTATTCATTCATATTTTGAATGAGCTTTTATTGTTATATTTCTCATTTTTAATTTTGGTTATATTTTGTTATTATTTTTTTCAAAATTATTAGGGATTTGCTTTATTTTTTTTTCTTCATTTTTTCAAGTAATATTTATATTTGACATTGTTTCAGCTTTATTTAAATTAACGGAAAGGTGTTTTTTTGTTTTGTTTACAACAACAACACTGACTTGTACTGAACCTGGAAGGTTCCTGGGAAATATTTCAGGCTTTTTGTTGAAGTCATGAAGCTATGTGTTGAAGCTATATGTAGCCTACTATGTGTATGACATAAAAAAATAGATTGACATCTAGACAAGAGTGCTGCCCAATAAATGTGTGCTGCCACTGATATACTTACTATACTTTTTGTTGTGAGACATTGAGGTTATATAAATCGAACGAGAGAAACTAGTACATGGGCTTTGTGGTGTCATTCGTTTGTCTCCAGCGAGGAGTGACTCATCTCTTGTGTTCGTTCTGAGTCCTAAATGCAAACCAGTATGAAAAACAGCATGTCACTATACATTTACATTGCATATGTTCATCTGCTGTCTATCCGGCACAGAACACGTGTAAGTAAATAAGTCCCATGCTTAAGAAAATGATTGACGTGCAGTAGATCCGAGTACGAAATTGAACGCAGATGAGCATATTGCCGTGATTGCTGTCGTCTTGTGGAAGGGCCGTGGCTGCAGTCTATGGCATGGTTCTTCTGGAAAGGGAACTGATGTCTGTCCCCTCCGCTAGCCTTGCGTGACAGCCATGGCTGATATCTATCTATCCAAATGAGTTTTGGTTGTGCCTGGCCGGTTCATTCTCAAAGCTCATTTGGAATGCAAATGAAAGAATGCTAAACAAAGCAAACCTTTTAGACAGGCCAATTTCCTTCCAGTCAAACCAGAGGCCCTCTTTCGCTGGACAGCCGGGGGAGAGAAGCACGAAGCAGTCGTCCGATTAATGGATATGGCCCTTTGTCCCCATTTACCTTAGTACAGCACTTCTCTGCTCCGCTGATCAAGAAATACTGTATCAGAGGGAACATCGTATGGGAGTCAATGACTAACTAGAAGTTACTTTTTCTCTTTGAAATGAATTACAGATAACAGTACCTTGCATTTGTAGTTGCATCTTAAGTAATTCATATTTTGCATGTAGCATATGTTTAGTTTTGTTTATTCTCTTTTTAATTTACAGTAAAGGACTGTTGAAAATGCTTCTGTTTTCCCATTTTTTTTTAAACTGAATACAATTTTTCATTACAAATCATATCAGCAATTTGAGTGAAAATTTTTTATTTTAAAATGTATGTATTTTGCTTTAATAACAGCAGCACTCAGGCTGCATGAACTCTTGAGAATGATCCGTATAAAGAGTCATTTGATCAGAAACGCACAGTGCAGAATCTTAAATTTATGTTATTAAAAGTAAAAGTTTTATGTTTTCAGTTCAGATTGGTCTGAAAAGATTAATGTGCCCTTGATGTCAAAGGTGAGACAGGTCAACATAGCCCACACCTTGAAGTATCGGGTTATCATGGGAAAAACCTCAGTCTTTTGTTCTGACATGATGCTCACACACAATCAGTGATGGCTGAGGAGTCACCTGCCCATTAAACCCCCTTAACAACATCATTAAAATGTGCTCCTTTGTGCCCCTGACAGATCATATGGCGGTAATGCTCTCATTATCCTTTATATGATTACCTGAAATGCTTCTCCAAGTAATGTAACTATATTATATATTAATGTTAAGCATTGCGTTGGCTTTTATTCAAGAGAGAAATTTTATCATTAAAGGATAGATAAAACGTGTGTGTATTTACTTGATTGTACAACTGATCAACTCTTTCATAGGGAACAGTTTGAGTTCCCACCCAAAAAATAATAATTCCTGAGAAAATGCTAAATAACTACGAATACTCACAACAATAGGGTCAATATTTGCCCATTTTGAAATCATCTTCTGACTTTCGTTGACATTTGTCAGACGTAGGATTAGTATCAAGTCAGTCTGCATTGTTTAAATGAATCCAGCTATTACGTTGAGCCCCAGTGTGTTGTCAGGCCCACCAGCCTGCAGGAGACGAGGATTAGACGGATGCCTCGAGGCCTGATGACACAGTGCCACAAACCTGAGTTTACCTGTGTCCTCTCGGCTCATAATATCTAACTCCCTTTTAGTCTGTTTTATAGGACTGAGGTTAGAGTTCGATGGGTGTGGGAATATGAACAGGGCAAAGGCCAGTTACTTGGTTTTACCCTTTCTGGTTGTAGTGGCTGTGTCTCCTTGCATGTCTGTATCAGAGAAGGAGGAAGAAATTCTCAGTCTGTTTTAGAATAAACATGAATGGACTATTTCTGTTGAAATAGGAAAAGAAGGTGCAATCACTCAAAGAGAGATGACATCATAAACATACACAAAGCAGTTTGGGCGGGGGCAGGTGGTTAGAGAGGGCCCTCCGGGGCGGGACTGACCTATCATGGAGTTTGAGACACACCTGCAAGCGCTACAGGCTTAGGAGATTGGCTGTGGCATGAAAATTACACCTGTGGGGGTGGAGGGGGGCCTGTTACATGTAAAGCAAGCTCTTTACAAATTCTCTCTCTCTCTTCTCAAAGAGGTTAAACAGGTAGCATCACCTCGAGCTCCCGCCGACGAGCGTCTTCGTTGAGACAAAGACTTACCTGCTTTGCTACTCTGTTAGTTTCAACGGCCAGCGTCATGTTGGGAGTCTGGTTTCCCGCCTCAAGATGGTCTCCTTCCTGGCTTTCGGGTTGCAAAAATCTTAAAGGGCGTCGTTCAGCCGAAGAGAGAAGAGAAGGACATGCTGGTGAAGCGGCGTAACTGACGCAGTGTGGTGTGTCTCGTATTTAGTGGATCGTGTCCCGAGGACGCAAGGGTAACTTTTTCAAAACTCTATTTATATCTGCCTTTTTGTATTGCGTGGATTGCTTGAGTTTATATTTTGCGCTCGTTGTCCCCACCCTTAGTTTTGTTCCTGTTTGCTAACAAACCATGTCATTGGTAGCTATATTTACAGTTTGTACAGTACAAAGTATACTCCTAAGTGACACAGAACAGGAAGGGGGATGTTTTTTAGTTGATTGAGGGGTGCTCATAATCTGTATCAAATTCCAATCCATTTAAACAGAAAGAAAAAGGGAGCACAATAGACACAAACCGTCATTCCTTGACTGGATAAACCAGTTTGGGCAGGTAGAGGCAAACCGCCAGACTTGTCAAAGGGGATAAAGAGGGGGCTTAGGAGTCCTCTCTGCTTTTGCTAAAAAAACATCTTTAGAAGGACGCTCTGTAGTAAATAATCCCTGACAAAAAAGGCCTACAGGAAAGCATTGTTGATAAAGAAAGAGGTTGTATTATTTCTCATTATTAAAAATATTTGTATATTTTTTAAAGCTTTTGATAGAGATAAACTAACATTTAGTCTGTATTTTTCATCAATTTAAGTGTTGTAAATATTAATTGTATTTGCTCTTCCAATAGCTTGTAGTAAGGCTTGTCTTTGCATGTCTTTTTGGCATGATTTCAGAGGAAGTGAGACGATGATTGCTGTTTTGTCAGCTTCTGATGCGAAAAGCAAACAAGTGCCTATTAGCTTATACGCACTAAGCTGTCGTCTGCTCTTTTATCCTTCTTTCTTGATAGTTACGATCGCTGCTTTAGATTAATAATAAGTCCTTTAATGATTTGACGCAGTCTTGATATTGTTTCTAAAGGCAGGCTTATGTTGTCCAGTCATTATTGCTGATAAATGCATTTTAAAAGAGCTTGGCTGCGGTGGAAAGAAAATGTCGGCCAGGTAGCACAATGGATGCACAGTGAGGTGGAGGGTTTTGATTGGTGGGTGGAAGAAAATGAGTCTGTTTCATTCCCTCATCTGAATGAGTCATTTGTCACAGTTCTCTAACCTAGCCAGAGCATTATGAGAGTTAAGCTCTACCTGGGACAATGTGCAAAGGTAACAGATCTCCATGTTTGGAGGCCGATGAAGCCTTTATCACAGAGCCGTTAGTCCTGGAAGCGGGCAGCGGTTCTTGCAGTAGTGTTTGTTCCTCCGAGTGAGGGAAGAAAATGGCGTATTAATTACCGCGCGTGGGTGAGAGGTCACGGAAGTGCGGCACATTGAACTTGTGTACTTAAGAGCAGCAATCTGCCACAGTGCTCATTCAGTATTTCCATGGGAGGCCATCTATTAGCAGGTGCGCATCTTTTTTTTAAAAAAAAATTTAGGAGGTTGTTAACATGTTTAACATTCTTCTGCATAAATTCTGCTGAAAATGTAAAAACGGTTCTCTGGAAATTCTGAATGACGGGAAATTACCATCTATCCCACATATGCAAATGACCCTCATCCACTTCCTATTCCCATTCGAACTTCAGAAAAACATTTTGAGCAAGGAAACATACCTTTATAAAACAGAAAAAGAATAAATCTACTACATATTTCTCTCCTTACATGCACATAGTAGGAAACAACACGTCCATTTAAACCTGAAGAGCAATTAGAGTCGTCAGAGCGAGGCCCGCCTTTAAGTAAGGTTTAGGGTTTCCTTGTCTTTGTTCTTCACAAACTATTGATTAAGGCCAAGCCTAGTTTACCCCTCAGGTTGTCCATTTCAGAATGGAGTCACATTCCAACCAGGAGGGCAGGGTTACCTGATCACACCTCACTCTCAACCCAGAGACCAGTGCAGACAGCCAGGAAAAGTTAAACCTCCACCTGACGGCAGCTGAAATGTGAGGGAAAGAACAGAACAGGGGACACTTATTCTACCAAAAGGACAGTGATGATAGACGAGAACCCTCAAGTATGTGCTTAAAACGTTTTCTGCTTCTGACTTATTCTCTTTTCCCTCTCTCTCTTCTTCTCTTCCTCTTTCTTTTTTCTTTCTTTCTCAGAAGGCCTGCTGCACTGGTTTATAATGCTGATGATTAACCAAATAGAGGCTGCGGTCTGGGAGAGCAGGTCTGCTTGGGCTTTTCATTGCATGGGTCCTGACTGAGCAAGAGGAAGCTGAAACCTTTTCAGGCACCTGCTGGAAATTTGAGATTTTTTTGTCTTTCTTTCCCCCCCTTACTTGCTTTTTTTTGTTACTTTACCAGGGTCCCTTTCACGACGGTAAGGTTACAGCCACTCTCTCTACCCTTAAGTTTGCACTCGCTCTCTTTCTATCTTTCCCTCCCATTCTCTTTTTTTTCTGCTTCCCCTCATTGCTCAGCTCATTTCTCATTTTCTCACCAGATCTACAAATTTAGTTCTTTCTCACAATTTTTCAACACTTTTTTGCTTTGTGGTAATTGTTTTGGATAATTAGCATGCTTTTGTGTTTGTTCTTCTCTTTTAACGGTGATAATTATGTATTTGTAAAGAATAACCAATACAGCTACTACTTCGCAGTCTTAAAGTAGGCTACTTTTTAGATCTAGTCTACTTATATCTTATTATTCAATTCAAATCAGATCAGTAACTCATTTCACCACCTTTGTCCAATATTTAGCCATTTGTGACAGAAAACATGTGACTATCAGTATGCTAAAGATGGTGTTTCTCACTTTGTGCGCTACAAACGTTACTCAGTAAACAGGAAGTGTCTAGATCGACCTTCTCAATGCCGAATTTGGTCGCAGCATTCCAGCTTGCTGTTATCACTACACATTAGCAATAGTCAACCCTTCCCACACTCGCTGTAACTCTGTTTCTCTTAATATTATCTTCATACTCTGTTTCATTGTGAGGATGAGCGAAGCTTTCGATGCCACCCAGTCAGGCCTTTGTTGCTTTTAACGCAAAGGGGTATGGGTGAGGGGGGAGGGTGCCGTTTAGCAGAAATGCATATTTTTTCCCCCTCTACATTATATTGTTAAAGCGAACAGCCCTCCCAGCCTGGCCATGATGTCAAATCAGACCAGTCAGAACAGGTTTGGGCAATTATTAACTGTCTTAGTGGCCCACTCTGCACTTCAGCTGCAGTTTTTTAGATGAACAAAGCCATGCGCCATACTAGCTCTACCTGTTTTTGAGCAGGTTATTTTGCTGGCATACCCCTTTGTCTGGGACAGTTGACTGAGTCAGAGCTGTTATCAAGTGCTGTTGATACTACATGCAGTTTCTGTGGTTGACTCCCCAACTTATGCCGTTACAATCCGATTTTAAACAACACAAAGAATTGGTTGCTTATAATACTTTTAACATTATGTTTTGGAGTGTTTCTGATGATAGCATTTGATAGATTATACCGGACTGTGATGTTTTTCACTTGTTAAGAATGATTTGGGTAGTCTTCTCCATCTTACGAGGCAGCATTGGATTTCATTACTTTTTCTAATACTGCCTGGTAATGATGATGATGGCTGTCCACGAACTTCAGATACAGAACTTTTTCTATCAGCGCCCTGGAAATATTAGCACTCATCGCTGGCGCTTAGCAGCCATCTTACCGGACAGTGCTGGACTGTGTATATGTTTTCTAACACTGTCTGGTAACGATGTTTGTTGGGTGACCTCATTACTTCAAGGGGAAGTGCTTGTGTTAGTTCACATCCAGTCATTCAATTGAGAATAATGATATTAGTCTACATGCAACTTACTATACATGTGCTTGTATGTGACATGATGAAGCTACAGAGGGAAAGGATGTATCTTTATGGTAGCAATTCTTATCACAATGTTTGACAGCACTTGTTTTGTCCTTTATTTCCACTGTTGGGATGAGAGAGCCACATAAGGGCATATGTTTGTTTGACAGTTTGCTTAATGCGTATAGGTCATGTTTCCACAGAAACCATAACGAACTCTCTGCACTTCCTTGTGTGGTCTTAACTACACTGTCCTAGAAAATGCCTGGTATGTTTTTTTAATAATGTGAAAACAATTAGCATATTCTTTAGTACACAAAACTATATATTTTATTCTGTTACAATTACAAATGTATCAGCAGTTAGAAAGTTCAAAATGTTGCATAAAGAGATGCCCATTGCATGAAAAGTCTTTAGAAATTATCTTAATAAATGACTTGAGGGGCTTTGTTTCATTTTCTTGTTGTTTTTTTGACATTGTCCCATTTTTTTGTGTTTCAACCGCACCCAGCCTTAGTTAAAGAATACCAGTCGGTTTACTGTTAAACCAGACCTGCTGAAAGTTTCGTAGTCCCCTCCCCCCCTCTTATGTTGAGTGTGCTTTTGTGATAACAGGCGAGCCGTGATTGGTCCAGCTCGTTTAACCTGCGTGGCACATCCTGCAACTGACACATGAGCTCAGCATAACCCTCCCGATAAAAATAGACATAATGACATCCTCAACTCCTCCTCTTCCCATTCCCCCTCTCCTTCATTTATCCCTGACTATATAGTTTCCCACAGAAAATCATCTTGGCAAATGTCCATGTTAAACATGCAATTCAGCGGCAGAGTACCTTTATGAGGGGCTTTACTTTGAGTAATTTAATTTACATTACAGGGAAATTTTCTTCACATTGTAAATCCTGACCTATAGTGACTTTTACCACTTGTAAACATTTTTAGGGTACATAAAGTAAGGTACATAATATGTATCCTGTTTCCTTTATTATGCCATTAAACATGATGGTTGGGAAGAAGAAATGGTTGTATAGTTGCTTAAGTACTGAATGTTTGTTTAAGGTGGGTGAATTGACTCGCAAATACTGAACCACACCTATATTTGCTTGTATGGGGTACTTTTTTATTCTTCACTTATGTATGTATGTCAAAAATGAACTCGTTTGTCAGTCACCATCCCCCTTTTTTGTGTTTTTATTGCCCTTATTTACATAACTACGTCATCTACAGTACCTTAGGCCTTTTGAAATACACGCAGGTTGGCTGTATGTTTGTTCCAAACAAAATTGATTTATGGCATAGGCCAAACTGAGTACTTTTCTGTACGTTTCATATTCTATTTTTATTTTGTAAGTTAACATCATTTCTTCTTTATCAGGTGTCACAGAGCCAGGCCTGTTGATAGGCGTCTTACCAGACATGGTTAGATCTAATAATTTGTGTCTAATACTGTCTGGTAATGCCGTCCATCACACGCTAATGTCATCTTTTCCCTCTTGAAAGAATAACTTCAGTGCGCTTGAAAGAAGGATGTGGAAAATCTATAATTTTCCTATCTACATATGGAAATTCAGATCCTGTCATGGTAACTTTTATCAAGACGCATGCAGAGTTTCGTCGTTATGATGCAAACCAGAGCTATATCTCCCAACAGTCTTCACATATGTTATTAATGGGCCATATTTTTTATATGTATGCTATATATGTAATGTAATTTTATAAGAAACTGTGAATCCTACACTGGAAGACTGGTATTTTGCAATTCTCTTCCATGTGTTATGAGTCAAAGTTTCTGCAATAAACCCTGCAGGTAAAGTAATTTGGCCTTGGCAGGAAAGATATCTGGGACATGCATTTTATGTATATTTTATGTTTTTGCTCAGTGTTTCATGCGATTACGTCATAATTCTTCTAATACATACTGTAAACGGAGACTGTAGATGTAGGCTAGTATCAACATTAAATCAGAGTGTATACGTGGCTAAGAAAAAAACTATAGATAAGAATTATAAAATAATATTTGCCACTTGCTGCTAATTACCCAACACAACGATCCTCCAGTGTCACCATGGTAACTAAATTCCACATGGAAAAAAGCTCAGTGTTCACTCCTGGTATGTTGAATAGTTTCTTTCCAACTAACCGTGCTGATTTGCAAATATATGGATTGGAGCAACAAAAGTGAAAACTGCATCAATTGTAGTGCGTTGAAAGGTACAGAAGTAATGAAAACAGTTCAAACTTCAATTGAGTGTGTCTGAGACATTTCTTTCGATTCTATCAGGTCAGTCAGGCATGTATTCGGCGGTCAGGTAAGGTGTATGTAAATCTGGGTCTGGCTCTGCTGCTGCTGGCTTGGTCATTGTGTTCATGTGACTTCTCAGTGGGTCGACCGGAATGCCTGGCCTCAGAGCAAAGCAAGATCCAGTTACATGTGAACAGAGCTCCTTTTTAACTACCTCAATTTGCCCTGTTCTGCCAGGACCTTGTTGTGTTGCTGTGGAAAGCACACTGCCAGTGAGGCCCCTGTCGTACTGAGGTGCAAGGACACCAGGACAATGATATGTAAAAGAGCTTTTTACCTTCATGCACCTATGTACTCAAACGCAAACTACCGTGAATGAACATGTGAATGATTCCTTGAAGTTCAAATGTAAAATGACACAATGGCTCAATAAAGTTCAGATACAAAACCAATACAATGGCCCCTTTATTTGCTGTTCTGTTATCTCTGAAATATTAGTCTGTCACGGACGGTTTTGTCTGCTGCTATAATGCAGCATTTAGCACCCAACTCTTTTATGACATAAATGAATCTCTTTTGTCAACTGTTAGTCTAAAGGCACACTAAGGATGAAAAGAATAGCAATAGAGTCAATAGAATAGAGTCCACACCACAATTATAATGTTAATGTCACAGAGAGTTTTTTCATTGACAGCCAATCAGAATCCATCCTGCTTTAAAAAAAGTTGACATTTAAAGCATCAGACAACAAAACTGCAGCTTTGGTGTGGACACTAATGTTGTTCTAGTTATCTTTACAGTTATCGTGTTTAGTGTGAATGGGCCTTAAATGTATTTTGTGATCAGTTAGAGTAGTAATACAGCAACTAAAAATAACCCTGTTCAGGATTATGATTCATGTTTTTCAAAGAAGTCTCTTATGCTAGTCAAGGCAGCAATTATTTGATTAAAAATATATTACAGTTGCGAAATCTTGTGAAATAATCAGACAGGATCTGAAACTTGTCAAGTGCTTTTAATTAGATACACTTTTTAAAAGCAAAGGTGTTTCCCCGGTGTTTCCCTATCAAGTAAGTTACACCTCTTATAGTGTATATAAGCATTTTAACTATTTAACCAATAATTGGTACTTGGATAATCAAGGAAAGAAATTTAGTTTGAATATTATTATAAAAGTGTATACAATGTAAAACAAGTGTCTATGAACATTAAAGTGAGTTAAAAGCGTCAAGTGAAAACAGAAAGAGAGCCTGTCATCGCGTGACATCACAGGAGAATTCCACATTGCCGGAAACACGGTGGAGAATTCCAGCACTGGTCTGTGCATGCTCACATGTAGCCAAACTAGATTCCAACCAACAGAGGGTGAGGTTAACCTAGGATTGCCAATGAAGTGGAATTGGCTGTCAAGATTAACACGTTTAAACGGCTGTGACATACAGTACCTTTAGGAAAAGTAGTAGTCACACTGATAGGGAACTCCCCGATTAGTTTGCCAAGGGTTTTTACCGCAACTCTAACCACCCATTCTCAGTTATTTAGATCATTCTGAGAAACTTGAGTTTGTTATACATCTAACTGCTGGAGAGAGACTGTTCTGTGCTTCGTAAGATTCAACTTTGGGCCTCTTGCGTTCCTTATTTCATTAATGCTCCTCCTTGTACAAAGGAACATCACCCCTCATTTGCTTCACTAATACAGCAGTTTGTCAGGTTCTTGTAACTGAGAAACAAGGAATGATGGCACGGCATGATGACAATAAGATGACATCAGTCTTTCACCAACTGTGAACTGCTTAAAAATGCATTTTTTTTCCTGTCCACTCCTCCACATTCCATTGTGTCTAAAGTTATGGTGAGTTTGAGAAGTTTTTTTTCTTTTTTCTTCAAAAACGACATGAATATAAAGTCTTCAGTAGGCTACTTCCTGGTTTATCCACAAAAAAAGATACACTCTCTCACTCACTCACTCACACATAGTCATAAGCAGATGGTGAACCAGGGGAGTTACATGGCTGTAAAACAAACCTGTTTTCTTTGTCCACCTACACAGCGCTCTGTACACAGCTCTATCAGATTGCAGCCTACTGGCAAGGTGTGGCTGAAACCAGCAATGCACTTACATACTGTACATGACTACAACATCTGACGACATGAAGCCACTGCATTAAGAGCTAGCTTCAAGTAAAAGACACAAACCAACACAAATGCATGTGATACAAAATGTAATGTTTTGCTCTTTACAAAATCGTTTATAATATTAAAAATTAGAAAATTTATTGAAATTAAAAAAAAAAAAAATTAATAGTAACATTGACCCTCATAATATGGCTACCCTATTTTTGCACAGAGAAACATGGGTCGCATTTTCTTCGGAAAGTTAAGACATTTATTTATAACCTTTTTATGCCTGGGATGAGTACTTTTTTGCTAAAAGTGTCATTATGTACATTACACACACACACACAGTACATACATATGTGTGGTTTAGGATCAGTTTCTTCCCTCCATGAATTCTTAATAACTCTGGATTAACTCTACTCAATGAGCAAGACCAGAAACTATTAGGATTGTGTGGAAGCCGGTTTAAGCTAAATGAGTGTCAGGAGTGGGATTACAGTTAACTGCCACTGGTGTCTAGGTGTGTCTTACAGAGTCGGTTGTTATGAAGAGTAGACACCCTGAAATGTAGGATATGTGGGAACTGACTAGCACCTCTGCATCTAAAACATGAACAAATATGTATCTGCATTCACATGATTAAAATACATAAATGGAGGTTCAAATTTGTCCACACTGAAAACGAGGGATTCAAAATCTAATTTAAACCTGAAAATATGTGTTGTCTAATGCAACACAAAATGGTTACACATTAGAATATGAATAAGAAAGATGCTAAACATACAATCTTTCTTATTAAGGTAACTGCATACAGGTGTGTTTGGACTTGATATTGAGGTTTTGTTCTTTGTTTGACGTTTTACCTTTGTGTGTTATGTTTATGACAACACAATCCTGAAAATAACATACAGAGACAGATAGGCCTGAGGCCTCTATAAGCCGAGCAATTAAAACCATTGTCTAAGATCTTTTAATGGGACATTGATCCATTTTGAAATCAACATTAGCTCCAATTTCCATGTTTTACACCTAATTGAACACAATAGCTTAAAAGAGATCAAATAAACAGCATCAGTGCACACCATTCATTGTGGTTGAAAACGCATTACTGTAGTGCCAAAACAGTAATCTGTAAGACGATTAATAATGAATGGTGTTAGGTTGGAAACACTGAGAATCGTTTCCTGGAGTGATTCTTTTGTTCTGAGGTTCTAGCCTCCAGTAGTAGCTGTTGCTAAGACACCCATTTCCTAGGTAACAAGCAGTTGTTTACACTGGCCTGGCTAGTTTGAGTTAGCATGCTCTAAAAGTATACATGGAGTGAATAAACAATGTTTGACTGCCATATCATACAATCACAACCAGTTTAGATGTTCCAAATGGAGACAACAACTTCTTAAAAAAGGATCGGAAACAATAAACATTTAGTAATCACCAAAATCACAGTAAGTTTAATAAAAACTGTATTTACTAAATTCAAAGTAGCTGCTAAGCTAATCCACCAAATGCAGTATTTAATAATTTTTCCTTGATTATATGTAATGTGTTTTCTGCATTTTTTTTATTGTATGTGTTACATAATCATAAAAAATCAGTGTATTGTTTTGCTAAAATAAGTGTTCTTATTCGCTCAAATATTCTTTGGTACTGCAGTTTCAAGGTTATTTTCTTAAGCAATTCCAGTGACCAATAAAGTTGAAATGTAGCCAAGCATATCTGATGTTGCTGTTTTGTGGATCACTGGCTCTACAGAGGTCAGTCGGGCACTGCTGGGCAAATCCCTTTGCTTCTCCATGAATCTAGGCTGGTAGGGGGGAGTGACCGTGATGTCATCTAAGAGCCGAGTTGAGCACCGTCAGCACAGAGAAGAGCCAGGTGCTGGACAGAGACATGACACACAACATGTCCGTGGATACACACAGCAGACGATGAGCGGCCTGGGCCAATCAGACGAGGAGGAGAAGGGCAGCCCGCTGAATGTTGGGGTTGAGGTTGTGGTGCTACAACATGTGAATGGAGCTGAAATGCAGAAGGAGAAGAGCAAGGAGATAAGGAGACGGGCCGCTCAGATGCACAGAGTAAAACATCTGGATGCAGCCCCACCAGGTGTGTGAGATTATTTGTGGGGGTTTTTTATGTAGATGGAGAGACACTCATAGCCTATATTCTGTACTGCAGTTTGTTTATTACTTTACTTTCATTACTTATTGTAGATGTCACTGCATTATTAAATTCATTCATTCAATGAGCAAATGTTGTCTGGTAATGAGGGGATACAGTGAGTAGTATCTGGCTGATCATAATATGGCTGCTCCCATGAGATAAAAGATAAATGGTTTTAGGTTACTGATATGACTGGAATCTTAAATAAATACATTATAAGTATTATTCAATTCTTTTTGTCTATTACTTGTTTAATAAGGAAAAGATACCGTGCTCCAAAACACTTTTTAACTGTAACTTGGAATGCAGTCTTATAATTAATATTTGCCGTATAATATGAATAAGTATAAAAATTATTTATTATTAAAAATAATAATCGTATATCTTAAAATAAATATTATTATAAAAATGTATTTAAAGGTTTTTTAAAAAAAATCTAATGCTTGAGATCAATGGAAAAGTAATAACTTAGAATGACCCACTTAAAATGGCTCAGTGCTAGTAAACAAACTAGACAACATGATACAGGGTTAAGTCTAGTCAGACGTGCACTCGCGGGTCAGGAAAAGGAGGTGAGATCAATTTAACACTTTGTTGGATCAGGTGTCTCCCACTAGTCCAACTCTGATCCGCCCCCAGCTGATGCACGCTATGACACTCACGATTCTTACAAGGGTCATTGCCAATTTTCCAATCAACCTTTCATTGTATGTCTCAATAAATAATGTAAAATATAGTCCATGTCAAGTCAAGTCAAGTCACCTTTATTTATATAGCGCTTTTTACAATACAAATTGTTTCAAAGCAGCTTTACAGAGATAACAGGAAAACAATGTTGTAATAGTATTGTTCAATTGAAAATTAAATGTCCCCAACTAAGCAAGCCAAAAGGCGAAGGCAACAGTGGCAAGGAACCAAAACTCCATCAGGTGACAGAATGGAGAAAAAAACCTTGGGAGAACCCAGGCTCAGTCGGGGGGCCAGTCCTCCTTTGGCCAACGAATGAACAGTGTATGATTATGAGTTAGGCAGCATAATGTAAGGAGTCAGATGGGATCAGAACTTTCACGATATTATCCAGTTCATCTGGTTGGGTTGGGTCATCCGGCCGGTGAGGAGATGAGTGTGTTGAGGTGTCCATGGGCCTTCACAGCCCATAAAAATGTATTATTTTTAATTGTTTAAAAAAAATCCAGAAAGTGAAGTTCACTTGTATTTCTTTGTGAAAGGTTCAGTGAGCAACTCATTTGTTGAGAGGGACAGAGACAAGCGGCCTGAAGATCCACGGGGCCCCGGACCCTTCTTCTTCTTTGGGGGGAGCAATGGGGCCTCCATGTGAGTATATAAAAACCTTTGACCAGGGTGTTCTGGATAGAATATTTTTAAAGATCCATTCATGAATAAAACAATTTTAAGTGATTTTTTCCATGTTGTTTTTTAGTGTGTGATTTGTCATGTGTTTTACATGATTTGCAGAAATACGTTCAGTTTGACTAAATGAAGTGTGGACACTGCAGTTTTAAAGGGATAGTTCACTTTGAAATTAATTTTTGATATGTTTTAGCTTACCTCAAGGGCATCCAAGATGTAGGTGTCTTTGTGGCCGCAGTATTTTCAATTTTGACATTTTTAGGTCAAACCGTTCTTGTCTGTCAGTCATATAATGCAGGCAATAGGGAACCACCTTAAAAAGCATACACAGAGAAGTCCAAATTAAATATGATTTAATGACTCGTAAACGTAAGTACACATTGATGACCTAAGACACGAAACGAGTGGTTTTTGTGAGAAAACGAACAGTATTTATATAGTTTTTACCTCTTGTAAACACAGCCACGTCCAAGTGATCTGAGATCGCGAGCGCTTCGGTCTTTTCCGGAAAGCACCGGAAGTGAAACCTCGCGCGTGTACGTCACTCATTGTTTACACAGAACAGAGATTGTAGGTAAGACTGCTAATTAAAAGGGTACTAATTTGCGCTTATCCGGGATGTTTAAACCGTCGTAAATGAAAACAATTACAAAAAAATAAAAAATAAAACAATTGTATGAGTGACGTACACGCGCGAGGTTTCACTTCCGGTGCTTTCCGGAAAAGACCGAAGCGCTCGCGATCTCAGATCACTTGGACGTGGCTGTGTTTACAAGAGGTAAAAACTATATAAATACTGTTCGTTTTCTCACAAAAACCACTCGTTTCGTGTCTTAGGTCATCAATGTGTACTTACGTTTACGAGTCATTAAATCATGTTTAATTTGGACTTCTCTGTGTATGCTTTTTAAGGTGGTTCCCTATTGCCTGCATTATATGACTGACAGACAAGAACGGGTTGACCTAAAAATATCAAAATTGAAAATACTGCGGCCACAAAGACACCTACATCTTGGATGCCCTTGAGGTAAGCTAAAACATATCAAAAATTAATTCCAAAGTGAACTATCCCTTTAAGTGTGTCCTTGAGAGGCATACAACCATATAATCAATATATAGACATACCAGTGGCTTATGATAAATAAAGAAATAGACAGATTTTCCACTTCTTGAGAATCTATCAAACCATTTTTTAAATTCTTTCAAACATGATATCTTGGTTTGATCTGATATTTAGAGTTGTTTCATATTGTGAGGGTCGAGGCTGGCAGCGCATATTTGACAAGACCAGGACGGACTACAAGCTCAAGTGGTGTGAAACTAAATCACCTGCTACCTACAACGGCTTCAAAGCAGGTGATCTACGTTTCATTATGTCAAGATCACAGCAAGCATAAACAAAACATTCTACACTTTGTCTGTTTTTTTCCTTACAGGTGGCCAATTGCTTTACCAGATACCCAACAATAAGGTCTTGACCACTAAGATTGGCCTTCTGAACAGCCTGCGGGAGTATGACAGAGTCAGCAGCAAGGTTAATTATGGATGTGGAAACAGGTTAAAATGAATATACTTTTTGATAGTACCAGTATCAGTCATGTTTACTTTACTATGTTACCACTGAAATATTCTTCTTTTATCTAACTGCCGCATCTACATATACAATTGTTGTACTTATATTGCAGGAGGATGAAGCTTGAGGACTTCTTTCCTGTCACTTTCCGTATGGATATGAAGGATGAGAGAGAAGCTTACTTTAAAGGCACGACTACATGTTACAGAGATGCAGACAGAAACAGTAGATGTTGAAACCATATCTTCAGTACTTCATCTTCATTCAGAGTCTAATGAATGTAAAATTGATGTGGCCTTTAGGAATATGCAATGATAAATCCAGCATGTGGATCTGCAAGCCGACAGGCCTTAATCAGGGCCGTGGTATTTTTCTACTGCGGATGCCAGAAGACATCACAGCATTCAGAGAACGACTGCAGAACACAATAGAGAAGAACAGGAAGTCGCCTTTCAATACTCCACAAGCTCTAATTGTTCAACGGTAAGTATAGCAGACAATTTCAAAAGATCACATGTTTTAATTATATGGTAAATCATGGCTCAGTGTCCTATCCTGCTAAAATTCAAATAGCTTGATGTCTACATGCTATTTTTTTCAGTCAGAAATCAGGCAACATTACAAAATACAGTAGTTGTGCCACAGAGTAAGCTAACATGCATCTTCTACTCTGCAGGGATGCTAGTTTCTGTTATGCTAGCTCGGCGAAACTGTAAAGGCTATTCTTTTATTATTGAGGTTGTTAGAAGCGTAGCTATATATATGTTTCATTAGCGACTGTTTCTATGGCACTATACGTATTCCGTCCGCCATATTGGAACGCTCACCGTGACTTTCTACCCAGATATGTCCTCAGACTCAGATTTTTGCGTTTCTATCAATGCCGAAATGAAACTGCAGCAGTCAGGTGGTACAAGTAAGAGCTCTGTAAGTTGCTTACGATGCTCATTATTATTGTAATGTCATGTGCTTGGAGACATGAGGTTATTTAACGCAGTCTCTCGTGATGTTTTGCAGACTCTGCTGTGCGCGTTCATGTGTTTTGAAGGAGGTGTGGCTCGATGCTCTGAAGGGAGGGTGGGATCTCATGCTTTTAAAGCTAGCTTGCTATTGCTAGCCTCTCCAAAATTGTCTACCCTACCTTTAAATCTCGGCTGAGGCTCCGTAATGCTGTGGCATCTTGGAAAACTCATTGATTTTTACTGAGTAACGACACGTTGACCGTTCGAAGATGGCGGACACATCGATGTGTGTGGAGCAGTCGAACATATACGTAAACATACCTACCATGGTTAGAACAGCATGGCAAGCAATTTGCCACTGTAGTAAAAGATGGACAATATTAACACAGTAATTAGTAAATAAATAAATATTAAATCTTTGAATACATACTAATTAAATGTATATTTATTCAATTATTAATAAATGTCTGATATTGATGTTAAAATGAGTATACTGGAATGCATTTTTAAAAAAGCGTAACCTTAACCAGTTTTTCTATGTTCTTCTGACTATTTTAAGGTACATCGAGAACCCTTTGCTACTAAAAGGCCGGAAATTTGATGTGCGGTCATACTTTCTAATTGCTTGCACCTCGCCATACATGGTGTTTTTTCGCCATGGTTATGTCCGATTGACATGTAGCCTTTATGACCCCAATTCTGACAATATCACAGCCCACTTGACCAATCAAGTAAGACAATGTGTGTATTTAAAAGACCAATTGAAAGTTAATATCTATATGCTTGTTTTTAGGCTTTACAATACTACAATTTGTCCTTTGTTGCAGTACATGCAGAAGAAAAACCCTCTCTACAGTCTGTTAAAAGAGGAGACTGTTTGGTCCATGGAGCGCTTCAATACATACATTAATGAGACATACATGCTGTCAAAGGGCCTGCCCAAAGATTGGGCTCTGGGTCCTTTCGCAGTGAGTTTGATATTTTTTCACATATCAAAGAGGCAATATCCTCAAACTATTTCTATAGATTTATATAATAAGTGATAATCAAAAAGATCAAGTGAAAATATCTGTTAACCTGAATGACTGCATGTAGATTTATTCAAACTACTTGAAAGGATGCAGATGTCCTGTTGTCATGGTAACAATGGTTTTGGGAGTAGATGAAATATTAAAAGGGAAGCTCATCAAATTTATTGCGAAAGCTGAAGCTGAATAGGAAAATTAAGATGTGGTAAATTAAAGGCAGTATTTTATCTCGGAGCTCAAAATGATATATTTGACAGGCGAATATGAACTCTAAAACAGAGGAACAACATTTAATTTGAGATTTCAGTAACTAAACTAAATGTTTTGTCATTCTGCAGAAAAGGATGCAAACTGTCATCATGCAGTGCTTTCAAGCTGTCAAAGCCAAGCTGGACTGCAAACTTGGTTACTTTGACCTAATTGGCTGTGACTTCATGATTGATGAGGATTTCAAGGTGAGACACAAAAGAGTGTTTATAGAGACTTTAAGAATGGAAATGTGTGTGTGTTGGAAGCCTGACAGGCTTAACGGAGTCAGACACAGGAGATTAGTTTTAGAATTATCCACCAAATGTGCTAAGACGCATTACAAGCATAAAGTCTTTATTTATCTCTTCTGTAATCTAATCCTCTTTAATTTCTTCAAGACAATTATGATACAGTTTTTAATGCTGGCATGATTCTCTGGAAACATGATGTTCAGAGGCCAGTATTGTCCCCCTATGGAGCATCCTAAATTCAATCCCTGCCAAACAGTTGCCAGGCAACCCGTGTACTGTCAGCGTAAACATGCGTTCCCCAGGCCAGGCGCATTCTGGTCTCCAGGTTACCAGATCATGGATTCACACATAACAACCAACAACATTTATATCGGAACATATTACACAACATACTTATAACAGTACCTTAAAAGCCTTGCATTGAAATATTCACACTGAACATTTCTTCCTCAGTGAGATGTGTATGTGTTTCACACTCAGTGTCAGTGTGTAATCTTGTATACTGTTTTCTCTGCACTGATCACAAGAAAAAAAATTGTTTGTTGTAGGCTACATATTTGTGGTTTAGCCGAAATATGCATTTACATATTTTACTGTAAAATGAATATAGCAATTTGAGTAGGGTAAGACTGCCATCTACTGTTAAAGTGTGTCAGAAAGTAAACTGTAATGTGTTGCAGGGTTTTTGTTGATATAAAAAGGGTGACGTGAACGAAGGTTACATTTTCTTTCCTTTTTTTTTTTTACTAGATGTAATTTCTCTTTATTTTATTGCATTAGATCCATAGCTATTTAGATCATTTACAGAATTTGAAACTATTTTCCTGGCATTATATATTATATATTGTGACAAACAGTACTAGTTAAAACAATACTTTTTAAAATATTTTTTAAAGTAGTCGGTCCCACTTTATATTAAGTGGCTTTAAGTACTATGTACTTGCAAGACAAATAAGTACCATGTACTTATTGTGTTCAGGTTGTATAGTAAAACCCTTTTGCTGCTATTGAGGTGTGATACTGGTAAGGTTAGGGACAGGTGTGGTGGTATGGGTCGGTTTAAGGGTAGGTTAAGGTGTAAGGGAAGGGTCACTGTGTAATTACAAATGTAATTACATAATTTAATTACAGCTGTAATTACATGCATGTATTTTCAAAATATAAGTACAATGTAAAAATATGTATGTACACAATAAGTCCATTGTATCAAATTATTAATTTCAATGTAAGTACATTGTACTTAAAGCCACTTAATATAAAGTGGGACCAAGTAGTCTCTTATGCTTATCAAGCCTGCATTTATTTGATAATAAATATACCAAAAAAACTGTTATATTGTGAAAGATTATTACAATTTAAAATAACGGTACACTGCATGGTCCTTCAGAAATCATTCTAATATGCGGATTATATGCTCCAAAAAGTTATATTTTTAATAAATACCTTTCTTTTTTAACTTTTTATTCATCAACGAATCCTGAAAAAAGTATCACAGGTTATAAAAAAATATTAGGCACCACAACTGCATCCAACATGTATAATAAATCAGCATATCAGAATGATTTCTACTATTATTAGAATGATTTATAACTTTTAACCGGTACATATATATATATATATATATATAATATATTATATATATATATATATATATATATATATATATATATAATATATATATATATATATATATATATATATATATATATATATATATATATATAGTTTATAATGTATGTATTATATAATTATATATTATCATAATTATAACATTTTGTGTGTATATATACACTCACCTAAAATATTATTATTAGGAACACCTGTTCAATTTCTCATTAATGCAATTACCTAATAAACCAATCACATGGCAGTTGTTTCAATGCCTTTAGGGGTGTGGTCCTGGTCAAGACAATCTCCTGAACTCCAATCTGAATGTCAGAATGGGAAAGAAAGGCGATTTAAGCAATTTTGAGCATGGCATGGTTGTTGGTGCCAAACGGGCCGGTCTGAGTATTTCACAATCTGTTTTCTTGGCACACTTTAGGCCCCTTAGTGCCAATTGGGCATCATTTAAATGCCACGGCCTACCTGAGCATTGTTTCTGACCATGTCCATCCCTTTATGGCCACCATGTACCCATCCTCTGATGGCTACTTCCAGCAGGATAATGCACCATGACACAAAGCTCGAATCATTTCAAATTGGTTTCTTGAACATGACAATGAGTTCACTGTACTAAAATGGCCCCCACAGTCACCAGATCTCAACCCAATAGAGCATCTCTGGGATGTCGTGGAACGGAAGCTTCGTGCCCTGGATGTGCATCCCACAAATCTCCATCAACTGCAAGATGCTATCCTATCAATATGGGCCAACATTTCTAAAGAATGCTTTCAGCACCTTGTTGAATCAATGCCAAATAGAATTAAAGTAACACCATGGAACTTTTCCTCTTCGGTCGCCCTACTGGTTGGAAACGAAAATGTCCATTACCGCTGTTGTAAATAATTTAGCCTACCGTCGGACGCACGCTCGCTGTTTATCCAGCACCGGCTTTAGAATGAACGATGTCCACAGACAAGGTAGAGTATGTTACAAGATTTCATGAAAGGATGATGTATTGCGACATAAGAAACGAATAAATAATGACTATTGTAGCTCTTGATGTAAAGCAGTCGAATTTTGTAGTTCTTTTTGTGGTCGGGTTGCTACCTTTTATGTTACGACTTGATGAACAACTGATACGATTTTGGAAAAATTATTTTAAGGTTAAAAAATGTTACATAGTGTTGCTTTAAGGCAGTTCTAAAGGCGAAAGGGGGTCAAACACAGTATTAGTATGGTGTTCCTAATAATCCTTTAGGTGAGTGTGTACCACACACACACACACACACAATGTTTTCATTTCTGAATTATGGTCAGAAAAGAGCTTGTTTGTAACTTTGTAACCTGAGAAGTCACTTGATTGTGATGTGGTGGTTGTTTTGGGCAGGTCTGGTTGCTCGAGATGAACTGTAACCCTGCCCTGCATACTAACTGTGAAGTACTGAAAGATGTGATACCGCGGACAGTCACTGAGACACTTGGTGAGCTATTTGTTTCACTAAATAATAACTCAGAATGCACTAAATATATGTAACACAAACATACATAGACAATTATTTCCAAACAAATGTGTTTTAAAATGCAATGTATCAACAGTGTGAAATTTCATGCCATTCTAAATGAGATAAAAGAACGTGTTCTAGTTTGTCAGAATAATGTGTGAAAGCTATGAAAATATATTGCTTGTGATGATAGGCTACATGATTAAAAAAAGGTGTGACAACAAGTGTTGTAGATGTGATATCCTTTTATTTCAGACCTTTCTTTGGAAATCTTTAAGAAGTCTTGCTGTGGACTGAAACTACTTCCACTAAACAGTCGTAGAGAGTTTCTATTGCTGCATGGTGGTGAGACTGCAGCCATAACCAAAAAGAGGCAAAACAAAACCACCGGGCCCCTTTTGACCCTCCAACCGAATAGCTGCTCCACCCACGATAACACAGATAAAAACTGTTGCCTTAGAAACACAAACAGGGAAATCAACTAATAGGTACAGCAAGTGTTCTGAAACTCAAGCCAAATTTCCTTTCCCATCCACCGCCGTCCACTCTTCCTCTGTTTTGTCCAATACCAGCCCAGCCTCACAGCAGCCTGTGGAGCTACCAATGAAGCAACATTCAACAGTAGCAGCTATATCACGGGTTGCAACATTCAAAGCTCAAGAAACAAACCAGCCTCGACCATACCAGTCCAGACCTGTCCGTGCACGTGTGGAGTTGCATCTCAGCAAGTGCACCTGGCATCAACCTGCAGTGATATCCAACCTTAACGTGCCTCCACAACCAGTGAGAAGTGCTATCATGTCATTGTCTACACCAGCCCTGAGCAAAAGCTCAAACCGCACACAAAGACTTGGAACTCAAAGCTGCAGACAGACAAAATTATGCATATGAGTTACAACCTAAAGATGTCCAAGGTTCAATTGGCTGAGCCATACTCCCTCCACACTGTGGGGACAGAAAAAAAGAGCACAAAGAAAAGAAAAAGGAAGATGACACAGCACTTTTACATCAAAAGAGTTATAATAAGGGCTTCTTCTCAAAATAATCAGAATTTGCTTCTGCTTATGACTAATGTTGTTTCTCCTCGCCAAAAGCATCATGCTCATTAAAACTGATGCTCCTGCTGATTTTTTTTATTATTACATCACCCATTTATAAATAATACATCATCTATCCTCCCTCATACCCCTCAAAACTCTTGACTTTGCTCTGTGAAAGGCAAAATGAGTTAAATGTATTAAAAAGCTGCTCTTTTCCAAACAATAAAAATGCACGGTAAATACTGATTCTGACTAAAGTCTGTGTAACTACTTTATTTATTATATATACCCCACCTTTCAAAAGTCTGGGGTTGGTAAAAATGTTTAAATGCTTTTAGTAGAAGTCACTAAAGGCTCACCAAGGCTGCATTTATTTGGTAAAAAAAAAAAATCCAGTAAAAACAGTAATATTATAAAAGAAACATTTGTTATTATTATCAATGTTGAAAACAGTTGTGTTGCTTAATACTTTTGTGGAAACTGATAAAAAATGTTAGGATTCTTTGATGAATAAAAGTTCAAAAGAACATTGACATATTTAAACAAATTTTAAATATACATTTTTAGTAGCATTTTCACTTTTGATCAGTTTACTTCATCTTTGCTTCATAAAAGTATTAATTTCTTTAAAAACAAATACTGACCCTACTATATTACAGAAACAATACCCTTAACTGTCACCCCCCTTTTTTTAGCATAGATGGAAAAATGCACTTAAAGGGTTAGTTCACCCAAAACTGTGTGAATGTCGTTCAAAACCCACAAGACCTTTGTTCATCTTCGGAACACAAATTAACATATTTTTGATGAAATCACAAAAATAACGACGACTTCTCTTCTGTGTCAGTCTCTGATATGCTGTTCACGTTGTAAACACAGTGCAGCACTTCCGGGTTCTACGTCAGAATAGCTCAGTATTGGCTAGCTCCTGCGTCAGCATCACACGCATGTGTTGAGGTGCTCACGTTAACAGTGTCAGAGACTGAATCGGAAGAGAAGAAATTGTTAAATAAAGTTGTTAGTTTTGTTTTTTTTTGCACACAAAAAGTATTCTCTTCACTTCATAACATTGGTTGAACCACTGCAGTCACATGGACTGCTTTAAAAATGTCTTTACTATACTAGGCCTTGAAAGTGGTGATTGCAATGCAGTCTATGCAAGGTCAGAAAGTTTTGGGATTTCATCAAAAATATCTTAATTTGTGTTCCGAAGATGACAAAAATGTCATTTTTTGGTGAAATAACCCTTTAAATCTAAACAAATGTTTGGAATACAGACCAAAGGTCGGTCTCTTTATAAAGACGACACTCAGCAGATTATTGTTGAAGTGAAAGAACTTCATAAAGTTTCAATTTACTGCAAACCAAATGTACTGTACTAAACATTTTTTAATGTTATACACAATATGTTTTTTTTTTTTTTTTTTTTTTTACTATTTCTTACTCTAAAAATGCTATAAAATCAAAGCCATATGTCTAACCAAGATGTGTTCCAAATTTGAAGTTGATATCACAAAAATTTAAGGTCCCATTAGACGCTATAACAAAAAAATCTATTTAAATGCATTCTCCTGCACAAATTAATATATTTCTGTCACTATATTACTTCAAATATGGAACCTTGAGTCTCAGACCTTTCCAATGATATGTGCTTTGTCAAAATCAAACTTTAAGCTTTGGAGAAAAATGCTAAGCTACTAACAAGTGTTTTGTTTTTTTTGTGGGGAGGTTATGTCTTATCTAGTGTCACATAGTAAGACAGTATCACTTCTTCTTTCACATATCGCTCCTGTCCATAACCATCATTGTAACAAACCAGTTAAGGGTTTAACCAAGGATTTTGAATGTTCTCTTTGACTAAAGTTCAGACAACCACCCATTTTTTTTTTGTCTGTGGTGTTTTTTTTGTTGGTGGCAACCACAAGACCCTCCTTCTTCCTCCATCTGTAGCACATGCGTCAAAACAAACACCTGATTAGACTTCTACACTCTAACCCGCTTCTTACCACCAATAAACACATTTGAGACACAGTTTGAGATTCAGCTGCAGTTTTGTTGTTGTGGTTACTCTTTGCCTACTTTTGTGTGTTGACTTGGTGTAATCATAATCTTAAGTGGGATTTGCTTTATTGATGCTGCTTGCATTCCACGTGCGTAAAATCAAAGTCGAAACAAACCGTTCAATGCTTTCAAGCTCACTCAAAGATGAAACAGTGAAGTGAGGAAGTTGTTTTGCCCGCTGCCGCGTCACTGCTGATAGCAACAGGAAGAAATAGTGCAGCATTTGTGTGTAACTGCTGTGCTTGATAGTTTCATACACCTCTCTTGCTCCTCTTCATTGGCTCCCAACGTTGGCTTCGGTTCAATGACAAGACACTTCATTCAGGCTTCTTTGCATCTCATTCTTGAACCCTGCTTATAGTCTGTTGGGGTGTGGGGCGTGTGGGGGTGACCAGATGGCCCTCAGTGTGTAGTTGAGAGGAGAAGCATTGGGGACGTGTGTGTGGAAAGGAGTGGTAAGGTGCAGACAAGCTATGGGATGCTGCAGTGTGACCCAGAGGAATACGGGAACTGATGAAGTGGGCCCAGATGAGATCGAACTCCTTGACATCAACAATTCAGGGTAAGAGATTGACTGCCGCATGGTTGTTTTTTTTTGCTCATGCATTTCAGTTGAAAGCCAGGCTCTTGCGTGTGCAGAATATACTTAGTAGCAGAACTTCCTCCTTTCAGCAGAGTGTTAGGTAATGTTTGATAACATTTTGAAAAACGCAAAGGGTTAGTTCACATGTTCATAATCATGTGGATGTTAAAATGTGAAAGTTTGAATTTGTTTTACATATAGGCTATGTATTCTAAGAGTGATGTTGTTGTTTTTTTTGGTAAGAAACCATGTGACAGTTTCAGTTTTAGCCAGTAAGTAATTTATAGAGACCCCCTTTTCAGCGTCAAACCATCCTGCTTGATTCTGTCTGTCTGAAATTGATCTGATGAAACTGTGTGAAACATCTTGAGATTCTTGTGTAAGTTGTCTTATTCCCCTCACAATGATGGTGTTTACCGTGAATGGGCAGCGGACTTGCAGCTAGATCTCATTAGATCCTCTCATACACCAAATGAGGCAGAACTAATGCAACTAGTATAGCTAATTAAAGGAGCCAAGTGTGTTTGAGCAGTCTGGTGTCTTACTCCAGGCTGGAAGCCTCAATCCTCTCATTAGGAGACTGTAGGGATTAGAGTGGGAGTTAATCAGAGCTCATAAGCTTTATGTGGCCAAACTAGCAGAAAAACGGGGATCAGACAACGGCCAATCTGCAGAAATAAACACAGGTTGTTAATATGCAGATCTGCAACTCTGTCAGGGGTGAAAACATGGATTGTTTGGGGTAATTACAATGTTAAATCGGTAATTTTGTGGGTAATGGTCTTGCAATATACCTGTTGAAGTGTCTGTAGGTTCTGAGTGTTGCTTAGAGAGTCAGGCCTATTGAGGGTCAGATGGCGGATGTCTGCTTGTCATTCACCACCCACAGTAAGCTGCTTATGTCTGAGCACTTCCCCAGCAAACAGAATGTGTAAAAGCAGCGGAAATAGAGGGTCTGGGGATGAAATAAGTAACATTCGGGGAACATACAAAGCGTGCAAAAATTCAAAAGATGGCTGCGCACTTGTTTCTCTGACACATAAGGTCAATAGTATGAATCAGACGTGCCCACTCAATCACAGAAAATAGGTTACTTTCATGTTGCTACAGCAGCGAAATTCTCTCCCACTAAATCTATCTTACAGCGCACAACAATTTGCATTGTGTTTCTTAAATCTTCATCCGTTATGCTGCAAGATAAAGTGATTTGACACTGTTTAGCCATCTGCCGTTTCAGGCTCTGGGTCTCTCTGAAAGCAGACTCCAAATTTCCACAAGGAATGGCACAGATGAAGGTCCTAATCGTTGTTCTTCTGTGAGGCACCTGAAGCAGGAGGTAAGCCAGTAAACAGGAAGTTACAATGGGTGTAGCTTTATGTTTCCAAAGAAAGAAAAAAAGATAGAGTAACATGCAGAGAAAACAAAAGAGAAACAACAGTGGCTCTAAAAATGTGTTGGACACGTAAAAATCTATGAATATTTCTAAATTACACCAAAATAATTGCCGGTTGCTTTGTGTAAATGCCACTTTTCTATATTTTATACATAATTGTATAGTTGGGCATTTTATGTTTTGCTTAGGTGCATTAAAGTATCTACTTTTGGTGCACTGTATTCACATAGATTAGATGAATGTAATGTCTGCACTGAATAAGAGTTTTATCAATTTCATCTCCATTTCTGCATCTGTGTCTTGTGCAAGGAACCGGATCCTGTATCTGTGAGGAACAAAACTAAACACAACCATTCACAAGTATGTCTTCATCAGCTTCTAAATGAATAAATAAAATAATCCTCTGTGCATTTGTCAACATTACATGCACTGCATTATAGGGTGATTTTTTTATTTTATTTTGTATTTCTGTTTCTCAGCTTGTGCTTTGGGGCTGGACAAAAAAAGAGCTCCATCACAGGCTGTACACTCATCCAATCAGAGAATGGGAAGGACAGGCAACACACACCTATGGAGACATTATCCACTCATCTTCTGTGTATTTACACAGTGGATACACAAAGGTAACAATTCAACAAAATTGCTTCAGTTCATGTGCCAAACTGCCCTTAACTACACTAAACTATAATAAAGATGTTGATTTGCCTGTATTATGATGTCTGTCCACAGGCTATGAGCGAAAGATATCTGGTTTTATTTTCCTTCCATTTGTTAATCCTCTCTTTGGACAGCGCTAATCATGAATTTATTTATGAGGTAAGACACTTTCTATAAGGAAATATGTAACGACGTGAGCTTCAGTTTAAACTGCCATCTGTGTTTTGTCACAGGGCATTCTTCCTCTCTCTGCCATTGAGGTGCATGTGATCTCACAGCAGGACCCCAGTTCTCCACATATGTTTGAGATTAGAGGTGAGAGCCCCTCTAAAAAAAAAAAACTTAAAAAAACACCACGTTAAATCTCTAAATTAACCCTGATTATGAGAATTTTGAAGTCACAAAAATATTTGACCATGGTACACCTATATTTTTGATATACTCTAGGACCTATGGTGGACTCAAAGATCTTCATTTGTACTAGTGCTGCTGAAACCAGTGCCTGGATGGAGAACATTGAGGAAAGGAGATACAAATCCCTAAGGCAACAGCTGAGCCCGTCCCATAGTGCTCTCTCATACCTGGTACATCTTATTCAGCCTTGTACTGCATACCTGGACTCTTAAAACATGGTCAAATATATTTGTTCCTGAATGAACATTGGTTATGTTTGCCCAAAGAAGTAAAACAGAATTAGGATCTTTCACATCATTGCTCAGACAGTTTACTTCCACTATTCCAGGTGCCATGTGATGAAAACTGGAAGAGGGAGGAGCTCAAAAGGTACTTACTGCGGTCTCCGATCTTGCAATGGGAGGGGACGCCCATTCAGCACATGGGCTATCCGAAATACCTTTCATTGGTGCACATCAGCAACATGTACACACAGGTCAGGCTATAGACTAAAAATAGAGAGTGATGACCATGTAATTCAGGATGGTACTAAACAGGCCTCTTTCAAACAACTGGACCGGCTTTTGCAGGGACCTCAGGAGCGTTTGCTTGTGCTCTTCCCATTTGACCTCCTCATTCTATCTCTCGACTGTCATCATGTTCGTGTGAAATATGAGGTAAGCTAATTTTGCTGACTAAACAACAAGCCATACATAACACTGCATATCAGCATTCTGTATGTCTGCAACTATGAGCCATATAAATGTATTTGGCAGTTAGCACACTCTTTAAATATAAAGGTTCATTTCGCAGTCAAGCGAAATGGTTTCATGGAACCATTGATGCCAATAAAGAACCTTTATTTTTAGGAGTGTAAGTAAATGATGATCCCTGTTTATTTAGAAAGTTAACTCAGTTGATACGTGCTGTTTATATATAGGCTTCTGTTTCTTTAAAAAAAAAAGTAAACGAAGGACTTCTTGCCACCATTGTCGTCATTTGACCAAGTGATTCTACTTTTTAATACAATAAACCAACATTTAATTTAGATTCAAATATAGGACTATTGAATACATCACGGCACTGAGTTGTATTGTTTTATACTGAAGGGTCGTCTGCCACTAAAGAGTATCAAAGCCATGGAAAGATCGGCGCTACCTGGCAGACTGGAGTTTGAACTCACAGGTATGTATCTTTCTAAACAAATATATTACTCTCCTATTCCAACACAACACTTGGACATAACCTCTCAATTGTAAGTAATATAAATAATATTATAGTAATATAAAGTAATATATATTAAGTTTAATATATATCCAATTCCGATGGGTTATGGGAGAGCAATTTAAATGTGCAGCTTTGACTCTGTTTAGGACAGCACATATTGTCACATAGTGGTATATATATATTCTTACATCACACCCTGTGTTTGTGTCTGTGGTAATGGTCTGTACTCTTTTTAAGCACGCATCAGTGCTTTTTATCTGTCATGTCATTTCACTATGACTTAGAACCCAGGAAATACTCTTGCATGAGATCAAACCATTGGGGTTACTTCTTAGTTGTGCTGTTTGCTGGGGTTTTATATATTATCATATATTGGTCTTTCATAAACATTAAGAAAGCCAAAGGTGGATACATTGCATGATTTGAAATCAAGTGATCTGTGGTAGTCATATAGAGATGCTTGTGACTCACCTTCAGAAAATAGTCATGTGATGATAAACACACTCAGACTGGCTTTTCAGTGTTCCTCTTATCGCCTGAATTATTTAAAAAGTGTCATTACACCAAGTTTTAGAAATGACATGTAAATAAACTTGACAACATTATCAGAATCCTTAAAAAATAGCTTTGATTAATGTTGGCCACTTATAGTTCTTCTTCTATGCACTTTTCTCACAGATTTCAAGCCATGTACCAACTTCACACACGTGTGTTTTCTAAACTGTTGTCAGCCTATAATCTTTATGCTGATCTGGAGTGATGTATTTTCCAGGTGAACTGATGGAGCCTCTGCTTGTCTCCTGTATTTACCCTGAGGACTATCAAAGCTGGATCTTCCAGTTACAACAGGCAAGACTGCAGTCTTTGGATTTTAAACTGTTTGCATTAAAGACAAGATAACGATCATTATAGTAAAACTAATTACTTTAGAGTTTACCACACTTTATGAGGTGTAAATGCAGCCTAAACAGTATTGATACAATCAATTTGAATACTTTTTTTCCATCTCCCGCAGCCTGATAAAGAGGCAGATTCATTGCCACATCGCACCCCTCCACCTCTGATACCGAAGAAGCGCAGAAGCTGAGAATGATGACGGATGGGGATTCAAATGTTGTAAACATCATAAATACTTCCATCGTTCATTGTGCCCAATGGAAAAGCTGCTGATGACAAATGAACATTTTACTTTTGCATTTTACTTATAAGTAACACATCTCTTCACTGCTTGTGAGGACAATCTTCAATAGCTAAGAAACTAACAGGTTTAGACATTCTGATCCATTTCAGTACCCTACATATCTGTTTCTGAGGTAGTGAAAAGAAAACAGGCCTTACACATGCACAAATACAGTAAGTACAATGTATAAAATTAATATAAATGGTTATGTGAGATGTAATAAACTGTTTTAATTATGAATTAATTCCAGGGTCTTGTATTTGTGAGCTAAAGAAACTTTACATAAACTGTCAGAATACACATCTTCTACAAAATAGCAATTTAAACAAACATTCAACAGCAACATCTTTAAAACTACCCACAATGTGGAATCTCTTGAAAACAAAAGATTAGGAATTATGTCAGAAGACCCGCCAGGGCTAAATTTTGTGGATTAAGTTAATAAAACCAGTTAATGAAATAAAAAGGGTCAGGAAAATATGTAGGCCTATCAGACACTGAACTACTATGCATATTAAACCACTAGGATGTCTCCATCTTCATCAAAGTAAATGGTTATATAAAAATAGTGTCAAACTAACGTGGGTTCTCAATCCAGTCGTTGTATGATTGGTCAAGCCTAGTGAGTGTTGTTGCAGATTACTGTCAGCAGAGGGCAGTGTGTTAAATGTCTACAAACAGTCAAGACGGCAGAGGAAAATATACAACACCATATCACATGACACATCCCAGGGTATACAACATGGATGTAAATCAGTTCTGTGCTGCTTTAGGATTCTAAATGTTTCAGGCATTTTTTTTTCTTTTTGAATAGCCTATAGGCCTACAATATACAATTAACAATTATCCATTGTCACAATAAATCTTTAAGTCTTCAAGCCTGCACATCACCTAGCGAGACACTGAGTCAAGAACAGAGGTAGGCTACAACTTCAGGATCGCCCCAGGCCAGACTTTAACTTTCATTCTTTTGATTTCCAGCCACAATTTGTACCCACTCCAGACATAGCAGTATGCCTGTTTGGCAACACTCCAGAGCTGTCATACTTCAAAAAAACATATTCAAATTAAAAACAGTGCACATGCAATATGCCAGACTTGAAATATGTTTATCATGCAATTCTGGTGTGATCCTTTAGCCACACCAGCTGGCTACACAGTAATTTAAAGACTGCAGAGATGGTCAGCTCTATGTCATGTATCCGCAGTATAGCAATGCAAATTATGACATTTAATTTCGATATGCTGATATTTTGGGGTAGATTTAGCCCTGTTTTCCACTGGCACTGACTTTCTTGTGGTTTTATTTTTAAAAATGCCGCATAATACTCAAAAATCCATTCAAAAACCTTTTTTGTGGTTAGGTCTGAAGATTATCTAGAAACATGTAGGGATTTGAGACTTTAGAGACACTGGAGACTTTGTTGAAGATTGAATAATGAATTGATAAGTATATATATTCAAGATGGCAGGAAATCTAAAGGGAAGAGATTCAAATCAGTGAGCATAAGGCAGGAAATCATAATGGACAACCTTTTTATGTATATATATATAATATGAAGTTGACATCTTTTCTTCTGGCTGGTCTGAGTGAAAAATATGCCACCTGTGCTTGATCCCCTAAATTTTTTAGATGCATCTTCTTGATCTCATTGTCATCAATTCACCTGTGCTTTTTAGAGCTCCGATCTGCCTGCAAACAATCAACAACCTACAAAAAAAGTCTTTCCCAAAAAACATTTCTTTTTCGATAATCTGTTTCACTCGGATGTACAGTCTTCGCAATATAAGAAAAGATCGATCACTGTCATTTCATAAAAATACTGTATGTGAACATTACTAATGCAGTTATTCCATAAACAATAACGTTACCATAATACTTGTGAAATTGAACAAAGAATGTATAACCTATAAGCAGTCTTGACTCCATCATTGTGTGCTTAAACTTAAGTCAATTGCTAAAGAAATTGCTAAAGAGGCTATACAGATACTGTAGCTAATTATTGTTGCAAACCCAAAGCAGAAGTAATCTGCATGGATGCATTTTGTACAGCACATTCTATAAAATGGATAGGAAATGTTTCACTGAGATAAATGGCTTTAATTAGAAATGCATTCCTGGGCCTCTGCAGTCCGTCTCTTATCTGTCTCTAACTGCCGCTTCTTTTCTGCAGCTTTTCACCTCTGATTTACAGCAGTTGGAAACCATTCAAGGTTCTCGGAACAGCTGCGACAAAGAAACTTTTCTGTTTACCTGCTACCCAGCTGCTTTATTGCCCCATGGGATATGAAGTGAGCCTGGAATGAAACTGAAGTTTATGAGACGTGCTTTGTTGTAGTTGTGAGCATACGTGGCTGGGAATAAAGGTTAACTTTACAGACAACCTAAAACCTCTTTTTTTTTTTTGGTCTCAGCAGACACTTGAGACACTTTCAGTTAGAATATATGCATTTATTTTTTTATTTACAAAGTTCCCTTAAAGGATTATTTTTCCAATGTGATTTAACATTCTCAGGAAATCAGTACTCCACAAAGAAATTGGCCCAAAAAAATCTGCGTTACCAAACCAACAAATTCACAAGCAAACAGCAGAATCACTGACATAAATAATGGTCATAATTTGACTACAATTCCTGTTATTACACCAATACTATTAAGTAAATGATCATCTACAGAAGACTAGCGGCATAAAGTAATATTTACAAACGTTGCAACAGCAATATTATTCAAAAAGTCCACAATTTGGTTTCAATGTTTCACTAGTAAAAGCAAGCATTTAGCTTTACCGTGTGTCTGTTCAGTGAATCAGCTAACATCAAGAAATCTCACTTTATTAGACTATCTGAGAGTGAGAGTGAAATGCCACCTAAAACTAACCCATTTAAATTGGATCTTGTAATTTTGCTAAACATTTTAACAGCTGATATTATCCAGATTTTGTGCATCCACATGGTGAGCCTGGGACAGCTATGTTTTAAGTCTGTATGTGGGCTGTCAGAAAGTGCAGCACCATATGCTCCGGGCCATCGCAAACAGGGCGAATGGTGGTGGTGATGATTCTAGGGGCCCCTGGCTTTAGGGGCCCCCTGTGATTTCAACCGAGGGGTTAAAAATCTTGAAATACAAGCTTTAAGTTAAACAATGTCCCGTACTTCAAGGTCTCAGAGAGTCTCTCCCTCTAATTTTTGTGAGACACACTTAATGCGAATGTTTTCACGGAGGTTTCGCAAACGAGCACTGCGGCTTGTGATCTCCTCCACGTAAGATTTGGGGAACCAGCCCCTCTCTCCATCCGACAACCGAATCCCCTCTACCCACCCTGTGAAGTGAAAACATTATTATTTCATTTATCTCTTCTGCAGTCCTCCCACTTCTCTTCTTCAAAGGGAAAAATGGAGTATAGCCAGGACAAGGGAAATTCTTTTCCATACCATCACTTGTAATTGTTACAGCTTGAAGGATGTCTGCCTTCTCCAGCGTTAACTCATCATGTTCCTGTGACTGGTAGCTCTTGATGCACTGAACTTGAGATAGATCTGTACAGACACATGCAGAGAAACATTACAGCGATACTCCATCCAAAAATACAAAATATTGAATCATTTACTTGCCTTCATGCTGTCTCGCATGTATATAACTTACTTTCTTCTGTGGAACGCAAACAAAGATTTTTAGAAAGTTCATCTGAGAAAATTGTAATTGTTGGGCGGAGTATCCCTTAAATGATTTGAATGCAAACGTAAGCCTTCAGCACCATAAGGCAGATTTTCATCGTATGTTCCATCTAAAGAAGCTTCAAAAATACCTAATTTTTTGTTTAACAGTTAGACATATGGTCTTGCAGGCTTTAAAAGACATGAGGGTGAGTAAATGATGAGATCATTTCCATTTTTGGGTGAACTATGCCTTTTAGGAGTTTTATTTGAGGCACTCAGTTTACATGTAAACAAGATATTCTTGAGCAGAACTGTATATTCCACTTTGTTTTAATGTTGTGTCAGTGAAATAGCTGATGACTTTATATGTCAGGCAAAACAGCCCTTTTTATTATCATCATAAAGTGTCTGGACTATCTGGTACACACTGCGGCTTAACATGGCCATGATCCACCAAATGCAACCAGCCACACTTCATTTTATAACATGCCATTTAGATAACAGTGTTACATCTTAAATGTAGTTAAATCTAAATTGCATGACAAGAGTAAGACAAAAGAAATTACACACCATCATTCTCATTGGTCTGCTCAATGGCTGCCTTCGGGTCTGAGGGAAACATGGCTGTGATCCACCTCTGTTTGCTGCTCCTACATATAAAACAAAATGTTCTTTACTTTCGTTTCATGCATCCTGTGGGAATATATTTCCTGGTGTGGCTCATTTTCTAGGAACACTCAGATCTATTTGTCAGTGACAGGATTTTGGATGTTAATTATGTGAATATCCTCACTCTGTGGGTGACTTGAGCAGAATCTGGTGTTTTAGCTGTTGCCCCTCACATAACTGCAGGTAGAATATGAATCCTGAGATTCCCTGAAGTTTCTGGCTTAGATCTTTTACCTTGAGGTCTTCAATCTTTGCATGTACAAACACCATGAACTTCCATGAGCTGTGACAGGAAAGAGAAGGGACACATTTCGTAGCAGACTTATTTGATTTAAGCAAAACCATTTGAAAACCCTGTGTAAATGGTATATTACATTGGACATTGGTCTACCATCGACATTAGACTTACTCTTTCCTCCGGGACAGCAGAAGACAGTCATTAAACAGGTGAAGATAACAGGACGAGTGGTGAGTTTAAACTTAGACCCAGATATACTCAAGTTCTGTGTGTCCACTTCAAGAAGTTCACCATGTTTGACCAGCCAACGAGACTGAGAGATGAGAGGGAAAATCTAAAATAAAATAAAAAGAATTGTGAAGAATACAAATTAATTTTGTATATTTTTGATAATTATTATTGTAGGTTAAAAATGTAGACTCTCAAATTGAGATTCACCTTTCAATTACACACTTCACTTAATGGTCCCCTATGGCCATGTCTTATTTGGCCCTTCAAAAATTGCTGTATAACACTCCTGCCTGATATAAGTGTAGGTGAAAGTGACATGTGAAGGCCAAGTATGGTAACCCAAAGAATTTGTCCTCTGCATTTAACCCATCCAAGTTAGGGCACACACATTAGGAGTAGTGAGTAGTGAACACACACACACACACACACACACACACACACACACACACACACACACACACACACACACACACACACACACACTGCATACCGTGGACACACATTTGGGCAGCCATTTTTGCTGTGGTGTCCGGGGAGCAATGGTGCCTTGCTCAAGGGCAAAGTCATTTCCTGCCGATATTGAGAATCAAACCCGCAACCTTCGGGTTAACAGTCTGACTCTTTATTAGGCCATGACTGCCCTAACACCCCTGCATGATATATTATGCATATCTACTTAAACATAACAATAAATACTTGATGTAATACCTTGCCCTCAAAGTGAATTTTCTTGTTTAGATGAATTAGTTCTTCCATCCTCTTCATGGACTGCACACTGGAGTTACATTCCTTTATTATCTAGTGCAGCAGATCACATTTAGTTTTCATTTCATGATTTTTAAAACATTGTTTGTGACAATTATAAATTATTCTCCTACTTTACTCACCTTTTTGAGTTCATTAAGTGCTTTGGTGGCAGTGTCCTCATCTCGTGATCCAGGAGTTGTTCTCTTTAGGATGTTCTATAAATTGACAAGGTTGATAACCACAAGACAATTTAACTGATGAATTTTGTAAGCCTGGTTCTAAAGCTTGATGATAGCTTTCAACTTATAAGATAACATTAGAAAAGATAGAGATTGTGCACTGTCCATGATGGAATACCTCCACTAGCATTTTGAGTCGTGTGATCCTTTGAAAAGGAAGATAAGGAATGATGTAAGAGGCAGCCTCTGGCATATTGGGTCCTCTTCCAGGCGAGCAAGGATTCCAGGGAAACGAGGATTATCTTGCCTAAGAAAACACCACAACGCAAATGTATGAACCTCTTAAACAGGGCAATAATTGCAACATGCAGATTATTATGCTTGTTAAAGAACTGTTTACAGTAGCCGTTGATAGGTCTGTTCCTGATAAGCTTGATTGGTGACATAAGGCAGATAAACCCTCCGCAGTGCAGGACAGTGGCCAAAGACAATGTCACACACGTCAAAACGCAAAATGTCCCCTTCTAACCTATGCTCTAGATCTTGAAGAAACCTATGGACATAGGGATAATTGAAAGGAGACAGAGACAAAAACAGGGATGTCAACTGTGCACATCTCAGCAGAAGGCTAACTCTTTCAAAAACAGCAAAAATTGTAGAACTCTTCATTTTTATTCACCTCTCACTGACTTCCTTCACATCAGGCAGTTTGGAAAAGAGCCACTGCCTCTCCTGCATCCCAAGACTCTCACAAAGCTCAGGAGACATCATAAAATGGTCAACTGCAATAGACAAGCTGCGTATGTATGAGGCCTCTGATGTCACTAACTCAAACTTGGCCTGAAAAGTCAAGAAAACAATTAATTATTTCTTTTTCAGCAAAACTTGCTGGTTGATAAAAAAAACAGACTTTCTGAATGGAGTCACCTCCTGCAGTTTACGCTCTTCATTGCTGAAGTTGTCAAGTTGTCCACTGGACCGAACATCAGGAATATCCTGCCAAAGAGAAAAGGCGGAGCCTCGTGATGAGCAGAACGAGCTGGATGGCGAGAGGTTGCCTGGGGACACAGAGTCCCCTCTTTCTTCATCAGTTCCTGGCTCTGCCCCCTGCTGCCTCTGAATCTCTCTGTTGATAGCAACATCACTGTATTCCTGATACAAAATCACTGAGAGAGAGGAAGAGAAAAATGGTAAATGATACTAAAATATAATAAATCAAAAAAATGTACATACATACATATATATATATATATATATCAAATTACAGATTTATTTATTTATTGGTCTTACAGTTCGGCAAGTATCGTGATAGACGTTTAGAGCTACTGGGAGGACTGCCTCCATCCTCATCAATGGAAACCTTTCTCATCCTGTGAAAAAAACAGTACAAAATATGTTAAAACCGAATATGTTATATTCTACTCACTACATTGTTCTCTGTGGGTACTAGCTGAGTTTTAGAGCCACCTTTGCTTCGAACTCCTCCTGTGCAGTGGCAGATTACAGTCAGCAGAGGGCAGTGGTGGTGCAGACCCCACCAGACTATGTGGTGCAGTGTCACTTGATCCCCCTGAGAAGCAACGTCTGGAGTTGGGTTTGTCTACAACAGACAAGGGAGGGAGAAGGTATACAAAAGGGATAGAGCTGAAAATATAGCACTGAACTGTCATAATGACATCACAGCACAAGACTTTCACAATAAAGTCTTTCATTAAGCTAATCAGTACTGATGAGTCACTTACAGTCTGAGCTGAGGTTTCCAGACAGGTGGCGGTCCCGGGAGGCCACACGAGCAGAAAGAGACTTGCCCAGCTTAAGGGTAAAAGAGTTTTTCCTCTGGGAGAGTTGCAGGCGGGAGATGAGCTCAGAGGCAGAAAAGCGCCGGCGCTCATTGTCTGCTGAACGAGAATGGGACAGAGGTAGTGAGGTCCCACTGTTGAGGGCAGGGCCTTCCAGGGCTCTGCAGTCTTCTAGGCCCAACCTCTGCCTCCCCCCATCATTTACTCCCCCCTCTGATATGGCAACCTCTTGAGGGATATCTAAGAATGGTTTTGGAGAGGACGGTCTGGCAAGAAGAGAGAGGTCCTCATCTACCCCTGGGAGCGGGCTGGAACTTTGGGATGTAGGGATAGTAGAGCCCACCATGCCAAGCCCTCCTTCTACGAACGATTCAAAGGATGTTGGGAGCAGGTAATCACACTCCACACCTGGGCTGCTGAGAGACTCATCACTCAGAGTGTCTGGAGAGTACACCCTCATCCTACGCCCTATTAGCAACAAGGAACATGATAAAAGGTACTTGTTACATTCACCTGTAGTTTTAACAGACACAATCACTTTAACACAGTAGTACATAAACTTGTGCTCATTGGCCTGTCAATTGAACCGATTTTGGACAGCTCCTTAAACACATTTTATTCAACTCATCAACTCATTAGTAGAGACTCCAACATCCAAAATGTGTATGTTTTGAGAAGCCTCCAGGGACAGGCTTGGGAACCACTGCTGTAGTGTATTAAAACATCTGACAGGACATTAGTATGCTTTTAAGGATTGCACTAAGAAGAATCATCTATCCAAAAGCTCCCATACAGTTTCAAGAGTGGTGAAAAACTGTGCACTGTGACAAACTATTTATTGTTTAAAACAGGAATGTAGGGCTAATGTGTAAAGACTTAGTTAAGTGAGAGTGGCACTTACTTATGGACTTCTCTTTTATGGATCCCAAAGAGGTGCGTCTTTGAGGGCGAAATGGGTCCAGGCTTTGGAACTCTAAGGGGGAAGAGGGGGAGCTCTGCTGCTGAGACTCAAAAGAGTTCCTGTCCCCAGGTGTATATGAGGATAGAGGCAGAAACAAGTCTCGAGAGCAGAGACCCTTAAATTCTGGTTCAGGGTTTTCATAAACTGTCTCAGGTAAGACAGGTGTCCACGTCTGATCCTGAACCACTTCCACATTATTGCTATCCTGGGTCAAATAATTGTCCAGTGTTGTGTCTGTACTCCCATTCTTGGCAAAGTCAGATGGACTGCTTCCATTGCATCTGACAGGCTTGGAGCAAAGAGAGGAACTACAGTTTTCCGGTGTGTGTGATTGGAAACCATTAACGCTTGGCTGTTGAAGGTCAATGAAGGCCAATGTCTCTTGCTGACACACCGCAATGTGCTGATGCTGTCGCAGGAGAGGCCTACCTTCCCGAGAGTCACTCAGAGCCTGGGCCTCAACTGAGCCTGGGAACCACATGTCAGAGCTCTCGCCTCTGCAATGGAACGCTTGGAGGTGAGGCTGGAAATCAAGAAGAGCAGAGAATCCATAGCCAGGGAGCATGGCTCAGGAGGGACATGGGTACTGCAAAGCAATTGGGAAACAAAAACAGACAGAAATAATGTAAGATATTATAACTTATGTACCCACATAAACATTGTTCTGAGAGATGCTGCATTTCCAAATTTCAGCACAAAGGAATAGATCCCTCTGGCCAATGTTTTTGTTGTGCCAGCACAGATTTATGCACAGTAAAGCTTGGCTCATCTCAAGAGTTCTTAATGGATTTGGTGATCCACTGGGTAAAGTTAAGTCTCGCTGAACAGTCTCTGCTCTCCCCCCGTGGCAGATTTGGCTCAGTCGCTGCCGATGCGTCTTCCTGTTCTAATTAAAGAGCGCAGCATGCAGCCCTACACCCCTATACTTATCTACATCATTTACAGCTGGATCCCTTACTCGAAACGACATCTTCATGCAGAGGCTGCACTACAGAAGCAAATTTCAGTCACATGAGGACACTCCGAATTCTCAAACTATGATAATGGGCAAGTGTCTAGTCTTGCTAGCAGCTTATACCTGAGATGGAATGCTTCACAAAAAAGAACCTGACTGATAATGTCATCTTGGAAGAGTTTTTTTTTTTTTTTTTTTGGTGCATATTTCCCATGTTTCCAAACAGCTTTCCATTTACCTAAACAAATCTGGGTCATGGGAGAAGCAATGCTTATTAGTATTCAGTGTCTTGCCCTGAGGGACAGTCAAGCCTAAGATAGCTTGAGCTATGACATTTCCTGGGCTATTAAAGCAATGAAGCCTCAGCAAACTGTCAGTGCTGATGACCCACATCTGCCTTAATCACTGACCCGTGAAATAAAAAGAGATGTTTTCTAAACTTGGAGATGAAATCCACCTAAAGATGCTAGTTGGGTTGCCTTAGGTGTCTTAAACTCTACCTTGCATGCAATTTAGGTGTCTGTATGTCATGAACCAGAAAATAAAAGGTAAAACTTAAACTGAATAAATCATTGTTTATTGTAATAGTTTCAAAAATACCTATTGCAAATCTTTGCACATTTTCTGAGAGGAAACAAAGTTTTATAGGTCTCCCCCATCTCAGTTTCTCTTTTAAAGCTGAATGTACACACAGCTAAATCCAACTGCATGAATTTAACATGATCCACAAGCAAACATACTCTCTATCACACACACACACACACACACACACACAACACACACACACACACCACACACACACACACAACACACACACACACACACACACACACACACACACACACACACACACACACACACACACACACACACACACACACACACACACACACAACACACACACACCACAACACACACAATATAATATGACCCTCTCTCTTGAAAAAAACTATATGCACATCTGCACCAACATTGCACGACTAAACCCCAAAACACACTGCACAAATGGTTACCTGTTCCCTGTACTCTAAACAAAGGTTCCTTTATTTCCCCAGATGCAGAATGTTATTAGTAGCACAGGAGATGTGAGATTAGCACAGAGAAATAAAAGTCAGTTGGTATTCTCAGTTTGTCTTATAATCAACATAATAACCTTCTCATCCTCTGAAATTACATTTCCTTTTTGTTCATGTCACGGCTGTGTGTGCTATTAGATAATGAAAGCAATTGCCAAATAGCTATTCAGGCAATGTTTTAGCAAACTCACATTTACATCTGCACAACAGTTTTTCTTGTTGAATATCCTGTCATTTGTAAAAAGGGAAAATTGTGGAAGCAAAACTTAGAGCTGTTGTAAATAATTGTTTTAACAATTTACTGTGCTACACAAATTAAATGTATTGTAAAAATAGCTACATCACTTTGTAATGCTATAAAGCAAATTCAATAATACAGTACACTACAGTTCATTACCATATATCTATTCCATACATTCAATTTGATGTCTTGCCCATTTTACAATTCTCAGTAATGGTAATATCCACCATGTAATTTTCCATGTTCTCAACATGTTATTTCCTTATGTTTTGGTCTTTGTTGTATACATTCTCCCTGTAATTTTGGAGGCTTCCTGTAAGTCAGGGCGTCAACAAAGTAAATGAATTGAAAACGGCCATCTTCTTCATTGTTGCTATGATTAACGAACCCAATGCTGCAAAAGCCCATGCAGACTGTTAAGAACCACATGAATCCACAAATATATTCAGCAATGTCAACAATAACAATTGATATTAGGACTAATAGTTTGCATTTGAAATAAATCAAAAAGAATTTTCATAGCATATAGCTATCACTAAATCGAGTTAAATCCATTCTGTTAAAAATATATACATTTTTATAAATGACTGTACATACATTTTACAAAAGTTTTAAAAGTCAGAATGAAAACACCAAACAATTCAACAAATCCCCCCCCCCCCCCCCCCCCCCTCCTCTATTAATTTCTAGAATTTTTTGCTTGTTTGAGCACAGGGTCTAACAGTGGGTGTGATAGCTTCTGTTTGTATGTTATATTGCTCTGAAGCAGGCTGACACTGCTGGTCTAATTGATCCAGGTGCATCATGGCATCTTCTTCACACTCAAACTCTGCTCATTTCAGCTGTTGCAACTTGATGGCAAGATGCATGGTAACAAATAAAGATAGACATTATTTGTCAAAGATTAAGATTAAATGATAGATCAATGAAAACATATCTGTCATTATTTACTCACCCTTGTTGTTCATTGTCGTTCCTGAATGTTTTGATGATGAACCTCAGATGAATGGAAAAGTTTTATATTTTTTATTATTCAGAAAGTCTCCTTTTATGGCAAATAACAGCATACAGAACATGGGTGTGAGTAAATATTGACAGAATTTTCATTTTTAAGTGAACTATTTCTATAATAGTTTCCTGCCGTGAAGTGACCTTAAACTCAAATGGTATGGTGGTCTACCTTACTCTTAAAACTAGACAGAGTTGTAAACTAGAGTTGCTTTTTAAAAAAAAAAAAATTATAATAATAATAATAATAATAATGTTTGATGTGTTCAATCTTTCCTTTATATAATAATGGATGGCATTATAATGGACACCTCATGTATTCTAGAACAAAAGATGCAAATTCAAATTCATTGTATAGTAGCATTTAAATTCTGGTGGGGTGAGAGGACATCTGGAGGAGAAAAACACTTCTTTGTTTGTGTTTGGTGTGGGGCCTGATCCCCCAAAGTGCTTGAGGCCTTCCTCCACCTACTCCATCAAGACAGACAGCGAAATCCCTTTTCACATTCATTTACAAAGCATTGACATTGCCCTCAACCATCTCAACACCAACACAACAGAGAGAGAGCAAGAGAGAAGCCCATAAGTGTAACAATACCTGGTTTAAGGTATTACTCTAGCAAGCCGAGCTTGTTCAGACCACCTTGAACCCCACGGTCTCATCTTAAAGAAACCACACCTTTAGGACATCTGTGCACTCACCTTCTTTCAACTTTAACACCTTCCATATCGGACACACCCTGTCAAACAGGAGCGATATGCACACAAGCAATAGTACTGAGTGTGGAAACAAAGCACTATCATCACATGCTGCAGTTCGGTAGAGTACAGATGATTTTAAGTTTTTTTCACGCAGTATTCAAAGCACTATATTTAGTTTATTGTATTTTTAAGCAGGAACCACATCACTTCACACTAACCGAAGTCTACTTATGTTTGGATTATAAAAACTTATTTAAAAGCACTAATATTTTTAGTGACAGACTAAAGAAGTTTAATTGCAGACAGTTGCGCTGTTTATTGTGTTAAGCATAATGATCATTTAATAATAAATTCCTGTAAAGAGCCTATTGCTACTTATATTATTTTCTAAGCATTAACAAAAATCTTCAAGAAAATCTCCTAAGTAAAAGTGCTTAATGTCAAGTAAAATCAAAATTGACCTTAAAGGTGCATTGCGCAACATTTCATGTTAAAAATACCCGTTTTTTAACCCATACATGCGAAAACAATTGCCTGATGGGCTGAATGAGCCCTTCTCTGATCACTGAGATTGCCTCTATAGTCCTGTACAGTAAAATAAATAAGAGGGATTCGGGCTCGAATCTGCGACTGGGCGTGACGTCATGCGCGTTCCCGCTCACCAGGCGATGTCTCGGAGGTTTGTTATTATGAGCCGCCATTCTCCGTATCAGCGAAGACAACTCGAGGGACAAAACTTTAGTCAACTTTCCACAAAAGTAGAAGTTGGATTCAAAGAGACCGGCTTGTAGTTCATTCCAAACCCCAAAGCAAACTCCACGTAAGACAAAGAAAAGAAAACTTTTGTCTAGTTATTGACCAAAAGGGCCAAATTGGAGTCAGGCGTCGGAATAAGACGAGACGAGAGTCAGCATCGGGAAGGCTTTAAACAAATGGATAGATCTCCGGTCTGCTCTAGGGCTCAAACTGGATCCTCAGTTGGCTGTTTTCTTGATAAAACGGTAAGATATACCCCAGTCTCTAATGTCTGATGCGGCAAATCTATGACAACAAATGACGATGCGTAAAATGTGTAATGCTTTAGCCTAAGCTAGATAAATGCACAATCAGAATTGATTTGACTAACGTTACCATTGTCAGGGAACAGGTTCATAAACTAGGAATTGTCTTCGGAAGAATAGTACAACATGAAACATAAAACATGTCCCATAAAAGATGCTAACTATGTTTTTGTGTATGGCAATGGCCTACCGGTAGCCTTGTGTCCTTTGCCTGCGCTCTGCTCTTCTATCTTCTTCCATCATATTACTTTAGACTTTCCACCATAGTCTTTAAACGCCGCCGTTCGTACTCCGTTATTAAGGTCCCGGTAGGCAGAACGGGAACATTGTGCTAGCCTCCTCCATGCTGGTTTGTTGTTGTTGTATGTGGCGCCGCCGCCGCCGTGCTCGCGTCACTCCCTTTACTCATCGGTTCTGGCCACTGGCCAGTGCGACCGCAAACAGCAAAACCGAGTTTGGGGGAGTGTAGTTCTTAGAAACGTTTAGAAGTGGACAGTTCCTATAACTAAGTTCCTATAACTACTTGTTATGAAAGCGGATATAGTGCCATTTGATTGTTTATTACCTTGAGACATGAGTGTACTTTGTTATGGTATGATTATTATTTTAAGCTTTTACAAATTAATAACTTATATTGTTCATGAACGTGTTTCCATAATAATACAATCATAAGTGGATACAGTAAACGCATAAAACAGTTCAACATGGAGATAGATGGAAACAAAAACCGAAGTTTTCTTTTACCCCCGTTTTCCCCTCACACATAAGTGTGTAATTTACTCAAATGCCTTTCCTTTCATATATGTAAAATGACTTGCAGATTTATAACTTTATAACCTCTGAAGACATTATGACTGTAAACAAAAGATTTGTGCGGCTGATGCTCCTTTGGTTATGAACAGCTCGTGCTCGTGCAAGCGTGCGTGTGCTCCATGAGCGTGCACACCTCTGGTTGCAGTTTCGCTTGTCGCCAGAGGGGGTGTAGTTCTGCAAAAACTCAGAGACCTGCGTTATGCACTTTTAATAACTTTATTAATCAGTTTCTCATTGCATGTTATTCCAAAGAAAAAAATAGTTTGTCTTCACGGTCTTTAATCAAAACATAACTTACTCTTCTTCCGAAATGATTTTGATTGTCCGTCGACGTCACTTGCTGGTAATGTTAAACAATAGCCAAATAGCTACAACAATATGTCGTACCGTCTCAATTCTGGTGTGTCCAATCAATTCCCAATGGGTTAAAATCAAGCCCCACCCTACATTTTACACTTAGAAATACATCAGATTATGAAAGTTAAATGGGTTGCGAACATCTCTTTGTCAGTCACAGTATCATGATGATTGACTACTATATTTGCATCACTGCACTCAGTAGTCCTGCTGATGTTTCCCAAATTTATACAGCTCAATCAGATCTTTACTGTGCTGCTAAATGTGTGTCCCATTGCCACGATGACCTACTTTCACCATTCCATTCACGTCACACTCAACTTCCTGTTTTCTTTCAGTCGGCGCTCCCCAGCCCCCTCAGCCCCCCCCCCCCCCCCCCCCCCTCTGCTTTATTATATGGACAGGTAAAGACTAGTCACTCGAAGCAGCTTGTTTTGAAATGTGATCTGTACACTGCATACACATTGAGACTGACCATGCATGCAGGAGACGACAATAAAAGGTTTGTGACATTGTAACATGCAGACGTAATCATTTTAATCTATAAAGGGTCTATCGTTTTTTTATTTGACTGCTGGTATTCCTCAAGTTTTTCTCTGAGAGACTGCATTCAGGTCAATACATCAAATAAAAACACAAATGATTTTATTCACAATAGGTCCAATCCAACTGAGCGCCTGAAAAAGCCTGCAGGCTGTGTAGCTTAACAGGTGTGCATAGAGCGAAGCCAGAGAAAGGCCTTTTACACATACCTGTAGGGCTTGGCTTTTTCAGGATCACTTTTCATAGACAAACACAAACATGTGCAGCACACACAAAAACAAAACTAAAACACTGACATACATTTGTGCAAGCATATTTAATGTACTACAAAAAAAAAATGTCAAGATATCCACGCATCTTAATTTAATAGGCTTTTTTTCTGTTATAGATGCCGTTTCTTGCGTTTTTAAACCATAAACTTCTGAAAGTTCCTTCAAACGGTGCTGGTGCCTTCCAACACACTACAACAATCACACTAACCAGTTTCTTCAATAGTTTAAGTCTTGAAATCCAAGGACTGTTTGTGAAGGCAAAATGAGGACACAATAAAAATGGTTAACCATTAAGCCTTTTGTGAGCCGAAGAAAAGCAAGTTCATTATCATGGCCGACCCCCACTCCCAATAAAGATCTGACACTTTCCACATTCCCCAAATAACTGCGCTTCTGTCATTCCACTTAAATTGCCCAGTAAGCTGTACCCGAGAACAAACAAAGAGTCTCGTCTGTCTGAGCTCACGCAACAAGAACAGGCCTTATTTGTGTGGCTGCATCCTATCTGTGCTGACCATTGGGGGAGGCACTAATAGCGTGCAGTCACACAAACAAGGTCTGTTCTTATTGCTCCCCAAACCTCTTCCTTCACCATCTGTTCATTCTGCAGGTGAGCTCTGCTGGGGTTTTTTTTAGCCCTTACAAGCCCTTTAAGGCCAGTAAGACTAACAGTTGAGTGAAGGGGCTTTAGATACCCATTCCACCCCGAGTGGCCCTGTTGACCTGAATTCGACAAGCTAAATGAGGGGTAAGTGAGGAGAGAACGTTTTTGCATGCAAAGAGTGGGGACGGAATATTACTGGGTGTGGCATGGCGTCCTTTTTCCCCAGACTGCAGCTCTAGTACATGTAGGTGCAGATACAGAATCAGCCTGTTGCCTCCAACTGACAGGTGATGTGGCAGGTGCTCCTTACGCAGGACAAACGATGGCAGGGAGGGAGGGAGGGAGAGAGGAGTTACAGTTTGCTGGGTAAATCAGTGTCACGCAATGATATGCATTACACTAAAGTCAAACGATACAAATAACCATTTCTGATCACAAAAAGTTGTGTGGTTGTACCATGGTTATTGTGGAAACTATGGTACCGAATGATTAGCATAAATATATAACACAGCATGTAGGTCAATGGCATAAAAGAGGAAAAATATCTCTAAGCATGTCATGCGATATAACCATCCTGAAAAAAGTAATATTACCATATAAACATATTTTCCTCACACCTTGATAACATGTAAGTGTATAAATCTTAATCATTATTTTGACTATATTTACTTTTTTCAGGTAATTTTTTTTGTTTAAAAAAGTTCTGCATGCTGATTCACACCACATGACTTTAATTTGGACATTTTTAATAATAATAATAATAATATATTTTAAGTTAACATCATAAAAATAATACTAATAATATTTTAACAAACACACATATTAATAAAGAAGCATAGAATTTTATAAAACATTTTTAAAAATATATTTAAAAATAAATCTAAGAAATACTTTTAAAAGATTATACCACCTAGTAAGAGTATAACTACCTAAGATTTTATTTTCAGGAATTTCTTTCTTTTAATGAGGCTTTTTTTCTTCAATATGATTCTCAGAGAATATCACCCTGATGCTTTTTTTCCCATTTATATCCTAAAAAACATCTAAATAAAATTTTCACTCAGAAATTAAAAACATGCTTATAATAGAGGTATATTCAAGTCATTATATGTATAAATAGCAATTTTTATTGTTATGGTTAATGGTTTTAATTTTTTTTAATGAATTAATGACAAAAAAAATTCATGTTTTGTCATTTACACTAAAGCGTGAGAAAAACAGCATATTTCCCTGGTACACATACCAGTATTGTTACTAAACATCCTGTGCCATCTATTGCCCCCCTCCAATCTGTTCTTATCTCTACCAGCATATGAGCAATCCAAACCTGCTGAGAACTATGAGAATGCATTGAGTCATACAAAAAACACACAGACTGGCACGGCCGAGCTGGAGGAGCGGCAAGCCGCGGGTTACGATAGACATTCCAAGGGTCTGGCCGCCCCCACTGTCTCTCTGATGTTCATATCTGTTCATAACATGTTGACTAAAGCAAAGCACCATCAAACCACACCCTGTGGGATCCATCCATGCTCAATTATACATCCTAAAAGCTTACAAAATTCAATGTCTTAATGGGTCTCAATAGATGTCAGTGGAGAATAGGGAAGAGTTTCACAGACAATTCATCTGGTACACAAGGTCCATCCAGTCTGAGTGCATGAAAAAAAAAATCACTCGATCTCACTCCATTCAAAAAAGACCCATATTTGTATGGGATAATCACTCTCAATACTAAAAGGATATCTCTTACACATCCAATGATATGATGCAGCATATGCAGACAATGGTTTCTGAAGCTTTACAGGATGAGGAAGAATAAGGCAGGGAGATTTTATTGTGACTTGATACTTTTTTGTTTACCCCACATGGCATTCACTCATGATCCATCTTAAAATGATCTCAGTTTCCAGGCAAATTACCTAAAATCTGATGTTATAAAGACAGTTTAAGCTGCAAGGTTTCTGCCGTTCAATTATTTTGTCTGGGCAGTCAGGATAATTTATGTTCCCGCACAGCAGTGTAGAGGAGAACGTAAAGCCTTCCATCAGACAGGTGCTAAGTCATAAAGAGGACGTCACACCCTCCCTCTCAGAAAGAAAAGAAAACACTTTACAAAACACATGCTCCACACATGGCATAAAACAATCAGTGTTGAAGAAAACTTAGACAAAATATTAGAAATGATGCCTTCCTTGGCATTGACAAGTTTAATAGAAATATTTTTCAAAAACTATACTATTATATTAGTAATACCAGAATAACACTATATTTTTTTGATATTCAAAAGAAGTAACTACAAATAAAATAATTGTTTTTTCTTCAAAGTTTTAAACTTCTGTCTCTATTAAACTTATGTCTCATCTAGCGTTTCAGAAAAGATCTCATCAATGCACATATTTGACTAGAAAACACAAATTATAAGCAAATTATCTGGACTTTGCCATCCATAAATATTTTATAGCTTCATACTCTTTTACTGTACATCAACAATGATCTCATTTGTGTCAGATCTTTTTATTCTCCTAAGGAATCGATCTAGAACAAAGTTAATACTTAAATGAAACATAACCAAGAACATTACGTTTTTTGATCTCTGAAAGAGCAACACGTATGTCTTCTTTCCTGTCAATCAGTAACATAATTCACTTATTTGAGCGAAACCAATTTATAATCAACAAAAATCACTGCCAAAAAAAATAAAGATGCATGAGGAAAAACTGACCAACACAAAGCCCAACAAAAAAGTCCAAATTCAGGCTCCCCAACTAACAGAGTTAAACTTCACAGTAAAAAACCCTGTCCCTGAGATGAGTTCATGACTGCACTGCCATCTATCCATGTGCAGTTCTTTTACAGCGTGTTCCAGACATGCACTCACCTGCCCCTCACATCAACAGGAGCTCACGCATGCACACACTTACCATCTCTGCTCCCTGCAGCAGTAGAATATTAAGGGTAATATCCTGCTCAATCTATCGAACTATTATGCATGCAACATTAAGTAGCTTGCAAGCGATCGTGCAGCATATTTGCATCTGACTGTGTCTGTTAGCAGGGCTAGAGGGCAATGTCGCTGCCTGCTCTATCAGGATTTTATAAACTGGACCATATCCCAGGCGTATCATGAGATTTGTCTATACAGGTGATGAGTGTCAGATGTGCAAATCAAAACATTATACTGCATGCATGAGCATCTGTTCAAAATGGTCTGGCAGTACAACACAAAACCCAGCGGGACAGGTATAAATGACCTTAATGTTTATGTGACCTTAAACATTCACCATGTCACACAGTAAACAGGACGCAGTGATAAGCAGCCGCACTTCTTTGAACAGGAGAACCAAAAGTCCGAGACCACTAGATAATGTTTTTATATACATATATCATTAAATACAATTAATATTCATTAACATTCACTAATTATATAAGAACAACAATTGGGAGCTGAAATTAAATTTATAATTGAACTTCTACTGAAAATTAAACCTAATGATCATGTTCTCCAGCACGATTTGAGATTATCCAAAGAGCAAATTGAGCTTTAATGGAAGCAAGAGCATCTGGCCATCTATACAAAGTTCACATTATCAAATTTACCTGATTAAATGACGAGAAATAATGCAGATTCTGAAATATTTATTCCTAATTTCACTTCAAAATTGTTTTCATTGTTTAAAATTTTTCGAAATCTTACAACTTTTCATTTATTTTTCTTGGATTAAATTAGATTTTGGATCCTAGGATTTCCATGTGGTCTCAGACTTGTTAGTCAACTGCATATATAAATCTTCCTCATAAACACAAAGTACACAGTCTTTCCCCATGCAGGACAATGTGGTGATATCATCTAAAATTCCACAGATTTTGATTTACAGAAAGCCAGTACCTCATTTGTATCAGTGGACTGTGGGCTGGATGGGGTCCAACTCCAGTGTGCAAATCCAAGTCATCCAGGACTTTGGCTGAGGTGTTATAGTGTCCATGACTGCCTTGTGTTCCTCTCGGCTACTTTGTTTCCCCTCAGCTGCTCTATAACTCAGTCAGCATGCTGTGGCTTGAGCCCAGATGATCCAAGTGTTCACTTCAATCCCCTTCAGACACAAAAATACAGTTGGCAGTAGACAAATAAAACCCTACTAACTACTTAAAAATACAGATTTATCCTCCATATCGTTCCCCTTTCCTCATATTTCCACTTCTCTCCAGCAACAAATGCAGAAAGACATTTGTCCTCCTCTCTCGCGCTGTCTCTGGCTCCCTCTTGCACTTATTTATGGTTTTATGTCTAACACCTGCCAGCAGAGGAAAAGTAGAGAGGCGCAAGCAGTCGTCTGGTTCAGAGGAGAGTCCTTCCTGCCAAGGAGGGAGAAAGAGCATGAGTGTGTGTCTGGATTCCTGTGTGTCAACAGCAGTACTTTGCAAGTGGATAGCAGGCGGTCGGTTAGGAGGGTTAGTTTGGTGGGGGCGAGTGATAGAGGGTGGGAAGAAGACTGTATGCGAATATCCTTTCGTGCATGCGAGTGTGTGCATGTGTGTGTGTATAATTAGGTAAGTATCAGTTTGAAGATAGCAAGTAGCTGAGAGGGCATGCTGAAACTCACTCAGATATGCTCTTTAAATCCTCTTTAACTCCTCTCCCTTTTGCACACCTCATTTATTCACTTATGAAGAACTGAAAGAGCCATTCATCAAGCAAGCACGTGTGAAAGTCTAGAAGATCAGCAAAAAAAAAATCATTGAACTCTTTGGTAAACAAAACCCATTCATGTTAATCTCCAGCCAAAAATGAGTCTATTCAGTGGTAAAAGCACATTAAAGCGTGACGGTGTGCAACAGGGTCTCTCTTGCAGGTGATGAAGCACACAGAGTTATTACATAGTTATTAATAAGCAAAAGGGCTGCTGTCCACATTGCATACTTCAGCACCTTGACATGTACCAACCAACCCCGCCTGCAGGCTGAACAGAGTAGGAACGCACAGCAATCATAACAATCAAAAAATGAAGGAGAGGGTGAAAAAAAAGTCTTAAGAGCCAGAGGCGATGGAGATTCTTTTTCGATTTTTGAGTGGGTTGGGTTAGAGACAAATCATTATCAGAACACCTGTCTGCTTCTCACTTTAATATATCAGAGTTGCTCGATCCATCCATTCCACATACACAAAAAAAGGTGTGTGTGGGGGGGGGGGTAGTGTAGATGCATTTTTGGTTGGTAACGGCTTTCAAAGGGGCAGATTGTACGTACAAATCTGGCCTTGATGGTGTGATCAAATTAAATGGAATGTGAGAACCAGAAATCTGCAGAAAGTAGAGCTGAAAGTGGGGCAGAAGCTGCCTACATGGACGTGTTAACCAAAGATTAAGGATCTGATGAGTTTGCCAGCTGGCATCAGCGATCAAGCTCTGGAACACAGAACTTCAGTGGCTTAGCATTAGTGTTGTCTTATTCACCTTTCTAACTTGTTGAAGCATATCATTTTCGTTCTTGTTCAAGCGAACCATTTTTGTACAATTAGGCATTGTTCGACAGGACAGGCGTAACTAGGAATTAAAGGGGTAGTTTGGCCAAAAATGACATTTTGTGATCATTTACTCGACCTAATGTTGTTCCACACCTGTATGACTTTGTTCTTCTTCGGTGGAACACAAAATGAGATATTTAAAAGAATGTTCAAGTTACTGTTTTCCATACGTTGAAAATGAACAGTGACCACAGCTGTCAAAAAAGATTTTCCGTGACTAAAGATTTAAATTTCATTCTGTTCATCACACAACCTATCATATGGCTTCAGAAGTAGAGCTTCGCAATTAATCAAAACTAGTGTTATTATTAAATCACAAAGGCTGTGAATTAATTTAATAAATGCATGCACTGCGTGTTTCAGATTAAAGCGCAGCACTGTGTATATTTACACGCAAGCAGCTCATGATCCAGTGGTTTCAGCAGCTTAGATCGCAGGAAATGTTGGTCTACTACACAAACTGATCTCTGAAAGCTCTGTTTAGAGCGCTTATAACAATGCATTTGGAACACAACACGCATCAACAATCTCTCGGCGGCTGTAGCCAACAAAAGAGAAGCTTTAAATTCCCCTGGTGGTTTTCCACCTAAATAAAAGCTCCATGGTTTGTTTGAAAGGAAAAAATTAAGACAACCATAAATATTAGTATTGTGACCTATTATTATATGGCTCACTTATAATACTTTTGCTGTGCATTTTTTGAACTTTTTCTGAACTTTCAATATACAGAAGAGAACAGTGTGAACATTCATCATCATGTCTCCTTTTGTGTTCCACAGAAGAAACAAAGTCATAGTGGTTTGAAATGGGTTTTTCATTTTTGGCTGAACTATCTATTTAAATATTGTCCTCCAGCATGTAAACACTCCAATGTTTATTTGAACAGTTATTGAAACTAGCTTTATTTTAAAACATGATTCCTTAAACAGCCCAGAGATAGACATGACAAATGCAAACATATTATTCAGAGAAGCATTTCACACTGACACATAATGTAGAACATGCTTCTAATGCATTTGCCATCTTTCACAATTTTCAGTAGTGAGTAGTACAAATATATACTTTAGTATTAATGTAGAAAAGCAATCCTCCCTGTCCTCCCACTAAATCTAAATAGGAATATATCATTTATCGGGAGGGCAGAGAGAGTGAATAGGTGATCACATGTCTTAGTATAGTCGGAGCCAGAGGAAGTTGTATGTAAACAGCCATTTGTTAAAGTAGAGGTGATAGTGAACAACTTTGGCATAGACCTCTACATTTTGAAATGCATGCTCACACACACACACACACACACACCACACACACACACACACACACACACACACACACACACACACACACACACACACACACACACACACACACACACACACACACACACACACACAATCAACCACCACAAAGCTCAAGCCAAGTTTCAGTCCAAGTGTTTTTGTTTTAAAATACTAAGTCCCTCTTGAATCAGTCATGAGCGTTTAAAGTGTGTTCTACGCCCTCTTCTGGAGAAGCCTCTGCACCGCAGGTCAGTCTCATGTAGCTAGGCGCTTCGCTTGCTTCAAGGACCAGCACACAAGGAGGAAGGAAGAGAAATGAGGAAGAAAAAGAAATAAATACATTGTTTAGACACCTCCTCAATCAGTTAAAGGTGAAGTATATCTTTTTTTATATGCATTGCAATACTCCAAGTTTAGTTTAATATGCAGACAAATATAACTAGTCTTAATTTTATTTTGAAAAGACAACATATACAAGGGCCAAGTCAGATCACAGAGGCGTTCACACCACAACATCACACCGAGAAAGAGAGCCAGGTCTGTTTCTAAACTATTTAAGTAAAATACAATTTACTGTAATTAAAAACAATAGAGACCATAACTACCACAGACATAAAGGGGGAATCTACCAATATTCAGAATAGTAGGATTTTGATGGAACAGTTAGTATGGTTTTCAACTATTACATTTGGTCCCCCATAATCATGAATATTTGGTTGCGTCATTGCTCAGAAACCAGTGCACATAGCCAAATACACACTCTGACCTCAACCAGAAGCAGAGCATCATCCGAAAACATTTTCCAAGAAAGTGGGTTGAAAAATGTTTTGATCTTCCCTCCTCAACTTTTCAGAACATGTGGAGTACATAAATCAGGGCAGAAGTCTTTGCTCTACTTCTCCTAGACTGCTGGAACTGTCACACATTCATTTACTTTTAAAAATATATATGTTTTGTGATGTTGGAGAACAAAATAGCTCCAGGAATTGGATAAAGAATATCTTTTAAAGAGGAAATAGACGTCAAATCAGTGTTGTTATTGTTAAAGCTACAATATGTATTTTTTTCACCGCTTGGGATCACTTACCTCTTACAATAACAGAGGCGTAGGTTGATGATGCATAAGCGGAATTATGGATCTTGTCGCCATGCTGATGGATCTAATAATGTTTATGGATGAGTAAATACATTGATGTTTTTAACATGATTGTGGTATGAAGAAGTAAGGCCGTGTGTCCACCAAAGCGTTTTAGCCAGCTGAAAACGTTAGACGCTCTGCTGAAAACGACGAGATGTGCACGCTTGAGAGGGTTTTGGCAGCGCAGCGTTTTTTCAGTTGAGACGATTCGTTGCTATGATACAGAATATTCACAGCACAGTTTACTTGTAACTGATTTCGCAGATAATTTTTGTTTTATACTAAAAATTTATTTTTTATCCATTTTGTTCGGTTAGCTCTGGTGGTTGACGTCTTTGTACAGAAATAATGTTGTGACAGTTGGTCGGTGTGATATTAGTCCCGCCCCTCCTCCACTGTGATTGGACGGCTGGGTAAAAAGTGACAGTGATGAGCGCTGCGTTTTACTCAAAGTTGAACAATTTTCAACTCTCGGCGACCAGTAAAAACGCCGCGCGCTTAGCGCTTCAGCGTGAAAAAAAAAACACTCAGCGCCTCGTTGCGCTCATGGCGTTTAAAAAACGCGGCGTTCCCATTGAAAACAATTGGAAATATACGCCAGCTGCGTGAAAAAACGCTTTGGTTGACACACGGCCTAAGCATATGATTATTATGATTGCTAATAAGAGATAGATATCAGCGCCACACATGAGTCCCACGGATATACAGGAATAAGGACATTTAATTCTACCGAACTACATGCAAGTGCAGAATTATTACTCACACAGGTCAGTTTATTGGATAAATGAAACTTGTGAGGTAACGCAGCGCTGTTTCGCTTGGTCCACACTATACTACACTACACTCATGCATTTGAGTGTGTTGAAAGTTATAATGTTATTCTTAGTTTGTTGGCTGTATGAGACTAGCAGTAAGCTAGACCAACATTAGAATAACATCCTGATCATATTCTAACATTTCATCATGTTGAGCTATATAACATGATTAGTTTTATGTACATTTGCTCACCTGTCTAATAGGCTAAAGTACATGCAAGTGCAGCGTCCCTGTCAAGTGGAAGTTAGTCGCGGACGTGGAGCTCTCGGCATGTTGAAAACGCCACGCTGATTTTGATCCTCATTTTAGTTCTCCTTTTGTCCCAAGGTCTGCTTGCCATGGTCCATAATGTTTGAACGAAACAACAACAGCGTGAGGGTGCCGCTAGATGTAACGCAGTTGTCCATGTATGACGCCATGTTTACTATGGCAGTACGAGCAAATCCAGGGATAAAACGGATATTACGCCATTGACAGGCGACAATGACCAGGGACGAGCCATTATTTAAAATTGGAATTTCTCTGAAATTAAAAATCTTTGGGAACTTTTGGGATAGTGCAAGTACACAACTGCAGGAAAAATATCACACTGTGCAAGTGATTATTGGATATTTTATTAAAAATATATTACATATTGTACCTTTACCTTAAACTATCAAGAACATTTTTAATAGCTAAAACAATATTTTTGGCTTTCTCCCTCAGCCTTGAGGGTAAATTTAAACTGCTGCATATTGTGAAAAGCTTTCACAAAGAAAAGCTTTTTATATTCTTAATCTCTGAGCTCTCTGGTGTGTGTTAATGAGAAGCAGCGTGGCTCACTGGAGGGTGTGGACTTCACCATGTGCACTGACCTCACCCAAAAAGCATCCTGCCACTCACCAGCAAGGCCTCCTGGTTATCAGCTAAAGCCTGCTTAGCTAGGTAACGCTCCCGCTTGATCTTCAGCTCCAAGGACTCAGGGATGTCTGGAACCATCCAGTCGATGGCACGCAGGACGAAGAACACCACATGCTGAAAATGTGTACACACACTTATTAAGATGACCACAAAAAAAGAAATAATTATTAGTAGACAATGATAAAGAAACTGTAATCAATCAGGTTATTGCATAGACAATGCAAACTGCATCTGCAACCCATTTCGTATATATATATATATATATATTATATATATATATATATATATATATATATATATATATATATATATATTATGTTAGAAGTGATTAATCACGATTAATCAATTTGACACCACAAATTTTAATACATTTTATTAAATCATGTGGATTTTTTACTTTCATGCATTTGTTTATTTTGCTTATGTATATGTGACCCTGGATGACAAAACCAGTCACATGGGTCATTTTTTTAAAATTGAGATTTATACATCACATGAAAGCTGAATACAAAAGCTTTCCATTGATGCATGGTTTGTTAAAATAGGACAATATTTGGCTGAGATACAACTATTTGAAAATCTGGAATCTGAGGGTGCAAAAAAAAACGAAACATTGAGAAAATCGCCTTTAAAGTTGTGCATTTATGTTCACGGTTGTGCTGCATTCACTCACAAAAATATTTTTTTTATACATTTATGGTAGGAAATGTGCTAAATATCTTCATGGAACATGATCTTTACTTAATATCCTAGTGATTTTTGGCATAAAAGAAAAAATTGATAATTTTGACCCATACAATGTATTGTTGGCTATTCCCACAAATATACCCGTGCGACTTAAGACTGGTTTTGTGATCCAGGGTCACATATGTTTATTTTCCATGTGTGTGTGGTGCTCTTTAAAGTTCTCCTAAAGGTGTTTGTACAATATAAAGGTGTTTGTACAATATAATTTCTGATTCTTTCATTTAAAAAAACAACAACAACAACAGGATATTCCAAAAAAACACAAATGTAGACTGGGATCCAATTTTATCTAGGAACTGATTGGATGATGAAAAGTTGGTGTCACCTACTTAATTTTGATTTAATGTTGACTTTAAATGGGTTACAGTGCATTCTGGGAAGCTTAAATTCAAGAAAGAATCCGACTGTGATGTGGTTTGCAGGAGGAAGATGAATGATCACCTCAAAGGCGATGATAAAGCCCAGTCTTACAGCCAGAAGCTCCCAGTACACCAGCTTGTATTTTCCATTTTCATCCCGAAACGCTTTATATCTGACACAAGAAAAGTTGTGACAAAAAAAAAGACCACAAGAGAAGAAAATCGAACAGTGCTGACAGCTACAATTTTACAGTTCACTGCCTTGATCAGCAATTTTCCCCTCTACTGCGCAACATGGTACGACAGCCAAGACACTGCTGAGAAACATCAGAACATTGCTAATATATATATATAAAAAAAATACAACAAATTACCCATCCTGAAAAGAGCAAAAATATATGTATGCTTATTTACAATGCATAACTGATATAACAGAGTCTGATTTCAGATTTCTTACACTGTAGAATCACATCAACAATGTTACCTGCACGTGGTATGACTGGAGTGGTTGTAACTGGGTGGAGAGTAAGCCAACGTGAAATTGACATAACCATGCAGGTCATTGTTAAACCTGTACTGGTACAGCAGGCGTGGCAAAAAATCTGAGGTAAATGCAATGAGGAAAGCCTGTAGAAAAGAAAGAAAAAATATATATTGTGGAGCCTTATAAAGACAACCTTGGATAATGTAAACAAGATATGTCGTATATGTTTCACACACACAAAAAAAAAATTAACCGAATATACCACACTAAAGGTTGTCAAATCTTCAGTCACATTTGCTCTGTGAAATTTCATGGGCGAAATCCAGACACTGCAATAGGAATCTGGATAATCTGGAGTTACGCATATGGGCGAAAAAGATCCCCATGCAGAATTCACTCGTGTTCAAGTTGGTCACACGAATTTGCCACGCAGACCAACAGAAAGCTGCTTGGTTTGAACCTGACTCCTGTGATAGCAGTGTTATCACACATAAGTCAATGGTATTGTCAACATTGTACTTTTTTTGCCCACAAAATTTCACTTTGAATTCGCTAATGTGACTGCACCTTAAGTATCAAAATTATTAGTAGAGGTTTTGTGTAAGCACTCACATTGACTATGACGGACACGTGGGACAGCGCCTCCAGTATGATGAACCACACACCGATGTTCTGGGCTCGCTCTGCCACGGGTCTCCGGTATTCACACACAAACTTATGAGCGTCCAGCCTCACTTCCACCCAGTTATTTAGCAGGGCGAAGAGAGGAGCCAGAGGAAAGGCCGCCACAAAAATGGTGATGAAGCCAAACTGCAGGACTGGCAGCAGTCAAGATTAAAAACTGTCATTCATTAAGTGTAGTGTAGCAAGAATATCTGTACAGAAGTGTCATTTTCATTTAATGTTTAATTAGGTTGCATGATTATTGTACTGTAGGACAAAAATGTTCTTGTCTACACTGGTGTGAAAGAAATTCAATCTTACATACACTAAACCTCAAAAGTTTGGGGTCGACAAGACTTTTTATATTTTTGAAAAAAAGTCTCATTCTTCATAAGTTCAAAATAAAACATATAATCATTTGTCAATAAAAAATTATAAAATAATATTATACTCTAAAAAGTATACTCTAAAATATATCTTTTTTTATCATTTGAAAGCTTATGAGCTCAGAATACATCCTGTGAAAACTGTTTTGAAATTGGACGTTGCGTTACCATAGAAACAGTACTCTAAATTATTTTATCGGGCTCCTCCTCTTTTGGGCGTTATCATGTTTCTTCATTTATGATCAAAACCTTTTCTAATCTTGACAAAACGCGTGGTCAGAAAGGTCTGAGTCTCAAGGTTGCATATTTTGTGACCGAAGTGATATTTGGACAGACATTTATTAATTTGTTACGGTAGAATGCATACAATTAAATTCAAGGGAATGTATGTCACCCGGTGGCTATTTTTGGTATTATGCCTAAACAGAATGGGAACTTCAATTTTTGTGATATCAAAATTCTAATTTGGAACATAACTTAGATATATGGCTTTGATTTTATAGAAATTTTATAGTAAGAAATATTTTGTAAAATATATATTTTATATAAAAGAAAAATATTAGGGATGCACCGATACCGATACCAGTATCGGTATCGGGCCCGATACTGAGCTCATGTACTTGTACTCGTACTCGTAAAAATGCCCCGATACCAACAACCGATACCAGGCAGCATGTGTACAGTGTCAGAAATTATAATGGGGATAAAAAAAAGAAGGCTGTATATGAAATAAATGTATCTTATCAGTGGAATATTAAACAGAATATATTAACGCGTCGTCTATATAACTATATGGTGCGCAAGCTGATAAGAGAAAAACACGGAGAGGATTGAGCGCGCTATGACACAGACGCGCGAGCTGGTCGAGCGCATCCCTTTTTCACAGACGTCAGTGGAAAGTTTGTAGTTCAGTCGGATGTCAATGGCAAATCAAGTAAAACAAGGCATGTAGCTTATTAATAATGTTAACTGACGAGAGAGAGAGAGAGAGAGAGAGAGAGAGAGAGAGAGAGAGAGAGAGAGAGAGAGAGAGAGAGAGAGAGAGCACTTCTGTTGAATGCTGTTGGTTGCGGATCGTTCACTCAGCACGTGTTATTTGGATTAAAACTAAATCGTATAGGTAAGTAAAACATGAACTGTTACCTTACTTATGTTTAACGAGTGGTTGCCTACATTATTACAGGACATTTGCAGGTCAAGAATTTCCATGAACTTCAAACATCCACAGCGCGCGCCCCGAAAACCACCAGACAGCGCGCGAATACTGAATGGAAGTCTTTCACGCATTGCGCTTGTACGGACGAATTCACACAAAACTATGTAAAAACACCTGTCTTGGCGAGTATCCTAGTAAAAGTCTGTTATATATCTCAAGTGAACGTAGACGGTATAATTCAAATGGCGTCACTGTTATATATCTCAAGTGAACGTAGACGGTATAATTCAAATGGCGTCAGTGCGTTTGTGCGTTCGGCCTTAAAGGGGCGGCACTTTAATAAATCTGCTGCTGTGTTTTAATGTTAATCAAACAAAGGACAAATAAATTACTCTCTGCTCTTGGCTAAATAGGCTACCTCTATCAACTTTACAAAAAGATCCATATATATTTAGTTTATACAGTAATGAATATGCAGTGCATGAAATATATATTTGTTGAACTAATTAAGATTAAATTTAATAAACAACTAATATGATTGATATTATTTTGGTTTCTCTACCAATACATTTAAAAATTACAAATGCATGAATTGAAAATTAATTGAAAATTAAAAATACAGGTATCGGTTACGGTATCGGTATCGGCGAGTACCAAAAATGAAAGTATCGGTATCGGACTCGGTCTGGAAAAAGTGGTATCGGTGCATCCCTAAAAAATATATATACAAAAAATAAAATATAAGTACAGTATATTTGATTTACTGTAAATTTAAACTTTCATAACTTTTTCATACTTGAATTTTTCTAAGTGCTTTCACTTCAGCAATAATCTGCTGAGTGTTTTCTTTAAAACAAGACCAAACATTGGTCTATATTCCACGGTCTGTATTCCAAAGCATTCTTGAATTACAACCATTTAAGTTTGAATATTGCATTGTAATGTCTATTCTCAAAAAGGGGGTTGACAGCTAAGGGGTTAAAGTTCATATAACAAAGTTAATTAAAGGTGAAAGATTATCATCTTACCGATCTCCAGATACTCGTCAAAAAGCCCCTCGCATGGAATCAACTCATAATCCTGCTCCCAACGCTTAGGCTCCTCTGCCTTCTGGGCCTTCTTCACAGATGATAAGGCCCGTTTCTGTCGCCAAGCCTTTATTTTACTGAGAAGCAGAGAGAGAGGCAAAGAGAGAATGACACAACTAAACCGAAATGCACAGTGTTCTAATGATAATGATGATGGCTCTACTGAGTGTATTTTTATGTCTAAAATGGAGCTGTGCTCATTTGGAAAGATCCAGTTTTGCCCAAGCCTGACTGTGGTGGTGCATTATTGATAGGGGAGTGCTAAAAGCTTTTCCAGTGTGGCATTTATCCTGCTAAACCGCTGGAACTGCTGCCTTAGAGGAGAGACATGCTGCAGAACTGGCAGGGAGACAGTCATCTATCTGCACACTGCACCCTACAATGTTATCTACGGATTATTCAATATGCACATCAATCAATACTCTTAAAAGACAGCTATTATTGCTCACATTTACACACTTTCACTCTTCTACACCAGCATGAAAGTACACATATTTTTCTATGAGATAACTTCTGCATTTTAAGATGGTCATTAGGACATTATTTAGAATGTTATTAATTATTCAGTATGTTTTCCACAATGTAGGCAAAGTCTGACCACACACACACCTCCACAGATTGCTCTGCCAACTCTGCAGCACTGACCCACAGTGCTGACTTGCTTTTCTCAGAGGACCAAATAATACGATTTAGATTCTGCAGGATTGAGACTTCAGCAGTCTTTTAGTTCAAATACTATGAGGTTTGCTCTACGATATAACAAGCTTTTATGGTGCAGCGACACTAAATATGACTTGTTTGATGAAAAGTCAGGCTCTAAGGGAGACACGTACGGGATGACAAACTCCTGAGCATTGTTGATAAGTTGTTTTCCCACCATGATGATGCAGAGCTGCTCAGCCAGTTCGATCAGACAGCCCCCTGGTCCACACTGCAACCACAGTTACATTTTTTATATATATTTTTTAAAAGAAGTCTCTTATGCTAAAAGAGGCTGCATTTATTTGATCATGAATACAGGAAAAACAGTAATAATGTGAAATATTATTACAATTCAAAAGAACTGTTTTGGATTTTAATATATTATAAAATGTTATTTATTCCTGTGATGGCAAGTTTAATTTTCAGCATCATTACTCCAGTCTTTAGTGTCACATAATTCTTCAGAAATCATTATAATATTTTGATTTGGTGCTCAAGAAACATTTCTTGTAAAAACCTCAATACATTTTTTCAGGATTTTTTCGAAAGTTAAAAAAGAACAGCATTTATTTGAAATTACTGTCACTTTTGATCAATTTAAATAATAACCTTGCTGAATAAAGTTATAAATGTTTTTCTTAACTTCTGAACAAAACTTTGCTTCTTTAGTTTTAAAAGACTACAAATAAAGTACAACCTATTGTGGATGTTTTGCAACAGCAGACATATCCTTTATTACAAGGCTGTCTGGAATACATGACTCTGATTTGCAATCTTTATACAAAATATTCTTGTAAAAGGACTGCTAAACTGCATGTTTGAGCATTGTTAATGGAATAGGGTAATCGTATTATGGCATATAACCATAAAACTAAAAGCCAAAGCACTCACATCCTCATTCCGCATCCCAAACAGTTTGCCATAATGACCAGGATAGCCCACAAATCTGCAATAAAAGAGCAATGAAAGTGCCATGAATATTTTGCCTAGAAAAATACAGCACAAAATCTTGCTTTGTTCTGTTCGGCTAGTTTACAGGTTACCTCCCCTTGAAGAAGGCCACATAGAAGGGCGACGAGTAAAAGTTGACAAACTGGAAGATGAAGACTTTGAATGTAAAGGCATCTTCATATTGTGTCTGTGTCCTGTGCATTTCTGCAGGGAAAACGGTTTCAGAAACGGCCATATTTGAGTACACAAGATAAATGAGATTTATTTATAAGGCATGTGTGAAGTCTCAAAGCTTTACTGTAATTGCCTCAGAGAGAAAGACTAAGGACTAGAGTCCTAATGGCTTATTGATTCTCAAAGTCAGTGTGGATGGGCAGGTTCATTACCCTGAACCACAGAAAATATTAACACTAGCCTGTGAGATTTGATTTAAAGCCCTCGGCATGTGTGCCGAAAGCGTACCCCATTTAGTGAGCTGTTCTGCCAGGGCTGTGTAGACCTGCCCCATCAGCAAGATCAAAGCCAGATTCACCAAAGTGCTGGAGATATTGGCGATATTCCCAGCCTGGAAGACAAAATGTGTGTGTGGAGTGGATTCAGAGTTCAAGAGATGCTGCAGGTGCGGAGGAGATTAATGAAATGCTGCATTATGGTAAGTCATCTCATATTTCGAATTAATTCAAATTGATGGGGTGCCCACCTGAGTACGCAGAACAGAACTCCCAGTTTCAAACATCATTACACTCACTATACTGCGGTATATAATCACTGTGACCAAGAAGATCATCACTACAAACAGCTGGGAAAACAAATTAAGAGGAAGAGGAATACATTTGGGTGAACAATTATGACACATTATCTTCCTTCAAACAGACCAATTAAAATTCTGTAGTTCCATTAAATCTCCAGTGGGTCTCACCATTATAACGATGACCATAGAGCCAGTCAGCATGCGTGAAATCCGCGCTTTCTCAGGGAAGTAGGGCTCCTTCACTCCTGTCACTGGGTTCTCCTCCATCGCAGGGGCCATTGCAGAAAACTCAGGACGTGGTGGTTCCTGTCCATTTCCAAAAGAATAATTTATTTTATTTCTGATCTATACTACCAATTAAATACAAACCCACAAATGGTAGGAATTATTACATAGGAATAGGAACAACATCTGTACTTTTTGTCCCATTTTCCAGTAAAATATCTAAAGATTCTTGAAACAAGCAAAATGTTCTAACTTTTATAAGGACAAGAGTCTTTATGAGTCTTTCCTACCAAAAAAAAAAAAAAAAAAAAAAAGTCTGCCATGTGTAACTAGAAAAAGTTATAGAAAAAGCATTTTTTCGCTTCGGATTTTTCCCATATACAAAACTAAAAATTAAATAAAATTAAGAATTTTTTTCCACACACACACACAAAAAAAACATTTTTCACTTCTGATTTTTCCCACATACAAAAACAAAACAAAACCTTTTTTTTTCACATTGCCTTTCAGGAATTCCATAGTGTTTAGATACTTTTAAAGGAAAAACGACCAAAAGTTCTGTGTCCATCAAACCTCATCTTCATGGAAATTCATGCAGTCCCAGTGGTGAGCGAGAGTGGCATTCTTGCGTTTCCAGTACTCCAGGAAAGTGACAGCCCATAAAGACATGAAGACACTGAAGAAGACGGTGCCAGGATGATCAAACAGATAACCCACCTAAAGAAGAGTTGTGAATAAACCCAAATCAAACCGAATGCCCTAATGTTTAGTGTTCATTATTGGCAAGCAGACTACATTCCAAAAGTGAAGTGACTTAAAACGTTCCTACATATTTTACATAATCCATACACGTGATATAAACTATACAAACATATCAAATGCTACAATATTGTGTCTTTCACATAGTACCAAAGTCAAGCAATTTGAGCCAGGGATGATTACCTTGGCCATGGGGCAGATGTCAGACATATTCCAGGGTTTACAGGTTTCACACAGAGGACACATTAGATAGAGTCCTCCACTCTCACAGATTTCCTTCCTGTAGATGGTACATGGAAACAGGCGACAATGGTAGAGCTAAGATGAAAGCAAACATACAGCCTGTGTTTTTGTGGTGAAACTGTGTTGATTAAAGAGAAGAAAATGTTAGAAATCAAGTAATCGCACTCTTACTCCATTCCTAATAAAAGCAATAGTTTAGTTTTATGTAAAGATCAATAGACTAGAGTGGCAGTGTACAAAAGGAATGCATATAGATACAGATTTAGTGCTTCTAATTGTGTCTCTCTTTATGGCTTCTTGCTCTCTCATTCTCATTATTTTGCTTGTTCATTCTGTGGCGTAAACCGCAGCAAATATTTCCAACCCATCACTATTAGTCCTTCAAGTAGATTTGGTTAACAGTTGCTATAGAAACAAATAAAGGTCATAAAGCACATTGATATGAAATTATTTCTCAAAGCAGCAAAATAGCTTCGAGGAGCACTAAATGTGTGTCTCATCTAGAGCTGCAAGAAGAGCAGCCGCAGAAACACGGTTTATCGATAGGCTAATAATACAGGAGAAACTTACGCTGGGGTATTGGATCCCATTGTCAAAATACCCGAAACAAAGACACATGTCCCAACCAATGCAGCAGGCAAGAGCCAGGCTGTATAAAATCCTGTGAACAAAACAGAATTTGGTTATTTATGGTAATTACAATTGGTAAATATATTCACAGTACATGGGTTAGTCAAGTCACATTTATTTATATAGCGCTTTTTACAATACAGATTGTTTTAAAGCAGAGATAACAGAAAAATAATGCAGCAAGTTTGTTTCCAGAAGAAGATAGCGTCACAGTCCAGCTTAAGTTAGTTAAGTGATGTTTCATTTTTGTTGTAAAAAAGTTATTAATTTAGTTCAGTTATATATATAGCCGCTCTGAAGAAAACCGTGACGTCATCGTCCAGCTCAGTTCAGTTCTCATATAATAGTGTTAGATTCCCAGGGAACACACATGCTGTGAATGCATATCCTGTATCTATATACATAACATATTTTTAATATATAAATAAATAATATAAATATTTTAGTATTTTAAATTATATTAATACTAATTTAATATAATAATTTCATGTCATCAAGTGCCACTTATTAATGATAGCTAAAATATGCATTACACTGTCACACTTGCAATGTCAAGACAATGGAAACCAAATATGGTAATGTAAATAAGATCTAGTATGGTGCCTACTCACCCAACCAAGCAAAATAAAGTGCAATCTTCTCCCCAAAGTATTCACGGATGTGATCCAGAGGCTGGTACTTATACCATTTTAACCAATTGGACCAATAGTGGTACAGCACCTGCCTCTTGTTCAGCTGATCCGGATTCATGTCACAACCTGGGAGCTCAAAGGGGCCCTTTGATGCAGAGAAGAAGCTGACAGTGTATCAAACTATAGTTTTTTTAAAACATACATGTTTGAAGCGCATTGCTCATCATGTGGCTAACCTCATGCAGAGGGAATGCACCCGTAAAAGCCCCCTCGTTCAGCAGACGAGCGACTCCAACTTCTGCACGCTTCCTCCTGCCATATGCAGTCCTTGCTAGGATTTCATACACCTGCGATGAGCACAGGTGTAAGCAATTATCATACACTCGTAAGTACTTAATACACCATCTAATACATTTCCATTCTTTTTTTTAAAGAAGTCAATAATTTTATTAATCAAGGATATTGATATCAAGGATACACTCACAATGCGGTGTCTTTGTGTGTTGGTGAAGTAGTTTTCACGATCATCAGAGCCCAGAAACCTAACAAAACAGGAAGCCTGGGTAAATGTCTACATTTACAAATCCGTTTATGCAAGTAGATGATAATCGTTTTGTTCACATATAGAAGCAGAGCATAACTTTTCCATTTTGGACTTGCGGAAGGCACACGTATAGTAGTCCACAGGACGGTTGGGGACCGATTCTTTCATTATGTTCGGCACCCAGAGTTTCTGAAGAACTTTAGCGGAAGTGTTGAAGTCTGGGTTAGGCTGTGCCTGTCAATGAACAAGTACAACTTATTTCAGAGCTCACAATTAATTTATTCTAGTGCTATTTTGAGCCCTCTGTATTTGCATTGAGAGCTCAGTAGGGAGGTGAACATGAAAACGGATCTGACCTGCAGAGGCGCTCTAAGACATAACTCCTCAGCATAGTACACCAACACATCCCATGGAGCATGGAGCTTCAGATAGTGTATAGTCTTCTTTACACTGGATGATTCCTCCTGATAATAAAAAGAAAACCATTAGAAAGATCATAGTAAGTTGCATAAATGGCAATGTACTAAGAAAATGGACCTAACAGCTGGACCTTTTCCATCAATAGTCCAGCACTCTGAAGGTTCTGGATGAATTTGTCCCTCCATCGGGCCAGCTGAGCTTTTCTTCTCTCTGACCTGCTCTCCTCCTGTGCTGCTTCTACGGCCTCCTCCGCCGCGTCTCCTTCTGACCGTCCCCGACTCCGGCGCTTGCGGCGCACCTTCACCTCCCACACCAGCACAAAGTCTGAGGCAAGAGCGACCAGGGTTAATATGACTACATATTAAGCGAAGTGGTCGGAAAATTTATAGCGCTTTCATCAAACCATTACCTATTTTTGCTTGGCCATCTCTGAAGTAGTTGCCTGGGGGCTGAACAGGTGGGCTTGCTGCCCGCTCACAATGAACGTATATGGGGTCATCATCATCATTAGCTGCAGAATTCAACTATGTTGACATGAAAATAGCTATTTAAGCAACATCATAAAAGCAAAAGAGCTATTGTACCATCATTTTTCTGTATTATTGTTTTTTTTATAATCATCATCATCATATTTCATCATTGTGTTGCTTTTGGCCCAATTTTAGCCCTAATTTTCCACTGGCTGACAGTTAATGGAGATCACCAACAAAAGCCCAAATGATGCTCGATCACTTGAGGGACAAATCGCTGTGTGTGAATTAAATGTCACCATGAAATCAAAATCACTTGCAGCGACATCTCTTCTCTGATGACGTGTTTACTGGCACGAGGGCCAGACAACGTGTCACTCACATGAAATCACAGCAATAATAGCAAACAATAACGATACAATAAATTCCAATGGAATAAACCAAGTCTCGTCCTACATATTTCTTGTTCGTGAAGCCATTTAACTATATATGTGGGGGTTGGGATTTGTGGCTTTTTACTGTCAATGAGTGGAAAATCAATGTAGCTTGTGGGTGGCATAACCTGCAAAATATCTTTTTGGCATCCATGAAATTTCTCAGATTGTATGCCTCCGATTTAAGCAGTTTGTCAGCAAACTCCATTAACTGTAAATAGTGTGGCATGTGGGTGGCATTTAATATCTAGACCTGTCTGTGAGTCATCCTGCAGTATGAAATGTGTTTTGCTTGGAAATTATATCGGTGATGATAAATAGTTGTGTAGTGTGAGAAGAACTGCAATCAGATGAGTTTGAAAGTCCTATAATATGTGGGCAGTTTAAGTTAAGTTCTATTTTTGTTCTGCAAAGAAAATAGTTCCAAACAGAGCCAAAGCATAATTCAACCATTGCGAATCTATGAGCAACACATGGGTTGAATTGAGAATAATATAGGCTGCTGCTTTTATCACTTTGGTCTTATAAAGATTGAGTTTATACCTCATTAAGCTAATTTCTGTGAATGTGCAACTGTGACTTAAAATTCATTAGCTGCTATATGTAAATAACTAGATTATGTTAAGAATAAGGTGGATAGCCACAGTAGTGGAGTTTCATTAGCTGAATGAATCAGTGTTTTTGAACAAAATCAGTTGAGTGAATGGTTGTCACTCACAGAGTCTGTCACTTGGTGTAAAGATGTAAGCTACAGAAGGAGTCAAATTCAAGGACAGGAACTAAGTGTTGTATATGTATATATTGTTGACAATATGACAACTAAACTATACTGTATGTTTCATCAGACAAGACAATAAGACAGTTAAGGAAGATTTAACACATTATCAAGAAGATATTAGTAATTTATCATCTTTTAGGTCTAGATATCTTGAAGTAACAAAAAACTCCAGGAAAACCACCAGGTTGCTTAATCAGCAAAGCCATATGTTAATTAGACAGCAATTTTAACACACAACGAACAGCTCTGCAATGAGTTTGGTGATATTTTTACACAGAAACTAGGACTCTTGTTTTGATGAATAAATGTATCTTATAAAACTATGCATCAGAACACCATGTTACGAAACACAGATCTGTACACTCACATATCTGGGAGGGAAGCCCCCATTTTGCACGCTTCCATAACTGTCTGGACCATGGGTCTCGCCGCTGTAGTCCAGATCCAGCAGCACCTCCCGGTCCATCAGCACCTCAGGGTTCCTCTTCTTCAGCATGAGAATCCCACACAGTCACAACCAGATGCTGAGGTGAAGCTAGCAGAGACTATGTCGTTTAACTCCCATTCAGAGCTTCAGTCGAACTGATGTATGTACACAGTCCCACGCTCCAGTCCAGACACTCCTGCAGAACATCAGCGTCCAATAAATTATGCACACAAATTAAATTTGAGATAAAAGTGTAAGTGCATTCCCTGTAGAAGAGCTGCAGGAGAGGAGACAGAGGAAACGCATTAAGTGCCTCTATAAGCGGATGAGACCAAACCAGGGCAGAAGTGGGTCTGCAGTATCTCTTCTCTCTCTCTCTCTCTCTCTCTCTCTCTCTCTCTCTCTCTCTCTCTCTCTCTCTCTCTCTCATTCACTGCATCCCTGTCTCCTCAGCACTCCAGAGGGACATTTACCGTAACTCCTGGAATACGAGCCACTTGTTTTCTTTCATCTTCAGCAAAGAAAGACATGTAAACACACTTTGAATGCATAAATCATGCTTCCTATTAAGGATAGATTCTACTGTACTATTCAAAACATTGTCACTTAAATCACTAAACGCTTGAGACTGGTGATGAGCAAGTTTTTTAATGCATCAGAACGGCACATAAATCCAGTTTCAGACAGACTATAGATGCACTAAATTTAGTTTCAGAGGGTACATAAATCTTGTTGCCAAAAGGGGTGAATTATCTATTGGAAGAAGGAAAAACCATCAGTCTAAAACCCTTCAGTGCAAAGTACTCAAGAGGTAAAATTTCACATTGGATATTGAAACATTGTCACAGAGGAATATTGCTCCCAGGTTTAGTTGCATATTCACTATATGCATTGTGTATATTTATGATCTGCACTTATCAGCAATTCAACTCTGCCATTAGCGCTTTAGATGATATTTGCAGACTTCTGGGTCAGTCTTAAGTGCTGCATGCTTGGCTGAGAGCCACAAATAGCTTAGATTTCTCATTATTCAAGTGCAAGAGGGTTTGTGAGACAATAAACAAACTACAAATGTACAAATGACTGAAAAGAAAATCTCCATTTGTGACATGTGATCCTTTTTGCTTCATATGCCCCCATCCCCCCAATCTCTGTGGTGCATTAATATTTTGATGTTACTGCGGCAGTGCAGACAGGGGGTGGAGAGAAATAAAGAGAAGGGGTTGGGCAGATAATGGAAGAGGGAGGAAGGTTTGAGCACCTTCTGTTCATTGATGTGAACTGCAGGAGTAGAGAGGCAAGGTTAGCTGGAAAAAAAGCAATGCCACCTGACTGCAGAAATTTACCACAGAAATTTAGGAGAAAAAGTCAGAACAGAGATTGAAACAGACTCAATATTTTTATATCAAAAATATATATTTTTTCAGATGCTTTCTCACCATCACTGGATCTACATACAAAGAAAGTAGCACTAGAGATTCTAGGGGTTCCTTGGAAAGAGGAATGACTGAAGTTAGTATAGCATTTGGTTACTTTATTGTGAACTAACATATTTAGGTTGTTTAATTGCCCTTGTCTGTAGGATATTGTACATTGGATAAAGTGTTTTTGCATATAGGAAACAAATGCAAGAAGCTACAAGAGGACTTTAGTTCTATAGTCCTGACACCCTTTGTTCCAATTTTGATTGGAATTAAATGAACGCAGATAATGTCACTGTAAATAGGAGTAGTGCATAATGTTTGGTCATCAGATGGTGCCATGACACCCGTTTTACTTTATTTAAATTACACCGTTGTAATTGTTCGTCTTATTTTAGGAAAAATTATTAGAATTTCTCAGAGCGTTTCACCCCTTTCAAAACGTCAATGTCACTATAAATGCAGATATTATGTTAGTCATACTTTTACCCATTTGAAAAAAGTTGTTTTTATTTATATTTGTTATCATATTAATGACATCTTCCAAAATGTACATGCAGCATTTAGTGTATTTGAGACAGTGTTAGAACAACATAATTGACTACTGTTGGTCACTCCCATAAAAAAAACTGAAAGTTAAAAAAAAAATAAAAAAACATAAAACCACATTTCATTTGTTAATGAACAACTGTATTCCATCATTGTCCAGCAATGTATTAGTTAAAATCACTGTTGACTGGAACAAACTTCAACATACCTGAGATTCTGCTTCTGTTTCTATTCATCACAGTCAGGCAAAGATCCACATACTCAAGTTTGCTTTCTTTAAAAACCATACATTCTTAAAACAACTTACAGTGTGTCACTGAAAATGGTACATTATATGTAATGTACGGAACTGGGAATGGCTTTGATATTTAAGCTAAAACACAGCAATAGATGATCGGTGTTAAATCAGTTAAAAATAAAAAAAAATAAAAAAGCTGACAACACCTTTCGAAGAGTGTGACTTTACCAAATGCCTGATTGACTGTATTCAATTGCGAACAAAAATAAAAAATTAAAATTCTCAAACGCGATAAAGTTGTACCGTGAATGCTTATATGATCGTAAATCCTTTTAATGGCATGATAAAAAAAAGAAAAAAAAAACTTTCAAACCTATCTTTCAACAAAAGTACAAACAGAACACCAACAAACGTGTAATTCTGAACCTTGTGCAACTCTGCTGTAATTGACTCCTTCACTTCTAAACATTGTCACTTTAGTTGCAAGAGCCTTAATAACTTATAATGACATTAAAATTGTATGATCCCTAATACAGTATCTCAATACCACTTGATTCTAACAAATTACTTCAGTCCATTATAACAGCGTTGACATGCTGGTACCTCACCAGTGTTAGCAGTACTGATTGATAGTAGATATCTAAATGAAATCCAGATCAATTTCCCCTATTTCTTTCTCTCTGTTTTGAGTGTCTGTGCCAAGCTGCCATGCAAACCGTTATACTTTCAAATGGTTATTTTAAAGCAGCCAAATAATATCAATGGTGTAAACATTACTAAAATTCTCTTTCGCAAGTGCTCACAAAGCAGTTTGTACCTCTTTATACAGTACAGGCATGAACATTATTGTCCAAAGACTTTATACAAGGAAGAAAGGTGTATTTAGAAAAAAAAACTATGCATTTACACTCTTTATAGTCCAAAAGCATGTAATGGTAGAGAACTACTAGATCTCAGAGTGTCTTTTTGATTTCCTGTAGCAGACTTCCACTTGTAAAAGCCAAAGCCTTTTGTCTTAACTCCTTAAATATCTGTGCAAGGCAAGTGTAAACAAGGTCAGGCTTTATTATCGGTAGTTTGATATTAAATGAGCCCACTTTGTTCAATATTGTCTTTGGTCTGGAGAGCTCACCGAGTCTGCTTGTACCTACGTAAACAGTAGGTTTGCTGGTGAGCTGACTTCCCAATGTTGTCCTATCCAATCCTGGGGCTCACTGTAGTGATGTAGAGGTCGTCAGCACCATGGTTCTCTCTCTGATCGACCTCTGTGAAGGCTATCACTCCTCTGCCAGGCACTCTTCATCAGCTCCAGCGCCTCCCTGCACCTCTTCTGCACCGACGGGTCTAACACCGGCTTACGAGGCAGAGTCACCTGGACAAACATATGTAGAAATGCAGGCTGTTCAATTAATTAAATGAATAATTAAAGAAAAAGCAAATGTAATTTATTCAAAGAGATATTTTCAGCATCATTACTCCAGTCTTCAGTGTCACATGATCCTTCAGAAATCATTCTAAGCGGATTTGATGTTCGAAATGTAACCTTTCTTATTATCATCAATGTTGAAAACAGTTGTGTTTTATTTGAAATAAAAATCTTTTTTAAACCTTTGTAAATATGTTTGTGGTTTCTTCACCTGGTAAACAGCAGTCCAAGCTTGGCTCAATTCTGCTATTAACCGATCTCGCTCCTCACATCCGCTAAAATACAAAACCCATGGAGGGAGAAAGTGAGCACGGTCTTCTGCAAATTCCTGCAGAGACACAAAGGGTGAGGAGTGCACAAGTTAAAAAAAGACAGTGAATTAAGCTTTCGCATTCATAAACTAAAGTGATTCATAATGACAAGCACACATTTCCTCAAACAGTCTATAATGCTACGTTCACACCGGACGCGAATAGCGCGAGAGATTTCAATGTTAAGTCAATGCAAAGACGCGTTACGCGCGTAAAAAGTTCCTGCGGCGCGAATGAGGCGTAGAGCGCGGCGCGGTAGACGCGAATACGCCTCATTCGCGCGTCAAGTTCGCGCGAATGGCGCGAATTGAGCGTCTGGCGCGTTACGCGCGTGACGCGCGTATGGTGCATTTTGTGCATTCACGCGTTTTACGCGAATTCGCATCTGCCGCCTGAGTTGAAAAATCTGAACTTCTGCGTCAATTCGCGCCGCGTTAACCAATCAGGAGCCTAGCTGCTTGCTGCTGTCACGTGGTTAAGTATCTGGATGCTTCAATAAATTATTTTGTAATATGACAGTGGTTCTAATGTAGTTCTAATGCACAACAAAGCAAATATTTTATCACATAAAACTTGATTTCAATATAGGCCTATTAGACATATTGATTTTATATTGAATGCTATTTATTCCATATCTAGATTATATGAAATATTATTATAATGTAAAGACAACCAACATATAAGTTCGTGTCTGGACCATAGGGTCTGGACAGTGATGTGTGAGAGAAAAAAATCACAGGACAGATTAATCACTTTTGCATGCTGGCTCCATTTATCATCAAAACAAAAATAAATGACAGATTAGGTGGATGAGGGCGAGGGTGATCCTCGCTCTGATGCGGGACAACAGGTCATCAAGCTGGGCGCGGGACAGGCGGAAGTACCGCTGACAGCGGCCGTCATCCAGGCGCAGCTCCTGGAGCGAGCAAATGGTGAAACTCGCCACACTGGGTTCGCCTGGTGGACACAAATACGGCGACGATTACCCCTACACCGCCGTTCTGCTCTCGTATTCAGAATATATGCTGTATTTAGAGCAAATACAGAGCGGTGACTCTCGATGAATGCTCGATCAACATAATAAAGATGGCCGCCAAAGGGTTTCAAATCTGACGCGCATGACGCGCGTAAATTTCGCTTTAACTTTTGTTTTTTACGCGCGTCAATTTCGCTCTTGACGCGCGAATGGATTCAAAGTGGTCAAGCGTATAACTAGACGCGATAGGCGCGAATTTGACGCGCTATTCGCGTCCGGTGTGAACGTAGCATAAAGAACACATTTGTAGATGTAAAACTACAAACAGCAAACATCTGTTCACAAAGACATCTTACGCACTACAATCTGCACAAAGACTTACAATGACACAGTATTCTTTATCATCCTCCAGGCAAACAGCTGTGACATCGTTCAGATCAGCTCCTCCTAGAGAACGGAAAAAACTGGTCTGGCAATCCTGGTGACACGTGAGCAACTTCCTGTCTGTGAGGACAAGGCAACATGGAATACAGGGTGCAGGAGCTACTCCTTGAGGAATAATCTGGGAAACAAAAATAAATATACAAAATGTATTGGTCAACATCTGGGGAATTCTGGTTAATTCAGTCAGGCTGGACTAAGAAAACATCTACAACATTAACTAAAATGCAAATGTTGGCATGCGTGAAATTATTGATTAACAATAACACATTGTCATGAGGCGAATTTGCAAATGCATGAATGGAAAGAAGTCTGAAACTGTTGCATTAGTCACACTTCCCAAAAAATGCAAAGAGATCTTGTTCCCAGAATGCTTTGTAAAACATAAATCAAGAACTTCAGGGAAAATGCATCCAGAATAAAAGGTTGATATGTGTGTGATGGTGGCTCACCCCTTTAGAGACAGACTGGCAGAAAAGCTGCATCCAGTCGGCCATTTCCAGTTCGTTTTCTGCACTGAGCTCTAATGGAGGATGATCCGTCAGAATCACCTGAAATGCATGAGGCTTCTCTGTGCTGTTTGAACGCCTGCAGCCTCCACAGTGCCCTCCCCTACAGCAGAAACAGTGGGCATGTTTCAGATTGATAGATTTATTTCTTTCATATTGATATTTATATTAAGCTGCCAAGAGTGAAATCTATGAACTGGAACACAGCACTAGTAATAATTACATGCAAGTAAATGTAATTAAATTATATTACATTTTAAAATACTGCTTTAAAATACAGTTTCTTTTTTATTGATTACATTGGCAGTATTTATATATAATTTGTTGATTCTCCCTACTACTTTTTAATTTTTTTTACATTTTTCTTTTTTTTTAAAAAGCCTACTGCTTATATACAGTGGTGGCCAAAATTATTAGAACGGTAAGATTTTTTAATGTTTTAAAAGAGTGTCTTCTGCTCACCAAGGCTTCAATTATTTGATCCAAAATACAGCAAAAACAGTAATATGCCGATTTCCTGATCAAGAAACATTTATTATTATTATCAATGTTGAAAGCAGTTGTGTACAATTTCTTTTCAGGATTCTTTGATGAATAGAACGTTCAAAGGAACAACATTTATCTGAAATGGAAAGCTTTTGCAACATAATAAATGTATATATTGTCAATTTAATGCATCCTTGCTACACATTTTTTTATTAATTTCTTTCCGAAAAACTCTTACTGACCCAAACTTTTGAACAGTAGTAATAATGTTACAAAAGCTTCTTTCTATTTCAGATAAATACTGTTTTTTTTAACTTTCTATGCATCAAATAATCCTGAAAAAAAAGTACACAACTGTTTTTAACATTGATAATAATAATAAAAAATGTTTCTTGAGCATCAAATCATCATATTAGAATGATTTCTTAAGGATCATGTGACACTGGAGTAATTATGCTGAAAATTCAGCTTTACCAACACAGAAATAAATTGCATTTTAAATTATATTCCAATAGAAAATAATTATTTTAAATTGTAAAAATATTTCAAAATATTACTGTTTTTGCTGTATTTTGGATCAAATAAATTAAGACTTGGAGAGCAGAAGAGACTTATTTTAAAAAAATATTACCGTTCTAACAATTTTAGCCACCAAAGTAGTTTGTGGAAATGTTGTATCACTGAAAACCGAGACCCACACAGCTTTTGATCACTGGATTTACAGAAATCAATTCACTTTTAAGAAGAGTTTTCTCAACATTGCATATCTTATCAGCTCCTGACAAACACATTAGTGATTATTTTAATTATCACTCAGTGAGTCATTTAACAATTTATGACTGTCATTGGAAGGCTTTTGTCTTTCAAAAACATTAAAATGTACAAATTCACCTCATTTCATTGTAATGCAGGGATTTCCCAACTTTTTTGTCTGTTTACTTGTTATTTACTTGATAATTACTTAAAAGTACCCCCTGAGATTTTAAGGTAATAAGTTAGGTCACTATAAAATTAAGTCAAAAATAACAATAATAATAATAGTAAATGAAATTAGGTACATTTTATTTTAAAATGAATAAAAAAGCTAAATTATAAAACCTAAAATTAAAATAAATAATGTAATATGTAATGCACTTATTGTTGTTGAAAACGAAGAATGGAATATGAATTGGAATCAGTAACCGACTACGATTTGTAAGTAATCTACCCAGCACTGCTGGAACTACAGCGGAAGCTTACCCCATGGTAACAGACATCAGAGGTGTAACATCTGTTCTCTCTGCATACTGATACAGGATGCCTTTGCTGCCAGGGGAACAGTAGATTAAGATTCAGTACACATGAACAGCTTACTAAAACAATGTCAAATAGTTTAAAGCACCAAACCCTTTTGTACCTGAGAACTAAGTAACAGTTTTTCCACACTTCCTTTCCCAAATAAGAGTTCCCAGCCCGGTACAACAGTGGCCCCTCTTTAGTGCTGCTGGATTCTCTGGATCTGGACGGAGATGTAGGTGAAGCCAATGTCACATCCATGGGATCCTCCCAGTGAACCAGAGAATATAACCGGATACTCATCTCCGACAACTACACAAACACAGTTAGCACAAAATCAGCAAGTCCTAGCATGTCCATTTGTTTAAATATTTGTTGTGCCAAGTACTTTTGAAATATATCTTTCAAAAACAGGTAATTTGAACAGAAATTATGCCGTGTTTTATAAGGCACTACTTGGAAAGAAAAAAGCGTGAGATGCTATTTTTATTTATTTTATTTTTATTTATTTATTTATTTTATTTATAATTTATGCTAAATTATTATTATTTCTTATTTAATAATTAATGCATTAAAGTGTAAATATATTGTGTAATAATTATAATTAAAAATCATATCAGTCCAAAAATGTTGCTATAATTATGACAAAGCTGCTTATTGTGATTTTTTATTTATAAACAGAAACTGGGAAACAAATAGAAACTATCATTATTTAGGAAGGATTAATAAATGAATGAATGAATTAATTCTTGGTTGAATTTATTTTAGCATTGTAATCACATTAGATTATTTAAATGCAAATAAAACTAATAATATCAATTCTATTCATAGATATTCAATAATAATAATAATATACTAATTTTAAGTCATCCTGCATCCCCATTTGCAGAACCACTGGTCTAAACTGTATGATCATTATAAATGCTTTAATTGTTATAGGACGAGCCAGCATAAAGAACTAAGATGATCAAAGTGAGCCACAGTCGGCCAGACTCTCATACATTATTCAGGATGATAGATCTTCTCTATTTACCTCACAGTGTGTCTCTTGGCATACAAACTTAGAAAGAGCAAGTTTCTCCATGGTGGCGTCAGTGAGAACAGAGGGGTAGGGAGGATCCCTACAGCCATTTTCCATGGCTGTCTTTAGCACAGTCAGAAACCAGCTGAGGAGAGAACAAGAAGAGATCCTCAAAGACATGCATACTTATTAATCTCACATGTATGCTTCAATTAAAAAAACGCACACAGTCAAAGAGGAGTCGGCTGTGTCCAGCAGGAACTGCCGTCTTCTGTTAGTGCACACCAGAGTGATAGTCTGCTGGTGAAATCCCACCTAAGGCACAAGCAAGGGCTCTAATCTCTCTGCAGCATGTCAAACTGATCATTTAGGCTTCAGATTGTTTACTCACAGAGATGTAGTCAAGCTCATTATAAGACACTGCCTCCTCAACACTATAAGGCTTCTCTGCTGCCCCTGAAAATCAATGGGACACAACAACAAATGCAAACAAGCGCTTTTGCAGACGTCCCTAACAATGTCTTACTCTTCCAATTAAAAGTTTGCTGACCTTTACGCAAGAGGTAAATGTAGCAGTCTGTCAACAGCAGATACAGAGGCTGCAAATCTCCTTCCATGTGGCCTGTGCTCATTCTCACCATCTGAAATAAATGTACAAATGCAAAACAAATCAATAGGATAGCACCGTTTTACATTTCATTAAATAGTTCGTTCTTCATATTAAACATTAATTTAAAGAAGCATAAAACAATATTTTATTTGAAGTAGGGCCTTGTTTACTTGTATTATTTCCCATATTTCATTCATTCATTTCAAAAGTCTCTTATTTCAGGACTAGCCTATATACATGTATTACTACACAAACACAAAACCATTCACCACAAACTGTTTCAAAATATGCACACATTTTAATATCACTAAAAATGTGATGTTTCAAGCCGCATACTTACTCATAATTAGTTGAGCACGTGTATTACTTTGGATATGCATGATTCATGATTGTATGTTTATGTCATACCCAAATTTTTACATTAACCATTGTACATGTAGGCTACACTTTCATTCAAAAGTTTTTGTTTTTTTTAATTAATTACTTTTAATTAATTAATTCCATAGAGGGCACATTAAATTAATGAAATGTGACAGTAAAGACATTCATAACATTACAAGGATTTCAATTAAAAAAAAATGCTGTTTTAATCTTTCTATTCATCAAAAAATACTTGCTAATTCTTGAGCAATGTTATATATATATATCCACAAATTATTATTATTTGAAGGATCATGTGACACTGAAGACTGGAGTAATGATGCTGAAAACTCAGCTTTATCATCACAGGAATAAATTGCATTTTAAAACAGAAAACGGTTCTCTTAAATTGTAATAATATTTCCCATTACTGTTTTTTGCTCAAATAAATGCAGCCTTGGTGAGTATAGGACACTTCTTTCAAAAACTCTTACCAACACAAACTTTTGAACGGCATTGTATATACCTTTTTTGATTTTTCCATCTGACTCTGGGGGTCACAAATGTCATAGAATGTTTTAGTAAATTGGAAAAATGAGGACATGTGGCCAAGAATTCTTGCACTAGTAAGCAGCAGCTTGGAAACCATGTAAAATTGTAAATACACAGGTATCCATTTAGTGATATGAATTAAATCGAATATAGTTTTACCTTAAAGAGCTGTTCTTCATTCTCTCTGAAAACATGAAGCATGAGAAGCAGCAGGTGATTATTATCCACCCTGTACAAACAAACAAAAACAAATAACTTAGCTTTAATAATGACACAATGTGCGATTTACTTTGAGGTTATTTCTAGGCCTAATATCTCATTGGATAAAAGATAACCACAGTTTACAATCTCACTTAAACTCTGCAGCATGGGAGCTCTGTATTGAACAGTCTTTATTCTCCTCCTGCTCTTCTTCTGCTTTACTCTGTTTCTCCTGAGCTGACGTCTTCATGGGGATGGAGGGATCCGCCCTGCACCTGCTGTCTCTGCTTCTCCCTCATCTTCATCGCCAACAGGAACATCCTGCGGCACGCCATTCCCTGCAGAGTCATTGTGCCCACCACACGAGGCAGCAGGGTCTGGACTCTGGGAGGTAAAGCAATAGAAGTCTGCAGGTGGCAGCGGGGCCTGCAGGAAGCTACGGCTTGGGTCCGGAGGTTCACCGCCCGAGTCCTCTCGAAAGGGCCGTTGAGTGGGGGGTTCATCGTGACTAGTGCATATTCCCTCCTCACCTTCACGTGGTTGCCAGCTCTCTCCATCCAGAGAACCGTTCAGCCTGTCCATGACGTCACGGAGAGGTTGGCCCACACTGTCCATAGAAGTGTCCGTCATTTGAGGGAGCCTCAGTCCTGCCTCCAGGTCTTCATCGTCTCCTTGTCTTCCATTCGTCATGCACTCGGCCCCAGGACCGTTTGGCACCTCCAGAGGACCCCGACTGTCCACGTTAAGCTTGTCTGCTATAATGTCTCTCTTATCCACTATCTGAAGGCATTCCTCAGTGTCAGCAGTGTCAGGAGAGATGATATTCTGCTCACTGCTCACAGAGTCTGTCGACCCTCTTACCCGTCGTTTCTTACCAGGCCTTCTGCGCCTTGCCATTCTGTCACACAAAGATATTTTTATGAAAACAAAACAGGGAAATCATACATTCCTTCTACCTAATTTAAACCCATTTAGCATAGTTTAATTGTAAAATAAGAAACAAGAACACTTTATTTAAGTGGAGTTTAAAGGCAAAGTGTGTCACTTCTGTGGCATTAATGGTACCAAATATTGCAAAAAATAATTTTCAATTGGCATCTATTCAAAAGTATCCATTTATTCAGATTAAATCATTTTTTTTGCAAGCAACATAAAATTGTAAATATTTAATTACATTAAAGATGTTTTGCCAGCTGTTTTGGAGGGTCCTTAAACCATAAATAGTGCTAGCCGAGCAACTGTCATCAATATCAATTGTAATGCTAACAGTTAGGGTGGGCGATATAGCGGTAGACGCGTTTGAAAATCTCTCAAACGATAGAGATTTTGGACTATCGTCTCTATCTCGGTTATGCTCACGTGACGTTGTCGTTCTGTGCCGTCTCGAAAGCTTATCGTTTGAATGCGTATTTAAGCCTTGCGATTTAAAAACAAGTGATTTTAAAGCAGCAAAAGACTGTTTTTGAGTGCACACACCTGAAACACGCGCACCGGTGCTCATACAGAGCGCGAGTAATGAACTTAGAGCCAAGAGTTCTTTTTAGTGCCTTACTGGGCTTGAACAATCAAATACACACACTTATATGTCAAAATGCCCAAGTATCCTCAAAAACACAGTTTGTTTTAAACTATTTATGTAAATGGTAAAAAAGAAAAGTGCATGTGTATCAGTATATTATATCATTGCCTCCACTCTTAAAGTGACAGCAGCCTAATAAACCTGCTTTGTTCTATTGTAGTTTTTTGTACTATTGCTTTTAATTATTTTCTTTGTTCCTATTTTATCACTGACAGTTTACTTCTATTTAGTGAGCTGAAAAAAAAAACTTATGTTAGTTAGGCTAGTATTAGTTTTTTATGTGATTGTTAAATTGTTGATAAGATTTATAGCATTTAAAAGGGGACATATCATGAAAATCCGACTTTTTCCGTGTTTAAGTGCTATATTTGGGTGCTATTGGAACAAAGCATGCAAACTGTTCTGTCGTTGCCGCACAGACGAGCACTGACCAAAAAATATCACAGCTGTCTTAAAAGACCTCAGGAAATTGTCAACTTTAAAAGTTAAACATGACAATACATGAAAGTCGATTAGATTACTCAATGTAACTCCACAACAACTACATCCATGTAACCATTCAGCAACGTCCAGGTGCAGTCTAAAAGTTGAACCTCATCCTGAGTCTCTGTAATTTGCATTTAAAGGGACACACACAAAAACGGTGCGATTTTGGTCACACCCAAAAAGGGGCAACTTTGACAAGCTATAAATGATCCGGGGGAAATTCTGAGCTGAAATTTCTGGGACACATTCTGGGGACACCATAGATTTATAATACATCTTATGTTTACATTTAAATAACATTTTTATATATCTTTATCGTGAAATAAACGTATTCATTTTGTGATATAAGATCTTGGTCATATCGCCCACCCCTATCTAACAGATCTGAGCATTACAGACTTACTTGACTTCTCAAACTGATCACAATTTTTTTTTTTTTTTACAGTCTTTGGGAATTTTTTACAGTCTTTGGGAAGTTAGCCTATAAATGATTTACTGTTTAACTGACACACTTCACCCTTTCAACGAATAATGTGTACTTGCCACTACTGTAATCCAACACCATAATTTCTAATGCTCAAGACACACCTAATGACTTCCAGCTCAGTGCTGGTGATCTCAGCATCTTCTCCTGTTGTGGAAGCATGACGGCTAGCCATGTGCACCGGGGTGACATCAGCAGAAGTGTTAGTGTCCGAGTCCTCTTTGAAGGGATTGTGCCGAAACGTAGGGCTTCGCGACAGAGACGTGGTCCTGAAGGTGCGTGCAGAGGTCCTGATCACCACACAGTCACTGACAACAGTCTGAGGGTCCGATCCTGAGGAACGGGGCCCACTTACTGGATCCGTCAAGTCTCCCTCTGTCAGAAATCAACATGAAGCGAAACCATCTTAGACATGCAGGTATTAGTAACTCACATTAGGCAGGATAAACAGCTACCGAATCATGACGAAAGCACAGAGACATACAACAAATATAAGTTGTTTAGAAAAACTTAGCTTTCCAGCTACTTCCATCTCATCCTTTTATTTATCTAAAAATTATGGGAAAATAATCACAAATAGTGCAAATTATTAAATCACTTTTTTTTGCTGTTAATTTGCTGATATTTGCCTTATACATAAATATATTGCAGTACTGAAGACAGACGTGTGCTGGAGATCTTGCAATGGTTCTGAATATTCTAACCGTTTATTTTAGAAAGAGGATTAAATATAATTTTGATGTTGAAACTGCTTACTTTAGAGTTGTATTAGCATTAAATACAATTAATTAAACTAAAAATTATAAGTATATTAAAATTTTACAAACTAACAAATAATTTAATATCATGCAAGCAAAGACTTGGTCTACATTTAACAGACTGCTATTTGGCTATTACGGTCAGCATTTCATAATCATTAAGTTTTTACTGATGTTTGCCATAGGATTGGATTAGGATTGGAAGCAGTTGGTTAAAATCCAAGCAGGAAACATGCAAACCAGCTGCCACACTGCTGCAGGTGCAATGGCAGAAAACCCAATCCGTCACCAGACAGCGAGATTCAGCTGCATCAGGCACTGAGTATGTTTTAGCACCATCCCAAAAAACCCTGCATGAGCGAAGGGTTGGGTTCTGTTTAGCCTAATATAGACCATAGGCAACAGCAACCCATCTATGAACTCATCACAAGCACATTGCATATAACAGATTCTGCGCATGAAACAAACGTGCACGGAGTGAAACAGACATGCGCAATTCTGGTTAGTAGCTTTGGAAGGATGGATTATGTGGGATTCAAAACGTTAGATTGGGGAAGGGGGAAATAACCATGTCCCACCTTCCCAGTCTGCACTTGGCAATGACTGCAACACAGGGAAGATGTCACCAAAATCATAATCTAAAAAAGGAAAAATGAGACTCATCAATAGGCAGGAAAGAATGATGAAGTGAATGAAAGAAGAACAGAAACTGAAGGATCAAGTGTATGTGAAACTTGGCACATGACAGGAAATAATAATAACTGAATGAGACTGTGACATAATGAGCTGTGAAATGTGTCACAGAATTACATGAAAGCATTAATGTGTGATATTGACACTGCACTCACTGACATTGTCCTCATCTTTTATATAAACAATCTTAAAGATAACTGTCATCTTGGTGCAGAATAATGAATTACATCAATGGTAATATGCCACTTTGTAAAAGAACAAAGAAAAGAGAAAGACAATATGAAAAAGTGTGGAAATAAGACAGAGGTTGGAATAGTAAAAAACACAAAGATAAAGATAAAGAATTGAATCCAAGCAGCTCACCTTCACTGGATGGGGCAATGGCGCTGTCGTCCCACTCAAGGTTAGTGGAGGTGAGGGAAGTGAAAGAGTGCAGAGACAGGCTATCAGAGCTTGGCAACCTCTCCTCAAAATCCAACAGATTCTGAGGTTTGTAGTACTCTGGCATGTAAGGAGCAACATCCAGGTATGGCACATCCTGTCACAAATTTAAAAAAAAAGTATTATTAGGACATGGAGATATCAATTATATATATATATCAGAGCAGCAAAATGATACACTTTCTCATACTATTTTGAAATAGCTGGTAAAGAGCAGCCAGTTGTTGCACTATTAGACAGACACTTCAGGTCCAGGACGGAACAGCCAATCTAAATCTAGACTGGAAAATGAATGAAGATTAATACCAGTTCGAGGTCAAAGCGGATGAACTCCAGTCCAGAGACAAGTGTAAGAAACAGAGTGAGATGATCATGACTGCAAACCAATGCATTTCTGTGAAGGAGGAAACATACCACAAAAATCAGATGACTGCTTAAAGGAAGCACTATTATGATCTGAAACCACAGAAGAACAATAATACATATCTCTAAGTCACTCACTTGTAATAGTATTTATGGAGCAGTCCTTGATTCTCTTGAAAAAGTCTGAGGTAGCTTTCTAAAGAACTTTCACTGAGTGCCAAGTAGAGCCAGGCACGACCTGTGGAACAACACAGCAGTCATAGTTAACTACATGAAACAAGGCATCTTAATATATCTGGAAAAAAATTTAAAATCTCACTGACCCCATACTTTTGAACAGTAGTGTACCATTATAAACCATTATAAAGCACATCACAGAATCAGGCGGTAAAGGTTTTGGTCTTACTTCTGCCAAGATTGGTAGCTATGTGCTGGAGTTCGTCAATCTGTCTGACGGCCTCTCGCCGTGTGAAGTGTAATACGAGGACCCAGTAACCTGATGAGATGTCCTGCAACCTTCAAGACACAGAGAAAAGAGAAGACCTGTGTGCTTCCAACTGTCTACTTACAAAGTATTTGAATTTTCAAAGTCTGTGGTGCAGTCTGTCTAACCCATAAAGCAGAGCGTGATCCAGGTGTTCACACAGCCGCTGAAGAACCCGGTCGTGATTTCTGATGGCTGGCGTCTCATCCTCACAGGCGGCAAAGTAACTCTGCAACTGCGGATCAAATGTTACAGAGTGTTAAAGGATGATCACGTGAACGTGAATGAAAAATGCTTGTCCTGTCTGGTAAATTTCTGAAGCACACACAGCCATGACATTCCAAGCAATCCTTATCATTCTGGATGAACAACCTAAGATGAGAAATGTGTAAAATATAAACTTTTCTTTAAACTTTTCGCCATATTATGTGATTCACTGATGAAAGTGGAGCTTTAAGGTTTGTAAGTCTATTGAATGTTTGAGAACATACTAATATCAAGCACCTGATGAGCTAAAATCTGATTCTGAATGACTAAGTCAAAAGGCGGCAGGGTGTGTAAGCCACTAATATTCTGAATCACAGGTGCAAAAGACAGACCAAGAAAGAAAGAAAAAAACAAACAAACATTCTAACGTTGCAAATATTCAGTACGTTTAAACAGAACAAAAAGACAGGATGACCTGGGATGGACCCATAAAATAAGTAGCAAGCTCTATGTGTCCTATTAATAGGACCTCATTTGATCACAGGACTTCTTAAAAGGGGCATCGTGTCACAGTTTTGATGTGTCTATGATGCACATGCAGTAAAGAAGAGTTTACTTGCCTGAAGTCTTAAATGACTGTATCCCTGTCATGTCATTTGACTGATAAGCAGTATTAACTACGCTATAAGTACACACTATAACTAGAATAGTCAATCTAGTGCAGCGACAGTTGACTGGCTAACCTAGTATTTCTTAAACCTTGATCTTTATTCTTAAGATGTCAAGGCGTTTGTCTTCATAACACAGGAGGAGGGGGAGGGAGGCCCAACTATTTTGATAGCGTAAACATCAAAAACCTCAAACTAACCTTCAAATTATAATCTAGAAAATGTCGATATATATCATCGGTGCATGAATAGAGTTTCTTACCTTCTTGACGGAAAAAGAGATGTTTTCGAGGATCCTGTCTTTGACTTTGAGTTGATCCATGTCTGGCTCTGCTCTCTCTCTGCGGGTGTCAGCTGACGCGCGCTCCCGACTCGTGTTGTGTTCACAGGCCACGAGCTTAGTGATGACGTCAATTTGTAGTTCTTGCGGTTTTCGTCTCGTAAGGTCTGTTGCTATCATTACTTGAAGAGACTTTCGAGTTTTGTTCTACAACATAAATTACACGCGGTCATATTTCAAACTAACAACTGTTTGTTTTAAAAACGTACGTTTCTATCAAATCGCTACGTAAGGACTACAATCTATATGTCGGTTTAATTATACGTCATTCATCAAGTACGTAATCTCACATTTTTGTCGTGCTAAAGCTAAAATTATATAACCAAATACCCATTGCAATTAAAGTAATAGAATAGTTTTCTAAAGCATCTGGTGTTTATCTGAATGTAAAGAAATGTGAACTTATGGCGGTCAAAGAATGTTCATTGGCATATTGTAACATTCCAGACAAAACAGAAGTCAAATACCTTGGAATTACAATAAATAAGAATAAAAAGAATAGAAGTTCATTAAACTGGCTTCTTTGTTATAAGAGTTCTGATTTCCGAAGCAGAAGGTAGGCTATACTATATACCGGTTAATACAGCTACAGCTCTTCAGGTTGATGATAAAATATCGAGGGAGATTGATAAAATGCTCTTTGATTTTGTTTGGAAAAATTGGATACATAAGAAAATCAGTCTTAATGAACTCATAAGAAAATGGTGGTCTCAATTTCCTACATTAACAATACATTTAAAATCAAATGGATTTCCCCTCCATATTTTAACTAGTCTTGGTGGCATAAATTTCTTCCTAGTTTCCAATTTTGATATTAACAAAACAAAAGCTTTTCTACCATGGAGTTTAATTTACAAACACAACTTTTAACCACACCAATGCTTTATCTGGAATTATAAGGACATTCTTTTCAAACAAAAAACTATTTTCTTTGAAAATCGGTTTCGAAATAATATTGTTTTGGTAGACCATTTATTTAACTCAGATGGCCTTTCTTTTACTTTAGGAATTCATGTCCAAATATAATACTCCTAAACCACCAAGGGAATTTGCAACTGTTTTTGGAGCATTTTCAAAATGTCTAAAATATGTTAAATTAAACAGCAAAAAAAAGATTAGATTACCAGCAATCAATTACCACCCCTCTCACCAAATCACTCCCTTAAAATAAGTTTCATGTCATTATAACAGATCAATAAGAGCCCTTTTCCAGAAGGATGTTGTTTCAAGACCAAATGTCATTGCATATTGGAGTCAGTTTGTGAGTGATATTGACTGTAAAAAAAGTCTGGCTTCTGGCCCAATTGCTATCACTTAACAAACAAGGTTAAAGAACTCTTTTAAACTCCTTCAAAGAATATACCCTGCTAAACATTACCTAACCAGTTTTAAAAAGATGTTGATAAAAGTTGTAGCTTTTGTATGCAGAGCCTAGAGACATCTGGTCTTTTTTTTTTTTTTTTTTTTTGCAAAATGTACTTGATTTCATTGTTGTAAATGTTGATGAAAATGTCGATGCTGATGTAATTACATTACTGTAAAAATATGTTCTACAAGGTATTATTGTAAACTCCGTAAAATTTAGCAGACACTTTTGTCCAACGCAACTTACAAATGAAGAATATTTTATCCAAGAGAGGATTATGTAGATTTGTATATCAATCCTTGTCTTATGCATAAACGTGCAAAGAAATATTTTTTTTATAATACGGATAACACAAAATTGAACTTGCAAACAACCGATGTGAAGGTGAGTTTGAGGTACAAAATGTTGATGATATCACCATGCAGAATACAAACAAGGGTGTTGATGTACACTACTATTCAATAAAAACTGTTTGGTTTCAATAAGATTAAAAAATATATATTTATAGCATTACAAAAAAATTATATTTCTAATGAATGCAGTTCTTTTAAACTTTCAAACCATTATAAAATCCTTAAATGCAGTACAATAAAAACAGTGAAAAGAGATTTCTGAAGGATTATGTGCCACTGAAACAGCTGCTAAAAATTCAGATCTGCCATCTCAGGATAAAATGACATTTTAAAATAGAAATATTGTTTCTAGAAATAGAAGTTATTTTAAATTTTAATATTTTACAATATTACTGTTTTTATTGTATTCTTGATCAAATAAATGCAGTCTTTGAGCACAATATTTTTCAAAAACAAAAAATTCTCAACCCCAAAAATTTGATCAGTAGTGTATCAATTAACGTATTTAAAAGAAAAAAAGTACCGGTATGCATACTGTGTATATACAGTGTTTGTATACTCTGTCACGCATTCATACTATTCCATGTATTTAGTAAGAATGGTCACAAATAAAAAAACTTGCCTTGTAGTCCACATTTTAGAGATGAGAGTCAGTAAAAACTTTTTATAACTCCTAAAACCATCACGAATAGAATCAGGCACTTTCAAAAGTGATGCAACTGAACAGAGAGCAGAAAAAGTGTAGTGGTGGAATGTTAAAACTTTACTGCCTTCAGGTGTTTCAACCACATTTTGAGCATCCATTCCTCTTTTTACAAACTGTTGATTTCAAAACAATCTTTTCATAGCAAGAGCTGAAACATCAGTGCACATTGTATAATAAAAACCAATTCAAGTTACCTTTTATACAAATAAAAGAAGAGTGCCCCAAAATCACTTTAAATAACCAAATTGCAAACCAGAAAACAAACCATTGTCAGATTACCCAACCCCCCTTTCAAAGAACAATTTACAATTGTTTTTTCGTAATGGCACACCATCCAACTCACCAAAATGAGCCCATACCAACATAATTCAGATCTCATGACTGCTAGAGGTCTGGAGCACATCATCTTTTTTTTCATCATTTTCTTGTACTCATTTTAATCAGACTTCTCTTTTTCTCTCATATGCAGAAAGACGACACTGAAGACAAAGAGTCCTGCCATCATAGAGAAGGCACTGGCATAATATGGAAAGGCAGAGGGGATAAAGCGCTCATATTGGGTGTGCTGCAGTGGACGGACAGAAACCTGTGGGATTACACACACAATAAACAATCAGTCTGACTAAAATGCTGCGGAAATGTTGAGAACCAGAAACGTACAGAATATTTTGAATCTCACCTGGGTTGAGGAGTAGAGGTGTGTGTAGCCAAGTCTGTTGTAGTCGACTTTGAACTGAAAAACTCCATATACATCTGGAAGCTTGAACTGTACACTGTATTTTCCACCTAAACAAGCAGTCATATATTTTTAATACCATTCATTATTAAACTATCATTTAAAAGTTTGGGGTCAGTAAGATTGTTTTTACATTGTTTTGAAAGATGTCTTACACACAAATACAAAGCAGTAATATTGTGAAATATTCGGCATAATTACACATTCCTTCAGAAATCATTCTAATACGCTGATTTGGTGCTCAAGAAACTCTCATCATTGTTGAAAACATTTTTGTGGATTTTTTTTCAAGACAGAAAGTAAAATATATATATATATATTTAGAAATATTTTGTAACATTAAATGTAAAAAGACTTTTGCTCAATTTAATCCATCCTTGCTGAACAAAGGTATTAAAAAAAAATCTTACTGACCCTAAACTTTTGAATAGTGGTGTACATGCACTTATATAACATACCATTTTTCTTCAGGTAGGTCCTAACAAATGGATCAATTCTGACAAATTCCAGCTGAATGTCATCTCCATCGAAGGGCACCCACTTTCCACCAGACAGCATCTCAATCACAATGCTGTATTCCTGTAGAGACAATGCAGACAGTAGTAGTAAGTCATATTGCTATGTTTCTTGAGCATACTCTTTCTTTAAAAGAAAAGTGAATGTTAGTACATTTCTAAGCAAAACATTCTTCAGAATTAACTTCCAGCGCCAAATCTGTCAAATGAACTATAATGCCTACAAAAACATTATATGCTATGCCTCACCACAAGGTCAGTGATGGTATAGGCAGCAGGGGGTGTGCTCTCTCCAACTGGATGATGGGTAACCGCCCCAACCCTCAGAACACCAGCCTCCTTAAACACCCAGCGGGACAGGGACTCAGCCAGCTCCTGGTTACCAGTCTGTTCATATCTAAGAATATACACATCATGCATTATAAAAACACTAAACAAATGGTGATCATTCAGCATGGCACAGTTAGTTAAGTTGAAAGCCTTAACTTCACAACTGATCAAACATAAAATAATAGATCTTAGAGGTTGACCAATATATCGCCAAGGCCAATATATCAGCCAATATTTGCCATTTTTTAATGATCCATTACGTTTTTCTGTTTGGTCAAGAAGTGTTGAAAGAGGCAGATTGTCCATCTTCATTAGTTTACGGTCTTTATTTAACAGTTCTGTCTTAATTAGGAAAACAATTGGCATATGAAAAATGTATTAGAGCATTTGCTTTTCTATTATTAGTAATAAAAATGCAAACACTAATACGTTCTCACACAGTGTTAGCAGCATTCAGCAAATACGCATCTATATCATTTCATTAAACAAGACTTTGAATAAAACAGACATACTCCAATATTTCCTTCAATGCTCTGCTATATTCAGTTGGCCGCTATATCATTCATATATTTACTGTATGTAAATAAGCCCTACCCGTTTGTTACACAGATTTAACCGATTACTGAGTGCACTGCTGGTTACAGTGTTTACTTCCTTTTTATTCATATTTTTATCCATCTCTTTATTTGTGAAAAATACTATACTAGCATTAGAGAATCAAGAAGTTTCTATATAAAGTTTCAATCTGTTTATTTTAAAGATGTATTTGTCAAGTTCAAAGTATTGTTTTTCATAATGATATATTTTACAATTATTTCCTTTTAATTTAGTAAATATGTAAAGTAAATATTTTTATTGTTATGCATGTGTTATTTAGTATCTTTAAAATAAATAGCGTTATATCACATTTGGCCTATCAACTTTATTTCAGCATCGGATCACTAATACATATTTGAACCTAATGTCACAATGTATTTTAATGTCTGAATATATAGCAATGCAGCATCACAGACCTCTTTGACCCAGGGGCAGCCTTCTGCACGGGGGAGTTGAAGAAAGCATCACTGAAGAAGTGCAAAGACCCGCTGAAAACCACACGTGCATTGTTTCTAGCCTGCAGACCGGCAATCAGGAGGGTGTTCTTTCCAACTGCATGTGGATACTGGAAAGCAAAAAGGGAACTGAGGTGAGTGTGAATGAAGTGACTGTGAATTAATTGATCAAAAATGTAACATTAAAAGATTTTGGCTGTCCTCAAGCACCACATTTTTAAATATTGACCTGTGTGATGGGACGATCAGGGAAATAGGAGTAAGAGGTAGAGGATCCTGTCAGAATGTCCAGCACCAGAGAGTTATCTGGGTCAGCCACCATGCTGAGGAAATGAGGTAACTTGTAATTGGATTAATTACATTTTTACAATAAGCAAGTAACAGGGAATCAAGGGACCACTTACCCAACACCTTTGAACAGGACTGGTTTATCAGTGGGCTTGCCAACTATAGTTGGGGCTTTAAGAAGATTCTCTGGATCTGCAACAATCAGTGTGTGCTGTACAAAAAATAAAGAATTCAACTTTAATATACATGATAAGGCTTAAAACTGGTGTAAATGTCAAGAGAGTAAGGCCACATTCACACAAAGCTTTCCCTATCCGATGTTTTTTTTCCTCGTTCTAAAAAAAATATTCGGAAACATGGCGCCGTCTCAAGAAATATTTGCGTACACACAAAACCACTGAAACCGACTCAAACGATGTAGTATACATCCCAGACCAGTATGTGGTGCTGTAATTCTGCCAAAGATATACACCAAAAACGGAGAAGACGACTTAGAGCATGCGTATAAACAAACCTTGCGCGCTGTATACAATACTATTAGGCACAGTAGCAGCTTCTTTTTTGAAAAGAACTTTATTGAACAACCATAAATGGCCTGGTACAAAATAGGGATGAGTCATGATATTCGATTAGTTGGAGTCAAAGCTTGCCACAAAGAACCGGCAAAAGTAATGAATGTGCCAAATATATAGCCTATTGGTTAAATCCATTGGTTTGGCTTGCTATTGGTTTGTAGGTGCCATCAGATAAAGGAAAAAATCATTCCAGAGACTATGCAAATAATTACATTATGAAATTCCAAAAACTTTCTCACTTGAATTTAGTGTACTGAAAAAGCATGGACAATAATACTAGAATACGAGCGTTAAGAAAATAAAGTCAATTTTTATTTCATGACATGTTGAACATGAAATTTAATATAAACTGTTTGAAACTCTGTTTTTCCTCCTTCCATTACTTACCTCACCAGGATCAGAAACATCATAGTTATGGTGGTCAATGACAGCGGTTTTCTCCTCATCAAATTCAATCCCGCATTCACTGCCTAGCTCTCTCAGGGGGTCACCTGCCAGAGTCACAGTGGTAAAAAGACTACATTGACATGATCAACAGGCAAATATGTATACACATTTGCAAAAACAATACAGCACTCACCAATATCAGAGCTGGCAGCAACAAGAACATTGCCTCCACCATCAATGAAGGCCGTAATGGTCTCTACGTTGATGTTGCCCCCAAAATCTGTTCCATTGGGAATTTGTAAACATAAAATGGTTATTCAAGCATAAAAATGGCATCACGACATGAAATTCATGTTAAATGTAACAGGCGTCACCTTCCACTGATGGAGAGAAAATAATGAGATGGTCGTAGAGGAACTGGCCATACTTTATCAGAGAGAGACCAGGATCATCAGCAGTCTTGAAGGAAAGGTCAAACCCACGATCTGAGAACAACAATGTAATTATGGGTTCAAACAATTAAGAAACGTACAATACCTTTCTGTGTCAGTGCAGGCATGCTGGTGCATTTACTCAGTCACATATTCTTAACACGCATCTTCAACTCATATCGCAAATAAATGAACATATTAAACTTATTTTCTGGTGGTAATGTGATAATTAAGTTTTTTAATATATATATTTTAAATCATAAAACGTGTAGCTCACCTGCTAAACTGCGGAAGAAGATTGAATGAGTGTCTCTGATGTTGGGATTGTCCACCAGAACAAGAGTCTTTCCGTTTCCTAAAACTACCTGCAACATTAAAGCCACGGATACAACAAACAAAGTGCTTTTGCTGAACCCGCCAGACAATGTGGGAATCATTGTAGCACGCCGTCTTTTGCAGGTTAATGTTGCAAGAGTCGCGGTGTCCCTCATTGACAAGCAACCTATCGCCATTTTCCTCCTTTGGACAACGTCAGCGCTAACGCGGATACGAACTCTGACCCAGAGCTGCAGCCAATCGCGTGCTGCCTCATGGACTCATTAATATTATAATGAGACTAAACCCCTGTCATCGTCCGCACATCATGTAGCTTTTGCAGGAAATTTGTTAAAATGTACATGCAGTGGAAACAACTATTTGTACACGTTTATTTCCAAACAAATAATATTTGTTAATTTAATTTGACGTATGCGAGTTAACTGATTATTCGTAGATACATTTCAAGAAAATATAGTATTTTTGTGTTGTTTATGTACTAAGTATGTTACGACCAAACAGAGGTCAGTACAACACAATGCTTTTCGGTGGCAGTGGGCAGGCCTCGGTGTGTGGTAGATTAATGCTTCCCACTTCTGAAGTTGTGAATACGAGCTCAAAGGTTTAAATTTTAACTTGAGTTGAATTGTTCATGTCCAATTTTTTAACTAGTATTTACGATAATTCCGATAGCACATGTGGGCAGCATGTGTCCAATAATTAAACCTGAATGTGGAGATAGATATTATATATAGTAATTATATATTTGTTGGTTATTTAATCTATTATTAAATATATATTTTCAAAACAATGCTTTTTATATAGCCTTTAATAGGCTTTGGCTTTTATTTGATATATGTTTCTGAATGTTACATTTTACATTTGTGTGGCGTTTCATAAATTAAATTACTTTTACTTTCATCATTTTTTACATAAAATTTTTATTGAAACAGCTAACGACATATATAGTGCCACCGGTTTCACACACAGAAAAAAATGCATGTTTGAGCTGTTTTTACTGAAAGCAGCTTGCAATTATGTCTTAAATATTAATATTATAAAATATTGTCTCAAGATGCACACCAGTAGGCCTAATGTTTTTTTAAGGCACGTTAATGAAAGCTACTTAATGCCCTAATTGAACTAAGGCCTAATCCGGGCCATAGGGTCAATACATTTAATCTTTGGACAATAATGGCAGAAATTATCAAGGTATGCGACGAATCACGTTTAGTTAGGACTTTTAATTTGTTTCTCTTAAGTTACTTGTTTCCTTTGTTCTAGTTTCCCGCCACTATGAGTGGTCATGGATACGAGCACACCTGTTTGTAATTAATTTAGTCACCGTTCTTAAGTTCCTCCGTTTCTCACGGTCATTGTCCGGTATTGTTTGGGCATGGCGTACTATTTCGCTTGTGTTCGTTGTTGTTATTGTCGGAGTTCTCTTTATGTTATTAAATCAAGTTATATTTGATTCTACTTCGCCCACCTTCTTCATCCCTGGGATATGTTCCTATACAGAAAGTAAAAACCTGAGAAATATTCACTGGAGTAAGAAGTGGGACAAATAGCTCCAAAACAAATAAATGTATATTTTTTAAAAGAAAAAAAAAGAAGCCAAATAATCAACACCTGTTTTTACTGTTCATTTACCTGAAAATAACCACACTTTAAAGCAGCACGCTCATACCTCTGATACCTGCTGTCCATGTCAAACTGCGTTCAACAAAATGCATGTAATGTGGTCCAAGTAATGTTGTTTCGAAACTGATTAGATTTTTAAAGTTCTAATAAAAGTTTCAATACATTTGATAAACCATTTTCATGAAAATTAAATTAGGGTAAACAACCAGCTTTCCTGGCAACAGTATAGACATTTATTCAATACCAACCAAAATATTTATTTAAAAGGTTTATTAACAAACCTAACAAATTGCAACGTTTTTCTGCGTTTTGCACTATATATTGTATCTAAAAGTGATACAATATCCAATTGTCTGTTTGATAAACTCCCACCAGAATTGGACCAAAATGATCTCGATCACTCGTAATACTAGTTTATATAATCTGACAATAAAAGCTGTGATATTCAAAAATAGTATCTTAATTGCAACACACTTCACTGATCTTAAGAAGTAACAAGAGTTTTTTTTATAGTCCATTATCTAGAACACAATGCTTTTAAAAAAGATAATGTTCAAGCAGTACTATGCTCAAGTGGAAAATGAATAAATTCAACAAACCACAAATAAATTAATCAAATAAAAGTTTGGTTGCTGATTTGTTGAAAAATTAAACTTGTAGGACAGTCAATTGTTTAATTGGCCTCAATAAAACAGTCTACAATCGTGTGAATACATGAGCTGGCAAAGGACATATACAGGGAGACAACAGTATTAAAAGGTTTGACAGCATTACAAATTAAGTTTTGTTCACATTAAATTAATTTTTATTTAAACTTAACTCTATACAATGTAGTTTTAATAAGCTCTGCACACATAGCGCTGTGGTTTGAGATATGACATCCACCTAGCATTTTTAAAATATGAGCGTGTTAAATTATAGTGTGTTAATCAGTAATAACCATACCTCTGGTGAGAAACATTACACTTTGTGACAGTCTAAAACTCCATGGGGATCTCTCTGTCCTTTTAACTCTCCTTGGGTTGAATCAGGTCAGAAACTCCTCACTCACTCTCCTTGGTTTTCAGACCCCTCCTCTGTCTCTGCCTGTGAACTGGGCTCCTCCTCTGCCCCCTCATTTTGAGATTCAGGCTGGGTTAGAGCTACTTCTCCTTCCTCACTCTCCTCTTCCCGTGTCCGGAACAAGAGCTCCCCTCCCTGGATGACCTGCTCAGTGGTTTGCCATGTGCCGTCTCCAGCGTACTGCTGATAAAAGTCAGAGTCTGCCTGAAACATGACCAGGGCCTGGGCAGTGTGAATGCGCACGTGCTGGGCGAGAGAGCTGGCATCCAGGAACTTCTCACCACATGAGTCGCATGCATACAAGATCTGGGTGTTGGGATCTGCAGAAATAGACCAGCACACTGTTTCAGCTTTGCATTTGAGTGTACACATTTTCACATTTGTGTAACTCCTGGAGGGTGACCTGCCTGAGTGCCCTGATGTTTAAATGGGAGTGTTTCACAAGAAATTACTCTTATTTAAATGTTTTGGTTTAACATACTCGCCTGTTGATCAAAAAACGTCTTTAACTTGAACCAGTAAATTAGTATTTAGTTTTATTTTGTAACTTTCAGGAAGGTGTACTCATTTTTGCAACACAACATTTTATTACTTTAATAGGAAAATCTTATTTTCCTGATAAATATTGACATGCTTCTTTGATAATTAAACAAGCAGACTTGCTGGAACATTATATCTTCAAGGAACCCTAATATGTCTATGTAAAGAGTAATTGCTGAATTTGTTAACTTTCAGAGTTAATGCTGCAGAGTACTGTACCTGAAAATACTCTTTATTTCATTTGTATTAATTTGTGCTATCACTTGTTATTTGTTCTTGCTTTATTACTGATTGTTTACTTGCCTTAAATTTATTTTTGAACTTTATATTCGTTTTTGTTTTGTGTGGTATAAAAATTGGAATCGAGAATTGTAAAATTTCACTGGTATGCAAAATGTTGGTGACATAACCTTATTTCTTAAAAAAAAACATGTAAACAATAACTTTTACTAATTTCCAACCTAGAAATTGTGAGGGAAAATCCACTTAATAGAGACATCAGAAGCAGTATTGGTGTCGGTGATACTGGCCTAATTGCACTTTCTAAAAAGATGCCATTACACAAATATTTTAAAAATACCATCTTTATGTTGTTTCTACAGTAATTAGGAGTTTCGATGTGAAATTATGTATTACAATCTAAAAATACTGTACAAATTTTAATGTTAGGAGCGATTAATAAAAATGTGCAATTAATTAATTGACAGCACTAACTAATATATACAGTATATATAAATGATGCACTCACCTGCTTCTTGGACTTTCTCCACTGCTTTTGTGATCTCTGCTTTCAGTGCTTCAGTTTCATCTGCGGACACAGAGGTTGCCACTGGCAACACTACAGGGGTCAAGAAAAACAAATAATATTAGGAGGAGACACTCAGATTTAGCAAATGCCCTTAGAACCACCTTTTCTACAAGGCACAGTGTAATAATCAGTTTTATAACACTGCTCTGTCATATTCTCTCACCCGTGAGCTGTGCTACGGCACTGCCAGCCAGAGCCTCTGTGGCCAAAGTCACAATGTCATCTGTAGTAACCGTGACGATGTTGACTTCATTATTGTCGAGCTCTGAGCCTGGGCCAGAGTCAGACAGTAGCCTCTCCTCGTCGTCGTCGTCATCCTCCTCAGCCACCACCAATCTCTTCATGCCCGCCTTCCCCTGGTGCACCGTCTTCACATGGGAACGCAGATTGTCCACACGGTTGAATCCTCGGCCACACTTATCGCACAGGAAAGGTTTCTCCCCTGTAACCAAGAAGTCATTAGAAGCACATAAGAGAGAGTGCAACACAAGAAAAGGTTCAGTTATAAAAAATGTTGCATCTTACCTGTGTGAATGATGATATGCTTTGAGAGATCTCCCACATTGACAAACGCTTTGTTACAGGTGTGGCACTTGTGTGGTCGAATATTATCATGATGACGGATGTGATTGGCCAGCTGGCTGGACTGGACAAACCTTTGAGATATGTCAAATTGAACTTTTAATGTGTGGTGCCATTGTGAATCTATGCAAAATCATTTATGCAGTGTCTCAAATACCTTTTTCCACAGCGGTCACACACGTACGGTTTCTCCCCAGTGTGTTGGCGAACATGAGCAATGAGTGAACTGGCCTGCGTGAAGCCTTTTCCACAAATCAGACACAGACAGGGCTTTTCCCCTTCAACAGTGAGACAGAGACATTCAAATCAACTTTTAAAGAGGGCTTATTATGCTTTTTTACATTTTCAACTTTCCTTAGTGTGTAATGTTGCTGTTTGAGCATGAAAACGTCCTGCAAAGTTACAAAGCACAAAGTCTGCTCTATATCAGTGGGCCCTATTTATGAACTCCCAGAAACACCTCCATTGTAGTCTTGAGTGTTCTTCTGGGAACGTGCATGTCACAATATTCCTCATTTGGTTGAGTTGTGTTAGCAGTGTGTTGTCGCCATCTCCAAGAGATGCTGTTTTTTCCACACAGATCTAATGTGTTATGGTAAGGGGAGTGACATTTCCGAAACACGCTTGAAAGGGTTGACCAATCACAACACACTAAATCCAGCCGACCAATCAGAGCACACTACACTTTTCGGAAGACAGGACTTCATAGAGACCAGAACTAAACAGAGTGTTTCAGACTGACATTCAAGCATGAACATTCAAAACATAATCAACACTTTGTAAAAGGGTCCTCTCTTTATAGATAGCTGTGACTGAGGACATGAGAAACGGCTATACCTGTGTGGATGCGCACATGTCTCTGCAAGGCCCCAGGGTCGGCAAAGGCTCTCTGGCAGTGCATGCAGATGAAAGGCTTTTCACCACTGTGCACACGCAGGTGTCTCTTCAGGTTGCCTGTGAACAGAGGGATATTAAAATTCCTTTGCGCATGCATATATTGCTGTGAAAATGTCATAACTTGTCCCAATATAAATCTCACCTGAGGTGGTGAACTGTTTCCCACACTCCTTACACTTAAGAGGCCCATCTGCAATGTGGATCTTTAGATGTGCTTTCAGATTCCCCAACTAGAAAAAAATAAATTAAAATTAAATTAAATCTATTTGTTCATTTATCAGTTTACTGTGCATCCTGCCTCAATAACAACAAATTATGTGTCCACAGCTTTTTGCTTTGCCTGATTAAAATGCCTTTGTAATATAGCCTACTGTTGTAGAAATGGCTACAATATAATTTCAATAATATGTTATAATCTATACATTTTGTCTGGATATTATATTATATTTTTATTATATTAAATTTATATTCACAGAATTATGTCTAATATTATTAAATAATTATTTATACATATAATATATAAAAAGCAAAAGAGTATAACCTTCTGTTGTGATGCTAACTATTAATATATATATACATAAAAATACACATTAGTTAACTACAAACATGAACTAACAATGAGCAATACTTCTACAGCACTTATTGTAGAACTATTGCTCATTATTGTCATTCTCAACATTTACTAATACGTTTTTAAAATCAAAAGTTGTATCTGTTAACATTAGTTAATGCATGAATATAAATTTTTACAAACATGAGAAAAGGTTAATAAATTATGTAAAAATATATTGCTCACTGTTAATTCGTGTTAACTAATGCATTAACTTATGTTAACAAAAGCGACCTTATTGTTAAGTTTTACCACAAAAACAGTAATATTGTGAAAAATTATAATTTATAATAGCTGTTTTTTTTAAATGTAATTTATTCTTGTGATGATAAACCTGAATTTTTCGCATCATTACTCCAGTCTTCAGTGCCACATGATCCTTCAGTAATCATTCTTATATGCTGATTTGCTGCTCAAGAAACATTTCTTAATATTATCATCAATGTTGTAAACAGTTGTGCTGCTTAAGATTTTTGTCAAAAATGACTGACCCCGGACATTTGAGCGGTACAGTATATATTTCATATAATATACACATCATAAGACTAAAGTTTTTTGCAAATACAATAGTGGTTAAATTTAACACCAGTTTAAGTGGATCTCTCACCTGGTTGAATTTCTTGTCACAGTGATGACATTTGTGACCTTTGTTAGTGTCGTGGGTCTCTAGATGTCTCATCTTGGCAGTGGGGTCAGAAAAGGCCCGTTCGCAGTAGTCACAGTGGTAGGGTTTTTCTCCACTGTGCACTAACTGATGCCGCTTCAGGTTTCCAGAAGTGGTGAAGAGCTTCCCACAGTCCTCACAGCTGTACCGCGCCTCATCTGTGTGACGCTTCCTGTGTAGGTTCAGCAGACTGATTTGCCGATAACTCTTTCCGCACGTGGAACAGCAGTATGGCTTTAGAGGACTAGAGAAACAGAAACGTGTAAGAACGTGTGTGAGGAAAACTGCACATGGTGAAGTTTTTCTGTAAATATGGTTTACTTTATTTCATCTTATTGGTTGACAAATCAGATGAGACTGTAGAGGAAGAGCATTAGACTGTATGGATATCGTGCTCACCTGTGTGTTTTCTCATGTGCTTTGCAGGCAGCTGGGTCTGAGAAAGCTTTTTCACAGTCTCTGCAACTAAATGGCTTCTCACCAGTATGTATGCGGATGTGACGTTTAAAGTTGCCTGTGTGTGTAAACTTCTTCCCACAGTCCTGCAAGATTCAGAAAAAAACTATTGAACCTGACAGTGGAAAAGTCTATCATTTTGACTGGTACTGTATAACAAACAGACCTAAAGGACAAAGGCAATTACAAAATTGAAGAATCTCTCACCTCACATTTGTGTGTGACGGAGCCATATGCTCTGGACTCACTGCGCTCAGCTGCGGACGCAGACTGCTTCCCCTCCGAACCTGTCGTTTCTTCATCCTCTGTGTCCATCTCCTCTTCTTCTTCTTCCTGCTCCTCATCCTCCTCCTCTCCTTCATCCTCTTCATCTTCTTCTTGTACCACGTTTTCCATGCTCTCAGCTTTTGACACACTTTCCTCTGCATCATCAACTTTTGGCAAAAATGTTAACAGTTATGAAACCTAAACATAAAATTAAAGCTGCAAGCAGCATTGAAAGGGCCCTCGCACCCGTGCCATCGCCACCCGGTGGCTTTAGGAAGACAGACCACGGTGGGCAATGTGCATTTAAGTAGATAAATATAGTGGGAGTATGTCAAAGTCAGTTACAAAAATGTCCTTTATTATGGGTATAATAGCATGCTGTTAAACATGTCACTTCCTGTTGCCAGCAGGTGACGCTATGACTGTAACTTAATATGAGCATGCACATGTGTTCAGGACAGAACTCTTATCAAACATGTGAAGTTTGGGGCAGATTGGACATTGCCTTCTTAAGTAACAACAACTTTTGATAAGAGTCCTGCCCTGTTCATTTCATTAGCATGCTTTAGCACTTAGCTAAGAATTGCTAGCATGTTTTAACATGTTTATAACATGTTTTTTACTCAATGGCATATTTACTATGTTGCCAGTACTGCATCACACTGTTAAACATGTCACTTCCTGTTGCCAGTAGGTGGCGCTATTACTATAACTGAATATTGTCATGTAGATGTGTTCAGGGCAGGACTCTTATCAAATGTGTGAAGTTTGGGGCAGATTGGACATTGCCTTCTTAAGTAACAACAACTTCCTGTTTCATTTCATTAGCATGCTTTAGCACTTAGCTAAGAATTGCTAGCATGTTTAACATGTTTATAACATGTTTATAACTCAATGGCATATTTACTATGTTGCCAGTACTGCATCACACTGTTAAACATATCACTTCCTGTTGCCAGTAGGTGGCGCTATTACTATAGCTGAAAATTGTAATGTAGATGTGTTCAGGGCAGGACTCTTATCAAATGTGTGAAGTTTGGGGCAGATTGGACATTGCCTTCTTAAGTAACAACAACTTCCTGTTTCATTTCATTAGCATGCTTTAGCACTTAGCTAAGAATTACTAGCATGTTTTAACATGTTTATAACATGTTTATAATTCAATGAAATATTTAATATGTTGCTAGTACTGCATCACAGTGTTAAACATGTCACTTCCTGTTGCCAGTAGGTGGCGCTATTACTATAACTGAATATTCTCATGTAGATGTGTTCAGGGCAGGACTCTTATCAAATGTGTGAAGTTTGGGGCAGATTGGACATTGTCTTCTTAAGTAACAACAACTTCCTGTTTCATTTCATTAGCATGCTTTAGCACTTAGCTAAGAATTGCTAGCATGTTTTAACATGTTTATAACATGTTTATAACTCAATGCCATATTTACTATGTTGCCAGTACTGCATCACACTGTTAAACATGTCACTTCCTGTTGCCAGTAGGTGGCGCTATTACTATAGCTGAAAATTGTAATGTAGATGTGTTCAGGGCAGGACTCTTATCAAATGTGTGAAGTTTGGGGCAGTTTGGACATTGTCTTCTTAAGTAACAACATCTTCCTGTTTCATTTCATTAGCATGCTTTAGCACTTAGCTAAGAATTACTAGCATGTTTTAACATGTTTATAACATGTTTATAATTCAATGGCATATTTAATATGTTGCTAGTACTGCATCACAGTGTTAAACATGTCACTTCCTGTTGCCAGTAGGTGGCGCTATTACTATAACTGAATATTCTCATGTAGATGTGTTCAGGGCAGGACTCTTATCAAATGTGTGAAGTTTCGGGGTTTCGGGGTTCGAAGTTACAGCAAATTACTATTTAATTGCAGTAATAGCATGCTTTAGCACTTAGCTAAGTGTTTGCTAGCATGTTTTAGCATGTTTCAAGTATGTTGATAGCATGTTTAGCACTTGCTGGCACTTTTTTATATGTTATTAGGAGTCCACAAAAGTGTTAAACATGTCACTTCCTGTTGCCAGCAGGTGGCGCTATGACTGTAACTGAATATGAGCATGGACATGTGTTCAGGACAGAACTCTTATCAAACGTGTGAAGTTTGGGGCAGATTGGACATTCCATACCTGAGTTACAGCAAATTCCTATTGAATTGCAGTAATAGCATGCTTTAGCACTTAGCTAAGTGCTTGCTAGCATGTTTTAGCATGTTTCAAGTATGTTGTTAGCATGTTTAACACTTGCTGGCACTTTTTTATATGTTATCAGGAGTCCACAACAGTGTTAAACATGTCACTTCCTGTTGCCAGCAGGTGGCGCTATGACTGTAACTGAATATCAGCATGCACATGTGTTCAGGACAGAACTCTTATCAAACATGTGAAGTTTGGGGCAGATTGGACATTGTTTGCCTGAGTTACAGCAACTTCCTGTTTCATGGCGAAACATCAAAATTTGTCAGGCCGCCGAGGACACGCCCTTCGACGAAAACTCAAGATCTTCGCAATTTAACGTCGCAAAGGCCTTAAGATTACACTCACCAAATTTGAAGATGATCAGATTAAAACTGTAGGAGGAGTTCGTTAAAGTACGAGGCCTGAAAATGGCAAAAACTGCACAAAAATCTGAGAGGAAGTTCAAAATGGCTGACTTCCTGTTGTGTTTAGGGCTACGCTCCAAGAGACTTTTTTGTAGGTATTGGGCCATTACATGTATGTACCGAATTTCGTACACGTACGTGAAACGTAACGCGAGGCGCACTCCGTTGAACCTTTATAGGTGGCGCTATCGAGCCATTTTGGCCCGCCCAATTTTGAAACGCATATCAGATGTAAATTTTCGCCAGTTCTGACGCGTGTGCAAATTTTCGTGAGTTTTCGTGCATGTTTAGGCCCTCAAAAATGCGATTCATTGCGGAGAAGAATAATAATAATAATAATAATTAAAGCTGCAAGCAGCATTGAAAGGGCCCTCGCACCCGTGCCATCGCCACCCGGTGGCTTTAGGAAGACAGACCACGGTGGGCAATGTGCATTTAAGTAGATAAATATAGTGGGAGTATGTCAAAGTCAGTTACAAAAATGTCCTTTATTATGGGTATAGTAGCATGCCGTTAAACATGTCACTTCCTGTTGCCAGCAGGTGGCGCTATGACTGTAACTGAATATGAGCATGCACATGTGTTCAGGACAGAACTCTTATCAAACATGTGAAGTTTGGGGCAGATTGAACTTTGCCTTCTTAAGTAAAAACAACTTTCTGTTTCATAGCATTAGCATGCTTTAGCACTTAGCTAAGAATTGCTAGCATGTTTAACATGTTTATAACATGTTTATAACTCAATGGCATATTTACTATGTTGCCAGTACTGCATCACACTGTTAAACATGTCACTTCCTGTTGCCAGTAGGTGGCGCTATTACTATAACTGAATATTGTCATGTAGATGTGTTCAGGGCAGGACTCTTATCAAATGTGTGAAGTTTGGGGCAGATTGGACATTGCCTTCTTAAGTAAAAACAACTTCCTGTTTCATTTCATTAGCATGCTTTAGCACTTAGCTAAGAATTGCTAGCATGTTTTAACATGTTTATAACATGTTTATAACTCAATGGCATATTTACTATGTTGCCAGTACTGCATCACACTGTTAAACATGTCACTTTCTGTTGCCAGTAGGTGGCGCTATTACTATAACTGAATATTGTCATGTAGATGTGTTCAGGGCAGGACTCTTATCAAATGTGTGAAGTTTGGGGCAGATTGGACATTGCCTTCTTAAGTAACAACAACTTCCTGTTTCATTTCATTAGCATGCTTTAGCACTTAGCTAAGAATTGCTAGCATGTTTAACATGTTTATAACATGTTTATAACTCAATGGCATATTTACTATGTTGCCAGTACTGCATCACACTGTTAAACATGTCACTTCCTGTTGCCAGTAGGTGGCGCTATTACTATAGCTGAAAATTGTAATGTAGATGTGTTCAGGGCAGGACTCTTATCAAATGTGTGAAGTTTGGGGCAGATTGGACATTGTCTTCTTAAGTAACAACAACTTCTTGTTTCATTTCATTAGCATGCTTTAGCACTTAGCTAAGAATTGCTAGCATGTTTTAACATGTTTATAACATGTTTATAACTCAATGGCATATTTACTATGTTGCCAGTACTGCATCACACTGTTAAACATGTCACTTCCTGTTGCCAGTAGGTGGCGCTATTACTATAGCTGAAAATTGTAATGTAGATGTGTTCAGGGCAGGACTCTTATCAAATGTGTGAAGTTTGGGGCAGTTTGGACATTGCCTTCTTAAGTAACAACAACTTCCTGTTTCATTTCATTAGCATGCTTTAGCACTTAGCTAAGAATTGCTAGCATGTTTTAACATGTTTATAAAATGTTTATAACTCAATGGCATATTTACTATGTTGCCAGTACTGCATCACACTGTTAAACATGTCACTTCCTGTTGCCAGTAGGTGGCGCTATTACTATAGCTGAAAATTGTAATGTAGATGTGTTCAGGGCAGGACTCTTATCAAATGTGTGAAGTTTGGGGCAGTTTGGACATTGTCTTCTTAAGTAACAACAACTTCCTGTTTCATTTCATTAGCATGCTTTAGCACTTAGCTAAGAATTACTAGCATGTTTTAACATGATTATAACATGTTTATAATTCAATGGCATATTTAATATGTTGCTAGTACTGCATCACAGTGTTAAACATGTCACTTCCTGTTGCCAGTAGGTGGCGCTATTACTATAACTGAATATTCTCATGTAGATGTGTTCAGGGCAGGACTCTTATCAAATGTGTGAAGTTTCGGGGTTTCGGGGTTCGAAGTTACAGCAAATTACTATTTAATTGCAGTAATAGCATGCTTTAGCACTTAGCTAAGTGTTTGCTAGCATGTTTTAGCATGTTTCAAGTATGTTGTTAGCATGTTTAGCACTTGCTGGCACTTTTTTATGTTATTAGGAGTCCACAAAAGTGTTAAACATGTCATTTCCTGTTGCCAGCAGGTGGCGCTATGACTGTAACTGAATATGAGCATGGACATGTGTTCAGGACAGAACTCTTATCAAACGGGTGAAGTTTGGGGCAGATTGGACATTCCATACCTGAGTTACAGCAAATTCCTATTGAATTGCAGTAATAGCATGCTTTAGCACTTAGCTAAGTGCTTGCTAGCATGTTTTAGCATGTTTCAAGTATGTTGTTAGCATGTTTAACACTTGCTGGCACTTTTTTATATGTTATCAGGAGTCCACAACAGTGTTAAACATGTCACTTCCTGTTGCCAGCAGGTGGCGCTATGACTGTAACTGAATATGAGCATGGACATGTGTTCAGGACAGAACTCTTATCAAACGGGTGAAGTTTGGGGCAGATTGGACATTCCATACCTGAGTTACAGCAAATTCCTATTGAATTGCAGTAATAGCATGCTTTAGCACTTAGCTAAGTGCTTGCTAGCATGTTTTAGCATGTTTCAAGTATGTTGTTAGCATGTTTAACACTTGCTGGCACTTTTTTATATGTTATCAGGAGTCCACAACAGTGTTAAACATGTCACTTCCTGTTGCCAGCAGGTGGCGCTGTGACTGTAACTGAATATGAGCATGGACATGTGTTCAGGACAGAACTCTTATCAAACATGTGAAGTTTGGGGCAGATTGGACATTGTTTGCCTGAGTTACAGCAACTTCCTGTTTCATGGGGAAACATCAAAATTTGTCAGGCCGCCGAGGACACGCCCTTCGACGAAAACTCAAGATCTTCGCAATTTAACGTCGCAAAGGCCTTAAGATTACACTCACCAAATTTGAAGATGATCAGATTAAAACTGTAGGAGGAGTTCGTTAAAGTACGAGGCCTGAAAATGGCAAAAACTGCACAAAAATCTGAGAGGAAGTTCAAAATGGCTGACTTCCTGTTGTGTTTAGGGCTACGCTCCAAGAGACTTTTTTGTAGGTATTGGGCCATTACATGTATGTACCGAATTTCGTACACGTACGTGAAACTTAACGCGAGGCGCACTCCGTTGAACCTTTATAGGTGGCGCTATCGAGCCATTTTGGCCCGCCCAATTTTGAAACGCATATCAGATGTAAATTTTCGCCAGTTCTGACGCGTGTGCAAATTTTCGTGAGTTTTCGTGCATGTTTAGGCTCTCAAAAATGCGATTCATTGCGGAGAAGAAGAAGAAGAATAATAATAATAATAATAATAAACAGAGCAATTCCAAGAGGGTCCTCACACCATCGGTGCTCGGGCCCTAATAATAATAAACAGAGCAATTCCAAGAGGGTCCTCACACCATCGGTGCTCGGGCCCTAAATATAAGGTAAATGTACACCATAGTTATAGAATTACAGAATTTACCTTGCGTAGATGTGTGAACGGTTGCATATTTCGACTTGGTTCTCCTTCTACTAACAAATGACCGTTTAGCCGCCATCCTCTGTGAGAGTTCTGTAGGAGCAGTATAGTGTCACACAAGTATTGAAACATGGTTAACATTAACAAAATTGCTACGAGTAGAGAATGGACACTAACTAGGTGTGTAGTCTGTGTCAGAAGGGTCATCTTGGTATGGTGGAATCTCTTTTGTGGCTTTCTCTTCTTCAGTTTCTGTCTTGCTATCCAAGACAATGGCTTTTTTTAGCCTTGTTTTAGACGGCCTACTAATTTTGCTGACAGCTCTCAGAGACTTTGTGCTTTGTTTCTCAGTCATGTTACTCGCAGCCTCCTGGGTTTCTGTTGTTTCTGACTGCGAGGGAGCTTCCTTCACTTCAGGAACCGCATTCGGAGTCACTGAATGATTCTCCTGCTCCTCCTGGGAACTTGCATCCTCTGGTTTCCTCACAGATCTCGGTTGTTCCTCAGTTACTACTACTTTACATGAACACAAATGAGAAAGGGTTTATAGATTTATGATTCCAGTACCTTCTTAAACTAACAGCATATGATAATGTGAACTCTGCACTAACCAGGCTTGGTTGATGAAGAAACAGTCAAGGACTGAAAAGCTGAACAAGCATTGACAATTTCCTGCATTTGAAGGAAAGTAGCTACAGCAATAACGTCCTCTATGTTCTGAGGACTCAAAGTCAGCTTTGCGGTGTACATAAACTCAAGGACCTGCTCAAGACCTGAATACAATATTGAACACGTTAGACAAAGGCAGAAAACAATAAACAACCAAAGAGCAGAGAAATGTTCAAATTTAATTACATATGATTAACCACAAAAGATCAGATTAATGGGATAGTTCATCCATAAATAATTACCCTCGTGTTGTTCCAAAAGTGTATGGCTTTCTTTCTTTTGTGGAATATGAAAAAAAAATGGTTCTTTATCCATACAATGGAATTGTTTGTTTCCCAACGTTCTTCAAAATATTTTATTTTGCGTTCCACAAAAAGAAAGAAATGCATTTGAAACAACATGAGGGTGAGTAATTGACCAAATAAAAAATGTAGGTGAACAGTTCCTTTAATAAAGTTCTCCATAAGAATGCAAGCCTACCTGATGCATTGCTGATATCAAGATGAACAACATCTTTCTGGTCCAAAAAGAGTGTGCGGAAGTAAGCACTACATGCCGCCAGCACTGCCTTATGGGCCTTGAAGTCAACTCCATCCACCACAAAAGTGCAGTCACAAAGAAGACCCAACTGACGTTGTTCATTAAGTTGCCCTAGGACTTTCCCACTATGCCAAGGAAAGTCCATAATGGATGGAGCAGACTATTGCACTTTAGGCCACAGTATCCTATTCATAAAAAAGGAGGGAAAAAATAAATGATTGCACTATAGCTGCTTTTGCATTTGAGGCTTACAAACTAAATGCCCCAGTTTGCAAGGATGTAAACAAATTGAGGTGAACAAGGGCCTTTAGTCTGATCAACTTTGTCCCAAGCCATTCATATCAATCTGTCCCAGTCCCTGTGAATTTTAAATTTTACCATATGTAAAAGTTTACGAATCAATGCAGAGAATGCAGAGAATAGTGATTATGGCCATAATTTAATATTGTATTTTTTAAAGTACTTTCACAAAAAGTACTAACTGAATATTTGTTTTTGTGCTATGATCACCTCATCCAACTGTACTCCTTTATATATCTGAACATCTAATAGCTAACGTTAATGGAATATCTGTGGAAAATATCTAATACACAGTACAAAATTATCCCTCGATGGTGCTTTATTTTCATTATGAATCAGTTCGTGTATATTGACAAACATTAAATCATCCAACAGACTTCAGACGTTATTTACTTCAATAAACAAACATCATTATGTAACAGTCCGTGTGTTTCTGTGCGACACTGAAACGTTTATCTCGAGCTCGCTCGGGACATTTTGTCCTGCAGTCTAATTCAAACTGTCATTATCAGCTGAATCGAGCACAATTATGTCTGAATGTCTGGCTTTAGCGAGTAAATGTGTCTAGTGATTTGGAGAGTAACTGCGCAATACTCCAACAAGAATGTGACGATGTTGCTGATTGATTATGAGTCCTCTCTGTCTCTCTTAGCTCCGGGATTAATTCAGCGTGCCTGGCCCTGCTGGATCAAGATGGCGCTGACAGAGGCGGGCTGTAATCCTACCTCTTCTTAGCTTATTTTAGCTGCGCGTTCGTTAGAGACTTGCCTGAAAAGTAGCCCTAAAACAATTCGATGATCGGGTCATGTTTGACGTTCTTTACCTTTTAGAATGGACGAGTTTCTAGCTTTCCCTGAATTCAGCTGATCCCGTCCAATCGAGTGTTTCGGTGATCGATCTCACTGCTCAGCCTCGTCGCGCCGCCATCTTCCGCTCTCTGATCGATTGATAGTGGCCGAGCGAATGGCTGGGAGTTGCGCACAGTAGCGCATGCGCGGACTTTTCTTGTAACTGTTTTGGCCATTTTTGGCCACATGACGGCGAACTTGAGCTATTATTAAATACAGTGATCTAGTAATAAGACCAGAGTAAGGAAATATCCATAAAATAAAACGCAGCTAGCATATTAATTGGGCCATTAATGCGTGTTAACACCACCACGCGTTTACATATCAAAATATGTTTTGAATTTATGCAAAACTGAGGGGGCAGTTATAGTTCACATTTTAGTCATTAACCAAACCATCAGTGAACCATTACCATGTACATTTAGTTTAAAAAAAAAATGGCAGCCCTATTTCTGCTATTTAGGTGCTTTACTTATAATTTAAGCTTATTAGGCTACACTTTATGTTCCCAATTCACATTGAAGAACTTTAGTAGCTATACCTGTATGTTGCTGCATTTTTATCTCATGTAAATTTTCATATTTCCTCAAGAATTTAGAATATACACTTTGAATGCTGGGAAATACTCCCTTAACCAGCTGATTTTCTGGTTTTAGCTGCTCTCCCAATCTGGTTTTAAAGGGGTTTGGGCATTTTTCAGTTGGTTTAGGCTTGGAGACAAGCTGACCTTTCAGCAACACCAGCAAAGACTGCTGAGAGACCAGCCAAATACAGTCCAGCTGGTTATTTTAGGATGATTTCTTTTTTAGTTGTAATTTCCCATTTTTAACGAAATAATAATCTGTCTTAATATGTACAACTGATTAGCATACATTTGTATCTGGTTCAGTACAGTGACATGTATATGGATGACAAAGCATAAAAATAGTTGACAGAGTCGGCTCCAGAGCAGATCTACTGGAGGGGCATTGGGTCATCAGCGGGGGGGCACTGCCGTTTGAGAAATATTTTGACGCAAAAAAACGAAACGCCTTTTATTATTATTATTATTAATAATTATTATTATTATTTGCAAATTTCCCAGCCACTTTTTGCCAGGGTCGATATTTCACCACCACTTTTTGCCAGGGTCAATTTCACCACCACTTTTAAACATCTCGCGGTACGGATGTACCAATACAAATAAATAAAACATATCCAGTTAACTAGCAGAGCATTCATTTGTTATCTATAAGAGACGATCTAGCCCGCTGAAATGTATTGTTTTTGAAATCAAGTGATCAAAATGCTCGTTGACAGTGGTTGACAGCGATCAGTGGTGCTGATAAAGTTTTCTCTTGTGGCTCGCGCTGCCGCGCACAGTCTTTACACGGATGCGCGTTTTAATCCGTTGCGGAGAAATCTCTATTCTTTCCGGTGAAATCACAAAGTAAAATGCACACAAACGTGTCCCTGACTGATATACAACCACTGATAAACGTAATCGGTTTAATGAGGAAAAAAAACGATACGAGTGCGGATTAGAACCCAGAACCTCTGACACCCTTGGCAAAAGTTCTGCCCCTGGACCATTAAAACACATACAAAAACAGTCGGACTGGATATATCTATTTCTTCACGTGACAATTCTTGGCACCAACACATATTAGATCTCATTAAACGACCAATTAAACACAATGTACTATTTAAATAGATTGCTGGACATCGGCATTGTATAGCCTACATCTGATTTATGATTTAGCATTGTATTAGCAACTGTGGTAGGAGGGGCATCAATGACCGCTAGGGGGGGCACGGCCCTCGAATGCCCCACCATAGCGCCGACCCTGATAGTTGATGATAAGACTGAATAATAACAGCAGACTCTATTTATAGCTCAGAGACACAGTAACTGTCATTTGCTCACTATGTCCACATTAATGGAAGTGGACAGGAAACAAATCACTGACTCACAAGCTCAAAGTATTCATCAAAGATTCTCTGGTTTTAATCTGTTCTAAAGTGGTTTTAATAACACAACACAACAATTTAACATTAGAAAAAGTACCTTTTGACAATAGTAACAATAAATAGGTTTCTCACCATTTGGGAATGAGTTGCATTATTTGATCTAATTGTTTGTCATACAGTGGGCTCCAAAAATGTGAGACATCTTTTTTTCAAGAATATCTTAATACTTGGTTAATACTCAAATCTGATGATCATGATTCTCCAGCATAATTTGAGAATGACTTAAAAAAACATCTTGAGCTTCAATGAAAGCAAGAACATCTAACCGCCTTGTACAAAGAGTCACATGAGTGTAACAAATTTTTATAATTGATGAGTGACACGAAAATAGTGCAGAATCTGAAACACTTCCTATTCCTATTCATTGTTCTCTTTCTTTCTAAGTTTAACTTTTGAATCACAGATTTTAAATGTGGTATCTGACTTTTAGACCCCACTGTGTGTTATTGTAAGGTGATATACAGTTGGCAGGAAATTTAAGTTAGCGCATTTGTCTTGAATGTTTTGAATACATATGACAGGATTAAATTCCATCCTAGTCTAATGAGAAGAAATGAGAGAAGGTCATGGAGGAATGACAAAGCAGGACTAAGTAACTATATTTTCAAGGTAATTTATCACAGGGAAACAGATACAGCAGGAGGGGAAAGATCTAAATTTTGATCTCTGTGCGGAACGTCTGTGCGTGCTCTGGTTTTGCAGTGTTTCTCTGTGCTTTTATAGTGAGAGTCCCATCAGCCCCTAAACATGACTTGACTGAGGTGGGGTCCACATCCTCTGGTAGTTGGCATTTATGGGTAAAAGTGTTCAACACTGTCCCATCAGTAGCAAGCTGTTGAACAAAATGCATAAGGGAATTAATGATATTCTGAACAATTCACTTGTATTATATAGAGGCCTGTATCTATTTACCTTTTCAGCATGAACTTCAATCTGATTGTTTGAGGTGGTGACTATCACATCCTCAGGTGAGAAGTCTTGGACATCCACTGTGAATTGGTATGTGTCTCCCAGAGTCTTGACGTTCCCAACTGTCCCTGTTCTGTCTAAAGGAAAACATAAAATATAAAGTGATATCTGAAATACAAGTGTTCTGGAATACTTCATTATGATTGGTCAGTCGCACCACCAAGGGCTCTGATATTTCCTAATATTCACTGTTGTCTATGGCTTGCACTCTTCCGGCACTACTTTCCTGTTTTTTGTAAACATGTTTTTATGTTTACACAAAGCGTAACTGGCATCAGCTTGCGTCTCAATTATAGACTGGTTCAAATTGACATCATATATTAATAGGTCTATTATTGTAGAATTGTTGCCGTTTTCATCTTGTAGCTAGATTGTTTTGTAGCCTACATCGACTTTTTTTTCTTAGTGGGAGCTTAAAACAGCCAAGATTATAAAATAAAATCAACTTAAATCAAAATTTCATTTATTTTCTTTGTTATTTTCAGTGACAAATGTGACTGAATGTGTCAACTAAAGTATTAACCATGTTATTCCAAGAAAATAAGCATACATTTGTTAATGATAGGGATGTACTCATACTATATTTTTTCAATATGTATTTTTTAATATTTTGGGGGTTAGAGGATTTCATGATTCTGGACAATATTCACCTGTATGTATATATTTTCACTAACTAGCTATTGAAGTATTTTCAGACATAATTACTTTTATTAGTTTTTCAATTTGGATATATATTTTGACATTATCCATTGTCATTATTGTCCAGAATTCACAACATAAAATTTGTTGAATACCACCGGTTAATTAAATCAGCAATGAGTATTGTATATACTCTGTTATGTTACACAAACACCACTATGTTACAAATGGGCATTCCTTTTCCTTAATATCCTTCTAATGATGTGTGAAAATTTGCCTTGATGAATCTCAGACACTTCATATCCATATATCAGGCTCAGCAACAGATCGCCCTCGAGTCATTCCCCAACAGTGAAGTCACAGCACTGGCTCTGGCCCAAAACATTCCTTTATTTACCCTTTCTCTGCCCCCATGTGCCCTTGTATAGCATGTGAACAATCTGTTGTTTTTACATACTTCTACAGTTACCAAGATACAACTGTGAATATTAAATACATCTACCTTCACATACATATCACACAGACAAACAGTCAAATCCCAAGTCAAGTCAGTCTCATGCAGTCTTGAAATTCATATACTACCATAAATACATTTTCAGGCCTCATGCAGTTGACACATTTGTACAGTCAGTGCCCACTTTTTATGTATAGTCTTTAAAAGTATAATTAGAAAGTGAATATATCCAGTAAAAACTGATTCTCATCCAAAACAAAAATGTTTAATGAGTTGAAACTAAAGAAACATTAGGCTATATAGATCAAGAAAGAACTGAAACCAGCTTTAATAACTCACTTGGAAATCCCAAAGCATCCTTTGGACACATGAAAGATCCAAAGTCCTCAGCAAAGAGTCCCCGGCTCTTCTCCATGTATGGGTTTGTTGAGGTTGAGGATGAAGATGAGGAGGATGATTTCTGGTGGTAACTGCGCTCCGACCGGTAGGCAGAGGAGTTGGTCGCACTCATTAGTGTTTAGATGGTTTGTTTGCCTCAAATTGATATCCAGTCTGGGTTTTGTATTAATACGTAGAGCACAGAGTTTATAAATGAGGTAGTTTTGTGCCCTGCCCTTTTCTAAAACATGGTATGAATTCACTCTCAAGCCTGTTTGTATTAGCTGTGTCTCCCTCCCTCCTGTTATCTGTCTGGCTGTCTTTTATATGGTGGGTCTAGCTTCTTACTTCTATGTGAGTGTGTGTGTTAATTGTAGGATGACAGTGTGCTATAATTATCATGCGAGGGAGAGGGGCTCTGTGGTCGGAAAAGTTTTGTGTGATGAGGACTTGAGGTTGAGAAAGGGGCTCTGACAAAGACTCAAAGATAGGAAAGGGAGAGAGTATGGGGGGGGGTTGAGTCAACAGCTGGCATTCCAGACACTCGCTCCCTGAAATAGCCGTTCTCTTCCTCTCCTGTTCTGTGTGCTCTCCATCTCCATCTTTCTCCAGCCTGCCATCCACAGCAATTTGCCGTGATTTACAAATGCAGGAGTCAGAGTCTTGCGATGCCTGTCAATCTGAAGATTACAGTAAACACAGGTCCTGCGGGTGTTCATCTCTGCATAAACAACAATGAAGAGGAATGACAGTTCAAACTGAGGATTAACAGAAAGATGGAAGGAATGTCGATGAGAGAGTGACGTTGAGGGACAGATGACGTTAGGAAAACAGATTAGGAGGCATTTGTTTTTGGAGGAGAGCTGCTAATAATAGACATTTTAGCGTTGGTTTACTCCTCATTACGGAAATTGCATGTATTTTCCGTTTCCTTTTCATGAGTTGTTTAAGATAGGGATGCACTGATATTTCAGATGGATGCTGATATGCCAATAATTACTTTTATGCTATGGTCAAATAAATGGCCAGTATACAAATTCTATAAAATTTTGTGTAAATAGATCAATAAAAAAAATGCTAAAATTGAATATAGGCATAATGCACATGAAAATGTATTTTTACTTTGCAAAAGATTACATTTAACAGCATTATTTTTTATTATTAGAGATTTTAAAGATTTAAGAGTGTTAGATGACAGCAAAGGTAATCTGAACGTAAAAAACTAGGACATTATTAAATATCCAATACTGATAAATTAAAAAATATCTAATATCAGCTGATAATTTTACCCATTTAGTGATAGTATTAAAGGAATAATTTACTCAAAAAAGAAAAGAAAATTATGTCATTATTTGACACCCTCATTCTAAACCTTCAGTGGAGCATAAAAGAGGATATTTTAAGACATGTATATCAGGCTTTTTTTCCTCCTTCTTCTTTTTGTCCATACAATGAAAACCAAAACGGTTTGGTTACCAACAGTTTTGAATGGGAGAGAGTGAGTAGATGCTGACAGAAGTTTCCTTTTTTGGGTAAACTATCCCTTTATGATGTTGATAGCATAATAAAGTATTGTTTTAAAATAATAGGCATTTCTTTGTAGTCTGTGTTGTTCACAACCTCAAATCTAGTGGCCTCTAAAGTAAGTTGCATGTGTACCCTATCACTTTAAAGACTTTAAAACATTGTCTAAATCTAGCTGAGAAACATAACATTACTTCTAACAACATGTCATGACACCAATGCAGCTCTTCTAATTTGATTCTGTGAGAGAGAGAGAGAGAGAGAGAGAGAGAGAGAGAGAGAGAGAGAGAGAGAGAGAGAGAGAGAGAGAGAGAGAGAGAGAGAGAGAGAGAGAGAGAGAGAGAGAGAGAGAGAGAGAGAGAGAGAGAGAGAGAGAGAGCATTTAATCAGTCAACAGTATAATCGCGACTAGCACAGTTTGTCCTCAGGCTTAGTGTGAGTTCACTTCAGAAAGTTCACTTGATATCCTCACAAGTATTCAGCTAGTTTATGGATGTCATTGGACAGCCCTCAGGGGACGGTTTTGTAACAGTATGAATAACCATAAGGGTGTGTAGATTAATGGGCAGAAATTGAGCCAAACCAAAGTTAAAGTTAAGAACCCAAGGCTTTCATTGTTCATTTTCCATAAGTATCATACGTGAATACATTACTGTTGGTTGGCTTGGCATGTTGCAAGACTCTTTACACTATATACAGAGGGTCCGTGGACCACTGCAATATATGTAAACATACATGAAAGCTCAGAGAGATTTTGTGTTGTGTTACTGTCTGTGATTTTCTGCTGATCATTACATAATATAGGATTATCATTGTCACTCAATGTGAATGTCTTGTTTTGCTTTGACTAAGAAAAAGTACAAAAGCAACAAACAATGTAGCAGGAAATTACAGACAAAATTATGGTACCAAAACAAATCATACAATTGTAAAGGCTGAGATGAGAAAGAAAATGCTTTAAATAGCATGGTGCCGTCTACACCCCTCAGTCAATATATTCTAATTTTGCATTTGCGGCTGTCATGATTCTATAAAAACCACGGGCGTCTGGACCCATCTGAGAAAAACGAATTGAAATTGACAGGGAAAATGAACAGAATGCAGAATGACAGAGGGTAGCCACTCATCAGTCATGGCAGGAAGGGAAGGATTATTATTGTGACATTTCACACATATTCACCCTGGGATCCAGTCACTGCTTTGCGAGTAGCAGATTGGCTCTGTCAGTGGGGAGAAAACAATTCCAAAATGATCAGGGAGTTTTAAATTTCAAATAAACTAAAACCTTCTGTCATTCAGTTTACAGTGAGGGGTGTGTCACAAAGTATGGGAGAAAGTAGAAAATAATCCAAAATCAAAGGACAAGAAATTGTCCTTTGTGTGTGAACTACAAGAAAAATGAATAATGCATCTTGATGTTTGTTCGGAAAGATCGATTATCTTCTGAGATAGTGCTGGTCATCGTGACAATAATATAAATTCCACAGGGCAGGAAACAACAGGACTTTCAAACACAACAGAATGATGCATTCGTGCTTTTATTGTCTGAAATAGCTTAATGGAATCCACTGATGCATAATGAAATTATATTATTAAGTGTTTTCACCGCAGCTATGTGATTTTGGAAATTCTGTGTGAATCAATTATTGTGCGTGACATTGATTTGGCGTGTGTGTGTGTGTGTGTGGATTGCTTTCACCTTGAATGAAGGTTAATGCAATATGAAACAGTGCTCAAATAGAGACCATATAAAGGGGCAATCACTATCTAAATTATGCAAAACATGAGGAAAGCCGGGTACACTTTTTAATTAATGCTGCTCTTTTCACCTGTTAAGAAATGTAGTCAGGGCTCATTAAAGCGAGTGAGTGACGATGACAATTCTAAAGGTCATTTGTGTTCTATCACTTTCTGTCCTCTCGGCCTTAACAACAAAGGTTCATAACGCATCACAGGTCATTTCATTAACCGGCTAATTGAAAGTTCCAAATGGCCACAATGTCCGAATGACATTTATGAGATAAAAATGAATTTCAGAGAAAACAAAAAAGGAAACTTCAATCTCGCATTGTTCCAATTCAGTGCCTGCCCAGAGGCAAAGCAGCAGAGGACGTGCGCCATAAATAAGTTAAAGCTTAATTTTCCTTTCAAGCTACATCTGGGGACGCCAGGGTAAAGAGTCGATACTGACCTCAACGGTCTTTCATTTGGAATGAGTCAACAGGCTGAAAGGTGAGCTCTCTAACTTTATATTTCAGTTTTCAAATGACTTTAGTTCGACAATAAATCATTTCCATTATTTCGGGACTAACTGTTAAGTAGGCCTAGGCCTATCTATAGGCTACTGATGTTATTAGGAATAATGTACAGTCAGTCGAAAACACATGAAACAATGATTTGAGTTCAAATTATTGTATGATTTTACCTCCGCTATAGAGTCCACGGAGTGACCGGCTGAGCGGAGCGTTGTCAATGGGTAACAGAGACAATTGTAAAGTATCAGTACATTGGATGGCACGATTGACCAATCAGAATTGAGAATGCCAGAGTGAGGTGTAATAATTTTTTATGAAATGTAAAATTGCATTAAAGTCAGTATGAAACGGAAGTTGCGATAGTCTATTCTTCCATGTTGTGATGTCACATACCTTATCTACGGTGGCCGAGAGGTGCAAAACAAATCACAATTATAAAAACAAAATAACAAGTCAGAAAACACAATAACAATTCAGAAAACAAAATAACAATTCAGAAAACACAATAACAATTCAGAAAACACAATAACAATTCAGAAAACACAATAACAATTCAGAAAACAAAATAACAATTCAGAAAACACAATAATAAATCAGAAAACACAATAACAATTCAGAAAACACAATAACAAATCAGAAAACACAATAACAATTCAGAAAACACAATAACAAATCAGAAAACACAATAACAATTCAGAAAACACAACGACATTTCAAAGAAAACGGAAAAGGTAGGTACATTTTGAGAATGGCAAACTTGTTGCTGATTGGACGAGACACCTGTCAATCAAGCTTTACAGGAATTAATAAATGTGTGATCAACTTTGTTTTGCTAAATGCGAAAATGGAACACATTAAACATTACTTTGAAGAAGGACATTCATATGCCGTGATGTGGACATGCTGGCGAAATACCACGATATTAAAACTATCTACAAGATTACTAAAAAATATTTGCATGCTTCGTGAGGCACACACGCACATTTGCACACACAACCAAGGTCTCTCGCTCTCTGTCTCTACCTCTCTGCCGTGCGCTACACGGTTTGGAGCTCGCGAGCTCTAAAGCTCCGAGTTTTTAACTAATTTGCGGGCATCAGGGAGCCGCTATCAATGTGCGGGGAACTTCCGGGAGACTTGGGATGTCTGCATATCACTCCATGGGACCGAACTATCGTTGGCATGTTGATGGGTGCGATAAACTTAAGCCATTTGAGCACAAGCTCATTTGAATGTCCGCAATCACGGCATATGATTGTCCTTCTTCAAAGTAATGTTTAATGTGTGTGTTCCATTTTGATCACAAATTACTTACTTCCTGTAAAGCTTGATTGACAGGTGTCTCGTCCAATCAGCGACAAGATTGCCATTCTCAAAATGTACCTACCTTTTCCGTTTTCTTTGAAATGTCGTTGTGTTTTCTGAATTGTTATTGTGTTTTCTGATTTGTTATTGTGTTTTCTGAATTGTTATTGTGTTTTCTGAATTGTTATTGTGTTTTCTGAATTGTTATTGTGTTTTCTTATTTGTTATTGTGTTTTCTGATTTGTTATTGTGTTTTCTGATTTGTTATTGTGTTTTCTGAATTGTTATTGTGTTTTCTGAATTGTTATTGTGTTTTCTGAATTGTTATTGTGTTTTCTGAATTGTTATTGTGTTTTCTGACTTGTTATTTTGTTTTTATAATAGTGATTTGTTTTGCACCTCTCGGCCACCGTACTTATCCGAGTGAAATGGCTTCTCAAATAAGAAAAAAAATTAGGGCGGGAGCCGTTTGATTTTGTCCATTAGGAATTGATTGGATTGTTGGATCGTTGTGGCTTGCTATTAGATCAAGAAAATATGATCATATAACACCGATTTTTATCATCACTACATTGGTTACCCATAAAGTTCCGTATTTATTATAAGGTATTACTACTGACTTGCAAAGCTCTAAATGGTTTATTTTGTGTTATGGTCTATTTAACGGATCTTCTATCGCCCTATAATCCATCGCGCTCTTTAAGATCACTAAATTCGAGGCTTTTGGTTATACCTGATATCCAGATCCACCAAAGGAGGGAGAGCATTTTCACATTTAGCTCCAAAGCTCTGGAATAGCCTTCCTGATATTGTTCATTGCTCAGACTCGCTCTCCCAGTTTAAAACTAGACTAAAGACGCATCTCCTCAACCAGGCATTCATATAAAAATTTTATCTTACAGTTACTGTAAATCCGGCCTCTAGTTCATAAACGCCAGAGGAGAACTGGCCCCTGACTGAGCCTGGGTTCTCCCAAGGTTTTTTTTTTCTCCATTAGGTCACTTGATGGAGTTGTACGCTTCCTTGCCACTGTTGCCTTTGGCTTGCTCAAATTAATTAACCAAGCATTCAAGAATTAGTTCACTTTAAAAAAAAACCTTTTGCTGATAATGTACTCACCCCCATGTCATCCAAGATGTCTATGTCTTTCTTTCTTCAGTCGAAAAGAAATTAATGTTTTTGATGAAAACATTCCAGGATTTTTCTCCTTATAATGGACTTCAATTGGGACCAAACGGTTCAAGGTCCAAATGACAGTTTCAGTGCAAAGAGCTTTAAACAATACCAGGCGATGAATAAGGGTCTTATCTAGTGAAACGATCGGTTATTTAAAAAAAAAAAAAAGTTTAAGTTTTATTAGCACAAATGCTCGCCTTGCTCTGTTCTGTGATGCACGTTCGCGACTCTCCTGTTCGAACTCGTTCATCAAAATGAACGAATCTTTTTTCGAGTCATTTCATTCATTCAACGAACGAAATGACTCGAAAAAAGATTCGTTCATTTTGAACGAGTCTTTTTTCGAGTCATTTTGTTCATTCGAAATGAAGATTCGTTCATTTTGATGAACGAGTTCGAACAGGAGAGTCACGAACGTGCATCACAGAACAGAGCAAGGCGAGCATTTGTGCTAATAAAACTTAAACTTTTTTATTTCTTTTCGACTGAAGAAAGAAAGACATGGACATCTTGGATGACATGGGGGTGAGTAAATTATCAGCAAACGTTTTTTAAAAGTGAACTAATCCTTTAATACCATTGATCAGCCCTACCTAACGTAGATTTTTTTTCCACTAAGAAACATACATTGTTACGTTATTTAGTTTGATACTGTGACGCTGCTTTGATACAATCTATATTGTGAAAAGTGCTATATAAATATACTTGATTTGATTTGATTTGATATTGGTGGATCTCATGTGAGTGACAGGTTGTCCCGCCCTCGTATCAGTAAACACGTCATCACAAAAGAGTTGTGGCTACAAGAGGGAGGGGACGTTATTTTGATTAAAGATTACGAGGACACATAAATTCTAATAAAATAAAAATAAAGTAATGATGTGCATTCATAGTACTGCATTATTCCCTGAAAAAAAGAAGAATTGTCCATTTTAATTTCATGATGACACAAAGACCATGCATGTTGTATTTCAGACAATGGATTCAATTAGTGTAAATGTAAAGCATCTTGAAGAAACTGAAGAGCAATGCACACATGAAGATAAGACAGACCCAGATACGGTGGAGGAAAAGCTAATCAGCTCTAATGAGCATTCATGGAGACCCTGGCAACAATCACGGTCACGCATCAGAGGTGAGGCGGATCATTTGCAATTTCCTCCCCGTCATCAATGATCTCACTCTATCAATCCTCAATGCTGAAACTCAAACTATCATAATTAACCACTGTGATTTATGTGCTTTGCATTTGGGCAGAGTGTGTGCTATATGTGAAGAAGGTTCTGGTGTCTTTTGCCAGCATGGAGTGGTACTGTTATGCCCTCTTAGGGATCATCACCGCTCTAATGAGCTTCTTCATGGACATGACTGTGGCCAAGCTGCTGAATGGTGAGCAGTTCCACCTTGTCACTTAACAAATGGTTAGTAAAAAATGTACATACAGATGCAGGTGGGTCCGTTGGGCTGTTGGAGCACTGAAGCATTCTAGCAGCTGAGTGGGGCAAGGTCTTTCAAAAACAGACGACCTTAGATTCTCTTTTATTTCTCACACACTGTTAAACCTCAGTCCATGTCCTTCTCTCTTATTAGCTCACCAATGGCTGTACGGTTGTCTGAAGGGTCACCAACTGCTGCAGTTCTTCTGCTGGACGCTTTACCCAGCCTGCCTCTGTGCTCTGTCCACCAGCTTCGCCCACAGCATCTGCCCATTCTCTGCAGGTCAGCTAGACACTCATCACATCTGTACATGGTAAAATAATAATAATAATAATAAAAATAATTTTGCTATCATTGCATAAATTGCTTATTTAGAGTAGGTACATCCAATCTGATTTATTATAATTATCTGAATCCATGATTAAAATATAATGTGCTTTACAAAATCAACAACACATTTTTAGTGTAGGCCTATTTTAAATAAAAATGCATCAATTCACCTGCTTTGCTTGTTGGTTTGACTTACATAAAAAATACAACTGATTTGGTCATGCATTATGTGTTTCACCCATGACCCTCCAGGCTCTGGTGTTCCTGAGGCGAGGGCTATTCTCTTAGGGATAGACATGCCAGGTTATCTGTCCCTCTCCAATCTGTTTGCTAAACTGTTTGGCTTGATATGCACACTAGCTTCAGGCAGCACAGTGTTTCTTGGCAAAGTGGTAAGAACCTCTTATTTGCAAATGATGATGTGGAGCTTAACCATAAATTTGACGTTCTGAATATATTGACCTTTTGCAATACAACTCATTTCAATAGGGCCCATTTGTCCATTTATCTATCATGGTGGGTGCGTTCATGAATCGCCTGCATGTTTCCTGTCGTGGTGGAAAGCAGGTAGCTGAACTGCACTGCAACAAATGAACCATGCTGCCCTCTTTAATTTTGTATCATGAGAACCAGATGGAAATTGTATAGGAGGCTACTTATCCTAATGACTCTCTTGTGGCTGGGTTCATTCACAGAGAGCAGCGAAAGGAGAAATGCTGGTAGTGGCGTCAGCAGTGGGCGTTGCGAGCTGTTTTGGGGCTCCAATCAGCGGTGAGTTGACGTCACCGTGGTCCGTGATATCTTTTAGTACTAAAAAACACAAAGTCATTAATGTATCTCATCAGTCACTTGACAGTCTGTCACCTGACCTTTCCCTGAATGTTTCTCTCTGTTCTACCATAGGCGTTCTGTTCAGCATAGAGGTGATGGGGACTCATTATTCAGTCAGAGATTACTGTCCCTGCTTCTTTGCAGCTGCTTGTGGAGCGATCACCTTCAGGCTGCTCTCTGTCTGTAGTAGAGATCAAGGTGAGAGGTTTACATTAGCTACAGCGCCCCCTAATGGATGCTACTGGTGTCTTTGTAGTAATCTCATCCACCACAAGACCATCAGTTAGCCTTATGGGAAGCTATGAATTGGCATTATTGAATTTAAATGTGATTAAACTGAAAGTATCACACCACCAGAAGGATATATGAGAGAAATGATTCAATCTTTCTTTGATCCATGTCAACAGAGACAATCCAGGCCCTGTTTAAAACCAGCTTTTCTAGTGACCTGCCTTACCAGCCTTTTGAAATCTTCATTTTCGCTCTGCTTGGGTAAGCTCTGGTGATGGACAGTCATAAATTAAATATTGCTTAGTCACGTCTGTTATCTCAGTGTTTATGTTATTAAAATTCATGAAGCAGTAACTGTTCTAATGCTGTTTTCCTCTGATTCAGGCTGTTCTGCAGTATTCTCAGCTGTATTTACTTATTTTGTCATCGCTGGGCTCTGCGTTTTGTCAAAACAAACAAAACCATCAGCAGATTTCTGGCAACAGAGTGAGATGAAAAATTGATTCCAGCAGACAATTTCAGACTTTTACTTGTCCTCATTGGTGTGTGTGTGTGTGTGTGTGTGTGTGTGTGTGTGTGTGTGTGTGTGTGTGTGTGTGTGTGTGTGTGTGTGTGTGTACATGTATTTACACACATACGCACACAGACACACAGACACAGACACACACACACACACACACACACACACACACACACACACACACACACACACACACACACACACACACACACACACACACACACACACACACACACACACACACACACACACACACACACACACACACACACACACACACACACACAAAGAAGTCCAAACAACCACTATTGAAATGGTTCTACTTTCTTTCTTCTTCGTTTTTGGAAATCAGAATAATGAGTGTGAATGAAATGTTTAACTTGAAATATTTACATATTCAATCCTAAAACACTTTACTTGAAGGGGTGTGCATAAGACTAACATGACACCTTCATAATCATGACATGACACATGTTATGAATATGAAGAAGGTTTTATGCATGTTTATGACAACTGTCATTAAGTGTCTTTCGCTCAATTATGACATTTTTAATGCAAATATGACATTGTTTGAGATGTCTTTGTAATGACACCTTGACATAAACCAATACATCATAACCTGTCAGTGTCTTTGTCATGAAAACTTGACATTACTAAGACATCACAACCTGTCATAAACATGTCAGCAGATTAATTATCAAACTTAAGAAACCACTTAGCTTTATTGGTTAACATTACATTAAACTGTCAGGTGGCTGGTTTTGACATTGGCTGTCATGAAGCCATTATAACTTTTTAATGACAGATTCAATGTGTACCACTGTAGTTGAGGTCACGAAAAATATTCATGACACAGTTATAATGGCCTCATGACAGCCAATGTCAAAACCAACCACATGACAGTTTAACTTAATTTATGTCAAGTTATCATGACAAAGACACTGACAGGTTATGATGTATTGGTTTATGTCAAGATGTCATAACAAAGACATCTTAAACAATGTAATATTTGCATTGTCAAAATGTCATAATTGAGCGAAAGACAATGACAGTTGTCATAAACATGCATAAACCCTACTTCATATTCATGACATGTGTCATGTCACGGTTATGAAGGTGCCATGTCAGTCTTATGCACACCCCTTCAAGTAAAGTGTTACCAAATATTTTATTTCCAGGTGTAAATTTGATTTTTAATCCCATATTTTCATCATAGTCTCAGATTTATGGACCCCACTGTTGACATCAAATATGTGTCTTTTAATTGGATGCCTTCAAATATTTGTTGTGTGATCTAACATTCTTTGTATTCATAATCATATCCAGAAAGTCACTTTATTCAGCCATTGTGGCATTTCTCCTTGCCTGCTTTACGTTTTATCACTCAGCGGGGCATTTCATTGCTGCTGAGGTGAGGATAGGCCTATTTCTGGAATATTGGCAGCACTTCAAACTTTGGTGCTCTGGTGTTCGTTTTGTATTTACTTAAAATTTCTCTTTGTTTTCTACTAGCTCACAATGAAGCAGCTGCTTACTTCACTGTTAGACGGCACTTCCTGGTACACTGTTTCCCAGAATGCCTCTGCCCTGCCTGAGCCTCAGAACAAATTCTGGCAGGCATGGAACCCACCGGCAGAGGTTACTTCCAAACACTAGGATTTTTCATTATTGTGAAGGTAAAATAAAAGGACTTGCAATTAATTAGCAATAATTATTGGTGTTCATAAGCTGCTTGTTGAAGAATTTAAAAAGGTTCTCATAAGCAGATTTCATGATTTGTACCATCTCTCTGTAAGGTTGGGCTGTTGGTCGTGGCTTGTACTTTGCCTTTACCTGCTGGCTATTTCATGCCAGTATTTGTTTACGGTAAGTCTTCATACCATGGGATTTACATCATGCTAATTGAAAGAAAAAATATCATTATTATTATAAAATAAAAGTATAATATTAGTTAAAATATTAAATAAATATGAACCATTAAAATATGATACAATTTTGAAACATTTAAAAAATGATGATAAAATAATAAATAATGAATAAAATGTGATAAAATAAATATAAAATAAAATACTAAAACAATAACTTATATAATTACCATAATAAAAATAAGAAAATAACAATGACAAAATAAAAAGAATAAATTTAAATATTTAAAAATATATAAATAAAATGTAGTACTGTAGTTGTCAAAATGTAGTTAGCGATAATTTATAATGTATTAGTTTAACCATATACAGTTTTCAATGAATCCAGATGTTTTTTTTAAGAAGCCCATTGAAACAGCAGTTGTCTGTGTTTTAGGTGCTGCAGTGGGACGTTTCGTAGGCGAGGGCTCGGCCTATCTGCTCTCAGATGGAATCTCATCAACAAAGAGTTTAATAAACCCGGGCGGCTATGCTTTAGCAGGTAAACAATCTTATTATCCTGTCAGTTTTCTGAAGGAGGATTATGAACACTGCAGGCTCACAGAGACGATAAGGCTTGTCTAAATGCATTAATGGGGTCATATTCTGTGTGTGTGTGTGTGTGTGTGTGTGTGTGTGTGTGTGTGTGTGTGTGTGTGTGTGTGTGTGTGTGTGTGTGTACAGGAGCAGCTGCCTTCTCTGGGGCTGTGACACACACACTCTCTCCTGCCCTATTGGCTCTGGAAATGACCGGCCAATGCTCTCACGCTGTCCCCGCTCTTGTTGCTACGCTGGTATCCAACGCGGTGGCTCGTGCAAAGCACCGTCCATCTTTCTACGATGGCATATCCCTTATTAAACAGCTCCCGCACTTGCCATCTCTCATCCGGGCTTGTCCAAAGTGAGTAAACTATCTGCTCGTCTGCCTTCAGGATCCACCATGTAATAACTTGAAATTACATTGCATTTTTCTTCAGATGACACAACCTTGTGTGCAAAACAAGATCCTGGAGGGAGACATCAAGGTAGTGATGGCTGGATAGTAAATGGTTTTCATCATGAACGCTCTCCCACAGGTTGGCCAATGTTCAGATCATGCAGTTTGCGGTCCCAGCGGGAGCCGTGCTGAAGAGGACAGAGACGCTGACAAGTGTGCAGATCATCCTAAGCGACAGCACAGACACCGAAGTTCCTGTGGTGGACTCTCACGGTGAGCCTAACTAATATCACCAGCTCAATGACACAATCTCACTTTAATAACACACCTCCGTGCTTGACAGAAAAGAGTGAAAGCCAGTGAAATGTGTGTGCTGATAAGGGTCAAAGGCCAAATGATTGTGTGTTGATGAGGTGAAACACTCAAGACTGCACCCTCGAGATAATGTTCCAGTACAGTACCGTACGATGACAGCACTATTGTATGAAATGAGGCCGATAGTCTGAGGCTTGGGCTTAGCGATGCCATTTACTTTTTCTCTTGTCTCCCAGACTCTCCTATTCTCCTGGGAACAATCAACAAATCGCAGCTGCGGGAGTGTCTGCAAGAGCATAGAAATGAGGTAATTGAACCCATAATGTGTCATAACAGAAATTGTGCTCAAAGTTACTGAAAGAATAATAAAAAATAACGAAAGAATAATCAAAGCATTTCAATTCAGAAGCTGGATTCTCAGCTGGGGCTTCTTTTTTGTTCCTTTTTTTTTAAGTGGCACCAGTGTCAGTTTTGCCTTTGCCATTTTAGGGCCAGCTCACACAGAAAATGTTTTTGCATTCCACTGTGTTTTTTCCAATGACACTGCACCTTGTCTCAGTGGGGGTTTATTTGTCTATACAATGAAATTCAATGGGTTTTCAACTTCTGAACATCGTAGTTCTTCACATATCTGTAAGCAGTGAGACATGCCACAACAATCAAAAACGTCAATCTAGTGCAAGTCTAGCAATTAAAAAGCTGTGCAGTGGAACACAATAGTTCTGTGTGAACAGAACCCAAAGCTCTAGTGTCACAGTTTTCAATTAGTATGCAATGAGATCAAGGTTCAAATCTGAAACTGTCATTGTTTAAATAATGAATCAAGCTAAATTGTGGTTGAACTTCACAGTCCATGATCACTATGCATTTTCTTTGATCTATAGAAAAAAGTAAGAAAATTATGACCAAATTGTCAGAAGAAATAAGGGCTTATTTTAAAAGCATGAAACACATTTTTATTTTTTCCAATAGTTTTTGCTAACACTTTATGGTTACACTTTATTTTGATTTGATGGAAACTAACTGAGTAACTTTGCAACTAAATATCAACTAACTCTCATTAGAGTATTAGCAGACTGTTAGGGTTTGGGTTGATGTAGTTGCTTATAGTCAGTAAAATGTCAAAATAAAGTGTTAGCAAATATTAAGCAGTCTACTAATACTCCACTTAGAGGTTAGTAGATATAATTGCAAAGTTACTTATAGTTAGTAGAATGTCTAAAGTGGGCTGAAATAAAGTGTTACTTAATTTACAGCGAGGTTCCTTTTGTTAAATACATTAGTTAACCTGAAGTAACAATGAAAAGTACTTCCAAAGCCTTTAATGTTCATTCTTAGATAGTGTACATTTCAACATTTACTAATACATTACTAAGATCAAAAGTTAAATAATATTATTTAAGGGGCCTGCCATGAACTAATAAACAGTTGTATTTTTATTAACTAACGTTAACAAAGATGAATAAATACAGTAAAAAATGTATTTGTCATTGTTAGTTGATGCGTTAACTAATGGGACCTTGTTGTAAAGTGTTAATCATTTGTTTTTGTTTTAAGTGAGCACATGACGCTCCTGCTTCTCAACATCATTAAATATTTTTTCTTGCAGAGTTCATGTAAACGGCTTGAAGAAGTATGTTCTATTCAACCTGTGCGGCTACATCTGACTCCCGAATCCACCGTAAAGCAGGTGCAGTGAGAATAAACTGGTGACTGTTTCCTTCACATTGTTTTCGTTCAGGAGTTCCTCTACTATGTGTGTGTTTGTGTGTGTTCTGTCAGGCTCATTGTATCATGAGTGTCACGGGTGAGCAGCGTCTGTTTATAACGGAGAGTGGGCGGCTGTGTGGAGTCGTCACATGGAAAGAGGTGATAAGAGCAGTCTGCACAAGGACAAATATGCTCACACGCATACTTCTAAACACAAACAAAATAATGATGAATACACCATTGCAAAAAGAAGGTCTTATGACACGTGACTTTACTTTCAGATGAAGAAAATTATCGAAGAGATGGCAAAGGAAGTCTGATGCATGGACAATCAGCTCCGACATCAGAATCCAGGACAGTCATCAATTTGTGCTTGCCATTTTGATAATAATAGTTAATATTTCATCTGCTGAAGATTTTACATGGATCATAATTAGGAGATCAATGAATAATTTTGCATATGCCCGGTTTCACATACAGGGCTTTGATTAAACCATGAGTAGGCCTTAGTTCAATTAGGACATTTAAGTAGCTTTTATAAACGTGCCATAGAAAAACCCATTACTGGTGTGAATCTTGAGACAATGGCACAGTGCAAGTTGCTTTCAGTAAAAACAGCTCAAATATGCATTTTAGTTAGGATTATATTAAGCCTTGTCTGTGAAACAGGGGAATAGTGAAATAATCAATAAATATTATGAAATGAAGCAGCAATTTAATGGGGTACCACAAGGAAGAAAGTCTCTCCAAGGTAAAATATTTATTTTTTTTAAATCAAAAATAGCAACAAACACTACCAGAACACTTTTGAGGTAGATTGATCTACCTTAAAATGTATATTTAAATTTATTTTTAAAATATGTTTTAACTGTAGATTTAATGGAATCTCTAAAATTATCACATATATTTTGAGACAAAAAATGCATTTATGCTTTTCAGTTTTTGTCAAGGTGATTAAATCAATAGATAAGCAATAACCATCTTTTTGTATCTGCAAACTTTTGCAAATTTCAGTAACACTTTACTTAGAGCCTTTGTGTATAATGCATTATAAAAGTATTTTTATTGCATTAATCATGCACCTTATAATGCATTGTGATCTCGTGAATAATTGTAACCACAGTTATGATACATTATAATACACCTTTAGAAAATGTAATGCATTAAAATGCGCTTTCAGATGCAACTTTCTGTGATTATTAATAATGAATTTTTACTTTGGTTACAGTTATTAATGAAAAGATATAATGCATATAATGAACATTATGAATACCTCTAAAATGCATAATACATAAAGGCTTATCCAAATTTCTTATTATCCCGGCTGCTGTCAAGCATTGTGGGTGGGACCCTGTATAATATCATATGCATGTCTAGAGTTTGAATGAAAATGAAACGAGATATCTGTTTGTAAACTCATGCAGCTTGTTAGCTTTGTAAGCCTCACACTGGGAGAAAAGAGCAGAACAAAGGCTTCAGTAATAAACGGCCTTTGTTTGATTTCTCAACCATCCCTTTTTCTCTCATTATTCCCTATGCTTTTTGCACAGAAAAGGTTTTACAAGAATTCATTTAAATTCCCAGTGTGTTGTTCCTTAATTATTGTGCTGAAATACAAACACAATTCCAATTCTGCTCACCACCACCAGCCTCTATCTACACAATTAAACCCTACTTGTGGAGCACAAAGCTGTCACACACATTATTTGGCACCGCACATGAGGATCACACAGTGTAAACTTCTATTTAAAGACCCTGGAGCATGATAACACTTGACCATTCCACCTCCCAACACCCTCCTGCCACTGCATTTAATATAATTCCCTCCGTCGCCGATTCCCCTCTTCTCCCTCCATCTCTCTTTCAATCACCTTTCTTTGTCAGTGAAGTGTGAATAGGGCTAATTACAGAGAAAAGGAAAGACGTTTGTTATTCCAGCTTTCACCCCGACACTCGCAAGAACAAGAATTTTCTTGAAAGCAAGTGATTTCTGCAGCAATGTAGATTAGAGGTCTTTAAAGATTCTATAATAATTTACACGTACAAAGAACTGCACAAAACAGAACAAGCTGACAATTATTAACACAATATGGAGGCAAGTTACTCAAAGGCAGCTGAGGTAACACTTTTTTTTTCTTCACTTCTACTTCTTCATGTGATTTATAAATCTGTGGCAATTGTGACCATACCCACTTTTAAAATAAAAAAAGTTGAAGTGTGTAGTTTTTTGTTAAAATACTTTCTTCTCTAGCTTAATATTTCTAATATTAATGTCAAAAATAACATTAATATTAATGAACAAATGCTTGCTACAAGTAAGCCATTTGTAGTTTGATTCAATCTGCCATCTTAATATTATTAATATTATTTATTTATATTAATTATATAAATGGTTAATAATAATTAACCATTTTACTATAAAATATGTCAATTTAATATTACACTAATATTGGTCACACGTTATGCTAATAAGGAAATAGTTAAAAGAGAATGGGTCCCTAAAGTGTTCGCCATATTAATAAACCAAATAATTAAATAAGTAATTTATACCTAATGTCTCATATTCCATATTAATAATATAAATATTATTAACACAATATTAAGAATAAAACCATTTTTTTACTATAAGCATTTTGTAGATCAATTTAATCTAATTTTCCATCTTAATATGAGTATAATTCATGTTAATTAATCTAAATAATATTGTATTGGTTATTATTAATTATATTACATAATTAACCTAATCAAATTCATAATAATTAACTTTTTCTTTTTTTTTTTTACTACAAGTAAGCCATTTTGATGCTCTGTAGTCTGTCCGACCATCAACACTGGCTCAACCAATGGCTATCTTTTTTTTCCATCCAATAGCAGATGGTGGGAGTGTTTGGAAATGTACTTAAAAACAGTCAATATTTTGGAGTTTTTATTTGATGAGGATAGCAAAATTACACACTTCAGCTTTAAGGATACATTTGGTGTGTTAGACATTTTATACTCTAAATCCCCATATAAACATTTAGCATTATGAAAAATCTTTCAAATCTCCACTTCACTGTCCCAAGTAATGATTGCGGCTTTGCTCAAAGGTCAACGAGTCACTTTCACCCTCCAAATGTCCTCACAAAAGGATCCTATTAACCCTGTAGCCCCATTGAGCTGTTATTAGTGGAAATGCACCAGAAAAAATGTCTGTGGAGATGAAAGCGTGTTTTATTTTGGTTCTTTCTTCTTCAGTCTATAGGGCTATAAGGCCTCCGCTTCTTTTTGATGGTGAAAGGCTGCTGCAAATATCCAGTTAAAGGTGAAAGGGCATTATGGTCACCATAATCACCCTCCGTCAATGTATAATTTTAGATGCATTCATGTGCGATGACCTTTTACCTTCCTGTAGACATAATTAGTGTGACCCTTTAACTTACAATCCGATCTCCAACATCATTACCACAAACGGTGCTTTCATTTGCAAAAAGGCAATGTGATATCAATTGACATGTCCGCATGTACAACGGTCCCTGCGTTCTTTACTTGTCGAAGAGGCTCAGCTGTAGCTATTACATACTTTAACGGTTAAAGCGATAACCCCAGACGTAACCTCACATGCGTCTCTCCCTCATCAACGAACACAAAGAATAGACGAAAAACCTTTTCTCTTTTTGTTCCGCTGTGTCATCAAAATTTCAGTTATAAAAAACCTCATCCTCCGACAGGGAGATGCTGTCTGCGTGTCGCACGGGCCCTTCCGATGGCGAGATCCTCTGCTCCTGAGGCGGACGCTGAGTGTCCAGCGGAGATTGAGAAAGACTGGGGGAATGAGACTGAAGAGGATGAGAAGGTGCCAGGGAACTGGTGTCATCGACTTCCATGTGCATTCTGTACAGGTGCTGAGGAACACCCAGACTCCCTCCATCCAACAGGAACTGAGAGAGATAGAGGCCCTCGGGGTCTGTGAAGACATCGTCATCTTTATGAGAGCAAAAAATTAAAAAGACCTCAAGCACACACATCGTCTAGAATGAAAATTGTAGCATAAATGAATAAGCCTAATAAGCCCCAAACTCAATATAGAGCTCTGATTTGCTTGATCCATGAGTCATCATGTCCCAGACACATTCAGACATTTCTGTTTTGTAGTCATTTATTCAACTGTAAGACTCCTAAGTACCAGGACAAAATGTTTTTTTGAACCTGGCTCATCTGGCTAAACAGGTCATAACATTTGTCTTTGTTCTGGGCTTATTACACCAAGGCTGTCATGATGTTACCCTTCATAATGAAATAGCACTATTTTTAAACAAGCTGGGATAGAGTGAGATTAACCAGATGGTGAGAATAGCCCCTTTCACACATACAGTAGTAAATTACAGTTAAGATATCATGTGTGAACAGGACCTTTTCAATAGTTGTAAAATTACCAGTAAATTACCAGTATATGCTGTGTGTGAATAAAAATTTAGTATAAGTACGATGTCAGAACACACTGACATAAGACATTTGCTTTGGGCCAATCGTAAAGCTCTGTCGGAGCCGTTTACGGTAAGTTCTGCTGCTTTAAACTGCTGCTTTAAACTTTTTTCTATGCAGAAATGCGCTAGACGGACATCTGACCGTTGCGCCACGTCAAGGGGAAAACAAGAAAGACTTTTGACTTGACTAGACTAGACTATTCAAGGTAGAATAAGATGTACATACGACAAACCAGCACAGGACTAAAAACTCAAGTAGACTAAATATGGAGAGCAAACAAAGCAGGTAACGAGGGAGGACAGGTGGGGCAAATTAATCAATAATCAGGTAACAAGATGGGAGGGGCTAGACAATCGACAGGAGAGCACATGGCACAAGGAAACATACATGACAAGCCATGTGACAAAAACACAAGCACGTGGCCAGTAAACCAAATCACAAGCCATGTGCTCACACAAAATGAGACATGAACACACAGCCGATGAGAACACTCACAAGCCACGTGTTCACGCATAACATGACACCATGAAAGCACGCAGCCAGTGATAAACACAAGCTGCATGCAACACAGCACAAGACATGAAAGCAAATGAAACAAGGCACAAAGAAAAGACAAAACAGGAGTGACAGGGCTCTGTCAACAAAACCCAGAATTAGATTAGACAGAAGTGACAGAACCCTGACAGTTGTGGGCCACTATTACCTAAAACTGTCTAGTAATGGAGATTGTCTGTCGATCTCACTACTTTGAGGAAAGATTAAGCATGAAGCAAGATTTGTTTTACCAACGTTTGTTACATCAGTCATTCATGCTAGAGCTCGGCTGATGTATGCACTCTTTTAATGGTACAGTTTCCACATGTTCACCGCAATAAATGAGAAAAATACAGTTTGTTGATGGACATGCACTTGATAATGCTGATGGTGAGGAATTACAGTTGCAACATCTCATAATGTACCTCACACTGAGTAGTGTATCACTGAGAAACGTCCTGCTTAAGTTGTCCTTGCGATGGAGGTTCGGATTGAAAGACTAGTTCAAGAGGCTCGCGCTAGGATTGATATGGTAAAATCTAAGTCATTGTTCATCATTGATCATTGCAGCATGGTTACATGTAGGGTCTAAAAACAACTTTTTAACACCTCTACCAGAAATGTTTCTTTCCAAACATGAAACTGTATTATTATTTTGCATTATTTTTGTATTCAAATTATATGCTTTATTCCCTATAATAATGAAATTATCTATCTTCACAGTGTGTCTCTCACAGCATCATATGTGAGAAGAGTCTAAATCTCTCTGTGAAATGGCACCTGTGAAGAAAATGTATTTTGTACTGTTCTTTTGGTGTTTTATTTCACACATGTTACTGCATGGAGTGCTGGAGGAAGACTAGATTAACTTCTCATGGTAATTTTAGTCTAGTTTTAGTCTAGTAGTCTAGTTTATCTAATTGTCCATTGAAGTCAAATTTATAAATTATGTGTGAGTTACAACAGGTGTTTTATTACAGGTGTAGTTTAACATAGATTTGAATCCTTCATGTCACTAACATTGGCATGATTCAAATTGTATTTACTCACAATAGCTAGTTTGTGTGCAGTGTTAATTTTGGACCCTGGTCACATCTATTTGGGTATTTCAGCTTTGAGTTTGGGGATATTGACAGTGCTATCATTACCTTGTAATGGGATTGTGCTGGCTGTGGTTTGATTTTCAATGTCCTGTGTGGACCAGGCATTCATCGCTGCCTCAGCCAGAGCAAACTGCTCCGCCACACCTGAGACAGGCAAAAAGAGATAAAAGGTCACATATACACAGAGTACCAGAGAAAAAGAAGAAACTACCTACTCTACTTTTCTCACTCATGTCCTATGAAGAAGCATTTAACCTTTAAATAAATATTATAGGCAATTACCAAAATCAAAGAAGTATTTCACAGCTGTCTGTCTGTAAAAAAAGGAATCCTTCAGAGTATTAATTAGATTTTTACATTTATGAAGAAAATATTAGCAGTGCTTGCTGTACCAGAGTCATCAAGACAATGACAAGGCGTTGCTAATGACACTATCATTTTGCAACTGATGAAATCTGATCTGTTTGTTCAGACAATGTAGTCAATATCCGGTATTTCTACATCGGTTGCTATAGTTCTGACGTCAACACGTCACCAAGAGACATACAAGAAGAGCTGAGGATGGAAAAATCCTGCCTCTGTCCTTCATTTTACGCAGTGCTGAACATAAACAAGGTATTACCGTATATACTTTTATGCAGGGCTGAAGTTTTATACTTAGGGTTAGAGGTATGTTCGAAACTTGGTAGCTACATGTTAAATCTATAAATGTTGTTTCACCCGCAGCAAAGCGTGCTTCTTTGATTTCATCAGTGAGGTGGGAGTAGAGCTGCTCGTCCTCCTGCAGTGCGGCTCCCACACCTCCCCATCCTCCACACCAGCCCCCTCTAGACGCCGCCTCCCCTCCCCAGCTCTTCCACTCAATCAGGTGGGCGACTCGGCCCTGGGCCATCGCTGTGGGCTTAGTGATGTGGTCTTTAAAAGTGGCAAGCAGTCCTAAAGAGATCGGAGGGATTAGCATGGGTGCAGAACAATATGAAAAGAAATAAAAGAAATGAAAAGAGGAAAGGATATGAAGAGGTACTGCTAAAGAGGGAATGGATAAATCGAGCTTATTCCTAGTCTAAGTTATCAAAAACTGAACAGCTTTTTAGGATTAGTGTCTAAAAGCAGAGACTAGAGGACACTATAAATGCATTACACTTTGGTGCCCATGACTTTAAAAAAGAAAAGAAAAAAGAGGCACAAATTCCATATTTTCTGTTTTGATATTAAGATTGTCTAACATAAAACTAGCCTAGCATAAAAAAGGCTTGTTTTAAACAGTATCATTGCCCTTAAATTCGTGATTTTGGCCTTTAGCACCTCAGAGGTCTTGATATTCACAATTGTGTCCAATAATTAAATCATAAAACAACGTTATAATTTTGACATAATCTACTGAATTGGTTTTCACTTTGTTGTAGAAAAAGAAAAAAGAAAATATGTGTCCATTAACTTTACCCAAGAATTTGGAAGAAAACAGGTTTTATATATTCAAACAATATTTCTTTCTTTGTTTTATTAATTTATTAACTACAAATCATCATATGGTCCCAAACTAGATCACCACTTACTGGATGATATAGGGTAAATTTTCTATGTAGGGTTTTTATTAAATTATAAATATGTTTTAAATAGTGCTGCCAAATATGTTAATCGCAATTAATCACATCTAACATAAAAGTTTGGAAATATATATATATATAAAATATACACACAGCACAGGCACATCTACATAAAGTTTGGAAATATATATATACACATATACACACACGCACAGGACACATATATTTATATATTTACTTTTGTTACAAACTGTTAGATGTGATTAATCGCGATAAATCGATTTGACAGCTCTAGTTTTAAACTATATTAAGACATGCCCCGACTTTTGGTGAAAGAGCTTAATTACAAGGAAATATAATAGCTCACATTACACATTTTATGACATCCTGATGTTAATTAACATTTTCGGAAGGTTAAGCACCTCCTTTCAGGCTGTATTTTTTATACCAAATGTACTAGTGGAAAGAAACATTTCTACACTGGAAAACTGAGTGCATAATTAGCATGCAAGTCCTTAAAAACTTATTACTGAATATAATAATGATTTGCAAAACCCATGACATATGTTTTATAAATGAATGTTTCTAATAGCATTTTTACACAAGCAGTTAGTTTCTAGCTCTTTTTTTGTTGAGCTGAGATTTGTGGTTCTTTTTTGCTCATTATACATATTCATCGGCTGGTGACTGCATTTATAATTAGACTGAAATGATCAAAAATGTTCTTTGGAAAAGCTTAAAAACCCATAACACATTATTAGTCTCTGTAATTAACTTCCTGAAGAGAGTGGGCCTGGAGAAGTCAAGCGAAAACACAGTCAGAAAAGAAAACAGGTGGCAAAAGAGGCACTAGAGAAAGAGAGAGAGGGAGACTGTTCATAAACGAGAGATATGCAGGCAGAGGGAAATTACATTAGCAAGCTTCTGTAAAGGTCGACTGCTCTTCTGATTCAGATGAATGATTCTGAAGGATAGCAAATCCCTAGCAAAACAACACAGTGTGACGGTGTCTAATAAGTGCACTTTGCTCCTCACCCAGCAGGGAAGATGTAGCCAATTCTCCAATGTCATACCCGCTGCTGCTCCTTTTATCTGACATGCTGCCATTGTAGGGCTGATGGTTACCCTGAATAACATGACAAGACGGGAAACACATATGACAGCCTACCATACCAAATAAAACCTTTCAGAATATCACAAACTTGCAAGAAACACAGTGAATCACAGGTGCTAATTACACCTAACAAGTCCCTTTTATCAGATCTTACACATTCAGAGTGTGAAAGAACTCCCATGTATCATTGAAACTGATCCATATACGACAGGATTAAAATGTTTGTTTTTTGTGAGAAAACACACCTTGAAGATGGGCTGTCCTTCAGCGTATGAGTGAAGCTCTTCCATGGGGTGTTGCTGGCCACTTTGCAGCTCTAGAAGGACAAAATATAATGCTATTAATTGTAAATACTGTTTATTTAATTTATCTTTCCAACAGTGTGCGTGCATGTGGCAGTGTGCATTGAGTTTTATCTGGAGTGGATGGACGGGCCACACTCCTGTTGCACTCATGTTTCCATGGGAACAAGAGATTGTCTTGACAACACCTCCCTGGGGATCCCCAATGTTCAAGAGCACGTTTTTCGTCACTGGCCGCATCTCATTGAGGTTAGACCTCAAAGAGGACAGCTAATCTCAGACCTGTGGAGCTTTAGGCACCCAACAGCATATTATTTACTAACAGGTATCAACTGACAATGTGTGACCTTTACAATGTCACACATCATGCGTGTCTCCCCCTCTAAAACCCACCTCCCATTCATCACGGTGAAACTCCATCCATCTCACATATGCATTATACATGTAATTTTGACCCTGGCATTTCGCAAGCCATAGATACGGAGCTCTGAACCATCTAACCCTCACAGGCTCAGACAAACAAACTCTACCCTTCGCTCCCTGGGATTTACAAATTATCCACTTCATTGGTGCCATTTCCTTGGAGGACACCTTGAGGATAAAATGTCACATCTTACCTTAGACTCCATTTGTAAATACTGAGACACAACACTAGTGTACTCTGATTGAACTGTCTCGCAGCCTGCCTTATCATAATACACTGGTCTTATTCAGATGAGATGATATGATACAAATAAGAACAGAATATTTTCCCTCTGGTGCTCAGAGGAAACTTTTTGAGGAGAACTGATTCTGGAAACTCAGAATCAGTTGTTATCTAAACGTGGCATGCAAATTTTGCGACAAATAGCTAAAAAAAATTCTTCAGCGTATAAAGACAGGCATTAGGCTATAAGCGATAATGTATACAGCTACTCACTAAATCAACACATGGACATGAAATATTGACTTAAAAATATGTGAAAATACAGCTTTTAATGTAGCCTTGTATGTCTATGTGGCGTTTTTAATATGCTTTAAGACAAACCATGTGTAAATTCATAAGTCAGCATCATTGCCGAGTATTTTCTCCTTAAAACTGCAGTGAACCAAAGACGGTCAAAAAACACGGGTTGAAATCGATGGTGTTTCTGACGTCACAAACTAACGCAAAGAAAATAGTCAACTACAATGCACAAAATAAGCGGCCTGATAACACCGTAACAGTAATATTAATAGACCTACCTAAGTTCTCTGAGGGTATTTTAGCTTCAAACGGTAGCTAAATGAACACAAGATGCCCCAAATTGTTTGTATGAAATATGAGACATGAAAGTAGCGCGATGTCGAGAGAAATCGGTGAGCATTGAGCAATATTAAAAATTATATATAAATACACACACCTATAGCCTACACTTTAAATTGATTCATGTTTTAAATGTAGCCTATGTCGTTTTGGAGACCCTAGTTGACCCAATTTTGAGGGAGGAGCACGCTGATATACGGACGCAGACTATAGGACCGCGGGGTGTAGCGATTGACCAATCAAAATCAAGAATTCCAAAGAGCCGCGTAGTATTTAATTATAGTACAGTACGTAAGCGTCTGTATTTTAGCAGCAACATGTTTTCTGCTGAGCAAACTGTGCATCAGTATCATAAATCATAAAACCTGCACACAATAAAACAATTTACAACTTATTTTTTCGCTCATAACTATGTGCTTAGTTTGGATTATTTTTGAATGTTGGTATTTTCCCCCCCACATTCATGCATTATGTAAAATGCTCTCTATGCTAGAGATGAGCAGACAGGTGGATAAACAGATAAGAGTGATAAACGGAAAGACCAACAAGTAGGTTAATGGACACAGGACGGACAGAGACAGACAAACTCAGATACAATCAGGAAGAGACTGACCTTGGTGACCTTTGCAGAAGCAGGAGCCCATGTTCAACAGCGTTGCAGTTATCTGTTCACCATGCTGACAGAGAGCGGGGACACGGGGAAAAATTAGCAACAGTGAGAGAGAGAGATGACTGCGTGTTTGGAAGAATGGGGTGTAGAACAGGCAGAGAGAGCCAACTGGAGGATAGAGGTGGAGAAATAAGGGAACTGGGAAAAAGACTGGAGGAAAAAAGGGATTCGGTGTCCATCCAAGCACTGTTTCTTAAGTGTGGATGGAAGTGAGGAGAGGGAAAGAGAGAGAAGTGGGGGAAAACAGCACACTGACTGTGTGCACTCAGTCCCTCCCTTCCTCCCCTCTCTTCTCCTCCCCCTTCTGCTCTCATTTTCTCTCTCAGACCCAACTTTCACACCATCTGCATACTGAAATTATTACCTTTCATTGACGTTACATTAGGGATGCACTGGTAAAATTCTGACAGACAGCGATAAGCTGATAATTATTTTCATGTTATGAATAATGGCTCATATTAAAATCCTATACTGAAAAAAATAAAATAACAAAAACTAAGATGATTAATTTTAAATGCTACAGGTGAATTTAGGCATCACAACATTATAAGTACATGTAAAGTATGAAAAATTAATATTAAATAAAAAAAAACGGGACATTAGCATGCACAATTAAATATCTAACCGGAAACAATAAATAAAAATTTCAGAATATCAGACGATTACCGATTTGGCACTGATTGCGCATCACTAGGTTACATAAATTGGAACTGGAATGAGAAAGAGAGGTGGAAAAAATTAAATGAGAAGGAGAAAAAGATATTTATAAACACATATAACAGACGTAATGGAATATAAAGGTGGGTCTATGATTAGATCTTTTCAGGTAACATTCTGCAATATAGCTGACATTTCCAGAGCTCCAGAAAATAATAGAAGTTTCTGTATACTTATTGATTTCTGCTGCCCTCCAGTGTTACAAAGGTAAAGTTGCATGCAGACATCCTGAATGCTAAAAAATAAAACCATTTTTAATTAGCTTTAAAATCTATATCTAATTTACAACAATGTATTAAAATTATTTCTTATGTAATGTGAATTTTCACTATACGTCTTGAGCAGATGGCACAACAGTTCAGAGGGAGAGCTGAGAATTATATGAACATGGATTTCAAAGAGTTAGATAGTGCCACTTCCATGACAAATTAATTATATATTCTGAGCGGCAGTATTCTGTGATTTAAAACTAATGGAGATAACTATTATCCTTTGAATTTAAGCATTTGTTCAATTCATGCAAGACACACATCATTGATAATAAATACAAAACTGCAATGTGCCTTTGTGAGCATGGATCAGATTTAGACAGCAAAACATTGGCAAACAACCAACATTTTAATTAATTACCAACTCTGGTTTGAACATGTTGCTATCTGGGTAAATATGAGAAATATTTGTTTTAATGGCATGTGAATCATTGGTGTTTAACGACAAACTTTGAGGAAATTAGACAAAAATAATACAAAATAATCATCTATATGTTGGCTAATTTAACTGTATTTTATACTTTGCATATTTTTTATTGATCTTATTTAACAAAAAGAAGCTCATTGTGTTTTGGACATTTTTGTACATTATTTAAGTTTATCACAAAAGAAAATGCTCTTGGGTTTTGTCTCAGAACATGCACACATGTCTGAACTTGTGGCTTCAAAAAGAAATTCTTTTCACTCTCTTTGTCTGTCAACCTGTAGGCTAATCCAGTAAGCAAACATTGTTCAAATTGTTTTTTACTGACATCACCGCAAGTCATGTTCTTGCACAAGGGAAACTCTGCACCCTTTTAATGGCAGTGTGAGAATTTTCTAAGAAAGAAAGAAAAAGTTTGAAAAGTTTGTTTAAAGTTTATATTAAACAATGCAAATATAATTTAATTTGCTAAACATCTCTCGCTTACCTCAGTAACATTGCTCATATGCTACTTTGGCGTTAGCTCAAAGCTAGAGGGAATATTTAGCTTAATGAAAGTCTGACACCTTGTGGTAAATAAATGCACTTGCACTCTGCACATACATGTCTTCATCATGAGGTTTTTTGAAACAAAAGAGAACTTGATTTAAATGAACTTTCTATGTGAAAATAGTAAAGATTTACACATATTGCACCATGTCAAAATGAGTTATTTTGTCCCTCTCTGAGGTTGCACATGTGCATATGACTTTTGTGGGCACGTAAATTTCCATTCTGCATTTAACTAGCCACTTACTATCCCCACAGATTTTCCTGCCCATTCACACAAGCTCTATCTATTTCTCAACTTCATCACAGCATGAAAAAACTACATAACATATTTGTAACATCTAAGAGAAAAACATTAAGAGGTCGCTTCCACCTCCAAAATCACAGAATAGACTATGGGGTCCAAAAAAATATGAGAAAACTAAAATATATATATATATATATATATATATTATATATATATATATATATATATATATATATATATATATATATATATATATATATATATATATATATATATATATATATATATATATATATATATATATATATATAAAGGCTAGTTGAAAATAAAAATCCATTTTACATGACCTTCCACGAAAAGATTTCAATTAATATACTAAAAACTAAAACAAAACAGAACAAATCTATGCCTCAAATAGTCGCTAAACAGGTTAATAGGGAGAACATTTTGAGGATCATCTGTTTTTGTGTTCATGGTTTTGTGTGGTGCTTGGAGATTTGCTAATATAATCTTGCCGATGACGCTGAGACATGAGTGATGAATTATAATTGGAGAACAGGGCACAGCAAATGTGTGCGGCTTTGTGTAACTAAACATCTTGTGAACACTCAACAACAGTGAACACTTAAATGTTGAAGATCAGTTGCTTCATCAGATTAATTGCAGATCCTGGACTCCACAGGGTCTTCTGAACAACTTCCACCACCATCTATGTGCTTTTTTTTCTGATTAACTCTCCTAGTAATCAGATTCATCATGAATAATTAATCATTCGAATGAATGACAACAGTAAAAATCATTCAAAGGCACGGCTCTAGTCTTCCTCTTTCATGGAATTCGAGTGAAAATGCATCTGTATTTGTGGGTCCTGATAATGCCAAATGTCTTCTGTTACCAGTAAAAAGTATCCTACATTATTTAAAAAATATCTAGTCTGTGACAGAGTGCAAGCATATTCTTCTAAAATAATTCTGTATCAGAATCATGAATATTTTTATTCTGGTTTCACCATTGTCCTGTGCATTGGGTTATTAGCACTAATCCATATAGTGTCCAAGCCTATTCTTTTCCACACAAAACTTTAGCATTTTAATCAACAATACATTTTTGTTAACCTTTTACCATAATGTCTTGGAGTATCGCAATAATATCATATTGTGAGTTCAGTATAGTGATATGTATTGAATCGGGACATGATGGTTACACCCCTAGTTCTGTCATGAAAACTCTCAAGAGTGTTTGGAATGGTAATGGATATGACAATGTTGATATGTTTGGTCTTGGCAGAATAGATCTGCTACGCTGCTGCTGCAGATCAAGTATAGGACTTGCTATAACTGTCAATACATACACAACACGGTGAGCAAGTAAGACATGCTGCTGCTGTACAATATGAATCACCCAGAGCAGATCTATACAGGTGGAGCTGGGGAGGGTGGGGGTTTCTGAAAGTGTGCTGAACTGCTACAGAAAAGGATGACCAGTATTTGAAGGTTGAGTAGCAAGCTCATTGGCTACTGATACAGCAAGAACCAATCAGCTGTGCCTTATAGAGAATGATGTGATTGCAAGCAGATTGAGTTAAGACTATCAGCTTGAGTTTCAAGACAGAACTTTGTATTTCTCTATTCTTGACAAACAGCTTTACTATTAAAGTACAAATTTGTGTTGCCCCCAAAACGCGTTTTTAAAAGATTCTGTTATTAAAAACACAAACAAATCCAAATCCTTTCCCGTGGGACTTGTCAGTTTGATCCCGTCACTTGCAACAACACACTCAACACCACTGATTTTTTTTGGGCTGCTTACTTTGGAGGTCTTTGGCTCAGTGTTTTTCTTCTCTCTGTCTCCATACAGTTTACATACTTCTGTCACCATAAATAACATAACTAAAGCAATAATCCATTTTATGAGTTGTCAGTGGTTATTCCCCTGGAGAGGCTGGACTGTACGCTTTACGCAGTGCAGTGGCCCGAGACATAAGGTTAACTCCTTTAAGAAGAGATGCAGTCAGAGGATGTTTTAAAAATGTCTAAATATTTGTTGCAATCTAGCTTTAATTACAAAATAGTGTATTTTAAAAAAGATCCTGTTAAACATAATAATAATTTTACTTTAATTAAAAAATAAAAAGGTTGAATAATCTACACAAACAAAATTGAAGGTGCAAATAAAATGAACTTTTGTATAACAGAACAGAATTGAATGAAAATTATGTTTACGCAAGATGATATTTAATAAATGATAAATAATAATAATCAAATATTTTATAAATAAATAAATAGACACCACACCAACAAATAGTGTTCTTGACTTTAGAGTAATCCGCAGGAAAAAGGTCTACCAAAAAAAGTTACCAAAGACTACCAAAGAAGCTGTTACACATTACCTATTTTTCTTTTAATGAGCATGTTCAACATTTCAAATTCAACATCAGCCTTGAAGGGCGATGCTAGGGGATTTCCAATGCTGGTGCTTTGTAACAACACATTCTTGCCCTAATAAATCACCACAAATCCATAAAATCCATGTCATTTGTTCAAAGTATTATATTTTCCATACGCCAGAAGTCATTATTGATCAAAATCTCAAGCATACAGCTTCAATCCATCAGAAACCTGATCTGCTCTTCCTGTCCAGTGTTTTCCCACAGTAAAGGCCCATCCCTGCTCCACCAACTCAGCAGGTTCCCACTACTGTTGACTCCCTCCCACTGTCTGCTGTTCTCACACTTCAGGCAAAGATAATCTCACCCGCCTCACCTGCTGCTGCTGCTGCTGCTGCTGAAGCAAATCCTCTGAGACCCCCCACTTGTTGCTGTCGAAGAGAAAACCCTCCACATTCTTTATCTGCTCCAAAGAAAATGCTGAAAGGCGGATTCACAGATATGATCTGTGGCATTTCTTGTCATTTCTACTGATGCCGACAGTGCTTGCAAAAGCCTGTCAGGAAAAGAAGAAACAGAGGAGGGATCTAGTTTCCAGTCCATTCCTGTTTCTTGGCTAATACTGTTAACCTAAACTGTTTTTATGGCAGTAAATCTTGTGCTGTAACATAAGAAAACTTAAACTCGACAAATCCCATTTTTAAGGGTTTAAATGCTTCAGGACAAATGTGTTGCAGCACCACAAGAATTTAGTTCATAAGGAATCAAGATTATAATATCAGCACAAGAAAGCCAGTGTACTTTTGTTAAACAAAAGTGTAATTGTGTTAAAGAGCCATTTCAGAGTAAAACAGAAACATGAAAGGAAGATGGTGACATCACATGTATCTCATGATTCGAAGCTGAGGACTGGTATCAGCCTGAAGGGCTTTATTTTGATAATGACAGCCAAGTGCACATTAACGAAAATTTGCCAAACAAGAAACAACTGTAAATACAACTGCACCTTAACTATGCTTTTTTTATGAGAACACTTACCAAATAAGTAAATATATTGACATAAAATGTTAGTTTCACATAATATTTTTACAGAGTATGTCAGTGAAACAGCCGTACAGTTCGGTCATTTACACGAGCAAGAGCTGTGCTGTCATTCACGATTGTGAATGTGATGTTGTTTGTATACAACAGTTATTGAGTACCTTACATTTTACACACAATATTACCAGTTACATAGTTTTGTTCTGCCAGCGACAAAAGTTCCACGTGAAGACATAGCAGAATAAACTGTTTACCCATCTTCAAACAAACAAAACACAGTGGTGAAGTTCTGTTCCTGAATGAATCATCTGTTTGGAATAAATCGGCTTTGAATTATTCAATTACTCACTCATAAAGTCTCTTTTGTTTCCTTAATGAATCAGTGCTAAACGACTCTGTCCTCATTTTCTTTCCTTGCATCCTTTTTAGACAGGCAATGTTTTGTGTATTAATTCGGACATAATACTTGGTACTGGCTGCGTCTGAAAGCTTTGTCAGCTGACTTGTTGCCGCAGACTTCTGAGGCAGCATTACTTAATGAAGGACAAAACAGAGAGCTTTGGTGATAACAAAGCAATTATTTAATAACTACAATACTAATTTCTCACAAGACAACAAAAGTCAAACCGTTGGTCAAAAATGTATACATTTATACACAAACCACCAATCACACCTTTTAGACGCCATGTTTATTTTTTTTAGCATAACTGCCTCAGAATTGAAAAAAAAAAGGGTTTGTGGGATATCATAGGCAGCGAAGGATACATCTATGCTGCCTTTAAAAATCGATCAGATGAAGGTACCTCAAGCCTTGATGTCTTACTAATCCTGCCTGGGAATGCACCCTACAAAGGCATAATTTTTAAGCTTTCGGACGCAGCCACTGTTTTGTCACACTGGCTACTATCAGAACAAATCTGCTACCATTACTGACTTTGTTGTAAATTCTTTGTTTTTATATAGGCTACCAATTTCATTAATCTTACATTCCTGGACATGTATTGTGATGTTTTATGTTATTTTATTTGATTTACCTGCCCAGGGTCCGTAGATGTAAACTAGCTGTTAGCTAACTCTGGTGCCAATAGCCTACTCCTAATTGTGCATTGTCCCTGTAAAAATAAACAATAAAGTAAAGTAAAGATGACCAGAACTGAATCGGTCTGATTGACGAATCAGAATCAAGTATTAGAGAGCCATGTACTAATCACTGTAATAAGTAATTAGATCTCTTTAAGTAGGTATATAATAAAAACATATTTATCTGAGCATGAAGCATAAATACGCTGTTGACAGAGGGATGACCTATTCATATCTTTTTTTCTCAGTTGTCTTTACGTTGCCCTCCTTTGTTTGAAGTCCTCTCTTGCAGCATACATCTGCAACACCGTATTCAAGGCTCAGCTAAAAGGAAATTGCTTTAATCCAAAATTGGGTTGAAGCAATTTTCCCGGCCCCTTCCTTAAGCAGTGCCAGATATGGGGACCACCTCAGCAGAGGCTCATGCAGGGGATGAATAGCAGACCTCAGTGTCCTCAGGGCATGTTAACTCTCGTTCCATATGCTGCCTAATTGGTTTAATTACTGTAATTATCTGCTGGGGTTCACATTGTGCAGGCAGGAACGATTAATGGCTTCAAGAACACATGCAGACAGGAGTAGAAGAGAAGGGAACTGCTGAAGAATGCCAGCAGAAAGAGGGCCGATAAAGTTTGAAAGGACTGTCATGGCCACTCAGTGACAAGGCAAAACAGATCTAATTGAAAGAATACTACAGAGAACTGAAAAATAGAGCTTGTGTTGTTGAGCGGGTAATTATTTGACCTGAAAACTTAAAACAACACAGTGAAACTTCACGGGAAGCAATCATGCTAGTTATGTACCGTTTGCAGCTGTCTTCTTTAAAGCGTAACAGGGGAAACAAAGGGAACAAGTTCATATTTCACTGTCAAGCTGTCAAGGTCTGAAAGAACCGTATTTAAGGCACCCTGATAGATGAGTTACAGTCTAGTAAGCATAATTAACCAATCTACACTTCCCTGCACATTGTAAAAATCAGATAAGATAAGCTATGTTCAAAAAGAAACATATCAAGGGCACTTTCATCACAAAGCAACATTTGTTTAGGCACCATAATAAATGTATACGTGTGTCACAACTGCTAAAATGATAAATCTGTGTCCAGAAGAGCTGTCACCAATAACACTAACATTTTAATTGTGGCATTTTTGCTAAATACATGCACTGGGTGTTGTCCTATCATATTATATACATTCAAATGTGTGTTTATTTTAGCTGAGAACAAACATTTAAACCTTTTTTAGTGTTAAATGTTTAAATATATAATAAGTTAAGTATATAATTGTTTGAAAAAAAAACACATTTTCACACATAGCTGAAAAAAAGGCTACATAAACAGCAAGTTGTTTCCACAAATTAATGAAGAAGCATACGCTAAACTAATGGTTATCAACTGGTGGGTCACAACCCCAAAATGAGTCACTCATCTGTTTTGTATATAATGTAGCAAATACTCAAACAATAAAATGCAACTAACAATATTACTGTGCATAATTTAAATAGCAATTATTATCAGTGAACTTATCGATCAGAATTTTGTTCAGATTTTGAAATAATGTCAATATTTGCTATACACTCAAGTTAAAATAAAGTTTCCAAAAGGGTATTTCTGCAGCAATGCCATAGAAGAACCATTTTTGGCTCCCCAAAGAACCTTTTGTGAAAAGGTTACTCTATTTTTCTTAGTGTGAAGAATATAATAATCTAATAATCCGTGTATGGGCCCAGGCCACAATTTTCACTAATTGGTACCACCCAAGTTGGCAAATTCTAGTTTGATTTCAGTCCATATCTCTAGATGATATGTGACCCTGGACCACAAAAGCAGTCTTATGTGTCCATTTTTTTAAAATTGCGATTTATACATCAATTGAAGGCTGAATAAATAAGCTTTCCATTGATGTATGTTATGTTAGGATAGGACAATATTTGGCCAAGATACAACTATTTGAAATCTGGAATCTGAGGGTGCAAAAAAATCTAAATATTGAGAAAATCGCCTTTAAAGGTTTCCATTTCTGTTGGTTATTGTGCTGCATCCACTTGCAAAAATACAATTTTCATATATTTAAGGTAGAAAATTTACTAAATAGCTTCATGGATCATGATCTTTACTTACTTAATATCCTAATGATTTTTGTCATAAAAGAAAAATTGATAATTTTGACCCATACAGTGTTTTGTTGGCTATTCCCACAAATATACCCGTGCTACTTAAGACTGGTTTTGTGATCCAGGGTCACATATTTCAACATGATAACCTTTTGTAAGTGGTAGCTTTGTCACAGAAATCAGCCTTCAATTACACTAACCATTGAGCCAAAGAATGAAAAATAAATATTTAGTAACTTTATTTGAATAGAACATGTCATACAAAGAAAAACAAAATAATTCTACCTTGTTCATGAACTTATTTGGTCATTGCAAACTGTTTTTGTTTTTATTCATCATCATATATCATCATCATCATCATCATCGTTCGTCGTCGCTGTCATCATCATATTCAACCAGTTTCATGACATCAGTATCCTCTTTCTCCCTTGATTGCTACAAGTTTGTAGCTGGCACATTTCTGTGCACTTTAATTTGTTGGCACAGTCGGAAAGCTTGCAGGTCCGTGAACACTTGCAGCATACCTGTAAAAAATAAGTGGGAGATATTTCTCATCTATTTGTGTCCAAATGTCTAGAAATTACCATACATATGTAATTACCATACATACGGTAATTCAGCCTATTATTAATTATTCAAAAATGTTGTATTATAAGCATATGTGATCAGTTGTCCATCCATGTCCTTTTGGTTGGGGTATGTCTGGCTGTCCTTCCAGACAGTGCTTCCAGACAGCTGCCTGGTATTGGCACGCTGTATATGCAGCTTTAAGCCGTCCATGCAAGGGGGAAGTAGGCTGGACTCCACTTCACCTGTTTTGGTACAGAATAGCAGGTAACGTAGATCATTGACATCACATACACTACTAGACGATGGTACATATACATCATGCAGACAAATGATTCCATGTTGCTGTATAATTCTTCTGATACACCCCAGGAGGTTCCTAGGGTTTTGAAGGACTCTTGGATTTTCCTGTTTCCTTTCACAAGATTGAAAGCGATAAGTTTTCCTCGTCCTCCTGCATCAACACTTACCCTATCACAACCTGTAAAGGCATGCACCCCATAAGAGCATCACATAGGTCATCTCCAAGGAGCTGTGCAAGGTTGCTGATGTTGATGTAGGCTACCTTGTTTCGATTCTGAGTGCCATGTTTCTGATAAAGGAGGCAGTTTATTTCTTACAGCATCCAAAACCAAGGGTTTCAGCCTAAAAATTGGCGCAGTCACAAGATACTATCTCACTTTAGAAAACAGAAGTCAGTATCTGAGGCAATTTAGAAACATGACAGGGAATGGAAGTCTACAGAGTGTTTCAGTCATCAAGATTTACAGAAGCCCAGGATAGAGAAGGATATGGCAGATGTAAATCCCTTTGTAGAACTTATGGAGAGAAGCTGGGTAAACCCTTTAGGTCCAGATCAGTCTGATATCATTAGTCTTTTCACGGGAATGGCTGTGTCACCAGACATAGCCAGTGATCTGCTGCAAGCTCACCAGACTGGAAAGCAGGCAGATCAGACATTCAGAAGTGAATGTCACTTTTGCAGCCAAGTTCCACGACAAAATCAGAAAACAGAATCTGAAGACATTCTGAAGCATCAAGACAAGTGCTAGAATAAAACAAGCACAGAAGAAAGAGGTGGTCTTGAAAGCTGACAGAAATCTCTTTGGGCACATAATCATTGCTTCGCAAAGTAGAACTTCACATTAAAGATGTCCTGGCTCATCCACTTGGTCCATTGCCTTGGGCTCTCTCAAATCCAGATGCCTCATTGCGGAAAACTAATAAGGCTGCTTTTGCAAAAGAGTAAGAGATATCAGCATCATCAGTTGAAGATATTGAAGAACACTCTGCATGCATCATTGATTTAATGAGCCTTGTTCAGAAAGGTGATGGCAAGACTTTTGGAGAGATTGCTGGTTCTGTGCTGAACCTAACGATGCACGAAGGAAGAAATAGTAAGCGGATAGATGTGGTGTTTGATGGTTACTGGAAAACATCACTCAAGAATGCTGAGAGAGATAATCGTGGTTGAGCAAGTAGCACTCAATGGAAGAACATTGGACACAATGTAGTGCAGTGGAGAAAGCTGTTAAGTAATACAGACAGTAAAACAGCCTTGATAACCTTCATCGTGGAGCAGTGGAAGCTAGCAGAGAACTGAGTAAAGCTTCAGGACAAGCAGCTGCAACCTGTGGAGAGAGATGCTATTGTCTGACCCCCAAAAAAATGGAATGTTGTTGAAGAGCTGAAATCTTCCCATGAGGAGGGGGATACCTGTACATGCAAATCATGCTAGCCAGAATGGCTATCAAACCACAGTCAGGATCCTTTGTTCTCTTGGTTCTTTTTGGCCGGACCAAAAAAGAAAATGTTACATTTTGTCCTGGTTCACTTACCGGTCTCACTGTCATTTTTAACACAGAATCTAAAGACACAAAACAAACAAGAAGAAAAAAAAAAGGTTTTATGACTTTTATTTATATTTTGGTTTGTTTAGATGTCTTTGGTCCATGTTCAGTTCATATTTCAGTCAAACCGCACCAGAGTTTTCTGGGAACTTCCGCTTGTTTGGTGCACACTAAGGTTCAGAAAGTAGTGTTCACACTCATTCAAATGATCCACACTAACAGAGCAATCGTACCAGAGCTTGTTTTAATCAAACCAAACCTGCCAAGTGTGAACAAAAAACCTTCTTCCACTATTGAGGACCTTTTGTGCAATGGAAAGATTCTTCATGGAACCAGGGATGAGATCCGTTATTTTTTTAAAGTGTAGTCAAATTACAAAGATGCCAACATTGACGGCTGAGTGACATGTTTTATTCCTTGAAAATTATGAACAAAACTACACAATGTAAAAACAAACAAACAAACAAAAAAAATACAGATTACATCAAATATAGGTGTCAGGATTCCAGCAGATCCACACTCTCCTCCCACTCATTCACTCACTCCTCCCACTCACTCATTTACTCGTTCACTATCACCTGAGTTCTAATCACCATCACCTGCACCTCATCATCCCACCACCTTAAATACCACTCTCACACTCACAGTCATTGTCTGGTCTCGTCGTTACATAGACACTCAGACTCTCCATGATATACCAAAGACTTACCTGCAACTTACCTGCTACTCACCTGTTCCTATCGGATTGTCTTCATCATCATCTGCCGTCTCCAGTTCCCAGCCGTTCTACTGCAGCCCTTTCCAGTGACGGGTCATCATCATCTGTAACAGAGACTCTGATTATTCCTGTGGCTAAGTCCATCCAATTATCTTCTGTTAAGATACTCACCATAACTCCGTCTGCTTCTGCTGTTCCAAAAATAAACATTGTTTCACTTACCAACTGTCCGTCTCCTGTTTCACCCGTGACAGAAGACCAGACCACAAAATGCAGAACCCAACGGAGCCCGGAGAAAATCCATCTCCTGATCCATTCCTGGAACTGGTTCAAGCTGTTCGTCAGTCGCTACTTCCTTCACCACCAGATAATCTGCCTATGATTCCCGAGGATATCCTTCAGTCAGCCCGCCGACAACCACTTCCGCAAACACCCGCTGCTTCGTCAGCTGCCTCTGCAAGTCCCATGGCCCAACCAGCGACATACTCCGGCGAGGCGGAGGATTGCAGCGGTTTTTTACTTCAAGTTTCACTTTACTTCCAGATACAAGCACATAAATTCACCAATGATTCAGCTCGCGTAGCCTTTATCACCTCACTGCTGTCCGGCCGAGCTCTCCAGTGGGCTCAATCCTTGTGGAATTCAGATTCTCCTGTGATTAAATCATTACCAAGTTTCTGCCAACACTTTAAGGAGGTTTTTGGACAGACTGCTTCGGATTTATCTGTACATGATCAACTATTTAATCTCCGTCAAGGCAAATCCTCTGTGAGCACATATGCTCTCCAATTCCGCACGCTGGCGGCATCCAGTGGTTGGAATGAAACTGCCCTGATCACTGCCTTTCGTCATGGTCTCAATCCGAACATTAGACAGCTAGTTGTGGTTTACGAGGATTCGTTGGGACTGGAAAATCTTATTCAAAAGACCCTCCGAGTGTCTCAACGTTTGACGGCCTGTGAAACGCTAACGACCGCTGCACATCCTCCGTCCACGGCTCCATCTGTCACCCCTCCAGCACCAGAAGCCATGCAAGTGGATTCCACACATCTCTCTCTCACGGAACGTCAGCGACGCATCCAGAACCGTCTCTGTTTGTACTGTGGAGGTAACGGGCATCTCATCGACACCTGTCCCATTCGGCCTCAACGCCCAGCGGTGAGTACAATTCAAATTCCACCCAAGATGGCTACCCTGAACCGTACAACAGTTCATCTTCTAACCCCTCTTGTATGTGTCTCTGCACAAGCTCTCCTCGACTCAGGCTCGGCGGGGAACTTCATATCGACGCAACTCCTCCAGAAATTGAATATCCGTAAACTCAGAAGTCATCTGGATCTCCGCGTACAGACTATCCAGGGTAAGCCGCTGGGTCGAGGTCGTATTCGTCACGTTACCCCCACACTGACGCTCCGCGTAGGATGTCTACACTCAGAGGAGATTTCCTTTATGGTGCTGGAGGAGTCAACTGCTGAGCTCATCCTGGGACGCCCTTGGATGATCCAACACCAACCTACTATCGACTGGAGCTCTGGAGAAGTCCTTCACTGGGGAGAACAGTGTTTCCATTCCTGTCTAGCACCGGTTAAGAAAGTCAGCCAAGAATCCTCCATGGTATACTCACCTCCTGAGGGAAGATCCGAGATTTCCGTCTGTTCCACCAGTATCGAGAGTCCCGAGGTACAACATCAGGTGGAAATTCCAGTGGAGTACAGGGCGTTCCAGGACGTCTTCAGCAAACAGTTGGCAACCAAACTTCCACCTCATCGGCCATGGGACTGTGCTATCGACCTGCTACCTGGAGCTACTCTATCTAAAGGCCGTGTGTACCCTTTGTCCATCCCGGAGCAGAAGGCCATGGAGGAGTATGTGGAGGAAGCCCTCGAACAGGAGTTCATTCGTCCATCTACTTCCCCTGCCGCTGCGAGCTTCTTCTTCGTGGCAAAAAAGGACGGAGGCCTGCGGCCGTGCATTGACTATCGCCATCTCAACTCTCAAACAGTAAAATTCAGCTATCCCCTTCCTCTGGTCCCAGCAGCCTTGGAACAGTTGCGTGGAGCCCGAATCTTCTCAAAGCTTGATCTTCGCAGTGCATATAATCTCATCCGAATTCGTCGGGGTGATGAGTGGAAGACGGCGTTCATCACTCCCTCTGGACATTATGAATACCGGGTAATGCCTTTCGGGCTGTCCAACGCCCCAGCAGTCTTTCAGGGGTACATGAATGAGGTTTTCCGGGAATATCTTAATAAGTTTGTGGTGGTCTATATAGATGACATCCTCATTTATTCCTCATCTCTCTCTGAACACCATCGCCATGTCACTGCTGTCCTGGAAAAGCTGCGAGCTCACAAGCTCTACCTCAAACTTGAAAAGTGTGAGTTTCATACCCCTTCAGTTCAGTTCCTGGGTTACTTCATCGACCAACATGGAGTTCGGATGGACCAGAGGAAGGTGGAGACTATCCAAAACTGGCCTCAACCCTCTACGGTAAAAGACCTCCAACGTTTCCTAGGATTTGCCAATTTTTACCGAAGGTTTATCAACAACTACAGTCACATCAGCTCTCCTCTGACTTCTTCTCTCCGAGGCCGGCCCAAATCTCTGTCCTTATCGCCCGAAGCCATCTCAGCCTTCGAACGCCTAAAGGAAGCCTTCCAGACCGCCCCAGTTCTAGTTCATCCGAACCCAGAGATCCCTTTCGTTGTAGAGGTGGATGCTTCCTCCACCGGAGTTGGGGCGGTCCTGTCACAGCGGCAGGGTGATCCTCCCAGACTCCATCCATGTGCCTTCTTCTCTAAAAAGCTGTCCCCGGCGGAGCGGAACTACGACATTGGAAATCGAGAACTGCTCGCCATCAAGTTGGCATTAGAGGAGTGGAGACACTGGCTGGAGGGAGCAAACCATCGCTTCGAGGTCATTACCGACCACCGCAATTTGGAGTACCTCAGAGAGGCTAAGAGACTTAATCCCCGCCAGGCCCGATGGGCACTATTCTTCACACGCTTTGACTTCCTTGTGTCCTACCGACCCGGTTCTAAGAACTGTAAGGCAGATGCTCTATCCCGTCTGTATCATCCATCAAGTGAGGACCCTCTTCCAGAACCTATCCTCCCTCCAGCCGTGTTTGTAAGTCCTATCGTCTGGGACATCGACCAGCAGATATCCCAAGAGAACCGCCTTCATCCCGCTCCGCCGGGAGGTCCAGAGGGGTGTGCCTTCGTACCACGTCACCTTCGAACGGCCCTTCTGGACTCTGCTCATACCACTCCGGGCTCTGGACATCCAGGTAGCAGGCGTACCCTCTCGCTCCTCAGTAATCGGTACTGGTGGCCAACCATCTCTCAGGATGTTGCTCGCTACGTCAAAGGATGCTCAGTCTGTGCCGTTACCAACACTCCCCGAAGACTACCAGAAGGCAAGCTAGTCCCTCTTCCGCTTCCTCGTCGTCCATGGTCTCATATCGGGGTAGACTTCATGACGGACCTGCCCAGATCTAACAACCATACCTGTGTCTTCGTGGTCGTGGACCGATTCTCAAAGGCCTGTAAATTGATTCCCTTACCTGGACTCCCTACCGCCTTTGAAGCCGCCGAAGCCCTCTTCACTCACGTGTTCCGAAACTTCGGCATCCCAGAGGACATAGTGTCGGATCGAGGCCCTCAGTTTGTATCAAGAGTTTGGCGAGCTTTCTTCAAGCTCCTCGGAGTAACAGTAAACCTGTCATCTGGATACCATCCTCAGACTAACGGCCAGACTGAGCGAAAGATTCAGGAGATTGGACGTTACCTGCGGACTTATTGCCACCAGTACCAGGACAGCTGGAGCCAGTACCTTCCGTGGGCCGAATACGCACAAAACTCTCTTCAACAGTCCACCACCGGTCTCACCCCCTTCCAATGTATCCTCGGCTATCAACCTCCTCTCTTCCCTTGGTCTGGTGAGCCCTCGGACGTACCAGCTGTAAACTACTGGTTCCAGCAGAGCGAGGGGGTATGGGACTCGGCTCACGTGCATCTACAGCAGGCAGTGCGGAGACACAAGGACCAAGCGGATCGTCATCGGATCGAACCATCGCAGTATGTGCCAGGACAGAAGGTGTGGCTTTCGACCCGGGACATGCGCCTCCGCCTGCCTTGCCGTAAGCTGAGTCCTCGATACATCGGTCCATTTACCGTGCAGAGGCAGCTGAACGAGGTCACCTACAGACTCAATCTCCCTCGACAGTACCGGATCTCTCCATCATTCCATGTGTCTCTGTTAAAACCATTCATTGAACCTGTCTTCTCTCCTCCCACAGAACCTGACCCGGCCATCGAACCTCCTCCTCCTATCCCAATAGAGGACGAGTCCATATACCGAGTCCGCACCATCTTGGACTCACGGCGACGAGGTCCTCGGCTGGAATATCTAGTGGACTGGGAGGACTACGGTCCTGAGGAACGGTCGTGGGTTCTTCGGGACGACATCCTGGACCCAACTCTCCTTCAACAATTTCACACCAGTCGTCCTGATCGCCCAGCTCCCAGGCCCCGTGGCAGACCTCGTCGTCGAACTCATCCCTCTTCGCAGTCGTCAAGAGCCGCCTCGGAGGAGGGGGGTACTGTCAGGATTCCAGCAGATCCACACTCTCCTCCCACTCATTCACTCACTCCTCCCACTCACTCATTTACTCGTTCACTATCACCTGAGTTCTAATCACCATCACCTGCACCTCATCATCCCACCACCTTAAATACCACTCTCACACTCACAGTCATTGTCTGGTCTCGTCGTTACATAGACACTCAGACTCTCCATGATATACCAAAGACTTACCTGCAACTTACCTGCTACTCACCTGTTCCTATCGGATTGTCTTCATCATCATCTGCCGTCTCCAGTTCCCAGCCGTTCTACTGCAGCCCTTTCCAGTGACGGGTCATCATCATCTGTAACAGAGACTCTGATTATTCCTGTGGCTAAGTCCATCCAATTATCTTCTGTTAAGATACTCACCATAACTCCGTCTGCTTCTGCTGTTCCAAAAATAAACATTGTTTCACTTACCAACTGTCCGTCTCCTGTTTCACCCGTGACAATAGGTATACATGCAGAGAGAATTAAATGTGGTTTAGGGCTGACTCCATTGTGTTTGGTGTGGTAACTTTTTGGCTGTAATGCACCGCAGAGAAGAACCTGAAGACCTAACATTTTCCCAGTTCAGCTTATGTAATAGTATTAAATTTGTACATTACTGGATCTATGTCATCCAATTTTAATACATTGTAATGTTGGATTTGAGAACATTTTGTTAACTTTTGTATGCTAAACTATTTCATTCAGGTCAAATTTGATGCCCAACGCAAAATCTACGTCCTGAAACAACTTTGAGAACCACTTTGTAAGTTACCGAAAACACCAATGATGAAGAAAAAAAGAGCTGGTGAGTGTGGTAGAATAGCCTAAAAACATGAAAAAGTCATGAAGACAACCAGAATGATTTGAAGAGGAGAAAGAGACTGAGGATAAGAGAGGAGAGAGTGAGAAACACAGAGCGAAAAACTGAGGGAGGAAGACCAATATAGCCCCAAATTGGAGGATGTGTTTTTTGGTCAGAAACCCATCTCTAAAATTAGCCAGGGATGTAAATTCCACAACTTTTCTGACTTTGTGAGTTCAGATGAAAAAGAGGGCGATGGAAAAGACAAGAAATAAATATAAAAGGGAAAACTCATACTTGAACTGTATAATGATGATTTTTACAATGGGAGTTCTTTAAAGAGCGGAGACATTTTCAAAGCCACTGTAAAGGAGGAGGAAACCTAAAAATGAAAGCCACAGGCCTCACACAGGACATTTCGCCATTAAGGTTAAACCATGTGTACAGCGCATAAAGCACCAAGCCCAGCCTTCAGCCCAGCCTTCAACACAGTCCTCACCTATGCTATTGTAGCCCATAATTTAAGCTTAACACGCATACAGGGGAAAAAATGTCCTCCCACAATCCACATGCTGGAACTTTTCTACTCATAGATGGGAACGGCGGTGTTTACATGCAATGTAAATGTTTTCTTTAATTGGCAAATGCTGAGTGTGCTTTCAAAATGTCTTCCCCTCACTTTTACAGTAACCTGACACTGAATTTCAGTCTTTTCACTGGTTTTCTCTTTGTATTTTCTTTACAGTAAACATCGATTTTCTATTCAAAAACCATTTACGTCCACAATGTGATGTTTATCCAACTGAAATAAGATATTCAATGAGCAACAAAAAAAAAGAAAGAAAAGGGTGTGACTTGCTGAAATTCTAGCGTCACGGAAAATCAGTCGTTAATGTGAGCTCGCAAAATATCACAGTCTGTACTGAATGCAAGAGAAAAAACGAAATACGTGCATTACCTCACGTTGTATCTATCGACTATCCATTCTCAAAATAACTATTATGAGTCAGACCTTTTTGTGTGTGTGAATACAAAACATACAGCACTATAATTTCCGAACTAATTTCTCTTACGAGCCAGATCTTTTAATGAATCGTTCAAAAGTCAAGTTCACTGAAATTAGTCAAGTTCACTGAAATGAATCTCTCAACGCTGTTAATGAATCAACATCTGACTCACCTGCTGAACTGTCAAACAGTGCATAGTACAAGTGTGTGGCCTAAGTGACATCAGTGGAACAGGAAAGTGTTTTCAGAGGCATTTTAATAAAATACTTAAAATACAACATTGTTACTTTGGAATAACTTGTAGCCTACCAATTAAACTCACTAAAAGACCAGGAACTTTTGTTTTTGATTCATCGGGGTCAAACATACACACTGACTGAACCACATATTATGTACAATTGAAATACATAATTCCAGGCCACTGATGCAGGTAGGCTACATCTGACCAAAAGAAGGCGAAGCTTGCCCTAGCCTAGACAATGACTAGCTAGGCCTACCTGTTTGACTTCCATGATGGCATTTCATTCTTCAGCCAGCTTCCACTGCCCGATTATTTTTGTATATAAATATTTACATTCCAACCTTGACATTTTCCACCTTATCAAAAGGGTGCATTAGTGGCATTGTTACCTACATCACTCAGCAGCAGCTGATAAATTCAATACTCCGGGCGCCAGACAAAAGCCTCTCTTAATTTGGGTTCAGTGAGGCTGCGGTTGTGGACAGGAGGGGCTAAATTGAGAACAAAGTAAATTTTCCTGCACGGGTTATAAGGTTCATTGGTTTCTGTCATAGTTTACAGATGGACTGCAAACCGGCAACTAATTAAATAGGGGCTGCTCTGACCAATTAGATAATGCAGTCATGCAAAGCTTCTGGCTTCCCTGAGTACATTAGAGCTGTATTGACTTGCTCAGTACTACTTAATGTACTACAATGAGGCTGTAATTGGGAGAAGCAACTTCATTTCTATTACGCCGTTTTATTGTTGTGGATGAAGACACAAATAAAGAAATCATAGTGACATTGAATTTAAAGGCTACAAAGATTTTATTGTGACTGAAAGACAAACTTCCATTACAAATAAATCCCAATTCAGTGTCGTTAAAACAATAAATAAAGTAAAAAATAAATAGACTATTAAATAAAATACAAAACAATTGGCCAAATCAAACATGTTTTTGTTTGTGTGAAAATATGCCCATGAGTGGGGCTCATACTGAGCTTATAAAATTTCAATATTTAGAAAAAGGTCAGAACTAAGATAGATAAAAAATGACAGATTTCCCTTTCCAAAAAGTCCTGCCATTATTACAGTTTGCCAGTATCAATGTTCCATTTAGAAAAGATTTGAAACACAATATCAACCGCAAACAAACACTAAATATGTAATTTCTAAATATGGAAGAACTCATCTGCATTCAACATCTAGAAATAATCAGAATAATGTCAATTAACAAGGAAATGCAATATCATCCATTAAGAGTTCAGGACTCTTAAGGTAGCTGATTATCTCCTCTGTAAATACAAAATAGCCTTGAAAAGGAGTTTAACATTGAAACAGAGTTTTTCCCTTACAGGGAGGCTTGTATCTGCCCCCATCTGAAACCCTACTGTGTTCCTAAAAAGTCAGAGGAAATAATCAAGGAAGGTCGTAGCATTTCAAGCAAAGCTTGGATCAGTTAATCATAAACCAGATCTGCTGAAGATAGTCTCCGCAATTCACAGCTCCAGGCGACTTTAATCTGCTGATACAAAATGAATAACAGACCTTGGTATATCATCCACATATCCTGGTAAACATAACTGTCTGCTTGATTATTCTCTTAGTATGCAAGGACTGTCACTTGGTGCAAATATCTGAAAATCAGAACCGTGCCTTTGTTTGCAGAAGACCACCGGATTACATTTTCCCATTTGATTTAGACCGACAATCTGTTCCAGAACAGTTTTTTTCTTCTTAACCCATTTCCATTTTGTCATTTCGCTCGCTCTTTGTTCCTTCAATCCTTAATGTCATCATTGCTGCAGCCTTTCATACCGATAAGGGATGAGACAGCTGCTGAGATTTCTGATTTAAGTGCTATTTCATGGCGGTGCCTCCGCTCTTCTTGTTTGCAGAGAAAATACAGGATTTAAGGAACGCCTTGCTGCTCCGTTTCATCTAAACCAGAGACTTTAAACTTGATGGTCCAAAGCATATAGCGCTGAGAGTGCAATTGTAATGAAAATGTCGTCGTGCGAGACATAAAATCACGGCCAACTCAAGCATGATAGAAACCAAAGACCATTACAATCACCTTGATCTCAGCGGAACATCACTAAGTCTTACGTTAAACCCACATTTCTGGTATAGAAAGACTTGTTGGTCTGAACTTTCAGCATTACCAGAGAAAAACAGTCAAGTACAGAGCAATACAGTGCCAGTTCTCCTTCAACACCATTGGAGATCTGAGAGCAAAGTGAGCACTGATCACTCTCTGGTGAGAATTAAGCATGCATATGAAACTTAACAAAAACTAAAAAACTAAACTAAAGAAATAACTATATTTTTGACTAGAAAATAAACATATGCATATGATAAAAATAGATCTAATATACATGGTTTGATGCATACATCAATAGCTTTTTGATTGTTTTACACTTCCTCCATTTTTGAGAAGTACATCAAATGCTACAAGTCTCCACGGCGGTGAGAGTCCATCTCGCTAGGCTGGAGGATTAAGGCCAGGTCAAGGCTGTCCCTGCAGTCCAATCCTGAGGCAGCCGAGAGTTTATTCAGTCCACGGCCAAAGGGTTTGGTCCCTTCGGTGCATTTTAAAGACAGTTCACACTGCAAACACACTCAGGGTGCTCGTCTGGTCCTTAAGCCCCAAGATGCTGTAGGCAATCCTCTTCAGATGGCCCGGCAGACGGACTCCGATGTTACGGATATCCCTGGGAAACAGAAAAAAAACGTGTAAATAAATACTTTTATTTCTTTTTATCCTGGGTTTTTAGTCAAAGTTAATACGCTCTTTAAAATAATGGTTCCAAAACTGGGTTTTCGCAGCAATGGCATATATTAGAATAACCATTTTTGTTTCCTCAAAGAACCATGTTTTTCCCGTAATGGAATGGAATGATGATAAAGATTCTTAATGGAACCATAGATGCAAAATAAAGAACCTTTATTTAGGGGTGGTATAATGCCCTTTTCACAAAATGTAAAATATGTGTGTATGTGAAGTTTTAGCTCAAAATACCCCAAAGATATTTCTATATAAATTTTATAAATTGTCACTTTTTGAGGGTGAGCAAAAACGCACCGGTTTTGTGTATGTCCCTTTAAATGCAATTGAGCTGCTGCTCCTGGCACAGACTGAGGGTGATACTTCAACAGCTTGTGTCCTTTTACCTTACACAGACATGCACTGAAAACTTCAAAAACTTTTAGCCTTTTTATGTTAAAAATGGAGTCAGACAATGATGGAGAGACTCAATAAGAAGTGACAACCTGTAGAATGCAACAGGACATTTCTGAATGGTTAGTTGATGAATTTATGTAGCTTGTGTGCAGTTATCTTCTAGTCATTGATCAGCATATTCTGTCATGATAATCTATAAATCTCATTCCCGGGGTTTATGTAAATTCTAGGGTTGGTGATGTCACTAACACGGGAGAAATGTTGTGTAGTCCCTACCAGCCGTTTTTTGTAGTCCTTAAAAAGCAATTTCTTTAAAAGAAAATATATCCCTTTGCTTTGAACTTGTTGTTTATACTCAAACAGCATCATTACACACTAACTAAAGTTAGAAAAGTGAAATCATAATCAACCACCCCTTTAAGAATGTACGCTTTTATAAAACCTTATAAGATTAATATTTGTATTTTAGTCAATGTATTTTAGTTTGGTTTCAAGTTGTCATTCATTCCTTCATTCACTCAAAAATGTATCTCGAAAATGACCCAATCTTATCTTTCAAAAAGTAATTTTGAAGCGGCGTTTGAAAGATGACATGTTATCCAAATCCTAACAAAAAATTTTAATTAGCGCCTTGATGATTGTTGAAGCGCCTTGATGAAGTATTCCCTTCACCCACCATGAATCAGAGAGCTGGCCGGCACAGCCAGCGGAGGACTTGTAAATAGTTTCTGGTTTTAAAGAGTGCTACCAGATGACACCAGATGGAATAGTCTGCCATAAAATAAAAGACAAACACATCAAAGGCATTTCTGGTCCTCCACACAAAGTTCAGCAAGCTTCTAGGCTAAAAACACCCACGGGAGCTGAGCCAGAGGTCTTAGAGCTACAGTACGCTGTTACTACACTCCCAACCCCTTCATCAGTCAAACTGCCTCCTCCGTGAGGTCCAGCACTGTCGTCTCTACCTCCACATGTACATCAGCTCTCTCGTTCACCATCCCTACACTCTTTCATCTCATATCCTGACTTTTAAGTCCAATCCTGTTGATGTGAGGGGAGTAGCCGCATAGCCTCATGGCCCCAGCAGGCAGAAACAGTGGTTCCTGGCTGCAGTGAAAGCACAGTCCTCGACTAGCGCTGTTGGGAATGGGAGGGATGAGAGAGCCTGCCGAAACAGTGGGAGGAAGGGAGGGATGGCAGAACAGGGGAGAGGGGGAGCAGCATGCCACTATCCACCACATCGAGGCCACTAAAAACGAAGACTATTCTTTCTCTGCTGCCACAATGTTTTCCACTCAAACTTAAAGCAACGAGTAGCATTTTAAGCTGTCAAAATGCTGTGAAGTTTAAAAAAATTTGAACTAAAATGTTACTGCCAGACTTGATTAAAAGTCTTAAAAAAGGTTAAATTGTTATTACAATATATGTGGTTTCCGCCCTCGCCAGATACAGTAAATCAAAAATGGTCTGCGGTAGTGTGAGATTATCCTTGTAACCAAAGCATAAATTTAAGCCACGTTCAATTACCCGATCCCTAAAACAAAAACATGGAAAATATTTATATGTTCTAGGAATTATTAAAAGTTAAGATACCATCTTCTTTAAATACGATCTTTCAATCAGCCTCGTGAAGGCTGTATGCCACAGGAAAGAAAACTTTCCAAACACTCTAAATTCCTTCACAAATTCCCAGAACTCTCAAATTATGTTAATCTAAGGCCATTTTATTCAAAGGACTATTTTAAATAATGTCAGAATTGTAGCCTAACTAATTTTGTATTATATAAGAAGGTTTTTTTTGTTGTCGTTGCCAAATTCGATACTGTATGTCCAAACATTACATTTTTACATTACATTCATTTTTTAATAGTAAGATAATAATTATTATTATTTATATTGTTATAATTATTTTACTAAATTATATAATAATAAATGTATTTAGTTTTATTTGTGAACTTTCATTTATCAGTAAATGTGGAGACCTTCTTAACAGCTTGCTTATTTATTTATAAATGTATTATAAATTAAAAAAGAGACTTTTTATAAAATATTTAATTTAATTAGTTCAATAAGTATGAAACATGTACGGGCAAAGAGTCATGAGAAAAGAAAAAAGTAAAAAAAATATTTGTTATATATTTTACTAACTGCACTGCAAATACATATATAGAGACTAATTTTGAGAAAATTCAAAACATGAAATGAACCATGTTACCTATAGAAAGATTATTAATTTAATTTGACAATCCTAGTTTCTTATTGGCCAAGTCAAACATTCCATTTACCTGGAGCTCCAGACCGAGTAAGGCAGAAATCAATTCTGCAGAAATGCACTTTGGACTCTCAGCGTGATCTCATCTGATTGTTCACAGCTAAACTTCCCTTGATAATGTGCTAAAGGTCCAGAATGATGGGAACTTAGCGTTACTCACTCGCTCTTCATCTGCAGCACCTGCTCCATGCTGACGATCCCGGCTATGTTGAAGTTTTCAGTGTACTGGCTCATCTTGATGGACTCCAACCACTCCGCCACAGACCTGAAGGGAGAGCCGTCTGAGCCACTGGTGCTGGGAAGCCGAATGGAAACTCTGACAAAAACAGAACATAAATACATTCAGCAAACCACACAGTGAGACCTTTTTTGCCTTTCCCTTGTTGTAATTGTTGGGTGGAAGAGACACACTTTGAGAGGAAAACCTGTCCGTTCAGTTTAAGAATCTGATAAAGATACGAAACTGTCAGATATTGTCTCTTCTACACATACAGTGTGATAAACATCAGATGCCAAAACCATTCAGAGGTACCATTGGTACAGCATGTGGTGCATGTCTAAACTTTCCTGAGGAATGACTTTGTTTAATCTACCTCTTGACTTTCTTGCACAATTGTGTAATAGATGGTGCATGCCTCAACTTCTCTCTGCTGTTTGAGTCTTGTAAAAAATTCATATAAGAATTCAGAGTATGTGTTGAGCTCTTACCGAGGGTCAAAATCTGCTATGGCCTTCAGAGAATCTGGGCTCTTGAGGAGTTTGTCTAGTAGACTGACGATGTCACCAAAGCGAGGCCGTTTGGAGCGATCTTGCAGCCAGCACTGTAACATCAGCTGATACACGGCAGACGGACAGTCCATTGGAGCAGGAAGGCGGAAAGCCTCATTAATGGCCTTCATTACCTAGAAAAAAGGATAGTCCGATAAGACATTTTGCTCAAAGGAAGATCCTTCGAGACAAACAGCAGAGTTATTGTTCATAGCCAGTGTGGTGTGGCCAGTACGTACCTCATGGTTACTCATGTCCCAGTAGGGCCTCTCTCCAAAGGCCATGACCTCCCATATGACAATGCCAAAACTCCACACATCACTTGCTGACGTGAATTTCCTGTAAGCTATGGCCTCCGGTGCAGTCCAGCGAATAGGAATTTTACCTCCCTGTTGGGAAAAAACATATAAACAAGTGTCAGGCAATCCCTTGTAATTTCCGAAAATCCTGAAATAATAACCAGGTTGTAGTAATAGTAAAATAAAGACATCTGGAGTTAAGTGCAGTTTCAGAGAACATTCAAACCACATATTTATTTGCAATATGAACGTACGCTGGTGGTGTAGGTTCCTTCAGGGTCATCCTCCAAAACACGTGACAAACCAAAGTCAGACACCTTGCACTCTAGGTTGCAGTTGACCAAGATGTTTCTGGCAGCCAGATCCCTGTGTACATAGCTCATGTCTGAGAGATATTTCATTCCGGCCGCAATGCCACGGAGCATACCAACCAACTGGAAGGACGACATCTCGCCATCATGGTCCTGTGAAGAAATTCAAGTTTAATTTCTTGATTTTCTTGAGAATTTTGACTAAATTGTTTGCTATGTTACATCACTTTGCAAGTATGTCATCATGTGTCATCATTTTTCTGTCTAAGTGATGTATTGTGACAAACGTACCTTCAGGTATTTGTCAAGAGCTCCATTTTCCATGTACTCAGTCACAATCATGGCATGCTTGACTGCAAAAAAAAAAAAAACAGACATAAAGCAGCTTTACAACATAAAAAGTAAAACCAAATTCTACTCAAATTTATTCCGAGGATACAAGTCAAGTAATTAAAAAAACAATTTTACTATTAATTTAATATAAAAAATGTATAACTAAAATCTCTACCTTTGTACTCTCTACATTTTGTAGGATATATCTAGTTTTAATTAAGTAAAGATATGGAATATAATATTATTAATTTAATGCAAACATTGGAAACAAAAAAATGTATATATATATATATATATATATATATATATATATATATATATATATATATATATATATATATATATATATATATATATATGCGTGTGTGAATAAAGGGGTTAATTTTCATAATTAAAGGGGTTAATTTAATTTACATAATTGAATCAAATTATTTAAAAAAATGCATATTTTTTATTTAGAAGAAATATTTTTTGAAATATATTTGAAATCATTTTTTTTAAAAGCAATACAAAAATAAAACTCACATTTGGTGACCACCCCCTCCAGTCGGATGATGTTCTGATGTGAGAACTGTCCCATGATGCTGGCCTCACTAAGGAAGTCCTGCCTCTGTTTCTCTGTGTAGCCTGGCTTCAGCGTCTTTATTGCAACCGCTGCTTCTTTTCGACCGGGAACTTTTAGAATTCCTCGATACACCTCTCCAAACTCACCTACAGCACAGCAACACAAACCACCAAAGGGAGAGGCATCAGATAAGCAACATACCAAAGGGCAACTCCTTAATCGTGTCTCATGACAAATAGGGGTTATTTAAAAACATGAAAAAGACACTTGGAAATATAACCAGTGGTGCTAAGGCCACGGAGATTCCTATGAACGGTTGGTAAGTGGATTCATGGGAGGGGGTCAGAAAGGGCATGAGAATTTGTGTACAACAAGCAGACACAAAGTGGACAAGGGCCATGTCCTGTGGGCGGCTTGAGAGGGGAAACGTGACCACGGCACACTGATCTTCTTATTTAAAGTTGATGTCTGAGATATAGCCTATAAACACTTTAGGATTTAAGACTAATTTAGCGGTTGTGTGTTTTATTTTCAAGTCATGATTAATTACTTAAGGTTTTTTATAGCAGTTCTCCTCCATGTGGGATATGAAAAAAAGCTCTAGAGCGGGTTAAGAAAACAACACTAATTCAATTTGAATGACATTGGGAGGGAAAAAAACATCTCTGGAGGAAATTACTACAATAAAAATATTCCAGCTCTAACATGTAAAGCTTGAATTAGACAATTTCAATGTTCGCCTTGTTTAAGCTGTCACTCCAATGAACTGTAAAAAAGCTGTCACTTTCAATGAACTGTAACATAACTTCAAATCAATGAGTGTTGAAAGTACCATCCCCCAGAATGCGTTCAAAAGAGCCCCACAGCGGGTTGTCAAACTTCCACAGATGTACTAACCTGCTCCGATGACTTTCTGCTTGGTGACGTGACTAGGAGGGATCTCGCTGGCAAACTTCAGCACTGCAGTGTTGGGGTCTTCATAAGTGTGAGGATCAACGTAGGTCTTCAACGGCTTCAACTGATCTGGGTTGACAAGAATTTAGGGAGAATTTAAGAGGAGGAAAGGGGCAGGGTTTTAAAACAAGAAAGCCAGCAAATGAAATTGAATGCCACTAACCTGGGCTGGAGAAATAAGTGTCCTCTGGCCCTTGCCTGGTGTGAGAATTTCTTCGGCTGTAGAAGAAAAACAGCTCAATGAAGCCTCTTTTTGTTTTTTTAGCAAACCGACACATTTCTTTTCAGACTTGAGTTTGAAGAGCGGCTAGCGCTGGACTGGCTCCATTCAGTCGAGGAGTGTTTAGGAGGAAAAAAAAGCGGTTGTGTTTGCCAAGTGGTGACAGAGGTCTAGGTTATCACAGGAACTAGAAGGGCTCAGGTCACCTTCACAGAACCGCCACAAATCCATCGCCTCTTATCTTACACAATATGCCTCTCTGATTCAGCTCCTTTCAAACATGCCTCTTGTTAAGATACACTTAGTGAGCAGTCAGCGGACAGTTAGCGAATTGATTCTTCCTCAAAATTGGTAAGGAGCAATTTCAGTAAGAGTGTGAGAGCGGTGAAAAGGAAACAGTGAATGGATTTTTAAGGAGAAAGAAAAGGAGCGGCTTGAAGGAGTGACTGGGGAGAGGTACAAAGCTGGATGTTTGCGTGAAGTGCATGTTCCTAACCGTTTTCGCAGAAGCAGGACCACTACCACGATGAAAAGCATTACGCCTCCCCCAATCGCTGCCCCAAGGATCACTGCTGTGTTTCCCGTTTTTTGAAGAGCTGGGAAAACAACAACAAAGCAGTCAGGCAAATGAATCACTCAAGAATAAAACAACACACTCAATAACATAAAAGAGCGAGCAAACATTCTCTGTCACTTTAGTACAAGTACGCTGTTCAGGTCTTTCAAGTCTTTCTGACTGTTTTTTAAAATAATATTTTATTAATAATAATAATAATAGAATTTTAATTATAAAAATAATTTACAATATATATTTCTCAAAAACTATAACTTTTTGTATTTTATATTTTTTCATATATTTTTATTAATTATTAAATACCCCATGAATTTGCTTGACAAGCAGCCTGTAGTTACAGCCATGAACATGATTTTCTACAGTTGCAGGTGGTATTAGGGGGTGGGACATTGGCATTCTAGAAATCATTTGATTGGACATATATCTGTGTAGTGCAGAAAGAGTCATCAGAATATTTGGTTCATTTTTCAATAAGAAAAAGGCTGTACGTTTTAAATAGTTCTGTTAAAAGTGAATTTTGTCCATGTTTAGGTGTATGTAAGAGTCCAAAGCCACAAAAATATCATTTTGATCCTATAGGGTCATTATAAAGTGCACAAAAAAAGTATTGGATAAATAAATGCATCTGCTCTAATGCATATTTCTAAATATAAAAGCAAAATTGTGACTATTTTCACCTTGGGGGAGTGTTGAAAACTCCTGTTCCATGCTGTAGCTGCCTGAGTTTCCCTCTGAGCTAAGAGCTTGGACCTTAAACAAATAGACAGTGGAAGGAGCCAGATCACTGATCTTAGCCGAGTTCTTTTCCAGCACCAGAACAGTGTAGGTAGTGACCTTTCCACTGGCCTTCTCCTCATCATTTTCCTGTAGACATGACAATGAAAGGAAGATGATGAAATGGAGAATAACAATTCCACTATCTCAGATCAGGATTTGCAGTGAAGTATTAGAGCTGAAAAGGATATTGCTACTGACCTTCTTGCGATACATCAGCTCGTAATGTGTGGCAACTGGCTTGGCACGGTGAGAAACAGACCACTGAAGCGACAGGCTGGTGGGGCTACTTTCAACGAGGTGCATTGCTGTCACTTTTGGGGGATCTGAGGGTAAAACAGCAGTTAAGTGTGAGTCTCTGAAGTATATATATATATATTGTTCGTACTGCACACTCAAAACTTTCAACAGGATCTACAGGACTAACTGTGTGGCAAAAGTGAATGTCACATGGTTTGCCATTTGAGAAAAGAGTTGGGGGAAAGTGAGTTTAATTGGAAACAGCTCTAGTAAACACTGTGCACTTACGATGACGTTGTGAAAAAAAACTTGCAATCCGATCTGACCAGAGTCACCGTACAGACTATAATTCACAAAATATCTGATTTTAATTGGATTTCAAACCACAAATGGAAGTGGTTGGGTTTGGTTATGTAAACATTAGATTGTGTGTTTTTTTGCTGTTTAGACTACGAAAAAAGATTTGAGTAAAAAATGACCAAGAAATCAGATTGTTGCTGCATGTTTGAACATTGCCTAAAGTATTTATAATATAATCTTAATCTTTGATTTCCAAAAAGGAAAAAAAGAATGAGGAGGAAAAACACACTATAGTTCAAAGGTTTAAAGTATTACTTTAAAAAAGAAAAAAAATCTTACTGACCCCAAACATTTGACCAGTAGAGTGCAAATTCCCACAAAAATGAAAACAAAAACAAAGCACGCTACTTAAAATGATTCAACCCATTAGTTTTACTGAATTTGTGATCAATACTGACCTGTATAATGTAAAGCGGTGTTGAGGCTGCTAATGGCTCTCTTATTGCTGAACTGAGACACTCCGCTCCGTGCCTCAACAGTGAAGGTGTAGTTCAAATGGGGCTCCAGGTCACTCACAGTGACTCTGGTCTCCTTCAGATCAGAGTTGCTTGGGTCGAAACGCACTTTCTCGGCACAAGACTGACACGCCTTCCCCTCACACCGCTCGCAAACCACAGTGTAAGTGATATCACTGCGGCCACCGGTGTCTGCAGGGGGCCTCCATGACAACTGAAGCCTGCCTATTGACATCTGAGCTGTGGTGGCCAGCAGACTCTGAGGAGCGGAGGGTAAACCTGAGTAGACAAAGAGCAGACAAGCCTTTTATTTACCTGTTCACCTTCTGGTTTAGTTAATCCCTAGATAAAAGAGTGACAGAGAAAGGATATTGTAGGTAAATATAAAATGACAGGAACCGGCTCATGACAGCAATGAATGTTTAAGGTAGACGTTTTGACTTCTCACCAGAGCAAACGGCTGTCTCCGGGTCCTCAGGTGCTCGATAAAAGCCCTCCTCGCAGGAACAGCTGGTGGCGCCACGGCCCGAGGGCTGGGTGTTTTTTGGACAGGGTTTGCAGGCCTCACTGGACACTGAAGATTTGAAGAAGCCTGGCTGGCATTCTGCACACATACACACACAAAAAAAACACACATGCATGATGACTTGGATGCGGATCAGAGGAAACTGTGCAATTAAACTGCTCACACCGTATATGTCAAGTGATCGTCTATGTATGAACACAGTAAATTAACCTCCTTTGAAGATGTTTTTTTTTTCTCTACAGTCTTTTTTTTTTTTTTTAGCTCTGTGCAATAGTGCGCAAAGTTGACAGAGCAAGACTAAGCACACTCCTACTCATCCTGTGTGAACCATCCCCCTCATTCTCTACAAACAGGACCTGTCATCCCACATTCCAGCCCGGTACCTCTGCTCTCAAAACTCAACCAAGAGAGGAAACAGAACAAAACCAATAAAACCAACAAACAGGGTGAATGCTGCATCTAACAAAGGATTTAACACAAAAGAAATATTTTGTCAGCCAACAAATTTTTTGCATTAACAAATATGGCCACACTTACAAAAATATTTTTAACTTTGCATTATCATTATATAACAAAATTTTACATTATGTGGCATTTATTTGCAGCGCAATGACTTAAGTCTATATGATAAATATATTGTAGGCCTAGGCCTATATGTAGGATATGCTTTAGATATCAAACATCGTTGAAACTACACCTCTGGTTATTCTTCTAGGTAGGACACCTGTGTGAACTTCAGGGAAAATGACATCATACATCCACTAATAATCACCTTGAGATCAGTTAGTTGAATGTCATTGAAGTAAAAAAATTTTTTAAAAGTGAGATTCCCCTGAGAAAAGTGAGAAAAGAGATGTTTCTGAAAATCTGAATTTGCATAAATTTAGTCATTCAGATGTTTAAATGTAAACAGGAAGAAAAAAAAAGCTGTCCATGGAATCTGTCTAGAAACATTCCAACATGACCATGTCCTTCCGCTGTCCAGAGTCTCATTCACAATCCACCACCACCCTGTGTACACACACACACACGCACACACACACTGCTTCCTTTCTGAATCTGGCTCTTTCGTTTCTTGGAGCAGCCACATACAGGACCATTTATTTACTTTCATAATGAAGCAGTGATACCTGGTTTTTAGTTTCAAGTGCAAATTTTATCAGTCAAGAGACAAGCTGAGACACACGCAAGGCATAGATTATAGCAATATTACACAATCAAGTACACCATGTGTCTGATCAGGTGATATATTTGTATTTGTGTGTTGCAATACTGCCAGAGGCAAAGACAGTGTACTAGAGAGATGACTAAACATTTGCCCAGTAGTTTCAGTATTAGGATGCTTCAAGACGAGATTGAATGGAAAATATAGGCCTATATAAGTGAGGAAGTCTATCCACAGTATAAAAAGACAATGTATTTCCATAGAACTGAATTCTATTTTTTTAATGTATTTTTATCCAACTATTGTGATTTTAGTGGATGTATGAAGACTCATATTCACAGATGTCTTATCAGAGCAACCACAGACAGTAGCTCGTCACGTGGATTTTTAAGTGTGGCTAAAAGTGTCCAAATACTCTTTGCAGTCATTGTATTTCAGTAGCACAGTGGCCACAAACCAAATCATTGTTTCCATTTTCTAATGGTTTGTTATCTGAAGATTTGCCAAACAGTTATAATTACAGAGTAGGGTGCTTCCTCCTTCCTGAATGCTTTGCATCAATTGAGGCCTTGTTTTGGGTTGAGCCACTTGCTCTCCCTCACAGGAAGGGGGTTAACGGTGGTATACATTACCTCTAATATTTGAGAGCATGCATTCTCTTATTTCAAAAGAAAACTCGCAGCATGAAAAGAATTCAGCATGGCAGAAAAGATCGAGCCAATGTGTTATTTATTCCTTCTTTCAAGTCGACTCCTCATCTTGTTTCTGTGCCAGCTGTTGTGGAGACTTTACTGCAACTCATTAACGCACCCCTCTGCGGAGGTGGGGATAGTGTGGGATAGACAGGGGGACTGAGGGAGAGACAGAGAGAGGGATAACGAGTCCTGGTGGGATTTGAAAGGAGGGGTGGGGGGGGGGGGGGGTATGGGAAGAAAAAGAATTGTCCTATTCACAGTGAAGGGGGCCAAACAGCTGCTGCTGCGAACCCCGTTTCATATAGCCCCCGTCTCAGCTCTCCACTCGTAATCTCCAAATTCTTAAGTCCCCTCGCTTGCCTCATGGCCACATGTGAGGGTCTAGCACAACATTCGGCAGCCCATTCACTCCGGACAACAGGCACAGAAAGCCACTCGGGGCAGCGAGAGAGAAAACACTTGTTTCGAATAGTGTAGATGCCACATGACGCGTTAATGCGCTGGCTGGCTTCTTAACAGCCACGGACAAAAACCTGACAGCGCTTTGGAGGGCTGCTTTAATCCTTTTATGCAAAGAGTTTACAAAAGAATTTGAACGACTTGAAACTTTTATTCAAAACACTTTGTGTGTAACGAATCAGATCTACCAACTTTTCAAACCAAAGTAAAACAAATTTGGTGTAGGATTTACTTTGAATCAAGTTTTACTTCGGTTTCAAATTGCTAGTAAATTTCACAATTATTCAATAATCACATTACACACACACAATATACATATATGAAAAATGAAACTATGTATAATAAATACATTTTTGTTTTTTTAGGGATGCATAATATAAAAAGAGTAAAAGACCATATATGGCTTACATTTTTTTATTTATCAAATCAATATTGAATATGTACTTCATGTGGATGGTGTCTTTCTGTTTATCTTTTTTAAACAACTAAATAATAAATAAATAAATGTAACTAATAATGTTGTACTTTCTAAATTCACTAAAATTCACAAAAAGAAACAGCAAGCAACAGATTGAATTAAATGTGAAATTTTGAAGTAAATAAAGACTAATTGAAATTTCTTGTAAAATGTGCTCCACTAATTTTTGTTGTTATTTACAACAACGAAAAATCTTTTTTTTTTACAGTGCATTGTCGGTTGCATTCTAAAGTTAATGTGGCTTTTTAAATCAACGCTTCACTTTCCAAAATACAGTCGGAATGTGATTCAGCACGAGGGGCTTTGTCTTCGCATTTTGGACACAACAGGAAGCAGGAAGCACAAGGCTGACTCGAAGCTTCCTTCCTAAGGCAGCCAATCAAAGCATGCAGGGACAGAGAAGGCGAATGTTGGATATGCTCTGGAAGAGAGAACTAGCTCAATCGCAAAAAATCATAATGAGAGGTCAGAGGCGAAAGACGACTTATGGCTTTTGAGGAATGTTGATTACATTTATGTAATACAAACTTCTCTGCAGAGATGCATAGATGTGTCGGTCGTCTCTCAGTGCCCCATTTCACTATCTGGCACCGAGGGCCCAGGCCATAAGAGCCTCTGAGTGACTGTTTGTTTATTGTGAGAGTAGTTGGATCCTGCTCGCCGGTGACCTATGGGGTCTGTGATCCGTATGGGTTGAGTGGAGCAGTCGGAGCGAAGACTGATGAGAGGGTGACGTTAATGGTCGGATGTATGGATGGATGGGTCGACCGAGAAGGGGAAGGAGGGCTGAATGAATGAGTGTTTACATGGCGGCGGGACAGCGCAAACCCCTCCAGGACAAGAGTTTGACGGGGGGGTTTCGAATGAGAAAAAGGAAAGAAAAACAAAAGGCCTAGTCATTTAAACCTAGGCACGGAGGGGCTTACATGTAGCCCTAGGCAGAGTTGAGTTAAAGTGTGCTGCTCCGCCAGGTGTTGATGGCCAAGTAAAACAAACACCACAGCAGAGGGAGTGCGGACAGCGGCCAGGGGCTCGTTTGACAGGGGAAGAGGTTAAAATTCAGACAGAGAGCCTCTGAAAAAAAAAAGTAGACATAAGAAAATAAAGATAAAGATAGCATGTGCAATCATAAACGTTGGTTTTTCGGTGGCCTACACTGCACTGAGGTGAAGACAAATTTACAACTAGATCGAACTAATATATACATATATATATTAGTTCTTTTTTTATTAAATAAAATAATTTTTTGTTTTAGTCTATTTGTAATATCAGTTCATCCCTAAAAATGATTTTAGAAAGTTTATATGCATGTTACAACATAATAGCTTGCACATTCCACAGAAAACATTTGTACCATCTCTGAATAGTCAGTGGAGTGGTTCTTATGGTCAGACGGGACAAAGCCAGAGCTTTGAGTGTGTGTTTGTATGTATGGGGGGGGGGGGGGGGGGGGGGATGCAGTGGTAACATGAAGCCAGCAGGGAGGGAATAGTCTCTAGGTGTGGTGAGAGCATTAGTGCAAAGGATTATCAGCCCAATGGAATAGTTGTAAGAGAATTACATCTACGCTTTACAATTCCACTCACTCTTTCATCTAGTCGTTAACAGACACAATAAATGCTCTAATCCCTCTCTTTTCACACTTTTCACTCATTCTAAAGGAAAGAGGGCAAGAGGAAGAGAAGATGACAGAGCACAAAAGGACACAAACATTGAGACTCATCCAGAAGATTTGTTAATTAAGAAAGGAGTTAACTAAGAAACCTTAGTGAACGAATCCAGTGAGCATCAAATAGTGCTCTAGTTTGCTTTCATCCTGGCCCATACAAAACACTAGCCCATCGTCCAAACTTTGAGATGACAACATATGGGTAAAGTCTGGTTTAGGCCAAAAAAGTGAAGTAAGGCCATAAACAAAATTCCTTAAGTGGAATTTTGTATAAGTGAATGAAGCCAGTGACAATTAAAACCCTGAGCGGACGAGTTGGAGGGTCACGAGGATTAGCAGGCCTCCGGTTTCCGCTATAGCCTGTCATGTTTCGGGGACGCAGAGCTGACACAGGGGCAGGAAACTGCTGATCTCACACACTGGCAGCACAATACACTCAGCACATGCACACAATCCTGAAGTTAACTCCTTTAATGTAAGAGCTTCAATGTATACATCTAACCTTAATGTTCCACTGAATATGTCACTGAAGAAAAAGAAACAAAATTATATACACAAAAACGGCATGTATGCAATTGTATGCAACTGTTTTTCTCACATCACTAAGGTGGAAGAAATCCACACAATTCCCTCCTTCTGGTGACTCACTTTATCATAGAGAACTCCTCCTACAAGGTCATCGTGAACATTTTAATTCTACATAAACATTTTCAGTTCCAGTGAGTAAAGTTTCATTTAATTAGTAAGTTTCAGCAGTCATTATACAGAAATTAACCGAAAAAAACATGTCATCCACTCTAGTTTCATTTGATGTTGGAACATGAAGTTGACAGAGGATCAAAGAAGTCAAACAAATCCATTTGGAAGTGCTCATCATTATCTAAACTTGCCCAGGCAAATGCAACAGCAATGGAAAGAACCGGCAATGGATTGTTGCGGTTCACTGCTAGTTAAGTAAGATTAGGAATCCCAAAGGTGGAGATAAATGGTTTCTGTGGCTTAATAGGTATAAGAGAGCAAAATAAGGCAAAAGAAGAGAGCATAAGTATCACATAAAGCAGAGAATAATTACACCTCAGGGTACAGATCATCACAGCTTTCATCAAGTTTACTTAGGATTCTGGTGGAACACTGCTATATTTATTGCAAATAAGCTTGCACAATCATTTTTGTTTACTTGTAGTCCAGATATCTCACTTTTGGAGGATGTCTGTATTCTCCTTCGGCGCTGACGCCCAATGGCTCACGGTACCACACGTTGTGTGGACTTTCTCAAGCAAGGAATTCCAAAATTTCACAACCTTTTGACCGTACATATAAATGCATGTGAGTCGGAGTTAACGTTTATTTAAAATGCTTTTGCATGTAAACTGGGGATGGTCTAAAACCATCTATTTGTCTTTGGGAGACAGATGGGGATAAGCAAAGCTGTTTATTTACAAGACACCATTTGAAATCTCCCAGAAGAGTTACAACAGTGTTTTCAGGGCCGTGTGAAAGTGGATGTTTAAACTTTCAATACATGTCACTTCCAAGACCTGCAGTCAAGGCCTAAAATAACATATTGTCATCAGAACAGCCAATAACAATAAATATAAACCATGCCTAGTTGGTTTAATTTGGGAAAACTCTAGGGATCTGAAATCCGTTTGGGAGAGGCTATAACGGTGGGACAAACTAAAAGCAAGCGAGAAAGAAATAGATAAAGAAGGAAAGGGCCAGAGTAACAGGATAGGAAGCATCCAAAACCAGTACTTATGGCTTTTGAGGACACACACCCAAGTCAATTACTACCCAGCCAGTCACTCGCCACACGTTATACACACAACTCTGGAACAAGCTAAAAGTTGAGGTGTTCAAGTTAGAGTAGAAAAAGCCTTATTTACTGTAAAACACAAAGCTTGTTCTACAGAAATGTTACTATGGAAGATTCAAGACCATCCGGGTTCATCAGTGTTTAATTTTTCCTATAGATCAAAAATATGGAGGCCAATAGCAGTTTGAGTTCGTTCCAGAAAGTATAGTTATCCAACTCTGGCAACCTCAGTTTACTGTGAGTGACAGGGTGTGGGCATGAATTCCCAGTGCAGGTCAGGTAGGCAGTCTTTGTGTGGTCAGCAAAAGTATGTGCTCTTTTATTCATTACGACTGAGAAAGGTTCTGTTTTATTAGTGGAAAACAGCATCAGCGTCAATACTGATTAAACCGCAATGCAGCGTGCATGTCTGGTATTATTTTTAAGACATCTCCCCATACAGGACAGTTTGCCATCCTTTTGTAAAAACTAAAAGTTGTTTGACCCCACCCACGCATTTACCCATAGTTCTCTGACCTGGCTATTTGACAATGATTGCCTTTAATCAACAGTACATCCATCAACATGAGTCAGCTCTGGCCTGGAGCTCTCCCCAGGGAATTCCACAGGCCGGCAGTAGTTGGGAAGGCTCCTTAATAAACCTAGCAGGAATGCATCAGCGGAGTGAAAGAGGCACTGGTGGAGGGAGGGGGGCATGCCTCTGAACACAGCACTACATTGTTCTGCTACCTTTACATTCCATTCTCCACCTTTCCACTACAATCTCCTCCCGCTCCAATGTCTGACACTTTATCTTTTCCCATTCTAAACCATGCACACACACCTGTTCCCACAATTCCTAGTCTATAAAACAAGGAATGTGTGCAAACCAAAAAAATGCATGTTGTGCATGAGCTTGGCAATGGTAACCGCTACAATTAAGACATTGTAACCCAGATTGCCTATTTGAGAATTTGCTATCATTTGAGTTTCATTTGCTTGCGTTTTACCTGTCACTGCATGTGACTGAATTGTGAAAATATGTTAAAGTGTTGAGGTTAGAGGACGTTTAAAACTGAATTATTCTAAACAAGTTTCAACATGCCAGTGCTCTCATTTCTGCAGTCACAAAGAACTTTAGGACTGTCACTCACATGGTTGAACTCGCTCTGGTGTGGCAGGGACAGAAACACAAGAGGAGAAAAAAAAAAGTGACTGTGACAAGAGAAATTGTCACATCCTCAAAGCTAGAATTAAATCTGTCATTGAAAGGTTCTGCCTAAAGCACAATAGATTTGCAATAGTCGTTGACGTCTGAACTTGTGTTTAAAAGAATGCTGGGGGTTATGGGAGTCAAAGGCACAGTGACAAAGAGCAAACAGGTTTCAAAGCACTTGAAAGTTTAAAAGTAGCATTGACAAAATAGCTGATGAGCAAAAATGTGAAAAAGTACTGCAAGCATGTATGGAAAAGATGACTTAGACTTCACATATATATATATATAATATATAATCAGTGCCTTGTATAGTAAGGATAGATAAAATCCACAATAATACGAAACATTTTTATAAAATAATAGAGCAATTCATATAATTATATACTACGAATGAAATGTTAATCCCTATGTGGAAGTCTAGTCAATATTCAAATTCCTGACCCAAACCAGAAATCTTAACTGACAACAGCTGGTGCTGGCCTCGATCTGTAGAAACCAAACAAAGAAACGTATGTCTTACCTTGGCATGCATCGTTCATGGCTTCGAACCCGGGCCTGCACTGGCATTGGCTCATAGGTACCACCCATTCCCCTTCCGTGGTACAATAAATGCGAGGTTGGTCCTCGCTTACAGCATTTTCGACACAACTTCCAGCCACCTCCCGCAGGGCTTGGTTCTCTCCCCCTGCCACTGTCTCAGGGAACGCTGCCAAGCTCTTCACTGTTGCTGGACATATTTTATAGTAAACCCTGACAGAGTAGATGGCTACGCAGGCCCCAATGTCCTGGAAGGCCAGGTAGAAGCCCTTGTGAGAAAGATTTTCTACTACTTTTGTCTCAATGTTCATCTTCATCTCCCCGAGGCTGGATATTTCATCTGGAGCAATGGTGGCCACCTTGCGGAACTGGCCTTTGCGGAAAGCAGTGCCGATGTCCGCGTCAGCCTCAGAGGTGTACAAGTTAAAGGTCTCCTTGCACATTAGTGAGTCTGCATTGAAAGAGTTGCAGTCACGGACCACGAATCGCAGCTCCACAAAGACCCGAGAAGCAGTGGGGTTGCGCTGGATGAACGTAGTACGTAGCCAGTTGTCTTGTTCTCGTTCCTCCACGTTACATATATAATAGTTATACAGCAGAGAGCTGTTCACAGGCTGCTGGCCAATCTCCCACTGCAACGTGAAATTAAAAAAAATGGATGTTAGCAATAAAGTCAAAACCAAGATTGTGGAAAAAAAATTCAAAGAAAAGATGCCAGCGAAGGCTGAGAACAAAAATAACACAAAATGTCCTGACCATGGAATTTTAAGTAGTAGTGAGGATGCTGGTCAATTACCCACCAACTTCTGGCAAAGAACAATGCGGCAGTCTTTCTACTGAATGACTGATGTAATATGCTGAAACATATCTGTTCACATGCAGCATACATGTGTGTTTTTAGCTCTTATTTCATGTGTTACCGTGGTTTTAATTACAGGAGAGGTGCATTGTTTTCGTAGTGTGTGGCATGGCAGTAAAATGGTCTCTGCAACCAATGCTTCCAAATAAAAGGAACTTTATGTTTTAAAGCATTGCATACGTTTGAAAGACATTAAACTCTCTAAATAAGCAGCAGCTCATTATAAGTGCAATTAACTTTCTATAAAATTTAACAAGCTGACACCTTGTTCACATTCTTAATTTCTCAGCTTTTTCCATGACAGTCTGATGGAAAAAAATGCTTTGAATTTAATTATTTAGTGTATATTTGTTTTTTCCACATTTTAAGGTAGATGTAAACCTTCAGTTTTAGACTGGCTATTACTGTAATGGGGGGAAGACTTAACAAGTCTGTACTTGCCATATCGGATCATTCCCTGATGAAAATTTCTTTTGGAACAAGGTTTTGAAATACACTAGCTGGTCTAAGATTGTCAACCAGCTACCATTCAATACCCAGTTTGACAACCCCATGACCAGTAGCGTTTGTTGCTAGTCCAAATTGGTAGCTAAAAAATACAAATAAAACAGCTGCATGTTCTACTAACACATCCTTTTGATTTCAAAATCAATTACGCTTCTAAATTCTAGTTAACATTATAGCTTCAGTTAACGTCACAAAAAGCACCATATGCGCCAACCTTTAAAAGTTAATTACACCCTCAGTTTTACAATCCCTAACACAGGGCTTTAAAATCGCACGAGACTACAAGTGTTCAGCAGGCAAAGAATCAAACCTCTTCAGGAATGTTTTGAGGGTTAAATCTGAATTATCCTTAAGCAATAACGATAATAAAAAATAAATAATAAAAACCTTATCATTTTAAAATTTCGTGAAACAAACGAAAAGAAATTCAGGAAAAAAATGAAGGCTGGTTTGAAGAATAAACTCACCCCGTGCTCAACAGGCGATGTCAGCCAACCCAACTCTGCTCCCGATGCCACCATATCCAACAGCACTTCTGTGACAATAACGAAAAAATATTATATTCAATATTTTTGTCCGGATAGATAAGAACAGTAGGCTAGCTTCATAAATGCATACAAGCACACCGGATTCCAACTAGAAGAAACGAGGAAATAATGTTAAGCCTACTACTGCTGCTAATAAAACACATATTTCAGTAGGTAGCCTACATAATAACAAATGTAACATTTCATAACAATTTATAATAATAAAAATCCGTGTTGCAAAGTCGTATACGGTTAATTATTTCTCAACGCGTATAGGCTACTTTCGCACTTCGCTTAGTTTAGGCTACTTCAAAACTAGACTGGCTTGCGTTCGCGTTTGATGCATTAAATTCCACTTATAAAATCTAAAATACCCTACTACAATGCTCAACATTTTAAACAATTTCGACATTAAAAAGTGTTTAAATTCACAAAAATGCACATATTTGCACCGGAATGACGAAGCCAGCCTTGTTAACATTTAAAGGATTTTTTTCTTGCACAGGTTGATAGCCTAACATGCCGACTTGCGTTGTTGCCAATTTTGCCAGTCATCTAGTTATAGGCTACAGGTCATGGTATAACTTTTAAATACGGTAGTTTAAGCCATTTGTGTGAACCTGAGTGAGAATTTTTAGAAAGTCACAGAAAGTTACACACTACTTACCTTCCTTTTTTTGAAGAGAAATAAATACTAAGTTCATAAATATATTGACAAATAAAACACGCTTAATCCCTCTGTAATCCATGTTGTGTTCGGAGTGGACAGTGATGTTGGCTGCTCCACGCTCCACGCTCAATCCAGTTGCTGTTCCAGTTGCGCTCTCGACAGACTCATTGAGAAACGCGGAGCGTCATGAACCCCGCCCGCTAGAATGTGATTGACGTCTTTATAGGAAGGAGGGGTGGTCATGGGCATTGACATGCATGAGTTCTGTCCTGGGACCCCGCCCCTCACCTTTCTTTCAACGTGTAATTTACCTGTAAAATTTACAGTGGACCCAACTAAATCTCCTCAAGTGGGCATTTACTTTCCAATGTACTGTCCAATGTCAAAGATCTTGATCTTCTCGGCTGTATCTAACTGATATCATACAACAAATGTCATATTTTTTTACATTACCTTTTGAACTGAAATTCAAAACATTGCAGTAGGCTAATAATTTTTAAGAGCAACATTTATTTTTACAATAATGTTAACTGCTAAAATCAAAGATGGTGTCTGGTTAAAAATGTATCAACTGTAAGCAGAACTGGTAAGAGCTTGAGTACAGGACTTAAATCGAGACAAAAGTGTCCCATGGCAACTCTTAGGAATTTTGGAGTCAAGCTCCTTGTATTTGAGACCCCTAGCAGCTCCACCGACAGCCACACAGTGTCTCTTGAGGAAAAAGTGCACAAGTGAAAGGATTTACTTGACAGAGATCATTTTACGGCAGTCACCCCGCTTTCAGTTCATTTTGATAAAAAAAACAAAAACAACAGATGGCATATTATTTTCAAAATTACTAATTCAACTCGTAAAAAGTGTTTTTTTCAGTCTCAACGTATAAGACATGTAAGCCCTTATGTGCAACCCCTACATTTTGAGTTCATTGCTGCTATCATTGCATTGCTCTTGTCAAAATATTCACTTTCCACACTTCTGACGAAGTCTTTCACACCAAGATTGCTCCCAACATTTCAGAGATTTTTTGGTTAACAATGCCATCTCCTTAACTCCCCCACACCACTATACTCACCTCACACCTTTATTTCACACATTCATGAACTTCATTTGAGAATGAATACATTGCACTAAAAAAGTAGAACTATAGCTCCACTTGCACAAACATTATTCATTCACTGTGTATAATCTTTTTTATAATCAATTTTTTATTTACATCTTAAGGCCTTTATATGAATGATGAGAGATACGTATTCTTATTTTGAATATTCCTTACGATACAGTTTATGTTCTTACATACAAGCAATTTCTAATGATAAAATGTAAATTACTGAAAGTACACTAGTTACTGAGGTGGCAATAACATTGTAAATCTTGAAACTTAACAGTCATGGAGAAAAGGGTAGTTTGAAAGTGTGGGGGAAGTTGTGAAGGGAGTGCTTGAAGGACAGGTGGTAGTCAACTCAACAGCAGAGAAGCAAACAGCAGGTCCATTGTTACTAACCCATCAACATACAGCAGCAAGTGTTGCTCAAAGACGCATGTGTGAGCTAATGTATATCTCAGTGAATCACCTCTATGGTAACGCTGGGACTTCCTGCTCTTAAAGGGATAGCTCACCTAATAATGAAAATTCTGATATCATTTACTCACCCTCATGTCGTTCCACCAAACCTGTAGGACTTTCTTTCTTTTGTAGAAAACATTTTATGAAAAAAATGATATCTTTTTTTTATGCGAGTATAATTGACAAAATAATCTTTATTATATCAACTATCCCTTTAAAGTCTGGCATGTTGTTGTATAGTCTACAATATACCAGGAACCAGCGTTATTATCATTAATTAAAACTAAAACCATTTTTCTTGAAATGAAAGCAAACATTTGCCAAGGCAACATTTCTCATTTTTGTTTAGTTTAACTTAAAGTACTAAAATAACTAAAACTAACACTATAACTATTTAGAAAAGAAAAAAAAAGAAAACCAGAAATTATAAAAACACAACAAAATGAATAAAACATTCAAATCAAACTGATAAAGGAAAAAAAAAACTAATTCAAAGAATTAATAAGAACTATATAAATCACATTCAAATCTTAAAGGGAAATTCTTAAAGAACATTCCATTTTAGAATTAAAACTGAATGAATAGAGTGTGAATTTTATATGGCTTTCTGTTTGTTATGGTAACGATTGAATCGGTATTGACACATTGTGTGTTACTCACATGATAAGAGTCATCAGCGAAATTCACAAACCAGGTCAAAAGTTCAAGAAGATGATTTGTTATTGCGACACAGAGTTCTCCTTGGTATAATATTTACTTCAATCACGGTCAGAGTTCATTTTACTGTAAGATCATAGACCATGTGGGACACAATTCTGAAAGATGCAGAGCAAAGACCACACACAGCTGAGCCACATAAAGGGGCTAAACAGGGGTTTCGCTGGGGAACCATCACCACAGAAAGTTTATGATTCGACTTTAGCGATAACATACGTAATCATAAAACAGAGGACTTGAATGAGGACAACTAAGAGCACTAAACATTAGGTGTGGTCACTTTTGCCTTTAACGACAGACAGGGTTGGTTAGAGAGTTCAACGATTAGTCTACTTTTGTTTGGTTGAATTGGAGTAAGAGTTGCCACTACTAGTATCTATAGTCCAGCCAATGCTTTAAATTTCAGCATCTCAGTTGAGCTGCAATGTAGACTCTACCGTATGTGGTCACAGATGGAGATAATGATGGGAATAGAGGAGATGCCACTGAGGCCCTAACCCTAAAATTACTGCAAGACTGTGTGGTCGGTAGAAAGAGACATAAAGAGAAATTCCACTCCACTGACCGATTTTCCAACACTTCAGCATCTCTCAAATGCCGTCCGTTCTGTTGATTTGGATAAAGGGGGCTGGAGATGGTCTCTTCACCACTCTTTTCTTTAGTATCATAACTTCTCAAATGTTTATTTTCATAGGTATAGACTAGAGAGCGAGTCAACACTGTGTAATCATGGAAATGAAATTATTATAAATAGCACATTGAGCAAACCAGGTTAAATTAAAGCAAGAAACCAGTAGTTTTGCAGGGGCAGAGAGCCTAACCAAGGGTGAAAAAATTACTCAACTGGCTTATTCGTTTTATAAAATGTAATTTTATAATTGTTCAACATTTTACGTTCACTCATAGGTTTCCAGGTGACTTGCAAAACATAATAACTGTTATCATGTTTTTATTGTTATATTGTTGTAATTGTAGTGATTTTATTTAGGAATCATTGTGTCAAAAGCATGAGTAGCAGGCTGTTTGCAGTTGCCATCAAAGTAGCAAGCAACTTGGCGAATTAAAGTTTAAAGTTTAAAAATGTAATTCTGTCATACTAACCCTCACATTGTTCCAATCCTCAATGGCTTTTCTTCTGTGGATACCAAAAGAAGACATTGAGTCTTCTTTGTACATACAATAGAAATCAATGGTTACCAAAATGGTTTGGTTACCAACACTCTTTAAAATATCTTTTTTATATATATATGTGTGTGTGTGTGTGTGTGTGTGTGTGTGTGTGTGTGTGTGTGTGTGTGTGTGGTGTGTGTGTGTGTGTGTGTGTGTGTGTGTGTGTGTGTGTGTGTGTGTGTGTGTGTGTGTGTGTGTGTGTGTGTGTGTGTGTGTGTGTGTGTGTGTGTGTGTGTGTGTGTGTGTGTGTGTGTGTGTGTGTGTGTGTTCCGGAGAAACATATATATAGTAATTTAACGACTTCGAATATGTCTTATCCAATCAGAATTGAGACTCAGAACTATTCCTTTATATTTCACAATACAGTAGTTAGAGCAAACTAGAGTCTAACTGATCAATCTGATGCAACATTCCTTCACATTACTGCAATTTTAATTCTTGTGCTTGGTACCATAAATCTCATTTATCATTTCACCGACACACCCTGACACAAACAGACCAAAGAGTCGAGACCGACAAGGAAATGAGCAGCCACTGATAGCTGGCCAATCATGTGATCAGACTACATAAACCGTTGCACATATTCACTTGAATGAATAAATGCTCTCTGGGCACCAAGGGCCTTTACAGCAACATTCCAATGCTCTGACTTGGAACACAACAATATACCTCCTGTTCAATTAGATATGCTCAAGGCTCAGTTAACACAAGACCAGCAAAAGGGATGTTCTAGATGTTCATTGGAGGTGAATGACCTTGTCACTGGGGAAATCATCCACCAACAAAATTATCTATGAAAGGGAATGGTTTAAAACTTATGTGCGCAAGAGATGGAGAGACTTAGAATGAAAATAACCACAAATGCCTTTTACTTAACTCTAACAAAGTTGGAGTTACTTACTGTATTAATGACAGTCTTGCTGAATGGCCACCTGTTGATTCAGTGCACATGACCCACCCAACATTGAGTCTGTTCAGTCATGCGTCATATCAGATGAGCCTGGCAGCAGGAAGAGAGAGCAGCAAATAATATACACGGGTTTGTGTGTCCAAACTGCGTGATTGAATTCTGTGCGAGACTGTTTGTGTGCACTTGTGGTCAGCTAAGTAGTTACGGCTTCACTGGCTGTATTGAGTGAGCGGACGGCAATAAGGCACCTGTTCCAGCAGTCTGAGCCCCAGGAGGTTAACATTGGTTTATTGAGGTAGGCATTAGGAACGTCAGGCATGTCACCCCCCCAACCAGCTGACTGGCCCTTCCTTCCTCCCTCACCCTCAAAGGGGCCAGAGACAAGAGAAAGTGGAAGGCAGCTGTGTAAATTACTGATGGAGGGGGAAACTCATAATGTAGTGGTATCACATAAGGAAAAGGAGGAAAAAGGAGGATCAAAGAGGAGATTAGTCAAAAACGAGATAAAAAGGATTACAACAGATGGAAATGTGTTATCCACTTGATAAGAACGAGGGACCTTAAGTTTTTCGAAGTAGCAGCTCAAGGGTGATGTGTTGTGCGGTTATGTAGGCCATGGAAGCCTCATTACCAATGAGTAGATAACAGTGAGAGACAGTTTGGGTGCAGCACAGAACAGTGCCTATAAAAACTGCATTCAATAATACTTTCTGACATATTTTACCAATCCAATACAAAGATTTATGAGATGGATTTTAAAGGGTCAATGACATGCGACAGTGTCCATGATAAAGAAAGGAAAAATCTTGTAAAAATGACTTTTAAAATATACGCCACCTTCTTAGAAATCTTCTCTTTGTATTTACGTTGGTTTCATATGGCTTTTAAAATGTTTTATACATAAAGTGTTAAACATACACTGTAAAAAATATTTTAGCAATTTAGTATATTTCAACTTATTTTTTTAACTAGATTGTCCAGACAACAAGAAATTTTAAGTTTTCTTGTCCTCAACTTAACGAAATAAGTTAGTTAAACTAAAAAAAAACCCATGCAAAAAGATAACTCAAAATAATGAGTTAACTTTTTTTACAGTGTACCTCGTCATGGGTAACCATCAAGTAATGTATCAATAATCATAAGTACATGAGTGTAAAATACTGATTATTTGACATCAATTTTGAGTATTCAAATTTAAATATATTTTCCAAGGTACAAAGCATTTTTGTTTTACAAATATCATGGATTATTTATTCAAACATTCTAATTTTTGGGGAGTCGCACAACATAACATCCACAGGGAAAATAATTATATTAAGATATTTAAAACATACTCATCATAGAACAGGTTGTGTTTTCAACGTATTCTTGAATAAATTAAAAAGTCGGACAATCTCAAATAAAAATCCCCAAAAGACAGATCATGGTGACTGCTCCTCTGTTTTGACAGGTAAGTAGTGGTGTGGGATTGAAGGCTGCAAATCATTTCCTCATTTGCTGACAGATGTCACATCTTACACAGTGCTGTGAATCTGTGACCCATCATCTTCTCATGGGGGGCTTTAAGTGAGGTACGAGAACATGTCTGTCCTTGCTGGCCCGACTTCAACACCACCCTCAGAATGATTCAACAGATGACAGCAGCCCTCTTCAATTTAAACACATTGGCACATGGTGACCATTTAAAAATGCCTCTCCCTTTCCCAACCCCCTTCCAACAAGCACAGACACAATAACAGGTGAAAAAAAAAAAACAGTTTAGCACAACCATTAAAACTAATAAATAGCACTTAAATACTATTTAAATCATTATTCTATTATGTTCTATTTCTATGTTCTATTTTATTTAATTAGTATTTTGTATTAAATCCTCGATAATTAGTATTTTTATTACCTTCTTTTAAAATCGATTTCTTATTTCACAGTACAACAGTTACAATACTAAAACGTTTTTTTTTTTTTTTTTTTAGCATACAATTTCATAATAATCACAAAATTGTGTAAAAATCACACTTATTTTATCTGGAATTGGTTAAAAAATGTGAATCTGCTCTATGCAAACTCAAGAGA